>OY804593.1:15031896-16418346 GCA_963680895.1 Fragum sueziense
TCATAAAAATCCAAGATGGCCGCCAGAATGTCTATTTTTAGTAACAAAATGGTCTTTATTTAAATAAGTTTTTTTGTCTGGGACGCATGTATGTTAATATGAACTTTTTATGCACGTATTTAATAAATATTAACAAATTGAAATTAAGCAAATTATGAAAAATAAGTTTGGGAAAGTTTTGAAACGGATTTTTAAGCTTAAATTGCATTTTTATGTCCTGTGAATTTTGCGAAAAGCATTTCGATGCATTCCTTTTAAGGCATTGATTCATTACAACTGGCATTTAATTGCGAAAATATGTATATATCATCCCCATTCATATTTCAGTGATGTTTAATGAAAGTTTTTGATCCATAAAAATCCAAGATGGCCGCCATAATATCTATTTTTAGTAACAAAAAGGTCTTTTATGAAATAAGATTTTTTTCTGAGACACATGCTAATATGAATTTTTGTGAATGTATTTGATAAAATAAAATATTGACGTATTGTAACATAGAAAAGTAAGGAAAATAAGTTTTGGATACTAGGAAAATAAGTTTCTGATAGTGTTCTAACCTAAGTTTTAAGCTTAAATTGCATCTACATAATCCTGAGGATTTTGCCAAAAGTTTTTCGAGCCATAGATTAAACACATTTACAAACAGAGTTATTCTTTTCAATATACAAGTGTATTATACATTGTATATGCGTTTCACATAATCACTTAGTACGGATACTTATAACCATCAATAATTATGTAAAGCCAACATGAGTGCCAAGATGGCCACCATTTCATGCATTCTGTTGTATAAATGGGCTTACTCACGGGAAGTTTTCCTAAATATACAAAATCGCATTTTGTTGATGCAGTTCTGCATGTTATTGTTTCATTATCTGGTTGAATCACAATTAGAAACAACAAATTCGAGAAGCAATGAATCCGATAGAATTCTGTATTTGTTACACAGAACCTTGGTATACATGTATTACCTTTTCCAGGATGTGGCCCTTATGAAGTTTTAAAATGTACACTGTATCCTATAACCTTTATAACATTATTTCTTTCTGTTTCCCAGGTACACACGATAACTGATATAATGCTGAAAAATTTAAAAGACATAAAAGGAGGTCAACATATCAAGAATTAAAACCTGACATATTGTCCAAAAATCATTACCTGGGGAAGTGAAATCCTTTGATGAAAATACCTGATTAAAATCATAAACATGTGTGTCACTTAGACAGTCAGAAGCTAGTTTATGCCTGTCAACCGATTCCTATTTTCCTCTAAAACTCCTAAATTTTGGGCACAAGTCCTATACTTTCAAGTACCTCGTATACTCCTATATGCAATTCTCCTATATTTTGAAAATATTTCCTACATTTCTTGGTAAAATTATTGTCAATGAATGATAAGATGCTATTTGCTACTTTATTTTTAAGGTAAGAGAATTTCTGTCTTCCATTATAGCATTAACATACTGTATAATGTTCTGGTGTTTCCGTCTGTTCATCATCACTGATTCGGTTACCTACAAGGTAACTGAAAAGGACACATACCTTAAAGGTGCCAATACAGATGATGAGGATCATGCTATGATGTATAGTAGCCTACTTTCTTGATTGTGATGCTGTGGAACTTTATTAGCTCACCTTAGCATAAAGAGCTGAGGGTGAGGTATCGTGATCACCCGTCATCCGTCGTCCGTCTGTCTGTTCACAAGTAAAAAAAATACTATCCTCCTGTGGGTTAGGGTTAGGTCTAGAGTTTTGTAATTTTGTATGTAAAATCTCATTGTATGAAGGTCCTCTACCAAAATGTTTCAAGTGATTGTGGTACAATGAAATTAAACCATATGTTGTTGGACCTGTATCACATTTCATATAGACAAAGAATGAAATCCTGTACAATCTACTACACTTGAATCGTTTGACCTAGGGCTTTGAAATTTGGTCTATGGAATTGTCTTATAGCACCCCCTAAAGTACTTCAAATTATTATGTTATAATGAAGATTGGCCCTGTGTTGTTAGTATTAGATTACATAAAGAGACAAAAAATCTAGGCTTATTTTTACTCCGGCATTCGAGGGCTTTCAATTTTGGAGTGCTGAATTGTCTGAAAGCCCTCTGCCAAAATGCTTTTAATCATTGTGCTACAATTAAATTGGGTCCTATGTTGTTAAATATCATTTTCTAGATATAGACGGAGGAGCAAATCCCAGACAATCTTCTACTCCCTATATGTTTGACCTACAGCTTTGAAATTTTGGTTCGTATAATTGTCCTATGGTCTTTAATCAAAATACTTGAAAGTTTTATGGTGCAATGAAAACTGGCCCTTTGTTGTGGGATATTGTATTACATATGGCGGGCATGAATGAAATATTTTGCAATCTTCTGACAAATGTTTGCCTGAAATGAAAATTGGCTGGAAATTGGTTGGTCTGGAATGTGGCAGAAGGTATCTGATACATACAATCTCCTCTAAACCTCAGTGTTGTTCTCGACTTTCTTGTCTAGATTAAACACAAATGCATTAACATACAACAAACTACACTGGGTAAGAACTATTTAAATATTTAAACTCAAAATGGGTTAAAAGCTCCAGTTTTTCTGGGAAAATATTCCTATTACAACTCCCTTTTTAGAAGACTTGGTTGACAGCCTGTATTTCCTCTAAGTATGTCTCAATTCTCAATTCCCAGACTTGTTTGATGATACCATGGGATATCACGTCAGTTGTTACAGCAACTTCACGACCACAATGGGTTCTACAGGACAACCTTATACTGTAGATGAGTCGAAATCATACACAATTTGCTCTAATGAACAAGGGAAAGCTGGTCCATAGAGTACATCTGGTATTCCCTGCAACCTGTGTATTTTGTGACTGTCCTGCGAAATTGAAATGCCATTTCAAAAAGGAATATCTGGGGAAATGTGAAACTGAAGATGCAGCGAATGTCATTACATATGAATTAGGTGCGATAAAAGATGATAAAAACTAATAGCAAAAATCAGTGACATTGGCATGATAGCAAAAGAAGTCAAGTACCACCAAAGCTGCAAGGAAACCTGCATCATGGCAAGGGTCTGGTTGAGGAAGCCTACTAGTATCTAATGGACATATCACCTTCTGCTGATGATCATACTGTTAATTTACTAAAGAATCTCATTCAGGAATCACTTGTAGAGTGCGACAGAACTGAATTCTTGGCATCTCTGCACAAACTTTACAACAGCTTCTTGGATGATGAAGCTCAACAAATACAGGTTACCAGTCTTGGAGTAAAAATCAGTAAGTGTTGCTCTGATTTACTACTTGAGAGGTTAAGTGAAGGATTTAGAGAAAGGCCACAAGGACCTATCTGAACCTGTAACTGTGGAATCCCTTGTCAAATGCCAAGCAGATCCCCAAAGAAATTTAATTAGGTTCTTCAATGTGCTTTACACATGGTCAAAAGGTATCCTTAGAGTTTTGAAATTGCTAGAGCATAACCACCCTACAATTTAGTCATTTAGGAAAGGGTTAAATAATAGGGCTGCTTTAAGACTAAACCTTCTAAGTAATAGGTTGTTTCAACAATTGAACTGTGATCAAATTCAAAACTAGAAGATTAGCTTTCTCTGGCACATCATAGCGCATTGTGTATGATTTCGACTCATCTACAGTGTTAGATTGCCATGTAGAATCCCTTATGGCAGTGAAGTTGCTGTAGCAACTAATGTGATATACCGTGGAATCATCAAACGAGTCTGGGAGAATAATCGAGGTATAATTGGAGGAACTACCTCTGGACAGTCTAACAGACGCACAATCATGTTTGTGCTTTTAACCAGGTATTTTCGTCAAATGGTTTCACTTCCCCAGACCAGAAGTTTTGGCCAATGTATAAAGTACAATTCCTTGACATGTTGACCTTCTTTTCGTCTTTAAATTTTGCAGCATTATATCAATTATTTTGTGTACCTGGAAAACAGAAAGATATAATATTATAAAGGTTATAGGATACTGTGTACGAAACTCGTACATTTTAAAACTTTACAAGGGCCACATCCTGGAAAAAGTTATACCGGGTATATTAAGTTTCTGTGTAACAAGAATAGAATTCCATCAGATTCATTGCTTTCCAAATTTGTGATATGTAATTTAATTTATGATTGTGATTCAGCCAGATATGAAGCAATTAAATGCCGACTTTAATCTACAAAAATCCATTTTGTATGATTAGGAAAACTTCCTATGAGTTAGCCCATTTCTACAACGAAATTCATCATGTAATTCTAAATTAACAAAAGAGGTGGCCATCTTGGCATCCATTTTGGCTTTAGAAGTTTTTCAGGGTGGTTATAAATATCCGTTTACAATAATTGATTATACGAAATGCATATTCAATGTATAATACACATTCATATTGAAAAGAATAAATCTGAAAAAACCTTTAATCTACCGATCGAAAAGCTTTTCGCAAAATTCGCAGGTTTATATATAATGAAAATACAATTTGAGCTTAGAATTTGTTTAGAATACTATCCGAAACTTATTTTCCCTACTTTTCTATGTTCCAATAACTTAATATTTATTAAATACATGTACATTCTTAAAGATTCATATTAGCATAATATATAAGCGTCCAGAAAAATCTTATTTATAAAAAACAACACCTTTTTGTTACTAAAAATAGACATTCTGGCTGCCATTTTGGATTTTTATGGATCAAAAACATTCATTAAACATCATTAAAATATGTATGCAGATAATATATGCATATATTTGCCAATAAAAAACCATTTGGAATGAATCAATGTCCTAAAAGAAATGCATCGAAACGCTTTTCGCAAAATTCTCAGGACATGAAAATTCAATTTAAGCTTAAGAATTTGTTTCAAATACTATCCAAAACTTATTATTTCTAATTTGCTAAGTTCCAATTGGTTTATATTTATTAAATATTTGCATAGAATTCATATCAGCATACATGCGTCCCAGACAAAAAAACTTATTTAAAAAAAGACCTTTTTGTTACTAAAAATAGACATTCTGGCGGCCATCTTGGATTTTTAAGGATCAAAAACTTCCATAAAACATCTTTGAAATATGTATGGAGATGAATTATGCATATATTTCCCAATTAAAAACCATTTGTAATGAATCGATGTCTTAAAAGTAATGCCTAGTAAGATTTCCATTTTGGCTTAAAATCCAAGGGTAGACAACTTTGACCTCAATTTACTCCCCTTATACTTAGACGGATGAGGGTCAGACGCGCATTTCCGAACTCCTGAGACAATTTCCTAGATTTTATTTATTAAACACATGCATAAAAATTCATATCAGCGTATTTTGCATCCCAGAAAAAATCTTATTTTTAAAAAAGACACCTTTTTGTTACTAAAAATAGACATTCTGGCGGCCATCTTGGATTTTTATGGATCAAAAACATTCATTAAACATCATAAAAATATGTATTGAGATGATATGTGGATATGTTTCCCAATTTTAAACCATTTGTAATAACTCAATGACTTAAAAGAAATGACTAGTAAGATTTCCATTTTTGGCTTAAAAATCCAAGGGCAGACAACTTTAACCTCAATTTTCTCCCCTTATATCTAGGCAGATGCGCGTCAGACGCGCATTTCCGAACTCCTGAGACAATTTGCTACAAGAATCAGTCTAAAAGTTGTATGGTGCTTTTACCGCAATTAAACCTCATCTACCTCCTAGACTACACGTTATGTTGCCACGACATGATGCATCGGCCTATTAGTCAGAAATATAAATCAAATGACATAGCGCATTCCATATAAAGTTCAATTTCGTGGGTCATTTTCAAGCGCAGACTTCACTTATTTGAAAATTCTACGTGATAAAAACATTCTTACAAGTAGGTATCTTTAATTTCTTTTATCATTTTTCCTAACAGAATGGAACAATGTCTGTAATTTGTGTTTAAACCTTTTTCTAAAGGATAAAATGTTAGGGTAGTCTAATTTGAAAGCTGCTGAAGGCCACAAAATTAATGTTAATTAATATGGGTTTTGTATAAATTATAGCATGAAAGAACATGGCGACAAAAGAAAAAAGCGCTAATTATTAGCATAATTGTAATATATTTGCGTCATTGTTTTTTCCAATCATTCTCTATAAGGGACGTGAAAACCAGGTACTTTTCTAGGAGGGGGAGGGATAAACGCTCAAAACGTTAAAAAACACCGAGAAAATATGTTCTTATTTATTTCAGCGTTTTCTATCACATTTTATCAAATCCTTTAGTTAATATCTGTCTATTGAATTGTCTTAACTGATTTAATAATAGGTTCCCATTGTCGATCCGATTTAGGTAGGATATCCGTAATGTGGCCATTTTTAGATAAATAAAACATCGGATTTTTCGAGCTTCGTCGTTACGTATCCGAACCTATTCGTGCGCTGTCGTAAACATTCGGCGGTGGAAAGTTCCACCGCCGAATGTTTTCGACGTCGCTCCAATAATTCCGACGTCGCGCGAATCTCATTAGGGATACTCTGCCTTAATTCAGTCAAGCCCGATCAATCGATCCAGTACAGATCGACCTCGGTCGGCATGAGTGATTGTGAGTGGTCGGGGTGTTCGAGCTTGATCTGTATAGCTCAGGCCTTTACTCAAATATTTTGTAATGTCAAAATTACTCCGTGTACGATCGAGTATAAAACTGATCGGGAAGCGATCGTAGGCCTATAGAAGATCGATCAGATCGGACTGGTGTATTTTACCCGATCTGCATATAACCTGCACTCTGACCGAATCGAACCGACGGTAGAAGTCGGGTTAAGTCAACGAGAGAACGAGAAGTCATTTGGTCGGGTTTGATCGGGAAATTCAGACAATTGATTTGATGTGAGCGGCAGTTAAATTCTATGTTAAAGTTCATTTTTGTGGTTCCACTTCCGGTGTATACTCGAGTGCCAATTAGGAATTCTAGTGTGAAAAAATCTTTTTTTAAAGTCGTCAGTAGCATATGTCTAATTATTGTTGAAGCATATTGCATTACAGACTCCATATAGTAAATTGAACTGAATTGATGAAGATGTATGTATAAATGTTTTTAATAATATGTTTGTGTTTTTCATAAAATGTTTTGTTGACTGCTCCAATTTTTAACCCATTACCAAAGAACAAATTGTTGGGTTGGTCAAAATTCAAAGATGTTGCAGACGACAACTTCAAAGGAATGAAATTTAATATTGTGGGTATTTTGGTGTAGAAAACATTGTCACAAGCAATTTCTTCATTTTCCTAAATGTTTTCCAAAGGCATATCTTGTAGGGAGTCGAAAAGACAGATGAAAAATTCATAGAAAATGGTTATGTTGGCACATAGCGTAGAAAGTAATAACAGAAAAGAAAAATAAACCTGCTGCTGATCCGCAGTTTCTTTTTTTCTCGTAATTTATTGCAAGTTATTCCTACATTGGACGCGAAAATAAAATGTTGTGGTTGGAAAGGTCTAAAACAATCAAAATATATCAATATTCTAGAGGTTGTTGGTTCCTGTCTCAAGAAGAATCATAAATGAAATGTTTGTATTCAAAAAGACATTTTTACTTAGTTTACCAGAACTTGAAACAATGGTCTCAAGACATTACAGACATACAAACATGAATTCAGAACTGTCAATATACATGATAATACCTGAATCATTTGTCTCGTATAGATTATCATTATTAGATCTAGTAATTTGTGGAGGGAAATTATTTGAAAATGCATATCTTAATGCAGGCTGATCGTTTTCCATGGCTCACCTTTCCCTTAATCCATTCTATTTTCATACGGACTGAATAAAATTAGATAATTCTATATTGATGTACTGAACATTATAATTGTTTGATTATTCATTCATGGAAGGAAATAAACTGAGCAATATGAGTACACAACAAAGTACCCCAGATGTAGAAAACTTCAAGATCCACATTCAGAAGTTCTACAAATATGGATACACTATGATGTCCCTTATACTCGGATACGATCTTGGACTATTCGATGTTCTACATAAAGCTGAATGTGCACTTACTGCTACAGAAATCGCCGAACAAGCTGATTTAAAGGAGAGGTAAGATTAAACCATTACCAAACAGCAAAATTTTAGGTTGGTCCAATTTGAACGCTTTAAGACAAAATTTGTGGATAACACAGTACAGAAAATATTGAGACAAAAGAAGAAACTGCTGGTAATCAGCAGTTTCTTCTTTTGTGTCAATGTTTTCTAGGGCCTTTTTTAATAAAAGGACGTCAAAACAAAGTCTTGTTTGGTAATGGGTTAAAAATGGACTAGTCTTACAATGTTTCTTTCCTGTTGCTCGATGCTCTTTTTATGGAGAAAGGAAACTTGTTTTTCCTGATTGTTGACTTATGAAAAGCCTGCCCTTACCTGATGATAACCGATGATACAAATTATTATTATATTGTCGACTATGTTCGAAAACGACGTATCTATAGCTTTAATTAGCTATAGTCATGTTGTTTTCGATAGCCGACGATATTCTCCCATTTTTGCAAGAAATCGAAAGGCTTTGTATCATGCATTATAGGATTTTCGAAACTGAACGATTCGAATGATTCTTTATTCAAGGTTCATTTCAACAAGAGGCAATGTCTTTGGTATGTCTATTGTGCTTGCTTTATTTATTGAAGCGATGTACATTTTACTGATGTTCTGAAAAAGAGAAGAATTAATGATAATTAAAACCAATATTTTAAGATAATTCTATACAGGCAGTATACATGTCGTGCTACAATAGTCAAATTGAGGTTCGCGATGTTCTTCAATAACCACAGAAATAAACTCTCTGAGAGCAGGAAAGATTTGACTAAGACTGAACGCAGGTAAATAAGCCTATCTGGATCCAAGGTTGCCCAAAATACCATAAAGACATTTTCATCGGATTCCTTCTAATTTATTTTCAGATACGTGCAAGAATGGCTTGGTGCCGTGACAGCCGCGAATGTTATATCTGTACACGAAGACAATGGTGTTAACCGATATACTCTTACAACAGAGTATTATGATACTCTGATTGCCAATGTAGCCCTCTGTAAGGGAGTCAGTGAATGTGTAAAACGGTTTGGTTTTATTAAAGAGTGCTTCAAGAGACAGGGACCTATGGGTGATCCTCATGCTTTTGATGGCGAGTTTTGGAAGTTCTTCGGTGAGTTCCGGGATGAATGCATCGTTGCAAAACAAGTACAAAACGAGCTGTTTCCTAAACTAGAATCAGTGGAAGAGCTTCGGAACTTACTAGGTGAGGTAAATTCAGATTTTATCGCATGTTAAGTATCATCTGTTTTTCCAAATTATGAATGGGAAATCTATTCAAAAGAAGTAATTTGTAACATGCGAATGCTAGATTTTTTGTGTATAAAACAACCATGTATTGAAAAAACCCTATACATCTTATACAACACAATACGCTGTAATTAAAATGGAATTGATGAACATTATACAGCACTAGCATAGATGTACTATATACTTGTATTGCTTGCTTATCAGCATTTTCCATCTCATCATTTCCACAGACTTTCCATGACAAGGATTGCAAAACCAGTGATTGTTTTGAAAATAATTGATATGTGTAGTTTACTATCAAATTTCAGAAGCTGGATGCGATGCTATAGACATTGGATGCGGAAATGGTGCCTTAACAATGGCATTTGGTTCACAGTATCCAAATTCGTCCTTTACCGGAATAGATACGGATGATAAATCAATCACAGAAGCTAAAGAAAAACTAGAAAGCCTGGGGTCAGAAAGCCGAAATATCGAGTTTCAACTTGAAAACACCACCGATCTGGTACACAAAGTCGGAGAACACTATGATTTAGTTTTAATGTTTCAAGCATTACATAACCTCCCCGATCCGATAAAGATGATAAAAGAAGTTAATGACATTCTCAAACCTGGTGGAAAACTTGTTCTAATAGAAATGAAGCTTCATTCCAACCATCTTGAAAATGTTGACAATCTTTGTGCTGGTGCTCAATACTCGTTCAGTCAATTCTTTTGTTTACCATTTAGTATGTCTGACAAACCTCATCTAGGGTTTGGAATGGGTTGGGGAGAAGAAAATCTTCTGATAGAGTTAAGAAAGTTCTTTAAATTAGACGATCGCTTTGAACATGGGGATTTCGAAACTTTGTTTGTGTTATCGAAAACAAAAGGAATGACATAATGCTTGCGGCTTTGGTGGTATTCATTTAAATAACAAAAGGCTTTGAACCCTTTTGTTCTATCAAAGCGGAAGGAATGGCTTAATTTAGCCGTTTGTTTTCAAACGCATAAATTGTCGAAATTTATATGAAAGGTCGATCGCGCAAATAAGTACGTCAAAAACGGATTTTCAACAGTTGTTGTAGTTGCCACTTGATTTCCCGCCCTGAAAAGTAAAAACCCAGAGTTCAAGTATAATCATTACAGTAACTAGAAACATTTATTCTCGCAAAATCTAATAAAGTTTGAAAATAAAGTGATAGATCTATAATGTATTGAAAACTATGTTCTCCCGTGATTTATTTCATTTTCATTAGTTTCAATATCTACACTGAATTGTCAGGTAATGGACCATGACGCAAATTTAATCGACCAAGTCGCGCATTTTATATCGTTTTGATGGCAAAAAGTTGAACTGAATTCACCGACCTAAATCTGTGTACAGATTGGCTTTTTCATCGGAAGAAAGATGAGAACTTTTTATGTTCTCTCGTTTACATATTCAAATAAATTTTTCATAGTTGTTCCAAAAATCGTTTTGGAGAAAAATCTTTTGCAGGAGAACATATTTTATGTATACTTATTTGCAATGCAAAAAGAAACGATATTTTAAAAGGCAAACTCTTACCAGTGTTTCTGCAAATCGACCATCTTCCCTAACTGTATCTCCAGAACCCATTGTTTGGCCACGTTACCATGACATTTGTTTACAACTTTCTAGATGTAAATGTTACAAGTAAGTTTAAGAAAGACACAAAATGACAGAAGTTTAGTATATAATTGCTACATAACTGATCCGTAGTAAAATAGATCTCCGAAGTATTAAAATTTAGAAAGTCCGAAAAACGCATACAAAATGACAACGGTATGGCCATGTGATATATCTAAACTGTATTCCAGTTGTTATTAGTCTTGTGCTTTAACTCATTAGCCGACGGCAACACATTTCAAACAGGTCCAAATCAAAAGAAGCCACAGACGAAAATTTCAAGTAAGTGAAATTTTACATGTTCTGGTCTTTGTAGGCAGAACACAATGTGGAATGAAACATTTTGCTTGTTTCAAGCTATTTCTTTATTTTTTTCTCAATATTTTTTTAACTCCCTTACCTGAAAGGTATCAAAAAGCGAAAATGTAGGTAAAGTGTTATTTTTCACATATCTTTTGCAAATAAATGGTAGTAGCGTCTCTTCGTTTATTTGTTTCCAAAGGAAAGAAACAAAAATCAAGCATGAATCAATCCACCGGACCCAGTACAGCCGACTTGGAAGAATTTAAAGAGCACATGTTGAACTTCCACAAGTACGGCTACACAATGATGTCGTTAATACTTGGATATGATCTGGGTCTATTTGATGTACTACACGACGCTGAAGAACCACTAACATCGACTGAGATCGCAGACCGGGCTAACCTGAAAGAAAGGTACAGTCGACGCTCGTTGTGTCGAAGTCAGGGGAGCAGTCAAAATTCCTCGACATATCCGGAGTTCGACTCATCCGATTTTGATTATTTTCGATGAAAACGTTTTTACCATTTTTAATGGGCATCATATGTGTCCGTGATTGAAAAATAGTAGGAAAAGGAAAGAAATTGCTCGAAACTAGCAATTTCTATCATTTTCCTACTAAATTTCAATGGCTGTATTTGTTTCGGAATCATTTTGATTAAACATTTTGAAATCCAAATGTCGAGGGTGGGACATGACTTTCACTTCGACTTAAGCGGAATTTCGACTTATCCGATGTCGAGAAAACGAGTGTCGACTGTAGTATGCGATGTAATATGTTATCAGCATGGCAAGACGTTAGGCTGGTCCCAATAGAAAGTTCTTTTAGATGAAAGATATGTGTTAATAAGAAAAGGTTTTGTATTAAACAGAAAACATTGGGACAAATGGAGAAAATTCTCGTTATCAGCATTTCAACTTTGCTTCGATGTTTTTTCAAGCCTTTTTTGCTATCTAGAGTCGTCAAAATGTATCACTTTTGAGGGTTTTTAAGTTTTAAAAAAATCCAACTGACTCTACTCTGAAGGGGGTTCTCTACATTCTGTACATTTCAAAGACAAAACATAATCATTTCAATTTATGATTAATGCGTAAACTACTTTAAAAAAGTCTGGTGACCGGAGTTTTTTTAAAATGATGAAATGATTTAATTACAGTTTTTAGGCTACAAGTAAAATGTTTTGCAAATGCTAGATCAAATTCCATATGTTTAACAATGTACAGATATCGTTGCCTTTCCTTGAAAAACATGGTAAAATCAACACTTAGTCTCGAGGTTTTTAAAGAGAAGTGACGTTATACATGTGTAGTCTATCGGATATAAGTATCGGATATAAGTGTATACTTGTATACAAACACTAAAATACAATTATAATCCAATTTTTTTCACCTGACAGGGTGTGTCTAAGCAAAGAGGTTATTCGACGAGTTTACTGCTCGATATTTTGGTTGAGATAAGAGAAAAACGTGCGGCACGAGCATGAACACATTTCGAAATTGAAAGAATGTTCAATTGTAAAATGTGTTGTTATAAAACCTCGTAACTACAGCCTGATACACACTGTAGTTATAATGTTTTGCAATAATACCGACGATTTACCGCTAAGCGGCAAGGCTGTTTCTCCTCAAGCTAAATGTAATGAACCGTTTATTTGGCTCCGCCCTGTCTCCCGAATAAAAAAAGAATATACATAGTTTTAACATTTATCAAACCATAGATCGTGAGCTCTACAGGCGAATTAATGTCCTAACTCGTTTATTCTCGAAAAAGAAAGTGTTTGTGTTGGGTTATTTATAACAACAAGGAATAGAGTGGTTGTATACAAGTCTACAGTTATAAACGACGATTTATAACTTCAATATGACTATAAACCGTTGCTTTAAAAAAACCCAAAACTATCGGAACTTTAGTTCAAAACAAAGCTGCAGTTAGGAGGGTTTGAAGAAAAGTGATGAGTTCTTCAAGATACGTGAAGGAATGGCTTGGCAATGTTTCCGCCGCAAACTTGATCACCATCTATGGAGACAATACTACTCACCGGTATAATCTTACAAAGGAGTTCTTTGATATCCTTATGAATAGATGACGGTAAAGGCATTGTTAATTTCTTATTTCATTTCCAAACACTATGTTGTGGGTACTCATTTGAATCGTTTCGACATGACGATTCTAATGAGTACTCTCAACATAAGGCTTATTAAAAAACGAATGAAATATTGAAATTTAAATGCCAATATCCCCTCTTCTCTATAGCTACATGTATAGATATCGCGAGCATGGCTTTCATAAATTCTTCCAGATATGTGAAGGAATGGCTTGGCGCTGTTTCCGCTGCGAATCTGATCACCGTTTATGGAGACAATGCTGCACATCGATATGATCTTACAAAGGAGTACTTTGATATCCTTATGGCCAATATAGCGTTTAGCAAGGGCGTGTGTGAATGTGTGAGGCGACTCGGTGACATCGAATCGTGCTTTAAGAAACAAGGACCGATGGGTAAGTGGATTAAGGTAGCCTACCCCTAATGAGATTCGCGCGGCGTCGGAATTATTCGGGCGACGCCGAAAACATTTGGCGGTGGAACTTTCCACTGCCGGAGTTCCACCGCCTAATGTTTACGAGCGAGCCCGAATAATTTCGGATACGTAACAACGACACTCGAAAAAAGCCGATAATTTTTTAATCTCAAAATGGCTACAATGCGGGTATTCTACCTTAACACGTACTTATCGAAAATAAGATACCTTTTATGTGCTAATATTATTTACATTATAAAAATGTGGAGTGTTGTCTTTTATCTCTTTACTTGGTCTGAGATAGTCCTTTGGTCAATATATGAACGTATGCGATGTGTTTTAAATATAAAGCATGTTTGTAAATGATTTTTAAACAGACCAAGAGCTGTTTATATTTAGATTTTAGAATAAAGCCATTCGCTATAGTAAATGCTTGAATGTTTGAGGATCGGGAATAACTATAGACTGCCATAGCATGTTAATATTATCTAAATCTGATGAAATTTCAGGAAATGGCGATTGATTTTGTACACAAGGATAAGAATAGTGACCTTGAACCTTTGAACTTGGAAAACGTTAAATGGTCAAATGAATTTGTTCTGCTTGACAAAACTAGCACATTAACTAATGGTCCGGAAAAGCCGATTTCATGGTAATATTAGCCACTAGCCACAGATGAATTTAACGATACATTTCAGGCTTTGATGTTTTATACACAAATGGTGGTACATTAATGGAAAATCTAGTTAAATTGAATAAGCTTTTTGATATAGGCGTATGCTAAATATGTTTAAAATGTATATTTTACTGTTTGCACAGCATGACAACGCGTTCTGATTTCTTTAAGCAAAATGGCTATTATTTTACCCTATATAATATAGTCATATTGTTGAAAGCTCGTCCCTTTCCATTATCAACAATTTTAATTTTGTCATATTTTAAAATAACATATCAGATAATTTAATTACTGCATATATCTATAACAGGTGATGCCCTGGCATTTGATGGCGATTTTTGGAAATTCTTCGGCGAGTTTCGTGATGAATGTCTCATTACAAAACAAGTACAGCATGAGTTGTTTCCTAAACTAGAAACAGTACATGAGTTACAGGAACTACTCGGTAAGATGATCACACATTTCGAATCAACGCCTATTAAAATTAGATTGACCAACGGATATTATATCTAATAAAAACGACACCCATCAAATGTTTGACGATGCATAACACCGAAGTCTTTTTGCTCCCTTTAATGGACATATCTCAACATATGTTTAAAAGAAGGTTTATTTTAGAAATTGAAAGTATGCATGTAGATAACAACAAAACAAACTATTTAGAACGCAATATAACTAAATGTTTAGTTTAAGAACATCTCCTACTCTAATTTCAGTGTCGGGATGCCATGTTATAGACATAGGCTGTGGTACAGGTGCGTTCACAATGGCGTTTGGGGCTCAATATCCGAAGTCTGACTTTACTGGTATAGATACTGCAGCAGATTCAGTAAAAAGCGCTGAAGCAAAACTACAACGTGCCAAATCCGAGTACAACAACGTCGCCTTCCACGTGAAGAGCACCACGGATCTGGTACAAGAGGTCAAGGAGCAGTATGACGTCGCATTGATGTCACAAGTGTTGCATAATCTTCCGGATCCCCTGCAGATGATCGAAGAGGTCAATGCTCTCCTGAAACCTGGTGGGAAGCTCGTGTTAATGGAAATGAGGCTTCATTCAGATCACGCTCTCAATGCTGGAAATCTTGGAGCCGCGGCTCAATACTCCTTCAGCCAGTTCTTCTGTTTACCATTCAGTATGGCTGGGAAATGTCACCGGGGATTTGGTATGGGATGGGGAGAAGAGAATTTACTTGCTGCCTTAAACAAATTCTTTACTCTAGATGCTCGTTTTGATTTTGAAGACTTTGAATGCCTCTTTGTTCTAACAAAGTCTAAATGAAAATTTGAAATTTGTCAAATCTAAACGAATGTATACGTATCTACTTTTTCTTTATTTCATGATATCATGTACTTATGATTTTAGATTTTTGTTAGTAGATAAATATACTCTCTATCATCTTAGATATTAAATGTCTCAATGCTCGTTTATGTAATGGACCGTTTCTTCTAAACTAAATCGTCATTGAAAATTGTTCAAAAGTCAGTCTAGAGAGGACCGTTTAGAACAAGCCCTTAATTAACAACTTCCCAAACTAGTCCCGGATTTGACAGCACTTAATACACGCCGTGAATTGACATGACATAACAAGATCCAATGATGAAACTTTTCAATAATTTTGTTAATACGTGACCGATTCGATTTTTTTGAAGCACTGTTTTTATTAAGTTTACTTGATAAAAATCGTTCCCCATTGCACGTCGTTCACGTTGACCGATGGATAGAGAGTATACATCTGCTTTTCAACGAAAACCTCGTATCTAGAGCTTGTTTTAAAGTTGAAATTACGAAGTTTTTGTTTGAAAGCGACGATATCCAAATCAGACAAGTCTAAAATATCGTCGTTGGGTAAAGGGTTAAATCAAACAGAGACAAAACACATGTCATCATAATTCATATCATCTCGGAAGAAATCTCAAAATTATTCTCCTGGGATGTAGAGGCCTGACTTAAACGAAAACAAATCATTTAACCCTTCTCCAAACAGGCCAATCTTGGACTACTTTAGTATTAAAGCCGCTGTAGACCAGGAGAATTGTGATAAAAGTAAAGTCTCTCTTACAACCGGTCGTACGTGCTCCTGCGTGCTGTCTGCGTGCGGTCTGCGTCTAAAACGTACGTTTAGTCGTGCGATGCACGCACGTGCAACGTACGATTTTTGTGGACGCAACCACGACGCAGACTGCACGCAGCAAAGAATTGACCGGACACTTATGAGGCGCTCTTACAACCCGTCTTGCGTCTTTATAAATCGTGCGATTTTGCAGCGTTTAAAAACGCACGATTTAAAAAGACGCATGGCGGGTTGTAAGAGAGGCTTAAAGCCTCTCTCACAACCGGTCGCACGTGCTCCTGCGTGCTGTCTGCGTGCGGTCTGTATCTAAAACGTACGTTTAAGTCGTGCGGTGCACGCACGTGCAACGTACGGTTTTGGTGGACGCAACAACGACACAGACTGCACGCAGCAAAGAATTGCCTGGACAATTCTTTGCTTCGACCATTCTGCGTTATTTAGAACGCCAGGAGCACGCAAGACAGATGTACGGAGCACGTTCGACAGGCGTGCGTGTGACGCAGGGAACGATACACTACAATTCCAGAAAATTCAAAAGTATGCGTACTTTTCTCGAAAGAGATTCTTACTTTTGACCTGCTTTGAATGTACATATTTTGAGGCGCTCTTACAACCCGTCGTGCGTCTTTATAAACCGTGCGATTTTTCAGAGTTTTAAAACGTACGATTTAAAAAGACGCACGACGGGTTGTAAGAGAGGCTTAACTTAGTTATAACTGATATAAAACGTGGCACATAAAATGTTGAGGCAAAAGGAGAGAATTCTGGTTATCGGCATTTTTCCCTCTTTTGCATTGACTTTTTCTCTACGCCTTTTATAAGAGATACGCCAAAACATGTCTCGGGATAAGGTTAACCGTTTCCCAAATGACAAATTTTTAGGGTGTCTCTATTTGAAAATCGCTTCAGACGACAAAATGGACGAAATGAATGTGAATTTTGTGTACATGATACTACAGAAAATATCAAGGCAAAAGGAGAAAATGCTGCTTATCATCATTTATCTTCTTTTGTCTCAATGTTTTCTTAAGCCTGTTTCTATTAGAGACGTCCATTTATATCATGTCTCTTTATAAGATTAAGCCGAGTCACAGCGGTCTGGTCTTTTTCATTTTCCCTTACATAGTTACAATTCCACGCATTAGCCAAAGAAACTGATGGACATACTTAGCGAGAATATGCGAAAATGCATATTATCGGGATCTTTCCACTTCCGTTTGTGTTTCTACTACATTCAATTAAAATAGCATATCTTTCGTTAAAATGAAAAACGGAAATTTCAATTAAGGTTAATAAAATATGTGATCTATTTCACAAAAAAAAAAAAAAAAAAAAAAAAAAAAATAAATGGAAATATCAAAACTATCAATTCCATTCAGTCTGCATCGGCTGATCAGGATCCAAGCCTGTTGCTTAACACACTGACAAACAGCAAACTTTTTAGGCAAGTCCAAATTCAAAGATATTGTAGACGGCAATTGTAAATTATTTATAAACCGACCGAAGAAGAAGAAGAAGAAGAAGAAGAAGAAGAAGAAGAAGAAGAAGAAGAAGAAGAAGAAGAAGAAGAAGAAGAAGAAGAAGAAGAAGAAGAAGAAGAAGAAGAAGAAGAAGAAGAAGTAACATAAGAGAGAAAACTTACAAAAGGTTATGATTGTATGCAGAAACGTATGGGATAAATACATGCCAAATTTTAAATCTAAATCTTTTACAATAAAGAAGTTATACAATTTTGAAAAGTGATGCGTTAGTAGTTTTGCCGAGTATATAATCAGAGGCAAAAACAAGTATACATCTCTAGATATTCATCCTAGTTTTTCTGAGAAAATGATTAATATAATGTTCGAGTCTTTAAAAGGCCCCCAGAGGTTATATTTTCATTGGTGCCATCTTTTTTGCCTGTCCGTCTGTATGTCCTACCGTTTTTCCATAATACACAGCGTCATCGAAAATGGGGGAGTAATGCAAATATTCTTATTGGCACAACTCCTTTATTTATTGACTGATTCAAGTTAGTTTATTGGGGTTTACGCCGTTTTCCACTACCAGGGTCATATCGCGGCGACTGGAGCACCTACCCATGGATTCCTGTTGTTTCTAAAACCAGTACTACCAAAACACCCTTACCGAGCCTCCAGCTGCTCGCCCACTTAGGTTAACGATTTCAAACCCATTGGTGGGTGACAATTTTGTCAGAAAGGGTATAAGCCGCGGCCGGGTATCGAACCCGGGACCTCTCGAATGAGGGTCAGATGCGCTACCAACTGCGCTAAGGCCGCGGCCCTTGACTGATTCAAAAATGGATTTTCACAGAATTATCGTTGTTACCTGATCATGCGCGTATTGTTGTTGTTTCCATATTTTTGCTGCGTCATGGTAAAAAGAGGACTTAACCCATTACCAACAACAAAATTTTAGACTGATCCAAATTCTGTGACGTTGCAGACGACAATTTCAAGTCAATACATTTTAAACCAGAAAAACATTGTGGGAAATGAAGAAAGTGCTTGTGACAAGCAATTTCTTCATTTTCAACAATGTTTTCCAAAGCCATTGTTATGTAAGGAGTCAAAAAGAGTCATTGTGTGGTAATGGGTTAATGCAAAATTGTTTGTTGTTTGGGGTAATTCCGTTTACATACATACTAATCAAAACTTCTAACCTGTCACTTAAAAAACAAATATATTTTTTTTGTGATGATTGGATTTGCATGAAATTTGCTATGTGAATTTTTAAGCAAATTTCCAAATGTTTTGGCGAAAAGTTACCGTTGTTTAATTGAAATAAAAGCGCAACGCGAGAAAAGCTCAAAATGCTCTAAATTCACATAGAGCTCTGAATATTGTCAATGAAGTGTTTTTGGTCTCATGGATCGTTCGCTACAACATAGACTAAGAAAAAAATGAAAATGTTTGACAAATGCGTGCAGCATATGGCCGTAAAAGAAAATGAAAGAGGTCATGTATGCAGAAAAACGGTTCTTAAAGACAACATCTAATATACATTTTTCTTCGAAAATGCTTTAAATATAGACTGATGATTCACGGCGAGCTATAAAATGTAGGATATACTAGTATGTAAAAATCAGTTTGTTGTATCGTTTTTCCACACCAGACCATATTTGAGCATATTCGCTTGATAAAATGTTTTGCCGGTTAAATTTAAACACCATTTTACCATGCCTCCCGTTCTTTCTGCTTCTTCTGTAGTCAAAAGTCACACAAAATTGACAATGTTTTCCATTTTTTTCTTGGTCTGGATTGCAGCTAACGATATGTGTACTTTGAATTGTTGAAAGTGTATTATCTCGAGCTCTTTTAAGATTTAGAGCTTTTTGAGCTTTTCCTTTATTACACATCAAATTTTGACAATTATTTGTAAATCATCATAGAAATCCACGTGCATTATGCTTAAAAAATTAAATATCTAATTTCATTTTAAAAAATGTAATAACTTTTAAAAAAGTTAGTCATTTTTAAAGTGGCCGGTTAGGACTTTTGGCCAGTATACTTGCGAGATATTTATAAAGAATCTTCATAGTCACCTCACCATGCGCATAATGTCGTCGTTTTACAATAGTATGGTGTGTCATGGCAAAAGGAGAACTTAATGCAAAAAGCCGTATGCTCATCTGTAGAGACTCGTATACTAACGAAAGATACAATTTGGTGATTTACTGTGGTACACATTTAAGAAATTAAATACTGATTACTGACAGTAATACCCCATATAAGTTGTACATGCAAAATAGACTTGTAGCAAGTCGATATGATGGAAATTAAGAAAAATATTGACAAACAAAAGAAGCATACTTTCTTTTGCCTCTCTAATATACCAATCAAGAAAGAACCTAAAAAGCTGAAAAAAATCTTAGAAAGATCACCCCGTGACTTGAACTCGTATCTCCAGGGTGACAGTCAATCACGTTACACATTACGCTAGCGCAGTTTAATATATATATCCATGCCGATAAAAAATTATCTAAAAAAAAAGACACCTCGAATACCGAAATTTGCGAAAACTACCCATGGACAGAATTAAACACTGACAGATACCGAACACGATAAACTACCCATAGACACCCATAGAAACCATAAAATACCGGACAATTCCGAAAACGATAACTACCCATAGACACCCATAGACACCCTAAAAGACCGGACAATACCGAAAACGATAACTACCCATATACACCCATAGACACATTAAAAGACTGGACAATACCGATAACGATAAATACCAATAGACACCCATAGACACCATAAAAGACCGGACAATACCGAAAACGATAAATACCTATATACACCCATAGACACCATAAAAGACCGGACAATACCGAAAACGATAAATACCCATAGACACCCAAAGACACCATAAAAGACCGGACAATACCGAAAACGATAAATACCCATAGACACCCATAGACAACCTAAAAGACCGGACAATACCGAAAACGATAAATACCCATAGATACCCTAAAAGACAGGACAATACCGATAACGATAAATATCCATAGACACCCATAGACACATTTAAAGACCGGACAATACCGAAAACGATAACTACCCATAGACACCCATAGACACCATAAAAGACCGGACAATACCGAAAACGATAAATACCCATAGACACCCATAGACATCCGAAAAGACCGGACAATACCGAAAACGATAAATACCCATGGACACCCATATACAAATTAAAAGACCGGACAATACCGAAAACGATAAATACCCATAAACACCCATAGACACCATAAAAGACCGGACAATACCGAAAACGATAAATAACCATAGACACCAAAAAAGACCGGACAATACCGAAAACGATAAATACCCATAGACACCCATAGACATCCGAAAAGATCGGACAATACCGAAAACGATAAATACCCATAGACACCTATAGACAACATAAAAGACCGGACAATACCGA
Organism: Fragum sueziense; assembly: GCA_963680895.1. NCBI lineage: Eukaryota > Metazoa > Mollusca > Bivalvia > Cardiida > Cardiidae > Fragum > Fragum sueziense. Next base: position 15,053,343 of record OY804593.1, read on the forward strand.
AAACGATAAATACCCATAGACACCCATAGACACATTTAAAGACCGGACAATACCAAAAACGATAAATACCCATAGACACCCATAGACATCCGAAAAAACCGGACAATACCGAAAACGATAAATACCTATAGACACCTATAGACAACCTGAAAGACCGGACAATACCGAAAACGATGAATACCCATAGACACCCATAGACACATTTAAAGACCGGACATACCGAAAACGATAAAAAACCCATAGACACCCATAGACACATTTAAAGACCGGACAATACCGAAAACGATAAAAAACCCATAGACACCCATAGACACATTTAAAGACCGGACAATACCGAAAAGGATAAAAACCCATAGACACCCATAGACACCATTAAAGACCGGACAATACCGAAAACGATAAATACCCATAGACAACCATAGGCATCCGAAAAAACGGACAATACCGAAAATAATGAATACCCACCATGGACACCCTAAATGACCGGACAATACCGAAAACGATAACTACCCATAGACACCCATAGATACCCTAAAAGACCGGACAATACCAAAAACCATAACTACCCATAGACACCCATAGACACCCTAAAAGACCAAACAATACCGAAAACGATAAATACCCATAGACATCCGAAAAGATCGGACAATACCGAAAACGATAAATACCCATATACACCCATAGACATTCTGAAAGACCGAACAATACCGAAAACGATAAATACCCATATACACCCATAGACATCCTAAAAGACCGGACAATACCGAAAACGATAAATACTCATAGACACCCATAGACACTCTAAAATACCATACAATGCCGAAAACGATAACTACCCATAGACATCCTAAAATACCAAAAAGCCCGAAAACGATAACTACCCATAGACATCCATAGAAAAACTAAAATACCGAAAAATACCGAAAACGATAACTACCCACAGAAACCCATAGACACCCTTAACCCTTCACTGCCTTACCCCGCGTGACTCGGGGTAAAAATTGCTTCAGATGCGCCTATACCCCAAGTGTCGCTCGGGGTAAATTAAAATTCATATTAAAGCCAAATGCATCATAAGAGAAGAATTTCTTTGGTGAATTTCCATATGTTATAATTATGAAAAGCTTACTTTCTTTGATATTTTCATGATTAAACAAAAGGAAATATATAATTATTGTTTATGTGTCCTAGAAATTAATTCTAGAGATAATTTGAATGATGACAAATTCGGGTGGGGGTACAACATTATGTTTTTGCCAGCGGATATGTTATAGTAAAACTACAAAACACTCACAATAGCAATAATATGGTTCATTTTCACATTCCAAACCCAGAAAATGAGAGAATTGACATGAGATTGCGAAGTTTTTAACCTTTTTTCGTCTGCTGGTCATGACGGCATTATGAGACAGAAAATTGAACAGAAACGGACATTTCTACAAAGTTCAAAATACTGTATATGTATTTTACAAACATACAAAATTTGTTGGAAATCCATGGAGCATTTTTTAAGTTATAGTAAATTATATAATTTGGGTAGATAACTGCACCAAATAGCCATACTATTCCCCGGCATATAGCGTGTACTTAATTACGGCAGTGAAGGGGTTAAATATCGGAAAATACCGAAAACGATAAATACCCATACACACTCTAAAATACCGGAAAATACCGAAAACGATAACAACCTTTATACACCCTAAAATACCGGAAAATACCGAAAATTGCATGCACTGTGAGTTATTGGGTTCTACTGCAAAAGTACTAAAGACATGTTTTTCAACTAAAATTATGATAAATTGATATACAAAAAATCCAACCCTTTAACCCTTTCCGAAACAATACCTGGATTGACGTCCTTATCAGAAAAGGCTTGGGGAAACATTAAAACAAAAGAAGAAACTGCTGATAACCACCACTTTCTCCTTCTGTCTCAATATTTACTGTGTTGTATACTACACAAATTCTGTTTGAATAAATTTTGTTTTATTGTCTTCAGAAGCTTACGAATAAGAACAGGCTAAAATCGTATTGTTTGGGAAGGGGTTAAAATCATCTGGTTTGAAATCATCCATATTTTCCGAATAATTATTTCTCTATGGAACCATATATCTGACTTTGTAGAGAAAAATGAATTACAGTGCACGTGTCGAATAGCCTGCATTTGCGATGTATATTTGTGACCTAATCATGCTTAAGGAACCTTCTGGGGAGTGCGAACAGAAACGATTCTAATGAGTCTGTTGTCAGTCTGCGCGGACTGCATAGACTGTCTAGGATCAAACCTTCACTGTAAGTTAATTTACCGATTTTAGTTTGTTTTACTATAGTTCTTTATGTGCATTTTCCAAATAGATTTACAAGCATTATGTTGACTATTGCTTCGTCTGACCAGGCCCTGGTTTCTCGAAAAAACTTTTAAAAGTACATACCCATGAGTACATGCTCAACTTCAATGGAATACTCTCCAACGTTGAAGGGTATTCTATTGAAGTTAACATGGATTTCGTGTGATTTGAGTACGGTGCTCAGATTTGAGTCTGAGAACGTACTTAAGTTTTTTGTTCGACAAAACGGGGCCTGTTTCTCAAAAAATGATATTATGGACTTTACCAGACTTTACCGTGACGGGTATATTCGTGAAATATTGCTAGACCTTTTTGCGAACGAGAATATATCTGATGAATGTGTCAAAGGGGCGATAATTTCTGGATATGTGACCCATCAACCTAAAATGGACTTTAAATGAAGTGTTAAAAATATCGACCCTAGTCAGTCTGCGCAGTACTCGCAGCCAGACTAGGGTCGATACTTTTCACTTGTATGTAATTTCAAAATCTGGAATTTTTTTCCCTTCTTACTGTATGTTCATTTTTGGATTTTTGGAGTTCGGATAAGGTCTCTTTTAGCGTGACTGGTCACATACGTTTTGATTGAATGAATTTGGGGGTTTTCGCCGCATTCAACAGTTCCCCCAATTATATTGCTTAAATTTCAAACACAAAGCTGCTCATTAAACATTCAAGCGCCTTTTGCCAAAAGTCAGAAGGGATATCGATAACCGTGGTTCGGACCCACTATCCTTGATTGACACTTTGAAAAAACACTGACATTACGATCTGGCTCTATGATTGAAGCTAGAAACTTGGAAAAGGGATGCATTTGGTAGCAAAGATGATATTATAAAGAAAATGCTGAGTATCAGCATTTTCTTCCGTTTCTTCAATGTTTTATGTTCATGTCTATTTCATGGACATGAAATCCTGGTCTTGTTTGGAAAAGGGTTTATATTCTTAAAACTACCAACAAAATCATATTCATTTCTTTATAAGAACATAAGTAAAGTGTGATCCAAAGTCAATAAATCATCAAAAGAAAAGAAGATAAATGGAGTTCGTTTTCTCTGGAGAAATCAGCAGAAACTCATTTTTATATTCTAACCTTACTAAATGAAATTGTTTTCCTCACATGTATTGTTTTGGGTTTGGAAATAGGAAAAAAAAGTATTTTCTTTCTAAAGGTACATGTAGTCAACCCAAAATTAGAATCACGCGACATCGATATTTTTCGAGTGACGGCGTAAACATTCGTGTCACATCTAAACTATACGGACACTACGAGTAAGACAAACCTTTCCGCTGACGAATGTTTACAACGTCACCCGACAAAAATATCAACGTTGCATGAATCTCATTATAGGGGTGGATTACAAAAACCCTTTCCCAAACGGCAAATTTTAGGCTGGTTCATTTTGAAAGCAACTTCAGACTCTGACATGAAGTAGAAGTTTGATTAAAGTCATCAGTAGCAAAAAGTAATTTTTTTTTCATACCGTTATTTTCTGAGGCGAAATTTGAAAAAAAAAAAAAAAAAAAAAAAAAAACAAAACAAAACAAAACAAAACAAAAAAAAAAAAAAAACAATAATTTCTAAACTGTGTTATATTTCCATTCCAAATACAAACATAAGAATTTTGAACGGTTTAGAATTTTGAATTAATGCACAATTATGGAAATATTTGACAAAAATGTTGTAAATTACCTCCCTTGTATATGAATATAGAGTAAAAAGATATTTGTAAATAATTTTCTTCTTGAGGCATAATCTTGAAATCCGGCACGGTGAATCAGCTTATTTGAAGTGTATTTACAAGTGTGTGAAATTTGATGCATGTCACATGGATAGAAAGTGGTGTTTTAATGATGGGTCATATACCTTAAGTACTTTTTATTTGAGAAATCAAAACCAGATCTTATTTGGGAATGTGTTAAATAAGCAGTTTTTCGGATCTTCTGGTGAACCATGTAGTTGTACGATAAGTTTCTCAGTAAGTCACTTATTCCATTACACCAATACATACAACTCTGTTAACCCATTTCTAGACGACAAAATTTTTAGACTGGGCCACTCTAAAAGACCGTAAAGTACCGAAATGCATAAATATCCATAGCCACGTAAATAACCACAAAGAACCGAAATGTGTACACACCCATAGCACCTTAAAAGACCGGAAATTGCCGAAATGTATAAACACCTAAGCCACGTAAATAACCACGAAATACCGAAATGTATAAACACCCATAGCACCATAAAAGACCGGAAAGCACCGAAATGTATAAACACCCATAGCCACGTAAATAACCACAAAGTACTTTGTTAAAACGGGCCGATTTGAAATCGGTTTGAAGCAGAGAAAGTGGACAAAAATATTTTAGAAAAATCAGCTGATAAAACAATTATTGAAGATCCACCACTTTCAGCTTATTCCTGGCATTTCCATACCTTCTCTGTTTCAAGCCGAATTCAAATTGACCAAGTATTAACAAAACTGTTGATGATTTTCTGAAATTCTGAGTCACGTGATAAACCATCGTGATAATGAACTATAATATCTATGATACAGGCATACAAGTTGAAACTAGTGTTGTTGTTCTCGAAGCCGTGAGAACATGAATATTCAATTGTCAAGAGACAAAGTATGAAGGTCAATATAGAATTAATCAAACGAGTTTTTCACCCAAAGAAATGATGGCGAGACGATAGGGAAATTAACTTCTCCATGTGTCTTATAAGGCTGAGGTATGCATTATCCAAAAGATGATATTCTATTAAAAAAAAAACAGCTTTATAAGATTCTGTTTGTATTGATTAAGATCCCTTCCCGAAAAGATAGTTTGAAGACGGGTTCTGCATAGAGAGAACTCCGATCAACACCAAATTACAATATGAATGCTATTTTAGGCAGTTTTAAAACTGCTCAAATTGAGTTCCGTATCATTTGAGCAGTTTTAAAAACTGCTCAGTTTCAAATTTACTTACGACATATATATTTGAGCCAGGATCTGGAAAAACGTCCCTTAAAGCATTTTCAAAAATTGAGTTTCAAGATAAGCCTGTTGTCAAATACAGTCCATGGTGCATCCATGCTGCTCTCTTAAAGTTACTACAGGTCCCGAAGAAGCTATTAGAGAACAACATGGATCCTGATCAGACTGTGCGTATGCACAGGCTGATCTGGAACCATGTTGGACTCCAAAGCCTTAAGGGACGTTTTTACAGATCCTGGCTCATATATTTTGGAAGGCAAATACACCCTCATATCTTTAATTCTGCATTGTGTGAAATGCTTGTCAAGCAAATTACTATATATGAAACTGTTTCGTGTAAATTTATATAGGGAGGGATATAGACAAATAGACAGACAGACGGATATACAGACAATGACATAACGATATGCCCAAACGTTTCGACACGTTTGGACAAATAAATGATTAAGAAACAGAGAGCAGGAAAAATAGAAATATAGTACATCGTCGCTTTTCTTCGAAGACCTCGTAACTGCAGCTTGTTTAAGCTGCAGTTACGAGATTTTCGCAGAAAAGCAGCGACATACTCTGTTTAGCCGTATGAATTTTGTAAACATGAACGCATTTTCTGAGAGAAAACAGATTCATGTCTATGATTCATACAATATCTGTATGGGGTTGCTTCTTTTGGCACCTACAGACGTAAATTATGACTTGAAACGACATAAAACTTATAGAAACTTAATAAAACTATCTCATAAACATGTTTCTCAGCACCACGTCACATATTGAGACAACTTTACAACCGTATAGACATTTTATGTCAGTCAGACGTTAGAATATTGCAGACTAGATACTTTTCCTTTATTACTAAAGTCATGGCAGGAAATCACGTACAAAACAGTTGCAGTAAACCTTCGATAATATCTTAATACTTGGTCAATTTGAATGCTGTTTGAACCAGATATGATGGAAACACTCTACGTTGTGGTCTCTAAAGAATATGATGACTGAACGTTATTTACGACAATTCAAAATGTTCGTTGACCACCGATAACAGTTTAAACATCTAATTTTTGAAACATCGACTATTTAATCTATGAAAGTTACCGGCTTTTCTTCGTCTTCTCTACTTCAATACCCTTTTCCAAATCGGTCATATTTTACCATATTTATTTACGAATTTCGGAAATAGTGTGTCATGTTATTCCCCGCCGTAATTAAGCAAATATAGCAGCATACAAAAAATATCAGACAGTGAAAAAGTGCCCTCCAATTAAGAGGTACACCACCATAATTTCTATATCGCTGCTTCACCAATAACCTCGTAATTGCAGCTGAAGACAAGATGCAGTTACGAGGTTTTTGTTGAAAAGTATTGATTTATTATAAAGAAGCTGTAAAGAACATCATGATCCTGATCAGCTTGTGCGAATCGAAGATATCTTATGTCTGCGATAGCTTTGAATTTATCTTAAACTAGATTTTTTCCGAATGTGCAAAAGTGACCAATAAGAAACCACAACATTTGAAGAAACATGTGAACAAAAACTTCTGTTGTCAAGATAAATTATATGAAAATATTGTCAAAAGTGAGCATGTGTATGCATTTCTGTAGGCACAAACATATAATTGAGCCAGGATCTGGAAAAACCGTCCCTTATAGCATTTGAGAACAACATGAATCCAGACCAGCCTGTGCATACGCACAGTCTGATCAGGATCCGTGCTGTCCTCAAATAGCTCGTCCGTGATTTACAGCAAGCGTAAGAGAACATCATTGATCCTAGTCAGACTGCTCTAAGGCACATATTGATCTGGAAACATGGAAGTCTCAAATACTATAAGGGGCGTTTTTTTCCAGAACCTGGGGTCCGTTTTACTAACGAACTTACGATTATTTTTTGCGTAATTACTTGTAACAACAAACTTGATTGGCCTAATCCGATTTTTCGTGCAATCAGATGCCTTGTTACACTGTTTTCACAAGAACATGATCGTAAGATCGTTAGTAAAACGGGGCCCTGGCTCATATCTTTTTGTTGGAAATACGACTCCCTTACGCTACATTTGAATAGGTTTCGGTTTCAATGGTAACGTGCATGTCCATGTCCAGTTGTTTTTCCACTGGTCATCGCACTTTCCTTTATTCAAATCACGTCCCATCTTGAACAGAGAAAATAAATTGCATTAGTGAGCTCGAGGACTCGTTGTTAATGAATGAAATATCTAGGTTTCTCTTATATATTGGACGGTGACCCTTTTCCAAAGAAGCCATATGTTTGACGTCCAAGAGAGAAGCAGCTTGAGAAAATATTGAGACAAAAGAAGAAAATGCTGCAAAGCAGCATTATCTCCTTTTGCCGCAAAATTTTCTGAGCCTACTATTGCTGCATGATTTTTATCAATATTTCATATTATTTATTTTGCAACATTATCCAAATTGGAACAATCCAATTCATTCCCGTTTTGGAAGAGGGTTAATGAATAAAGTACGAACATAGGTTCTATACATGTATATCGACTAATTTAGACAAGATTTGGACAGTTTTCCTCAAAAGTCAATTTAATTTACTATACTGAGGGAAAAAAGTTTAGCAATTTCGTAAATTGCAGCTGATTTTTCAATTATCTGTGCTCGGATTGAAATCAATTTTATAGACAATAATATTTGATATCTTTACAACAATATTACAAATTTTGGATTGAGTTTGATACCTGACACGTCTGGCGCGTGACGCCAAACAAGGTAGGGGTAACACTCCAAAAATGACCAACGGATTCAGTACCTTGAATGTCCAATATTTCCCTTTATAACAGTATCACCATGTCTGTTAATCAAGTCCTTATGAGTCCTCAACCAAAAGCCACTAGAATACGACAAAAACTGCAGAAGCAGAACAAGTGTGAGATCCTTTACGTTATTGACGTCATCGCTGCCTCTTTCTCCCGTTTTAAGATCTTCCTTTCACAATTACGCCTCAACAAAGGTTAAGTTTGAACGGAATGAATCTGCAAAAGCGACTTGATTCCACTGCCATCCTGCCAATGTACAGTGTACCCGCTTCCGACTCAGCCTGGTCTGTCTGTGAGTACAAACCAAAGGTAAACGTAAGGTGGACGTACACGTAAACGCAAAGAACGCAGCTTGTTAATTACAGTATGTGCACAATTCCATGTCTCTGTCACGTTTCTGTTCCAAGTGGCTGCTGAGAAACGATTACGTCGTGAGTACGTTACTACGTAATTGTCTTTACGTCGGCTTCTTTTACGCGGCCAGCTAGAGCGTGGCCTGTCTTGAGTGTTGCCTTATTGACATTTCTTTACTTTCAGTTGAGAAATGACACTTTGACTAACACCAAAATGTTAATCCACCTCCTTGGCCGTCACACCACCAGTAAGCATGCCGATAGCCTTATTCCCGTGATCAAAGGTTAGTCCTGGGCGACGTCCCATTTAAATCGCCCAAAAGTTTTTTTGTGGTTTATTTTTTTCTTTGCAATTACCATTATGCTGGGATATGTATTGCCGATATGAATTACATGCCCATGCGTGTGCTCGTGCAAGACGTCGTTTTAGCACTATTACGTCAAAGAGCGTTACGCGAGGATAAACGCGTGAACGAACTGCACCCTTAGTGAGTTGGCTTCACAAATTGACTAATGCTACTCACTTAAGGAATTCTATGCCTTTGTGTTGCAAAAATATTTTGGTCGAAAAAAATTGCTAAACTTTTTTCCCATAGTATATTAACGCGTTTTCGAAATTGAAAACAAACACGGTTATATCTCCTCCAAAGAAATAGAAAAAGTAGTGAGTGTACTTTAAGAATGTCGGCTCTTAAAGCTGCTCGCGTTTCATGGTATTTGTTTTCACCAAAGAAAATAAATTGATCTTTATCAAGTATAATATATCCCTATGGGGTTATATCAATTTACACCTCTCCGCGTAAAATATGACTTGTAACGACATGAAAACTTCATAGAAACATCTCGTAAACTTGTTTCTCGGCACTTTCTCATATATTGAGACAATTTATGGTCGTAGACATTTCATGGTATAGGAAAGACTCGACAATAATATAGTACATTTAACATAGAATGGAAATATAAAACAACAGTATCAAAAAAGGGAGAAACGAAACAAAAAATAGGGACAACAAAAAACAAATAATCATTACGGTCCTACTTTTAACTTAAAGAAAAAATATAAAGTTTGAAACTATCATTTTAGAAAACTGAAACGTTATAAAAGTCGATAAAGAGAAATCATTTCCTACAACCATCAAAGCAAAACCTGGCTTTGATGGAACTACATTAAAGCTCTTTGGTAATAAAACAGAAAGAATAAAACGAACAGAACCTTATACGGACCCTCTTTGCGGTGACGGTTCAAGCACACGACAAAAAAAAAAAATAAATAAAAAAATAAAAACCAACAACAAAATCACACCCCATCCCTCCCAAACAACAACAAAAAATAACAACAAATAGATAATAATAGTTGTAGAAAAACGCCAATAATTCTGATTAACACGTAACAAATTTTAATTTGGATTGAAGCAGATCACGTGTAAAAATGTCACTCATTAATCTGATGGGTGTGATGGATCTTTAAAACAGCAACGGATAAAAAGGTTATTGGCGAACAAATTGTCTGAAATAAAATATATGGAACGAGCAGACTGTCTTGAATGTTTATGGTTGCGGTCACGACCCCAAAGTGGTTGTTTATTCCTTCTTATGCAAATACAATCATCCGCATGATATATGAGACACTCTCCGAGTAGGGCGAGTGCCAACGTTATTGATTACATTTATTATACCGTCTTTATAGCATACTGGCAGCTACCTTCTGTTTGTCTTAATATAACTAGTGCACTCCTCTAGCCATGTTGACATTTTGGCACTTAAAAGAGTCCAAACATAATGTGATTCGTGCAACGTTGGAATTATTTGGGCGACGTCGTAAAAATTTGGCGTTGGAACGTTCCAACACCGAATGTTTACGACGTCGCCTGAATATTTTCGGATACGTAACAAATATTAACGATGTCGCACGAACAATATCGCATGAATGCTATTAGGGCTGAACTACATTGACTGTATTAATATTTTCAAGTACAGCTTATTCAAAGAATTCTATTCAATGTAATGGCAGCGTTTTTACAGTCATGGGTATGGTGTATCATTATAATTATACTTTGATATTGTCCCTCGCTAGCTCAGGCAACTTTGCAAAGAGATTCTTTCATCACCATCACATTGTACCTTTTTAGGATATTATCATTAGGACTTCGTGAACATAAACAATGCGATTCTTAGATTTTTCTGTCTTGTTATTACATAATCATAATGTTCAATTTTGTGACATTTCGCATATATTTTTTCGTAAATGTTACTTTTTATTTTTATCTGAAAGAGCATATTTTCTTACGAAAATTCGGAAAATTTCAAGCCAACATTAAATAAATCGATGTGGACAGCAACTTTAAAGGCGCTTTTTCGCTTATAAGCAACAACTTAAAAAACTGATAGCATTTATATGCATTAGAATAACCAATCTTGGCATCACGACATACTTAAAAACAAATTGAATTGGAATGTTATGTCTCTCAAAGAAAAGGTTTTGAAGTCAAATGATTCATGATGTACGTAAGGAAAGTGCAATTGTTTTGCATTGAAATCTTTGCTTAAATTTCGCGAAATGCCAAAGTTGTTGTCATGTTGACATGTAATTGCTCGAGTCGACAACGATTCTATTTGCAGGAAGATTAATAGTCAAATAATGAAACGTTCCTTTCAATGTATTCTATGTACATAGTTCTAACCTTGTATCGAAATGAACATTTTCCTAAACAAGACCTGTTTTGATGTCCTTGGAAATAAAAACTTTGTAAAACATTCGGAAAAAGAAGAATACCGGTACATTGATACATGTAACCAGCATTTTTCCCATTATGCATCAATAATTTCTTTGCCATTTTTCAAATTGAAACAGTCCAACTTATTACTGATTTTGAAATGGTTACTTGTTTTGTTGAGACATCAATAAAAGTCACTTACATAGTGTGCTCTCTCTCTACATATAAATGCTTGTCTTTCCAAAATAAGAAATAAAACTCCAAGAAACTATTTTCGAAAAACATTTTTGGAAAATTAGATCTAAAATCGAATTGATTAAAAATTTACAAAGGGATATATGGAGAAGAAAGCAAGGTGTCTGGAAAAAAGATTCAGAAATCATATTCTCGGATATGTCATCTCAAATACGGACGTAGATTTCTCAAAGGAATAGTATGTCGCTGTTTTTGTTCCAAAATCGCGTAACTACAGCTTGAAACAATATGTAGTTCAGAGATGTTTTAAGAAAAGTGACGATATCTAATATACTTGGCAGTAATCCTGTTACAGAGCATTTGTTAGTTAGCGGATATCTCTTACAGTAACCGAGACAAAAAAGTGTTTTATCCTAGGAACAGAAAGTGAAAAAAATATTCTCCTCTGATGAGTACACACAATATATATAGAATATAGTGCACAATACAGGATGATACAGTCGACACTCGTTAAGTCGATATCGGATATGTCGAATTTCCGCTTTAGTCGAAGTGAAAGTCTGACCGCGTCTTCACCAGTGGATATAAAAAAGGTTAAACAAAATTATTTCGAAATAAATAGCATATGGCCATTGAAATTTAGTAGGAAAAGGATAGAAATGGCTCGTTTCGAGCAATTTCCTTCCTTTTCCTACTATACGTATTTCAACTAGAAACGCACTCGATGAGCAAAAAAAAAAAAAAAAATGGTCAGATGGCATTTAATTCGAAACTGAACAAAATCGGATGAGTCGAACTCCGGATATGTCGAGTATTTTGACGACCCCTTCGACTTCGACACAACGAGTGTCGACTGTATTTTGCATTTCAGAAAGCCTCTACTACCTCTTTCATCTGTGACACTAAAATTTCTTTCACGGGAATACTACTAAACTGAGAAATTATCACAAAACTAGAGGAATAATTTAAGCCGTATATAAAACTACGAGCATTAAGTGCGGTACATTCTGATCTTAACTTTACAAATTACTTTTCCGATGTAAATGAATATTATCGCATACAATGTGTGCGTTCTTTATGCCATAAAACCTAGACCGAAGGTCAGCATATCAACGGGAATAATTCCACGCGTTTTGTTTATGGAATTGACAGAGAAAATACGTGGGACTTAACATCTTTTCCGTGTTTTCTATAATTGGACACTTTTATCATGAAAGGAATTTACTCTCTCCCATCATATATGTACTAAACATTCAAACCAGAAGGTTATAGACAAATAGAAAATAAACATTTTACCACAACCGCCTCCGCCATCACGGTCACCACCACCACTACCGGCACCTGCATGTTCGTTTTCCAAAAACGTTATCTGCTATGTCCGTCTTAATGTAGAATACCCATAACGTGGCCATTTTGAGATTCATAAAACATCGGATTTATTCAAGCGTCGTTGTTACGAATCCAAACCTATTCGGGCGCGGTCGTAAACATTCGCCGTTGGAAAGGTCCACCGCCGAATGTTTTCGACGCCCCGCGAATAAATCCGACGTCGCGCGAATCTCATTAGGGGTAGACTCCCTTAAATTACAAAGGCACCTCTTAGTCTGGCAGATATCCACTCATACCTTGCAGTGGAGTATAAAGTTTTTTTCTTTGCTGATTCCTGGAGTAGAAATCCTACTGTTAAAGATTCCGACGGGTGCCATCGTGTCACCCTTTAGCATTTTGAGAAATTCAAGATGGCCGCCAAGATGGCGGAAATTACTTAAATAGTCAATGTAAGGGTTTTAAATTCATATGACAACTGATATATTTTAGGTAAAATATCTAAAATACACTTACTGTTGCTCTAGGAATAAAAAGCAATAAAGATAAGATATATTTCTACCATTGCAGTTGACATTTTTTGTGTAATTTACGTTACATTATGGGATAATTGCTTCATTCATTCACTTTTCCCCTATTATTTAGACATAAGTCATTCAAACACAACAGTGAGTGGTTTCGTTATCAATTCATTCACTTGAATCTTTTGATGAGAGCAAAATAAGAGCTGTATAAATGTATTATGTAGTTTACGTTACCTTGATATTAGCATATTAGCTTCATTCATTCACTTATATTGTATTATTTGACCATACGTCGTTTAAACACGACAGTGTATGGTCTGGTTATCAATTCATTACCTTTAAAGCTTTTTTGTAATAGCAAAACAGCAGATTGTATAAATGTATTATGTAGTTTACGTTACCTTGATATTAGCATATTAGCTTAATTTATCAATTTATCTACTAATATTTAGCCATATTAAGACGTGAAACAAACAGGAAATAGTTTGACTACAGACTTTTTTACTTGAGGCTTTTGGTGAGAGGAAAACAACAGTTGTATGAATGAATCATGTAATTTACGTCACCTTTATTTCGTGTACTGTTACATATTTATAAAAAAATAATTATCATGAATTGAACAGAATACCCCCCGACAGCTGGTTATAGTGGGATAAAATAGAGTTAACAATAATTTAAACAAGACACTCCTGTAGTCTCTGATTCACAAACCCATTATGTTCTAGACCCAAAAGAATAGTTAATTAAACGTATCCAATTAGGGCACAATGACTAGTATTTGCAAATGAAAATCCTTTGACAAGCATAAAAAGAAGTGCATGGTGTCCTAGTTTTGGTGCATGACAAACCTTGCCTGAGTCATGACTCATCCATATACTACATTCTGTGTCTCTAGGTCAAACGGCTTGAGAAATGGAATGGAAATGTTTTTTTCAAAGTTAAGCACAAAAAGTAGGTCACTCTATCCTGATTTTGGTACATGGCATAGCTTTTAGTCATTGCATATTTGCACATTAGGTATCTCTAGATCAGACAGTACATGAGATCTGAAACAGGAGGGAACTTCGAATTAAGTAAATTAGACTCAAAGTGAAAAGTAGGTCACAGTGACATCGTTTTGGTACACAATGCTTCTGTTTGTCATGGCGCGTCTTATATTCAATTTGGTGTCTCTAGGTAAATAGTGCAGGAGATATGGAGCGGAACAGAAACGTTCGCAGGCTGTCCGATCGCCTTACAAAGAGTATACGATAATTCCCCAGCATTTTTTCTTGACGACTTAAAGAAACTAAATAATTGCACAAGATTAGATATCAATTCCTAACAGCTGATCAAAATTATTGTTTTTTTGTACATGGTGTGTATAATATGTAAGGTGCTTCTCTACATTGTTCCATTAGTCCAGGGTTCAATCCCCGGTCGCGGCAAATATCCTTTCAAAAAAAAATGTCTCTCACCAATGGTTTGTTATCGTTAACCTATGTGGGCAAGCATCTGGATGCTTGGTTAGGATGTTGTGATAGTACTGGAACGAGAAGCGACATGAGTCCATGGTTAGGCGCTCCAATCGTCGGGATATGACCATAGCAGTTGAAAATGGCGTTAAACCGCAATGAACAAGACCAAGCCAATTAAAAGATGATGTATTTTTTTTCTCCGTCAAAGTCTTGTATAATGCACGTGGTACATTGCTAAGGGGCCAAAACTTGCATGCATGTTCTATATAAAACAATAGATTCCATTGTGTATTCGTATTTCTGGGTTTTTATGCTATCATTGTTACATAGCACTGCTCCTTGGCATTTACTAAGTAATGTACATCCCTTTCTAGCATATCACAACTACATCTAGATGAAGAATATGGTCCGTAACTCCCTCACTGCCATTTTGTCATTTTCGAGAAATCGTTATTTCCATGAGCTGGAGCTACACACTCGGCTTGGGGACAATCAGTTGTACTAGCACTTGATCCCTTGATCCCACGTCTAGTTGATCTTGTGAAAGAGTTTGTTTCCAATTTTGTGCTTGATTCATTTTATCATTGTATTAAAATGCTTGTGTCTGGAGAGAATGATACTAACTTTTGACATTCTACCAACTAAGTACTGCATGCAACATGACAATACAGCTTACGTAGCATACTGGTATCACTGATTGACCTCGTAGTTGAAGGTCTAGCTCTTAAAAATGATTAAATGTCAGTTTGGAAGAGATGGACCTAGTTTATTCTACTAAATGCAGTTGTGCTTAGACTAGAGTGGGATGTTACAAAGCACATGCCGAGGAGGTGTGCTGTGTAACACTGAATACTGTTGGAAATCAGAAATACACCATATGGAAAGCAAACGTTTTTACCTCTTAGAAATGTACGGTGGGTTAAACGTGTAAGGCTTAATTGACCAAACGCCATTCGATAAATGGCCCCGCCCAACGAAGGATTTAAGACAAACAATGGGTGTTTTCTAATCGTCCATGTGTTTATCGATGGTTTTGATTGACAGCTGGCGTTTGGTCAATTGGCGGGGCGTAAGGTTGCCGGGTCCGTCCGCTTCTGTTCCGCTCCATATTTCGTACACAATTTTACCTACAGAGACCAATTTTGATGTGTGTCCGATACCAAAAACAGGTTGCTATCACCTACTTTTCACTTTGGTTGCTCTTACTTAGAAATTTTCTTCCGCTCAATAGCTCATGTACTGTTTAATGTAAGGGACGCCAAATGTTGTGTAGATGCGCCATGACCCAAAGCTTTGTCGTGTATCATTGTACCAAAACCAGATCGCTGTGACCTACTTTTTACAATTGTGTGCACTTAGTTCACTACTCTGCTCTGTATAAAACATAATGTGTCTACATCGGTGGCTACATGTGTGTCTTGTTTCATATACTTTACCTATACCGGTATTTGACTCTACTTACACTTATCAGCTTAGTGGCATTTCCTTCGATTTACGGTATTCTTATTATCGTTACAAGTACATGTAACACTACATGAAATTAAGGTAACATAAGCTACATAATACATTTATACAACCTGTTGTTTTGCTCTTGATATAATCTTCTAGTAAAACAATTGATAAGCAATCTATTCACTGCTGTGTTGAAATGATTTATGGCAGATTTGTGGCCACATAATAATAGATAAGTAAATAAACGAAGGTAATGTGCTAATATTAAGGTAAGGTAAATTACATAATACATGTATAAAACCTTGGATTTGCTGTTGAAAAAAGCCTCTAGTAAAGGTATTGATCGACAAACCATTTGTCGTTGTGTTTAAAAGACTTATGGTCAAATGGTAGTATTCTGGTGAATACATGAAGCCAATTATGCCACAATGTAACGTAAGTTACGCAAAATTATCAACTGATATACATTCATACAACCCTTATTTGGCTCTCATCAAAAATTAAAGTGAATGAATTGATAACAAGACCATGCGCTGTTGTGTTTGACTGACTTATGTCCAAATAATAGTGGATAAGTGAATAAATGAAACAATTATCCCATAATGTAACGTAAATTACACAAAAAATGTCAACTGAAATGATAGAAATGTGTCTTATCTTTATTATTTTCCATTCCTAGAGCAACAGTAAGTGTATTAAAGATATTTTACCTGAGATATATCAGTTCTAATATGAATTTAAAACCATAATATTGATTATTTAAGTAATTTCCGCCATTTTGGCGGCCATCTTGAATTTCTCAAAATGCTAAAGGGTGACACGATGGCACCCGTCGGAATCTTTAACAGTAGGATGTCTACTTCAAGAATCAGCAAAGAAAAAAACTTTATACTCCACTGCAAGGTTCAGCTAAAAAATGAGGAATAACTGCCGGACTATCTTTCCAGATCCTGACTTACATCTATTGCGCATAATATATCCCTATGGGGTTGTAATAATTTGCACCCACAGACGTGAAATATGACTTAAAATGACAACAAAAGTTCATAAAACTATCTCATAAACTTGTTTCTCAGCACTATCTCACACATTGAGACAAATTTATTAGCATAGACAATTTATTATGAGGTTTGGTCTGTCTCAGAAAAATTATAGACATTACTCGTATATTCGGAGCACCAAAATGGCTAATAATCAAAGATGACTTTTACTTATATAACGCGGAATTGCGATACAACATATAAATGTTGGAAATCTGTTAGTCAACACCTTTCAGTCGATGCGTACATAGAAAACTTAGCCGAATATGAGCACCACATGTTTACAAGATTTTCTTCAAAAGAGATATAAAAACATTTCTACCTGGTAAATTACTGGTACATTCAAAGATGAGAAATATGTTCATGAATAGCTTGCATTTTATTTTTAAACTTGCACCCATGACCTTCAGATATCGGTTTATTCTTTCTTATGCAAATACAATTATCGACTTGATCTATGAGGCAATGTCCGAGTAAGGCCAGTGTCAATATTATCGACTATATATGGTCATTGTATGTATTCAGTCTTTCTAGTAGCACATATGAGAGGCGGAAACGTGTTTCAAATTGAAAAATACCTTTAAATATTCATCAAACCCTAAGTTGTTGAGACGCTTTCAATAATTACACATATCATAGAGTTTGCATTTGAAAAAACAAAGTATGGATGTTTTATCGCCTTTATATGTTGCTCGAAAACACATTTTTGTTTTGCACATTAGGTAGTTGTGCTTGGATGTGGGAACAGACAAGATGGCATATCATACCACAACGTAACCGGGTCAGGAGTTGATGAACGATGCTTTAAAATACAACAAAAATCATCAAACAAAATTTTAAATATACCAATAAATGAAGACTTTTAAACAGATTTTATTCTAACAAACAGTTGGACTAAGGTATGCAACCCATCATTAGCACTAAAGAGCCAAAGGCGAAATTTGGAAAGTGCCAGTATTTCCTAAACTGTGCTACATTTCCATTCCAAAATACAAACATAAGCATTTTGTATGGTTTAGAATTTTGAATCAATGCATAATTATGAAAATATCTGAAAAATGTTCGAAATTACCTAGATAGATAGATAGATTTAAATAGATAGATTTATTTCAGCATAAATCAAAACACGACAAAAGTATAACAACACATACGTAGCACAATGTTTAACAATGATAAGATATAATATTACTTTATATAAATAAATAAAAATTCACCAGATGATTATTTAATGTAGTGTTATGAACTATGTCAGTTTCATTAATACTAAGAATAACACAAGAAAGCGAAATATTAAGAATATAGAGTAAAAATTGTTTGTAAATAATTTTCTTCTTGAATCAAATCTTGAAATCGGGCACGGTGAATCAACTTATATGAAGTGCATTTACAAGTGTGCGTAATTTGATGCAGTTCGTATGGCTAGAAAGTGGTGTTTTTAATGATGGACTGTATACCTTAACCCTTTCCAAAAAAGACCTGGTTTTGACGTCCCTAATAGGAAACATAATGGGAAACATTGAGACAATAGAAGACATTGCTGATAATCAGCAATTTCTCCTTTTGTCTCAATATTTTCTGTGCTACATTATACACAAATCATACCTTTATTGACAACCATTTTGACATCTTAAGTGGCTTTTTATGTGGAAGAATTTTTCATCGTTTGGGAAATGGTTTTAAATAAAACTGACCGTGCAGTCTCTCATCCTCACTGAAGAATAAGTAGAAGCAAGAAGCATTTACAAGACCTGCCTTTGTCGTAAAAAGTATATGAGTATTGGATGATTCGGAAACAAAATTATAAAAGAGCCGGGATCTGGAACACAGTCCCTTAAGGCATTTGAAGTCCCTGTGCATACGCACAGTCTGATCCAGATCCAAATTGTTCTCCAATAGCTTGCTTACGACTTGTAGCAATTGTAAGTTAGTAGTCCATGTTAGACTACATTTAACAACAGGTTTATCTCGAAATTCGATTTTCCAAAATGCCATAAGGGCCTTTTTTCCAGATTCCGGCTCATTAATTCTTTTTTGTATCAATATTTTCTGTGTTTCTATGTCTATAAATCTTAATCTTATCTTTATCAACTTCCATTTTTGTCGCTGTCAGCAGCTGTTATTTTGGACCGTCCTAAAATGTTGAGCACTATTAGGGAGAGCATAAAAGCGGAGACATCTTTTTCTCCTTGATTAAAGCTCCGTCACACAAAATGTCATCGCAGATGACCGATGTGCACTAATTAAACAGTAAACCGTTACCATGGTGATTCGGTGGTCTTGATGGGTCAATTATCACATCTTAGTTCTGTTGGCGTAATCAAAGCAGCATAAATCAAGGTTCTTTGGGAGCTTTTGTTTTCGGGATAATTATATTCTATGTAAAATAGCCATGGTAGTTAAACCTTTCACAAACAAGACCAATATAGAAACACGTCCCTAATAGAAAAGATCTGAGAAAACATTAAGGCAAAAGAAGAAACTGCTGATAACCAACAGTTTCTTCTTTTGTCTTAATATTTTCTGTGCAATATTTTACGAATATCTTAAAGTTATCAACGTCTATTTTGTCGTTTGAAGCGGCTTTCAAATTAGACCACCCTAATATTCTGCCGTCTGGTAATGGGTTAATAGCTGTATCTGTAGTGTCTATGTCGTATATGTTTCGTTGTTGCAGATCGTCACTATTGCATAACAAATATGTTTTTGAAAAAAAATCTTGACCAAAACTAATTATGGGACAATGCAAATACAAGTAGTCTGACCCACAGGCGTCCGTAATTTGAGCCTTGCCACCATCTAGACTATTCTTTATCACAAGGCATTTTTCTACGTTCAATCTGATCGCCACCCCTCTCTCGCAAAATACTGTGGAACTTTTTTCAAATTAACAGATAATCTGTCCAATCTTTCGTTAACCGAGAGCCAACATATTTTTCTTCAAAGAAAATGCAATTGTTTGGGGGTGGGTAACGAAGTCTGACTGCTACAATGGCTCAAAGTTGAAATTTCCATCGAGGTTTTGCTTCATGGACACTCTGACGTTCAGTCGATTTCAAGATATGAACACGCTTGAGATCAAATAGAACGACATTCTAACTGTGTGAACACCTAAAGCAAGTTTAAATCAAACACTGACCTGTCAAAGTCGTCTTCTACAAACGCAAACAAGTGAGAATTCGGTTATTTTGAGGTTTGTTGTCAAATTTTCAAAAGGAAACTGCCAATCTGGGTCAGATGTAACGATGGGTAATTTCGTTGGATAATCGATGTCACGTTTTTGGTGACGTAATTAGCGGCGAATGATTTTATTGGCCGGGTATCGTTTTGACAGTCTCGCGCGAGATTGGTACTCGATTTCTATAGCTATTTTTAAACAGTTTCATGATGTAAGAGCGGGGACCAGAGGGTATTTAAACATTTAGCTTACGGAGACAAAGGAAAGTTAGAAAAGTTCGCTCATGTTATTTTTTCAGCAGTAAAGAGAAGATTATAAGATTGTAGATTATTTAAAACACATTTAGTCAAGCTAGTGGCGCTAGCGATAGTAGTGGTGCCTCGATTTTCGGTGGAATGTACGAACAAGTTAACAGAAACGAGTCGACCAATGAAATTATTCGTCGCCAATTACGTCATCTTTTCAAGATGTCTACTTTCATGTCAATACTCTAGCTGAACGAAAAAATCGTGAAATGTTTGATTCTAAGCCATAAGAGAAGACGAATGTGGCAGGTCAGTGTTTGATTTAGACTTGCTTTTGGTGTCCATGTAGTTAAAGGGCGCTCTGTTAGATCTCAAGCGTGCTCATATCTTGAAATCGACTGAACGTCAGAGTGTCCATGAAGCAAAACCTCGATGGAAATTTCAACTTTGAGCCATTGTAGCAGTCAGACTTCGTTACCCACCCCCAAACAATTGCATTTTCTTCGAAGAAAAATATGTTGGCTCTCGGTTAACGAAAGATTGGACAGATTATCTGTTAATTTGAAAAAAGATCCACCGTATTTTGTGAGAAAGGGGTGGCGATCAGATTGAACGTAGAAAAATGCCTTGTGATAAAGAATAGTCTAGATGGTGCCAAGGCTCAAATTACGGACGCCTGTGGTCTGACCAAGATCTATACATGTATCTCTCAATAATACAAGCAGTAATCGTTACAGATCAGTATATTTTATAATCAGACTACTTTGAGGCACAGGCCGTTCTTGATCCAAGGTGGTCTGAAATGTAAAAAACATGTATATTTAACCCTCCTGAGAGATATTATTGGGAACATTACTGTGCTACTGTACTCCAGACGAAGCGCATGAATGTGCGGTTATCAAAGCGAATGTCTTGAGATGAAATGATGCGATGCAAGTCAATGACAAGGTAAAATATAATGTAACCCGTCACACTAAAAGGAACTTTATCAGAAGTCACAAAAATCCAACTTTTGACGAGCTGATTATGCACAGCAGAGGTCAACCTGAAGAGGTATTTTGAAAAAGAACACATGATAAGATAGGTTAAACATTTTAGTTTTAGAAAATTATATTAGAGTGGAAAGTATTGGTCCTAGTCTGGCTACGCGGACTGCGCACACAGGCTAGGGTCGATATTTTCTCATTTCCTTTTATCGTGACGGGTCACATATATGCTTTTCGAAATTAATACCACCCCGAATTTATAATAGGATTCATTGGGAATGCGATTTTACATGTACCAATCTTTTGGTTACACGTACTTGAAACTTATTTTGTAATACATATAATAAATGACAAATAGTGGGGACGTCGAATAAAGCTTTTCATGTACGGATTTGTCATCTCTAATACGTTTTATGATTTCTCTACGGAGAAGTACATCTACATCTACATCTACGTTGTAACCCGAACAAGCGATTTCCGATTATAACTGGGTGGAATGTGTGTTAATAGCCGGTAAAAGAGCTGTTAAAAGAAAATTGTTAGGATTATTAAGAATAAAAGATAGTATGCTACAATTAAAAGTAAAAACAGGGGAGTAAGTTACTCTAAATTGACGGCCGCCAGTCTCTCAGAGAAAATACTGAGACTGGGGCTGGACTTGACTGTCAGGGGCAATGTGTTCCAGAGTTTAATTGTTCTTGGAAAATAGGAGTTAGCAAAGTACTGTGTTCTGGCGAAAGGAATTAAGTAATTTAGGTTTCTAGTAGGTATAAGGTGGGAGTTGTCTACTGCAACAGTGCCGGCTCTAATTTTGTAGAACATAACAAGGGAACTATGAAGTCTTCTTTGATGGAGGGATTGCCAATTTAGCATTTGCATCATGTCCGTTACGCTGCTTGTGTAGTTGTAGTTGTTGGTGACATATCGGGCGGCAGATCTCTGAACTCTTTCAATATTGTATGAATGGGTTTTTGCCACGGGTGCCAAACTGATGAGCAGTATTCTAATTGGGGCGGACGTATGTATGGAAGGCTGCAGTTTTAACTTGTTTGTTGTTAGTTTTTATGTTTCTTTGAATAAACCTGAGGCTTGACATTGCCTTGGAAGAGATATTCTCAATGTGTTTGGACCAATTTAAGTCTGGGGTAATAGTTACACCTAGGTATTTTGCGGTGTTTGTGGATTGTAGTTCTGTGTTGTGTAATTTGTATGGAAAGATAAGGGCGTTTCTCTTCCGTGAAATTCTAAGGATCTCGCACTTATCTGGATTAAACTCCATGGACCATGTCCTTTCCCATTTTTCAAGATTATGGAGGTCTTTCTGCAGGGATAGATTGTCATTGTTTGAGTGAATGGTTAAATAAATGATGGTGTCATCTGCAAACATTCTGGTGTTACATTTGACCGAATCTGGGAGATTATTGATATAAATGAGAAACAGACAAGGCCCGAGGACCGATCCCTGCGGTACTCCTGATAGTACCGGGAGTTCATCCGAGAGGTGACCTTCAACTGCAACCTTCTGGGATCTGTTAGATAAAAATGATTGGATCCAGTTGACCACCTGAGGGCTAATACCGAGCTGTTGTAACTTGAAGATGAGGGAAAGATGATCAACTTTATCGAAGGCCTTAGAAAAATCCATTACGACAACATCTGTTTGGTAACCTGATTCGAGATTGTTAAATAAATCCTTAGTGAAATTGATGAGCTGAGTTTCGCAGCTATGGCCTGATCTGAAACCATGCTGATACTGGCTGAGGATTGCATTTTTGTCAAGAAAAGACATTAGATTTGATACAATTATGTGCTCTAAAAGTTTGGATGTAATGCATGTGAGCGAAATTGGCCTGTAGTTGCTAGGCTTTGATTTTTATGACCTTTCTTGAAAACTGGGGCAACAGTAGCCTTCTTCCAGTCATCTGGTACTTTTCCAGTTTCCAGTGATAACTTGAATATTTGGGAGAGTATATCTAATATTACGGACAATAACTTTGTTACAGAGCATTTGTAACTCAGCAGATATCAATCATTATGGCTAACCCTTTCACAATCTAAAGACTGGCTACATTTGAAAGATGTAGCCAACTACAAAGCGAATACTAACGAATAATTTTGTGTAAGTTGTAGGGCAACATATATTTAAAGGGACATAACATTCTAATTTCATTTTTTAAAGTATGCCTTGATGCAAAAATTGGTCATTCTAATGCGTAGAAGTGCTATCAGTCTTTAGAAATTGTTATCTATAAAAGTTGAGACAGAAATGGCAAATTACATATAAATCCGAACTGTTGTGAACAACAATTTGATTAATTTCAGCTCAAAATATATATTTCTCGTAAACGGCGTTATACTTTGGCTTGAAATTTTCAGAATTAAAACGCTATTTCAGATAAACACATAAGTAAAATTTATGAAAACATATCGTGAAATGTCACTTTAAGGAAAGATGAAAAAGCTGCTTGTTTCCGTCTTTTTTCAAGGTTTTCCTTATTTTAGCCGTAAAATGCAGGGTTTGCTTTTGGCAATATCAACGGATCGGTTGAATCTTTTAAAGGAGAATGGTGAGGTAAACTGCATATTGTATTTTCTATTTGTTACATATCGCTGCTTTTAAGCCCAAGGTCGGGCAACTACGGCTTTCAAAAAAGTTTTTTTCGTCAAGCGAAAAGAGGCGATATATACCCATTCATATCACCAATCCCATCGCTCCGGAATTCTAACTTTTGATCATATATGAGTATCATTGTTAGTTTAATCTCAGTACTAACATCGCAACGAGGGTGCTGAAATATGACAAGATAGATACGTAGAAGATTTTTTTGTAGTTTTAACAATAATAGGCATTGTAGCCGATACATTTCCTAAATGTTTCTCTTTTAACAGAAATGTCTCTGTTTGGATTGATGTTGTCGCAAACTTGAATCTGTAGAGGTTTCGGGTAGAAATATTTATCATTTTTATTTTTTAATCATCCTTCAATGGTACAGAATTGCTATACTCACGTAGTAGTTGATCCAACCATATTTCTCTATTACTATTATCAGAGGAGGGGTTTTAAACAAACCAAAACATCACCCCGGATATAACTAATGCGGATACAATACAGTCAGTCATAACCTTTGTTCGTTTCTTTCCAACACATCATGAGTGTAGCTTTTAAAAAAAGAGCTATAATTTTATTGATATCAGTTTGGCGGTTTTCACTTGATAAGAGTTAAACCAATTAAAAAACAAAACAAAAAGAGTCCCAATTAAGAACTGTTACAGATAAAAACATACCGCAACGTATTTTCAATTTTTGGGACAGTTGCAACTAACAGTACTATCAGTGCTATGACACCGTGTTTAAGGCCATAAATTGAGACTTTTCTCTCTCAATAGAAATAACCCTGGTTTGATGAATGATGTCGCGACCTAAAGTCTATTGAGGTTTTGGGTAGAAGTATTTTTCGTTCTCCACATAAGATAGACTGTCTGGTGTTTCAAGGATACAGAATTACTAGACTCCCTTAGCGGTTAGTCCAAACATATTTCCTGATTACTCTTTATAGGAGAGGAAGAATGAATTGAAATACGTTGTTCGACATACAAAAGTTTAGTCATGAAATGATTAAGAGAAATAACAAAAATTATTTAACGGCTTCTTCTTTCCTCTAGTATAATACCGCGCATACTTGTGAAGGCTGTTGAAGACTACAAATTGCACAGTTTTTTTCTGTCTGAAGAAGCCTTTCCCAAACAAGACCGGGTTTTCAAATCTCTATTAGAAATGTCTCCTTAGAAATGCCCAGCAGTTTCTCCTTTTGTCTTTCTGTGCCATACACAAATTCTAACTTTAACAACATCCCTTTTGTCGTCTGCAGCAGCTTTTTGGATCGGGTCATCTTAGAATTTTGATGTTTGGGAAAGGGTTAATAGAAGTGATTCAAGTTTGATGAATGCTGTCGCGACCTAAAGTCTATTGAGGTTTCAGGTAGGAGTATTTTTTATTCTCAACATAAGATAGACTGTCTGGTGTTTCATTGATACAGAATTACTAGAATCCCTTAGCGGTTGGTCCAAACATATTTCCTGATAACTCTTTATGGGAGAGGCAAAATGAATTAAAGCAGGTTGCTCGACAAAAGTGTTTTATTGCATTATTACTTATTTCGCCATTAAACTGTTGCAGTCACATATTTATGATATAATAAGAAAGCAGTCGGTAGTTTATTGAAGACCATCGTCAAAAGCTGTGGGTACATGCAACTGATGAATATCTATCTATCTATCTATCTCGGTATACTGCTGCACACCTTAACGGGTAACTTTGAGCAGTTGCGCGTCTGTGCCTAAGTTAAAAGAGAAAGAACAAGTTAAGAACTAAAAGATGATGATGATGATGATGAATGACAAATTAATTGGTTAAAAGACGGGAGAAAAGATAAAATGATAAAAAAACACAGCGGAAGTGCTTAAGGTCTCGGGTGAGGGATGGTGCTGACAGAGGACCTGAAATGGTTCAAGTCCCCTGCCAGCACAACATCCGGTGGCAGCGCATTCCATTGCACAATGGCGATAGGGAAAAAAGAATATTTGTATGCGTCTACTCTGGTGTGAACCTGTCTGAAACCGTAGGAGTGGCCGTACCTAGATGTTCTGGGGTTTCTGATGTATTCGGGCATGGGGACAGCGACGAGGCCATGAACAATGCGATAGAACATGCTAAGACGGGCATGTGATCGTCGCTGTTCCAGTGTTTGCCAACCCAACCGCTCCAGCATGGATGTGACACTGGAGTGTTTGGAATAATCATCCAAGGTCTAGCGTGCAGCACGACGTTGTACCGTTTCGACTTTGTCGATGTTGGACCTTGTATGAGGATCCAATCAATCAAAGTCGGAAAGACCCCGTGTAGCGCCTGTTATACAAGACGATTTCTCACGTTAACGTCATACGTATTTCAGGTTTGAGATTTTGGGATCGACGACGCGTTTAGTATTCGCTAACCGTTACCGCCAAATAAGACGTTTTACGATACCTGTTGTTGTCGAAATTAATGTTTGAACCACGCGCTACTGATTTTTAAATGGAAATTCTGATACAGCTCTGTTTGAATGTGCTATTTTTATAAACTGTAACAATTTGATAATTTCTTTACCATCATTTGTTAACAACAGATAATCAAATTTACAGATGGAAATGAGATTTTGTAATTTCAAATCAGAATTACTGAGAAATCGGACATTTAATAGGACTGAGGCGTTTCTTATGGCTGTCAGTATACAATATATGAATGCTATTTTAAGCAGTTTCAAAACTGCTCAAATTGAGTTCCGTATCATTTGAGCGGTTTTAAAACTGCTCAGTTTTTGAATACGACATATACATATATATACATATATTTTGGAAGGCCAATGCACCATCTTATCTTTAATTCTGCATTGTGTGAAATGCTTATCAAGCAAATTACTATATGAATCTGTTTCTTGCAAATTTATACAGGGAGTGATATAGACAAATAGACAGACGGACGGATATACAGACAATGATAAACGATATGCCCAAACGTTTCGACACGTTTGGACAAATAAATGATTAACAAACAGAGAGCAGGAAAAATAAAAATATAGCACATCGTCGCTTTTCTTCGAAAACTTCGTAACTGCAGCTTGTTTAAGCTGCAGTTACGAGATTTTCGAAAAAAAAAAAAAAAACAGCGACATACTTTGTTTAGCCGTATAAAGCTTGTAAGAATGTACAGACTTTTCAGAGAGAAAACAGATTCGTGTCTATGATTCATACAATATCCCTATGGGGTTGCTTCTTTTCGCACCTACAGACGTAAAATATGACTTGCAACGACATAAAACTTATAGAAACTTAATAAAACCATGCCATTAACTTGTTTCTCAGCACCATGTTACATATCGAGACAACTTTACAACCGTATAGACATTTTATGTCAGTCAGAAGTTCGAATATTTCAGACCAGACGCAAGCTACTTTTCCGATATATTACAAAAGTCACGACGGGAAATCACATGACACAACAGTTGCAGAAAACCTTCGATAATATCTCAATACTTGGTCAATTTGAATGCTGTTTGAACCAGAGATGATGGAAACACTCTACCTTGTGGTCTCTAAAAATACGATGACCGAACGTTATTTACGACCATTAAAAATGTTGGCTGTCCATCGATAACAGTTTTAACATCAGATTTTTGAAAAATCGACTTTTTAATCCAGAAAGTTACCGGCCTTTCTTCCTCTTCACTACTTCAATACCCTTTTCAAATCGGTCATATTTTAACATATTCATTTACAAATTCCGATCATGCTGAATCACGCTATTCCCCGCCGTAATTAAGCAAATATACCATCATAGAAAATATCAGACTGTGCCAAAGTGTCCTCCGATTAGTATGTAGGCCTACATTACAGTATTGTTATTGCTATATCGCTGCATTTCAACAACAACAACAACAACAACAACAACAACAACAACAACAACAACAACAACAACAACAACAACAACAACAACAACAACAACAAAACTCGTAACAGCAGCTGAAAACAAGCTGCAGTTACGAGGTTTTTGTTAAAAAGCGACAATATATTATACAGAAGCTATAGAAAAAAATCACGATCCTGATCAGCTTGTACGAATCGAAGATGTTTTATGTATGCGAGAGTTTTGAATTTATCTTAAAACTAGATGAACATTTTAAATTCTTTTCCGAATGTGCAAAAGTGACCACTAAGAAACCACAACATTTGAAGAAACATGTGAACAAAAACTTCTGTTATCAAGATAAATTGTATGACAATATTGTCAAGAGTAAGCATGTGTATGCATTTCTGTAGGCACAAACATAAAATTGAGCCAGGATCTGGAAAAACCGTCCCTTATAGCATTTGAGAACAACATGGATCCAGACCAGTCTGTGCATACGCACAGTCTGATCAGGATCCGTGCTGTCCTCAAATAGCTTGTCCGCGATTTATAGCATTCTGTAAGAGAACAACATTGATACCAGTCAGACTGCTCCAAGGCACATATTGATCTGGAAACATGGAAGTCTCAAATGCTATAAGGGGCGTTTTTTTTCCAGATCCTGGCTCATATCTTTTTGTTGGAAATACGACTCCCTTACGCTAAATTTGAATAGGTTTCGGTTTCTATGGTAACGAGTATGTCCATGTCCAGTTGTTTTTCCACTGGTCATCGCACTTTCCTTTATTCAAATCACGTCCCATCTTGAACAGAGAAAATAAATTGCATTAGTGAGCTCGAGGACTCGTTGTTAATGAATGAAATATCTAGGTTTCCCTTATATATTGCACGGTGACGCTTTTCCAAAGAAGCCATATGTTTGACGTCCAAGAATTAAGCAGATTGAGAAAATATTGAGACAAAAGAAGAAAATGCTGCAAATCAGCATTATCTCCTTTTGCCGCAATATCTTTTGAGCCTGCTACTGCTATATGATTTTTATCAATGCTTCATATTATGTATTTTGCAACAGCATCAAAATAGAATCAGTCCAATTCATTCTCGTTTTGGAAGAGGGTTAATGAATAAAGTACGTACATAGGTTCTATACATGTATATCGACTAATTTAGACAAAACTTGGACAGTTTTCCTCAAAAGTCAATTTAATTTACTATTAACGCGTTTTCGAAATTGAAAACAAACACGGTTATATCCCCTCCAAAGTAATAGAAAAAGTAGTGAGTGTACTTTAAGAATGTCGGCTCTTTAAGCTGCTCGCGTTTCATGGTATTTGTTTTCACCAAAGAAAATAAATTGATCTTTATCAAGTATAATATATTCCTATGGGGTTATATCAATTTACACCTCTGGACGTAAAATATGAAAACTTCATAAAAACATCTCGTAAACTTGTTTCTCGGCACTTTTTCATATATTGAGACAATTTAATGGTCGTAGACATTTTATGGTATAGGAAAGACTCGACAATAATAATTAGTTCATACAATTTAGAATGGAAATATGCAACAACAGTATTGAAACACAGAAAACGAAGCAAAAAGTAAGGACAATGAATATAAATAATTATTACGGTCCTACTTTCAACTTAAAGAAAAAAATAAAGTTTGAAACTATCACTTATAGATAACGTAAACGGTAGTTAATAGTCGATAAAAGAGAACTATTTTCCTACTACCAGCAAAAGCAATACCTAGCTTTGTTTGAACCTCATTTTCTTCTCTTTGGTTATAAAACAGAAAGAACAAAACGAAGAAACTTTATACGGGCCCTCATGGCGGAGAGACACAACAACACGACAAAACAACAACAACCACAACAGGGTTTTATCTCCTCCAAAGTAATAGAAAAAGTAGTGAGCGTACTTTAAGAATGTCGGCTCTTTAAGCTGCTGGAGTTTCATGGTATTTGTTTTCACCAATGAAAATAAATTGATCTTTATCAAGTATAATATATCCCTGTGGGGTTATATCAATTTACACCTCTGGACGTAAAATATGAAAACTTCATAAAAACATCTCGTAAACTTGTTTCTCGGCACTTTTTCATATATTGAGACAATTTAATGGTTGTAGACATTTTATGGCATAGAAACGACTCGACAATAATATTTAGTACATATAATTTAGAATGGAAATATAAAACAATAGTATCAAAACACAGGGAGCGAAACAAAAAATTGGGACAATAAAACAAATAATCATTACGGTCCTACTTTTAACTTAAAGAAAAATATAAAGTTTGAAACTAGCATGTATTGAAAAAGGAAACGTTATAAAAGTCGATAAAGAGAAATCTTTTCCTACAACCATCAAAGCAAAACCTGGCTTTGATGGAACTACATTTATAGTTCTTTGGTAATAAAACAGAAAGAATAAAACGAACAGAACCTTATACGGACCCTCATTGCGGTGACGGTTCAAGCACACGACAAAAAAAGAGAGAGAAAAAAAAATCACACCCCATCCCTCCCAAACAACAACAAAAAATAACAACAAAAAGATAACAATAGTTGTAGAAAAACGCCAATAATTCTGATTAACACGTAACAAATTTCAATTTGGTTTGAAGCAGATCACGTGTAAAAATGTCACTGTGAATCTGTTGGGTATATTAGATCTTTAAACAGAAACGGGTAAAAAAAAGTTATTGGCGAACAAATTGTCTGAAACAAAATATATGGAACGAGCAGACTGTCTTGAATGTTTATGGTTGCGGTCACGATCCCAAAGTGGTTGTTTATTCCTTCTTATGCAAATACAATCATCCGCATGATTTATGAGACACTCTCCGAGTAGGGCGAGTGCCAACGTTATTGATTACGTTTATTATACCGTCTTTATAACATACTGGCAGATACCTTATGTGTGTCTTAATATAACTAGAGCACTTCTTTAGACATGTTGACATTTTGGCACTTGAAAGAGTCTAAACAAAATGGGATTCATGCGACGTTGAA
Source organism: Fragum sueziense (assembly GCA_963680895.1). NCBI lineage: Eukaryota > Metazoa > Mollusca > Bivalvia > Cardiida > Cardiidae > Fragum > Fragum sueziense. The sequence continues at coordinate 15,084,374 of OY804593.1, forward strand.
ATTATTTGGGCGACGTCGTAAAAATTCGGCGGTGGAACGTTCCAACATCGAATGTTTACGACGTCGCCTGAATATTTGCGGATACGTAACAAATATTAACGATGTCGCACGAACAATTTCGACATAGCATGAATATCATTAGGGATGAACTACATTGAAAACTGTCTTATGTGCTATTGACATGGATTCCCATTTCCATTGTAATATGTTTAAGTACAGCTTATTCCAAGAATTCTTTTCAATTTTAAAATGAACATTTTCCTAGACCTGGTTTTGACGTCCTTGGAAATAAAAACTTCGTAAAGCATTCGGAAAAAGAAGAATACCGGTACATTGATACATGACAATACATGTAACTAGCATTTTCCCATTTTGCATCAATATTTTCTTTGTCATTTTTCAAATTGAAACAGTCCAACTTATTACTGATTTTGAAATGGTTACTTGTTTTGTTAAAATGACATTTCACAATTATTTTTCATAAATTTTACTTTTATTCTATCTGAAAGAGCATGTTTTCTTATGAAAATTCTGAAAATTTCAAGCGAAAATATTGAACCGTTTACGAAAAAAAATATTTTTGTGCTAAAATTAAACAAATTGTTGTGGACAACAGTTCAGATTTATATAGAATTTTTCATTTCTGTCTCAACTTTGAAGGCGCATTTTTCGCTTGTAAATAACAACTTCAAAAAACTGATATCATTTCTACGCATTAGAATAGACAATCTTTGCATCAAGACATACTTTTAAAAAATGAAATAAATGTGAAATGTCACTTTAAGCCATCAATGAAAGTCACTTACATAGCGTGTTCTCTCTCTACATACGAATGCTTGTCTTTCAAAATTTAGAAAAGAAACTCCAAGAAACTATTTTCGAAAAAAAAATAACTTGGAAAATTAGATGGAAAATCGAATTGATTAAAAAATTGATAAAAAAATTCACAATTGGATATATGGAGAAGAAAGCAAGGTGTCTGAAAGAAAGATCCAGAAATTATATTCTCGAATATGTCATCTCAAATACGGACGTAGATTTCTCAAAGGAATAGTATGTCGCTGTTTTTGTTCCAAAATCTCGTAACTGCAGCTTGAACCAAGATGTAGTTACGAGATGTTTTAAGAAAAAACGACGATATCTAATATACTTGGCAGTAATCCTGTTACAGAACATTTTGTAAGTTAGCGGATAGCTATCATAGTAACCGAGACAAGAGAAAAAATGTGTTTATCCTACGGAAAAAAGAAAATTTGTCCCCTCTGATGATTACACACAAAATAGAATTTAATGAATACTACAATATGATATTTTGCATTGCAGAAGGCCTTTATCACCTCTTTCATGTGTGACAATACAATTTCTTTCTATGGAATACCACTACACTCAACTGAGAAAACCACAAAACTAGAGGAACAATTTAAGCCGTATATAGACCTACGACATTAAGTGCGGTGCATACTGATCCTAAATTTAGAAAATACTTTTCGAATGTAAATGAATATTAGGCCTATTGCACAAAATGTGTGTGTCCAATATGCCATACAGCCTAGACCGAAGGTCAGAATATCAACGTGATTAATTCCACGAGTTTTGTCTATGGAATTGACAGAGAAACGACATGGAACTTAACACCTTTTCCGTGTTTTGCTATAATTCGATACTTTTATTTATCATGAGAGAAATCTACTCTCTCCAATCATATATGTACTATTAATTCAAGCCAGGTAATAGACCAATAGGGTCTGAACATTTTACCACAACCACCACCACCACCACCACCACCGCCACATGCATGTTCGTTTTCCAAATACGTCATCTACCGTGTCCGTCTCAAATGACAAAGGCCTCCTTTTCCCAATCCTGGCTTACATCTATTGCGCATAATATATCTCTATGGGGGTTGTAATAATTTGCACCCACAGACGTGAAATATGACTAATAATGACAACAAAAGTTCATAAAACTATCTCATAAACATGTTTCTCAGCACTATATCACACATTGGGACAAATTTATTAGCGTAGACAATTTATTATAGGGTTTGGTCTGTATCAGAAAATTATGGACATTACTCGTAGATTCGAGCCACCAAACTGGCAAATAAGCAAAGACGATTTTACTTACATAAGACAAAAAAGTAATATAGCATAAAAGCTTGTAAATGTGTTATTCGACTAATTTCAGACGATTCAGTGCGTATTTTGAAAGCTGAGCCGAATAAGATCATTGCATGTATACTTTTCTTCAAAAGGAATACATTTCTACCTGACAAATTACAAGTACACTTAAAGGTGACAAATATGGTAATGTATATACATTGCTTATATTACATGTGCATGTATAAACTTGCACTCATGACCTTCAGACGTCGATTTATTCTTTCATGTGCAATTATCCACTTGATTTATGAGGCAATTAGATTAAGATGTCTTTTCTTAAAAGGGCAGCATTTTTCTCGGTGAAAACTAATCATAAGACACCACATATATATTCTGAAAAGCTGTAATATTTAGAGCAGGGATCTGGACACCTTATGGCAATTGAGAACAAAACTGATCCATGTATATGCGTACATATACACTCATTATGTCCAAGACCCATGTTCACAAAATATTTAATATCCAGTAGCAATCGTAACTAAGAAGCATTGGTCGTGGTCTGACTTCTTTGGTCTGGATCCATTGATGTCCGAAACGCCATAACATGTATTTTCAAACACTTTATACATCTATTTGAACTTTATTGTGTTACAGTACTTTAGACGAACTGCGTGAATGCGCGGCTCCCATAAAGAAGGTCTTGGGTTAAAAAGATGCGATGCAAGACAACCAAATAAACAGCTTACTTTGCGGACTTAATCCCATTTCCAAATTCGCAATTTTAGTAATACAGCTTTACATGTACCTATATTTTTTGTTGCTACAAACCTATCTGTTATGGAAGAAAAGAATGACAGACATCGATGCTTCGAATTAAGAATGTTATGCGCGTATTTGTCATCTCTAATACGTTTTATGATTTCTCTACGGAGAAGTATATCTAATTTTCCGGACAATAACTTTGTTACATATCATTTGCAACTCAGCGGATATCAATCATTATGGCTAACATTTTCACAAACAATTGAATTATAGACTTGTTGAATTCTTAACTTTGATAAATTCTAAGACACTGCATACGATAAATACAATTAAAGGAAATTTGAAATGTGTGGTCCTTCTGGGTAGAAGGTTTTGTGGGCATTGAGTAAGTCACTCAAAACAAGCAATTTCTTCATTTTCCCAAATGTTTTCTAAAGCCTTCACCTTGTTGGCGCCAAAATGATTTCAACGTGCAGGGATGGAATAAGCATCATACCTACAGCTTGAGAGTCTGGTATGTATGAAAATAACTGGTCACCAATTATTTTTATCATTTATTCATAAGTGTCTTGAGTACATGTTTTTACAAAATAACTGAATACGTGATACTGAAATAGGTATCACGAACATTTAAATGCTAACAACAACTAGATTTGTCGCAACCATTTGTATACCCCAAGATCATGTCATTCCTGCTATAAATTGATGTCACGATAAAGGTTGGTATCTGAAGCAATTTGAATCACCAAATCATAATCTTGTTCTTTGCACGCTTCAATAATGTGATCTATAAATTTTACAGTTGCAAGCAATTTAAGTTATAGCATCTATTTCATACAAAATGTAAATGATTCCTATTGACGGAGTGTCACACAAGATTACTCAAGTACACTTCCACTTCGTTTTGTGGGGTTATAACTTACGTTTTTTTCTCAGGATTGGATCACAATGCCTTGTGAAAGAATGAAATACAGACAGTGCTATAAAATGACCAATTATCTAACCTTGCAATAACCAACAATAGTTATGCCACGATGTCCTACTAAATATCATTTATAAATTTAAATCAAATGTTGATTTGGATAAACTGTACCAAATGACAGTTCATAAATGGGCACAAACTTCATAGATCTAGTTACATGTCCTCAAATTTTGTTAGGACAAAAAGACTTTCAAAATCTTTAACAAATTCAAATTGAACATCAAGTTTAAAGAACTTTCCTAATTCTTGTAACATGTTTTCTTCTCCCCACCCCGCTCCAAATCCCTTGTGGGGTTTCTCTGACATGCTGAAAGGCAAGCAGAAAAATTGACTAATAGATAACTGCAATGCTGCACCAAGATCTCCGACGTTTTGCATATGGTTTGAGTGAAGCCTAACTTTGTTTAGCACGAGTTTACCGCCAGGTTTCAGAAGATCGTTTACTTCCGATATCATTTGTACTGGATCAGGAAGATTATGTTAAACCTGATACATCAAGATTACATCAAACTTCTGTCCAACCTCCTTCACCAGGTCCGCAGTATTTCCAGCGAGAAAGCTTATTTTAGGATTAACTAAATCATGACTTTCAACTTTTGTTTTTGCAGCATTTATTTGTTCCATTGAAATATCAATCCCAGTAAAAGAGGATTTTAGATATTTTCTGCTAGAAGCCATTGTAAGTGCTCCCGATCCACATCCAATGTCTAGAATATTACAACCAGTCACTGAAAAAGAAAGAAAAAAAAACATTTCTGGGTCATCCCTACCAGACGGAAACAGTTTGAGACTTGTCCAAATTCAACTATGTTGTATACCTCAACCAGACGGAAAAGTATTAGACTTGTCCAAATTCAACTATGATGTATACCACAATTTAATTTTTTCTTGGTAGACCTAATAAATTAAACGATTGTCACAAGCAATGTTCTCATTTTGCACAACATTTTCCGAGGCCATAATTGTATGGGACATAAAACACGTATTTCGCAATGGGTCAAATAATGATAGGCAAACTTTAATGTTACATCTATGTGTGACATTTCGTTCAAAATAGGTAGAACACAGATATAGAGACATAGAGATTCACACTGATGGCATGCAATGAATAATATATTTGAATTTCATTTTTCACAAAACATTAAATTGTATAACAAAGATGACTCTTCGCGTTTATTCGTCTACATATTGTTATTTACTAAGTTATTTTTGTATATTTATATGAATTATTCATCTGTTAAATGTTCTTCATTTGATGAGGAAATAGATCTACATGAATAACAATAATAAGTGTAAAGAAACATTACAAAAACTTACACAATAACTCTTTCAATCCGTCCACCATCTCCAACCTTGGGAATGTTTCATCTTTAAATCGATTTGAGTTTAGATATTCAGTTCGATATTCATCAAAAAACTTCCAGAACTCTCCTCCAAATGCACGTGGATCACCTTTATGCAAAGCACATCTTTTTATAGTTTTATTAAAAAAATACTAACCGTCTCTGATTTTTGGAGATATCTCTAAAAGGAGTTTTTCAAGATGACCTTATAAAGGAAAACTGATGTCATACTTAGCTTTAAGAAAAGTGATAGATTGAATGAGATTGAACTGGACATTAAACAAATTACAACCATACCATGGTATTTCGAGTACCGGTATCAGGGATTTCTGGTGTATCTCCGATATTACCTCAACATCCTTTCAAAATACTCAGCCGCTTATTCCATTCAGGTTTTGGACTATTCAATCATTTGTTTGAAGTAAATATATGAGCTTTATACAGAAATTAACAAACCATACATGAACATTTGCAAAGTTTCATACAGGAATAACCGACGTATTCTTAAAGGGGCTCTTCTTAGATTTTTTAGGCTTCCGAACTATTCGTGAACTCATATTTCTAAATGGAAAATAATTTTGCAATGCATAAAAACCTATATCACGACAATTAACTATCTTTCCTTTGCTATAGATCAATCCTTCACAACCGTGTTTACAGATTCTATTTTTACTTCAAAACAAGACAAGGTAAATGTCAACGAGACACTCCAAGTGGTATTTCCTTTGAACACTCCGTACAACGCAGTCGGTTGTCTGGAAATACGGCTTCAAATTTGGAAGATATATCAGTGAATGATTAAACATTATTCGTCTACAAGTTCAACTGGCATATACTGAGAGATATGCGAAATATGCGAGCTCGAATTGAAATTTCGTAACTTTTTGTAGGAAACATCCGAAATAATTATTGACTGTGACCTTATTTGCGAGGAATACGTGGAAATGTTTATTCTGTAGAAGCACAGAACACTTACACGCGCATTTATCAACTATAGAAAACAATAGCTCATTTTTTTATTAATAAAAGTAAATTAATTTGACCTACCGCGCACCTGACATCAGATGCCGAATCTGTCTTCGCTGACTCTTATATGTCTTTGACGCAGCCGGTTATACGGTGTGTTGAATCTCGCTGAGCACAGATGATGTACCTCTGACGTAATTGCTGTTTGAAGGTTGGGCACAATGTAACCGTTAAAAACAAGGAGAGTAAACACGGGACTCACTTTATTTACTGACTCGGATTTGTATACATAATAGAGCTCGATGCCTGCTATCGCTGGACATAAATGATCCACCCCTTCAGGTTGATAAATTCATACGTTATTTCTGGTTTGTAATTTTTGTGCCATTTGCATTTTCGACAGCCTAGCACGATCTCCTTTAAGATAACAAATGTGATCTTTGTCCGATAATTGATGTCTGCTTTTAATGTTTTGTAAATCTAAACAACATGTGAATACGATAACTATATTGTATCATTAAATGTATGGCTTAAGGTATACAACCCATCATTAAAAACACCAATTTCTAGTCATACGAAATGCATCAAATTACACACACTTGTAAATACACTTCACATAAGTTAATCAACCGTGGCGGATTTCAAAATTATGCTTCGAGAAGAAAATAATTTACAAATATTATTTTACTCAACATTCATATGCAAGGGTAAGTATGCATTCATTCAAAATTCTAAACCGTTCGAAATGCTTATGTTTGTATTTGGAATGGAAATGTAACACAATTTAGGAATTAATGTCACTTTTCAAATTTCGCCTCTGGCTCTTTGATGCTAATGATGGGTTGCACACCTTAAAACCATTGAAATCAAGCTATACATTTACAGCATATTCCTTCTTATATGCATAATTCCTCAAAAACAACATAAAATGTTATTTAGATGAAAAGGGGCCAGCTAGGCTGTCGAAAATGCAAATGGCACAATAATTACAAACCAGAAATAACGTATGAATTTACCAACCTGAAGGGGTAGATCATTTATGTCCATTGTTACCACTCGTCGAGCTTTATTAAGTATCAAAATCCAAGTCAATTGATAACGTGCGGGAGTCCTTGTTTTTGTTTTGTAACGGGTACATATGCCCAACCTTCAAAAATCAATTACGTCACAGATACGCCATATGTGCTCAGCGAGATTTAACACACCGTACAACCGGCTGCGTCGAAAGTCAGCGAAGACAGATTCGGCATCTGATGTCATGTGCATGGTAGGTTAAATGAATTTACTTTTATAAATAAACGAAAGGATCTTTGGTATTCTATAGTTGATAAATACGCGTATAAATGTTCAGTGCTTGTACGAAATAAACCTTTCCAAGTATCCCTCGCAAATAAGGTCACAGTCATCGACACAGCCGGTTGTACAATACAATTATACGCTTGATTTATTATGAGGCGATGTCCGAGTATGGCCAGTGTCAATATTATCGACTATATAATCACCGAACGTGTTCAGTCTTTCATAACACATATGAGAGGAGATGATGTGTTTCAAAACGCAAAATGTCTTTAAAGTGACATTTCACAATTTTTGTCATAAATTTTACTTTTATTTTTATCCGAAAGAGCACACTTCCTTATGAAAATTCTGAAAATTTCAAGCCAAAATATAGCGCTGTTTACGAGAAATTTTTATTTTTGTGTTGAAATTGAACAAATTGTTGTGGACAACAGTTCGGATTCATATGCAATTTATCGATTATGTCTCAACTTTAAATGCGTGTTTCTCGCTTATTGGCAACAACTTAAAAAAATAATAGTATTTATTCTCATTGGAATAACCAATCTTGGCATCAAGACATACTTTAAGAAATTGAAATTTGAATGAAATGTCCCTTTTAAAAATGTTCATCCTACAATGGGTTGTTGAGAATATATCATAAAAAAATCTGAAAGTCTTTATTCCTTCTTATCTGTTGCTCGGAAACACAGTTCTGTTTTGCCACAATATATGGTTTGCTAAGATCTCGAAACAGACCTGATAGCATCTCATAAAACGTCGAAACCGGATTAGCATTTCCTTAAAAAATCAACAAATAACCCATTAAATAATGACTTTTTTTTACCTCATTTTACATCAACAAACAATTGGATTAAGTAAACCTGGCATCAGTCTCTCGTCCTCAGTGAAGAATAATTAGGAGCAAGAAGCATTTACAAGACCTGCTTTTGACGTAAATAGCACGGGAGTATAGGATGATTAGAAAAGAAATTATTTTTTGTATCAATATTTTCTTTTTTTGTCCATTGATCTTAATCCTATTTAAATCCTACAAGAGCTGTCCGAAGACAGCGCGCTCGACTTTCTAAGTTGCCAAGTATAAAGGGGGCATAACTCCGAATAGAGTGGTCCCAGGGTCATGGGCCCTGATAGTAAGGTAGAGGGTGTGATGGTAAATAAGTATTCCAAGTTTGGGTTGAATCCCTTTGATAGTATGGAAGTTATTGATGTTTGAAAAAACTTTAACCTTGGTTGCAACGCCAACGCCGACGCCAACGCCAACGCCAACGCCGACGCCGACGCCGACGCCAGGGTGACAGTATAAGCTCTCATTTTCTTCGAAAAGTCGAGCTAAAAATTCTGGACACTATTTGGGAAAGCATAAAAGCGGAGACATCTCTCTCTCCTTGATTAAAGCCCCCTCACACAAAATGCCATCCTAGATGACCGATGTGCATTAATTAAACAGTAAACCGTTAGCATGGTGATTCGGTGGTCTTGATGGGTCAATTATCACATCTTAGTTATGTTGGCGTAATCGAAGCAGCATAAATAAAGGTTCTTTGGGAGCTTTTGTTATTGGCATATATCCTATGTAAAATAGCTATAGTAGTTATGGTAGTTTAAAGCTCTATCTATAGTGTCTATGTCGTATACACTACTCAAAAGTTCTAATTGGCCATCTACAGTACAGACTACAAATATGTTCGAATCATTATCATTTTAATATCATCAGCTGACAAATTCGTCTATCATGATTCACAAAAAAAATCAACGGATTCTTATTGGAATGTAATATCAAAATAATGGCATCCGAAAGACAACCCGACCAATGAAAAGTCACAAAACAGGTGCCAATAATGTACTTTCCTAAAGCAGCTCTGATCATGACTTGTCACTGCATTGTGATGATTTTTCACAGAATAAGGTGTATTTTCTTGAGATTTTTCTCCATTCGTGAGCGACAGCACGATACAGATCGTCCGAAATGTTGCGTTATGGATGATTGTCTGAATTCTCTTTAATCAAACCCATAATGCTCAATTATGCTAAACTTAAACATTTCAATGTTTATGAAGGCTTCGAATGTGGTTTGACGCCAATGTGCGGCCAATGCCTATCAAATAATGACATAGGAATGGTATTGTTGACATGAATGGCTTCCAGAAATGCTTGGAAATGGCCGGAAAGGGTAATTTTGCTCCGGCCGTACACATTGCGCTGATAACGTTTTTCGTGTTGATTGCTGTTGAATCTAACAAGTTGAAGGACCGAAAGGGTAGCCGATGTTAATCGGCTTTGTAAGCTTCCTATTAACATATCCACTTCCGGTCAACCGAAATTCCTGGAACAGACCTTTTTAGGCAGAACGGGGACGATTGAAAATTCTAGCAAGATGGAAATTATTGTCAAAGGTACAAGAAATCAAGAAGATTACCTTTTCTCTGTCAATGAAAGAATGACCGAAAAGTTTATTGAGAACATACCCCTTTAATTGACCTGCTAAATTCCATTATTCCAAGCTCTATATCGTATTCATGTTACTTGATTTTTGGTAATGTTTTCTGTTTTCCTATGTTCTAGGCTGTATAGGACATGATGTATCGAACATTTACGGGTTTTGAAAAGCGCGCGTGCTTTTCTTGCACGTTTGACAAAAACGTCTTTTCTACCAATAACTCGTGCTAAATAAAACAATCGACGTTATGAAATGTTTATTTAAAATATTTATCAAATGGATCAACAACAGTCAAAATTTCAGTTTTTATGTTTCTGCCATTTTCTAATAAAACGAGTATAAAAAGTGGCCAGTTAGAACTTTTGAGGAGTGTATGTTTACGTTGTTGCAGATCGTCGCTATTGTATAACAACAATGTTTTTGAAAAAAAAATCTTGACCAACACTAATTATAGGACAATGCAAATACACGCAGCCTGACCAAAGTCTATGTCTGTCACTATGACCGGTAGCAATCGTTACAGATCAGTATAGTTTATGATCAGACTTCTTTGGGGCACATTTGGCTCTGGATCCAAGATGGTCTGAAATGCAAAAACCACACATCTTTAACCCTCCTGAGAGATTTGTTACTGTTCTTCAGGCGGAGCGCATAAATGTGCGGTTATCATAGCGAATGTCTTGAGATGAAATGATGCGATGCAAGTCAATGACAAGATAACACATATATGCTTTTTGGATTTAATACCACCCCGAAATTTATAATAGGATTCATCTGGAAATGCGACTTTACATGTATCTATCGTTTGATTACACGTACTAGAAACTTATTTTGTAATACATATAATAAATGACAAATATCGGGGACGTCGAATAAAGCATGTTATGTACGTATTTGTCATCTCTAATACGTTTTATGATTTCTCTACGGAGAAGTATATCTAATATTCCGGACAATAACTTTGTTACAGAACATTTCGTCGCTTTTCTACGAAAACCTTGTATCTGCAGCTTGTTTTAAGCTGCAGATACGAGGTTTTCGCAGAAAAGCAGCGATTTGTAACTTAGCAGATATCAATCATTATGGCTAACCCTTTCACAATCAAAAGAACTACAGAATGGCTACGTTTGAAGACTTCAGCCAACTACAAAATGAATGCTAACGAATAAGTGTGTGCAAATGATAGCGCAAATACATTAAATGAAAGGAGAAAATGATGGCTGTTTCCATCTTTTCTTTCATGGTGTCTCCTCTATTTTAGTTGTCAAATACAGGGCTTGCTTTCGGCAATACCGAGGAATCGGTTGGATATTTTAAAGGCGAGTAGTGACACAAAATGCACAGGGTATTTCCTTTTTGTTACATATTGCTGCTTTTCAGCCCGAAATCGGGCAACTAAGGCTTTCAAACAAGTTTTTTCGTTATAAACGTAAAGTGGCGATATATACCCATTTATTTCACCATTCTCATCGCCCCCGGAATATCAACTTTTATTAGTGTTCGTTCTAGTTTTTGGACCAATGAAATTGCAGTATATTTGAAAATTTCGTTTCTATATTTCACATAAACGCACTGTAGGTCAGTTTATGCCACGCCCCCGTTTCCTGTGCAGATAGAGTCTGTATATAGTAGATTCTACGCGAAGTAAACGTTCAAAGGCTGCGCTTTTGAACGTTTATATCGCGTAGAATCTACTATACAGCCTCTATCTAATACTTAGATTTGGCGGTGCATTATCCACCTGCTTGACTGTCTTTAAGCTGTTTTTTAAAGTTCCACATTTCGCGTATGTTCACATCCTCACCTAACCAATTTTAGATGACTACATAGTATGTTATATTAGAATTGTCATAATTCAATGGTCTTTAGACAACAAAGACAAGAGAATGAATGGTGTCTTTTTTTTACAGTTGTGCAGTTTTCTTTTTATACAGCGGGAGTTGAGGAATTCTGCATGTACCAAGCAATTTCATAATATAAAATGACATTATTGATATCAGTTTTCACTTGATAAGAGATTAACCAATAATTAAAAAAAAGAAAAAAAAAAAGAAAAAAAAAAAGACAGAGTTCAGACAAATCCCCATTAATCCTTTCCCAAACAAGATCTGGTTTAAACGTCCCTAATAGAAAAGGGCTTTAGAAATAATTGAAACAAAAGAAGAAACTGCTAATAACCAGCAGATTCTCCTTTTGTCTCAATATTTTCTGTGCTATATTATACTCAAATCATATCTTTGAGAACATCTATTTTGTCGTTTTCAGCAGCTTTCAAATAGGAAACGTCCAAATTTTGATGTTTAAAATTCTGTAGGTAAAGAAACCACAACGTATTTTCACTTTTTGGGACAGTTGCAACTATCAATGCTGTCAGTCCTATGCCACGGTGTTTTAGGCCATAAATTGAGACTTTTCTCTCTCAATAGAAAAAAAACTCAGGTTTGATGAATGATGTCGCGACCTAAAGTCTATTGAGGTTTCGGGTGTAAGTATTTTTATTCTCAACATAAGATAGACTGTCTGGTGTTTCAATGATACAGAATTACTAGACTCCCTTAGCGGTTAGTCCAAACATATTTCCTGATTACTCTTTATTGGAGAGGAAAATGAATTAAAGCATGTTGTTCGACATACAAGAGTAAAGAATATTATATATTATTGCATTATCTCTTGAAGTGTTTCGCCATTAAAGCGTTGCAGTGACATACTTTAGAGAAGTAGCTAATAGTGTAGTTTCATTTAAGTCATGAAATGGTTCAGAGTAATAACAAAACTAGTTGTTGCGTTTCTTCTTTCCTCTGGTATAATACCGCGTAAACTTGTGAAGGCCGTTGAAGACTACAAATTACACAGACCTTTCTCTCTGAGCCCTTTCCCAAACAAGACCGGGTTTTCACACCTCTATTAGAAATGACTTGGGAAAACATTGAGACAAAAGAAGAAACTGCTGATGCCCAGCAGTTTCTCCTTTTGTCTCAATATTTTCTTGACATATGCAAATTTTATCTTTTACAACATCCCTTTTGTCGTCTGCAGCAGCTTTTGAATCGGATCATCTTAGAAATTTGTTGTTTTGGAAAGGGTTAATAGAAATGATTCAAGTTTGATGAATGATGTCGCGACCTAAAGTCTATTGAGGTTTCGGGTAAAAGTATTTCTCATTCTCAACATAAGATAGACTGTCTGGTGTTTCAATGATCCAGAATTACTAGACTCCCTTAGCGGTTAGTCCAAACATATTTCCTCATTACTCTTTAAGGGAGAGGAAAAATAGATTAAAGTATGTTGTTCGACATACAAGAGTAAAGAATATTATATATTATTGCATTATCTCTTGAAGTGTTTCCCCATTAAAGCAATGCAGTGACATACTTTAGAGAAGTAGCTAATAATGTAGAACTTTCATTTGAGTCATGAAATGATTAAGAGTAATAACAAAAACTGTTGTTGCGCTTCTTCTTTCCTCTAGTATAATACCGCGTATACTTGTGAAGGCCGTTGAAGACTACAAATTGCACAGACTTTTCTGTCTTAACTCTATCCCAAACAAGACCGGGGTTTCACACCTCTATTAGAAATGGCTTGGGAAAACATTGAGACAAAAGAAGAAACTGCTGATGCCCAGCAGTTTCTCCTTTTGCCTCAATATTTTCTGTGACAAACACAAATTCTATCTTTAACAACATTCCTTTTGTCGTCTGCAGCAGCTTTTGAATCGGATCATCTTAGAATTTTGCAGTTTGGGAAAGGGTTAATGGAATTATTCCGGTTTGATGAATGATGTCGCGACCTAAAGTCTATTGAAGTTTCAGGTAGAAGTATTTCTCATTCTCAGCATAAGATAGATTGTCTAGTGGTTCAATGATACAGAATTACTAGACTCCCCTAGCGGTTGGTCAAAACATATTTCCTGATTATTCTTTATGGAAGATGAAAAACGAATTGAAGTATGTTGTTGGACATACAAGAGTAAAAATGTTATATTTTATTGCATTATCTCTTGAAGTGTTTCGCCATTAAAGCGTTGCAGTGGCATAGGCTACTTTAGAAAAGTAGCTAATAGTGTAGTTTCATTTGAGTCATGAAATGATTCAGAGTAATATAACAAAAATAGCTGTTGCGTTTCTTCTTTCCTCTAGTATAATACCGCGTAAACTTGTGAAAGCCGTTGAAGACTACAAATTACCCTGGTAATGGGTTAAAGCAACACCATTTTTATGGCTAGACACTGTATGTGCATAAAACGGAAATCTTTTAATGTAGTTACTTAGTTCAACTAGGAAAAGATCCTCAGTTTTTCTACTTGACATGTGTTAAGTGATATAATAGGCTTACGTGTAGAAGTGCTTGCTCGTATGGTAATTGTTTTTTGTATTTTCATAACGTGTGTAGATCCACATTTGTTTCTAGCGTCTAAATATGTACGATAAGCAATCTTTAAAAAGGTACATTGATAACATTGGAATCTAAAATGGATTTCGGTTAACCTATGACCAAGTGTAGTCTTGCTTCAGGTAGCTACAAGTAAAACAGAACGATTTCCTCAAATAGGCCATGTACATTGCATTGCTATCATTATGTTCGCTATTGTCTTTCATCTAAAACTTCACAGCCACAGCTTTAAATAAGCTCGAATGAAAATGTTGTTTTAACGAAAAGCGATGATAACTTGTCTGTCTATCGAAAACGGGCACCTACCCGTGGGCACGAAATATGGGCCTTAAGGAAATTAGACCAAGATGACCAATTTCGTATAACCCTTTCCCATACATAAACCTGTGTTTGGTGTCCTCAAGAAAAAAATACATTGGAAAGCATCGAGACAATAGAAGAAAATGCTGGTAACCAGCATTTTCTCATTTTGCCTCAATATTTCATATGCTTTGCTATTCATAAATCCTATCTTTATATACATCCAGTTTTGTTGTCCCCAGCAGTTTTCAAGTTGGATCAACCTAAATTTGTGTTGTTTGGGAAAGAGATAATGCAATTTTAGAAGGACACAGGAAAAAGTAATCAGAGATATTTCTTCATAATTTAATAATGTACCAACCTATATCTACCAAATCTGTATGTCCGAATTACAAGCTCTGTGTTTCCCATCATAACCCTTTTCCTTTAAAGTTGTGACAGAAACAACAAATTCCATATAAACCTGAACTGCTGTGTATCAATGTATATCAATATGTTGAATTTTAACACAAAAGTATATTTTCTTCGTAAACGGTGCAGTACTTTACCTTGAAATTTTCAGAATTTTCACAAGAAAATATGCTCTTTAAGATAATATATATATATAAATTTATGACTTAATTCTAAGAAATGTTAATCTAGTGCCTAGGCTATATGACGAAATTTCAAATTGCCAGCTGGGCAAGTTTAAAAAAAATGTGACCGTTCACTTTTTACATGCCTCGGCTTTTACAGAGAAACATATTCTACCCAATCAAAGCTAAAAAGATGTGTTATTGTGTGTTTATACTGGGTACCAAGTTTAAAGAAAATTGCTTCACAAATACAAAAGATATGTCATTTAAACATGTCAAAAATGTCAGGAGTGAAACGCTTTTTGTGTGACACTTAACACTTTGACCAGATTTCTAAGCTATGGTAAATAAAAGATAGTGACAGGATTCTACAATAAACAATTGTAATTCATAAAACAACATGTGCATCATCATCTTAAAATTACCTTTTCATCTTATCTTCACTGGTTTAGGATGTGGAGCCTGTTTAATACAACAACCCTCTAAATTTTATGTCAGGAGTGAAACACTTTTATTTTTTAAAATGTGTTCTCATTTTTGTCTATTCAGCCAGAAATCTACCACTCAAACTATTTTACGAAGCCATCAACCTTGTGGACATTCTGCACGCTACTATTTAGTGATTCGTGGGTTACAATTTCTCATATTGTGCAATATATATGCTGTCAGGAGTGAAACGCTTTTTTGTTGTCATTTTGCAAGATTGTGCACACAATTTTAGCTAAAAGTTAGTGAACATGAATTTTAAATATAATTTGGACACTGCTTAACCATTTAGAATAGTTTTTAGGCAATATTTTTAAGAAATCTGGATGATATTCTGTAAAAATAGCTGTTATTCTTAAAATTTAAATGTCACACTATGGTCACATTTTTTTAAACCTGCCCAGCTGTTTATTGTAACATGTTCGGTTGTTCCGAGATTTCAATACATATATACTCACCGTCATAAAAAAAGTAGCCACTTTTCAAATATCCCCCTTTTTTCACATTTCCTTAT
Source organism: Fragum sueziense (assembly GCA_963680895.1). NCBI lineage: Eukaryota > Metazoa > Mollusca > Bivalvia > Cardiida > Cardiidae > Fragum > Fragum sueziense. Next base: position 15,100,535 of record OY804593.1, read on the forward strand.
GTCTTTTTGTTTTTATACATTTATACGCATTCCCAATTATTCCTTTTTAGACCTCAATGGCTTAATACTTTCAACATGCCCGAAAAGAAGTTTAGTTACAATATGGGTTCAAAAACAGTATTTTATGATACAAAGTTCAATTTCGTTCACTTACAGCTGGCATTTTCTGCCTAAGTTGACGCTGTTGAAACACAAACAAAAGTCACGTTTCAATTTAACAGGCAATTATTCCTTTGAAATGATAGAGGTCAATGAAATTTTAGCTCTATCAGTATAGCATGTTTCAATATTAAATGTCTGATAATAACCGGAAGCGTTTGGTGGTTAAAGTGAAGGAAAACATTTTCTTAATTAGAAACTTGTTAAAGCCAAAATTTCATTGGATAGAGCGTTTCAGAGGAAATTTGGAGGTTGGTGGGACTAAATTCGGAAACCGCCATTTCGCTACGGTCTTGTGTGTAATGAAATCACTTACTAGTCACTAAGCAATTCGAATGAAAACAGTATAATAAACACTCATCCTTATTTATTTTGGCCCCTTTTCTAGCCCTATACATGACTGCGAATTCCAGTAGTGTTTACCACATCAGTTACAGATTTCCTGGAACTACCACTAAGCCACCATAGCTAATGGGGGTAATTCAATTGTTTTTGATACTTTCACGAAAGCGTTTATACTTGCCATGTTGCAATGTTTTGAATTTATTTCGGCATATTTATGAACAATCCTTAAACTGCCGTTCATTTGCATTAGAAAAGTTGCTACTTTCTTATGACGGGCAGTATAGTTACTCTTCTCCAAACATGGTGGTTTAAAGCAGTGGTTACGACGCTTTCGAAGAAAGGCAACGGGAAAAGGACAATTTTACTTAAGATAAAAGGGTTGAAATATTGAAAATTATTTAAAGGGAAAACAATGCGTGCTACCATCAAATTAAATATACAAAAACCATATAGATACGAATATGTCTAGCTTATGTCTAGATATTAATTCGATGAAAAGCATGCGAAAGTCTTTCTTTCATATCAGAACATGCAATTGGCATGGACAAATGTATCATATGGCATGGATTAAATAATCAAAGTGCTGAGAGCACTGTAATTGGACGTCTCTGATTGATTGAGCGGGATTGTACATGAACGATAGATAGTTTATTCATTCTTCTGTTAGATGTTTAACGTTTAATTCTATAAGATCGGTTTCGGACAAACGAAATCGGCTTTATTACACAAGAACCCTCTAAGACTTCAAATTGATTTGATTGCCGTTTCAAGACAACTGATTTGTCTCTATGAATAAACACTTTTAATTTAATTACCCAATTCAATTAAGGCCATGTGATTAGCAATTTTGTCTTCTTGTTTCGGTTTAAATATGAGTATTGTTGTCAGTTACACCTTTCGTTGATTTTATAAAGGACGATACAAAGCAATGTATTTAAAATGTAAGCCAACGCGCTACATAAATGAAAGCCGCGATAGCTCACTTGGCAGAGCATTCACCTTGTACCCTTCACACATGCCTATACCTGGAAGGCCCTGGGTTCGAATTCTACTTAGACATTGTTTTTTATCATCTTTTTTTTCGACTTTTATCTCCACCATCGTTAGGGAAAAACGACCGCAGTGATTTAGAATCGATCTTAACACAGACACAGCGAAATGAAGTAATAAAACGCCGATCACTTACATACAATTCCGCTCATTCAATCAGAGACGTCTAAATACAATGCTCAAAGCACTTTGATTTTTATTCGTGTTTAGACTTAGAAAAAAACAAACAAACAAGGAAACAAGAAAAAAAAAACAAAACAAAAAACACAGCAGCAGTTTTTCCCTGGTTGTGGTTACAAAACAATCAAATTAAACACATACTTTTCCTGAAACAAAATACCAGATGAATAGGAGCACCTAACCATGGATTCCTCATACCAGTACTACCGCAGCATCCTAACATCTACAGATGTGCACTCAAAGAAGAAATTGGGAACGTGCCGTCGGAAAAATGGCAGTGGAGTACAATACGCAATTTAAATCTTCATATCATTACCAACGAACATTTGAGAATAGCAATATCCCTATCTGTACACATATTCACCTGATCATCCAGGTACCATTGTCACTGTTGCAGATCCATTGCTTCATCTTCTTAGCACAATACACGTAAACGGGTCACTTAAACTTAATAAATACAGATCGCTGTCACTTGATCTTGTATAAGTAATAATCATCGTTGTCCTGATCATTGATCAGTATGTAAAGAGGTCATGATACTGTCGAGTATCAGTGATACACACGGGTGGTAAACGGAGAAACTAGCTCCAAAAAGGGGTAGTTGTATCGAGGGAAAATCGGTAGGTGTCGAGCTCATTTTTCTTAAATCATTTCTTTTTCAGAGATTTTTTGAAAAATCCAGCGACTCTGTAATATGAAAATATGGTCAAAGTGTGCTGTGCACAAGAATATACGTTTTCAGTTAGCACGGTTTTAATACGATCATTGAAAAACATCATCAAATCGAAAGTAAAATTTCGATTTCAACTAATTTTTCGTCGAGGCAACTTGCACTCGCCCAATTTCCACCAGAATTTAACATCTACGTTTTAGAAAAATACAAATTCTTATCATTTTTAGTATTTGGGGGAGTTGCAAGTCAATTACACGTTATATCGATATATTATTGGCGATATTTTGGGAAATTGATGGGCTTAAATCTCCGAGTAGCAATTTTTACTTTCGATTCGATTATGTTTTTCAATGATTGTAATATGAAAGTAGGCAAAGCCTAGAAACGGGCGAAAAGATGTCGACGTCAACCTTAACATTTCCCAGTAAACTAGATCTATCTCGTCAAAATCCAAAGGGTTTTAGACTAAAAGACGTGCATGTGAAGCACAAATGCCTGTTGAAACATGGAGAAGAGTCTATAGGTCTATGAGGTTTTGTAATTATGACCTTGAGATGTGTCTTTGACCAAGAACAATGACCTTACAGACTTGTCACGTAGACATCATAACGAATTGTATGAATTTTGAAATCAGCACCATTAACCCATTCCCAAACGTCAAAATTTAAGTTTGGACCAAATACAAAGATGTTGCACACAATAATTTTAAATGAATCAATGGAATATATATACATATTGTTGTTTTTTTTTGGGTGGAAAGATTACGAGTAATTTGTCTTTAATCAAGGTAGAATACCCGTAATGTGGCCACTTTGAGATTCATAAAACATCTGTTTTTTTCCGAGTGTCGTCGTTACGTATCTGAACACATCCGGACGCGATCGTAATCATTCAGCGGTGGAGGGTTCCTCCGCCGACTGATTTCGACCTGACCCGAATAATTGCGACGTCGTGCAAATCTCATTAAGGGATGGACTACCTTAAACCTTTCCCGAACAATACTTGGTAATGAACATTATGGCCAAGTTTTGTCTTGTTTAGTCAATATTTGTAGTTGTTAGATTCGAAAAGGCAATTTTGTCAGATTCAAGGGCACATAACTCTCAACTTTCTGATCCAATGGGAATGATTCGAACCCATGCAAGTTCTTATGGTGTAAACACCAAATTGTTGACAGACGGACGGACAGACATTGAGTGACCACAATAGCTCACATTAAGCACTTTCTGCTCAGGTGAGCTAAAAACCGCTGACAGGCATAGTTGTTTTTCAACATTTTCTCTCATCCAGTCCATGGTTTTCAAAAGTTCCCATATATTGAAGACGCTCGGAAAGTTCACTATCACTAGCATGTTGCGTTTCATCTCAACAGTTTTCAGCATTGCCTTCAAACGACAGTAAGCCGTTTTCCAATACGTTTCGTAATATTTGTTGTGTCGAAGTCTTAGGGAACATCATTCTAGCTCGAGATAACGTGAATTCGACTTATCCCAATTCTTTTCCGCTTTGATTAATGATATTTATTCATTTTCGATGGGCAAGTGCATGTATTATTAAAATATAGCAGGAAAAGGAAAATTGCTCAAAAGGAGCAAATTATCTCCTTTTCCTACCATATTTCAATTGATTTATTCACTGTAAAATAATTAAATCTGTCTAACCTGATTGATACCCTACGGCCATTGATGATGCAAGGACCACATTTTCATTTCGGCTTAAGCAGAAATTTGACATATCAGATGTTGACTTAACGAGTTTAAACTGTATTTACTTTTTTGGTTGAAGGTTTTCTCATGGACCGGTGCACAACTTGAAATAAAGAGGACAGAAGATATGCTGTTGGCAGGCATAACATCCTTGTCATTTATGTCTATCAAATCTCTATACTAGTTATTACTCTGATTTAACCCTTTCCCAAACTCTAAAATTTAGAGGTGGTCCAATAAGAACCATACTGCAAACGTCAAATGAATGTTGATAAAGATAGGATTTAGGTACAATTTAGCATAGAAAATATTTAGATAAAAGGAGAAAACGCCGGTTATCAGCATTTTCTTCTTTTGTATCAATGTTTTCTTGAAGCATTTTCTTTCAGGTATGACAAAATCAGGACTTATTTGGGTTAACCTGTATGTTTTCTGATAGCCAGAACAAAAATCAAATAAAACGTTAAAAATTTGTTCTAATTTTCATAAACATGAATGAAACTTTGGCTGGTTTTTACAAGTCACAACATGATATTCTATTGTATTTGGTTATCTGCACTAAATCATTTGTAACCAATTACCAGAAGGATTTTTTTAAGACTGTCACAAATTGAAAGATGTTGCAGATGACAATTTTAAGAGAATAAAATTTCATATTTTTTATCTAACTGGCTAAAAAACATCGTGGGAAATGATAAAATTGCTTTTCACAAAACCATTTCTTCATTATCCTGAATGTTTTCAAAACCTTTCATCGTGTAGGTTGTCAAAAGACGTCATTATGTTGGAATCTGTTTAAACAGGATGGAGTTTTGTCGGATTTAAAATTTGAATGTTTATACATGGATATTGTACACAAATCACTGTATTGACCAATAAATGTCCACAAATTGTCAATTTGTCTGTTATAACATCGGTAATCACCATTGTCAGCATCATCTTTATTCATCTGTGCACCTGATTTATGAACCTGCAATTATACAAAAATAACAAATGTAACATTTCAGCCTTATACTGACCCCTAAAAATCACAACTCCTGGCATCCTGGCATTTTCTACTTTTCTAACAATATTTGAAGCCTTGTCAAAATGCAACAATACATGCAATGAAAAATATTATCAAAATTTTTAAAGGTGATGCTAATGAGATGACAAAATCAGTCATTAAATCATCAAAAAATGTTCAATGTATTTTTTACAAAATTTTCTTCAATATGTATTGCAAAAGGAAAAAGGATATGCATATTTTCAAAATCAAAACATTGAATGACAAGTAGAAAATGTTGATTATTGATACATCCTACATTGTTTTTACTGAAGTTGTTCTTTTGGAAAAGTTTGTAATTACTTTAAAAAGCCGTAATTATCCATTTAAATCATCCCTTTTAATGCAGGGTGGGTTTCATTAAGCGGCAGGGGATGTGCCCTTAAATATATACAGAACAGAACATTTTATTTACAAAATATATATACTGCACCCCTGCTGCTTAATTACCTACCTGGGTAATTCAACATGTAAATTGTGAATTCGAAAGTAAAATTGTCACATTCCAATCAAGCATAGATCTAGACATGTATTTATATACATGTGCAACCTTTTCTAAACAGCAATATTTCAAACTGATCCTTTGCTGAAACAGGTTGTAGACAATTTGTACGTTATGGTTAAGTATAGTTTATTTAGAAAGTAATGTTTTTCATCATACTTTGTTATTCAGGAGAAATCTCGCTTTGTACATGATACACTGAAATCAAGATTGTTTCAGGGATAAAGAATAAATGCATACCATTAAAGGCCTTTCTGAAACACATCCCATTCCACCAGACTTTATACAGCTGTTCAACATACCACTGTTTTCTGATTACACCATGTCTGCAAAATGATTATTGTCAATTTGATATGCATGTATACAATTATTTGCATATTAAATTCATAACATGAAAATGGACAAAATTGTCATATACATATAGTATCTCAACACTTATGATGGTCATAAGGCAAATCGAGGGCTTAGTGCAAAACTGTTGTAACTAAATTTTGTAAAATTTTACAGGAGAGGGAAAAACTAAGAAACTTTCTAAAATATCTTTGAGTTCTAAATATCTTAATATTTCTGTATAAATACAGAAATGAAACTCATTATTAGAACTCATGACATATTATTTTCTAAAGATTCAGAAATACAAAAAATATGTACAATGTAGTTTTAAATGTGCTAAGCCCTCGAAAGTAAATTTCTATATAAATAGATTCAGCTAAATAAAGTCTTATCTGAAATATGATTATTATATGAGTAAGTATCCACAACTGAAGTGTTCCCTGATCAGCATTTGCAGTGGGTAGCAACAGACCTGTCCATTTAACATAATTGACCAAACGCCAATCGATAAATCGCTCCGCCCAACATAGAATTTAAGACAAACAATGGGGATGTGATCGTTATAAGGGAACGATTTTATCCAGTTTACCGTGACGTAAATTCGGACAAACAAAATAGTATTTCGTAGGTGTTGTTATAAAATCTCGTAACTACGGCTTGATTTAAGTCATAGTAACAAGATTTTGTAACAACACCGACGGTTTATCAAAACATAACTGTAAACCTAGTCCACTGTTAGCACAAAATTCTTTGCCATTGGCATGTCGATTGTTTTTATTGTCAGTCGATAAATCGATACAATAACACGTGCAACGAAGAACAATTGGGTCATGGCATTTTTCTGATCGTCCATTGGCTAATCGATGTTTTTGATTGACAGTCAGCGTTTGGTCAATTATGTAACATGATATCTCATTTCAAACACTATTTCCTACTAGGCGTGCAGTGTTACACTCAGCAATTTATTAACAGACAGTTCAGTAACAGTGATTGAACAGACCTAGTGCTATTTTATCATAATTATCAGAATCTGTACATATACAAACTCACTAAAAATCATTTAGATAAGGGAGTCTTTTTTCCCATATGATTCTTCTGTGTTTTCTTTTTCCCATTTTGACCAAAATTGCGCTAAATTTCCCAAAATGACTGACCAGGGCCCCTTCCCAATTTCTGGACAAAAAGCCCTGAAGTCACTTGTTAATACACTTCACATTAGTTGATTCACCGTGTCGGATTTCAAGATTATGCTTCAAGAAGAAAATTATTTACAAATATTATTTTACTCTTTATTCATATGCAAGGGAGGCAATTTTGAACATTTTTGTTAAATATTTCCATAAGTAATTAGTATGCATTAATTCAAAATTCTAAACCATACAAAATGCTAATGTTTATATTTGGAATGAAAATGTACCACAGTTTAGGAATTACTGGCACTTTTCAAATTTTGCCTCTGGCTCTGCATTTCATTCTCAGTTCGTAAACCTTAAAATGGTAAACAACAAATCAACTCACTTGAAATGTGTCTGGTGCTTGGCCTCACAATTAGGCCTACTCACAATGAGTATTAAACATGAACCCATGTAGATTCTTGTTTTATAGCTGAAATGAATATAGAAATCATTTTAAGTCATGGTAATTCAATACATTTACAAATACAAATGCAATTTCTCATCTGTCCCCAATATATTCTATGCTATTGGCTATAGATTAACATAAGCATCTTGGCATTATGATCATTTGAGCAGAGTTCTAGCAACTTTGCAAGCCAAGGGTGAAATCTACGACATAACGTCGTTTCTGTATCCACCCTTGGCGTATTTAGTCCGATTTTCTTGGTCTCCTGGAAAGCATTTTCATTGGTTCCAGCGAGGTCTTGCTGGAACCAATCAGATTGTCGACTGATACAATTGTTATGAGTAACCAATTCATGACAACAGGCGGGAAAAGCATTGCATTTACAACTGAAAATGCGAAGATGGACGATTTTTCCTAAGAATTTCACTTCAATAGACAGGAATTCCCTATCTTCAATCAACAAATTATTAATACTTTAGACAACTCGACTAAAGAAGCAGCTAACTTTTACCTAATCCGAATGACGTATGACACAAAAGACAACGCGCTTATGGACGAAATAACGTAAACAACCAGCAGGACAACCGCTAGGCGGCACTTCCTGATTTCAAGAGAGTCGAACTAAATCCGCTAAGGGTGAATACAAACATAGGTGGGGTCAACCTTGGCTAGGGAAGATGAGTTCTAGATGCTGGATACAAAATTAATGTTTACCAAAGATTTTCAGTTTTGGAACGACAAAACCATGTCGTATTTGGGAAAGAATTAATGACCATTTAATCGGAGTCTTCTCTGATGTAAATACGCTTTTTGATATTTCGCTATTTACAATAGAGCGCATTACGCTTCAAAAACAACAGGAACGTCCGACACAAGTTGTGGCGCTTTGTTTTTGTGTAATATATCCAATCATTCGGCAAAACACTGTAGGGTATAGATCAATTAATCATTTTTTACGTTTTTGACCTTCCGAAACTCAACAACCCCCAATTTTGTTATTGTAGATCACGTGACAAGATCTCGTTTGGAAATAGAACAGAAAATAGGTAATCAGTTACTGTAACGTGACCGTCTTTGTTTTGAATTTCTTTCCAGTCACGTGACCGCCTTTGTTTAGAAATTATAGAGTATTCTTGTTGCGGAGATCAATTTACGTTGATCTGTTAAGCTGGCCACTTGAAAATGTATTGCTTTTCCTGTGAAATTTTGTTTATTTTGTTCCCCAAGCTCGTTAAGGAATTGACCCAACTTAGAAGCAAACATTATTGGTGCGAATTCTAGCTTGAAACTTTAACCGAACGTTTCTGATATATCATTTATTTATCGATACATATTATCAGTTTTTTAACTTGTTATATTGTGTTCAAAGGGCTCCTCATTTTGAAAAATAGAATTTCGTTATCCCTCCTTTTTTTTAAATTCCAAACCGTTACGTCATAGTCTAAGGAAAGGGCGTGATTCCGCGTTGATCACAAGGTTTTTAAATTGTAGATCATTGTAAACAAAGGCTGTTAAAGTGAGGGTTGTTGCAAAACATTGCCCATAAACCTTTCTGAAATACTTTTTGGTCTTAAATTTTCACCAGGTATGACAATAAATGGTTCATTGATCTGTATCATTAGGGGTGGGCAATATTACGGGTATACCAGTAAATCACAATTCGGAGGGCCCCGATACAGAATCGCGATACGACTTTGCCATACCGGTGCACTCGAGAAAGATTGCAATTTCCAGATTTTTTCAAATCATTTGTTGTGGCTTTCAATTTGAATATCTTTATTCACTAATTTTAACCCGTATACAAAAGCAAAGCCGAGAATCTTAACCGAAAAGACTAAATAGTACTTCATTTATTACCGAATTATCGAATATCCATTATCTTAAAGGGGTTACATCGCATTTATGTTTGAAAGGAAAAGAATTCCGCGACCCCCTATACGACAAACAAAAGGTGTGGCTTGCATTGTCTCCAACACGCAACCAGTGTTAGGCAAATTGTATGCATAATGAGGCATTCACTAGAGGACGTGTTCTACCTTTACACACATATATGTGGAGCAAAATCAACATATCTACTGCGCAATCTATATTGAGTTAAGATATATTGATTTTAAATTGGCCATTAAAGAAACTGACTGAGTAGAAATTTTTGCTATTTCGATAGAGTTTTTCTTACAAACTTTGGAATATTTATGCGTATTTTAACGTTAAAATAGTCTATATGATTGCAGAGGCATGTTTCTTGTTTAATTAGATATATTGCCAGATTTACTGAACTTCAACATGTTTTCAATTCCATCATAGATCCAGTTATGGTAAAAGAGATCGATCTCATTCCATCACCAGGTAAAGGTAAACATAGTCTATAGAAATACAAAAGTTACCCGCTCTATTTTTGAGTGTAGCGCAAACATAATATTGGACAGGAAACTCATCAAACTTGGTAGTACAAAGTATGCGATAATATATATCATGATATCTATCACGATACAACCCAGTATATTGTGATATATCGCGATACACTTTTTTGGAGGCGATACCCACCCCTAGGTATCATACGGTGTTTTAAGGATAGCGTTCAAAATCGGACAGTGAACAAAGCGCCACAACATGCAGAGTTCTCCGCAGAATATTTTGAAGCTGTAGTGGCAAATTATATAAGAATCTGTTAACCTTGAAATGCACAGTGTTCATGCAAATAATTGTGAGTAATAACATTATGGAAAAAGAAGAAATTGCTCATTTTGAGCAATTTCATCTTTTCCCATAATATTTTACTCACAATTATTACTTTTGCAATGATAAAAATGCATTAACCCATGTCACAAGCAATTTCTTCATTTTCCACAATGTTTTCTAACCCAAAATGGAAATATTTTTAAAATTTCATCAACTTGAAATTGTTGTCTGCAACACCCTTCAAATTGGAACAGTCCAAAATTTTGTCGTTTGGGAAAGGGTTAAAACATTTTTTGGCATGAAATACCCCAGAGTACCTCTACTTGGCGACAATTTTTAAAGAAATTAGGCTGTGGGGCACTTTTGAAGCTGTAGGGGCATTACACTGATTACATGAAGCTGTAGTGGGGCCGATACAACTTATTGGGCTGGGAAGAACACTAACATGTGTCGAACTTCCTGTTGTTTTTGAAGTGTAATGCGCTCTAATGTAAATTAGTGACATCAACACATATAGATCTACATCACAGTTATGATTATGTAGAATTTGATCTGATAAATACAATTAAAATTGCTAAGGCCATAGAGGCGAAAGCCTATTATTGGCTTTGAGGAACAGGTTTTCGGTTATATTTGTTAATGGTAGGGTGGTTCTCTTGCGTACCACAGTTAATGGCGTCCTAAAAATAAATGATGAATGGAGACATGAAAACATTCCATGTTTTCTTTTTCTACAGCAATCCAATGCAGACAAAATAATGTTAAAAATAATCACCGAAAACTATAGAATCAGTCGGGATGACGTCATAGCCTCACTTTCATTTTTTCATCGAGGGTACAACCTCGGTCTTTATCGTTACGGGATACCAACTTTGAGGCAGATTATTTCAAAAATCCATCGTTAAAATTCATAAACAAAACTCTTTCTTTAAAGAATGTGATTTAAACTTTCTAACTACCAACGCATTTTTAATAATCAGGCTTAGTCGTCGAGATATTAATGCTGAAAGTTGGTTATGCTTCAACGAAAAAGACCGAAGCTTTCGCCTCCACCGAATGAGTGCAGGTCCGCTGACGACGTTTTTGATTGGCTGAAAGAATTGTGCCGACCGGGTCAATAGTCACTAAATTTGCTTTTAATTTTGCTAATGCACGCAGTTGATAGCTGATGCTTCGTTTGCAAATCAACACTTTTTCGAATACCGCGGTCCGTAAAAGACGCGGTATGTCCAAACTGCAACTTAATCGGTCGAAACTTATTTGGTACGAAACGCCTTTGCCACTGGAAACCAATATAATAGTCTTGAAATATAACTGAGCTATTGAAAATCCATAGATTTTGGACACTTACACGTAGTTCACATAGTTCTCGAAGCCGTTCGCACCAATATTTCTACGGCTAAAAAGAAAATTTCTGTTCTAGTATGACTTCCGGAAACACATCATTCCGTTGGTGTCACACCACTTCATATTATCGCGCAGTATGTTACTCCGTGCAATTTTCATCCATAGTGTCCGTGAATGTCGCTAAATTGTAGCTGGACTAGTGCAGACGAAACAAGATGGCCGCTGATCTGTCATTTATAAAATTTTATCGATTGAACCAAGAACGAAAACACGTGAGGTCGACTTCGCTTAGGTCTGTAGTTAAAATTTAGCTTTGTTGTTGTATTTCTTTAATTCACACACAATTCAAGAGCTTTGTTTATATCGATATTGATTGATCCACTGCTTCTGTCAGGTCGTTTTTATAGCGTTTAAGAAGGGGATTAATATGAAAATAGGCAAAGCCTAAATACGGTCGAAAGAAAGCAGATTTTCATACTAAAGAAAAATTATACATTTAGATCATCTGGACTAAGTTTTGTTGGATACAAAGGGGTCTATAATTTGACTCGCAGCACCTAATACGAGTCCTTCATTGAGGTATTTAGTTAAGTAAAGAAGTATTAGGTGTTGAAAGTCAATTATAGACTCATTTGGTCGGATACAGGTATTTGGATGGTGACAATTATATAATTTGGCAATAAGGACACATGGTCTTGATGCTCCAGAGTGAGCCCTGTACTTTATCCGGAAGAAGAAAAAGGTTCAGTAGCTCAGTTGTAAGACTGAGGGACCGGTAACCGTATTCCTTTGATCCAGAGTCAAAATACTGGTCGAGCTGCGATATTATTCATCTCCTTCTATTACATACATTTGCGATATTTTAAATGCCAAAGCAACAGCAATCCGGACCATTGAACTAAATAGAAGTATGTGTAATCTACCTACAGGGTTCTCCACAAAATAATGTGAGGATGTTGTCTACACATTATAATTCCAGAGTGATTCAGAGTTGTAGCCAGCCAAATGGTTTTCAGTATAAATTATTCTTTTCTAACAATGTTTCTGACTTTCTGTATGCGAAGAGGAAAAATGTTGAAAAGCACTGAATAACAGACCACTAGTGCAGATAATTGATGTGCACAAGTGCACTTTCAGCGGATCTACTTGTTGTCAAGCCAGTAGCTTTGTAGATTGGCACATCTAAAAAGTGTAGGGGGACATAGAGAATTTGATGGGTAGATTTGTGTTTGCAGGCTATTTGCCAAAAGCAGAGCCATTTACCTGATTAAGAATGAAAGTTCTAAGCCATGTATAGCCCAACAAAACTTTTGGGATGGACTTTGGACACCAAAGGACCAAGGTGGGCCTTTTTATTCATTAATTCAGGCTTTTCATAAATACCTGATGGGTTTTTTACCCCCTAGGCCAGATGGAATTGTGAACCCTCATTTTTTGCAGGCAACCTTCTATGTTTTGTATGGAAAGCCTAAGATACAAGTATAGTGTAAAAAAGCAGTTTGAATCCCCAGATTTAAGAATCAGTAGGCTCCTGTGGCCATGTAATTAGTCAAAAAGATACAGGAGTGACACCTTTTTGTTGACCTCAAACATAAAGTGTTAATGCAAATGATCATGCATACAATCTCTGTTATTGTTTTTTTTTTTTTTTTTTTTTTTTTTTTTTTTTTTTCAAAATGCATTAGTTATCAGTTAAAACATTAGATAAAATTGGTCACCTCAAATTCACTCTTTTTTGTGACAGGTGGAAGTTTTGAACTTTGGAAGGTAGTCTACGCATTATATTTAAGTACCAGTGGTATATTGGGGCTTCTACAGCTTATTTTGCTGGGAAGAACACCGATCTATCTACGTAGGCTAATGGAATTATTTTAAGTGAGCCGGGACTTTATGTCCGGGGAGCTAATGTCACAGCCCTAGTGTCGGCGTCGGCGTCAGTGTCGCTTCTTCAAAAACTTTAACCTGGTCTATATCTCAGGCACTATTAGAGATACAGCCTTGACACTTCACGCCTGGATATCTCCTGCCAAGAACTTTCATTTGGGACTATGACCTAGATACAGCCTTGACACTTCACGCATGGATATCTCCTGCCAAGAACTTTCATTTGGGACTATGACCTTTGACCTAGTGACCTTAACCTTGGAGTTTGACCTACTTTTAAAAAAAACTTTAACCTGACCTATATCTAATGCTCTATTACAGATAGAGCCTTGATATTTCACATGATATGGAAACCTCATGTCATGACCTTGACCTTGAGACCATGACATAGTGACCGTGACATTGAACTCCTTTTTTTGTGTCAAGCTCTCGTGTAGGCGAGCTATGTTGTCCGCGGACAACTCTTGTTTCCTATGGTACTCACTACCTACATGTTAGGCATTATTTATCAATTTATTACAACTTCTTGTATCGAATGATGAAATCCGGCTGGGAATTGAGCCCAACACCTTAAAATATTAATTAGTTCTGTCGTCATTGACATTATAAACACAATATAATAATAATAATGATAATAGGCCTAATGATAATAATAGTAACAACAACAACAACAATAATATATAATAATATTAATAATAATAATAATGGCACATCTTCACAAATTTTACAGGTATATTTAAACAAGGAAAAACACTATTAATCTTCAATAAATTTTGAATGCTTTGTTTACAATTTTGCAGGTGTGACACACCTGCAAGATCTTAACCATCACAGACAAAGTTTGAAACATTCCTATTTCAAGAAAAAGTCTATTGACACCAGGAGCAGACTGTCAAACTGGATTACAATTTTATCTGCACATAGGGATTAATTAGGATGATACTTTTGAGAAAGTTTTCAATGGCAGATCCAGAGGGGGTTCAGAGGGTTCAAACGAACGCCACTCTGAAGCCTGACTTTTTCATGAATATTTATACAGAAATTCAGTCCGTGAAATTTGTATAAATTAATGATAGGAAAACGAATTCCCTACAAACATTAACACTTATCAACGGGGAAAACGTATAAAAAAGGGCCGAAGAAGCATAGAAATGCTTATGTGATCAGACGATCGCATCTGGCCTCTAGAACTCTGTACTCTCTGTACTCTGTACAATATTTACACGTGTATATTCGAACATCTTTCACAGAAATTCTGGATTCGCCACTAGTTTTCAAATGCAAATTGTAGATCTAGTACCAAATCCTTTGTCAAAAATATAGATCAGTGAGATTTTTCTCTCATTTAGCCATTTTGAATGAGATTTCTGGCATAATGATTCGAGAATTTTCAAAAATCTCGCCCACAAAAAAAGATCCCCGCCGATCTAATTTAAATTTGGAAAAGATAGCAGCTTTAACTCTAGTTTTTATATCTTTAACCCTTTTCGAAATAACCACTGATGTTACAGAAAAAAAGGTTTAGGGAAACATTGAGGAAAAAGAAGAAAATAGAATCTAGATCTACTGATAATCAACATTTTCGTCTCACCATTTCATGTGGTAGACCTAGCTTATATTTTGCGTTAGGAAATCAATTTTTCAGACACAAATCAAGGGCGTAACGCCCATTACGCACACTACGCACGTTGGAAAGGGTCAAACTCATGCGGTTTTATCAATAATCACATGTCGTCTTAAATTGCTTCTTTTCCGCCAACCTGGAGGAAAACTACAGCCGTGTATTGCATTGTAAAAAAACCCCCCAAACTTTCATTGTATCGAAATACGGAAGGGTCAAGACTTCACGATTGAAAAAATCCATGAACGAATCTGGGTCAATGGCAAAGAATTCTGTGCTTAAATAGACTTGGTTCCTTGTTAGGTATCGTGATAAACCGCCGGTGTTGTCTTAAAATCTCGTAACAACGGCTTGAATCAAGCCGTAGTTAGGAGATTTTATAACAACGCATACGAAAAGGTATTGTTAGGCCGAAATTACGTCAGATTTAATTCGGTAAAATCGTTCCCTATTTTACTATGGAATGTACATTTACGTCATACGAAATCTCCCGCGCCCAGTCCGCGTGACGTTTACCGCAACTTTATATTACGTCATCAAGCATATAGATATGTGTAAAGAATTTTCTGAAATGTTTTCGTTTTGTGTTGTAAACAGTAAGAACGAGTATATTTTACATATAGCGTAACTTAAATACTATTGAATTTTGGAAATAAGGAATTTGATTTAGAATTTGAACACTGGTGACTGACTTTCGTGTTTAGTGAAATTTACGGAGTGCCTTTGTGTGGAAATCGAGTCCAGTCTGCTGCCGGAAGTTGAGCTCCAGTGGGCATCATAAAACTAAAATTTCAAGATGGCCGAAAAAAAAGTCTCCTAGGGTTTGAGAAATGAAATATTGAAATTGACTAAAACGGTTATTTTATGCTTTTATTCCCTATACTCGTACGTGTAACCTATAGGCGATCAAAAGATCGCGACTTCGTCGCGATCTTTCGACCGTATCAGGTAATTGCTGTAAAAATGACGTTAAAAGCCAGGGGCACTCGTGTCCAAAAATGCGAAGTTACCCTTCCCCCCCGCCCGAAATTTCACGGAAACCCTCTGATTTTTCCATCCAATTAACATTGAAAAAAACAGAGGGTCTCCGACATTTTTGTTTCCGTTTAAATTTCAATCTATAGACGGACGAAAGGCCACTTCGTGGCCTTTTCGCCCGTATTAAAACCATGCTAACTAACCCTGTATATTCTTGTGCACAACAAACTTTGACCATTTCCTCATATTACAGCATCTTCGGATTTTTCCAAAACTCGTCGTAAAAGAAATAATTTAAGAAAAATGTGCTCGACACCTACCTTTGTTTACAGATTTTCCCTCGATACAACTACCCCGGAAGTACAAATATGTCTCGAGGCAACGAAATACCGTTGACCCTTTTTGGAGCTAGTTTCTCCGTTTACCATCCGTGATACAGATGCTGGAGAAAAAAACTTGTAAGAGCAACTATATTTCTGAAAAGAAGGATATCACTAACGTCTCATCTGAGGCTGTTCAGATGGAACCCCGATTTATCGAGTCGAACCGGAGTTGCGAAATGAACTCACTTTTTAAAACCCTGTTTCCGAAAAACGTCGCGGGAAAACCTCGTTTCTTTAAATATGTCAAAGACTTAAACAACAATGATCAAAGAAAAAGAATTTGTCATACACAATACGTGCATTAGATTAAGTAATCACCCTAAAATATCTGCTTTCAGTAAACACATCAAGAAAAACAAACGTTAAAACGTTTTACAGAAGAAATGGTCCGAACTAGTTTCGAACCAACGACGTTCCAAATTCCATACTGAAAACAGGTTGCGAGACAAATCCTTTACCGTTTGAGCTATCGATGATGTTGATGATAAGGGCGTTTGTTAACTTTATTAATGTATCGCTTTCTAAATTCTTACTCTTTACACAATATTAAGAAAGTCAAATCACTACAAGAAAATGATTAAATCGAAAAAAGATCGTAAAGTTGGTAAATACGTGACATGAATTGAATCGGGCAATGAATCTTATAACGTTTGTTAGAGAACACATAGAAAGCAGGAAAAGATACGACAGTTTTCCTGTATGGTCGCAAAATCTATTTTGAATTTTGGTCAACTGGTAATTCAGTCTGAAAAGGGTTTTTTTGGTAATGAAAATCGATTTCGCTTGTCGAAAAGTGGTTATAAGAATTGGACGTCCGATTAAAAAAAAAACAAGATTAATTTTGTGCACATGAGCACTTTACCAAATTGCAGAAATATAGATCGTTCCTATTTGAAGACAGTTGCAACTGACAAAACGGATGTTGTTAAAATATGATCTGTGTACAATAAAACAAAGAAAGTATTGAGACAGAAAAAAATGCTGATCATCAGCGTTTTCTTTTTTAGCCTAAATTTTTCAAGCGTTTTGTACCAAGGAAGTCAAAACCATGAATTTTCTTGGGGAAAGGGTTAAGTCAATGAACTTAAAGAGATGTGTATCAGCGAATGCACATGTTAGAAATGATACAGAGTAGACAAAACTGTATAAATATTCCATTTGTCATATCAAAGTCCATTAATGATTGCATCCTAGCACGAGTATAATTTCAGACAACCGTTTAACGAAATTACTTAGCATTTGAGATGTGACGGCTTGCCATTTACGAAAAAACTTAAAGGGACATAACATTCCAATTCCATTTTTTAAGATTGTCTTGATGCCAAGATTGGTTATTCTTAAGCGTATGAATGCTTTCAGTTTTGTTAAGTTGTTGCTTATAAGCGAAAAATACGCCTTTAAAGTTGAGACAGAAATGACAAATTCTATATACATCTAAACTGCTGTATTCATCAATTTGTTTAATTTTAATACAAACATATATTTTATTTTTTTCGTAAACGGCGCAATGCTTTGGCATGAAATTTTCAGAATTTTCATAAGATAAATATGCTATTTCAGATAGAAATAAAAGTAAAATTTATGAAAAGGTATCTTTGAAATGTCACTTTAACAACTTCTAACAAACCGACGGTCTTTTACCACACCCGGAAAATGTCGTTTCCCAGTTAAAACTTATAGCAAAATCTTTAAAAGGAAAACAATGCTTTGATTGTGCATTCATTTTGCTGACGTTTCCTGAACATTTTGTGTCAAAACTCATAAACGCTAACTCTATATCTTACGTTAAGTACATAGGGGTCAGACATCGAAAGTTAGGCAAATTTCCATATCTGGTAAATTCATCAGCAGATGCTTTGATTTCCATAAAACGTCTTTCAATGCTGCAGCCAAGTTTTATTGACTAAACATAGGGGAATTCTGCCCCATTCATATTGCAGAGGACGCTCAAAGTCAAGGACTTTACAGACGTCATGGCTTTCGCTAGCCAGGCATCCCAGATGACACGTACAAGGTGATACGTCTGTAAACACTAAAAAGGACATCACTCCAATGTCTCCTGGTTCAATAGCAACGTGTCCATACC
The DNA here is from genome assembly GCA_963680895.1 of Fragum sueziense. Classification (NCBI taxonomy): domain Eukaryota; kingdom Metazoa; phylum Mollusca; class Bivalvia; order Cardiida; family Cardiidae; genus Fragum; species Fragum sueziense. Next base: position 15,119,087 of record OY804593.1, read on the forward strand.
CACTAACGCATTGCCTGTCGGTGCCTCAACGTCATTGGCGTAAGGTCAGCAGGCTTTGATGCAAGCTGCACAGGAACTACTCTGGACAGTCTCGTCACTAGCTGTAGTGCCTGTGACGTCCCAGAAGAATCGGGCTAACTTCCTACTAGACAGACATCTGTTACGTCGTCAGGACGTCACAATGAAACTGTCCTCTTTATACGTCGTTTTACGCGATCTGTAAGATTTATGTCGATTATTCGCGACCAAACCTGAATCAATTCTGTGTCCATAGGCGTCTGATTGTCGATTTATGCTAATTGAAATGCAAAGCGACACCTCTAACGAGCATGCTTCATTGCAGCACGCTAAGATCTCTTTGCCGTTGATCTAACGTCATTATTTTTCGCCTTCCAATTGTCAATTGCAAAGAATTTGTAACAGTTAAATTGATTCTGCTAAAAGATCTGTGTAATCGTGTGTTTTCTGGGCAAGCTAGACAATATCTATGATACTGCACACGTGACGCACGTGACTTTTTCTTATCTGGATTTTGTGCAATATCCTGAGTGTTCATTCCACACACGCACTGTATGTGTGATGGTTGTCAATCGGGACATCTTTACAGCATAGAACAATTTTTATGTTATAATCAGATACTAAAAATGATTTGTTTTAAAACGTGCTAAGCCTTTTTCGCACAGTAATATATCAATTTTCCGAATATGTTTCAAATAACACTACAAATGAAACTTGCATCATTTTGCATTTATTGGTAGATCGACCAACCTACGCTTAAATTAAAGTGACATTTCACATTTATTTCATTTTTTAAAAGTATGTCTTGATGCAAAGATTGTTTATTCTAATGCGTAGAAACGCTATCAGTTTTTTGAAGTTGTTATCTATAAGGGACAAATACGCCTTCAAAGTTGAGACAGAAATGACAAATTCTATATAAATCTGAACTGTTGTCCACAACAATTTGTTTAATTTTAGCACAAAAATATATATTTCTCGTAAACGGTTCAATATTTTGGCTTGAAATTTTCAGAATTTTCATAAGAAAACATGCTCTTCCAGATAGAATAAAAGTAAAATTTACGTAAAAATAATAGTGAAATGTCACTTTTAACATTTACCCTTTTTCCAAGCAATGCCTCGTTTTCACGGCCTGACCCTATCGGATAAATTCTTGGCAAATTTTGGAGAAACGCAGCACTGACGACCACTTTTATAAATATTTACTCGGTATTGCCAGGCAACGTTTTCATATCAGAAAGCCGTATCTATAGCTTTGATAACTGGCAGTTACTATGACTTGTCGCATTTTAATGTTATTCCATTTATATTGTCATACGAGAGCTAACCTCGGAAATAATAATAAAGTCATGTCGTTATGGTAACTTATATCAATAATTGAGCCAGGATCTGGAAAAAGGTCCTTTAAAAGGCTTTTGAGCCCAACAAGGTTCCAGATCAGCCTGCGTATACACGCAGATTGATCAGGGACCATGTTATTCTCCAATAGCTATTTCTTTGCATGTAGCAACCGTAGGAGAGTAGTTTAGATAGGCCTATCTGTCAGCCTCCACTTAGACACAGGCTGGTCTTTAAACACGACTTTCCAAAATGATATAAGGGATGTTTTTCCAGATCCCGGCTCATATTTATTTCGTGTAACGACGAAAAGGGGCCATTACAGATGCGAAAAAATAGACATCGGCAAGCATGTGGTAAGTATGTGCAGTTTTATCAGGACCGAAACTACTCGGTCGAAAGCGTTTGCTACATGTACCCTTGAACCAAGGGCGCATATTATCAAAGATGTTACGACCACAATTTTGTGTATTATACATTCAAAGTTAAACGAGAATCGATACAAATGTTTTGGTTTATTTTAGGGTGGACAGGTATCCATATGTATAAGTTGTTACTATAAATAGTCACATAATACGTCCTGCCTCCCCTATTTTTTCGTTATCGGTCTAGTCCCTAATTAGTAAAAGGTTTTGAATCGTTTATATAAACTATGTAAGAAGACATCTGATTACAGAAGAAATGTAATTTGGCCAATCAGGTTTGTTGTTACAAGTAATTACGTGATAAAATAATCATTTGACTATTGACAATACGGGCCCAATGATCTGAAAAAGGTATATGTAACATCTTAGAACATGCGCCGTTGTTTTTCCAAATCAACCTTTTAGTCCGTGGGCTGGCTACACCCTAGGTCCCCCCCTACCGGGATTTTATGACACCTATATCATTGTAAAGCTAAATGAATTCCCTTTCAAATGCAACTTGTTGTTTGATATATAAGTGCTGGATAAGCATATGCGGAACAATTGATTATCTCCCCTTGATTTACAAAAAAATACTTGTTTATAACTCACCATATACACATTCATGGGATCTAAAATAACCCAAATTTAAGCGCAAATGACCAAAATGCTTATAGATTTTATCAATTCACATCGTTAAATAGTAAAAGATAATTTCACACCAAAATTAGCACGAATTATGCCCCTTGAATATGTAAAACAAGAGAAAAATAGTATAGATATTGCCTTTGTTTATATTTACTTTGCATTTGGAAATCATTTCCACAGCGAATGATTGCTAGAATTTGTATTAAAGTGTTTATTAGATGCCTTGTAATAAAAAACAAAGTGTTGACTATCGACATTCTAGAATATACTCGACATTTCAAATGATTTTTCAAGATGGCCGCCGCAAAATGACCACTTGACTATATAGATATTGCCTTTGTTTATATTTACTTTGCATTTGGAAATCATTTCCACAGCGAATAATTGCTAGAATTTGTATTAAAGTGTTTATTAGATGCCTTGTAATAAAAAAAACAAAGTGTTGACTATCGACATTCTAGGATATACTCGACATTCTAGGATATACTCGACATTTCAAATGATTTTCAAGATGGCCGCCGCAAAATGACCACTTGACTAAATAGCGAAATATCACTGCCCTATAATTTGTAACCATGTTCTGTATGTAAATGAGATAATTTCTTAGGAAAATTGAGTATATCAAATCTAAAAGAGTGTTACCATGCTTATAATCGGCTTTTTTGTCGTTTTTTTTTAAATTTCAAAATGGCCGCCAAAATCTCAAATATGCAAAAATGATGTAAATGTTTTTCATTTCTGCAAATCTTCTGCACTTAATATTGTATTTTCAAATGTATTTCAATTTCTTATTAAAACTACATGATTCAATTAGTAAATAAATGACATAACCTTGAAAATATATATTTCCAGAACGGTCCTAATTACCGTATAAATGGTAATAAATCCCAATTCCCATAAATCAAGTACTTAAGAAAATCCAAATTGATTATTTTCTTGGAGAGATAAGCATTTTCCCTCTTTGGCAGAAACCATGTACCCGATTCTTTGATGATGAGTCCACATTGGAGTACGTCATTGGCATCTTTTTGCATGAAGGTCTTAAGTCTTACATGGACAAGGCACGCTATGGATAATAGGTAGTATGGAGGGTATAAAGACATTAAAGCATATTGTGGTCATAAAGCGTTTAAGCTCCTTTTTGTGGGGTGGATATGTTGAATACAAAACACTAATATCAACAATTTTGCCACGCTAAAAATGGCTTCTTCGCTGTTAATTTACATGACATATAATACAATACCATAACAAGTATTTTATGTAATCTACCTTAATGCTCAAATACGAGCATGGGTCAATGAATAACTGACCTAACCTTTTTATGTTTAGATCGACATCTTTTCTCTTGAAATACTTTCCATCCAGGCCTATGTGCTTTGACCAAACGATATGACCATATAGCATTTGAACATGGAGTTAAACTCAAGTTAATCAACTTTAAAGGCGGTCAAGTGACATCAGTCCAGAAGTAAAGAAGTCTGAAAACTTTCCAAAGAACCACACCTAAACTGCATCAATAACTTTTTTCGTGAGACTTAAAATTTCAACCATTCATATCCCTTTTAGGAAAGAAGTCGATAGCAGCAAGGTCATGAGGATAGGAAGGGTGTGATAAAATTGATTACCATTTTTCTCGACAGCATCCATTGTACTTTGGCAATTGTGTACTAATGTAATTTCCTGTTGCAAGCAGCGGTCACATTTTGAGCGTTTGTCGCAAGGTTTCTCACGCATGGTCTGCTTCAGATTGTCTAGCAACTTGGCATAGTATGCTTCGTTAATTGTACCTTTCTTGGGTAATATGTCCAACAAAATATTCTATTGCAACCCCCAATTGTCCGAAAACATTGAATACTGAACCTTGTCTGTAAAATATTAAATAATTTCTTGGCCTTTGGGATTCCAAACCAACGTACCTAGGACTCTGGACATTTTCTAGTTCATAAGAATGCAACAAGTACTGGTAATCTCTTTGTCATTTGCTTATCGCTGGGGAATTTTAGACCCAACAGTCTGTAAGTTTGTGCATCCTTTTGCGATCAAGCAATATCTTGAAAAAGATAATGCATGGAAATTTCTAACTTTAATTCGCTCATCAAGTATACCAGATCTGTGAATTTATGACACATACCGTCGACAGTGGTTCAACTTTGCCTTCAGACCGAGCATCATCTTCTTAAGTTTCTCTGTCGGGTTATAACCCCCCCCCCCCCAGCACGATATTTTACTTGAGAATAAGATGGTACAGAAGACCAGTAAACTCATTATGCATGTTTTACCTTCATTCCCGTTTCAATTGAAGTGTCAAACCATAGGAGGCTACTCCTTTTTTGTGAAAAGGCTTTCTAATAATCGTATATTTAGACAATTTTGTACACATATAATGACATATATAAATCGCAGATTCCTTGGTTGATTGGAAATTGCTTATAATTTTTATGCTCCCCGAAAAAATTTCGGGGGAGCATATAGTCGCCACGCTGTCCGTCCGTCCGTGTGTCTGTCCGTCCGTGTGTCCGTCCGTCCGTGTGTCCGTCCGTCCACAGCCATATCTCAGCAACCCTTGGACCAAATTCAATGAAACTTCACATGTGAACTCCCTGGGTCAATACCTAGGGACCTTTTTCTCCGTTTGTAATTTTAAGGCTGCGTCATGGAAAAAGGGGTCTTAGTGTAAAAATTAGTTTTTCTCTTATTTCTCTTCATCTAATGGGCAGAATTTAATGAAATTTTGTGCTCATGTAATAAATAGGATGTTCTAGACCATATTCTATAAATAATGTGTGTACAAAAAAGCTGTCATGGGAAAAGGGGGCTTAATGTATGATAGTTTTTATTTTGTGACAAACACTTATTCGGGGAGCATAATCCGTCTGTGACGGCTCTTGTTATGTATTTTTCATACATAGCCCTTGTGTTTTATGGATTTTACCTCATCCTGTGGTTAGCTTGTTGTCTTCCACAAAAGTTAAAATTCCAAAAACTAATTTGTGGTGAAGATGTTTGAAATGAATTAAGAAATGCACGAGCATATCTAAAAACTGAAAACAAAACAAAGGTGTTTCCCTCTCATCATAATCAACAGAAATTGGAAATTGTGTTTGCTATTTAAACGAAATCTTTCAAAACAACATTTTGGTACACGAATAAGAGGATTCCTCACAAATCAAGTGTTTTCGAAGTACTGGTATCCAATAAGGTACATATGTACAATCTATAACTGTTTATATTATCACATATAAGTATTCTGAATTATAAAGGTGTAAAACGATATCACTCGAATGCAATTCGATAAAGAAATGAATAATTCAGTTGCTATTATAGGCAATTTTAAATCATCAATAAATGCACATGACAGTGCAAATATGAAATTGTCCAGTTTCAACTATCGCTTATTAGAATATATTTGGTAAACTGTGTTCCTGTAACATATCATTCCAATTAATAGAAGTGGTTGGGAAGATTTCTCTTCAGCACAGCATGTTTCCAATAGTATTGTTAAGTTTAAACTTGGAGCAAAATTTTAATGTAAAAAAGCATGCATTACAAGGCAAAAATGGTATAAATCAAAGGTGATCATACATGAACTCCAATGGGAATTCATTCTTAAAAACGCTTTACAACTTTTTTAGTACTTAACTTTAACAAAATAAAATTTCTTGTATAAAAGAAAACTGTATTTCACATAGAAAAAAATCAAAGAAAGTAGGTTGAAGTTTTCAGCATGTCATTTGCGCTAAATGGAATTTTATTGTCATTTATACGGTAATTTTTCAGAGCATGTATTGTTAATATTCTCCCTTTTAATTGGTAAATCATGAAATTTTAGTTTTCAAACACAACAAGTACACAATTTAGGGGAAAAGATGCCAAATGAAAGTCATTAACATAATAAGAGAATATTTGAGATTTAATTTGCGATTTAGAGAAAAGTATGCAAATAATTGTGAATGCGAATAAACCCATATTCGCTTGTTCTGTGTAGCTGATGAGTGGTTTATGAACTTATTATCGATCTATAATTAGTGTTCTTATCCATTTGAAACATTAGGCATAATAAAAACGAAATGCCTCAGCATATGCATTCCCTTGAAAAGCCTTGTTTTAGCTAATTAAACACCTATTTCTACTTTCTCATTAATATTCATGAATATGCAAATTAGCTAAATAAAAATTATTTCAAGAAAAATATCTATTTGAAAGTTTAAAACTAGTCTTATGTTTAATTATCAAAATAAGTATATATCTTAGATAAGTATTTTAAGATATTTTATTGCAATTAATTGATCCAAGTACTGAAACGTAGGAAAATGACCAGTTGCCATGGTAACAGGCCTGCCATTTGCTTATCCAGCACTTTCAAATCAATCAAAAACCTGAATTCATTAACATGTTTCCTGCGCTTCAAGAAAATATAGGTCTTAAAAAATCCCACATGGTGGGGAGAGTTTCTGTCCACTACTAAACTAGTAAAGTCGTCTTTTTGCAAATTAAACACATATTTTCCACAATCTCATTAATATTCATGAATATGCAAATTAGCAAATTTTCTGGAAAATATCTTGGTTGTGAGAGAAATGTAATGACAACAATTTAAAACTAGTCTCAATGTTTTCTGACCAAAATAAGTAATTTTATTGCAATTAATTGATCCAAAGGTTGGAATGAATGAAAATGGGTGGTTACCATGGTAACAAGCCAACTACTTGCTTAATCAGCATTTTTGAATCAAATAACAACTTGAATGTATTAAAATACATCATAAGCTTCAACAAAAAATAGATCTTCAAAAATTCTATCTGATAGGGAGGTTTAAATTCACTAGTAAAGTCTTGTTTTTAGCAAATTAAGCACATTTTTCTACTTTCTCATTAATATTCATGAATATGCAAATTAGCAAATTTTCTAAAAAATAACAATATTGTGAGAAAAATATCTTGGTAATAATTTAAAACTATTTTGAAAGATTTATGACAAAAATAAGTAATTTTATTGCAATTAATTGATCCAAGCGCTGGAATGTGGAAAAATGGACGGTTGCCATGGTAACGAGCCCGCCATTTGCTTATCCAGCAGTTTTAAATTGAACAACAACCTGAATCCATTGCTATACATCATAAGCTTCAAGAAAATATAGGTCTTCGAAAATCCCACTAGGGGGGGAGGGTTTCGGTTATGGGCCCATGGACTATTTGTCCCATCTTTGCAAGTCAAAGGTTCTACCTAGACTTTGTTCACTACGTTCATGCCTGTGATGCATGTGTCTAGGTAGCGGAGTCAGATTATGGCTAATACTGCCCTGTCATCACGGTGCAGATTGTGCATGATGGATGGATAACGAATACGGACAAATTTGCCTCGTTTCAGGTAAGAAATTGTGCAATAATTTTCTTATTTCTGCGTCAATTTTCAAGCGGTTTATTTGCATGTACCCCGCATTACTAAGCTATTTCCTCAGATATTGTTTGTAGAATCTTTGTATTTTGTCCCAAAACTGATCCCAACCGACCAGAAAAACGATAAAAAATTCAGGTCCTTTTTCTTGTCGGTTGGGATCGGTTTTGGGGAAAAGTACAAGGAGTTTCCAGATCAGTAATACATCTGAGAAAATGGCTCAGTAAGACGGAGTACTCCACATGCAACAAACCGCATGAAAATTGACGCAGAAATAAGAAAGTTATTGCACAAATTCTTACCTGAAGCGTGGTTAATTTGGCCGTAGTCGTTACCATTTCGCTTTCTGGTCGGTTGGGACAATATTTCGGAAAAGGTATTGTGAGTTATCTAATATGTCATACATCCGATGAAAGAGCTCGGTAAGGCGGGGTACATACAACAAACCTTTCGAAGATTGACGCACAAATAAGGAAGTTATTGCAAAATATCTTACCAGAATCGAGATTATTTTGTCCGTATTCGTTATCCATCCCATCATGCATAATCTCCACCGTGGTCATTGTTAGTACAGGATGTGAAAAAATATTAAGAGAGCAACATGGTTCTTGATCGGACTACGTATAGAAAACTTTATAGCAAAGTAGAGACTGGATGTCAGCATTTCATTCTTTTCATACACTTTTTTTCTTTTACCACACCCATTTTGTTTGGCTATCATTTGGAAAAGGATTTAATGTATCATGGTGTCGTGAAAGGACCAAAGCATAGCAAAGCAAAATACTTGTATGACGTATGTTATTAATACGATCCTTTGTGTCGTAATTGTATCTTAGGGTGTTTGTTTTCATCGGTTCTTTTAACAAGAATGTATCTGAAAATAGCAAAAAAGGACCAGGGGATCGTAATACCACAGGCGTGGGTGAAAATGGAAGAATATTTTTGAAAAGACAAATGAGCCAGGATCTGGAAAAACGTCCTTTATAGCATTTGAGAACAACCTGGATCCAGACCAGCCTGTGCATACGCACAGTCTGATCAGGATCCATGCCGTCCTCAAATAGCTTCTTCGTGATTAGTAGCAACTGTAAGACAGCAGCATTGATCCTGATCAGACTGCTCATTGGTACATGCTGATCTAGAAACATGGTAGTCTCAAATGCTATAAGGGACGTTTCTCCAGATCCCGGCTCAAATATATTATTTGTGACATGACCTTCAAGCTTTGAAAAAAACGAATAGGAGCAGTGGAGTCATCAATAATGTCATGAAAGTGCGCACTGAGACCTACCAAAATTAGATTAGATTCCAGGCTTAGGATACTGCCGCTCACGTGGTGCATTTTGAAAGTGACTCCATAGTTTCTATATAGACTTTAATATTATGCTTTAGAATTACCGATTTATTCCTTATACCATTTTGTGAAATCTAATAGAAGGTTGTACGTCTTGGCAAGAAAACAGGATAGAAATGATCGTCTTCCATTCCCGTTAGATGTCTGAATTTGACAGCTAGCAATTTCGATGATAGTTGAAGGAAATAAGTAAATTACAGCCAGTGACATATTCTGTCCAATTACACACGACATCAACGCAGTGGACGTAGGACTTTATTTCGTCTCTTGACAGCCAGAAGTGGTTATCAGCAGTTAAAATTTAACTGCTGATAGCCACTTCTGGCTGTCAAGGGACGATTTATAGGTCTCTCTCGTTTGTTCGAAGTCGATTTTCTCTGCACATATCGCTGCTCTTCAACAAAAACTTAAGAAGTTTTTATTTGATTATAGCGACACGGATTCAAGTTTGATTCCAGAATTCAATGATTGTTAAAATGTACAATTCTTTATTACACGAAAAATTGCCACACTCTCATGTAATTTGAATTTTAAAGAACCTTTATACCTATGGAAGAAGCTCTTCCAAAATGTTGCATTGTGGCAAGATTATGTTATTGAGAAGGCAATTACCATAAAGAATGACCATGACTTTCCATGACGAAATGTAGCTTGAAGCCAGGATTCGGTCTGAAAATAATACAATAATTCTGCACTGTTGATTCTGGTAGATTAAGGGAAGGAAAGGACAAGGTTCACTTTGGGCCAAAAATGGCCCCATCTCAAATTTTACTGAAATGTTGATATTTGATCACTCCAAGCACCCTATTCGCAAAAACGTACGAACCACACACATACGACGTACGTGGTTGCCATGGTAACCAGATTTATAATTTCCCTAACAATGACACAGAAAATAGACAAATTAATAATGAATTCTAAGAAATAACATATTTTCTCGTATCCAATAACATGTTTATAATAACAGTAATAATATACGAAAGTTTTGGAAATGAGCAGGCGCGAAATATTATAGATTTTCATGGTAATTATGGTATTTCCATGGCAACAGTATGTAAAAAATGACACTTAAATCACAGAATTGACCATAACTTGGAAATGATACAACATATTGCTTTCATATTTGGCATAAGTGATGACACAGATAGGGTCTATCTTTTGAGCGGCAAGTCAAGGTCATTGGTTAAGGTCAAGGTCATTTTTCAAGGTCAAATTTTGCAAATACATTTAAAGTGGCCAAAAAAGTTTGTAGATCATTTGATAGGACAAAATAAGCCAAATCTATAAATCTATCATGGTGAGATGCAGCTTCTGTCATGAAACAAGTGTTGCTTTTTAAAAATAAAACTTTTTTTATAAAAGTGGAAATCAAACACATTTGACAACATGATTATTGTATTTCCATGGCAACTGTTTGTCAGAAAATGGCAATCAAATCTTGAAATTGGTCATAACTTTAAAGTGAAAGAGCTTATAGCTTTCATATTTCTCAAATGTGATGTAACCGGAAAGGCCTTTCTTTTAAGAAACTAGTCAATGTTATTCATCCAGGTCAAGGTCATTCATCCAGTTCAAGGTCATTTGTCAAGGTCAAATTTTCCAAAATTGACAAAAAAATGACTTTCTCAAGAACATATGGTCATACATGTTTAGGCAAATTTTGGTCAAGATTTAATAAAACTTGTGGGGTGTAAACAACAAATTGTGAACAGATGGACAATGGACAGTGAGTGACCACAACAGAAGTACTCAGGTGAGCTAAAAACAATGTTTCAAAGACTTCCTCGGCTGTTCTAGTCTGAAACTAAATGTGGATCAGTGTGAAATTGTATCTTTTCAAGTTTAGAGCCTATTCTTTCCAGAAACAACAAAGTTTACAGGTCCAAATAGGAAAGTATTGAACGCAACCAAATAAGTATAAGGGAATTTAGAAAGTGTGCATGCTATAGCCTTAAGATTATTGTGGGAAAGGGAGAAAATGCTGGTCATCAGCATTTTCCTAATTTCCCTTAATGCTTTCATAGAAAAAAACTTTATAAGGGGCATCAAAACAAGTCATGTTTGGGAAAGGGTTAAGAGAACTGGTTGAATGCATGGAGTTTATACCATGCCCAAAGACATAAAATTAGACTGTTCCAAATTGAAATCACAAAATTGATGTAAATAAAGATGTGATTATGGCACAATAAAGCACAGGAAATCTTGAGGCAAAAGATTAGAATGCAGGTTATCATTATTTTCCTCCCTTGTTTCAATATTTCTATAAACTTTTCATTAGGGACACCAAGTCCAGTTCTTGTTTGGGAAGGGTTAAGCAACATCCATTTTTTTGTCTAATTGAGCCAGCTGATGACCTAACCATGTGTTCCTGGCAATTTTAACACCCTTACAAACACAACATCCACTCTGAGCCACTACCATATTTGCTCATCCCATGCAGACAACTCATGCACATTCGAGAGACAAATGTCTAATGCCAGACATTGGTAAAACCCGGATTCAAAACCACAATCCTTAATACACTACCAGACAGCAAAAGTTTAAGCTTGTCCAAATTCAAAAATGTTGCTTATGACAACTTTAAGTGAATGAAAGTTTAGCTTTCTCAGTCTTTCTAGATAGAAAACAGTGAGGGAAATGAAGAAATTGTCATGAGCAATTTCTTCATTTTCCACAATGTTTCCAAAGCCTTTGTAGTAGTGTCAAAAAGTGTCATTATGTGGGAATGGATTAGTTATTGATTGAGTCAATTATCACAAAAGCTTCAAGAATATTAACCCTTTCAAAAACAGCTGAAATTTAGACTGTTCAAATTTGATAGCTGCTTCAGAAAACATGAATTAACTACGGTAGGGTCCAGAAAATATTGAGGCAAAAGGAGAAAATGCTGCTTATCAGAATTGTCTTCTTTTGCCTCAATGAATTCCGAAGCCTATTTCTTAGAGGTGTCAAAACATGGTCTTGCTCAGGAAAGGGTTAAAGTAGGAAAGAAACTGATCATCAGCAATTCCTAGTCTTTTAAAATTGTTTTATAACTTTATAACTTCAAAATAGGCATATTTTTTACATGAATAAGTGAATATCAGAATGTTTGGAAATAGATTAATTAACAGTTTTACAATTGAAATATCAAATATTTTCCAAAGTTATTGACCTTGGATGATCTATTGATAAAAAATTTATTGGCTCTACAAAAAACAATTGAATTAGTCTATGTAAAAGTTAAATTGTCATGTTATTTGCAAATTCCAAATTTTTGGCCTTGAAGAAGGCCAAATTTAGCATGTCATTTTTCTCAGGGCGTGCAGAATTACTAGTCGGCCTTATCTTGTGAAAACGTTGAACGCAGATAGATAAGTGTTCTTGCGCGATGAAAAGTAGATCGGAACTGGATTAGATCTATACTACTTTATGCAGATTTTGTAAATTTCGACCCATATACAATACAAAAAAAGTAAATACAAACAAGCGGCGATGAAATGATTTTCATGATTTTTTTTTATCCCCGTCTCGATCTGCGCATGGGTTGACCCCCCCCCCCCTGGGAAAAGTTCCTGATTCCGCGCTTGTATATTAATACGCGTAGATCGACTGAAGACGATGAATCTTCCCGTAATAAGATCAATTATGGAAATGTATAGCTCTAAGCACTGGGGTTTTGCTTTGTAATGCTTATATGGGTATGGCAATTTGTCATTCAACCAAATGCATTTTTAAAACACTCAACGTATTGCGGAATATTGTAATCTCTTACTATGCTAAATATACGCCCGTCGAAGACGGGACGTATTATGGGATCACCCGTGTCGTCCGGCGTCCTGGCGTCCGGCGGCGTCCACTTCTTTGTCCGGAGCGTAACTCTGTCACCTTAAGTCCGATTGACTTTAAACTTGGCAGTTATATTTTTCTCATCATTACGGAGTGCAGTGCACAAGAACCATAAGTCTACCTGGCTTATTTTTTGAGTTATTGCCCTTTGTTGTTTTTCATACTTGTATCTTGTCCGGAGTATATCTCTAAAGGTACAGTAGCTAGGGTCATGAAACTTCATGGGTGTATAGATCTCAACAAGAGGGAGTGCAGTTCAAAAGAACCATAACTCTACCTGGCCTAATCTTTGAGTTATTGCCCTTTGTTGTTTTTCATACTTGAATCTTGTCCGGAGTATATCTCTAAAAGTATAATAGCTAGGATCATGAAAACTTCATGGGTGTATAGATCTCAACAAGGGGGAGTGCAGTGCACAAGAACCATAACTCTACCTGGCCTATTTTTGAGTTATTGCCCTTTGTTGTTTTTCATACTTGAATCTTGTCCGGAGTATGTCTCTAAAAGTATAATAGCTAGGATCATGAAACTTCATGGGTGTATAGATCTTATCAAAGGGGAGTGCAGTTCAAAAGAACCATAATTCTACCTGGCCTAATTTTTGACTCACTGCCCTTTGTTATTTTTCATACTTCATTTTTGTCCAGGGCATATCTCGAAAAGTATAATAGCTAGGACCATGAAACTTTTACCAACCTGCTCCCCCTGTCGACATAAAGCAGTGTTACGGGCGTATCTTCTGACAGTTTGACACCTTGTTAATATTTAAAGAAACTCGTTCATTGCAAAATTTTCCGCAAATGTTCGTTTTCCCCCGCGAAAGAACTATTGGTCTATAGAAATACCGGAACACCATGGAACGCATAGTAATTACCGGAACACACGGAACGCGTCAGTGATTACCGATACACACTTGAAATATTTGGTTTTCCAATACCGTAGGTATAGTAACGATTTGTTATTCTTTCATCTGTCTTAAAACTTTGTTATTTATATATCTATGTATTTGTATGTGTTAGATAGTTATGTTTTAATAGGCAGATTCATGATTTAATAAGGTTCTAAATAATATTTTATTGTGAAGATATATAGAAATAACATCACGATTTGTCGGCAATGATTTAACTTCATGTAATAAATCGTTATCCAATCCATTACTTCATCTTGATTGTTTGAACAAGATATGAAATATGGAATTTACCATTAGCTCACCCATTCCAAAATGTAAAAACTTTTGACTTGTCAAATTCCAAAGCTAATGCAGACGACATAATGGGCATTAATAAATTTGGAAATTGTGCTCAATATAGCAAAAAATACAGAGCAGAACGTACATTTTCTAATTATGCCGCATTGTTTTCCAAAAACATATTTTACCAGAGGTGTAAAGAAATATTACAAGATATACAGTTGATCTATTGTCAAGGTCATCTCCAATCTTTCTCTAGAAACAGGTATTGTTCCCAAAGATTAGAGAAGTAAAACAGTAGCACCCGTCTATAAAAAGGCTGTCTAAAGTATAAAGCCAGCAATTATAGGCCAATCTCTTTAATCTGCATAGCATCAACAATTATGGCGCGCATCCTGATAACAAACATCATGGGCCACTTTGATAAGAATAATCTACTTAGCCAGTACCAGCATGGCTTCAGAGCAAAACATACCTGTGAATCTCAATCGATTAGCCTTACCCAAGAAGCATACGACAATCTTGAAAATGGTCAACACGCGGATATATACTTGAAATGGATTTTAGTAAGGCATTTGATTTGGAACCACCTTCCTATAGCCGTCTCAGATGCTACTACGCCCAGGGGCTCAGGGTCGCTCTACCACTGCATGCTGCGGCCCTACCCAGTAGCAAGTAACCGGTTGATGGGTGTACATAGTTTTAACTGTACCGTATAGACTTTTAGCTGTACATAACCAATGGAAGTGGTGATTGTCTCATCCAATCGTAGGTCAAATATACATTCTACATTCTACATTCTACAACCCTGACCTAAACCGGAAGAAGAAGGTTGATCACAGCAATTAAATATCCAAATTGAATAAGCTAGGCGTCCTTCCACTGATCTCAAGATGGATATAATCCTTCTAAAATGATCGTTCTCAAAGTGTAGGTATTGATGATCACTCATCAACTACTCTACCCGTTCTCTTAGGCGTCCCTCAGGGTTCAGTGCTCTGTCCATGTCTTTTCTTAGTCTATATAAATGATCTGCATGTGTTCAAATTCTTCAAGGCCCTCAGCGCTTTCAGCGCTTTGATTCACTTAGCTATTTCGTTGAATTTTATCATTTCTATGAAAATTTCAATGAGCACCTACAGCTGGTGCTTAAATTCTGTATGATGATCCATGCTAAAAAGAAATCTTAAAGCTGCATTTATATTAAAAATTGTATGATCCAGGGGCCAGTTTAATCAAAACATTTAAGACGTATTTTTGTCTTAACAATGACTTACGACAAGTTTAGGGCAAGAAACGCATATCTCAAATTTATCAAGACCTGTGTTACGTGGTTGTTGTTTTAAGCGTTATCTAAGACATTGGTAAGTCAAAAATATGTCTTAAATGTTATGATGAAACAGGCCCCTGATCCCATTACATATATGAAGTCTGATCAGGATCCATATTGGGTCTTAAATGCAACAAAGACCACCTTCACAGATACTAGCTCAGAAAGACTCCATTTACCAGAGAGATTTACAGTTGATCATGGTTTAACCCTATCCAAGACAAAACTATATGATCTATAATACCACACACATTGTTATTTTCAATTTAATGAATGTCTAGTAAAGTCAGTTATGATTAGAAAGAATGATTATTAGTTAACATCACTTCTCCAACTGTGTGTCAAATTCTTCTGATTAGCCCGAATACAACAGCTTTTACAGTAGACATATGTCCAGTCTTATCCCAGATTGTTTACCATGTCATCTCACCTCTACATCCAAACAAATTGGGCTTGTTATAGATGTGGTTCATTTCTTCTGTAAAGAGAAATCAAAAGTAAATGAGAATTTGTATGAGTATGACAAAAGAATGATAGAGATCTCTAAAGGAGTAAAAAGACAGGTATAATGATTGCCAGATTCTGCTGCTATCAAAAATGAACAACATCTAACATTTTGACATGTACAAAAAGCCTGGACAAATAGGGAACGATTATATCCTGTTAACCGTGACGTAATTTCGGACAAACAACCGTATTTCGTGGGTGTTATCATAAATCTCGTAATTACGGCCTGACTTGAGCGGTAGTTACGAGATATTGTAACAACACCGACGGTTTATCAATACACTACGGTAAACCAAGTCTATTTTTAGCACAAAATTCATTGCCAATAACTGCATTGATTCAATTTGGAAGCTGGTGTAGGCCTAGATGACAATAATGATTTCAAGTTCATTTATAAAATATTGCACAAAATATTGAAGTAAGAATATAAAATGCAAGTTATCAGAATCTTCCTCTTTTGCGTCAATGTTTCCTCACAAGCTTTTTCAAGATTGTTTTAAGTGTGCCAAAATTATGTCTTCTTTGGGAAATGGTTAAGAGAATAAACTACAAGTTGAGAAAGCAGGATATAAAAATATTACTCACCACATCGAGTTATTTTGACATGTAAAAACATCCAATCAGACTGTCGGAGTGTCCTACATTGGAATCCTTTTCCATGTTTGTTTTTAAGTTTAATCCTGCATTCCTGCTGATTCGATTCGTCAACGATGTTTGCCGATCGGATGCATGACTGGTTGTGATATCAAGTGTCCAATAGTATGCATCGGAAGTTTAGTCAATGTCGAACTCTGGAGAATTTTTTGTTGAGAAAGTGAAGCCGATCATATCCGAACTGCTGAACGTCCGAAAACTATACCACTGAGAATGTTTCGATTTTTCATACAGTTCCCGATCATAAGCACTGGTATCACTTGTTTTAGGCTTATTATCAAACCTTATGAATACATTCTGACGATTATTTTGTGACGAATAAGGTACAGAAAGTTTGCCTCCATCGTTTGTTGTGATTTTCCGGGTTCTAAATCGAAAGTAGAAACGTGGGAAATGACGCGGTACGAAGTTGTGCAGTGACGTCGCATAGCAACAACCCTTACCCGACTCGGAAAAATGTATCGATTTTTTCTTTTTACCCTTAGGCCGCAAGACTCGCCCTTCAAAGTAACCATTCAGACCGCTGTGCAATTTCTTTTAACATAGATTTATTTTCTCTTTAGCTTGGGCAAGGGCTGCGCTCTATTAACACTTTAGATCAGAAGGCTGGCAAAATAGGCAAAATCCGCAAAAAAGACCAAACTACCCTTACTTTGACGACGATTTAGACGTACAAATTTACGATTTTTCATTGAAAAAAATCACTTTTCAGAAGGTTGAGATGTCATTCTTTCATTTTAAATGACCAATTCTTTTTGAAAAGACACTTCATTTTTCTGAAAAATTGGGGCCGATTTATGAACAAAGTGAACCTTGTCCTTTGTCGTAAGTATGCGATGCATATTTTGCCGCTTTATTTCTTTCCTCGACTGTAGAACTTGTGACTCATCAAATAATGTCCGTTCAAAAGATATAATGCGAATGTTCGAAATAATATATATCGTCGGTGTAAATGCAAAACCTCGTATGTCGATTCTTGCGATGTTCAAAGTACAAATTTGTGTGCCCAGTTTAGACAATTCTCGCAGGTTTTGAGATATTTTACCGATCAGTATTAATGACACATTATTTGTGAACAATATGTCAAAATTTCAAGTAAAACATTTCCGTTTGGGAAAAGTTATTACACTTTTTTTCCCACCCCTTTAAAATTTTGCAAAAACGAGATACGAGGTTTTGCATTTACAACGACGATATAGGCTACTAGTCTAAACTTCCAACGCAACACTAACTCTTTAGAATATTTTCATTAATTATATAGTATCTTTAAAATATAGAATATGAAATTGCACCATAAGATTTCTTAGGCAAGTTAGAGTAAACACAACAGCATTTGCATGACATTTGTCACGGTTGACCGGACCAAAAAGGTAAATTACTCAAATTGACCTGCACGTGCAGCACAGGATAATGACCGGAAACCACTGCGTCATTACAGGTTATGACAAGCCTGGCCTTCATTATAATACATACATTACAATGAAAAGGTTTGTGAAAGATGCCAATATTGACGACAGAAACGAGGAACCGGATAATTGCAACCGGAGTGCCTATACGACGTATATGCCGTAAAATTAACTGTGCTCCATCAACCGTATCGAGACTAGTAAAGAAATTTCTGCAAACAGGTGAGGAAAAGTTATTCAAATTTCTGATCTGAAAAAATCTCTTTGATGATATGAGATGGAATTTTCCATGATGGAAAAGTTGGACTTATCGTTATTCCAGTCCAGCCAACCCTTAACGCTCAGCAAAACAGAGACTTTGTACTCAGAAACGTCGTGGTAGCGTAAACGGACGTGGAGGTAACGTCATATTACAACAAGGTAGCGCCTGGTCACAAGTAGCCCGAGACAATTTACAATTTCTCAATGATTGGCTTGATGAGAAAGCGATGCATTATTGTAGTAAAATCAGCTGGATACGCACGTTATAAAAATGCGAAATTCACTTTGCCGACAGCCACGTTTTAATGTGGTCTGGAACAGTAAATAGAGTTTTTAAGTTTATTCTGGATTTTGTGTTTTGTTAAAACAATTCGCGGGGTTGTTGTTACACGAAATTACATACAATTTAATGGCATATAAAACGAAATAGAATTGTCTAAACTAAATGTTGCGTTGGAAGTTTGGCCTAGTATATATTGTGTAGTATCACTAGAAAACAGAAAGTGAAATTGCTAATTCTCGATTAGAACTCAATAGGACCACGAAACCTGTTTGTTTCGTATAGTGTTTTATTGATGATTCTGTCATTTCATAGACGTTAACAAATTGTCTGGAATTGATATAAGCATACGGAAATATTTAATACGTTACGGATGATGAGTCATCCTGTATAATAGATTGTTTTTAGTGCACATGTAATAGTTTATGAGAAATTGACATTATTGTAGGAGCTTGTTTTAAAGTTACTAAGTTTTTTATGGTATTTGAAAAAAATAGAGTCTATATCGGAAAATTTATTGTTCTTTTCCATGACAAAAATTACCCAAGAGAAACTTAAATATGTCCCTTCTTTCACCTCGTTGTTTAGAGCCATTGCTTAGTGTTATGGCAGTGTTATGTTGGTTTGTTTAAAAAATAAAAGTAAATCAATAATGTATGCTATACATCGATACATTAACTGCTAAGGTTAATTTTATACACTTTTTTTTCAAATAACCACACACAAATACAGATATCTCATTTATAAAACAATTACTAGTAATAATTTAGCATGCCATTTCATGACGAATCTTTAGCTTACAGCAAGATAACGATCAGCAAAATTATAATACAGGGTGTCCCAAAAGTAAGGTAACACTTACAAAGCGTAATAACTCTGTTATTTCTCCGCCGATTTCATTCGGAAAACTATCATTATCTGCGGAATTCAATGAAATTATCTTTGCAATATACTTCACTGTTATGCATTTATCAAAATGGCGTCATTTTTGACGTCATCTGTACCACTATCAAAATGACGTCACGGCCTACCTTCTCACAGCGTATATATGCAGTAAAGCATATCATTAATCAAATCTCCAATATATGTGCAAAGAAAGTTAAAGTTTTAATATAAAACAGAAGATACACCAAGAACAGAACTTACCTACTCAATAATACCTAAATTTGAATGATCTCGGTCAGATTTTGATGAACACAGAAGCAAAAGATCGGAAACATCCCACAGCGCAGAAAACATCTCGGCTTTGAATGAGACTTTAAATGAAAGTCTAGGAAAGTTGATTAGAAGATTTTGTTTGAACAAGATTCGTTTAAATGATTAGTACAGTCAATTTTGAAATTTCATTTGAAACTTCCCCATACAATATCAAAATTATGAAATCAAAGTCTTTTGGTGATCAAATCAATTGCATAGACTTTCTTCGGTGGACACACACCGGATTTGAATTTATTGGTCTATTTTCTGTGGAGAGACTTGTGGTGAATTTCCCAAAACAAGAATATGATTTTTGTTACAATATTGCTATAAAACATTCAAAGATAATGTAGGAACAGTTCTGTGGCCACCTGTTAGGCAGTTATTGAAAACTTTAAATAGCACAAGAATAAATCAAGTAAAGCAACAGAAGGAACGTAATCTAGAGGACGTCATTTACTATAAAAATGACGTCATTGATAAAATAGGGTGTGTTCTATTTATCATACATAAAATATACAAATGATATGATATTTTGGTGAAATTTCTTTTATTTGTTTCTACACATAACCTCATGTTTTGTCATTGATATTGGTAACATAAAATTGATATATTAGCCGAGATATATAAGGTTTTAAGTGTTACCTTACTTTTGGGACACCCTGTACAATGATTCTGCACTATTGATTCTGCTAGTTCTAGGAAATATGTTTCTACTCATCGCGGTTAGTTTCGCAGCTTTGTCACTTTCCCAAGTACGTACACACATTAAAAAACTTTGGACTGATGTAAAATAAAAGCCAAAACGACAGATAAGTGGAAAACAGAACAATAAATACTATATGTAATAGACAGAAAAATCAGTGATTGTTGATACAATCGTATCCAATCTCTTTCCCCTGCTAATATGCCAATGCGTTCTTTATTGTAGTATTGTATATTGTCCAGCAAGATTAACCCGGAACATCTGCATATGTAATGACCCCACTTCGGCAATGTTTTGTTAAGATGCTCAACTAACGGACTTTGCACACGAAAATTAAGTTGTCCCGGGGTAATTTCGGTGGACAATACTTGCAATTGACCAAACGCCAATCGACAGATCGCTCTGCCCAACATAGAATTTAAGACAAACAATGGGGATGTGTTCGTTTATAGGGAACGATTTTATCCAGTTAATCGTGAAGTAAATTCGGACAAACAAAATAATATTTCGTAGGTGTTGTTATAAAATTTCGTAACTACGGCTTAATTTAAGCCGTAGTTACGAAATTTTATAACAACACCAACGGTTTATCAAAACATACGGTAAACCTATTCTATTGTTAGCACAAAATTCTTTGCAATTGGCATGTCGATTGTTTTGATTGTCAGTCGATAAATCGATACAATAACACGTGGAACGAAGACCAATTGGGGCATGACATTTTTCTGATCGCCCATTGACTAATCGATGTTTTTGATTGACAGTCGGCGTTTGGTCAATTGTTTTGGAAAAGAGTTATGTTGGTGTTTTACCATGTTGTAGACGTTAACCCATTACCAAATGGCAAAATTTTAGACTGCTCCAAATTCAAAGATGTTGCAGACGACAATTTGAAAGGAATGAAATTTAATATTTTTTGTCATTTTGTATAGAAAATGTTGTTGGAAATGAAGAAATTGCTTGTCACAAGCAATTTCTTCATTTTCCACAACGTTTTCCAAAGCCATTATCTTGTGGGGAGTCAAAAAGAGTCATTGTGTGGTAATGGGTTAACAAATTATCTGAAATGCGAAGTAAGTATACTAGCACATGAAGTTTGCTATTACACGGGTGGTAAACAGAGAAACTAGCCCCAAAAAGAGTCAACGGTATTTTGTTTCCTCGTGACATCCGGCCTCTACCGAGGTAGTTGCATAGAGCGAAAATCTGTAAACAAAGGTAGGTCACGAACACATTTTTTCTACAATTATTTCTTTTACAACGAGTTTTTGAAAAATCTGGCGATGCTGTAATATGAAGAAATCGTCGAAGTTTGTTGTGCACGAGAATATACGGTGTTAGTGAGCAGAGTTTTAATACAATCGTTGAAAAACATTTCAAAATCGAAAGTAAAAACTTCTTTACTTTCGATTTTGAAATGTTTTTCAACGATTGTATTAAAACCCTGCTACTAATACCGTATACTCTCGTGCACAACAAACTTCGACCATTTCTTCATATTACAGCATCGCCGGATTTCTCGAAAACTCGCTTGAAAAGAGATAATTTTAGAAAATGTGTTCGTGACCTACAAATTTTCGCTCTATGCAACTACCTCTTTTTGGAGCTAGTTTCTCTGTTTACCACCCGTGTATTATAGTCCGTAAGTTACTGATGCTGAAAGGCTAAGATACACATTCAACAGTTTTTGTAAATAGCCGCATGAAGCGACAAGTATTTTATGTTTCGTTTGAAAAGCAATTACCATTAAAGATAATTGACCGTGCCTTTTCCATGATAGAAATTAGCCCAGAGCATAAGTTTGGTCAACAAATAATACAATAATTCTGTACTATTGATTCTGGTAGTTCTAGCGAAGGACATTGTGCCTACTCATTGCGGTTAGATTCCTCGCTTTTTATTCATTTCCTAAATATTACTGAATTGTTATTTAAAAAAGCAAAGGTGTGCGATTTATGATAATAAAAGCTAGCAGTAGAAACATAATTTGATAAGTGGTAAAATTATGATGGATATGCATCTTTCTCGCTTGAAGAAAGTGTCTGACGACAAAAATACAATATCATCATATTGATCCAAGTTGAATTATCGGGTAAAAGCCTTGTTTTTCACCATGGTTCACTTATTCACTAATATATTGATGCATTTATTGTTTGTAGTTGTCTGAAATGGATATGAACATAACTTTGTCGCAAAATTCAAAGAGCTTTAACCCTTTCCAAAACCTGGTTTTGACGTCCCTGATAAAAAAAAGCCTGGGAAAACATTGGGACAAAAGAAGAAACTGCTGATAATCAGCAGTTTCTTCTTTTGCCTCAATGTTTTCTGAGCTATATTACTCACGAAAATAATTAATTTTACTTTCAGTATTATCGATTTTGTCGTCTGCAGCAACTTTCATAATGGACCACCCTAAAATTTTGTCGTTTGGGGAAGGGTTAAGAGACATCCTTCGACAAGACCAGTCTGTAGAGTCATGTGTGCAGTCTGACCTTGTTTTACAAAGCCTATAATATATTTGACCCGTCACGCTAAAAGGGACCTTGTAGAATGTGTGAAAAAATCGACCATAGTCTGTCTGCGCATTCCGCGCAGACAGACTATGGCCGATACTTTTCACTTTTAGGTAATTTTCTGAATCTGGGATGTTTTCCCTATCTTACTTCACTTTTTTAAACATGCGGGATATGATTCAACCGTGCTGAAGCTGATCAGCTGGTCAACATTTGGATTTAGTATTTCTGATATGGTCCCTTCTAGTGTGACGGGTCACAAATACATACATGTATGTGCATATTTTACTACGACCGTCTCGTTGATAGAAACAGGCGAGTCGTAGAGAAATCATACGCTAATAACATCATATTGATCCAAACAGTGCCATATGAAGAAAAGTATTGCGTCTTATCACTTATATTGTGATTACTTTGTTATACAAAGTTGTGTCGAAGTCATACAGGCCGTCAAAATAACTCGATATATTCGGATTTCGACTCTTCCGATTTCCTTTGATTTTAAATCAAAGTGATTTTGACCATTTTTGATACTGATCAATCTCGTTCGTAATTGAATTAAAGCAGGAAAAGGAAAGAAATTGCTCGAACTGAGCAATTTCTATCCTTTTCCTTCTATATTTCAATGGCTACATTTATTAAGAAACTAATTTCGTTGGATTTTTTGATATCCATTGATGATGACGGGACCAGACTTTCACTTCGACTTAAACGGAAATTCGACTTATCCGACGTCGAGATAACGAGTGTCGACTGTACTTATACGTCGACAAATTATCTGTAATGGCTGTAATGGATAGACACATATGATAATCGACTTTTATAGTATGGACAATGGCTCAGCACTAGAGCTAGTTAATATCGGTCGTAACGATTAGATCATGGTTTGCGTTTTAATAGTGACACACACCACAAGGACATTCTTTATTGTTTTGGATTTTCTTTTCTGTTTTTGGTGAGTATGTCTTTTGGTTACATGTGAACATTCTTTTGAGAAAATATACTGAGAGGCAAAAGAAAATATACACTATTTGTTTTTCGATATTTCCCTTAATTTCCAACATATCGACTCAAAATTTTGTACTATTTATTTTTACTCATAAACCAATTATACAATATTGTTGAATTTCACATGAAATAGCTTGATTACCCATACTCTCGCTACATGGCGATTTTGCAAATTTTGCACGTGCAACTTAGTGGAGCATCAATTATTGCTGTTAATTCGTATCTAATTTCTTTATTCTTTGCTACAACAAATCACAACGTTAAGTTTTCTCTAACATTATGACACAATTTTCGGTGGCCTGTAGAAATTTATCAATATGCACTTTTTTGCCATTAAGACCCATTTTCTTATGACACAAAAGCCAAATACGAAAGAAACGTGACACTATAAATATACTGTTCACAAAAAGTAGGGGATATTCTATTAATGTGCATTTCTATTGCCATTGCAAACGTTATAATCAAATCTTACAATTGCTTAATAAAATTACCGTTAAAGCGTGGATATCATGGTAGGTATGCAATTCATTTTTTGCTTTACGTGTGCGGCACGTTCAGCATTTAAAACAGGGAGGGGTAGCATGCGGATTTTAACATCGCACGAAATAATGATAATTTTGACTTTAGTTGAGCAAAACTTAAAGGATATTGTTTTGTGAAGATCTTCATCACGAAATCGCATCCGATTTTATTGTTGGGAATAATGCGACGTCTTACAGAAGCACAACGTTGGCGTGCCATTGGTATGCTCCAGACCGGAAGTACGCAGTCACAGGCTGCAGTCCAACTCAACGTTTCACAGTCTGTTGTCTGTCGGTTGTGGTCAAGATATCAAAGGACTGGTAACGTTGTCGATATTCGAAGAAGTGGGCGACCCAGATGTACAGACGCTCGGGACGACAGATTTGTCACCAATCAAGCTCTCCGTAATCGGAATTTAACGACAACGGAACACCAACAACGACTTACGGAGGTCAGAGGGGTCAATGTCTCAAGACAAACTATCCGAAACCGTCTACACACAGACGGTCTGAACGCTAGACGCCCTCAAGTTGTCTTACCATTGACTGCAAGACATCGTCATGATCGTTTGGAGTGGTGTAGAGAGCGGCGTCGATGAAACATTAACCAGTGGTCTCATGTAATGTTCAGCGATGAATCAAGATTCAACTTGGACTTTCTTGACGGGCGGAAAAGGGTGTGGCGTCGAACTGGCGAACGATTTATGGATGCTACAAGAGTAGCCCACGACCGATATGGAGGAGGGTCTGTTATGGTGTGGGAAGGTATCACTATGACGGATAGAATACCACCGCATATATGCCAGGGTTGCGTCACAGGTCAGTACTATCGTGATAATGTGTTAGTTCCATACGTTATTCCGTTTTCTGGCCGCTACGGACAACAATTCATTTTCCAAGAGGATAATGCAAGGGCACACCGAGCATGAATTGTCAGTAACTATCTGGAAGGCCAACAAATTCGTACTTTGCCATGGCCAACGATGAGTCCAGACCTATCGCCAATCGAACACGTTTTGAACATTCTTGGAAAACGTGCACGTAGACGTAATCCACCGCCAAGTACGTTAGGTGACCTTGGTACAGCTCTTCAAGAAGAGTGGGACAGGATCCCGCAGCAGACTATCAGACGTCTTATTCGAAGTATGAGACGTCGTTGTGTTGCTTGTTGTGACAATCGAGGTGGTCCAACTCGTTATTAACGACGTGTGAAAAAAGTGACGTAACAGAAACACATGAAACGTCGTTTAAATTTTGGTGAAATGTATTGAAGAATTTCGAATTCAATAAAAATGTTTGTGAAAAATTGTACTCGACTGATTAGAAACAGATTCAAAAGGTAAAGAATTTATTTGTTACTCCAAAAATATCATATCCAACAATATCCCCTACTTTTTGTGAACAGTATAGATTATACACTTAGTCATGTAGCATAGGAACATTCTGTTTAACGTTTATCAAAATCCGTCTATAAATGTAGGAGTTATGTCAGATAATTTGTTTGCATCAAGCCCCCTTTTGTCATGGCGCATCGTAATATGGAAAAGCACTAACAATGTACGCATGGTCCTAGGTGACTAGACACTTTCTGTAAAAAAAAAAATATCCAAATCCGTTTATAACTGCAGGGAATATGTCAATGGGAATTCTTGCATTAATTAATTGATTATATCCCCCTTTTCGATGACGTTGTACGCTATGAAAAAGTCTTCGCATCGGAAGGAAAGACGTAAAGACGGACAGGCCAAGAAGTGTACATCAAACAAACGAACACCTTCTGTGGCGTTTAAATATTGTAATAATTTATAAATGGTTTTCTCAGAAATCGTGGAAGAACCAGGGTGTATACTTATTTTTGCCTCTCAGTATAAATCGTTACGTTTGATTCTAGTAGGTTATATCAAATATCAGTCTATCGATATTTTACATTATTACATACCATTTTACATTCCAGTTTCATTTCTTTAAGTATATCTAAATGCAAAGATTGGTTATTCCAATGTATATAAATGCTAACAGTTTTTAGAGTTATCATTTTTAAGCGAAAAACACGCCTTCAAATTTAAGACAGAAATGACAAATTCCAAATAAATCTGAACTGTTGTGGACAACAATTTGATTAATTTTAGCACAAAATATATAGATTTCCCGTAAACGGCACAATATTTCGACTTGGAATTTTCAGCATTTTTATAAGACATTATGCTCGTTCAGATAAATATAAAAATAATCAAAAATCCAGTCGAAACTTACCTTTTCATAATACGTATTCCTAAATTTGTCAGTAAGAATATTCCAGTACTAGAAACTGCAATCTGCTGCCTATTCCGTGACGTCCGTAAGTATGAGCCTTTTTGATAAGTACCGTTTGTTGTAATACCGCCTGTTTCCGTAAAAACGGAAAAAATGGCCGTTCTCAGATTTCCGAGGAATATTCTAAACAATTTTTGTGAAAATGTTTCTAAATTGTATGACGAGTAGCCCTCCCCCCCCCCCCCCCCCCCCCGCAAAAAAGAAAAAAAGTCAACAATTCCAAATTTGAGAGTAAGGAAAATTACCTCCCCTGAAATCGTCTATTCGTACCATGCAGATGTCGTTCCATATATGGTCACATGGCCCATTACCCAGGGCTTACCTTAAGATATTCCCCCATATGACGCCTTTGGATGCCCTGCAAGATAATGTAACAAGCAATTTCTTCATTCCCCACAATGTTCACTGCTCAGGATGACCGAAATTGAAGGATTATTTGGAAATTATCACATGCATCACCTTACACTGTGTAAAGGCGTACAGTCGCGTGTATCGGAAGTTGCATCTAACTGTACGCAAAATATCACTAGTGCTGATAAACAAGTTGATAATTTGACTTTTTAAAAGTAAATAAGTAAAAATCGAAACAATCTTTCTTTATGCGATTTTCAACGTTGTGGGGTAGACTAAATGTACTTTCACTCCAGCGGTTACGATTTCTCGATCGGTGTCTATTTTATTTATAAAATTGGATTTTACCTGTCAAATCACTGGTTTGTGCTGTTTTTTATCGTGCTAGCTCGTGCAATTTTGACTGCAATCGCGTGATTTACACAATACTATACGCTTAAACTTGTACCTGGTAATAGCTAAACCTCTCTGCTATTGCGTCCGTCAGTTGCATGCACATAAGCACATTGTTTCACAAAGATATTGGCTTTGGAATAAGACTGGTGTATTTCTTCCGACTGTACGCCTAGTGCAAACTGTAAAGCATCATTAGTGCAGTTTGAGGAACATGTATCTGTACGCCTAGTGCAATTATGTCATTCCGTATATGTTATAATCGATTGAAAAAGTGGAATTTATTTTCGTTTGAAAAGCTTTGAGATGACATTTGATCAACCATTCATTGCTTTTTTTCAAAGATAGAACATTTGTAATGCGTGTTCATTCCAAATTACTACATGTAATAACATTAAAACGATCTGGTCTCAAACAAGTCGACAGCAAATATGACCACGAATTGCTAGAAAACAGTTGTCCAAACACGCGTAAAAGCGACAGACGTAGGCGTAGACGTAGTAGATGTTCTGTGGATGAATTTAAATAGTAAATATTAGCGACAAATCAGAGAAATCGTTGGAAGTGATTTAGCACTCCGTTAAATACTACTGCAGTTACTATGCGTTGGTTTATTCAAAGCCATGTGTTCCCTGCAATTCTCTCAACAGCACAAAAGCAACATCCCAAACCTTATGTACCACTTGTTAACCATCCTACCTAGCCGATTCGTCCTATGTCGAGACAATCATTCTAGTCAAAATGACGAAAGGATATTGATAGAGTCGGGATTCAAACCCCTTGAACCAAGATCTTTCAATAATTTATTGGATCAAGCGACAGATGGTAGCTAGTCAGGTCGTATTTTAAAAAAGTTTAGATAATTTTCATTTTTTATTGCCCATTTGAGTCTGGATTTTAACGCTCTACAACAACAGTTTGAAATCCCGTGACTATGGTATATGTACGCCATCGAAGGTGTTCGTATATTGGTATCATCTTGGTATGTCCATTCTGCGTAAGGTCACTCAGACAAGTCATTCCGGTTTGTGGGGTGCTAAGATAGTTCTTTCAACAAATGGCTCGTTTTCTGGTTATGCATTGCTCTCTTTCCGTGAATGATTTTAGCTTAGGTTTTCATTGGTGCTTTTGGATGATATGTTTTCTCATTTTCTAGCCAGAATCCATCAGGACTATTTTGTGTGTTTTGGTACAGGGATACACGTGGTCCCCATTACGGATGTGTCTATTTTGGCGCGGAAAAATACACTTTACGCATGTTTGAGCGAAAATTGTGAAAAAAACTGAATCGCATGAGGTGGGTCCATTTTGTGAAAAAAAATACAAGACAAGGATGCATATATCTATGCCATTTTACGTGTAGTTTTGCTCATTGGGATGTTGGAAAAAGGTGTTAAAATGTGTTGAAAAATGAGATTTTACATAGAGTTATATTGGAGCCAATCTGGGTGACCTGTCACCATACGTCCTTACGAAGTTCATTTACACTCCTAGATTTATCACGGTGGAGATTGTGCATGATGGGATGGATAACGAATACTGACAAATTTTCTTATTTCTGCGTCAATTTTCAAGCGGTTTGTTGCATGTACCCCGCATTATTGAGCTCTTTCCTCAGATATATGACTCGTTTGAAGAATCTTTGAATTTTGTCCAAAAAATGATCCCAACCGACCGGAAAAACGAAAAAAAATCCAAGTCCTTTTTCTAGTCGGTTGGGATCGGTTTTTGAGAAAAGTACATGGAGTTTCCAGATAAGTAATACATCTGAGAAAAGGGCTCAGTAAGGCGGAGTACATGCAACAAAGTGCATGAAAATTGACGCAGAAATAAGAAAGTTATTGCACAATTTCTTACCTGAAGCGTGGTTAATTTGGCCTTAGTCGTTACCATTTCGCTTTCTGGTCGGTTGGGACAATATTTTGGAAACAGTACCACGAGTTATCTAATATGTCATACATCCGATGAAAGAGTTCGGTAAGGCGGGGCACATGCAACAAACCTTTTGAAAATTGACGCACAAATAAGGAAGTTATTGCAAAATATCTTACCAGAATCGAGATTATTTTGTCCGTATTTGTTATCCATCCCATGATGCACAATCTCCACCGTGATTTATGGCCGGTTTTTAACAGAACGTTCCTAGTTAATTGACGATACGTATATTGCCAGGTTTTGCCGCATGACACTCCACCATCTCCTACATTTATTAATGAGACATCCTATTTCATTTTTTCTAATGTATATTTTGATGCCAAGATTGATTATTCTAATTCATTTAAATGATACATGTATCAGTCCTTTCAAGTTGTTGCTGATAAGCCCAAAAACTCTCTGAAAGCTGAGATGAAAATGGCATATTCCACAGGCCCGTAGGAAGCAATTTCATATGGGCTAAAGCCCCAGTGTCTGAATATTGGGGGGGGGGGGCTAATTTGGATTTTCTCTAAATTTTCACCGTGAAAAAAGAAAATTCAGCACTTTTGACCCACTTAGGGGGGTACGACCCCCCCCCCCCCCAGTTTTTACGAGCCTGTTCCATTAACATATGTTCTGTGACAATTCACAGTTAATTTGATTTTAAGAAAAAAACATATCATCGTAAACGGTGCAATACTTACTTTGGCTTAGAAAGTTCAGAATTTTCATAAAAATATATGTTCTTTCAAATAAAAAGAAGTAAAATTTGTGAGAAAATATTTATGGGGAGTCTCTTTAACGGCTTTTGATGGGAAAACCACAGAATTGGAAAGTCAGAGATTCCACCGAAAATGAATGACTAAAGAGACTAATGATATCTGGAAATTGATTTGTAAATTACAGCATAGATATCCTTTGGGTAAGGCTTAAGCGCCGGTTACATGTATTGATCAGTATTTTCTTGCTCTTCAAGGTTTTTATAACCATAAATCAAACCTTTTCTAACTAGCAAAATACTGCAACTGTTCCATTTGACAACTGCTACAGACGACATAATGATAGTATTTTTGTACAATTTAGTTCATGATACTAGTACAATGAGGCAGATAAGTTAAAAGCGGTCGGTTTGTTTAAGGAAGATATCTTTTATACACGAGAACTCTTTCAGCCAATACGATAGGTTTGAAAATTACGAAGGGCGTTCATTAAAGATTTCCCCTGACCTATTTTCGGTTGAGACAGGAAGTTGAAATTGTACACATACATTACTGTATACCTCAATAGGTCACACGAAAATTTTCACTGCTGAAATATAATTCGTTTCTAATTATCGAGTGCTGAAGTTAAATAAGGTAGCGTGATGGAACAAGTTGAGTATAGAGCAGTCTTCAGATTCCTGTATTTGAAAGGCCGTACTCTAAAGGAGGCATATGATGAGATGAAAGAAGTTGATGGCGATGATGCCCCACTATATGACGTTGTCAAACACTGGCATTGTCAGTTCAAGTGTGGACGTAAATTTGTGGAAACGACCCAAATTCCTGGGCGCCCACAAACTGCAATTGATGATGCTCCAATCAAGCAGTTAGAGATCGCCATCTTGGCAGAACGTCTTATAACAGTACGACAACTAGCCCACGAGGTTGAAGTCAGTATTGTAAAGGGAAAGCGTTTCTAGAACGACCAAAGCCTTATTTCCGAGGTCGAGGCATGGTATCGGGCAAAACCTGTGGGGTTCTACAAAAGAGGTCTCCAAAACCGCATAAAGTGATGGGAGAATTATGTCTTCATGGCAGGAGCCTATGTAGAGAATGATTAATATGTGTGTCAAATTTTGATTCTCTAGGGGTATTGGAAGTAGGTCAGGGGAAATCTTTAATGAACGCCCCTCGTATGTGTGAATTTCCCATTTTAACCAAATTTCAGCATCTTGGAATTTTGAAATAAAGGATATCCTTATTGACAGTTTAATTTTTTAGGACAGACTGTCGCATTCACTTTGAAATTTCATAGGATTCTGTTCAAATGGTGGTAGTCGGCATGTGTAAAGTTTGAACCTATTCTGTAAATTCGTTGAAAAAAATACTAACAAAGATCTAAGTGATGCGATAGCAGTATGCGAGTATGTTATAACACTCATATTCATGAAAGCAAACTTGAACAACGTGTCACTATGGCATTTAAAGATAGAGATAAATACGTCAATTACCGCGGTAACAACAAGAAAGCAAAAACGACAAACTATATAAGTCAACACTAACACGCATGTATGTGAAACAACCACACTCACAAGCTATGCATACTATCACACACACAAACAACCACGTGCACATTAGCAAACATGCACGCAAATACACACAAATACACAAGTACGCATGCAAAAGTACATTTAGTATCGCACAAGGAAGAATCAAGATAAGCCTTTAGTGTATGTAGCTGCCCGTAGTTATTTACCAAGACAAATAAATCTACGTTCATTTCGGAAAAGTAATGAACTTTGTGCTACTTACATGACTATATTGATAAATTATCGATGTAGTTAAACACCTCGTAACTACAACTTAAATCACGTTGTAGTAACGAGGTTTTAGAATTACACTGACGAAATTATATCGATATTGTATTACGGGTTACTTGATAAAATCGTTTCCTATTGGTGTTCTTTTATTTAAATGTAGTTGGTCTATGTCCACAAGACCATTTACTTCGTAATCTCTATAGATATGCATTGTGGACAGACAAATAAATTCGACCGCTTTACTTGTGCAGCATAAAGAAGTTTTACCTATGTTTGAAGTGAGCGTAACCCATTAAATGATTTAATGAACTAATCAAGTGCACCCTGGTGCATGGTGTATTTGTAGCCAAACTAGTAATTGACATTTTCTGAACAGAGATTTTGCCACAATAGGTCAAGTAAAATGGCAATAGGCGTACAGAACTCATTTTTCATTTAGCACTAGGCGTACAGTCGGAAAAAATACACCACTCTCATTCAAAAGCCGATATCTTTGTGTAACATACCATATGTGTGTAAACAACTGTTGTAAATCACAGCGGATAGGTTTAGCTATTAGCTGATGCAAGTTTAAGCTTTCAATATTGTGTAGATCGCGAGATTTTAGCCCATGTTGTGCCAGTGAGCAGGTCGAAAAATAGCAAAAACCAGTGATTTTACAGTTTGGCACGAATTTACACACAAAATACGTTGACATACTAGAAACCGTAACTACTCTAGGTAATGCCTATCCAATTCTCTCTTCAAATTTGAAACTCCCATCAAGAAAGATTGTTCCGATTTTTACTTATTTACTTGTAAAAAGCCATACCCATCAACTTGTTTACCACCACTAGTGATATGTTGCGTACAGTCAGGCGCAACTTCCGATACACGCGACTGTACGCTTTTACACAGTGCCTTAGTCTTTGGACAAGTCTAAAATTATGTTGTCTGGTAATTGGTAAAACCACGTAATGGCAAACGTCAAACAATATTTTATTTCTTCCTGAAATGTTGTCGACCCCGTCTGGCTCAAAAGCTTTCATTCTTGGGAAAAATTAAATTTGCTGTCTGGCACATCATTTAATTTTAACAAGTGTAATCCTTTCCCAGACACGACCTGATTTTGACGTCCCTAATAGAAGAGGATTGTGAAAATTTTGAGACAAAATCGTGTGCAAGGCCTTTGAAATTGAACTGGATGAAATATAAATAACGTCCATTATAGCATTTCTAAAAACTAAGTTTGAAGATCAGCCTGTTGTCAAATACAGTCCAATATGCATCCATGCTGCTCTCTTTAAGTTACTATAAGGGTCACAAATAAGCTATTAGAGAACAACGTGGATCCTGATCAGACTGTGCGTTGGGCTCAAAGGCCTCAAGGGACGTTTTTCCAGATTCTGGCTCAAATTATTTTGGAAAGTGATAGACTCACAACATTTTAGGGAGATTTCGTGTCACCTATAGTTCGTTTACCATATAATGGTACACGTTTACAATTTTTTACCAATAAAGATGCTAAAAAATTTATTAAAATTTTGCATGCGTTGAATCGATGAGACACCTGCAAGATTCGAACCATCGCATGCAATATTACAGTTGTTTGGAGTTCGATTCGGATTTGTTTACAAAGGTAAATATTGTAAACATGTGGCATAATACCGTGACCGAACTATGATGAATATGTGACCCATCACGCTAAAAGGGACCTTATCAGAGTTACACAGATCCAAATTATGACAAACTGATCAGACTCCGTAAAGGTTAACCTATTATCGCATGTGGCAAATGGACATATAGTAAGATATGGAAAACATTCCAGATTCAGAAAAGTACATAAAAGTGAAAAGTATCGGCCCTAGTCTGGCTGCGCGGACTGCGCAGACTGACTAGGGTCGATATTTTTCACACATCCGATAAGGTCCCTTTTAGCGTGATGGGTCACATATAATTTTTCAGTTTCCACATTGGTGTGTGACAAACGCAATCTATGTTTGTACAAACTTGGAACGCTATCTGTCAGAGTATCAATATTTTGATGCGTTAACCCTTTCCCAAATAAGACCTATATTGGACGTTCCAAAAATGGAACTTGTGAAGATATTGAGGTAAAAGAAACGCTTGCTGAGAATATTTTGCATTAGTAATTTTTGTGTTGTGTACACTGATTATCACTTTGTCGACGTCCATATAATCATGTTGTCGTCAACGGCAGCTTTCAAATAGGATCGCCCTAAAATTCTGTCGTTTAGGAAAGGATTAACCATTTCCATGCAATGGTTCTTTTTTGTCTGCCACAGAACAATGCTTTTGAAAACATCGCGGTAAATGTTTAATTGTGAGAAGCAAGTTATTCATTTCCAACAATGAAAGATATAAAAAACATACCATTTTATTCAACCTTCATATTTGTGAAAAAATCAGTTTTTTGTGACAAATAAGTAGTGGCCACTGCTGACCGTAGTCGGCGTCACTTCGAACAATGATGTATAAATGAATCCTGTAGAAAATAGCAGCCTCCTAATATAACAACGTACATATCCGGGTATCAAAAAATTGCTTGTTACATGCAAGTTTGTCATTTTCAACGACGTTTTCCATATCCTTAAATCTTTTTAGACATCAAAAGCATCACTGAGTGGGAATGGGTCAATACATTTGCTTTCTTATTATTACACACGTTGTTTAGCAATTGACATAAATGGACTTGGAAATATTCCATCTGTGGAAAGGACTACATCAATATTGAAAAAGTGGTGCTTGTTTATGTCAAGACCACACAATCTATTTGCTTGTGTAAATTTATTTGACCGCCAGGAATCTATTCGCCAGAGATAAGAACCGTCAGCAAAATTGTCTTTCCTAAATCCGTTCTATTTCGGGAAATATCTGACTATTTCCTCTATTTGAATCATTATTGTGTTTGGTCTCTAGGAGGTTTCGAAGTCGTGTATTTCATTTATGATGTTAATTTCGGACATTTACATTTGATTATTAAAGTGATGTTATAGAATTCATTTAAACTAGGAAAACTTTTCACCCGAATCAAATGGTTTAAGAGCATTTTACCACGCCTTTATATCAGAAAAATAAAAACTGAAAAATTACGACATTGAGAATAAAATTATTTAATGGTGCTTATTTTCTGCGATCTTAGAGAAAATCCCATCTATCAAACCAAATTTGTTTTAAATCTAGTTTTCCAGCGCAAAACATGAAAGAAAGCTTTTCTTATGTCGACTTTCAAAGAATGATGTATTTAATGAATGCTACAGCAAATGGTAGCCTCCTAAGGTAGCAATCTACATACAAAGGCATTAAAATCCACCGATTTGTGTTTTTTCCACATAGCAATGTACCCATTACTAGAAGGCAAAATTTTGGATTGTTCAAATCTGTATAAAACCTCGTCACAAGTTATTTCTGTATTTTCCACAATGACTTCCATAGCTATTATCTTTCAAGGCGTAAATAGGCGCCAATGTGTGGTAATAGGTCAATACAGTAAATGACCGGGATCTTAAAAAGGTCCTTCATACCATTTGAGACAGTGGCGTTTCATGATCAACCTGTGCATAAAATCAGACTGACTGGGATCCGTGCTGCTGTCTAACAGTTACTACAGGTCACAAAGAAGCTATTGGAGACAAACATGGTTCTTGATCAGACTGCGTGTATACGCAGGCTGATCTGAAACCATGTTGGGCTCAAAGGCCTTAAATGACCTTTTTCCAGATCCTGGCTCATTTGCTTTCTTATTATTAGACACGCAGTTTTAGCTATTAACATGGACTTGGAAATATTTTGTGTGTGGAAAGGACAACGTCAATATTGACAAAGTGGTGCTTGTTTATGTCAAGACCATACAATCTATTTGCTTGTGTAAATTTATTTGACCGCGAGGAATCTGTTCGCCAGAGATAAGACCCGTCAGCCAAATTGTCTTTCCTTAATCCATTCTTTTTCGGGAAATAGCCGTTTAAATCACTGTTGTCTTTGGGTCTTTACGAAGACCTGAAGTCGCATATTTCGTGATCTTAATTTCAGACATCAATATTTGATTATTAAGGTGATGTTAAAGAATTCATAAAAATAACGAAAGTCTGAAACTCGAATAAAAGGCCGTAAAAGCATTTTACAATGTCTTTTTATGAGAGAAATTTGAAATGAAAAATTACAATTCTGAGAACAAAATTATGTAATGGTGCTAATTTTCTTCGATCTTAGAAAAATCCCATTTATTTCACAAAACTGATTTCTAACAATAACTTTCCAACGCGAAACATAAAAAGAAAACCTGATAAGAAATATTTTCTTATGTTAACTTCTAAATCTTTATCATCTCTGGCGAGTTTATAACTATGATGATAAAAGTTTCAATGGGGATCAATTTTTATCAAGTAAACAGTGGTGTGATTTCAGGCAAACAATAGTATTTCGTAGGGTTTGTTATAAAGTCTTAAAACTACGGATTGGTTCAAGCCGTAGTTGTGTTTTTATCACAATATCGACGGTTTATAAAAAAACACACTGTAAAACAAGTCTATTTTAGCACAATATTCAATGCTATTTGGACCAGTCACGTGACAATGGACCATTCGGGAAGCCCGTTAACTGGAATATCGAGGCTTTTCAACGAAAACATCGGTCGTAACTGCAGGTTGTTTTAAGCTGTAATAACAAGGTTTCGCTGAAACGCGAAGATATGTGAAATTTTGAACTCAGCAGGGGCCAACCAGGCCCCGGTTTCTCGAAAAAACTTAAGTATCTTCTCTTGCTCAAATCTGAGCTTCGTGCTCAAATCGCACGAAATCCACGTGAACTTCAATTGAATACCAATCAACGTTGATTGGTATTGAATAGAAGTTGAGCATGAACTCATGAGAATATACTTAAGTTTTTTCGAGAAACCGGGGCCAGATCTTACATTTGAAAAATGTATAGTAAGAAATGAGTTAAAAATATTACATAAGTTCAATTTCTGCATTTTTTTTTTTGTTTTTTTTGTGAGCCCCTCCGTGGTAAGTACCAGACTTACAACACTGATTCCATCTTCCAGTTTTCGTGTAGAAAGTGATTTGTGTCTGCAAATGTGATTTTTCTAGAAAACATGGGAAACATTGTCTGGTTGTACAGTTGAAATGAACATGCAGTCTTAAAAGACCACTAATTTAACCAGAAAGAATAAATAATGAATAAAACTTCTGCCTTCTCAGCGCAATTTTGATTGTATGTCCTTAAGTTCAAATTACAATCTTTGTTAAAAAATCTATACATATTATATAAACTTAAGCATTATTTATGCACGGGAAAGCTTTGAATTTATATCTATATAGATCTACACATTTCTGGAACAAATCGAAATCCGTTCTATTTTTTCACACGATTCTATGGTAGGCGTTGGTATACTGCATTGTTGTTGCTTTTCATCCCAAGCAACAACCTAATACCTGCAGTTTTCAGAAAGGTTTTAACTACAATACTTTTGGAGAAAGGTAATGAAAAAATATGTCCATCCGGCATTTGATTGATAGAGTACATGCCGTCGGTGTTATTGCAAAACCTCGTAACTCTAGCTAAAATCAAGCTGCAGTTACGAGTTTTTTTTTTTCATTTACATCGACGATGTGCATTACCACCATTATTGTGTTTCTAAGGCAAATGATGTTTGTATAAACCAATACAGCCATCTGTCAGTTTGTCAATATTTTGATACAAACCACAATCAGAATCTGATACTGATATTCGATATATCATTTCAACATGGAAAGGTGTCTGTACCAATGAATGCCACTGACCGTATACATGCAATACAAACTCAGTTCTTACCTTCTTCTTATTTGTTACATGTACAAAAGGCAAGTCTTTTTGAAACAACATTCGGTTCTGACAGTGGTGCAAAAGAGGACAAAACTTATTAATATAAGACATTTTCTCCCTTTCCTTCATTTCTAAAATGTGTTATGACACATCTTTGCAATAGTATCGTAAGTTGTCTTTCACATGTTGGTTGTGTTTAAAAAAGGTTAAAGTAAAAGCAAGGGGATTCATCTCCAAAGGTAAATGTTTCATTGAATGTCTCTGTTTCAAGGAAGTTTGGTAGACGGTAAACACGAGCGTATTTTTATTGTCCAATGTCACATTATTTGTCAACGGCGAGACGGTAACGGGTTGTAAAACAATACTCTATTTCCTTATTTCCGACTCCATTCTTGGAAAATATCGAAATGTACCACTGAGTCTGAAAAGTTGAAGATTCTTCCTCTATAAAACTGAACTTGAATTAACCACTCGTCACTAATATGGAATTTATTGCTTAATTCGCTTTTTATATATCTATGTTCATAGGTCTTTGTAAAGATGAAAGAACTAATAAAGGAATTGATTGGTTGATTGATTGATTGATTGATTGATATTATCCATCGACTTAGCACCAAAGTGACAATGATTGGAACAGAGATGAACAATCACTAATAATTTCCCAAAATAGAACGAATTAAGGAAAGCAAATTTTGCTGACGGGTCTTATCTCTGGCTAACAGATTCATCGCGGTCAAGTAAATTTACACAAGCAAATAGATTGTATGGTATTGACATAAACAAGCACCACTTTGTCAATATTAATCTGATGCTTTCTTTCTACATTCTTTGTAATAGTCATCAGGTCTAGTTGAACTCACAAATCTCATAGACTGTTTAGCTTACATGGATATAATGATTTGTTTAAGTATTTCGTACATTTTACATCTTGAGTCGTTAAACAAGAACGAAATGTAAAATTTTCAGTCATTTTTTTCCATTTCATGATAGTGTTCTTAAAGATTTTTTTATCATTCCAGATCAGATGTAGAAACCAACATTCTAAATTTCATTTTAAGCACATTATGGGATTAAGACTTCAAACGGTACCCAAACATTTCATCCACTTCAAATTATCGTCTGCAACATCTTCGATTTTGGACTAGTTTACAAATTTGTCGTTTCGTAAATATATTGAACTATGTTAGGATAATGTCCTTACAAACCACACGAGGCATCCTAACCGACAAAGTTTAAGGGTTGTCCAATTTGAAAGTTACTATAGAAGACAGAATGGATGTTCACAACAATGTGATTTGTGTATAACACAACAGAGAAAATATTGATACAGAAGGATAAAATGATGATAATAATTTCTTCCTTAGTCTCAATGTTTTCACAAGTCTATTTTCTTTAGAACGTCAAACCCAGGTCTTGTTTGGAAAAGGGTCGATAGATTTCTCTCGTGCCAATCTGTGAATTTAATTTCCCAGAAAATACCTTATCGTCTGGCTAGCATTGCTTTTGACAAATTACATAGATATACGGGATACATGCGATATATATTTTAACGTCCATATGTCACGCAAAAACGCAAACAGATAAATAAGTGGAGACTTCAAATAAGTAGAGGTCTCGATAAATGACCTGCCAGAGCATCTCTAGCTATTAGCTAAAGATGCTCTGTCAGGTCATTTATCATGCGCTATGCGTTCGGTACATATAGCAACGGTGTAAACCTAATTTG
The DNA here is from genome assembly GCA_963680895.1 of Fragum sueziense. Classification (NCBI taxonomy): domain Eukaryota; kingdom Metazoa; phylum Mollusca; class Bivalvia; order Cardiida; family Cardiidae; genus Fragum; species Fragum sueziense. The sequence continues at coordinate 15,158,672 of OY804593.1, forward strand.
AAACAGAACCTTTCACTTACAATTTTAAGTTTAATGCTTTTCCAAACAAGACCTGGTTTTGACGTCCCTAATAGAAAAGGCTTAGGAAAACATTGAAACAAAAGAAGAAACTGCTGATAACCAGCAGTTTCTCCTTTTGTCTCAATATTTTCTATGCCATATTTCACACAAATGATATGTCTTATAACTTCCATTTTGTCATTTGTGGCAGTTTCTGAAGTGAATCACCCTAAAATTGTGTCATTTTGTAATGGGTTAAGTGAGGTTTCTGTCTTTTTAGATAAAAATACGTGATGGTGTCAGTAACGGAAGAAATTCCACAGAATGATCAAGTCAATATTGGACGACTACATTTAAATCTCAAAAATGTTCTGTAAATATAAAATTGTTTTAACAACCATTTCCGAACTCTAATACGCATAGATATTTATTTTATAGAAAACCTGATATAAAAAGAAATACTCAAAAGTGTGACATATTTGTCAAAACTACTTTGAACATCTATATTTCGGGATTACTTTGATGTTGGTTGTGGTACCAGGCCCGTATAGGAAGCAATTTTATAAGGGGACCTAAAATCTCTGTACCGGCCAGTGTCTGAATATTGGAGGCGCCAAATTGGATTTGCCCTAAATTTTCAGTGCAAAATAAGGACATTTCGGTCTTTTGGAGGGATTAGTCCCCATAGATCCCCTGTTCCTACGGACATTGACCGTACTGCATAAAATAGGTCAAACTAAAAGATATGGCGGAATAAATGATACAGGTATATCGTTTTTCTGTACCTATTATGTATGAAAACTTGATTCTTGTACAAATGACCAGGTCATAATTGAATCGTCATATTTACAAATAACAATTTTAGCGGGATCCAATATTTACATTGTTTGTTGTCATAATATAACTACGACTATCCTTAATAAGGTGCTAAATCTCATTAAGGATTTTTTCCCATTTATAATCTATTTCTGATTAATACACAATACCCAGGAGACCAGATTGTTATTCCATCGGCTGACTTTTAAATTGTCGTAACTACAGATTCATGAAGCTGTAGTTAGACATCTTGAATGTTAACCGATAATGATAGCCTTGAAATGATTATGATATCTGACCAGAAAAAAAACCAATCGGAATAAAATAATAGAGAGGGAGGGGGTATGGCACATGAGATTAACATGGATCAAGATCAGTCTTGAACTCGCATAGTCTGATCAAGGTCCACGTTGTTCCCTTATATCTTTTTCATCAAATGTAGAAACTGTCTGAGGGCAGCATTGATCCGGATCAGACTGTACCAAGACACAATTTGATCAGGAAAATGCTAAAAGGGTATTTTCTGATCCCGGCTGTATTATATTTCCTCGGTATTATTGCAAAACCTCGTTACTCGAGCTTTTACCAAGCCGGAGTTAAGAGGTTCTGCAATAACACCGACGATTTGCAGAAACTAATAGATGATAATCATTTGTGTGGTGTACACGCAAGTACATGTATACCAACATACATTTCTTCTTACAAAATGTTGCTTAACACAGTACCATGTGATTAAATTTTGGACTGGATTAAATTCAAATGTGTGGCAGGCTTCACTTTCAATTGAATGATATTTTGTTTTTCTGTATCGAAAACATTGCTGGAAATGAGGAAATTGCTTGTGATAAGCATTTCCTTCATTTTTCACAATGTTTTCCGAGAGCATTATCTTGTGGGTAGTCAACAAGATTCACTGTGTGGTAATGGGTTAATGCAGAGAAAGAAAACTGTAAATTGAAAGAGGACTTGCTAGGGGTATCAAAAACTATCGATACGGTTTATTTAGACGTGTTATCGAAAGCATGAAGCAAAAATAGGGAGAGTGTATACATTTTATATTGCCCCATTTGTAGTTATTGTTTGTGCTAATTCCCAAGAATAACAGAAAGCTCCGAGAATTCCGGATATTAATTTCCGGTACATGCGCTACATATGACATCTTGTTCTGGAAGCGGAACTGCAAACTATGTTCTATAAAACGACACAGACACCAAAGCGCACTAATATCTAGTCAAAATATATGACTACATTGGGGATAAATTGTGTGAGTGTATTGTGCTATAAATAGATCAGTTTACACCTATGTAGATAGAGTTTAATCATTGTGTTTGTCGTGCTCTACGTCCTTTTTTATTTCATAAGAACGATCCCTATTGTTTTGTTTTTTTTTTTTATCTTTTTCAGTAAACAAGTGTACCATAACTCCCAACCGCTAACGTTGTATGGAGATGGGGTTTAACCCTATCCTTAACGACAAAATATCGGAATGGTCAGACTTGAATTAATGTGCAACAGACGATTTTAAAATGTTTAAAAAGACATGCTTCTTGTATAAAATAGCATGGCAAATATTTAGACCAAAGAAGAGAATCTTGATTATCAAAATTTTCGTCTTTTAAATCTATGTTTTCTCAAGGCTATTCTTTTGGAGACCTCAAAACCATTTCTTTTTCTCGAAGGGCTAATAAGTATGATAAATATACAAGAGCGAGAATGTTCTATGAAATTGCCATGCAGCAAGGTATTCATAACACTATTAATGTGCCGATTGAATAACAACGTCGGGGGTGGGGTGTAAGAAAGCACACACAAATTGCAGTTTTTGCAAATAAAGAACAAAAAAGGAACATTTCAGGATATAAATGAGCCAAGATCTACAAAAAGGCCCTTATGTCATTTTTGGCAACCGAGTTTCCAAAGCAGCCTGTGGTCAAGTACAGTCTTAAAAAGATCATTGATACTTATTTAAGTTACTGCAGGTCCCAGAGTAGTTATAAGAGAACAATATGAATTCTGATCAGACTCTGGGTATGCATAGGCTGATCTGGATTGATGTTGTTCTCAAATGCTTTAAAGAACTTTTTTCTAGATCCTGGCTCAAATGTATCTAATCATTTTTTCTTAGCCCCGTTTTCACATAAAACGTTTCTTAGCAAACTTAATATGATTTATTCAATCTAATTTTGTCTGCCGAAAAGACTTTGTTAAATGTCATATAGACGGTATTATACGAAAGATAAAAATCGATTTGTCAGTGAATATGCACCATAATGCAATATTGTTTGCTTTTCAATTACAAGATTTTTCCGCGGACAACAAATGTCACCTAAACGGTAGTTCGTCACAAAAAGATCAAATGCCAAGGTCAATGTCACGAGGTTAAAGATCAAAGTCCGCATGACAGATCTAGACTTCAGGTATCCATATGTGAAATATCATAAGATTCAAGAGCAGACGACTATTTCAAAGTGATGCAATTTTGAAATTTTATATCCTTTTGAGAGAAAAACATTTCGGAAATATTTTCCTTTACTATGATGTTTTCAAAAACATTTATCTTATGAGGCATCAAAAAACGCCATTATGTGGAAAATGGGTGAAACAGAAAGCAGAGTTCCATTGTCGAGAGATGTATTTTGTCATTTTAGATTTTAGTAGGAGAGAGACACAGAAAAAAAGAAATTTGGTCAGACTGTGAAAAAAGGCCAAAACATTTATAGCATAAGATCCCCTATGTTTATGTGCCGTGGACAAATGTCATATTTTGTACAAACCAAATTTGGATTCTATACAGAAACAACCTCTAATTTGTTTATGATAAGCTAGAAAGCGGAAAGACGTTCTGTAGCCTTAGGAAATATATTTATCTTATTCGGAAGGATTCTAGACAAGCGGATAATTTGCAGTAAATTGTTATAAAACGAGACTTTTTCAACAATCCGTCTTTCATCCTTATCCCAAACATTTTATGTCAATGGAAAGGATTTTTTCGAGCGGTGTCGTAACGTATTCGAACCTGTAAACTTGCGTGCGGTCGTAAACATTCAGCGGTGGAAATTTCCACCGCCGAATGATTTTGATTTTACACGAATAATTCTGACGCCGCTCGCATCTCATTTACGGGTGGACTGCCTTAATATTGTATCTTAAATTTCCCACAATCTTACTGAAATATAACGATGGTTAAAATAAACCCTTTCCAAAACGTCAAAATTTTAGGATTGTCCTATTAGAAAATTACGGTACGTGACAAAATTGATTTTAAAAAAGAAGGGGTTTGAGTAACATATAGCACAGAAAATATAGAGACAAAAGAAGAAACTGCTGGTTATCAGTAGTTTCTTATTTTGTCTCATTTTTTTCTCATGACTTTTCTATTCGAGACGTCAAAACCAGGTTTTGTTTTGGAAAGAGTTAACCCGTCCCCACATTTTGATTCCCAGCAAAATAAGGACTTTCCTAAATGGCAAACTTTTGAACAATTCCAATTAGACAGCTACTGGAGAAGATAAAATGGCTGTTGATAAAGAAACGAATTATGTGTAATAAAACACAGAAAATATATTCAGAGCAAAGACGAAAATACATCAATGTTTCTCCAGGCTTTTTAGTAGGGACGTTAAAAGCATATTAAGCAGAAATAGGTCAAAACATGACACAAGTCATCATCTTCAAAATGGAAGATAGATTTCCATTGATTTCTCCATTTAAAAGAAGCTAGGCAGACGGTCTACACAAATATGTTATATCATTCAACGTCAGATTATATGTCAAAGGCGAGACGGTGGTATAACAATACTCTAGTTCCTTATTTCCGATAGGACTCGTGAGCGTTTGCTCTGAAACCTCATCCCTCTTATATGTTCCGAAGTAGAAAGCACGTTTCCCCTGAATGCTCCTTTTAAAGGAAGCTAGACAGATGGTCTACACAAATACGTTTTAATGAAACGTTAGATTATATGTCAGAGGCTACACGTTGGTATACTCATTGTGAATCTTTGCATTACCAAAGCCCTTTAAAGGGGGACGAGCTAGGCTGTCGAAAATGCAAATGGCACAATAATTACAAACCAAAAATAATGTATGAAATTACCAACCTGAAGGGGTAGATCACTTATCTCCATTCTTAGCACTCACTAAGCTTTATTAAGTTTTAAAATCCAAGTCAATGAAGAACATGCTGTCAGCTTTGTTTTGTCCTTGTTTTTGTTTTGTAACGGTTGAATATGCCCAACCTTCAAAAATCAATTACGTCAGAGGTACGTCATCTGTGCTCAGCGAGATTCAACACACCGCACAGCCGGCTGCGTCGAAAGTTTGAGAAGACAGATTCGGCATCTGATGTCATGTGCATGTTAGGTCAAATGAATTTACTTTTATAAATAAACGAAAGGATCTTTGGTATTCTATAGTTGATAAATACGCGTAATGATGTTCAGTGCTTGTACAAAATAAACCTTTTCACGTATCCCTCGCAAATAAGGTCACAGTCATCGACACAGCCAGTTGTACGGTGTGTTAATATCGCGGAGGTGTGTCTCATTGACCTTGACCTTGTCTCGTTTTGAAGTAAAAATAGAATGTGTATACACGCTTGTAAAGGATTTATCTATAGCAAAGGAAAGATTGTTATTCGTCATGGTTGAGGTTTTTATGCATTGCAAATTGTTTTTCCATGCACAAATATGAGTTTCCGAACAGTTCGGAAACATAAAAACCTAGCACAGGCCCCTTTAACGAAAAGCGGCGATATTATTCTGGACGTCTATAAAATCTAGCATCCAAACAGTAACATCTACCTCACAACGTTTCCTGTATTGTGTGACATTATGTTATATATCGACGTTATTAATGCATTTCAACATAAACCTCATAACAGAATCTTGTTTTCAGCTTAAGTTAAGAGTTTTCGTTGAAAAGCGACTGTCAGAATCTATTTGGAATATATTTGCCATCCTCTGTGTTCAGCTTTCCGTAAGTTTAACGAATTCAAAATCATTTAAGGCTAAATTAAAGATTAAGCTATAAAATTACCATCAACGAGAACGTTGGCATAACAGTTTCCATTAAAGCTCAATTTCAAAACGATTAAAACAGGAATAAACCGTCAGATATTTTCGGAAATAGAACGGATTTATGGAAATATAATTTAGCCAAAGGTTCTTATCTATGGCGAACAGATTCCTCGCGGTCAAATAAATTTACACAAGCAAATAGATGGTCTTGACATAAACAAGTACCACTCTGTCAATATTGATTTTGTCTTTTATAAACGTTGACACAATTTTATAATGGTCCAATACAAAAGCTGCTGTAGATGACAAAATTACGGTGGCACTAAGGTGACATATGAGTTTTTCTTTTTTTTGAAGAAAAAAGAAAAACGCAACAAACAATGTTGGTGGGAGTTTTTCTTTTTTTAGAGAAAAAAGAAAAACGCAAACACAATATTGGTGAGCGTTTTTCTTTTTTTGAAGAAAAAAGAAAAACGCTAAAAACAATGTAGGCGAGCGTTTTTCTTTTTTAGAGAAAAAGAAAAACGCGACAACCTATATTTGGTTGTGCGTTTTTTTTTTTTTTTTTTACCCGGAAGTCATGGCCACGTGACTCAATAAAGTAACTAGTTTTCGCGTTTTTTAGAGGTAGGCGAAATGTCAAACACAAGGGATGAGCTGATAGAAACTTATTTCAATGACGGCTTACGTTATAAAGATATTGTTGAACTCCTGAGAAGAAATCATGGTATTTCAATCAGTTTACGCCATTTGCACAGAATACTCAGAGGACTCGGTTTGAAAAGAAGAACGTATAGTGAAATTCCAGATGTCGTAGATTTTCTCATTAATGAAATAGAGACTTCAGCTGGGCGTTGTCATGGCTATCGCATCATGCGACAACGGTGTAAGGCGCGTGGTTTACTAGTCCGCACTGGAGATGTTGCAAACATTTTGAGAATTTGTGATCCAATAGGTAACTTTCCATAGATTCTAAATGATGTAGATCTAGATCTACAGCACATTACGTTGGCAGATCCATGATTTTTTCAGTTGGGGAAGGGGGGGGGGGGTCTATGCCCAAATGATGGCTTTAAATATGTTTAATATGTTACGGTATGCTAATGCTATAAAATAGTATAAAGTCAAAATTCAATTTTTGGCAAATGCCAGGGGTGTTTGGACCCCCCCCCCCCCTCCTCTAGATCGACACATGAATTACACTCCAAACGGGTCGCCTAATTACATTTATACTGTTTTAGTTGATGACTCACATTTTGCGACTAGCTCTTACGGTATATTGTTTTGAATGTCACATCATTGATTTTGTTTCGATGAACAACACAGATCCATCTATACTTAGTACATTTAAAAACGCAGAGTTTATCAAGATTTTATACGATGTTATAAGAAATACAAATATTTGTTATGAATCTCCCACAAGTTTTTAAACGTGTATAGAAAAGATTTGAGTCAGTAATTGTCGGAACATTTTACAGTGTCATAGCCAATGCGCTAAACACGTTGACGCTGAGTAAACTTGATGCACGTGAAACTCCAGATAAATTTTAACATGTTTGTAAAGTTTATCTGTAGGGACACTATAAAAACACGTTTCATTGAAATATTCTCAATTCTATCAGTCTTCTTGAAAATGTGATAACCAAGCTTTTGGAACGCATTTGCTTGGGTTTTCAAACTCGGACATTTCACGGCACGTAAGATGTCATTACTCATTGATATCTCGATTAATGATACGATGGCTTGGCCACACACTGTGGTTACACACTGCTGGCCTGATATGTACCCTAGAGAACATGCTTGGAATGGGCAGAAGAAACGTGTGTATTCACGTACCCCACCACCCAAAACGTTGCAACAACTTCGTAATGCTGTTACTCAAGAGCGGAACAAAATGTCACAAGAGTTTTTTTTATGCTCCCCGAAGGGAGAGCATATAGTCGCCGCTTCGTCTGTCCGTCCGTCCGTCCGTCCGTCCGTCATTCCGTCCGTCCGTCCGTCCGAAGCGATTTCTCCATAACCCTTGGGCCAAATCAAATGAAACTTACCATGTGAACTCCCTATGACAAAATGCCGATGTACTTTTTCCGCTTTTTTTATTTGAGGCCTCGTCACGGGAAAAGGGGACTTAAGGTAAAATACAGTTTTTCTCTAATTTGTCCTAGTCTAATGGTCAGAATTGGATGAAATTTCATATTTGAGTAGCAAATCAGATGCCCTTGACAATAAACTACTTGAAATTTGCGTATAAAAAGTATGTCATGGAAAAAGGGGGCTTAACGTTTGTTAGCTTAATCTTAGGTCTGCATGGCATACATTTATTGTGACAATGCCTTAATCGGGGAGCATTGTCCGTCTCTGACGGCTCTTGTTTTTTTTTCTTTTTTTTTGCGAAAAAAAAATCCTTTCTATGCAACGACAATGTCAGGCTTCAATTCAAGCTTTAGATGGGCACACTCGTTATCAATTGATTTGACTCATCTCAATTAAAAATAATCAAATTTTATTCCCACTTGTATTTAGAACATTTTCTACCCTTTGAGTTTATGGAATTGGATGAATCAACGAAAATAAACCCACATCACGTAGCCTTTGCTTGTCCTTTCCATTCTCTAATCGAACAAAGTATCTCTGCGGAATTAAATGTACTCAGTATATATAATAACATGACAACATTGACGTCATGATCATATTTATTCACTCAACTCCCAAATAAAGTATCGCTGCTTTTCTACGAAAATCTCGTAGGCCTAACTGCCGCTTACAACAAGCTGCAGTTTCGTGGTTCTCGTAAGAAAGCGACGATATACACTGCTTGACCTCATGTAATCCATAGTTTCGAAAATGTATGAGCCGGGATCTGGAAAAACGTCCCTTATAGCATTTTTATGCCCCCTTTTGAAGAAAATGGGGGTATATTGTTTTGCAAGTGTCGGTTGGTCGGAAGGTCGGTCGGTCGGTCCTTAGGTCAGTCGGTCTGTCCGTAGACCAAACCTTGTCTGGAGCATAACTCTAAAAGTATTAAAGGTAGAATCATGAAACTTCATGGGTGGATAGATCTCATTATGGAGAGGTGCAGTGCACAAGAACCGTAACTGCTGATCAAATTTTTGAGTTATTGCCCTTTGTTGATTTTCAAACTTGATTCTTGTCCGGAGCATAACTCAAAAACTATGTTAGATAGAATCATGAAACTTTACAGGTGAATAGATCTCATTATGGAGAGGTGCAATGCACAAGAACCGTAACTCTGCCGATCATATTTTTGGAGTTATTGCCCTTTGTTGATCTTCAAACTTGATTATTGTCCGGAGCATAACTCAAAAAGTATGTAAGGTAGAATCATGAAACTTTACAGGTGGATAGATATCATTATGGAGAGATGCAGTGCACAAGAACCGTAACTCTGCAGATCAAATTTTCTGAGTTATTACCCTTTGTTGAGTTTATAACTTGATTCTTGTCCGGAGCACAACTCAAAAAGTATGTAAGGTAGAACTATGAAACTTTACAGGTGAATAGATTTTATCATGGAGAGGCGCAGTGCGCAAGAACCGTAACTCTGCCAATCAAATTATAGGAGTTATTGCCCTTTGTTGATTTTTACACTTAATTCTTAACCTTGTCTATATATCATGTCCTTTTACACATACAGCCTTGATATCTCACACATAGATACCTCCTATCAACATCGTTTTCATTTAACCATGACCTTGGACCTTGTGACCTTGACCTAAGAGTTTGACCTACTTTAAAAAAAATTAAACCCGGCATATATCTCATGACCTTTTACAAATACAGCCTTGATATTTGACACATGGAAACCTCCGACCAAGACCTATCACATAGGACTATGACCTTGGACCATGTGGCCTTGACCTTGGAGTTTGACCTACTTTAAAAAAAAACTTTAATCTGGCCGATATATCATGTCCTTTTACACATACAACCTTTGTATTTCACACATGGACACCTACGACCAAGACCTTTCACATTTGACCATGACCTTGGACCTTGTGACCTTGACCTTGGTGTTTGACCTACTTTAAAAAAACTTTAATCTGGCCGATATATCATGTCCTTTTACACATACAACCTAGGTATTTCACACATGGACACCTACGACCAAGACCTTTCACATTTGACCATGACCTTCGACCTTGTGACCTTGACCTTGGTGTTTGACCTACTTTAATAATACATTAACCTGGCCTATATTTCATGTCATTTTACATATAAAGCCTTGATATTTCACACGTGGTCACTTCCAACCAAGATATTTCACTTTTGACCATGACCTTGGACCTTGACCTTGGAGTTTGACCTACTTTTAAAAAACTTAAACTAGGCCTATATATCATGTCCTGTTACCTATACAGTCTCAATATTTTACACATGGACACCTCCTACCAAGACTTTTCACATTTGACCATGACCTTTGCCTATGTGACCTTGACCTTTGATTTTTACATACTTTTAGAAATCTTTAACTTAGCCTTTATCTTATGTCCTATTACACCTACAGCCTTGATATTTCACACATAGACACCTCCTTCCAAGACATTTCACATTTGACCATGACCTTGAATATTGCAACCTTGACCTTGGAGTTTGACCTACTTTTAAAAAGTCTGAAACCAGGCATAAATATCACGTCCTTTTACACCTACAGCCTTGATATTTCACACATGGACACCTCCAACCAAGACCTTTCACATTTGACCATGACCTTGACCTTGGCATTTGGCCTACTTTTAAAAACTTTAACCTGGCCTATGTTTCATTTTACTTTTACATATACAGCTTTGATATTTCACACATAGACCACTCCTACCAAGACCTTTCATATTTGACCCTGACCTTGGACCTTGTTAACTTGACCTTGGACTTTGACCTACATCAAATGTAGGCCCTTGAGGGGCATATATGTTTTACAAACATCTCTTGTTAAAAAATGAGTTTCAATATCAGCCTGTTGTCAAATGCAATCCAATATGCCTCCATGCTGCTCTCTTTAAGTTGCTACAGGTCCCAAATAAGCTGTTAGAGACCTACATGGTTCATGATCAGACTGCGTGTATGCGCAGGCTGATCTTGAAACATGTTGGGCTCAAAAGCCTTAAAGGACGTTTTTCCAGATCCTGGCCCATATATAGTTGAAACTCGTTGCGTCGAAGTAGTAGGGTACGCAATTATACCTCGAGATATCCGGAGTTCTACTCATCCGATTTTGAAATGATATCTAACCATATACGTAAGATCGCTAGTTATTAACACTATTTCTCTTACATTTATATAGCGATTTGATGAAATTTTCACAGAATGTTCCGCATCACTTGGAATTTATTGTCGGTTTAAATGCAAAATCTTGTATCTCGTTTTTTTGACGATTTTGTTGTTTGGCGGAAAACTGAAAATCGTGGGAGCACGATATATGGATGGCGATGATTTTTGTGCTAAAAATAGTTTGGGTTACTGTTATGTTTTGATAAACCATCAGTGTTGTTATAGAATATCGTAACTTCGGCTTGAATCATGCCGTTGTTACGAAATTTTATAACAACACCTACATAAGTATTATTGTTTATCCGAAATCGCGTCATGGTTAACTGTTAAAAATCGTTCCCTATTGTTGAATGATGGAAGTAGTTTATCAAGTTGAATTCTATAGCACGAAATCTGTCGTTCAACTTGTTCTGGTTATTGTACATTTACAGGTGTTGAAACTAGAACTGCCAGACGATTCATAAGACGGTCGTACTTTGCAGCAGGACCAAACTTCATTTGGCATATAGACGGGTACGACAAGCTGAAGCCATACGGGCTATGTATTCATGGAAGTATATGTGGTTTTAGCAGAAAAATTATATGGCTAAATGTATACACCACAAATAATAACCCTAGGGTCGTTGGAGGTTACTTCTTGGAGACAGTGAGGCGCTACAGGGGCACCCCTCGTATGATCAGGGGGGACTTTGGTACAGAGAATACACTGATAAAAAGGATGCAGAACCAATTTAGGAACGATGAATCAAGTGCATACATAGATGGTGCTAGTACTTTAAACCAAAGAATAGAATGCTGGTGGGGATATTTACGGAGACAGCATATGCAATATTATATTAACTTATTCAAAGATCTTCAAAATAGTAACGACTTCAGTGGAAGTGATCTGGACAAGAGCCTTATCCAGTTTTGTTTTATGTCAATTATCCAGGTAAATATTTTTTTTCTGATCATGATTTATGAATAACGTTATAACTAGGTAGATAAATCTGTTAACACCTCAGGCAAAACTCTTATGAAAATTGTAGAGATCTGGGACTGGGCATATGTCAAAGGCTCATTAAAAGGATAAATACACAAGGTAGAGCATCATGATATTCAGTGCACTCCAGATGCAGGTCCGTATGAACACAGGGGGGGGATAAGCTGGCCAAAATGCCTTTATTTTACATAGAAATACTGGTTTGAGAAACAATAGGAATCCATGGGTCGGTGCTCCAGCCGCCACAATATGACCATAGCAGTTGAAACGGCGTAAAATCCCAATAAACTCAGTCATTCGATGGGTTTAGACAAACGTATCGTCCAATCAGATTTCACTAATGTAATTTTGATTTAGAAAATCGATTTAGAAACGTTGGTGTATATGGTCCCTGGAATGATAATCATCGCCATTAACCCTTGAAGTCCATGTTGTTTATTTCCTGAACAATGCCAAAAAAATACTATACCTTGAAAATAAGTGTGTGTGTGTGTGGGGGGGGGGGGGGTGTTCCTTCCCTATTAATCGATAACTACTTTGGTATGTTGTTGCAGACGACACGTGCTGCATGCTCAGGAAGGATATTGTCACGGTGGATAACCCACGTGACTTTTGGGAAGCATTAACACCGAAAAAATCGTCCGCTTCAAGGTATGTTTTGTTTAATTTCTCACCTTATACTTTATTGATTTTGACGAGATAGAGTGCACGGAACACGCATTTGAGAGGGCTATCCCCGTTTGTAACTAACTCTGCTCCGAATCCCGTGGTTTCTTCAAACATTCAAGCGAAAGTTTTTTTTCGGTGCATGTGGATGCTTCCCACTTTCGTTTTGCACTCACAAATTCTTTGGCTCGAATGTTTGAAGAAACCACTGGATTTGGAGCAGAGTGGGTTAGAGCCGGGAATAGCCCTCTCACAGGCGCGTTCCGTGCACTTTATCTCATCAAAATCAATAGAGTATAAGCTGAGAAATTAAAGAAAATATACCTTGAAGCGGACGACTTTTCCGTGTGGACGCGACGCTTTCCAAAAGTCACGTGGGTTATCCACCGTGTTGTGGTAGTCTTGGTGAAGGAAACAACAGGATTTCATGGTTAGGTGCTTCAATGACCATAGCATTTAAAAGATGCGTTTAACCTAATTAAATCGACCAATCAAGTTCATGTCTGTCTATTTTCCAGAATGAGCTCGATTTGGCTACGACTATTTGGAATGACCATTCAATACGAAGATCCTGCAATACCAACTCACCGAGTGGACAACCAAATATGATGTTCAGAAATCCTGTTCTATGGAATACAAGAAATTACATGTGTGTGGTGTCGCAAAATGACCTAGACGCTTTTGAGGATGAAGTGGAATTTCGATCACTAGTCTGCTGTGATCAAGAAGTGTATGAAATTTGTATCGGCGTTATGGCTGAAGATAATTTAGAGCCACCTAGTTCTTCAAGTGACGCAGTTTTATTATATAAACATTTGAGAGCAAGAATTCAAACATAAAGTTGAAGTTTAAAGCTGCTGCAGATGACAAACTGATTGTTATCATGTTTGTCAAACCTTTCCGAAACAATGAAATAATAGGGTGGATAATTTTGAAATATGCTATAGGACAAAATATGTGTCGATAAAGAAAGGAATTGTGAAAAATATAGCACAGAAAATACGTATTTTAAAACAACAAAAGGAGAAAGTGCTGATTATCAGCATGTTCTTCCTTTGTCTCAATGTTTTCCAAAGTCCTTTCTATTATGGACCTCATAGCAAGATCTTGTGTGGGAAAAGGTTAATGAACATGGAATTTGTGCACTTTATCACCACACAAACATTGAAGACAAGAGCCGTCATAGACAGATGTTGCTCCCGAATAAGTGTTTGTTACTTTAAAATCATCAGCATATTGTCTCCATTTCCAAAAATGTTCCCCTACTAAAACATACAATTTTCTTTTTGTTACATAATAGGACTTTTTAGGATCATCAGCATTTTCTCCAATTCCCTTAACCCTTTCCCAAACAAGACCTGGTTTTGAGGTCCTTAATAGAAATGGCTTGGGAAAACATTGAGACAAAAGAAGAAACTGCTGATAACCAGCAGTTTCTCCTTATGTCTCAATATTTTCTGTGTCATATTTTACACAAATCCAATCTTTATCAACGTCCATTTTGTCCTCTGCAGCAGCTTTTAGATCAGTACATCCCAAATTTTAGCCGTTTGGGAAAGAGTTAAAGTTTTTCCGGCTATTAATGTCTTTCATATTGAGACTTGTATAGAAAAAATGCTTGAATCATCATAGTTTTTACTGACTTGATATTTTTGATAAAGCGAACTGCGTAAAAACCAAACGGTGTTGGGAAAGTCTGACGCCAGCAGGTTTTTGCATGTCTAGAAGTTATGGATTTAAAATCTTGATACTGAAGGCGATCAACTAATGCGTTTGTCAGCTTATTAAGGTTGGCAACCCATCATTAGCGCCAAAGAGCCAGGAGATAAATTTGAAAAGAGCCAGTAATTGACCAAACTCCAATCGACAGATTGCTCTGCCCAACATAGAATTTAAGACAAACAATGGGGATGTGATCGTTAATAGGGAACGATTTTATCCAGTTAATCGTGACGTAATTCGGACAAACAAAATATTATTTCGTAGGTGTTGTTATAAAATCTCGTAACTACGGCTTGATTCAAGCCGTAGTTACGAGATTTTATAACAACACCGACGGTTTATCAAAACATAACGTTAAACCTAGTCTATTGTTAGCACAAAATTCTTTGCCATTGGCATGTCGATTGTTTTGATTGTCAGTCTATAAATCGATACAAGAACACGTGCAACGAAGAACAATTGGGGCATGACATTTCTGTGATCGTCCATTGGCTAATCGACGTTTTTGATTGACAGTCGGCGTTTGGTCAATTCCTAAACTATGATACATTTCCATTCCAAATGTTTATACTTGCACATGAATACATGTATAGATTAAAATAATATTTGTATTTTTTTATTCTTGAAGCATAATCTTGAAATCCGGCACGATGAATCAACTTATGTGAAGTGTTTTTACTTGTGTATGCAATTTGATGCATTTCCTATAGATAGAAAGTGGTGTTTTAATGATGGGCTGTATACCTTAACATCTGATAAAAGTCTGAAATGTTTGCAATACATATCAAACCAACGTGCTCCTTATCTTTTCTTGAAGAATCAAGTGAAGGTTTGTGAATAACAAGGAAAGATGAAAAAGACAAAATAGTTATTTTATTTGAGTCTATGCATGAGAAAACCAACAATATGGGTTACCGCTAGGTCTGACACAATCTCGGTCTGTGCAGTCAAAGAAGCGGGCTAGAAGCTTGAAATTTCAGGTTTAAGAAGAATTAGGTCTGTGCTGTCTATGTAGCGAAAACACATACGCAGATCAGCTGCGCAATTAGTGCACAAATGATCTTCTGCTCTGTTTTCGCAAAAGGAAATTGTTGATTTTCACATGCTATGGCTCATTTTATTCTCAAAAAAAGCAAAACAAAAATGGCTACATTTTGTTTCATAGTATTTCCTGTAAGACCATAAATAAATACAGGTTTCAAAACTGTATGACTCTAACTTCAAAGTCTTGGATAAATTTAGCATTTAAGAACGACTTCCTGAAAGTCTAAATTGTCTTCTGCATATCATTTGTTAAAAAGGCACAAAGAAAGTGTGGAATGGGATTTAGAAAATATGCCTTTTGATTATAAGGACATAGTTTAAGAATTTATGATTTGGCCGTTCTTTCTATACATAAAATGTTATATCGTCCTTGTAAATGCAAAACCTCGTATCTCGGTTTTGGAAAATTTTAAAGGGGAGGGAAAAAAGTGTAATAACTTTTTCCACACTTAAATGTCTTACTTGAAATTTGGACATATTATTCACAAATAATGTGTCAATAATACTGATCAGGAAAAATATCTCAAAACCTGCGAGAATTGTCTACACTGAGCACACAACTTTGTACTTTGAAAATTGCCCCAATCGACATACGAGCTTTTGCATTTACACCGACGATATTCAACATCCCAATTGCGCTTCTCAAGGTTTATTCGTCTATGCGCACATGTCTTAACCCTTTCCCAAACGAAAAAAAATAGGGTTATCCACTTCAAAAACTGCCACAAATGACAAAATGAATGTTATTAAAGATAGAATTTGTGTAAAATATGACACAGAAAATATTGAGACAAAAGGAGAAACTGATGGTTATCAGCAGTTTCCTCTTTTGTTTCAATGTTTTCCCAAGTCTTCTCTATTAGGGACGTCAAAACCAGGTCTTGTTTGGGAAAGGGTTAAAGAGTTATCCTTAAAACAAGATTTTCAAAGGAGATTGCCTAAGATGTCAATTCTGAAATACAAGCATCGAAAAGACGGCATGGCACGTTGATGCAATCTTTAAGCACAATAATCAGTTTCAACTTCCTGTCTGCTATGCTTAATGATTGTACCTCTTTACCAAGTCAAACATTGATATTTCACTTAATCCGATTTTCATCAATAGTTAACCAATTAACATGTCAATTTTAACACTCATTCCTTGAGCTAAAAACAAAAAGTACAATGTGTAACATGGAACATTAATGAATAGTGTTGAACAATATCACTAAAGTGTTAAAAAGAAACACCAATACGTTTTGACGTCCTTAATAGAAAAAGTTTAGGAAACATTGAGATAAAAGAAGAAAATGTTGATAATCAGCATTTTCTCCTTTTGCCCCAAAAATTCCTGGGCTATAACATGCTTATTTCCTTCTTTTGATTTAATTCATTTTGCTATTCTGTAGCTCCTTCAAAATTGGACTACCCTTTAATAGTGTCGTTTGGAAAAGGGTTAACATATTCTCATGCAGCTATTCCCATATTTCAACCTTTATACTTGTGTGATATCGTATTGATATTCATTTTGGTTGTACTCAACTCATATTGTTCATGGATTGACAATGTCCAAACCGAAATACTTAAACTGTTCGATTACAAAATATATACAAGATGCCCTCTTCGCTCAACTGACTTCAATTAGAGAACAACCTTATAAATGTGGCCTCTAGAATGCATACACGGGTTTTCCCAGATTTGACTCAGTGACCTAGTTTTTGACCCCAGTTGACCCAATTTTAAAGTCGTCCGAGATTTATCCGAGACGATCATTCTGACCAAATTTCAGATTGATCAAGCAAAAAATGTGGCCTCTAGAGTGCATACAAGTTTTTCTGAGGTTTTAGTTTTTGACCCCAGTTGACCCAATTTCAATATTGTCTGAGATTTCATCAAGACAATCATTCTGACCAAATTTTGGGTTGATCAGGCAAAAAATGTGGCCTCTAAAGTGTGCATACAAGAAAACATTTAAACGCACGACGGACACAACGCCATGACAATAGCTGTACTTGCTTTCATGCAATGGAGCTCACTGGTGGTGAACTCGGCCAAAGCGAGGGTCGTTTTTCACTACAACAAGGTACAGATATTTTGCGTTTAAATGTGAGTTCACAGATATGATTGGATAGTTTTTCTAATAACAATGAATTTATTCTAAAAATAGACCGGGTTTACCGATATATATTGACAAACCGTCAGTGTTGTTATAAAGACGGAATACTGTGATCGCGAAAAAACGTCCCAGGCTTTGGCTGAGTTCACCACCAGTGGAGCTAATAAAACCAAATAACATGACAATTTTAACACTCATTCCTTGAGATAAAAACAACAAGAGTTGTCCGCGGACAACGTAGCTCGCCTATAGGAACGCTTGTCAAAAAAAAAAGGAGTCCAATGTCATAGGTCAAAGGTCATGGTCTCAAGGTAAAGGCATGAGGTATCCATATGTGAAATATAAAGGCTCTATCTATAATAGTGCATGAGAGTTTGCATAAAGTTTTTGAAAAGTAGGTCCAACCCCAAGGTCAAGGTCATGGTCCTGAATGAAAGGTCTTGCTGAGAAGTACCAATGAGTGAAATATCAAGGCTGTATCTGTAAATAATGGCCAAGATATTGGCCAGGTTAAAGTTTTTGAAAAATAGGCCAACTTCAAGGTCAAGGTCAAAGGTCGTTGTCCCAAATGAAAGGTCTTGCTGGGAAGTACCCATGTGGGAAGGATCAAGGCTGTATCTGTAATAATGGCCGAGATATGGGCTAGGTTAAAATTTTTTGAAACGTAGGTCAAACTCCAAGGTCAAAGTCACAAAGTCAAGGTTCCAAAAGAAAGGTCTTGGCAGGAGGTATCCATGTCTGAAATATCAAGGCTGTATCATTAATAGTGCCAGAGATATAGACCAGGTTGAGTTTTTTTTTTCAAGCGAAGACGTGGCGCTACGCCGACACTTGGGCTGTGACATTAGCTCCCCAGACTTAAAGTCCCGGCTCGCTAAAAGTACAATGTGTAACATGGAACCTTAATCAATAGTATTGAACAATATGACTAAAAATGTTAACATATCCGACTAATACATTTCATGTCACAAGCCCAAATATAATCAAACCAGGTTCAAGTCAAATCAGGGACAAAAACTCATTTTTAACAGAATTTGCACAAAATATGCTTTTAGTACATTTACACCTTCGAATGAACACTTTTTGCTAAGTATGAATCAGACTAAACTGAAGGAGAATTGTCGTTATCAAGCATTTTTTTAGAACTAGATGCCTAGAGGCAAAATGTCCAGCTCGTCTACTGCAAAAAGATGGAGTAAAACTTTGTGATCACAATGAAGCTGTGAATCACACATAATATATTGATTAAAAACTTTGGACTTTAAAATAGAATGAAGTAGCATTTATAGTTTAGAAGATATACTCCGGAGAAGTATTTTGTACACAAACGGACAGACAGATGGACACACACAGGTTGATTCCAGTATAAAAAAAACATTCATTTTGCAAGGTATAATAAATCATTAGTTTTGCAGGGGTAAACGGGTGTGTCACAGTCAGATGTACAAACTATGTTCACCATGGTTGATTTTTCAAAGTCATTTAATAAAACAGTAGTAACATTTTCTTGGAACCTAAATAACAATCTTGAGAATAATAAAAATTTTCACATAGATTTAAAATGACATTTCATGATTATTTTTACATAAATTTTACTTTTATTCTATCTGAAAGAGCATGTTTTCTTGTGAAAATTCTGAAAATTTCAAGCCAACACATGGAACCGTTTACGAGAAATATATGAGCCGCGTCATGAAAAAACCTGCCTTAATGACATTGATGACGTTATCGGGAAATCCACTTTTAAAAGTGACGTCACTTTTTATGGAGTCAAACCAGGAAGTGTAAACATTAGATCGGATCGTGTTTGAATCTGCATTTCGTTTACGTGCTTATCTTTAATTTGGAATGAATTATGGATCAGGAATTAGAGGTGAGTAATATTATTTATTTTATTTCATTTTTTTGCTCTATGCCATTTAAATTTGTTTACATACGCATAGAAATCGGCGAATCGTCGAAGTTGATCGCCGATTGGAAGTTAAACTTTGCCAACAAATATTTTCAATATCAAATCAATTCTTCTGAAAACAAATCCCACACCTTTTGAAAATGTTTTAAATGAGGTCAGAAAGGGTATATAGATCTACATGTATTTGTTCCTAAATAAATCTTCAAGAAAAAGATCGCGGTGACAAAGCGAATTTTAAATTGCCCCACCCCCTAATATTATGACGTAGATCTAGTGAAAAATTGAAAAAGGCTTTGAGACCCACTTACATCTTGAGTTTGAGAAATATGTAATATTCAAACAATATATTTTCCATTTAGATCTATATAGATCCTTTATTTGCCATGTTTTCTTTGAGAAAAATGACGATATTTTTACTCGATTAATTTCGAAATTACCCGATATTGATTTCAAATACTTTATATGACACCGGAATGCTGTTGAATACATAGCGCAGTCGGTAGAGCACAAGGCCTTTAAAGTTTTGCTTCCGGAAAGCATGGGTTCGAATCTCGATCAATCCATTCTTTTATTTTTTTTTTTTTTTTAATTTATTATGTTTTCCTGATTTTCCTAAATATGTTGTTTTCTAATCACTCACGAGTTAAAGATTATAATAATAATGCATTTTATATTGTATGTAAGTTCTACTATTTGTCTACATAGATCTAATATTTTGTGTTGGAGCATATTTAATGGTTGATTGTGCATTGTAGGAATTAGACAGTCTATTGTCAGACCATTTCGGAAGAACACCAGGAAACTCACAAGCGTCCTCTTCCCAAGATATTGACGATGCGGGGTGCATTGACAGTGACAACGAAACTGACACAGTAACATCAACGGTTGCTGTTGAAGCTATCGTAGAAGAGCGGACACGGGATTATGTTCAACATCATAGCTCAGATACCGAGTCCTCAGAAGAAGAAAACAACGAGTCCGAGCATGACGATGTGATACAGTCCAACGGCGATCTCCGCAAGATCGAGGATTTTCTAAAGGGTGGATGCGGATGTAAAATGAATTGCCATACGAAGTGTAGTGTTGATGAACTTTATGACCACATACTTAATGTAAGAGATATGGAGAAGCATGAAAAAGAGCTTTACATAATGGGTACATTGAATGACGTCAGCCAAGACACAACAAAAAGAGGTAAAAAACGCCAAAGAATGAGGTACACATTTAGATTTTGTGGTCGCGTTGTGTGCAAGAAAACATTCCTGTTGTGCTATGATATTGGACGAACATCATTACAGAACATTTTAACGCATGTAGCACAGCATGGCGTTACTCTAAGAAAACATGGAAATTATGGAAAGAGCAAGCCACATTCTTTAAAATACGAAGATGTTCAGCGCGTGGTCAGTTTCATTAACAACCACGCAGATGTACATGGTATACCCCAGCCGGCCGCTCCCCGTGGAAGAGATAACATTCCTCCTGTTTACTTAAGTGCAGACACGACAAAATGCCAGTTACATAAGGAGTATGTTACTTCATGCTCGGAAATAGACCCACCAGTTCGGACTGTGAAGCTAAGCGCATTCAAGACCATTTGGCTGTCTTGTCTTCCACACATAAGGATAGCATCACCCAGGGACGATGTGTGCGCATCATGCGAGAAGTTCCGGAAGGCGGTTGCTGATGCTGTAGACGAAGAAACTAAATTGGTGGCGTCAACAAATTTGAGACAACATATTCTTCAAGCGCAAAATGTAAGTTATGTTTTAATTGATACATTCGTTTAAAAGAATAGGTTGCAAAACAATATATTATAGTAATGTAACCCAATGTTCTATCTCCGTTGGATAAATTACTGCATTTCATAAATAGTAGTTTGTTGAAGTCTGAACAAAAAGCTAAACATTTTCATTATACACAGTGTATAATACCGTTCAGCTATTTAATTATTTAAATTGAATTTTACAATTTAAAGGCCCTGTCACATGCACATTCACTGATGCAACAGTACAGATGGGTCATCCATGCTACATATTTTTGGCTGTAATATGGACGTGATCTGGACGCAGAGTTGTGTGTGACAAGACACTAATGTGCCTAGATGTAATCGACTAGCTTGATATTATTTTGGTAAATTCTAATTTATTTTTTCTATTTCAACAGGAAAGGGACATCTACAACGAGTGCATTAAGAAAAGTGTTGAGACAAACAGTTTACCTGTAGAAGAAAGATACGTACACTACACGTTCGACTTTAGCCAGTGTGTCAGCCTACCACATTACGCAAGACAAATGGGACCACTGTACTTCCTGTCACTAAGAAAAGTACAGATTTTCGGTTTCCGGATTGACGGTGTGCCCCAACAGTTAAATTTCATAGTGAATGAGGGCGAAACAATGGGAGGTGAGGCTGGAGACACGCATGGACCAAACTCCGTCATTTCCATGGTAGACTGGGCACTGGAAAATCGGGGACAAGGGGTTCTGTCATGTACCATACACGCAGATAATTGTCCAGGTAAAATTTATGGTTATACTTCTATAATCAAATACAATAATGGAATGATTATTTAAGCAAGATATGAACGAACTTTTCTAACTTTTTAATGGTAAGATCGTATGTCTACAGTTAAAAACGCAAAGATTATGGACTACAGAGTTTGGCTTGTCATTCAGTGAAATGTAAATGTAAATCTATTAATAAGTAGTTGCACTTATTTTTTCCAAATTCTTTTAATTTCAGGGCAGAATAAAAACAAGTATGTGCTCGGCTACTTTGCCTGGAGAGTCATGACTGGACAACATAGCAATATCGAGTACTTGATGCAAATTCCAGGTCAGTATAATTTATTTTTATTTCAAGTTGTTTTGACATTCACTGCATCTGTTTAGTTACAGATTACATACAGTTATTTTATTGATACTAGCGTTAAAGGAACAGGAACGTTCACAGATATTACGTACAAACAGACGTACATGTCAATATGTCGTATGCTAGATCATGATGTATTACGGTGTTGATTATCGGCGGTAATTCTTTTGTAGTTAAATAATATACTACAAAGTATCTACGTATGTGTCCTGTTCAAATTGTACAATACATGCATCTTGTTTTAGGTATTATAGTAGCACATCTTAAAATTCCAGGTCATGCTCGATGTTTGGTTGACGGGGGATTTGCGCATATAAAGAAGCTATATCGAAGGTCTGATTGTGAAACCATGGACCAGATAGAAACCCTGGTGAACAAGTCGTCCTCTACAAATATAGCCATACGATACCCAGAGTGGCAGTGGAGAGACTGGAAAGCGTTCCTCTCACGATATTTCAAGCCTTTAGTTGGAATTAGGTGAGTTATAGTTCTCATTTTGATTAAACCTTTCGAACCAAGTTTTCGACTTCCCTATTAAAAAGGCTTGGGAAAACATTGAGGCAAAAGACGAAAATGCTGATAATCAGCATTTTCTCCTTTTGCATCAATATTTTCTATGCTATATTGTACAGAAATAATATTTTTACCAACATCCATTTTTTCATCTGCAGCAGCTTTCAAATTGGACAACCCTAAAATTTTGTCGTTTTGGAAAGGGTTAAACTTAACAACACACAACATAACTTATATGAAATGCGTGAAGTTAAATTTCAAATCTTATACTTTATCAAACTTGTAACTTAAACATGTGAAATATTTCTTTTTGGTATGTGCTATTATGATTAATAACTTTAATCAATATTTTCAGGAAATTTCAGTATTTCCGGTTCTCAGCTGACGAGCCCGGAGTGGTAACTGTAAAGGAAAATTATGAAGGACAAGAAAAGAAGATATGTTTGCTGAAAGACCCCGCCTTTCGATTTGAGAACATTGAAAGACCATATCGTGTCGGTTGTCAAGGTCTAACTGTTGAAAGGCAGCGATATCTCCAACGTTTTGTGAGACCATACGTCAGACCTACCAACCAAAATGATTTCTGTTCAGAGCCAGCTGCACATTAATGTACAAGTAATGACGTTACAGGAATCACCGAGTCGTGCTTTGTTGTTTATGTTGCTTTGATTACTTTGCTGTTTTACAAAATCGTATTAGCATTACAACAAAATTACAATATATATTTTATTCACACTAATAAAGTAACGAATAAGTGTAACCATTTTTTTGTGGATCACAGCTTCTGGTGAGACGTCGTATCCATGGTTTCCATGGTTGCTATGCATTTATATGATAACTATAACACTGGTTGCTAGGCAACAAAAATAGAAATTCCACTTTACATGAAGATATCAATGTCTTTATTTCAACTGCATTATCACAATATATATGAATAAGAGATAAGAAAACAGTCTCGTGAGAAATCACAAATATTTCAACGAGTTTTTACCGACGTCGCAATTCGTTTTGATGACGTTCTCTCTGCTCTTTACTCCTACGTCCTATAAAATGCTGTAACTCAGTGAAAAATCAATATTTTTCAATACTGTTTTCGATTTTGTTATCCCAAATAAATGATCTTTACAAAAACGTAAAAATCTGAAAATGTGAAATTTTGTCATTAAGGCAGGTTTTTCCATGACGCGGCTCATATATTTTTGTGCTAGAAATAAACAAATTGTCGTGGACAACAGTTCAGATTTAAATAGAATTTGTCATTTCTGTCTCAACTTTTAAAAGCATATGTTTCGCTTATAACTAACAACTTCTAAAAACTGATAGCATTTCTACGCATTAGAATAAATAATCTTTGCATCAAGACATACTTTAAAAAATGAAATAAATGTGAAATGTCACTTGAAGGATATTAAAAATTTTACATGTCAAACTTGGGATTTTAATCAGAAAAAATAAGTTCCTTTTAATTTCCTTAACATATTTGGAGATATCAATTTCAGTTTGTCAGTTTGAGTTTATTGGGGTTTTACGCCGTTTTCAACTACCAGGGTCATATCGCGGCGGCTGGAGCACCTACCCATGGATTCCTGTTGTTTCTCAAACCAGTACTACCACAACACCCTTACCCAGCCTCCAGCTGCTCGCCCACTTAGGTTAACGATTTCAAACCCATTGGTGGGTGACAATTTTGTCAGAAAGGGTATTAGCCGCAGCCGGGTATCGAACCCGGGACCTCTCGAATGAGGGTCAGATGCACTACCAACTGTGCTAAGGCCGCGGCCTAGATATCAATTTCATTTCTTACAGAGAAAACATTTCACATTATAACACTCACCGACCAAGCTTTGAAATGAAATTCAAAATAAGGTGATCATGACATTCTTATTTTGGAAAAAAATCTGATTTTCTCTTATCTTAACTGAGTTAGACATGAAATGACAACTTTCACTTTTCTCTATTCATTCATTATTGTCTGTAGTGCTCTAAAAGTATTAAATATTGACAGGAATTTCTATTTTTTTTAAATGATTTATACATCTATTATGTTAATACGATTACTTACAAAAATAATAACTGTTGGTCATATTTGAATTGAATATCGTCTACGGACAACACACAGTTTATTACTTTTAAAGGTATTAATATTTTATATTTGATTGAGAAAAATTAACACCAAAATGTTCAATTTCTTATGGATTAATCATTAAACAAGAAAAGTACAAATTTCGAGCAGTTGCTGAACCGTTGAATAGTCTAGACATTCGGACAAACGGACAGACGACGGACATTGATCGATTGCAATACCTTAGCTAGAGCACTGTAAGGTCAGATGAGCTACAAATACTTAGCTATTGTTGAATACCCAAGCATAAAAAAATCACAAATCAATTTCAACTTAAAAATGCATCATTATTATTTTAATGAATATGAATGTTAACCATTTCCCAAACAAGACTAGGTTTTGACCCCTGTACTAAAAGCGTTTGGAAAAACATTATGAAAAAAGAAGGGAAAACTATCATAACAGATTATTTCTTATTTTTCATCAAAATCTTCTTTGCAATTTATATTGATTTGTATGTCAACTGGTATCACATAACATGAGGCAGATACACGATGTACATCTGATTGTATCACACCCGATAATAAACATGATTCTCCCTAGAATAATTTGAAGCTATATGGGCAGTATTGTTGAAGCTTACAATAGTGTTTATGCTAAAATTGTGAATAAAAACATTATGGAAAAAGAATAAATTGCTCATTTTGGGCAATTTTCTCTTTTCCCATTATGTTTTTATGAATATTCATTGTACAAAATACCTTAATTCATCAGTTTTTTTGTAAATGAAATGACTCAAATTCTTCTATTTGGTGACCATTTTGAAGAAATTCAGCTGTGGGGTGCTTTTGAAGTTGTAGGGACACAACACTGATTTACATGAAGCTGTAGTGGGGCCGATACAGCTTATTGGGCTGGGAAGAACACTGATAAATGATATCAAAAGTGGAAAATGTGTATTTTATAGCATAGAGAATATTGAGACAAAAGAAGAAAATGATTATTGTCAGCATTTTATTCTTTCATCTCAATGTTTTCTTAGGAGTTTTCTGAGAGACAAACCAAAACCAGATGCATGTTCTTTAAAGCGAGATTTATTACGATTTCTTAAGATGTTCATAAAGCGTTTGTAAGATCTAGATTCTAACTGAGGTGTTCCAAATGCCCCATACTTCATACAATTGACGTCATCATGATTATGGGGCATTTACGTTGGCACTAAGGTGACATGTGAGTTTTTCCTTTTTTTAAGAAAAAAGAATTAACGCAAAAACAATGCTGGTGAGCATTTTTCATTTTTTGAAGAAAAAAGAAAAACGAAAAGACAATATTGTTTTTGCGTTTTTCTTTTTTCTCAAAAAAAAATAAATGAAAAACACAAAAACAATGTCAACTTGGTGAGCGTTTTTCTTTTTTCGTAAAAAAGAAAAACGCTAAAAACCAAATCACTGAGCCGTGACCGCGACTTAAACTAGAAATATAGTCTGGAATACCTATCCCGTCTACACTACGTTGCTTGAGTCGGATAAGACAGATCGCCATGATATTTAGTGGAACATGCTGATCATAATCAGCTTTTTCTCCTTTTTCCTCGATATTTACCGGAAGAATCCCATCTCAATTACTATCTCAACTAGTTACTCTATTGAACGAATTTGATTGGCTAAATTTAGAGCTGCTTATTAGATCTACTATATATGGTTGTTAATTGACATCCATTTAACAATGAGATAAAAAAAATCATGGATCTGCCCACGTAATGTACTGTAGATCTAAATCTATTAGATTCTATGGAAAGTTACCTATTGGATCACAAATTCTCAAAATATTTACAACATCTCCAGTGCGGACTTGTAAACCTCGCGCCATACACCGTTGTCGCATGATGCGATAGCCATGACAACGCCCAGCTGAAGTCTCTATTTCATTAATGAGAAAATCTACGACATCTGGAATTTCACTATACGTTCTTCTTTTCAAACCGAGTCCTCTGAGTATTCTGTGTAAATGGCGTAAACTGATTGAAATACCATGGTTTCTTCTCAAGAGTTCTACAATATCTTTATAACGTAAGCCGTCATTGAAATAAGTTTCTATCAGGTCATCCCTTGTGTTTGACATTTCGCCTACCTCTAAAAAACGCGAAAACTAGTTACTCTTCTAAACGGATTTGATTGGCTAAATTTAGAGGTACTGCATAGATCTACTATAAATGGTTGTTAATTGAGATAAGATTCTTCCAGTAAATATCGAGGAAAAAGAAGAAAAAGCTGATTATCAGCATGTTCTACTAAATATCATGGCGATCAGTCTCATGATCATCCGACTCAATCAACGTAGTGTATACGGGATAGGTATTCCAGACTAAATTTCTAGTTTAAATCGTGGTCACGGCTCAGTGACTTCTAGAGCGTTTCTCTTTTTTACAAAACAAGAGGACCATGATGGTCCTATATCGCTCACCTGAACCAAAATGATATGAGCAACACTTTTGTTCAATTCAATTAATATTTATGACTTTAAGACTGAGAACGAACTTATGGTCAATAGCGTTGTGAAAATCCAACTTATACGAGATCTTATGGTGCCAAACTGTGTCCAAGTTTTGTCTTGATTGATAAATAATTGTAGATTCTAGAGTATAAACAATGTCGAAAGCAGCCGAAAAAGCAGTTTTTTTTCAAATTCAAGGGCACATAACTCTCGACTTCCTGATCAGATCAGGCTGAAAATCAAACTCATCTGAGATCTTAATGGTCCCAAACATTGTGTCCAAGTTTTGTCTTTATTAATTACTAATTGTAGAGTCTAGAGTGTAAAACAGGTCGAAAACAGCCAAAAATGGCAATTCTATCAAATTCAAGGGCACATAACTCTCCACTTTCTGATCAGATCAGACTGAAAATCACACTCATCTGAGATCTTATGATCCCCAACATTGGGTCCAAGTTTTGTCTTGATTGATTAATAATTGTAGATTCTAGAGTGTAAACAAGGTCGAAAACAGCCGAAAATGGCAATTTTATCAAATTCAAGGGCTTATAACTCTTGTCTTTCTGGTAAGATCAGACTGAAAATCAAACTAATTCAAGATAATATGGTCTCCAACATTGTGTTCAAAATTTGTCTTGATTAGTCAATAATTGTAGATTCTAGAGTGTAAACAAGGTCGAAAACAGTCAAAAACGGCAACTTTGTCAAATTCAAGGGCACATAACTCTCGACTTTCTTAGTAGATCAGACTAAAAATCAAACTCATCCAAGATCTTGTGATCCTAAACATTGTGTTTAAATTTTGTCTTGATTGATTGATAATTGTAGATTCTAGAGTGTTAACAAGGTCGAAAACAGTCAAAAACAGCAATTTTGTCAAGTTCAAGGGCACATAACTCTCGACTTTTTGATCAGATCAGACTGAAAATCAAACTCATCCAAGATCTTATGGTCCCCAACATTGTGTCCAAATATTGTCTTGATTGATTCATAATTGTAGATTCTAGAGTGTAAACAAGGTCAAAAACTGCCAAAAATGGCAATTTTGTCAAATTCAAGGGCACATAACTCTCGTTTTTCTGGTCAGATCAGACTGAAAATTGAACTCATCCGAGATCTTATGGTCTCCAACATTATGTCCAAGTTTTGTCTTGATTGATCAATAATTGTAGATGCTAGAGTGTTAACAAAGTCAAAACTAGCTATTTTTTACGTTCAAGGGCAAATAACTCCAGACTTCCAAGTCCAATCAGGCCCATAATCGAACTCATCCGAGAACTTATGACCATACTTGCTTTGACCAAGTTTGATTAAGATTGGCCAACTTTTGTGGATGCTAGAGTGTTAACACCAAATTGTTGACAGACGGACAGACGGACGGACGGACAGACGGACGGACGGACGACGGACATTGAGTGACCACAATAGCTCACCTTGAGCACTTCGTGCTCAGGTGAGCTAAAAAAGAAAAACGCTCACTAATATTGTTTTCGCATTTTTCTTTTTTCTTCAAAAAATGAAAAACCCTCACCAGCATTGTTTTTGTGTTAATTCTTTTTTCTTAAAAAAAGGAAAAACTCACATGTCACCTTATTGCCACCATAGGCATTACCATGGTATCACGGAGCATTCGGAACAAATCGGTCAATTCTCTCTTATATTGTATCTACAGAGATAACCGAGGGGTTCCGCACAAAGTATAGGGTATTGTCCCCTCCCATTGAGTGTCTTAAAAATATTGCTCTAAAGAACACTTTATCCTAAAACATCTTAAGAAATCTCAAGAAATCTCGCTCTAAAGAATGCACCTAAGGTCTTGTTTGGAAAAGGATTGAGACAGTCATAGTCAGGCATATCCATTATGTATACACCAAGTGCACAGACTGTACAAATAACCATGTAAAGTAACTATGAATGGTTTCATCTGTAAAATGTTTGATGTCCCAATAGGTCATCTTCAGCTTTGCTCATGTGAGCAGAAATCAACTTGGCCAAGTGCCAAAACAGACCATTTCACCGTTTCAAATCTTCAGAAAACCTCCACATTCCTTTACAGCCCTTGTAAGCAATCCAGGAAGCAGGCCAGGATCCTCTAGTCTAGGCAGCCATGCCACTAGGGCACAGGTTGATGCACTAGGAAGTCGATCAATATCCGAGTAGAATTGAATTTCAATCTTTTTATGAAATCCACATGGAGGAACATGGTCAGCTCCTGTCCAGAATGCCAGCAGTTCACTAAAATTAACATCCTCTACCCCTTCTGAAAAATGATTATAAAATTCAAGTATGAACAAGAGCTTCGCAGAGCAGCGCATATACGCCCGAGAGGGGCTTGTCAGTAAAATGGGCATTTTTTTCATTCAAGGGCAGATAATTCAAGAATGAAAAGTGTTATCTGAATTCCGTAAGCGGTGTGCACATCTAGACACCATGGAGATTCATTGTGGCAAGTTCGATCAAATTTCGATCAAAACTGTAGAAGTTGGGCACACAAAAAATTGCTAACGGACGGACAGACGGACGGATGACCGGGGCCATAACATAATATGACCCTTCGGGCGTATAAAAATAACAAAGGGCAATAACTCAAAAATAAAGAAGGTAAGAGTTATCGTTATTGTGCTATGCACTCTTCCTCTAGGAGATCTATCTATCCATGAAGTTTCAAGTTGATACCTC
The DNA here is from genome assembly GCA_963680895.1 of Fragum sueziense. Lineage (NCBI taxonomy): Eukaryota > Metazoa > Mollusca > Bivalvia > Cardiida > Cardiidae > Fragum > Fragum sueziense. The sequence continues at coordinate 15,188,832 of OY804593.1, forward strand.
AATTACTATTGGAGTTATGCTCTGGAAAAAAGGTCTATTGACAGACAGAATGACTTGTACAAAGCAATATAACCCCTTTTCTTCAAAGGGGGCATAAGAAAGACTGAGCAGGACAAACATCATTCACAATTCCATTTAATTCAAGAAGCAGAAAGTAAAAACAAAAAAGAAGGATGCATATGAAGATAGAATCAGAAGAAATGTATAATACAGTATAAGATACACAAGTACAAAGGGCAAACAAAAACCTAGGTTAAAAGATGGGATTACCACCTATGAATAGTCAGAAGTAAAGATCTCTTTACCCTTTCCCAAACAGCAAATTTTCAATTTCAAAAGCTGCTGGGGACGACAAATGGACCTTGGTTAAGATAGAATTTGCATACAATTAAGCAAGGAAAATATTGAGACAAAAGGAGAAACTGCTGGCATTGTCTCAATGTTTTCCCAATCCATTTCTGTAAGGGATGTCAAAAGCAGGTCTTGCTTGGGAAAGGGTTAATTACATCTATACATGTAATTATTTATCACAAAGAAGTTTGTATGTATTATGCATTCAATACAAAAAGAAACGCATATATTGAAAACACACTTGTAGGTAAAATTCCAAGGTCCTAAAAACTTTTAATTTTATCAGCAAGTTTGGAAGACTTATGCTTTAATTAATCCCTGTGTACCACTTATTTGAATGACTGAGTTTTATGGTAGATAGACCCAATTCAAAAGATATAACCCATTATGCATTATCTCCTTGGTATCACATTATGTATATTTGGAAAAAAAATCCCAAACATATTTTCTAAAATTTCTTAGAATTGGTATTTGTGGATAGGCACGGATGTACACATGGATAGACAGATGGACGGTCAGACAGAGAAGATGACGCCAATATATGGCCGCCTATGGCCGCGTATAAAAATCAATGCATTGCCATATCGCCATATACATTCATAAATTAATGAAAAGTCACCGAAAAAGTTTGTTAAACAATTTGTTAACTGGAATATGTTTACAGTTTTAGACATTTACTTGTTCATTGCATTTTACTTACTCTTCGTGTAAACTGGCCTGAATGGCTTCATCTTCACTGTCAGGATCAACAACTATCACATCTGAACTGAAATAAGACACACAATATAATTTCTAACTCTTTATCTGTCAATACAGAATATAGCAATGTTTTGGATGACAAATGCAAACAATTCTGATAATGATCTAGTCTAGGTTTGGACCTGATCTGGATCTAAAGTGGGTGCTGAATGTTTGATTGGTCATGTTTTATATTTCAAATTCTTATATTCTTATTGGTAACCAGAAGCCCAAACTAAATAACCTACCATACAAAGAGTCATTTTCAACAAGATGTGTTTGTGAAACACAAATGCTCCCGAAATGGCCATTTTTGTAAAATGTTAAGTTTTCATAGAGTAAAGGGTTGATAAGGGTAAACGGATGACATAGAGGAAGGTCAAGTAGCATGGAACAGATAGATATCATTGAAAGAAAGTTGCATACCAAATTTGAGCTTTGTATGTCAAATACTTTTGGAGAAACGGCAAATGTTAAGTTTTCAGAGTAAAAGGTTAAGTTTTCGTAGAGTAAAGGATTGATAAGGGTTAACGGATGAACTTGAGGAAGGTCAAATTGAATGGAACAGATAGACATTATTGAAAGGATGTTATATACCAAATTTGAGCTTTCTATATCAAATACTTTTGGAGAAAAGGTAAAGGTTAAGTTTGTTAAGTTTTCAGACAGACAGACGGACAGACAGACGGACACGAGTAAAACAATATGCCCCCGATCTCTCGATACAGGGGCATAAAAATAGAATGTAGCTCATCAAATAGAAAGGCACAATTGCTCCTATTGATGCCTTAGACCCTTTCCTTTTAATTTGAAAAGATTTACATAGTCCTGAGAAGTTGCGTTCACAATAACAATGGACAGACAAACAAACAGAAATGAGGCCAATATATGACCGCCCCTGGCGGTGTACAAAAAAAGAGACTGTTGAAATGTAGGGTACAATCACTCTCTGTATGCTAGAATTTAGAAATAAATGTAAAATATATTTAAGTACCTAATTGAGCCAGCTTGCCACCTATAAATCCCTCTTCGTTTTAAACGGAGTCTATCTGTATGTCTTGGATGGAAAGACACCTGCAACAGAGCAGAAATAGAGGTACCACTTTGTCAGTGTGATTCAAAATGCTGAATTACATTGTAACTTGTACATCAATGTTTCATGAAGAAATTTATGTACTTGAACTTGCTAGATCTAGTTATCCAACAGAGAAGGAATTGAATCAACAATCTTTTCGTCAACTTGTGTACATGTATGTCTTTCCATAACATCCTATAATCAATGCCATCCGCTCCCAGAAGTTATTCAAGCTAATATAACTTTCTGAAATATTTTCTTTCTCAACAACAGTGTCATAGTCGCAATATACGCCGGCACTTATAAAATTTGAGACACAAAAATGAAATAGACAATGACTGATAAATATCCACATTCAAAAACCTGTAAAAAGTTGTGTTCACAAGAAGGTGTTATGAATATCCAGTCAAAATCTTGAAGGAATTGCATTCACAAGGCTGAAATATAATTAAGCCCTAGAGACTAATGGCTTAATTCAAGAACAGTTCCTTGACTCTCACTTCAGTCAAATTCTACAAAGGACGCCTGAAGTTACTGCTAATGCCTTTAGCATGAGATCCCCGAACCAGAGAGACTCAGTGACAAAGACTTAACCCTTTCCCAAACGACAAAATTTTAGGGTGATCCACTTCAAAACCTGCCACAAATGACAAAAAATATGTTAATAAAGATAGGATTTGTGTAAAATATGGCATAGAAAATATTGAGACAAAAGGAGAAACTGCTGGTTATCAGCAGTTTCTTCTTTTGTTTCAATGTTTTCCAAAGCCATTTCTACAAGGGACGTCAAAACCCGCTCTTGTTCGGGAAAGGGTTAAAGTGGTATTCCCAGTCAAAGTCGTTCTTTTTTATATCGAGGAAATGTTTCTTAACCCTTTTTGTAATCTAATCTAATATTTTAAAACCCTCTACACGCTTTTTATCAAAAGGTCGCTTGAAATCGATTTTATTGACATTATACAATCTTTATTATGGATAAACCCGTTTAGCTAATGTACCCAGTGATTCATTTACCTGCGCGTCCTGCGATTATCTCGCACAAAATCCGCCGAGGACGCATATTATTGAAAGATGTGAAACCCGCGGACGCAAACATTTTATAGTCGACGAGTCCTGTTGTCAAACAAAACTTCAAAAATTATTCGTACATCGTATAATGAAGCAAATGCACACCGATAATAATTTACTTAAACACCGGTTCGGCTGGTTTCCTTCCTCAACTACGATGCATTATGATAAACATGCAGCGCGGGGACCCAGATCCAAAAAGTCAAATCGATTTTTCATTGGTCTTTCAAGGCATTTACAGCCAATCAGCGCGTGCGGTTGACATCACTTACGCACGCGAGCTAAAAACGAAAGTAGCGATGCCCCCGAAAAAAACTTAAACCTCTCTCTGATGCCAAACAAAGGACGATCAGCGGTCTGTTTAATAAGGGTCAGACCGGAGAAACAGTCGCGAAAAATGGTACTCAGATGAACGAGAACACTTTGAAAGACAGGTCAGAAAAACGAGTCAAGCACCGCCCCCAAAAAGGTTCATATCTTTCAACAAAACTAGTTGGCGCTTTACAGTTGGCTGGCATATGATAAAGATAACAACTTTATGTTTTGTAAGATTTGCGCAGACGCCAATAAACAGAATGGGATGGTTAAAAATTCACCATTTTCATGTCGACGACCTTGCAGCGTCATATTGAACTTTCCGATGATAATTCAATTTCTTCGTGTCCCTCAATATTTTCTATTCAAATTCATTTTGCTTAGTGCAGCAGAAATACCTCTTTGTAATTTTGTTACTTTGGAAAGATTTATTAACCCATTACCACACATTGACTCTTTTCGACTCCCCTCAAGAAAATAGCTTCAAGAAAATAGCTTTGGAAAACATTGTGGAAAATGAAGAAATTGCTTGCAACAAGTCAAACTTCATCTGAGACTGAATGCGTTCTAGTCATAATGTCAAATTTCTAGTCATACTCATACATGTGTCACAATCATGTGTTACAAGTTAAAACTCATGTTAGTGGAATTCTAGTCTGTTTTTAACATGTTTGCCTAGTTCTCAAATTATATATTAAAAAAACACTTTAATTTGTTGCTTTCGGTAGTTATCGAAAGTTGTCAAAATAATGGGACTCATAAATTTTCAAGAGGACTCATGAAATTTTGGGGTAGCGAGTCCCAGGACTCACTGTTGCAATTTTGTAAAATAATCACTGTGTACCCAATTTTTATAAAGAATGCTTCAGAAAACTTTGGCGGAAAAGAAATACTGTGCGTATCTAAAATACGTATTTTTTCTTCTTTTTTTTTAAATGTCTTAACAAAATATCAGAACCTCGCAGCTCAGTAGATAACGTTGATATCGGTCAATTGAAACATCTAGTTACAAATGGGTTGGTTTGGTTCAAGTCATTACCAGACGACACAATTTTAGACTATTCCAAATTCAAAGATGCTGCAAATGACATTTTCAAGTAAATATATTTTATTTCATTTTTTGTCCTTTCGGGTAGAAAATATTTTGGGAAATGAAGAAGTTGCTTACTGAAAGCAGTTTGTTCAGAATTCAGTTTTCCATGTTTCTCAAAATTATCTGTTAAAGGGTCAAAAAGAGTCAACGTGTGGGAATGGGCTAAACCGCTTTTAGCAAATGGTAAAATTTCAGCCTAGTCCAATTTAATGGTTCTTGCAGACGACAAAATCTTCGATGTGAAAAACCGAAAAATGAGTTAGGGTTGGTTTTTTTTCAATTCCAATACAAACTAATTTCTTCCCAAAAATCCCCTTTTTGTACGGTTACATCCCAGTTGGTCTAATCCCATTTCGTCTAATATATAATTTTTTTGGATTAGACGGAAAAATTCCCATCTCGTCTAATACCTTTTCAGACCTTGTTTTATCAAAAGAAGACTTGCACTTTTGTCAACAAGAGTGCCATCGTCACAATATACGCCGCCACTTATAAAACTTGAGACAAAAAAATGACATTGACAAGGATTTATAAATAGTCACTGAAAAACCTTTAAAAAATTGTGTTCACAAAAAGGTTTTTATAAATATCCAGTGAAAAACCTGGAAGGAATTGCATTCACGAGGCTGAAATATCATTAAGCCCCAGAGACTAAGATTGAAGGGGGCATAATTCTGGCAAAAATCAATGAACCATGAAATCCTTCCTTCATGCACATCTACCAATTGAGGTGATAACATCCACCAAGTTTCATTAAGATCCAGCCAGAAACTTAGGAGGAGTTGTGTTGACAAGGCTGCAATTTCAATAAGCCCCAGAGACTAAGTTTTTAAGGGGCATAACTCAGGCAAAAATCAACGAACCATAAAATCCTTCCTTCATGCACATCTACCAATTGAGGTGATAACATTGACCAAGTTTCATTAAGATCCAGTCAGAAACTTAGGAGGAGTTGTGTTGACAAGCCTGCAATTTCAATAAGCCCCAGAGACTAAGTTTTTAAGGGGCGTAACTCAGGCAAAAATTGACGAACCATAAAATCCTTCCTTCATGCACATCTACCAATTGAGGTGATAACATTGACCAAGTTTCAAGAAGATCCAGCCAGAAACTTAGGAGGAGTTGCGTTGACAAGCCTGCAATTTCAATAAGCCCCAGAGACTAAGTTTTTAAGGGGCGTAACTCAGGCAAAAATCGATGAACCATAAAATCCTTCCTTCATGCACATCTACCAATTGAGGTGATAACATTGACCAAGTTTCAAGAAGATCCAGCCAGAAACTTAGGAGGAGTTGCGTTGACAAGGCTGCAATTTCAATAAGCCCCAGAGACTAAGTTTTTAAGGGGCATAACTCAGGCAAAAATCAACGAACCATAAAATCCTTCCTTCATGCACATCTACCAATTGAGGTGATAACATTGACCAAGTTTCAAGAAGATCCAGCCAGAAACTTAGGAGGAGTTGCGTTGACAAGAAAAGTGGACGTACGTACGGACGGACGGACGGATGGACGGATGGACGGACGGACGGACAGACGGAGAAGATGACGCCAATATACGTCCGCCTCCGGCGGCGTATAAAAAGGTGTAAGTGTCAAAAAAGGTGTGATATACTAATAATATACACAAAGTTCAATTTTAAATTCCATAACTTTATTGATATTTTTAATTTAGAGTTTTAGACGAAATGGGAAACTTGAATTTTAGACCAAATGGGATTAGACAAACTGGGATGTTTCCTTTTGTACCCCTTCTATAAGAAACATAGAAGGTTGCTTCAACTTGCTTGCAAAAGTTGAGGGTACAAGATTAAATTTGGGGGTAATAAACCCTCATTTGGGTTTTTTAAACCCTGGACAAGTCTAGGTATATCCATTTTCAGGAAGAAAAACTATGACCCTTGAAACTACTGTCTAATTTAGGTTGAAATGTTTGGTCATTGCGAAATTATTTGACCTTTGAGCGGTACAAAATCCTACTTTATGATGATGGAATCCAAATTTTCTGTGTGGAATCCAACCTTTTCTGAAGTTGGATTCCTGGAATCCTACTTTCAAAATCCTAGTGAGAGCTCTGAACTAAGGTGATAACATCTACCAAGTTTCATTACGATCCAGCCAGAAACTTAGGAGGAGTTGCGTTCACAAAGCTGCAATTTCAATAAGCCCCAGAGACTAAGTTTCAAGGGGGCATTACTCAGTCAAAAATCAATTAACCATAAAATCCTTCCATCATACACATCTTGCCATTGAGATGATAACATTGACCAAGTTTTAAAAAGATCTAGCCAGAATCTTAGGAGGAGTTCACAAGAAAAGTTGATGTACGAACATACGTAGACAGACAGACTGATAGAAGGAGAAGATGATGCTATTATATGTCCGCCTCTGGCGGGGTATAAAAAGCTTGTATATTCAAACCTTCGGTGTAAATACAAAACCTCAAATGTCGATTTTTGCGATTTTCAAGGTAAAATCTGTATGTCCAGTTAAAATAATTCATGCAGGTTTTGATATATTGTACTTGTTGGTATCAACGAGAGATTATAAGTGAAAAATGTTAGAATTTCAAGTAAAACCCTTTGAACATTTGGAAAAGTTATTAAACTTTTTTCTTCCCCTATAAAGTATGCCAAAAAACGAGATACGAGGTTTTGCATTAACATCGGCGAAATACTTCTTTTAAATGAATAAAATATACCTCTGGTGTTCCTGAATCAAGATCAGGAGACATACTAGTTGATGCCCTCTGTTGGTCATCGATGTTATCCCCATGTTGGTCCATCATCTGTTGCGCAGGATGTTGGTCATGTTCCCCATGTTGGTCCATCATCTGTTCCGCAGGATGTTGGTCATGTGTAACGTCTTGTGTAGTATACAAATAAAGTCTCAGTGTTTTCAGCTTGAACTGAATATACAATTCTTTTATTGATAGTATTTCGGGAACAATATCCCCTTTGAAGTCTCTGATTTCTCCCTTGAATTGTTCCCTCGGTCCATATTTACTAACAGCATCCGGAAAAAAGATTTCAAAGGCTGTGTCTTTTAACTGGTTGATACGAGTGTCTTGATCCACAGATAAATGTCTGGTTCCGCCCCCATTGGCAGCCCTCACTTGTTTGTAAGTTTTGTATTTTTCACTCATATTCCTCCACCCTAATTCAATCCTTTTGGTTAGGTTTATGGTATTCCTGTTTCCAACATCTCTCTTTTTGTCTTTTTTGTTGTCTAAAAATATTTATGATACAAGTATAATCTTTCCATGCTAGTAATGATATTATAAGCAGGAATTTATATAATAATATTAAAATAATAACAATATACTAATTACTTTTGATTGGTTGGTTGAATGGTGTTTAATGCCTCTATCAACTGCCAGGGTCATATTACAGTGGGTGGAGCAGCTAAAAGTGGATTTCTGTATTTCTCTAACAAGTGCTCCAACAATATTCAAACCAAGCCTCCAGCTGCTCGCTCACATAGGTTAACGATTATCAAACCCATTGGTGAGAAAAATGTCTGAAAGAATATTTGCTGCGACCGGGGATCGAACCCGGGACTCCATGATTCAAAGTCAGATGCTGTGGGCAGTGGCCGCGGCCCTAATTACTTTTGAAGATTTAGATTTGTGTGGCCAGTTTAAGTGCAAATATGACCAAGTATCTACAATACTGCATTTGACAATCAAATATGAAAAAGATAGTCACACACATCATTTGTGACTATTTACAAGGTGGGGATTGTGCATGCTGGGATGGATAACGAATACGGACAAAAATAATATCGAATCTTGTCAAATATTTTGCAATAACTCCTTTATTTCTTTGTCGATTTTCAAAAGGTCTGTTGCATGTACCCCGCCTTGAAAATCCCTTTCCTCGGATACATGGATTATTTGTGGTATCCTTTTAATTTTTCCAAAAATTGATTCCAACTGACCAGAAAACGAAATGATAACGACTACGGCAAAATAAGCCACGCTTCAGGTAGGAAATTGTGCAATAATTTTCTTATTTCTGTGTCAATTTTCAAGCGGTTTTTTACATGTACCAAGCTTTCTGGAGCGCTTTCCTCAGGTGTATTAATTATTTGAAAATTCCCCATATTTGTCCCAAAAATTGATCCAAACTGACCTTAAAAACGGCCAGATTTTTTGTTGTTTTTCTGGTCGGTTGGGATCACTTTTCGTAAAAAGTACAAAAAGGTTTCGTGTAAAGCATACATCCGAGGAAAGAGCTCTGTAAGGCGGGGTACATGCAACAAACCGTTTTTTAATTGATGCAAAAATAAGGAAGTTACTGCAAAATGTCTTACCTGAAGCAAGGCCAATTTGTCCGTAGATTTACCCATCCCAGCATGCACAATTCCCACCGTGATTTAGGTGTTACCGGTAAATTCAAAGTCATATTATAATTGAGTTCATGTACAAAAGTATCTACAAATTTTGTGAAATGAATAGTAAGCTGATTAAAATGCCATATCAAAATGGCATATAAACTAAAAACATTTAGAGAAAATTAGAAATCGCTCATTCCAGTTTATGTAAACATTTCACATTCTACTTACATTTATGAAGTATTTATATTTAAGTGGGAAAGTAAAGGTGTTATTGCATTACAGTGTAAACCATTGCAGGAATGACCAGCAGAGCTACATATTAAGGACAGATCCTCCATTTATTTTCTACGATAAGATTTTTTTAATTTTTCTGTACTGATATTTAAATATATGAGAAGTTAAAAAACGAATTAAAAACTATAGGTCACCAAGCGAATTAAAAAGTTATTGGATTTCAAGGGAGGCTACTCTTGTCTAAAATTGCAAAAATGAGGTGTCACTTAAATTCCCACAAAAAAGGTGTCCGAAATGACTAGGATTACATAAATAAGTCTTTATTGAGTTCAATATCTTTTAATCTGTTTGGGAAAATTTAGTGATGATTTTGAAATTTGTAGTAAAACATTCTTTCAAAAGTAGCTGAAATTGCTCTTTTTTCGCAACGTTTCTGATAATAAAAAATATTCTAGCGGTATGAATTTTTTCTTTTTTGGTATAGACATAGTGCTTGATCATACCTACAAACACAAAAAAAGAAAAATATATCTAACCAAGCGTTTTTCTTGGTTATAAGTAAAAATTGGTTTACTTTTTGCAGCTCTGTCCGAAATTGTTTCACTACTTTTATCCATTTTCTTCCTTATTACCAGCTTTAGATAATAAAATGTGTCATCTTTTGTGTCCATCTGAAGCAGACTAGCTCATAAAGACAACATTTTGCTTTTGTTGCTCCGTTTCCTATTGCTAACGCCACATGTTGAACGCGTAACAGAAAGCGAAATGTACCATCCGAGTACTATTACACTTTAATTTACCAAACAGAGAAAATTGAAATAACCGAAAAGGGTCTTGTCATTTATCAACCAAACATTAACTAAATGTGAAAAATACATATGCTGAAAAGACCAATTACTGAAACAGCTTTATTTCGTTATTTAGGATATGCGCAGTAAGTTGCGCAGTAACAACTGGAGGATCTGTCCTTAAGAGCAAATGATGTTGTTTCAAAATAGAATATTTTACAAAACATTCACAAAACCGCATGATGTGGGTACTCATTAGAATCCTGTCCGCAAGACGGTTCAAATGAGAACCCACAACATAGGGTTTGGATTTGAAATAAAAAAAATTAGAATGTCTTCTGTTTGCTCCCTCTTATCTGTAGCTCTGGACCAGGCTTCAGCAATGTTCATAGCTCAAAATTAAAAGTATTAAAATATTTGACAACAAAGTCTAATACTTATGTTTAACAAGCATGGTAGACCTTCTTTAATTAAACTAGAATTTAGAAAATAAGTTGATGGTTTCAGGTAAATGCTTTATATAATATATCTTAAATTTGGACCCCATTTTGACATTATTTCATCATTTTTCCCGAAATCTTGCTTGAGGCAAAATGGTTGAAATTTAGTCTTACCAATCCTGAAATCTGTGCTGCTGGACTCACTGGAGGCCCGAACCCTGGTTTTGGCAAATGCCATTAATGCCACTCGATCGCCATATGCAGGCAGGTACCTCTTCAGTTGTTCATCTGTCATAAATGAAATTGTCTGACAGTCAATCTGTAATCAAATATAAATCGGTCAACTAACCATATAACTTCAAACAAGAGCCTTCCTTCGGGGCATAAAAATAAAATTCACTTTTAACAAGAGGACCATGATGGCTCTATATTGCTCACCTGAATTTCTTAATCTACAGCCCAGTTTTGAGGTCTCAAGGTCAAATACAAAGGCACATAACACAGAATTGTGATCATGTTCAGGCTTAAACTTTCTAAATATAAATGCAAGTTCTTAACCCATTACCCACACAGTGACTTTTTTTGACTCCACTAAAGCAAATGGCTTTGGAAAACATGGTTGAAAATGAAGAAATTGCTTGTGACAAGCAATTTCTTCATTTCCCACTATGTTTTCTACATAAAAGACCAAAATATTTCAAATCTATGCACTTGAAGTCGTCTGCAACACCTTTCAATTCAGACCAGCCTAAAAATTTGTCGTCTAGTAATGGGTAAATATCTTTTGAATCATCTTCTTCATATTGTCTTGATTGAAAGATATTTGTGGATGTTATCTAGTAAAAACAAGCAAATTCGTTGAATTGATATCCCCCACCGAACATATTTTCATTGTCAATGGAGTAGCACAGAAAGGAATATCACTCTGTATGCTCAATCGAGAGGGATTAAATTAAGTTGAAGAAACATGCTTCCCAATCGATGTAAAATAAATGCATTCAAAGGAACGTCTGAAGAAGACATGGAATCAACTGAACGAATATCACTGTATGTATATGGCTTCAACAGTCAGGGGCAGTAACTCTGAATTCAATGGTCAAACCGGGTAACCCCGACGATATGCGCATGTCCTCTTTGTAGTGAAGCTGTGCACAAAGTTTCATTGAAATCTGGTCTATAGTTTCAAGAAATAGCACGGAAACAAATATCACCCTGTATGTATATGGCTTCAACAATCAGGGGCAGTAACTCTGTATTCAATGATCTAACCGGGTAACCCCGACGATATGTGCATGTCCTCTTTGTAGTGGAGCTGTGCGCAAAATTCATTGAAATCCGGTCTATAGTTTTCAAGAAATAGCTCAGAAACGAATATCACTGTATGTATATATGGCTTCAACAGTCAGGGGCAGTAACTCTAAATTCAATGATCGAACCGGGTAACCCCGACGATATGCCCATGTCCTCTTTGTAGTGGAGCTGTGCGCAGTTTCATTGAAATCCGGTCTATAGTTTTCAAGAAATAGCGCCGAAACGAATCTTGGAAAAACGACGCAAAAACGATACCCCCCCCCCCCCCCTTGATGATTTCATCGGCGGGGGATAACAAAAATTTGTTAAATTGCAGGGCACATTTATGAGTTATAACTCAGAATGCACAAGTACATCACTTCAGGATTAATTCTTTTGTATTTTTTGGTTTGAACTTTCTAACATTTTGCAGGGCTCGAATTTCCACTAGCACACTGGAAATTTGCAAGTTAAAATTAAAAATTGCTAGTGATTCTGACACTTTATTTTTTAGCGAGTAGAAAAATATTCCCCACCCACAAGTTTGATCAATGCAGCCTGAAAAAGCTTACAAAACAGCTTCCAAATATTGACTATTTTGGACTTGCCCTTTAAATTATGCAGCATAGTGTGCTTTTATTTTGCAAAATGAAAAAAATCATAATATACTCAACACATTGCAAGTGAATTTGCCTTTTTGTTAGTGGTTTCAAAGGCCACTAGCAAAATATTGCAAGTCATTTTTCCAAGGAAATTCTAGCCCTGTTTTGTGCAAATATACATCTTGATTGGTCAGTACTTGTGTGTGCCACAGTGATAACACTGATGAAAACAGCAATTTTACGGAATTCAAGGGCACATAAATCAAGACTGAATATAGTTATTCCAAATTTAGTCTTCATTGGTAAGTATTTGTGAATGGTAAGAGGCAAAACAGGGGAAAAGACTGACTTTTTTAACTTAGGGGCCCAGAATAGCAAAATTCAATACTTAACATTAAGGATATGGGCATTTTCTATATATATTCAGGGACCCAGTCAAAATTCTAGGGTCCATAGGCGACTGGACCCCTGGGAGTCTTTACCAATGCAAAATAGTCTATATGCCCACTGGTTGTGAACTTGGCTAACGCAAGGGACGTTTTTCGCTACCACAATGTACAGCTACTTTGCGTTTAAATGCGAGTTTAAAGATCTGATTGGATAGTTTTTCTAATAACAATGATTTTGTTCTAAAAATAGACTGGGTTACCCAATATTTATTGACAAACCATCTGTGTTGTTATAAACTCTCGTAACTACTGCAAAAAATGTCCCATGCTTTGGTCGAGTTCACCACCAGTGAGCCAGGGGTCTCGTTTGCCAAAATTTAGGGCCGTTATTGGGCCCCATTCCCAATGGCAAAAAGTATCTTTTTTTCCCAATTCTCTGGTGAAAATTCCCAATGAGGACCCAGAATGTGCCATGTTAAAACCTCATCTTCATTTACAAAAATTTTGAAGACAGTTTTAGAGTAGATTCTTAAACAAGAGTATGTACAAAGGCATTTTACATCACTACAGTCTAATTTGCAGCAGAAACTGAGTGACAGTATGAAAACAAACTTGTTTTAGTTTTTCCCAATTTAGGTAAAAATGTTGCTATTTTCCCAATTTCACTGGCCCCTGGCCCCAAACAAAAATTGGTAGCAAGACCCCTGTGAGCCTATACATATCAGGGTGCAGATGCCAGCCCTTTGGAACTTTATTTCAAAATTCTAAGTAGGTCCATTCCTAACACAAACAGGCAAACAAATCATTGATATACCTTATCCTCCCCAATTTCCTTGATCACATTTTCCTCTACAGATCTTGATCTAAGGAACAAGATTAAGTCATCCATGTTTGATCTGAAAATTAAAAATAATTATCAAGTACTAATCAATTTGAGTTTATTTGTTTATTGAGGTTTTACGCCGTTTTCAACTGCTATGCAGCGGTGGCTGGACAGGCCTATAAAAGTGTTTTGTTACAACCAAAGCAAAGAAGCTATTATGCACAGCATTGATGTGTAGAAGGGATACGAGATGAGAAGATCATTCCATCCTGGTTACAAAACTTACTTTAAGGTACATTGAATTTTGGGGACGAATCCATAAAACCTATTTTTTTTTTTTTAATTTAATTTGTATATATAGCAATAAGTCAAGATATGATATTAAAACATATTCCATATCTTATCATTCATCAATTTGGCCTATCATATGCACACCTGGGGTGAAATATCGGCTTAATATAGCCTCGGAACCAACTGTCAAAAGTTTTCTAGGTCATTTTGGACTACTTCCGATTTCGCTTTACGGAAAATAGTACCAAGTCAGAAAAACGGTAACAAATATTAAGTCCGTGCAATTTTTTTGTTTCAAATAATATTTTTCGCCTAAATAAATTATTAAACTACACTATCACGGCCATCTGAATATTGTGAACTCATATTTTTTTCTGAAAAAAAATTTGTCTATCAATTTTTGTTCCAATTTGCATTTGTTGTTCTAAAATCCGTTCACGCTAAAGGCAGCCGAGTTCATAAAGTTCTATCTTTAGACTTTAGTTTCCCATGTGACGTCAGGAAAAGCCGTGGTTTTCCATAATTCGCGCGATCCCACATGACCCTGTCTGAGTGAGGTCAACTTTTCGGAAAATTTGTTTAAATTATCTCCCTTGATTTTCTCGTCGATGGAGGTTGCTAAAAATGTAAATTGTTTCAATCCATAAAATCAGGAAATTTGTAGTAGATCTAATTTCATTATTTTTTCTTTGAAAATTATTCATAATATTTTAAGTTGGGTCATAGATTTGCGTTGATAATGGAGATAGTAGATGTTTGATAGACGGAATAATTGAATGGGTGCACCGGACGCGCAGACTTACAGGACTCGACTGTACGAAATGAATCGAGTACGAGTTATCTTATGTTAAATGTTCTATTCATATACATATTCTGTGTGCAGCATTTTTACATCGATGTAAAATGATACATCAAAGACACATTTATATGTTCAGTTGATATACTTTGTTACTTACCTAGCTAGATTTGAATTTGAGCGGTCACTGTACATATCTTTCAAGCATTGGGAAAATGGCGGAAGCGCGATAAGGCTGCACAGTTTTGATTGGCTTATTAAGTCACGTGGCCACGACTTCCGGGTAAAAAAAAAGAAAAACGCAATAACCAAATTAGGTCGACGCGTCTTTCTTTTTTTAGAAAAAAAAAAAAAAAAAAAAACCGCTCGCCAACATTGTTTTTAGCGTTTTTCTTTTTTCTTCAAAAAAAGAAAAACTCTCACCAATATTGTGTTTGCGTTTTTCTTTTTTCTCTAAAAAAAAGAAAAACGCCCACCAACATTATATTGCGTTTTTCTTTTTTCTTTAAAAAAAGAAAAACTCATATGTCACCTTAGTGCCACCGTACAAAATGGATCTATGAAGATTGGTTTTATATAAAATATAGCCAAGAAAATATTGAGGCAAAAGGAGAATTTGCTGATTATCAGCAATCTCTTCTCTTGCCTTAATGTTTTCTCAAACCCTTTCGGATAGGGACGTCAAACCCAGGTCTTGTTTGGGAAAGGGTTAAATTTTTGTTGCTGAAAATACTGTACTTCCTAAACGGTTTGCTGCTAGATCCAGAATGTCCTCGATTTGTGTTCGAAGTAAGCAATGGCTACTGAAAAGCAATTGTCCCCTTGGAATTTCCCTCGATCCTGTCTGACTCGGATGTGATTATTCGTCCTGAATTTGGTTTGTTGTCTGGCATGCCATTCCATATGGACATTTGTAAACGTAGTTTCGCAAAAGAAATGACTTGTTATTAGATTTGCTATAAGAAATATGTCTATGTATATGAATTAGCAGAGATCTTTAGAAAGGACATATCTTTTATGAGACCAACTTGGAAATCTGCATAGACTACGCATACATGTACATGCAGTCCGGTTAGGATTTATGCCGTTCTCTTCTCCAGTATTCTTGGCAAATATCAGCAAAAGTGATAGATCCTGTTCAACATGTGTTGACTGTTTTAGCTCCGTGTTGGTCACAAATGCTATGTGGTCGTCTTTTCCTCATTCCTGTCAAAATACCCGATGGAGTGCATGTTGTAGATGTGGCCTTTTTCCGATTGTAAAAAAACATTTTGTCTTTTTCGAGTTTTGTGTGCTCTAGATAACCTTTGGAATATAGCGTGATTCACGCAAGTTTTATTTATTACATTTTACCTGCTTCTGTGTTATGCTTGAAGAGATATTTGATCCGTACGATAGTAAACGTATTTCTAACAAATTGAATACCATCTGTGTTACTGCAAAACCTCGTAACTCCAGCTTTATATAAGCTGGAGTTTCGAGGTTTTGCAATAATACCGACAAAATACAGATTGTCACGAAAACAATATGTACCAATACATGGCTGGCTAGAGCCAAAATGAATTCACGGTGACTCTTTGTGCACAGTCTCCTTTTGTTCGTTTTTTCATAACTGTCATAACTTTACTTAATCCTCTAGTGCCCCGTGTAGCATATTTGCTACATAAACTTTATCTGCTTGTAAAACACCTTTGTGATGTAATGTAACTATATATAACTTCACTATGCTGTATTATTACCATTAATCTTTCCATTAGACAAAAATAACACTTTTAGCTATCGATGACGTCATCAGTGACGTCAAAAGAAAATGGCCGATTTTGGAAATTTTAATTTTAATTTTCATGACCCTCAAGAACGATAAATCTTACCCATTCTAAGACAAATATTTGCCTAAATATAGTTTCATTCTTAAAGAAGATATTCCGGATTTTCGTAATTCCGTCGTTACAGAGTTGTCGTTCATGCGGGACGGTATACCGTCTTCCGTACTCTCCATGCCGAGCTCTATTGATTAAACCATCAAATATGACCTCTGCAGTTTTCGGTACGCCAACAGCCTTTTTGGTCGTCATAATCTAATTATAGCACACCATTTGAATTATCGAATCAAAATCATTCAGTTTTATCTTGCATGATCATTACGTATACATTACGTCGCTTCTATTTTTGGCTGAAGCCGGTAACATTTGAATTATCGAATCAAAATCTTTCAGTTTGATCTGGTTTGATTACGTATACATTACGTCGCTTCTATTTTTGGCGGAAGCTGGTAATTTGAAGCGTTAGCCAATCATTTCTTGTATCAGAAATTTCGATTGTTTATGAGTATATTGGCGACGATTGGATACCGAAATCCCGCCAAGGCCCCGAGATTAGACGTGAAACGACCCCGCGAGAACAGAGAGTATTCTATCGAAATGGAATGTAGGGAGAATACGCTCTGTTCGTAAGAGAGTACGTCTTCCGGTGTCAATGTAAATAAGCGCTATCGGTGGGAGAGAACCGCTACTGCATTCATAAATGCCATAATTTTGCGGATAAAATTGGAAATTTTGAACTGCACAAACTATTTCGAAAGAGGCAAATGCAAGACGAGCTTGGATTCGTGTAATAAGTCGCGAGAATTAGAACCAAACATCGTATCTGGCCTAGGCATACCCAAGTCTGAAAGACAGTAGGCCCCTATTAGCCGAAACTCGTCTATCGTTGGGGGATTCCAACAAAGGAACCTCAGCGGAGAGAAGAAAGAGAAATCCCATCGCAACATAGTCTCAACACACTAAACGCTTACATATCAAAGCAGATCGAGATCTAGTCTATTGAGACAGAAGGAAAAATTAATGCTGGTTATCAGGGTGCTCTTACATTTTGCCAAAATGTTTCTCAAAGTATTTTCTATTAAGTAAAACCAGGTCTTGTTTGGTGAAGCTTTAATGAACAAACAATGAATTACATAGATCTACTTGAACGAAATAGCAAAGTTTTGAGAGAAGAGAAAAACATGCTGACTTTGCTTTTCCCTCAATAGTTCCTATTCTACAATCTACACCAAACTGTTCTTCTTAGTAGATCTACGTATCATAGTCTACAGCCTGCTTCAAGTTTGAATTAAATTTGAAATTGTAGTTTATTATGTTAACCCTTTCCTGTCTAATTCTTTGTTTTGATGCACACAAGTTAGCAAAATCAGAATTATTTTGACAATTAGCAAGACTTAATTTGGAAAGGACCACATTTTGTTGTATGGGTAAGAGTTTAAAAAATCCGTCATTTTTTCGGCACATTCAAAAACGAATTCTTCATTTTTTTTTTATTTTTTATTTTTTTATTTTTTTTTTTCCGAAGTCCTGTATTTGACCTCAGTAGATTGTTTGGAAAAACATTGAGAAAAAGGAAGCAATTTGACGATTGTCAGAAATGTCGCCTCTTTCCTCAATATTTTCTGTGCTTTAACATTCACCTATTCTATTTCCGATTTTAATCGTTTTCCGACAGTGGAAAACCGTGTGGAGCGGAGTTTCTTACAAACAGTTACAAAATATTTGTTTTGAAAAACTCGCTCACAGCGTTCATGTATATACATGTATCTTTTCCCCCAAAGTTGCCCCTATTTTTATTTCTATGACGTCATATGACTAGAGTAAGCAAGGCAAAGTCATGACGTCACAAATCGACACTCGCCTGATTTGAGGGACGCAACGGGGAAAAATATTTTCAATGATAACCTATCATCGGATTATGGCAGATTTCTTTTGTAATAGGTCTCCGAACGATCTAAAAATGATGGAAGGTGCAGAGATATTATTAGATTCCATTATTAAGTTACAATAAAAATCATTTTTATTTAATTACTCATTGAATTTACGAAAATATTAAAGTTGCCGCTTGTCAAACAGGCAAATGGAAGTAAACATACCGTCCCGCAGGAACGACAACTCTGTATTACCGGAATTACGAAAAGACCGAATATCATACCTGACATATGGTTATTCAAGCATTAAAAATAGATTGTTATTTTGGAGTGCATACCTCTTCTATTTGGTTGTAGCAAATATGCTACATTGGGCACCTCTGAGTCATGTAGCATATTTGCTACATATTTAAAATGTTTTTCACAAGCCTTACTATAGTTGCATATACTTTATTATTACTTCAAAACAGCAGTTTCCTGTTGCGAAAAGTATTTTGATGTTTATTTACTGCATAAAAACTAAATATAAATCGTTCATGAAATAATTAGACTACAAAACAATGTGTAGCATATTTGCTACATTGGGCATTAAGTCGTTAAGTTTTGAAATATTCGATCAACTTTTATCATAATTGATTTTATTTTAATACTATACCTACACTTAATATTTTTGTACTATTAAAGAATGACTTTAAAAAGAAAGGAAACCCCCAAAGCTAGAGGTTCTGTTAACGCCAGGCAATGAAATGGCAGCGGCCAGAAGAGCTTATGTTATGACATGACATTTCAGTAATCATTTCGTTCATTAGACCTATTTGTGTATGCAGAAAAAGCTCATATTTATCATCCAATACTTTTGAAACTTGCACAGAATGTTTGATTCACCACAAGTAGTAGTCCTATTGAAAACTTATTCATTATTCCTAGATTTAATTAGAAATAACGTCTTTTGGAACAAAGTAGTTTGAAATTTTCATCATTATTTGCATTTTATACGATAAAATAAGCATTCTCATTCTTCTGACTCGTTTAAAACTTGCATTTCATGTTTGTCTAATGTCAAAGGAAGAATAAATAAACATTTTTGTTGTAAAAGAAGCTATTTGACAGGGGAAATATTTATTTTAACCCTTGTTAATTGCACAGATATATAATCAAAACGGCAAGTTGCATAAAAAGACCACATTTTATGTATAATGGATTCAAATACTAAAGTTATAATGTAAAGTGGCTATAATCAGCCGGTAGAGCGAATTAGGCCATCTTTGGCCTCTTGTATTATGAAATAATGCTGTTGTTGCATATTTGCTACATATACCCCAAATGCCCAGTGTAGCATATTTGTTACAGGCTACAAAATCAATATAAAGTAAAAAATCTTCAAACTTTCAACAAATTTTGCTAAAATGCATTGCCAATAACCAAATTTTGAAAGGAAATAGTTTTTGAAGAGCTGCAAGGGGTCTTGGGCACTAGATAGTTAATCAGATCAATACTGATGTCTTTTGAAATAACGTTGTTTTCAATATAAGGTCCTCTCACTTACGCTTTAGTCTGTACCCACAGAACACACTTCCGGAGGCAAAGACGATGGGTTGATGGGAAATAAACATTGTATACATGAAACTTATTACTAAAAATAGTCATTAATCGACATTATCAACACGAGGCTCCCTAAATACGTGGAGAAAACAATGACGACGCACATGCATTCAATATAACGCGATAAAGAGCACGGGCATTCAACATTAAAACGCTTTGGGTTCGAGAGTATTGTTACCAAAACGTTTTGGGGTTGAGAGTGTGTTACTAAAAATAACAAATACTAAACGTTTGAGCGGCGTTTTAAGACTCCAAGGACGACTTTCGGAGGCTGTTGTGTGCGAGGGGGGGGAGGGGGGTCTTAGGTGAAATAACCTTATTGCATTTGTATTCCCCAGTTTTTTTTACCGTACAAACTGTTTGATCTACATCTATCTTAACACTTATTTTTTTTTTTAAATAAAATTGACCATTTTTAAATGAAGGCAGTGATGATCAAAACAAGTCAGAAACCTTATCATGATCTGCTTATATTTGGTGTTTCGGCCACATTGTGTTACAAACTCCCAATTTTCTTCAATCCAATTTGTTGATGTAGTTGTCCTATTAGAATGGAGAAATATGTCCTCTTACTTGCTTATTTGTTACAACATATTGTATGATTAAGAACAAACCTTCCGGTTTTTGAAACTGAGATTCTGACCGAGGTGTTCCAAATGTTCCATACTTTATACAAATGACGTCATGATGACGTCATTTGTATAAACTATGGAGCATTCGGAACAACTCGGTCAAATCTTTCTTATTTATTGTTTCTACAGAGTTGACCGAGGAGTTCCGAAAGAAGTATAGGTCATGGCGTCTCCCATTGAGCGGCTAAAACATCTTGTTATAAAAATCGCTTTATCTGAAAATATCTTAAGAAATCTCGAGATATCTTTAGAAATATCTCATCTAAAGAACGCCCCTATGGTGTGTCGATAAGTTGAGTAACTGACGTTCTTCATGTTTAAGGTTTAGCTTGATTTCTGCATACAGATACGCACTGCCAAAATAAAGTATATTTTCTATGCAACATTACTTAAAGTGACATCTCACAATAATTTTTACATAAATTTTACTTTTATCTTATCTGAAAGGGCATATTTTCTTATGAAAATTCTGAACATTTCAAGCCAAAATATTGAACCGTTTACGAGAAGTATATATTTTTGTGCTATAGATAAACAAATTGTTGTGGACAACAGTTCAGATTTATATAGAATTTGTTATTTCTGTCTCAACTTTAAAAGCGTATTTTTAGCTTATATATAACAACTTCAAAAAACTGATATCATTTCTTTGCATTAGAATAACCAATCTTTGCATCAAGACAAACTTTTAAAAAATGAAATGAATGTGAAATGTCACTTTAAATAGTTTGATGAACCGAACATCTGAAACTTATTCATAAATTTGTTTCTGTTTAGGGGTTTTAAGAGGTTGCGATAATGGAAGACTTTTGGGCAACACTTTATCTGATTTACGAATTCAATAAAACGCAAGACTGTGGTAAAGAAAACATCAAATTGATATTGACAAAGTGGTGCTTGTTTATGTCAAGACCATACCATCATTTTGATTGTGTAAATTTATTTGGCCGCGAGGAATCTGTTCGTCTGGGATAAGAACTGTTGCCAGAATTGTCTGCATTTAACCCTTTCCCAAACGACAAAATTTTAGGGTGATCCACTTCAAAAAATGTCACAAATGACCAGATGGATGTTATTAAAGATAGGATATGTGTAAAATATGACACAGAAAATATTGATACAAAAGGAGAAACTGCTGGTTATCAGCAGTTTCTTCTTTTGTTTCAATGTTTTCCCAAGCCTTTTCAATTAGAGACGTCAAAACCAGGTCTTTTTTGGGAAAGGGTTAATCCATCCCCACATAAAGACGCCTTTTGACGCTAAACAACATGAAGGCTTCCACAAACATTGTGGAGAACAAAGAAATTGCTTGCGACAAGCAATTTAATTGTTTTCATAATGATTACTACCAAAACATACAGAAATATATCAAATCTCATTGCCTGCAGTATCTTTGAATTTGGATTAGTGTAAAACTTTGTACTTTGGTAATAGGTTAATCTATGTTAAGAACATACCTGGATGTTTCGTACAGTAAAATCATTGCCCCTTAGTTATACAGATGATTAAAACCAAAACATGCACGTCGGACTTTGATCTTAATTCAGCAGTGCTAGTCTACGCGACGAACATGTAGCCTTTTACATAAACGTCTTTTGTGTGTACTACATGTACTTAGTAAGAGATAATACAAAAATAGGAGGGAAGAAGACAACGTTTAGTTTATTCCATTCTCCAAATGTTTTTCTTCATTATGACAAACAAATGCCAAACAAGTGGCAAACTTTTGTATGACTTCACCGTCAGCTGCACCAGCCAAGATACGTTTATAGTTCGAAATGTTCTCAATTTGGCGGTGGATAATCACGTGATATAATATTTTCAGAAAATCTTTACTAATTTCGTTAATACTGGACCGATTTGAATTCGATTTGAAGCAGAGAATGTGGACAGACGTCACGCACTAGATGGAGGTGGTTGATTGTTGAAAAATTAACTGATAAAAATGTTATTCCATAAAAAGATAAACCAACATTTTGGTTTATCTTCAATAACTTTTTTATCAGTTGATTTTTCGAAATCCAACACGTCAAGCTTATTCCTGGCATTTTACCACCTTCTCTGCTTAAAACCGAATTTAAATTGGTCAAGTATTAAAAAAGATATTGAAGATTATCGGAAATTCTGAGCCACGTGATTATACACCACGTTTAAATTTTCAGTGCGATTAGGTTACCGTCGTTAATTGTATCGCGCCTATGGCGCGATACATATTGTGGTATACATATTCTAATTTTAGAAATTACGTCATGAGCGATAATTATTTGTACTTGAAAGTCGTTTATATAACCTACACATAAACTGTTTACACGGTATAATTTTTCAAGCAGTACTATAAGTATACATTGAAGTTCGTTTAATCTCAGACCACGCTGAAAATTCGTGTAAACGAAATTCTAGTATAGTTTTATACTTTGCATAGCAATGGAAAGTCCCTACTTCCGTTTTGCCCATGGTGGACATGTATTTTTCCTATCCGTTTAAATGCAACGCATTTATGCATACCATTTCGGGTTGGACTAAAACACGCAATGGACCTGTTTTTGGCGCAAAGGACGCAAAGGACATGAAGGTGACGCAAATGAGATTTATATCAGTCCAAACTCCTTAATCATGATTTTTTTTTTATCGCATTAGATTGTTATATTCGTGTATTTTACGATTAAATCTAGTCAGTAATCTTTGTTTTGGGACATAAAGTGTCTGATTTTTGTGTTGAATCCGATTTAATAGGCTACTCACGGACGAAAAGGAGCTGGCTGCGGCGCAAAGGAGATTCATATAAGCCCAAACTCCTTTATCATTAATTTTTATCGCATTTAAATTGTAATTTTCACGTATTTTAAGATCATATCTAATCCATAATGTTTATTTTTTTGACAAAAGGTGTCTGTTTTCTGTATAAATTCCGATTTTCATATGCTAATCACAGGCGAGAAGGAGCTGGGTGGCGCAAAGGAGATTTGTATCTGTATAAACTTTTTAATCATAGATTTTCGTCACAATTGATTGTAATATTTATGTATTATTAGACCATAGCTATTCAATAATAATTATGTATTCTTTAGAAAAAAGTGTCTGATTGTTTTATTAATTCCGATTTTCATAGGCTATACTCACGGGCGAAAAGGAGCTTGCGGTGGCGCAAAGGAGATTCAAATCAGCATAAACTCCTAAATCATGAATTTTTATTGCATTAAATTGCTATATTCATGTATTGTAGGATCATATCTAATCAATAATGTTTATGTTAGAACATAAAGTGTCTGGTTTTTGTATTAGTTCCGATTTTCATAGGCTATACTCACGTGCGAAAATGAGCTTGCGGTGGCGCAAAGGAGATTCATATCAGCCCAAACTTCTTAATTTTGAATTTTCATCGCATCAAATTTTTTTAGCCCAACCGTACCATTTCGAATCGCAATAAGAAATCAAAGAACGAGAAGTACCTTACTATTGAATGACCACTACATGTTGAATTTGGACTGGTCAACTTGCATTGTTACAAGGGATCGTATTATCTGACTAGATATGTATATTGCTAGTAGAACAAATGGGTTTTCTCAAGCGTTTTTCAAAATTGCATTACAATGTGAATTCCTACTTTCGGTTTACCCATGGCCTATCCGATTCACTGCATCGCTTCCTAAGAAATCAAAGCACGAAAAAGACTTACCCGGTAAGTATTGAATGAACACTGCATGTACAATTATGGATGATTCGATTTCATAATTTCAAGGGATCGTCTGAACTAAATAGGCATGTGTATAACTAGTAGAACAAATAGGTTTTCTCAATTTTTTTTCTAAAAATTACAAACTGTTAGGAGTTTTCACATAAAAGAACAACCCAATTTTAATGTCTCAACAGTTTTTGACTGGATGGATTTCAAACCCGTTCAAAAGAATACTTTATGCGCAATCAATTCGCCGCCACAATCAAAACTTTAGTCCTGTACTTTTTGTTACACTCTAGTATTAATCGTTCAAATTAACCCGAGATATTTGCATATTCGGGTCACATTGGGTCACGATTGTATTGAAATGAATATTTATTTACCGTTAAATACTAGTCTTTCTTCATGCATAGTCTGTGGTGTAATGGTAAGTATCTCTGACTTCAGACCTGACGGTCAAGGATCGAATCTCAGAAGGTGACTATTTTTTTTTTATTATTAATAAATATTTTTTTCTACTTTTGCCTCAATATTTTCCTTGCTCTAAGGTACAACTTCAATTCACAAATAAACTCATTTTGTCGTCTGCAACTACTCTCAAGGGGAATCAGTCCTAAATTTGGCAGTTTGGGAAACCAGCTCTCATTATCATAAATATCACAGGATCAGACGTGGAAGATACCGACACAGCAGACGAGTGCCCTATGGACACTGGGCAGTGCTAATGACACTGCTGACGAGATGTAACTTGGATGTTGAATGCTATGTTTGAAATGAAATGATTTAATAAAATAATGAAATATACAACTGAAACAATAGAAATTTTAAATAAATATAAAAATAAAAATAAACACAAAGAAAGTATATCAATTGTAAAATTAAAAGATGTAAAGCACATACAGTAAAAAGAAGAAATAAAAGATTCTGGTTCGTTTCGAACCTTGATCTTTCATATCACGAGCCCAACGCGCTATCCAATACGCCACATAGCCAATTTAAACTTTACGCGAAAATAGAATCTATATTTCAAAGGTATCTTATCGTTTAAATCGATAATACCTGAAGCGTGAAATCAGTATGCAAATATCTCAAGTTAAAATGAACAAGCAATAAATCTCCTCGTATGTGTCGCTCGTTCTTTGTGTTTTTTGTGTGTGATAAGTACAAATATAGGTCCCGATTTATGACCTGGCAGAGATGATCTGCCGGGTGAATTATTGAGACATATTCATGGTATTGCTTGTATTGTGTTACAGCTTAAATCCTAAACATTAGCGGCTGGTAGTTGTCACTTTATATGGCATTTCTGTATTTATCTTTTTTACATTTAATTTATTGCAAAAGTAATAAGGATCATATCCGTGGCATTGCGGCTGCTGTGCGTTCGTTCATCTATGTCTGTTATCATAAACGTTTCCTATTCCTGCTGTTATCAAAGCATTTTTAGATTCCATAGACTAAGATTAGCGTGCACTCTGATCTATTCAACACAGTCTGTTCTCTATTGAATGATTATACGAAGAACAAATAAGCTATAGTGGTCAAAATGTTCCGGTTTGGAAAATTTACTTGATACGATTTTTATATTCAGAAGGCTAATGGATAAACAAGTACTTTTTTCTATTTAATTAAAGTATTTTACCTATTCTGACCAAAGGCTAGCGGGGCTTATGCCACGGTCCTGTTTCCGGCGTGCGTTCATGTGAAAACTTCTCCAAAATTACTAGGCCAGTTTCAATCAAGATTCAAACAGGAATCTTCTAACATAGGAATCTAACAGGAATCTTCCTTGCATGGAGCCTTTCGAATTGTTTTTGTTTTCTTTTCTTTTCTTTTTTTTTCGAAAAATATTTTCATAGTGAACTGTGGTTACTATGGTGCACTTTCAATTTATTTGTGTGTGTCTTTTTTTCCTTCTTTTTTTTCCCAAAGAATAATTTCACGGAGAAACGATTCAGGACTATCTTGGTCCTAATTCCTTGCTGAAATATTCGGTTTCTTTTCTTGTTTAAGTTAATTTTAATCCCCATTTATTCAACTGCAACATTTAACACTTTTGTATTTGCTTACTTCCCCTCCTATGTTGTTTGATTAATGTATAATCTGGCTGAACACACAAAAATAGACTAGATCTAGCACCAGCATATGCTGACATAGCATATGCTGACATGCAATCTAGTCTGGTTCCCTGTCGTACTATGTATTTTAGTACGTCAGGCATTCAGTAACAATGGCGGCCTCCAGTGGAGAGATTTCACTACAAAGATAAAGAGCAAAGTTCTTTAATTTTGTGAGCAGGGAAGGGTCATTAGAAGAGTAGATAGGTTTCGGTATATTTTTAATACTAACAATAAACGATTTACATGACCTCAACGCAAACCCGAAATAAAACGGTTTTAAATTATGTACATGAAAACTATTTTAAGGCAATTTGGATCACCATCTTACCAGTAGTCTGATTAGCTCAGTGGTAGAGCGTCTGACTTCGACACCAGAGGTCAAGGGATCGAATCCCACGTTGGGCATATGTTTTTTCGTCTACATTTTGCTTTAATACATTTTCTCAAACCAAACTATTCTGGAAATCACTAAGATGCAATTAAAACATAATTGGTAATTGTGTTTTTATTACGTCTTTGCAATCTGTAGAACCATTTGGTATGAAAAATGTAAAAAGAAAGGGGGTGTGGCTAAAACATGTTACTCTCTTGGGATTCGAACCAGGGACCTCTGGATATCAAAGTAGACGCTCTAACCACTGAGCTAATCGGACTACTGTACAGAGTTGGATCCAAATTGCCGTCATATAGTTTTCATGTACATAATTTAAAACCGTTTTATTTCGGGTTAGCGTTGCGGTCATGTTAAACTTTTATTGCTAGAGTTAAAAATATACCGAAACCTATCTACTCTTCTAATGACCCTTCTCTGCTCACAAAATTAAAGAACTTTGTTCTTTACCTTTGTTAAAATATCGGTGCAATGGACGTCGCCATTACTGGTGTCTTCCTGACCCAATAACGCAGTATTAGGGGCAGGTAAGCCAGACTAACATGCAATCCTGTTTCGGTTTTCACTGCATGTTGACTTAACCAGACACTTGTACCATTCAGTACTTTGGTATAATTTTTTAAGCGCGATACAATTCATTTTGCTGTACATTACAGCAATTTTTTACTTGTCTTTTCTGTTGAAAGGTTTTGGCATTTTAGAAGCTCGTTAATGCAGCAATATTTGCACGCTATGTAATTTTGTGAATATTTATTTGCATGCACAGAAAGCTATTCTAGAAATGTTCACATGAATTAAGAAAAGCTGTAATTTCTAAACACATCGTCTTTGCATAAATCATTTATAATACTGTAATTTCTGTTATCCCGGTATAATGTATCCGTTATATCGTTACGGTATCGATTGCCGGCCCGCAATTCTGCCTTATTCAAGCTGTAGTTACGATATTTCCGCACTTTTCCGACGATACTCTATATATACTGATTGACTTTAAAAAGGCATCACTTATTTTTTCAAATATTTTCGTATTCATTGTCAATAAGATTGAAATTGTACTTCTGATATATATATATTTCAACGAATAAGACACGATATCCATTGAAATTTATTGCAGTTAGTTACCACTTTATCTCGCACGACGTCAACGTGCAAAATATGGATAATGTCTACGTAACTACACCTTAAGTGAACAAATGGATTCTTGTTTTCATATTCCGTATCCCAATGGTTAGAATTTACTTTTATTTCTCAACCGATTTGATTAAACAAAAAATAAAGCTAGGAGACCAAAAGTTCGACACAAATTGTTGGGTTATTCTAAGCGGGTGTTTGTCAACGAGAATGAGCGAAACGTTTAAATGTAAATCAATCGACGATTTTTCACTTTCATTAACGTAGCTTATCTACAGGGATTGCTGCTGAGCATCAGCGTCCTAATCAACCGGTTATAACGATATCAAGACATATCAAGATAATAACATACGTCAACGTCACTTACGTAATTGGTTTACAACAACGTTTTCAACTGCAATTGTAATACGAAGACATTGGTACTTACAAACTCTTGCCAGAGCAGTGAATTAACGAATAAGGTATTGCGGTTTTCACTACTGGCGATTATGCCCGTGACAGATCGTTGCAGAAAGTCATCGTCAGATCAGGGTGCGTCGGAGCTAGACATGCTGAAAATCGGACGCCAAAACTTTTGAATACTCCCCAGCACTATATGGTACATAATTCAAGCCCAAACGGATAAAGATTTTGTCTCAACTCAAGGGTCAACGTGGTCACGATTGTGGAACGTTTTTCATACTCAGAGCGGAATTACACGTTATTAAATAGAGAAAACTGTCAAAATCCTCACACCACCTCTCTTTAGATGGCTATATATCAGCCACTGAATCGAATTTTTGTCTGAAACTTTCAGAAAATGAAAGGGAGATGTCAAGCTTTTTTTGATATACAAAACTTGGCTACGTAGTTGATTATGTATGTTGCATATTATTGCCGGATGAACTTCGGTGATGCGTTTTTAAAGTCAGTCAGTATATTACATGCGCTCTCCGCTTTTTACCGGCGATAATCTATATATTACATGCGCTCTTAGACATCGCATTTCCGTATTTTACACGCATATTTAGAGGTCCGGGCCTGCATCAGTGCTATCAAAAGTTTCTGCTATATTATAAACCTACTAATTGTCTTTTATATTTCAAGCACGAATGGCTGCAACTATAAAGATTAATTTGACATGCTTTTCTTCTTCTAGTTCTCGTTTTATTTGAAATCAATGGAATATTTCAGTATGTTTGCGAGATACTTCAAATACAATATTAATCCCCCGGGCGAGAGAATGTGTTTCTATATTTATTTTGCGATCTCGTTAACAAATGATATTGCAATGACAACCGTATGTGAGGAAACACATATAATCATTATATTTGGCACGTTTTAACGTTTTCGTCATTTTTATTTGTGCTTATTGACACACATAAGTAGATAGACCAACTTTGTAAATGACAGGATCAATAGCATCTCTTTATGGTTTAAATAGACTCAGGAAACGGAAAGATTTTCTTTATCAGAATGTTCCATTTTGTGAAACCCATTATTTGCTATTAGAATGGTAAGCGAACTTTCCTCTTTGTAATAATTTACCGTAAATTATCCGCTTGTCTAGAATCCTTCCGAATAAGATGAATAATATATTTCCTAAGGCTACAGAACGTCTTTCCGCTTTCTAGCTTATCATAAAAAAATTAGAAGCTTTCCTCGTATAGAATCCAAATTGTATTTGTACAGAATATGACACTTAGCCGGGTCATCAAAATATATGAGCCGGGATCTGGAAAAAAGTCACTTATAGCATTTGAGAACAACATGGTTCCAGATCAGCCAGCGTATACACGCAGTCTGACCAGGAACCATATTGTTCTCCAATAGCTTCCACATGGTCTGTAGCAACCATTTGAGAGTAACATGCACGCTGGCTAGACTGCATCAATGCCCAGCCTGACCTTGAAATCTGACTGTCTCAAATGCTATAAGGGACGTTTTTCCAGATCCTGGCTCAATTATGTATTTAGCTTCCTCGAGAACTTTCATTCTTTACCTTCTGTCGTAGAAGGAAAACTTGACAAACATTGATTTGAAAAGATGTGTGAGCGATAATGTTGTCTTGAGTGATTCCCCGTAGTTTTGTAGATTACATTTTCTGTCGAAGGATATATCATGCAGGGTTTCTGAAAGCCATTGTCCGAGCTACCCAGGTTTGCCAAAAAGAGAATACCGACGAGTAGAATTTGTCAACCTTTCGATCATTTTTGTTCATACGGGCATATGACGTTTGCCAATTGAAAGATTTCAGAGCCACGGACATGTAGTAAATTGATGGACAAATATTCGACACGTCACACTTAACCCTTTCTCAAATAAGACCTGGTTTTGACGTCCCAAATGGAAAAAGGCTTGGGAAAACAAAGAGACAAAAGACGAAACTGCTGATAACCAGCAGTTTCTCCTTTTGTCTCAATATTTTCTGTGCAATATTTTACACAAATCATATCTTAAATAACTTTTATTTTGTCATTTGTGGCAGTTTTTGAAGTGGGTCACTATAAAAGTTTGCCGTTTGTTAAAGGGTTAAAAGATTACATTTTCTGTCGAAGGATATATCATGCAGGGGTTCAGAAAGCCATTGTACGAGCTACCCAGGTTGTCCAAAAGAGAATACCGACGAGTAGAATTTGCCAACATTTCGATCATTTTTGTTCATAGGGACAACTGACGTTTGCCAATGGACCGCTACCGAGATCCAAGAGTTATCCTGAAATTGCCCTTGATTTAGCGGGATTTATCTCCCTTGAAAACAACTGGGTAGTTCCGGTCTATTTTTGTAGATACACTAAAGAGTAAAATTCCTTACTTCGCACGCAAAATACGATTTTTTTCTTTACAAACGCATATTTAGCAGAATCGTCGTATACCATCGAATTGTTCAGTTACTACTGATTAAACCAGAATAAGTTTCGGCTCTGATTTCATCCAGTTGATATATTTAATCCAGGTTAAACATCGGCCTGTTGAAAGCCATAAAAAACCTCTGCCCAGCTCGCCGCAAATTTCCATGATTTCCGAATATAATGGTCGAGCAAGTTTTTATTTAGTTTTGCATATTGTAGAAACAATGTATTTTCAATATTTTATTTTAGTTGGATTATTTTCACTTTATTGACGATTCTGCATGGGTGTCATTGAAAACGTGAAAAATGTTGTAATATTCAGCATTAATTTTGGAATTTGTTGATCCAAGTCACTCTTCACAAGCGGTCAATATGAGAAAAAGTCTCCTTACTGTGAAATAATTTCAAAATCCAAATAACTACACATCTAAAACGCTTTTTAATTATTAAATATGAATTAATACAAAATATTTTCGTACATTTTGAGAAAAAGGAATGTATAGTTTTCTCTCAAAAAGCTTTTAAATCCTCTCCTTTGGCATAGTTACTGACCTTCTAGTATGACAAACTTAAGTTTTATTGTTTGGAAAAGGATTAACAATTAATTGTCTACCGACAAAAGGTAATTGGAATGTCAATTACCACGGACCTTGTGTATATCACACCAATCAGTTAGCCAAATTCCTTTAATTGATCTCCGCAGATAAATCGCAAGTTACTGTATATTAAAGGGACTTATCATAATAGACAAAAGATTGACAGACCCGAATGATAAATTTATAGGCATGACAAAATTCCAACTTGCACCCTTAATTACATAATTTTACGACTTATTAAACACATTTGCTTAAGCATGTTAAACTGAGTTTGCCAACCCGTGCCAAACAAACAAAAAGAAAAATAAAACCCTGTTGACAGTTTAACCCTTTCCCAAACGACCGCCCTTTAGACCGCTAAAAGAATGTTAAAATAAGACTGCAAACCCGTGCTAAACAAAATTGAAAAAAAAAAATAAAATAAAAAAAATAATAAAAAAAAAAAACGTTGAAAGTTTAACCCTTTCCCAAACGACAGCCTTTTAGGCTACTCAAAAATGAAGGCTGATTCGGGTGACGAAATAAGGCAAAAAATGTGTAAATTGTAGCAAAACTATCAAAGGAGGGATAGAAATTGCACATTGTCAACAAGTTTTCCTTTTCACTCGAAATTTTCCGAACAAAATTCAGGGTCGTCAAAACCAGGTCTTGTTTGGGAAAGTTTGAATTATAAGGCCTACCATCAGCAATGAATGATATTGGATAATGATTTTGGATTTATAACTATATAGCAGCTGATAAAGCAGGGTAATTAATTCTAAAATTATTATTTCAAATCTTAAACATACATAATGGGTACGTATTTCAATCATCTTTGGGAGATGATACAATGAGTACCTACAGCATAGGGTTTGAAGAACAATTCAAGACATTTTGCATGTTGAAAAAGCGATACCCGTTCTTATCTGTAGCCCTTACCGGAAGCGGAACAACCCAATAATTCAAGGAGGATAATTATCAAGGGAGATCACCCCAGAACCCGTTACACGGCCATTGAAAGATTTGAGAGCCCCGGAAATGTAGTAAATTGAGGGACAATTATTCGATACGTCACACTTAAGGACGTTCTGGAAAGTGTGAAAATTGTTGACCCTAGTCAGTCTGCGTACTTACTCCGACTGACTAGGATGGAGCTTATTTACCACAAGGTAATTTTAGTAAGCTATATTGCTTTCCCTACTATACTATATGACCATTTCCTAGATGCGACGTCTTGTTGACGACTGTAAGTGTGAAACGTTTGTGAAAATTTAGTTTTTGGAACTTCCCATAAGGTTTCTGTTAACATGTTGGGTCACATTAATTACGATCATGGTAAGATTGGATGAAGTGCACTATACCATTTACAAGCATATTCCGTAATTCACCAACACAAGCTCCACGGGGTTGATATGTCTGTCCATTTTCTAAATCGATTGTCGATAGCAAACATAATATTACAAGCCATTATGTATGTCTCAGCCAATCATAATAGACTAGGAGAAGTTTTCTGTACGAGGCCTAAAATGGTTCCAGGGAGGACAACTTGTTACAAGCAAGAGACAATGCTTAAACGATGTAGCAATGTCCCCTTAATCACTTAAGCCCTGTCTCTCTGTCCGCATCAATGGTGAAGTAGGTCTAAGTAGGTCAAAGGTCAACTAGGTGAAAAAAATAAATGGTATATGGGGTATAGTTAAACAATCCGCTATAACTCATTTAGTTTTTGGTTTAGAATGAAAATAAAGCTTATTGATCTTTATTTTGAAGTATAAATATGCCAATTAGCTGATTTGCATATGCATGATTTTTAAGGTTTAATTGGAAATTTTGATCATTTTTTTGGTCATGTTTTCAGAGTGGAGTTCGAACGAAAGCTATAGCCCACTAAGTTGGTGGTGTATATTCACAAATTTGGTACCAAAATAAAGCCTAGACATCTATCCCCAAGTTAAGTTATGCAAAAAAGCTTAATTGCATATGCACATTTTTTTTTATTATTTTTAATTAATTGATGAAAATATCCCCCATTAATGAAAAATTGATATATACAGAGCTTTGCAGCTTCCTGGGAGGATATAATCACATTGCATATGTAAAACGTCCAGTCCAAAACTGAAGTTAGAAGTTTTAGGTCTTTTTTTTACAGAATCAGATTGATTTACAGTATAGTAGAGTGTTTGGTTTCCATGGAAACATATATTGTAAAAGTAGTTTTTTGGGTGAAACGGGGGAAACAGCTATCAGTCACAAAATCCTTGGTGTAGACGAACAATCAATGTTTTTAATTGAAGACAAGACATCCAATTTTTGTTCAGAATAAGTATGCAATTAAGCCTGTGGAGGCTTATTTGCATATTCATAACTTTGAAGAATTTATTGGAACAATTGATGGAATTATAGTCAATTTTTGCGAGTACATCAGAAAAAATCAGACATATGTCGAATAGTTCTTGGTATAGATTTACCATTTTAGTATCAAATTGAAGCTTTTAATCATTCGTCTTTATTTTTCGGACAGTTATGCAAATGAAATAATTTGCATATGCATACTTTTGTAGATTTAATTGGAAATTCTTGTGAAATTTTCTCAGTTTTTGTTAAGAATTTTGCAGGAAAATGGATATTCCTTAATTAGTTGATGGTGTTCTCTTACAATTTTGGTGTCAAAATAAAACCTAGGACTCTCTTAATTCCAGATTTCCAAAAATAGCTTATTTACATTCCAACATTTTTTATTCTATTTTAAATCATGATGAAAATATCACAAATTTGTGAATATTTGGTACTTACTTTTTAACATATATGCTTGCAACGAAAAAAGCTGACGAAATGGTCATTGTTGTGAACCAGGGTGTAATACAATTTCTAGTCTAATTCTGCTGAATGGGTTGAAGAGCAATTACATGCAGTTTATGGGTGTCCTCTCCTTCTTACCAAATTTTGGATGAAGGAATTCCAAGATTGCAGATAGGGTGAAGAAGACGAAAGGGTTTAAAAGAACGCTACTGCGAAGAGCTGGTTAGGGTTACCAAGGCGTTGACTTCTATAGATTGGTATTAATAATTTGCAAACTAGATGGAAATGTAACATTGTGGAGTTGGAATAACTAAACAAACATTGATTGCGTAATCTACTGATTTCCACCAAAGAGTAAAAAGGAAAGCATAGCGATCATATTCATGATTGTTAAGTAATTGTGACGAGATGATTTGCACAAGCAAATTACATGTATTTATAAGTTTAGATTTTGTTTATAAACATCAGTTTATCTTGCGACCATTGTACGTGTTATACATTTAACTGAGAACTTGTGCAATTCATAGTATTCATTAAACAAAATTGGTTTGCTGGTAGCAGAATAAAAAAGATCTGCAAATGTATTTCAAACAATAAGGTCATATCAAACTACCATTTGCAATACACAAAATATATTTGGGTCGATATATTTTGACCTTATACTTTTCCTACATACTCCTTATATTCCCTTAAGTACTATACACTATACAGGCCATGAATATCTTACAGCTAGCCCCCTACTGAAACCTATAAAACCTCTGAAAAACTTCAATTTCAGAGCAAAACTTTAAAACCTTTACTTTTTTGCCAGAAAACCGTTTCAACCGCAAAATAGCCTGTAATTTTCACCCAAAACCTGTATATTTGCTCTGGCTGGTTGTCTTGCAAGCTTAAAGCAAGTGATGGCTTTCGTTCTGCATTATCCCTCTTTATGCGTAGTTTAACAATGAAAATGTCACCAGATGCCACCAAATCTTACCCAAATTTCTAAAATTTTGTCGGTAAGATCCCGTATACCCCCTTACGAAACAAGTGCCTAAAATGACTTTGACTGTATATTTTCTATGAAAATGGCCATTATTCACTCTTTATGTTTTTCAAATTTTACACTAAAAGGTATTTATTTACATAAATGTGAGCCTTTATGAAAACCTTTATTTCTATTTTAGTATGCTAGGAGGCCTGCTACAGACTATTAGTTTAAGTCTCAAGGGTACAGACCAAACACCAAGAATCTATTTTATTTCTATTTTCTTAACATTTTTTGCTATATTTCAATGTAGGTACATACAAGTGACAGATACAGGATTGATTACAACGATAATTATTACTAAATGAATATTTCAACATAGTAATAAGTTAAATATTGTCCATAGATTTGTCAGGTATATTGTCATGGGGTTAGCTAAAACAATCACAGGTCCAACGATTTCCGCTATTTATATACCAACAATTTATCCGTGTCTACTCCAAAACATATCAGATGTGGATCAACGTGGTAATTTTAGACTTAGTAATTGAAAAAGACCAATTGATTGAAAACATTTAGTGAATAATCTTGATGGGATTGTGAAGAAGGCCGTAGGAACAGAGGGGTGGGGAGGGTTGGGCTGTGCATGGCTAAGCCCCTACCCCAAGTTGTCCAAAAATGCCGAATTTTCCTTATTTTTCACTGAAAATATAGGGAAAAACAAATTTAACCCCCCCCCCCCCCCCCCACAGTTTTCAGACACAGGGGCTTCAGCTACCCCAATACAAAATTGCTTCCTACTGGCATGTGAAGGATGGATGAAACAAACATAATGTCACATGTACTGAGTGATTTGCATAATACGAGATACACGCAGAACCGAAGAGTTCGATTTCTTGAACAGGTGTTATTATCAGAATATCAATGGTGGCAGTTAACCTTCTGATTACAGAAATATATTACATGTATGCCATTTATGTACGAAACGTATTGAAACATGAATACATCTTTAAAGGCACCCATGTAGGGTTGTCAGACGTACAAACATGTAAATATATTAAAGAAATATCGTATGGAATGGTCAACCTAGATGCACATGTAGCTAGATAATTTCTGTCCAAGGAAATTTCAAATTAAGCTCGTTTAGTCCTTCTAAATCATGTCTGTATATAATTAATTTACCCGCTCCTTATATACTAAAACAAAAAAGAAACGCATTTTCCTTTTCAATTCCTTCTAACGCAAAGACATCAAATCAGATTTAAACAAAATTTAATACATTTAAAGCAATAACATTTCACCTTGTAAAGTTCACAAAATCTTGTTGGTAGTAAATTTCATTAGTAAGAAAACACCATGTTTACACCGGGCGTCAGCACAATTTGACAAAAAAAATGCATGTAAGTCGAAAAACACAATCTGTTTCGTTCAATTTGGTCCGATATTCGAATGTTGTGAAGTCCATACGATTTATTAGCGGTCTCTGTTGCAGTCTTAAACCTATCGTATAGGTGGGTTTAACGCGATGATACTGTCCTACCTTGACGTTATATCTCTTGCACGTCCGCTTCGTGCTCGATCGGTTGTGGTCCCATTGAGAACCAACAACGTATACAGTCGAAAATGTGTCGATCTGTTGCCCAATCAATGTCTTACGACAACATTTTGACTTTTTCACCTAACAACGCCCGTACTGCAGCCAGGCGCTGGTTTTTGGCATAGCCATGCTATGCGTAGGGTAGTGAAAAGTGTGTGAACGCTTTGACTTCTTCTTTGGCTATGTTCTAGCTTGTGTTTGATAAAAAATTGTTTAGATAGTAGTAATTTAGAAAATACGACATGAGATAATAAGTTTTTTACAGTTTACCATGTATCACGTGATGAATGTACGACATCTAAAGAAAATAACACTGTATTCATGAGTTTGGATGCAGGTATATCAAATTATGTACTCAATAGCCATTAAAACATATTTTGTCGAAAATATTATGAAAAATTTGGGTTGCGTATCTTTTTTTGTCCTAGTATATTTATAGTAACATTTATTTGAACCTAAACCTTGACAGATAGAATAACACTAGGTTCCAGCACTAAATTCCCTTCCTTTTGGATCTAGATAATACAATGCAACACACAGAAATGCAAACTGCCATTCCCCATGTTGATCTGATTCCTGAAAAGTCTAGCATGGACCCCGTTAGTGTCTTATAATGACTGTAAAATATTGAGAGGAGTATTCTCAGCTGTCTTTTATGCTATTTTTTCATTTTGAGTTTTGCTTTATCAAATTGCACTTTAAATTTGTGTATACTAGATAAATATTTGTTGAAAGAGTCGTGGTTTTGACATTAGGATGTTGATATTTGAGCGGTATCAGGCTCACATGCTGTTTTATTTAATTGTCATTTTCGCTCATAAACATTTGATTAATTTTCAGAAATTTGTACTACAAATCCATGCAAATATGATTTCAAAACAATAATTTTCTATAACATATCTTTAAATTTATCATAGAATAACATTTATGTGTGAGACGTATTGTTACATCAAAGTTTGCACTTTTTTTGTATTTTTTTGGAAAAATTTGCCCCACCCACTTTTAGCTATAGCTACAGGCGTAAGCTATTGACTAATTCTGTGGACAAATATATATAAGTCAAGAACAGGTTTCTAGTCAATTTTTAAGCATAATTTCACAAACACAAACATACCTTTGGTATTTTCTAAACTTTTTTTTCATTTTTAGACAAAACTTATTTTTGTGATTTTTGGCCATTTTTCGCTATATTTATGTATATTTACAAAAATACACTGTAAAAAAGTTGCATGTTATTATTGTAAGTAGAAGTGCAAATCATTAGCTAAATTTTGATACCAAAATAATTGTTTTAGCTTTATAAATGAGTAAGGTACGGGGAATTTTAGGAGGCATGTGTGACAAATGCACCGAATGACCTTTGACCTGAATAAAATCCCTTTGCGCCATTGATTCGGACAAAGAGACAGGGCTAGAATTGACCGTGATATATAAATGAATCATTCTATATATGTCTCTTGCTTGTAACAAATTGTCCTCCCTGATTTGATTTTTCAGATTTTCACTACCAGTCTATAATGATTGTTGTGTGATTTCAAAGTTATTATGAGTATAATACTGGTAGATAAATACCACCTCAAACGTCCTTTTTGAAACAACACATTTTGGCATGGCAATACACTTTCCCT
The DNA here is from genome assembly GCA_963680895.1 of Fragum sueziense. Lineage (NCBI taxonomy): Eukaryota > Metazoa > Mollusca > Bivalvia > Cardiida > Cardiidae > Fragum > Fragum sueziense. The sequence continues at coordinate 15,227,108 of OY804593.1, forward strand.
GCCTCATGGATTATCATTTTCCGTTTTATTCCATCTAGACGACCATTTACATTTCTTTTCTGCAGACAAAATTAGATTTAACAAATTGCATTAATTAATTAATTTGATATGAAACTTTTTATGTAAAAAGGGGCTTAAAATTTTCTCTGAGATATTGTCACTGATCTGAAATTTTTCTCTTTTTTCGCCCAAAAGATTTCTGTATTTTGGTCCTTACGCCGACGTTGATTTTTTTTATTTGTGTTTTAATCCACATCTTATTTAAGGCTAATGTGCAATTTTTTTGGTCGCAATCTTTAAAAAACACGACACATCTGCTTAAAGGGACATTACATTCCACTTTCATTTTAAAAGTATGTCTTGATGCTAAGATTGGTTATTCGAATGCGTAGAAATGATATCGGGTTTTTGAAGTTGTTATCTATAAGTGAAAAATACACCTTTAAAGTTGAGACAGAAATTACAAATCTGAATTGTTGTCCACAACAATTTGTTAAATTTTAGCACAAAAATATAGTTATATTTCTCGTAAACGGTTCAATATTTGCCTTAACTCTTTCACTGCCAAAGGCGACTTTTGTCGCTTTACCGTTCCCTGCCATAGGCGACTTCAGTCGACAAATTTATGGGGGCGAAATATGTGAATATTTTAAACAGCTAAGTGGTGTTCACACATTCTTTTTCTAATAGCACCGTTTTAGTAATCAAAGTACTAGCGTTTGACAGGTGAAACAGTAGATTTTGTGTTACAATCGGTAAGCTTTTGGTATTTTTATGGGGAATTTTCAAAGACAAAAGACAACAATATGGCTGCCATTAGATCATACACTTGCTATTTATGCCAACAAGCTGTAATTATCACTATGAATGACACCAAAAATGCTGGCAAAGGCTTCGGGATAGTGTGAAATTATGTTTAGTTGACAATTCAACAATCTGTTCCATCAAATTATTATACTTTCAACGAAAACATTTAGTCGAGGTTTGCTCACCCAATTTTTTGCATTGTTCTACTAGATTGTAACAATTTTTGAGTTAGATAAAAAAAAAAGAAATAATATTGTCATTTCATGAATAACTTTGACATTTTGATAACATAAAAATGCTTCATTTGTCTGTATGTCCTGAAAATTTGAAAAGAATCCATCAAATGAGTCAAAAGTTATGCATGATTTTGTGTACAAGGTATCGATTCTTGGAAATTTCTTCGAATTAATTCAGCGGTTAGAGACGCGTCAAAGGTCAATATTTGGCAAGATTTTCTGAATTGTCATAAGAAAATTTGCTCTTTCGGATAAAAATAAAAGTAAAATTTATGATGAATAAATGTGAAATGTCACTTTAACTGCATTTATTATTTACGTCAATATTACCCAGTTTATAAATCAGAAAATAGACGCTTTTTGTATTTGTATATGTTAGACAAAAAAGACGATACTAAAAGAAATGGTTAAAAAAAAAAGAAAGAAAAAAAAAAAAAAACATGAAAAATGCAGCTGGTCTTGTTTTGATACAGGTATATAATATGAAGTAAATAAAGTCTTTCCCATTCTTTTGCCAACAGCAAATTGCTCTTTGAGATATATAGCATATCAAACTGCATTTTATTTACAGTTTCCCAGTATGCATTACGCATTGAGTACTCATGTAATTCAAGCCATAAACAAAACAGTTCAAACCATATACATGTATCGTCATTTGATATAAACCTCTCTTGCTGTAAGACGCCTTATGAAACATATTGCCTTGTTCCGCTGTGAGAAAGAGATTGCACACGTAGCGCATCTACCGGAAATTGATATCCGGAATTCTCAGAGCTTTCTGTTATTCTTGAAAAGTAGCACAAACAATAACTGCAAATAGAACAATACCAAATATTTACATTTCCACGTGTTATTGTTTTCATTTGCTAGTTTATGCTTTCGATGACACGGCCGCGGCCTAAGCGCAGTTGGTAGCGCATCTGTCTCAAATTCGAGAGGTCCTAGGTTCGATATCCGGCAAAATTGTCACCCACCAATGGGTTTCAAATCGTTAACCTAAGTGGGCGAGCAGCTGGAGGCTTGGTAAGGGTGTTGTGGTAGTACTGGTTTGAGAAACAACAGGAATCCATGGGTAAATGCTCCAACCGCCGCGATATGACCCTGGCAGTTGAAAACGGCGTAAACCCCCAATAAACTCAAACTTTCGATGACACACGCAATGTTCTTATATATGGTGTATTTTTGTATATTTTACCCTGGGACAACTTTATTGTAGGCGGAAAAGTCAATTAGTTTCAAAACCATCGCTCACGAAAATAATGTCGTTGCATAGGTTGCAATTATCATTATTTCGGAGAGGAGATTCAATAAAACATTTTATTTGGAAAAGCGTTATAGCATTTTTACATCCGGGTTCTCGAATTGCCACTAACATAACTCATAAGTGTCATCAGTCGATAGATCTATATTACTTTTTTTTTCAATTTTCAGTTTTTGATTGCTTTCTATTAATAGCCTGTGTAAATAGTCTTGATGATTAATCACAAACAATCTTCTAACTGATATTGTCCAGCAAGATTAACCCGGGACATCTGCATATGCAATGACCTCACTTCGGCATTGTTTTGTTTAGACGCTCAACTAACGGACTTTGCGCACGAAAATTAAGTTGTCCCGGGTTAATCTTGCTGGACAATAGTAGGCATATATAGTCTGTCGGGTATAAATGTAAACTTGTATACAAACGCTAAAAAACAAATACATAGTTTTAACATTTACCAAACCATTTATCGTGAGCTATACGAGCGAATTAATGTCCTAATTCCTTTATTCCCAAAAGAGGAAGTGTTTGCGTTGGGCCATTTATCAACAATAAGAAGTAAAGTGTTTGTATACAAGTCTACATTTATAGCCGATGAGTTATACATTTTGTACTATTATTATACATTCAAAGTTAAACGAGAATCGATACGGTTGTTTTGGTTTATTTTTAGGTAGAACTACTACCTTTACCTACGTAAAATTAAAGCAAGACAACCGTATCGATTCTCGTTTAATTGTGAACCTATTATAAAACATATTGGGTTTACATGTTTATATTGATAGATGGTCGGTGTTGTTATACCATCTAGTATTCACTGGTGGTGAACTCGGACAAAGCGAGGAACATTTTTCATGAACACAAGGTACAGATACTTCATTGCACATACGGATTTTTGTAAACAATACACGTGGTATTTTGTTTTACTTCTTTTTCCGTCTTTTTTTAAAGGATGCACTCAAATGGAAGTTACTAAGGTATGTAGATATGATTTATAACACGCACGAAAATATCAGTTTTATCGATCATTATTTTCAAATGGTATAAACGGATTGCAAGTGCACAAAGCGCATATTGAGATCATGTGGGTTGATCTTAATCGCCCGAACGAAATGGTACGATATCACTGTTTATGTTTATCTATTTGCATTGCAAGTATACAAAAAAGACATATAAATGTACAAATAAAGGCTGTAAATGGCAGTTTTCGGTGTCATGTCATTGAAAATCATTGTGCGGTTTCTTCGTGACAACGTTACAGCATGTTTGCGATGTTATCTTTTCCAGCTACGGTGTTTTATGAGCACATGTTTGATAAATTAATCGATTTCACTGGACTTAACGGCACATTTAAACATTTTTTCGGTAATATCGCATCATCATCATCATCATCATCATCATCATCATCATCATCATCATCATCATCATCATCATCATCATCATCATCATCATCATCATCATCATCATCATCATCATCATCATCATTTTTATCGTTACCTTGGAGTTTCACCGGTAAGATTTTCGTTATGCCTTCTTAAATTTGGTACAGGTGGAGAATAAGCTATTAAATGAGAACAAGATGGATCTTGATCAGACAGTGCACATGCAAAGTCCGATCTGGATCCATGTTGGTCGCAAAAGCCTAAATGAACGTTTCCAGATCTATACTGTAATATTTGTCATTACCATTATCACCATTTATTCTAAGGAGGATCCACTGCTTCACACATCCCAGGTCCGTACGAACAGGGGGACTCTGGAGCCCCCCCCCTCATAGTTTGCAAAAATGCCGAATTTTCATCATTTTACATTTAAAACTTATGGCAAATCTAATTTAGTCCCCCCCCCCCCCGAATATTAGACACTGGACTAGACAGGGCCCATATGGAATTGCTTTCTACGGGCATGCATTCTAAAGTATACTAACGGGAAAAGTTAACAGTGCGCATTTTCTTTTTAATTAACACCTTGATTGCATGCGGTACATGAATAAAATTTTACAAATGCACATTTAATCTTTTACTTTCAATAATTGTCAATTTATCACTATACTTGTTATTACCGTAACAATTCCTGAAAGTGGATAAGGATAAGATTCGCGTTTACAAGACATTTTCGAGTGTGAACACCGTTGGTATTAATACATGCTATGCAATTGTCCTTAGAAAACAATAGATGCTGTCTAAACCACTGAAGGTAATGTTGTCAATAACATCGTAGCAAGACTATGGGTATCGCAAGACGTCTGAAACGGATGGTCTAATACGTTAATCAGCCTCTACTGCTGATAGAACTCAACCCAGGAAGCAATCTATCTGTAACGTTTGCCTTTTTCTGTCGATTTCACAGGTAGTAGTCCCGATAATGGTTGTCTTGTCGGAATGACGTCACGTGTAGACGTTGGATGTGTTGGAATCGTCTCAAAATTGTAGCATGGCAAGAAAATCGAAACAGTCTAATTAATGGGGTAATTCGACTGTTTTCGATTTACTTGCCATGCTTCAATATCTTGTATTTATTTCGGTACATTTATGAATAATCCTAAAATTGGCGACCATTTGCATTAGACAAGACTTAGTGGCTTCTTTCTTATGACGGGGAGTATATTTGTGCTTCTATAATTAAATCCATTTGTTTCAATGTTTTAGATTTCTGGAAGATAAAATGTTAAAAAAGACGTTTCACTACATTTCTCCTGAAACAAAAATTTACGCTCATGATCTGTTTTCATGACTTTATAGCATCGCCGCCAAACAATACGACGTCGTTCCCGCGTTTTGTGTAATTGGCATTGAAGAACGTATAGCTTATTGTCATACAACTTCTACTTTTTCAATTTTCAGTTTAACCTCTTAACAATACAATGTCCAATAGGATATACAAACTAAAATCAAAATTGAAATTAGCATATTTTTGTGTATATTATTATACGCATGTGGCATGTTTCCATGGTGATTTCTTTAATTTAGGACGGTGGAACTTTCCTATTTCTATATATTTAATTCTTATACCTATGTTTATATATTTTTTAAGTTCTGCTTCGAAAGGCCACACTAATACTTAATGTACAATGACTTTGTAAATATGACAGTTCAAAAAACTTTCAGACAGTTTTCAAGAGAATTTTCGTCCCTATGCATTCCGACTTTTGTATTTTCCCCAATATTATTGTTGACAGATTACGTCAAAATCATTGTTTGGGAAAGGGTTAAAATGTTTCACTCATCAATAGGAAGAACACATGAATAAGAGATATCGGTTATGGCAATCAATTGTGTGCTAAAATAGACTTGGTTACTGTTCTGTTTTTATAAACCGTTGGTATTGGTATAAAATGTCGTAACTACAGCTTCAAACAAGCTCTAGTTGCGACGTTTTACATTTACATTTACGAAATGCCATCGTAGTCCGAAATTAATCACTGATTTCTTGATAAAATTGATCCATATTCAAAGACGAAGCAATGAAATACATTATGTATTTCCGAAACAGTTTCCCCCATTTAGAAAGGTTTGGAAAAACATTGAATCAAAAGAATAGATCTATACTGAAAATAATTTGACTCTTTTTTTCTTAATATTTTCCTTTCATATTTTCTTATTTAGTACACACATTTTAACTCTCAACATAATAAATTAATGTATTTTGACACCAAGAGCAGTCAGCTAGAGAACTTGGCGGACGGGTAGAAAAACGGACGGACGGGCAAACGAAGCACTTTCTATATGGTGGTCATTACTGAAAGCCTTCTAATTGGGGGCTGCAATACCAGATAGGCCTATTGTTTTGGAAATGATTATTGTATACCATTTATTCGTCTTTGAAAAAGAATAATTTTTATCTACTATATATAGACCTAGAGACGTTTTTTCGGACAAACACTAATGCTTCGTCGGTGTAAATCTAAAACGTCACAAACTCAACTTTATTGAAGCTGTAGTTACGGGATTTTATAACAACACCTACGATTTATCCATATTTAACCGAAAACCCATTCTATTGTTAGGACAAAAGTCATTGCAATTCGAACAGCCATTGAAAATGTTCACGGTGTCATGAATAAACCGTACAAGTCCCCTTCAAAAAACGTTAACTACGATTTTCACATCGGAAAAAAACTTCTACTCCAAGAATTGTAATACCAACTTCAGAATCAGTCAGAGAAATGAAATAACAAAAATTACAATAGCCTCTAAGTGTCTCTCCAATTCGTCCATATTGTTTTGGGCGGATAAACACGTGCAAATCGTTGTGTACATGCTCAAACTAGTAAAACTGGTTTTTAAACGCGCATTTAAACATGAAGTATCTGTACCTTGTGTTCATGAAAAATGTTCCTCGCTTTGTCCGAGTTCACCACCAGTGGTATTGTCCAGCAAGATTAACCCGGGACATCTGCATATATGTCCACTTCGGCAATGTTTTGTTAAGACGCTCAACTAACCAAATACCAAATACCAAAACTTTAATGAAGTATTTAGACCACCGGCCCATATACATATTTACATAGAAATATAATTTACAGAGTGATGTCATAATACATGTATTTTTCGTAAACCCTCTTCCAAATAGCAAAAATGTGTGGGCTAGTTGAGATGGAAACTTTATGTAGATGAGATAAATGAATGAGATAAGTTTGCAGTCTGTCTACTTTATAACACAGAAAATACTGATGTAAAAGAAGAAAACGCTGATTTTCATCAATTTTCTTCTTCCACAACGTTTTCTCGCCATATTAACTGATCAGTCTTCAAACCTTGTCTTATTTGGTGAAGGGTTAAACTCCGATATATACTGAATATGAATTTTACATTTCTATTTCGTTTTTTGAATTGAAAACGATGTATAAAAAATAAAGTAATAAATATAGATATCTGCTTTCTCCGTTTTTGGATTGAGAAAACAAGTTTACTTTATTGTAGAATGATTGTAGAATGTGACACCAAAGATCTGACCAAACATACGTTTGTCAAAGCATTGGCTTCACATCCACAACATTAGACAAATCTCATTAAAATTTGACTTTTCCTATATATAAAGACACATAGTAAAGTAACTAACGGACTTAGCACACGAAAATTAAGTTGTCCCGGTTTAATTTGGGTGGACAATAGCTACAGCTTAAATCAACGAGGTTTTAGAATTACACCGACGAATTATTATTATTTGCCCGAAAAAACGTCACATGTTACTTGATAAAATCGTTCCATACTCGATTTTAACAATTACTGGAAACGCCAAAAGCCTTGACAGGTTTTTTTTTTTTTGGATTTCATTAAGGCCAAGTTAAGATATATGTTGTAAGACAAGGGCTTTGTTTCATGTTGTGTGTTATTTCTTGGTTGTTTGTGTCAAGTACGTAACCATTTGAAGTTTTCAGCCATTCATCTTGTGGTATCGCGTGAGACATGCACGTTTTATCTATCGCATGCGTTCCAAATGTCTTTGCTATATGTAAATAGCCATTCAAGTCAGACGATAAGGTATTTTTTCCAGGAAATTAAATTCCGATCGTCACGAAAGATATCTTTTAAATGCTTCACTATATAAGGACATGCATCTTCGCTAGCCAAGGTTGAACCCACCTACGTTTGTGTTCACCCTTGGCGGATTTAGTCCGATTTTCTTGAAATCGCGAAGCGCCGCCTAGCGGTCGTTCTGCTGGTTGTTTACGTCCATTATTGATGACATCATTAACGCGCGTTGTCTTTCGCGTCATACGTTGTGCGGATTATGTAAAAATTAGCTGCTTTTTTGGTCGAATTGTCGAAAGTATAATAAGTTAGGGAATTCCTGGCTATTGCAGTGAAATTCTTAGGAAAAATCGCCCATCTGCGCGTTTTTGAGTTGCAAATCGTCGGTGTAAATGCAAAACCTCGTATGTCGATTGGTGCGATTTTCAAAGTACAAACTTGTGTGCCCTGTGTAGACGATTCTCGCAGGTTTTGGGATATTTTTTCTGGTCGGTATTATTGACACATTATTTGTGAACAATGTGTCCAAATTTCAAGTAAGACATTTCAATTTTGGAAAAATTACTACACTTTTTTCCCTACCCTTTAAAACTTTCCAAAAACGAGATACGAGGTTTTGCATTTACAACGACGAAATGCAATGCTTTTTCCCGCTCGTTGTCATGATTTGGTCACTCATAACAACAATTGGATCACCCAGGACAACTCTATCGAATCATACCTTGGATGCATCTCGTAGAACTACTTTCAAACTATGAATAGAATAGAATAGAACAACAATTCAAAACGTTCGTCTGTGACTTATGTCAACAACGACGCGACAATGATACTGAAATAAATTGTTTGCAGTTCCAGTGTCCTCTCTTTTTAGAATGATTACAACCTGCATGTCCCGCAAGTTACCATGGACGTGCATTTGGTTGACCTCGAAAACTACTTTAGGAAGCGTACCCACTTCCGGCTAAGAAATCCAATTTTTTTTCAAGATTTCTTCATACACACACATCCGAGTCGATGATTCGATCTTTGGTCGACATTATCCGAGGATATCCGAACGTCATAACAAATGTATCAGTCGACAATCTGATTGGTTCCAGCGAGACCTCGCTGGAACCAATGAAAACGCTTTCCAGGAGACCAAGAAAATCGGGCTAAATACGCCAAGGGTGAATACAGAAACGACGTCACGTCGTAGATGTCACCCTTGGCTTGCGAAGATGAAGGACATGTGAATTGGCATGTAAATCTACTGCTGCTTAGAATTGCTTGATTCACAGAGAAAATGTGTGAAACGATGTCTATAAAAAGAAACGTTCTTGATATGTAATTTACTTTTTTTCATTATATCAAAAATTAATGCATGTGTGCTTTGTCTCTTGATAAAACCAGAGCAGTTAACTCTTAAGCCATTGACTTCTTGCTGATCATAGATTATTTCGTGTGTTTTGACAGGAAAGATCGAGGCTTGGCAAGTGTAAATGCGCAATGTGACCTTATCTTTATTGCCAAGACCAGATTTGGGGGATACCAAATATTTAGCTTCGAAATGAAGATTTTAGCGAATTCGGTACTATCGAGAGACCCTTTTCTGTTATGTCATTTGTTGTAGAGCTGAAAATCGCTTCCAATATAGATACAAAAACGAACACATTTTTTATTTAACTTTGGACTTTAAAGGGGGACCTGCTTGGCTGTCGAAAATACAAATGGCACAAAAGTTACAAACCAGAAATAACGTATGAAATTACCAACCTGAAGGGGTAGATCATTTATTTAAATGTCCAATGTTAGCACTCATCTAGCTTTATTAAGTATCAAAATCCAAGTCAATTAACAAGGTGCAGATCCGTTTTTCTTGTCCTTGTTTTTGTTTTGTAACGGTTACACATACCCAACCGTCAAAAAGCAATTACGTCCGAGGTACGTCATTTGTGCTCAGCGAGATTCAACACACCATACAACCGGCTGCGTCGAAAGTAAGCGAAGACAGATTCGGCATCTGATGTAAGGTGCATGGTAGGTCAAATTAATTTACTTTTATAAATAAACGAAAGGATCTTTGGTATTCTATAGTTGATAAATACGCGTATTTTTAATGTTCAGTGCTTCTACAAAACAAACCTTCCCACGTAGCCCTCGCTAATAAGGTCACAGTCATCGATGCAGCCGGTTGTTTGGTGTCTCGTTGACCTTGTCTCGTTTTGAAGTAAAAATAGAATCTGTAAACACGATTTTAAAGGATTGATCTATAGCAAAGGAAAGATGGCTATTCGCCGTGATTGAGGTTTTTGTTTTTCCATGTACAAATATGAGTTTCCGAATAGTTCGGAAGCATAAAAACCTAGCACGGGCCCCTTTTACAAAATCATAACACGAAAATTTCCAATAATGATAATTAATATCAGTGCGTATTTTACATCAAGTCACAAAAAGACAAACCTAATTCATATCATCAGCATGTAACTTAGATACAGATGGGCAGTTTTATTCGGGTAAAGAGAACACACGTATGTGTATTGGTTATGTCTTTAAGTGCCATGATTATCAAAAAGGAGAAATATGTCCTCTCACTTATTTATCACTGTTAACAGTTTGTGTGACAAATGTACAAAATGTTTGTATAAACCGAGAACACCATCTGTCGGGGTGTCAACATTTGATACAAACACACCAACAAACCTGATATCGTATCGATTGACCGGTTGTTTGGAGTGCACGTCGTTTAGGCGAAACCGCTTCTGGTGGTATTCACCAACGAGACCTACATATATTTCAAGTTTGTAGGTCCTATTTAGAATTACATAACAATCTATCTGATTGGTCGAGACTCACGTCTCAATCAATCAGAAAGCTTGTAATGTACTAAGATAATGATTTTGGATACACTGGCGAATACGGTCCGTGTTTGTATAAAGAATCGCGTGTAGTGGCAAACGGGACACTTCGTAACACATCACAGTTTTGTTGTTTTTGTATTCTGTAAAAGTTTTAGAAACATAAAACGTCGTTGTTTTGCAAAACCTTGTATCTCCAGCTTGGTTAAAGGTGGAGTTACGAGGTTTTGCAATAACACTGACGATAAGACGAACTAAACGCTTCTAACATCAGATGATTTCTAATAGATTGTACTATATCAGTTCAGAATCCGATTGTTTCTGAGAAAGATCTCCCATCGAAATGCATTTCATCTGCCCGGACTAACACCAGACTTATCCATTATGTTTTTGACGTTTTCTGGCTTTTAAAGAATAAAGTATGATTGCCAATAGACTTCGGGCAACCTTTCACGAGATTGGTGACCTAAAAATATAGTTTAGAAAGTAACAATCCAATCAATATAGACAAAGAGGCGGCTGCTTGTGACATGGCTAAACCTACCATTTACTTGTAAAGAATTATTTGACCGCATGAAATCTGTTCAATTGAGATAAGAATCGTCTGGTAAATTGTCTTTCCTTAATCTAATTTTATTTCGAGAAATATCTAACTGTTTTACACATTTAAATTATTGTCAATTTGAGTTTCAATAATTTTTTGTTCTAATAGAATAATAGTCAAACTTTGATAAGGTCGAGAGCGATTCAGTATGCCTGAACTAGTTAGATTGGAAAGAGGAAAGCTTATAATTAAGTATAATATATTAGATAGAGGCTGTATAGTAGATTCTGCGCGAAATAAACATTCAAATGCGCACAGCGCATTGAATGTTTATGTCACGTAGAATCTACAATACAGACTCTATCTGACTTAGTGTTGGCTAGCAGTCCATTGGAGACGGGGCGTGGCTATGTATAGACCTCACATAAACAAGCCGACAGCTCGTTTATGCGAAATATAGCGGTAAAATGTTAAACTATACTGCAATTTCATTGGTCCAAAACGTAGGTCGAACACTTAGATATTATAGTACATGTGACACTATACTTGGTTATATACTTTAAACATTCCATTTATATTTCGTACAAACAACATGAAACTCTTTAATTGATTGGCTATTCTGTGTAGAACTCATTGTGTTAATACGAATATAGTTTCTTGGTAACGTCCTAGCTAATATCTTAACATCCATTTTTATGCTCCCCGAAGGGAGAGCATATAGTAGCCGCTTTGTCTGTCCGTCCGTCCGTCCGGTCCGTCCGTCATTCCGTCCGTCCGTCCGTCCGGAGTAATTTCTCCATAACCCTTGGGCCAAATCAAATGAAACTTACCATGTGAACTCCCTATGCCGTAATACCGATGTACTTTTCCCGTTTTTTTGATTTGAGGCCTCGTTATGGGAAAAGAGGACTTAAGGTAAAATACAGTTTTTCTCTAATTTCTCCTAGTCTTGTGGTCAGAATTTGATGAAATTTCATATTTGAGTAGCAAATCAGATGCCCTAGACCATAATTAATTTGAAATTTGGGTATAAAATTATGTCATGCAAAAAGGGGGCTTAACATTTGTTAGCTTTATGTTGGGTCTGCATGGCATACATTTATTGTGACAATGCCTTATTCGGGGAGCATTGTCCGTCTCTGACGGCTCTTGTCTTTACATAAATATCGACTGTCCACGAGTGCTATCGGAAATAAGGAACTAGAGTATTGTTATACCGCCGTCTCGCCTTTGACATATAATCTGACGTTGAATGATATAACATATTTGTGTAGACCGTCTGTCTAGCTTCCGCTAAATGGAGAAATCAATGGAAATCTATTGTATGTTTAGAAGATGATTTGTCATATTCAGAACTTACATCTACTTTACCCTTTCCCAAACAAGACCTGGTTTTGACGTCCCTAAGGGAAAAGGATTGGGAAACATTGAGGCAAAAGAAGAAAGTGCTGATGATCAGCACTTTCTCCTTTTGCCTCAATATTTTCTGTGCTAAATTGTCCACAATTTTTGTCTTTTTTTTGTGTTTATTTTGTCTCTTTCGACAGCTTTCGATTTGAAGCAGTCTTAAATTTTGCTGTTTGGGAAAGGGTTAACTTGTGATTTGTCTACAAAAACCAAGTTACCCTTTCTCAAAAAGCAAAATTTGGATGTGATCCAATATGAAAGTGACTGCAGACGACAAAAGACGATGTTGATAAAGATAGCATTTGTGTACAATACAGAGTACAAATGTAGAAAATATTGAGGCAAAAGGAGAAAATGCTGGTTATCAGCATTTTCTTCTTTTGTCTCAATGTTTTCAAAAGCTTTGATAGGGAACGTCAATTCCAGGTCTTGTTTGGGACATGGTCAATAAGGATTACTCACGTGATTGCATAGTAGTGCAGTTATGTTGTCGTTACCCCTCCCCACAAAGCAAAAATAAAAATTGGGCGATCCAAATTGAAAGCAGTTGCAGACGTCATTTCAACGTTAATATAATTTCAAAACTGTGACATTCTGGATAAAAAAAAAAAAAAAAAAAAAAAAAAAAAAAAAAAAAAAAATCACGGAAAAAATCATTTCCACATTTTTTCTCCAACCAAACATTCTTTTCCCGTACAATTTTTACCTGCATTAATATTCAACATCAATGTTCTCCATTTACTTTTATTGCTGTTTTAATATTGAAGTTTATCGCCTCTGCATATCCTTTCATTTTGTCTTAAGGTCCCGGAACTGTAATTGGTACATAAACTTCTAGCATACAGATCTCTATGAAAGTTGAATATGTTGTAGGTATTGATAAATAAGAATATTCTACCATCTTGCTTTTTTAAATTTTGTAAATCCAAGGGGAGATGGCTGGCTATAAAGTTTGCTTTGCAGTCAATGTGAAAATATCTTTTTTACAAATATTTTCAAAATTAGGCAATTCACCCAATTTTTTAAATGGTAGAAAGTTGACGATTTTCATTTCGATTTATAAAATAACAATAGAATAGTTCGTTTAGCCCACACATTTTATGAAACTGATTTTTTTTATTCAAGGGCAGATGATCCACTAATAATTCACTATAAGGGGAGATAACATTTTTTTCTGGTCAGAAACATTTACTGATTATTTACCAATCGCATCATAACATATCAATTTAAGTTTTGACATTCGATTAATTGATATATGATATTAAACACCATCAGGCATATTTGTATTGTAGCTAAATAATTATAAAATCACAGTCATTGCTGTTCCGGAACCTTAATCAAAATTTGTTGTAAAACAGAATTAAGCTTTCAATGTGATCAAGTTACCGTCGTTAATTGTTAAGATTGAAAGGTTTTAGCATTTAAGAAACTTTTAATGCATCCCATTTTCTTTTCTGTTTCATGAATTTTAATGTGCACGCAAATGACGATATAGAAAATATTCGTTTAAATCACCGAAATAACAAAATTTGTATGTCCTTCGTCTGCAAATAACTAATTCAAAACCGTGAAATTCCTATTATCTTAAAGGGCGACGGTAACAGATGGTCTAATTGCAAAAAATGAAATTTTTTGAAAAAATATGCAAAACTTTTGTGTTGACCACCTCGGGATGGTTAATAATATGCGATTCAGACAGAGAATGAGCCCAAATTACAAAACAGATAGCTGAATTTAGGGAGAATCCAAACCTAAATTCAACCCCATCACTGATGGGGTTAGAATTATTTTTAAATTGTTGCGCATACAGCGCGGACCATGATTCAAACGAGATTCATACTTGAATTTCAATATGACGTCATCATGTATGTTGTGACGTCATTTAAGAAAGTCGCATGTCCTACTGTTTTGACCTACTTTCGACATCGCTTCATGAATTTGGTATCAAATTGCGAAAAAATTAGTCGTTGCTTCAATAGTTTGTCGTAATCATTTAATCAGGTCATATAAAGCTTAAAAAGTGTACATTTCGTTTGTATTTGACAATTTTTGGGTCCAAATCTGGGAAATAGTAGCTTTAAACCTTTATACATGTATGTATCGTTAACCCTATTCCGGGCGGTGACTAAAACTTGCTTAAAAGACAATTGGGGTCCACTGCACTCCAATACATACTTGTGTGCTAAATACAAAATTTCATAATGATTATTTTTATGTCGATGCAAATTTTGGATATTGATAAAGGATATAATATTATAGAAATGTACAAATATTTTTTGTATCCGAAAGGATGTGATTTTAACCCTTTCCAAAACGGCAAAAATTTGAGATTGTTCTCGTGTTAAAGCATCTGTGAAACAACAGGTGTTGATAAAGATGGGACAAAAGTTTTCCCATGCAATTTATATTAGGGGCATCAAAAGGAGGTCTTGTTTGGGAAAGGGTTAAGCAAAGGCTGAACAGAATGCAAAAAAGAGATTGGGAACAATTTGAGGAAAAAAGAAAATTCTGAGCATTGTTATATCTTCCATCTTCTACTTATGCGTTAAACGTAATCATTATTATTTTAATCCTTTCCCAAACAAGACCTAGATTTGACGTGTCTAATAGAAAATACTTTGGAAAACATTGAAACTTTGCTTTGCCTAGAAAATTACTTGGAATTTACAGTTTTCAAGACTTTTTTCTAAATGCTTGCAGATATTTATGTGATTTTTTGTATGTGAGTGTGTATTCATGAGTAACAGAACAAGTTTGAGTTCCGTTCCGGTCCGTTGATTTATTAGGAAGATACGGATGCTGGACTTTGAAAATTACTGGGAAATTACAGTTTTCCAGACTTTTTTTTTCTTAACGCTTGCAGATATTGAGCTGATTTTTTGTATGTGAGTGTGTATTCGTGAGTTACAGAACAATTTTAAGTTTCGTTCCAGTCCATTGATCTTTGAGGAAGACGGATGCTTGACATAGAAATTTCTGGACAATTACTGTTTTCCGGACTTGTTGGCGCTTGAATGCGCATCTATGTGATACAGAACCAGTTTGAGTTTTTGAGGGAGATACTGATGCTGGAACTACTGGAGAATTACAGTATTCCGGATCTTTCGTCTTTAAACACTTGCAGGTATTGATACAATCTCTGGGGATATACATACATAAAGCCGGTAGGGGACTTTATATTGCTATGCAATACTTCAGAATGCTTGTTTAATATTGAATTTTATCGTCTCTGCATATCCTTTCATGTTGTCTTATTCAAAGTTTGTTGTAAAACAGAATTAAGTTTTCAATGGGATCAAGTTACAGTCAACATTGTTAAGATTGAAAGGTTTTGGCACTTAAGAAACATGTAATGCATCCCATTTTCTTTTCTGTTCAATGAATTTTAATGTGCACGCAAGGGATGATATAGAAAATATTCGTTTAAATCACTGAAATAACAAAATTTATATGCCCTTCGTCTGCGAATAACTAATTCAAAACCGTGAAATTCCTATCATCTCTCAAACAAAACCTTTATATGTATCTTTAACGGTAAACCCTATTCCGGTCGATGACCAAAAGTTGCTTTGAAGGACAATTGGGGTCCACTGGACACCAATTCAAATATGTGTGCTAAATGCAAATCATATAATATGCGGAAGCATTTTTTACATTGATAAAGGGTATCGTCGGTGTAAATGCAAAACCTCGTATGTCGGTTCTTGCGATTTTCAAGGTACAAATTTGTGTGTCCAGTTTAGACAATTCTCGCAGGTTTTTGAGATATTTTTACCAATCAGTATTAATGATACATTATTTATGAACAATATGTCCAAATTTCAAGTAAAACATTTCAGTTTAGGAAAAGTTATTACACTTTTTCCCTCCCCTTTAAAATTTTGCAAAAAAAAACGAGATACGAGGTTTTGCATTTACAACGACGATATAATAGTCTTGATATGTACATATACTTTTGAAACCAAAAAAATGTGATTTCAAGCCAAGGCTGAACAGAATGTAAAGAAGAGATTGGGAACAATTTGAGGAAAGAAGAAAATTCTGAGCATTGTAATGTCTTCCATCTTCTACTTATGCGTCAAACGTAATCATTATTATTTTAACCCTTTTCCAAACAAGACCTAGATTTGACGTCCCTAATAGAAAATACTTTGGAAAACATTGAAACAAAAGAAGAAACTGCTGATAACCAGCAGTTTCTTCTTTTTTCTCAATATTTTCTGTGCCATAGTTTACACAAATTCTTTCTCGAATTCCTTCAATTTTGTCATTCATGGCAGTTTTTGAAGTAGATCACCCTAAAATTTTGCCGTTTGGGAAAGGGTTAAGTCTACGATGTCCCCTATATTTCTTGTAGACTTCTTGGTCATGTAAAAGATAATATGGGAAAAGGGTGTAGACGGTTTGTGGAAGTAGGCTCATTTTATAGCAATTTACCGTAAATTATCCGCTTGTCTAGAATTCTTCCGAATAAGATAAATATATTTCCTAAGGCTACAGAACGTCTTTCCGCTTTCTAGCTTATCATAAACAAATTAGAGGCTGTTTCTGTATAGAATCCAAATTGTATTTGTACAGAATATGACATTTGTCCGCGGCGCTTCAAAAGGGTACTTTTAAACTTGAGATAGGGTACATTTTTGGCGCTATTAATGGAATATATTAGAATAAGTTACATTATCAACATAAGTAACAAAGTGTAACAAGATCAATACAAAGACTAATAAAATGATATCACATATTTATCATAATGTTTCATTATCCCAATAACAGTGAGCTTTTATAACATTGCAAAACTGGTTTTATAATAGGCTAGTTTTTCCAATCCATGTAATCTTCGTAACATGCTTGCAACAACTATATAACATAGGTGTAACAGATTTCTAGCATTCATCGGGTTTATAAGAAGACCACGTTTTTCCAGTCTTCGTAACCTTGATAACATGCATGTAACAACTATATAACATTGTTGTAACATGTGAATACAAAGAATATCCATTTGAAAAAAACGTGTTTTCAGAGCCCATATCCCCGAAATTGCTGTAACATTGTAACATCGGGTTTATAAGAAGACCACGTTTTTCCAGTCTTCGTAACCTTGATAACATGCATGTAACAACTATATAACATTGTTGTAACATGTGAATACAAAGAATATCCATTTGAAAAAAACGTGTTTTCAGAGCCCATATCCCCGAAATTGCTGTAACATTGTAACATCGGGTTTATAAGAAGACCACGTTTATCCAGTCTTCGTAACCTGTATAACATGCATGTAACAACTATATAACATTGTTGTAACATGTGAATACAAAGAATATCCATTTGAAAAACGTGTTTTCAGAGCCCATATCCCCGAAATTGCTGTAACATTGTAACATCGGGTTTATAAGAAGACCACGTTTTTCCAGTCTTCGTAACCTTTATAACATGCATGTAACAACTATATAACATTGTTGTAACATGTGAGTACAAAGAATATCCATCTAAAAAACGTGTTTTCAGAGCCCATATCTCCGAAATTGCTGTAACATTGTAACATCGGGTTTATAAGAAGACCACGTTTTTCCAGTCTTCGTAACCTTTATAACATGCATGTAACAACTATATAACATTGTTGTAACATGTGAGTACAAAGAATATCCATCTAAAAAACGTGTTTTCAGAGCCCATATCTCCGAAATTGCTGTAACATTGTAACATCGGGTTTATAAGAAGACCACGTTTTTCCAGTCTTCGTAACCTTTATATCATGCATGTAACAACTATATAACATTGTTGTAACATGTGAATACAAAGAATATCCATCTAAAAAACGTGTTTTCAGAGCCCATATCTCCGAAATTGCTGTAACATTGTAACATCGGGTTTATAAGAAGACCACGTTTTTCCAGTCTTCGTAACCTTTATAACATGCATGTAACAACTATATAACATTGTTGTAACATGTGAATACAAAGAATATCCATCTAAAAAAACGTGTTTTCAGAGCCCATATCCCCAAAATTGCTGTAACATTGTAACATCGGGTTTATAAGAAGACCACGTTTTTCCAGTCTTCGTAACCTTTATAACATGTATGTAACAACTATATTACATTGTTGTAACATGTGAATACAAAGAATATCCATCTAAAAAACGTGTTTTCAGAGCCAATATCTCCGAAATTGCTGTAACATTGTAACATCGGGTTTATAAGAAGACCACGTTTTTCCAGTCTTCGTAACCTTTATAACATGCATGTAACAACTATATAACATTGTTGTAACATGTGAATACAAAGAATATCCATCTAAAAAACGTGTTTTCAGAGCCCATATCTCCGAAATTGCTGTAACATTGTAACATCGGGTTTATAAGAAGACCACGTTTTTCCAGTCTTCGTAACCTTTATAACATGCATGTAACAACTATATAACATTGTTGTAACATGTGAATACAAAGAATATCCATCTAAAAACGTGTTTTCAGAGCCCATATCTCCGAAATTGCTGTAACATTGTAACATCGGGTTTATAAGAAGACCACGTTTTTCCAGTCTTCGTAACCTTTATAACATGCATGTAACAACTATATAACATTGTTGTAACATGTGAATACAAAGAATATCCATCTAAAAAAACGTGTTTTCAGAGCCCGTATCCTCGAAATTGCTGTAACATTGTAACATCGGGTTTATAAGAAGACCACGTTTTTCCAGTCTTCGTAACCTTTATAACATGCATGTAACAACTATATAACATTGTTGTAACATGTGAATACAAAGAATATCCATCTAAAAAACATGTTTTCAGAGCCCATATCCCCGAAATTGCTGTAACATTGTAACATCGGGTTTATAAGAAGACCACGTTTTTCAGTGTTCGTAACCTTTATAACATGCATGTAACAACTATATAACATTGTTGTAACATGTGAATACAAAGAATATCCATCTAAAAAACGTGTTTTCAGAGCCCATATCTCCGAAATTGCTGTAACATTGTAACATCGGGTTTATAAGAAGACCACGTTTTTCCAGTCTTCGTAACCTTTATAACATGCATGTAACAACTATATAACATTGTTGTAACATGTGAATACAAAGAATATCCATTTGAAAAAAACGTGTTTTCAGAGCCCATATCTCCGAAATTGCTGTAACATTGTAACATCGGGTTTATAAGAAGACCACGTTTTTCCAGTCTTCGTAACCTTTATAACATGCATGTAACAACTATATAACATTGTTGTAACATGTGAATACA
Source organism: Fragum sueziense (assembly GCA_963680895.1). Lineage (NCBI taxonomy): Eukaryota > Metazoa > Mollusca > Bivalvia > Cardiida > Cardiidae > Fragum > Fragum sueziense. The sequence continues at coordinate 15,246,918 of OY804593.1, forward strand.
AAGAATATCCATTTGAAAAAAACGTGTTTTCAGAGCCCATATCCCCGAAATTGCTGTAACATTGTAACATCGGGTTTATAAGAAGACCACGTTTTTTCCAGTCTTCGTAACCTTTATAACATGCATGTAACAACTATATAACATTGTTGTAACATGTGAATACAAAGAATATCCATCTAAAAACGTGTTTTCAGAGCCCATATCTCCGACATTGCTGTAACATTGTAACATCGGGTTTATAAGAAGACCACGTTTTTTTAGTCTTCGTAACCTTTATAACATGCATGTAACAACTATATAACATTGTTGTAACATGTGAAAACAAAGAATATCCATTTGAAAAAACGTGTTTTCAGAGCCCATATCCCCGAAATTGCTGTAACATTGTAACATCGGGTTTATAAGAAGACCACGTTTTTCCAGTCTTCGTAACCTTTATAACATGCATGTAACAACTATATAACATTGTTGTAACATGTGAGTACAAAGAATATCCATCTAAAAACGTGTTTTCAGAGCCCATATCTCCGAAGTTGCTGTAACATTGTAACATCGGGTTTATAAGAAGACCACGTTTTTCCAGTCTTCGTAACCTTTATAACATGCATGTAACAACTATATAACATTGTTGTAACATGTGAATACAAAGAATATCCATCTAAAAAACGTGTTTTCAGAGCCCATATCTCCTAAATTGCTGTAACATTGTAACATCGGGTTTATAAGAAGACCACGTTTTTCCAGTCTTCGTAACCTTTATAACATACATGTAACAACTATATAACATTGTTGTAACATGTGAATACAAAGAATATCCATCAAAAAAACGTGTTTTCAGAGCCCATATCCCCGAAATTGCTGTAACATTGTAACATCGGGTTTATAAGAAGACCACGTTTTTCCAGTCTTCGTAACCTTTATAACATGCATGTAACAACTATATAACATTGTTGTAACATGTGAATACAAAGAATATCCATCTAAAAAAACGTGTTTTCAGAGCCCATATCTCCGAAATTGCTGTAACATTGTAACATCGGGTTTATAAGAAGACCACGTTTTTCCAGTCTTCGTAACCTTTATAACATGCATGTAACAACTATATAACATTGTTGTAACATGTGAATACAAAGAATATCCATCTAAAAAACGTGTTTTCAGAGCCCATATCCCCGAAATTGCTGTAACATTGTAACATCGGGTTTATAAGAAGACCACGTTTTTCAGTGTTCGTAACCTTTATAACATGCATGTAACAACTATATAACATTGTTGTAACATGTGAATACAAAGAATATCCATCTAAAAAACGTGTTTTCAGAGCCCATATCTCCGAAATTGCTGTAACATTGTAACATCGGGTTTATAAGAAGACCACGTTTTTCCAGTCTTCGTAACCTTTATAACATGCATGTAACAACTATATAACATTGTTGTAACATGTGAATACAAAGAATATCCATTTGAAAAAAACGTGTTTTCAGAGCCCATATCTCCGAAATTGCTGTAACATTGTAACATCGGGTTTATAAGAAGACCACGTTTTTCCAGTCTTCGTAACCTTTATAACATGCATGTAACAACTATATAACATTGTTGTAACATGTGAATACAAAGAATATCCATTTGAAAAAAACGTGTTTTCAGAGCCCATATCCCCGAAATTGCTGTAACATTGTAACATCGGGTTTATAAGAAGACCACGTTTTTTCCAGTCTTCGTAACCTTTATAACATGCATGTAACAACTATATAACATTGTTGTAACATGTGAATACAAAGAATATCCATCTAAAAACGTGTTTTCAGAGCCCATATCTCCGACATTGCTGTAACATTGTAACATCGGGTTTATAAGAAGACCACGTTTTTTTAGTCTTCGTAACCTTTATAACATGCATGTAACAACTATATAACATTGTTGTAACATGTGAAAACAAAAAATATCCATTTGAAAAAACGTGTTTTCAGAGCCCATATCCCCGAAATTGCTGTAACATTGTAACATCGGGTTTATAAGAAGACCACGTTTTTCCAGTCTTCGTAACCTTTATAACATGCATGTAACAACTATATAACATTGTTGTAACATGTGAGTACAAAGAATATCCATCTAAAAACGTGTTTTCAGAGCCCATATCTCCGAAGTTGCTGTAACATTGTAACATCGGGTTTATAAGAAGACCACGTTTTTCCAGTCTTCGTAACCTTTATAACATGCATGTAACAACTATATAACATTGTTGTAACATGTGAATACAAAGAATATCCATCTAAAAAACGTGTTTTCAGAGCCCATATCTCCTAAATTGCTGTAACATTGTAACATCGGGTTTATAAGAAGACCACGTTTTTCCAGTCTTCGTAACCTTTATAACATACATGTAACAACTATATAACATTGTTGTAACATGTGAATACAAAGAATATCCATCAAAAAAACGTGTTTTCAGAGCCCATATCCCCGAAATTGCTGTAACATTGTAACATCGGGTTTATAAGAAGACCACGTTTTTCCAGTCTTCGTAACCTTTATAACATGCATGTAACAACTATATAACATTGTTGTAACATGTGAATACAAAGAATATCCATCTAAAAAAACGTGTTTTCAGAGCCCATATCTCCGAAATTGCTGTAACATTGTAACATCGGGTTTATAAGAAGACCACGTTTTTCCAGTCTTCGTAACCTTTATAACATGCATGTAACAACAATATAATATTGTTGTAACATGTGAATACAAAGAATATCCATCTAAAAAACGTGTTTTCAGAGCCCATATCTCCGAAATTGCTGTAACATTGTAACATCGGGTTTATAAGAAGACCACGTTTTTCCAGTCTTCGTAACCTTTATAACATGCATGTAACAACTATATAACATTGTTGTAACATGTGAATACAAAGAATATCCATTTGAAAAAAACGTGTTTTCAGAGCCCATATCCCCGAAATTGCTGTAACATTGTAACATCGGGTTTATAAGAAGACCACGTTTTTCCAGTCTTCGTAACCTTTATAACATGCATGTAACAACTATATAACATTGTTGTAACATGTGAATACAAAGAATTTCCATCTAAAAAACGTGTTTTCAGAGCCCATATCTCCGAAATTGCTGTAACATTGTAACATCGGGTTTATAAGAAGACCACGTTTTTCCAGTCTTCGTAACCTTTATAACATGCATGTAACAACTATATAACATTGTTGTAACATGTGAATACAAAGAATATCCATCTAAAAAACGTGTTTTCAGAGCCCATATCCCCGAAATTGCTGTAACATTGTAACATCGGGTTTATAAAAAGACCACGTTTTTCCAGTCTTCGTAACCTTTATAACATGTATGTAACAACTATATTACATTGTTGTAACATGTGAATACAAAGAATATCCATCTAAAAAACGTGTTTTCAGAGCCAATATCTCCGAAATTGCTGTAACATTGTAACATCGGGTTTATAAGAAGACCACGTTTTTCCAGTCTTCGTAACCTTTATAACATGCATGTAACAACTATATAACATTGTTGTAACATGTGAATACAAAGAATATCCATCTAAAAAACGTGTTTTCAGAGCCCATATCTCCGAAATTGCTGTAACATTGTAACATCGGGTTTATAAGAAGACCACGTTTTTCCAGTCTTCGTAACCTTTATAACATGCATGTAACAACTATATAACATTGTTGTAACATGTGAATACAAAGAATATCCATTTGAAAAAAACGTGTTTTCAGAGCCCATATCCCCGAAATTGCTGTAACATTGTAACATCGGGTTTATAAGAAGACCACGTTTTTCCAGTCTTCGTAACCTTTATAACATGCATGTAACAACTATATAACATTGTTGTAACATGTGAATGCAAAGAATATCCATCTAAAAAAACTTGTTTTCAGAGCCCATATCCCCGAAATTGCTGTAATATTGTAACATCGGGTTTAATAAGAAAACCACGTTTTTCCAGTCTTCGTTACCTTTATAACATGCATGTAACAACTATATAAAATTGTTGTAACATGTGAATACAAAGAATATCCATTTAAAAAAACGTGTTTTCAGAGCCCATATCCCCGAAATTGCTGTAACATTGTAACATCGGGTTTATAAGAAGACCACGTTTTTCCAGTCTTCATAACCTTTATAACATGCATGTAACAACTATATAACATTGTTGTAACATGTGAATACAAAGAATATCCATTTAAAAAAACGTGTTTTCAGAGCCCATATCCCCGAAATTGCTGTAACATTGTAACATCGGGTTTATAAGAAGACCACGTTTTTCCAGTCTTCGTAACCTTTATAACATGCATGTAACAACTATATAACATTGTTGTAACATGTGAATACAAAGAATATCCATTTAAAAAAACGTGTTTTCAGAGCCCATATCCCCGAAATTGCTGTAACATTGTAACGTCGGGTTTATAAGAAGACCACGTTTTTCCAGTCTAGCGAATATACTCAAATATGGTCTGGTATAGAAAAACGACTCAACAAACTAATTTTTACACATATCCTACATTTTGTAGCTCGCAAGGAATCAGCAGTCGATATCTAAAGTATTTTCAAAGAAAAAGGTGTTTTAGGTGCTGTTTTTAGGAACCGTTTTTCTGTCTACATAAACTCTTTCATTTTCTTCTAGGGCCATATGTTGCACACAATTGTCAAAAGGTTTCAATTTTTTTCTTAGTCTATGTTGCAGCTAACGATCCACGAGACCAAAATTACTACATTGACAATATTTCGAGCTCTGTATGAATTTAGAGCTTTTTGAACTTTTCTCATGTTGCGCTTTAAATTCAATTAAACAAAGATAACTTTTTGCCAATATCATATGGAAAGTTGCTTGAAAATTCACATAGCAAATTTCATGAAAATCCACAATCACCACAGAAAAGATTATCTTTGTTTTTAAAGTGGCCGGTTAGAAGTTTTGACTAGTATAAAATATACATCGAAAACCAATGAATAATTTAGTCTGGTCCAAGTCAATTTGATACTTCTAAATATACTAAATTCACTTAAATGAGTGTACTGATATATGTTGCGCGACTTTCCGACACGAACAAATTATAAACTTAATATTATCCCATTTATTTCTTTGAGCGTGTAGTCTGCTGCTCGGATTTATTTTTTTTAACTGGTGCAAGAAATATCAGGAATACATGGCTAGGTAAACTTGCATTGGTAATATGACTGGAAAATTGTTGAAGGCGGCCTTTACCCCCTCCAATTAATCAAATCGAAAGCTGGTCCAGATGGCGAAATGGCTGTAGATTAAGACAGATTTTACCTATCGTATAGCACCAAAAAATGATGAAGCAAAACGTCGGTGTAATTACACATGCAAAACCTCGTATGTCAATTTTTGCGATTTTCAAAGTAAAATCTTGTGTGTCCAATTAAGGCAGTTCTTATAGGTTTGAGATATTTTTACTGATCAGTATTAATGACACATTATTTGTGAACAGTATGTCCGAATTTCATTTTTTGCGAAAAGTTATTACACCTTTTTCCTTCCCCATTAATTTTTTTTTCTAAAACGAGATATGAGGTTTTGCATTAACAACGACGAAAAGAAGAAAAAATTTATTATCCGTATTTTCGTTTTTTGTCTCAATATTTCACCAAACCTTTTCTAGAACACCTGGCCCTGGTTTCTAGAAAAAAATTAAGTACATACTCATGAGTTCATGCTTAACTTCAATGGAATACTATCCAACGTTGAAGGATATTCTACTGAAGTTCACGTGGATTTCGTGTATAGTTGATTTCGTGTATATTGAGTACGGAGCTCAGATTTGAGACGGAGAACGTTTTTCGAGAAACCGTGGCCAGGTCTTGTCTGGTAAGCTGAATGTCTTAATATGGTATTTTCCGATATCTACTAGTATTCAGTTTATGGCACATGTATTATAGAACAAGGGGAATCGCTAGAAACAGACATTTCTTTATTTCCGTGACATCAAATCTGTTTAGTACAAACTAAGGCCTACGTGTGAAATAGCTAGTCTAGAGACCACCATTCTTAAGTTCTGAAAAAAAAAACTGGTAAAAAGGTGTTTATGTATTTTTTACAATACTGTGCTACCCATATCATCCATTGATTTCCCACTCACAATTGAACTTTTATAGCATAAAGTGAAACCCAATCAAAACATGGAAACTTATTATAATACACAATCAATCATTTTTGTCAGAAGTGTTTCTCTGCAACATAAACGCATAATATAAGTTAAATCCATGTTATTTCTATTTGGGCCTTAACATTGCAAACATCCAGTAAATTAATCCAGGGTTTCTGTGAAGGAGGTTCGAACATACAGAAAGGGGGTCGTTGTCATAGAATTACACTGAATTTCTGTACGAAAATGAAATAATCAGGCCACTGCTGTCATGGAACAGGATTGCAGAACCTATATTTTAGCCCCAGGCGGAGATTATCCCACAACCGCACGTGCGGTCTGCGTGCGGTCTGCGTCCTAAACGTACGTTTCTGAGGACGTTACGCTCAATGTTGGCGTACAATTGCGTAACCGACGTTATTTTGCAACGTCGCTACAGTAGGCACAAACAAACGGCGGAAAACGTCGTCGTGATTTCACCCCGGTTTTGATCCTATTTCGGTGCGTCGTGCTACATAACTAAAGTTGAAACGCTTGCAGAAGGCATTGCAAGTAAAGCGTTTGCTTCATTCTTATACCGTTTTCTATTTACGTCATGATGTCCCATTTCCACTCTGTTCTTTCCTTAAAAGACCAAATATTAGACTATTCTAATTTAAAACAAGTTGCAAACGACAAAATGAAGTATTCTAAAAATAGAAAATGTAATGTATAATACTTGGTATAGCAGGAAAATTATTGAGAGTAAATGAGAACTTTCTTGATTGTCTTCTTTTTATTCAATGTTTTGCAAAAGAATATCTGCTACGGATTTCAAAATCCGATATTGTTTGCAAAAGGGTCAAATGTGTGTTGTTCGGACGTCATGCACGGTATTGCGACCAATTTATGTAACGTCAAAATATAGAAAAAACGTCGCACGTAAACGTTGCGCGTAACGAACATTTCTTTGTTATCAATGTTTTCTTTTTCCTTATATTGTGGTGAAAAGTCAATCAGCGTCGTTTATTAATTCATTACTAAAACAGGAGTATAAATAAGTAAAAAAAAAATGAATTAATTTCTGGATTATGGTTTGTGTTTTACAATTAAACTCTTTACATCGTTTGTGAATACTCGTTCAAGACATTCGTGTATTTCCGCGATATTCAAAACGCGGGCGGTATTTGATTTTATTATCACGGTGGAGATTGTGCATCATTGGATGGATAACGAATACGGACAAAATAATCTCGATTCTGGTAAGATTTTTTGTATTAACTTCCTTATTTGTGCGTCAATCTTCAAAAGGTTTGTTGCATGTACCCCGCCCTACCGACCTCTTCCATCGGATGTATGACATACATGTACATGTATAAGATAACTCGTGGAACTTTTCCCGAAATATTGTTCCAACCGACCAGAAAGCGAAATGGTAACGACTACGGCCAAATTAACCACGCTTCAGGTAAGAATTTGTGCAATATCACAATATTTCTGCGCCAATTTTCATGCGGTTTGTTGCATGTACTCCGTCTTACTACACCCTTTTCTCAAATGTATTACATGTACTTATCTGGAAACTCCTTGTACTTTTCTCAAAACCCGATCCCAACCGACTAGAAAAAGGGCCTGAATTTTTTGTCGTTTTTCTGGTCGGTTGGGATAAATTTTTGGACAAAATACATAGATTCTACAGACAAGTCAGAAAAGAGCTCAGTAATGCGGGGTACATGCAACAAAGCGCTTGAAAATTGACGCAGAAATAAGAAAATTATTGCACAATTTCTTACCTGAAGCGAGGCAAATTTGTCCGTATTCGTTATCCATCCCATCATGCACAATCTCCACCGTGATTATATAGCTTTTGAAAAAAAATTTGTTTGAAAAATATTTTGCAATTTCTTTTCCGCAACATACAAATTCAAATCTTTCAACCAGGAGGGAAATTAGTCTTATGTCTGAGTGATTTCTGTTGTCTGTGTGTTATTTGCTTATTATGCATCGTAAATATTGTACCATATTGATTCGTTTATTTATGTTTTAAAAAAAGAAAAGGAACAATTACTCTTATAGCTTGAAATTAATTAAACTTGTATATGAAACAACACTTCTGGGGGGCCTACTTGTAAAATATCTTTGAAGGTAAAAAATTGGAAACACAAGCCTTGTCATATACATGTATAGCGAATATTGTGTGATTCATGTAATCACGAGGGAATAATTTCAAGAGACACACGAAGCAACTTTAGCATCATATTGTTACTTTTTAACATTTTAGTCGGCGAGAGAAAGCAAAACACTTCACATTTGATTCTTAACCGATGCATTTGATGTTTGTTATGGATTCTCCCAATTTTTCCGACTTTTTTTTAAATACATGAATAACCAATCGCTGTGACGTCGCGCACGGTATTGCGGCACTAAAATGTAACGTCAAACTAGCGAACGTCAATTGCGTAACTTTAAGTGTTTGCGTAGATGGTTGTGTTGTGCTTTTAATGGTTACTCTCTACATAATCTAATCTGTTTTATAACGACAGGACCACGTTTTAAGAAATACTCCACTGCTTCCATCTTTTGTATTTCTATAGCTATTACGCCACTTTAATTCGTTCTTTTTTCATCTTAAAAATGCGCCAATGAGATAATTTCAAGATTACGTCAAATAAAAAGTTTACGTTTATAAATTTTCTGTCCACAAGAAAAAAAATTGAATATCTTTTATACGTTTCGTTATTTTGCGTCGAAATTTTAATATGATCAACAAGAAAAAAAAAATGGTATTTCCACATAGAAATTAAATGTTTGTATGAATAAGAGAACTTGTATTTTTCAAAGTCTAAAGTGTAAAAAAGTAGAGTTTTCAACTACAAGAAACAATTTCTGTCCACACGCATTTTATATGATAATCGTTTCGTTTATTATGCTAACTGATTTTCTTCCATATATTACAGAAATAGAGAAAAATGGTATTTTTTATATCAAGTTTGGTTGCATTCGAGTCATTAATTAACAAAATATTTAACAAAATTGTCATTCTTTCTGCGACGTAATTTTAATTGTTACACTGCGATTTTTGGTAAACAAACTGGGATAATTTGAGTTATGTACGTAGAAATTTTATTTCCGTTCGGCAAAACATTCTACAGCATTTCCACAGTCACAAAATATATTTTTCCATGTGTTTGACGTTACTTTATTTCACAATTGTTTATAAATAGCCGTCCCTCTTGAACATTTATGTTACATGTTACACGCGATTTTTCGCCGAATTTACGAACTAAAATTCTTTCTATCAAATTTATACAAAATAAGAAAATGAAATGAGTATAACATTGAAAAATATATCTATATGTTACACCATTATAAAGATATTGTAATGAACTAACTTGTATTCGAAATATCAATGTTCAGAATTTGACGGATTACAAAATATGCATTTCGAAAGGCGCACTAAAACATTTTTGTTCGAAAAAAAAACGCAGGGGTGGAAATTTCTGTTTTATTTGAGAGAATCCTAATTAAGACATGAAAACGGCGTAATAGATCGTTCATATTTCATACATATATTGTCTTAAGTTGAACTTGATTATGCAAGAAGTTTGAATGAAAATAATATAATACGACTGTATTTATTTCAAAGACAGTGAAAAATCGCATTTCATTGTAAAATTCCAGAAAATGGCTCACTTCAGGCGCCAGTGCGAGCTTTAATTTTACTGACTTTAATATTTGCTTGTATTTTATGATAAATATATCTAACGATAGACAATAGGATAAACAGACGTACAGTAATATTTTTTAATAAGTTTTTATGCCACAAATATAAGTTTTGCTCGGAGTAAGCAGATTATTCGATTTTTATGTTGCACGTCACGCTTTAAAACGGGTGTCTTTTCCATTAAATTTTAACCAAAATTCGAGACTTTCCGGTGTTTTAGGTCCATGTTAAACTACATACAGGCAGGTTCATATATACAGAAACATTTTCTAACAAGAAAACGATTCTCAATTGAATATGTTTCTTTAATCAGAACACCTTTCATTGATGATCCGGATTTTTCACGACTTGTCGCAATAACATGCGCAACGTCTTGGCGATTCTGTTCGTTTGTTTTAAAGGTTCTGTGATATGCACTGGTTAGCTCCTTTCCTGTGGTCATTTTTCCCCCGTGATTTTCCCATTTTTCGTGCGCCATTCGTTACGCATCTTTTGAACAGAATAGCTTTCCGTTCCCTTTCTCGTTTACTTTATTGGCGTAGTTTCACAATATCTGTGTTTTGCAATTTTTGCTAAAATCATTTTCCTTTCTCGATAGAACATACCTTTTCTGCACTGGTCTCAAATTACATCTCGTTTTAAAAAAAGATGTGCTCAGTGACCATTTAATACAGAGCGATGTTACTTTGACTGTTTTGGAACGACAAATGTGACGTTGACGTAACGTCTTTGGAAAGTGTGACATTCTCGCTAGATTTACTAAAGAACTGTTTTCTTTTCGAGAAACAATTAAATTTCGTAAAACTGCATATTTGCTTATGAACATATGTTTGTACTTTCATGCTGTTGTCTTTTTTTAGAGTAAAATATGACAATACGATTTTTATTGTCTCTTCATTTTTACCCATTAAACTAGTTAGAGTGATTTTCGGTGCGTGTGACATTGTCGCTAGATTTTAAAAATTAAAGATAATAAAGATTTTAAAAGGTGAAACTCCACCAAAAAGTATATCATTCAAAACTACAGACTATGTACTTCGAATTGAGCATGTAAATCTTATATGATAAAATGCATTATTTTCAGTTTTGCCATGGTGTTTTTATAGTTCCAAATCAAAAATAAAAATCGTACCTTTTTATCTAAACTAATAGCTCATTATTTTAGACTTGTATGCCTTTTTCTGTTAGACCTGTTTTTGGCGTATGGAAGAGGTAATTTACCGTCATTCCATAAATGATTTGGCGGGAAAATCGTTGTTGTTTTGTTTTTTTTTTGTTATTTTCGAACGCATTTTCGCTCACGATTGTTTTAATTTGGTTACATCTTACCCTATCGTTTAATGACGTTCATGAACGTTTTGCATTAGATTAGAAATATTTGAAATCTTTGAAAATAGTTTTGTTAGAAGCATTTATAAGAAAAAACATTGCCGAATCAAAAAAAATATAAATTTCACGATTTGTTATTAATCCTATCCATTCTAGTGACACTTTGAAAAGGAGCGGTATGACGTTTTTTCGTTTGTACGTCAACATTGAGCACGTGCGATGCATGCACATGCAACGTACGAGTTTGGTGGACGCAACCACGACGCAGACTGCACGCAGCAAAGAATTGACAAGACAATTCTTTGCTACGACCATTCTGCGTCTTTTAAGGGGGGTTTACACGGTCTGCTTTAGCATATATGCTTTAGCAGATGTGCTAAAACATACCGTGTAAACCCCAGATAATGGGCTTTCTGCTAGCATATCTGCTAAAGCAGACGTTTTAGAGCATGCTCTATTTCTAATGAAAAAGCAGACGGAAATTGACCAATCAGCTCTCTGATTCCTGAGATATGACCGGTAAAATAAACAAACACTGGTCAGCCCCTCAAAAATCATGATAAACCCACAGAATCTCTACAGGTAATTATTAACCCATAACCAAACGACAACATTTTAGACTTGTCCAAATTTAAAGATGTGGCAGACGACGATTTAAATTTAATGAAGTTTTACACTTTTTATTCTTTTTGTATGTAAAATATTGTGGGAAATGAAGAAATTGTTTGCCACAAGCAATTTCTTCATTTTCCACAATGTTTTCCAAAGCCACCATCGTCAAAAGCATCACTGTGTGGTAATGGGTTGAAATGGTTTGGTTTATTGGGATTTTACGCCATTTTCAACTTCTAAAGTCATATCGCGGCGGCTGGAGCACCTAACCATGACTACCTGTCATTTCTCATACTAGTACGACCACAAAACCCTTACCGAGCCCCCAGCTGCTCTCCCACATATTATTAAGTTCACGATATCAAACCATTGATGGGTGACTTTTAGTCAGTAAGCGTATTTGCCGCGACTGGGTATCAAACCCGGGACCTCTCAAATGAGAGGCAGATGCTCTACCAACTGCGCGGCTGCGCCATGGCCACGGCCAGGTTAAAATGATGATCTTTTAGTATTACCTAAACATAGTTTTTCTTTAATTAAGTACAATAATCTTAGTTCCTGTTTTTAAGTAATTATATTTGATACTTTGCCTTGAAACTAATTAATCTTTATCATGATATCATGCTGAGTTTTACCTCAAATACTATCTTTTGTTGAATATAAACGACAAGGTTTAGATCAGACTTCAAAACCATGATCTTTATACAAACATGTTTTATCAAAAAGATGTCAATATTAATTTCTTTTTTTAATTTGAATTTATTGTTATTATAATGATAATAAATGATCTGCAAAAAGACTAATGTGTGTCTGATCTTGACTATAGTAAAGCATGACTCTTGTCATAGTCTGAGCCAGATTTTAACTTCTATCTTTGAAAGCTTTGTGATGGCGAATCTCAAGATTATGCAAACTATTGTAATTTGATTTGAGCCAGGATCCGGAAAAACGTCCCTTAAAGCTTTTGAGCCCAACATAGATCCAGATCAGTCTGTGTGTACGCAAAGTCTGATCAGGGTCCATATTGTTCTCCAATAGCTTCTTCTTGACCTGTAGTAACTTATAGAGAGCAGCATTGATGCATATTGGACTCCATTTTATAACAGGTCGATCTTGAAACTCAATTTTGAAAAATGCTATAAGGTATGCTTTTCCAGATCCCGGCTCATTTGTATTAATCAATTCGCAAACAAGGCCTGACTTTGACGTCTCCTGTAGAAATGGTTTGGCAAAACATTGAGACAAGAGAGGAAAATGTTGAGAATCTGCAATAACATTTGTCATGCTAAACCATTGAACTTTAACAGACACTTATGTTTAAGATCAGAGTACGTAATGGAAGATTGGTTTCGATTCGCTGTCTCTTTTCTCAGCAATGTTCTGCGATAGCAAAAAGGATAAAGGCACACAAGGTATAATGTTTCTGTGTGAATTATGTTTTGTAATGTTTGTGGCTATAAATATGTTGTAAACTATTTTATGCCGAATAAAATATATGTATGTATGTTTCACTATCCTCCATTCTACAACTGACCAGTGAACTGTTTGACCTAGGTCAGCTAACTTCCACCAAAAGCACATGTGCTAAAACATACCGTGTGAACGCAAAAAGCATGTGTGCTAAAAACATACATGCTAAAGCAGATATGCTAAAGCAGACCGTGTAAACCGCCCTTTAGAACGCCAGGAGCACGCAAGACAGAAGTACGGAGCACGTACGACAGGTGTGCGTGTGACGCAGGGAAGGATAAACTGAAATTCCAGAAAATTTACAAAGAATGCGTACTTTTCTCGAAAGAGATGAATTCCTACTTTTGACCTGCTTTGTATGTACATATTTTGAGGCGTACTTACAACCCGTCGTGCGTCTTGATAAATCGTGCGATTTGCGATTTTGCAGAATTTTAAAACGTACGATTTAAAAAGACGCACGACGGGTTGTAAGAGAATGGGACAATCGGGAATAAACCCACAACCCATTACCTCACAATGACTCTTTTTGACTCCCCACAAAATAATGGCCACGAAAAACATCGTGGAAAATGAAGAAATTGCTTGTGACAAGCAATTTCTTCATTTCCCACAATGTTTTCTTACCCAAAATTGAAATAATTTTAAAGTTTCATCAACTTGAAATTGTCATCTACAAGATCATTGAATTAAGACTAGTCTAGAATTTAGCCGTTTGGTAATGGGTTAATCAGTGTCACCTTGGAAAGGCGGAGTTAAGATAATGTTACTTTATCAAGCCAATGGGATTAATTTCTGATACAGCATTTTCCAATTGACACGCCCACTTCAATCTGAATACCGCTAAAAGATATAATGTATTGCCCGGAAGCAATTATTATCGATAATTGTATTATTAATCATATTTATCCCATTTTCAAACGACAAACGACGATTTTTTGGCTATTCAATTTAGAAAGCGTCAAATATCGGCAAGATTAACATTGACTAAGATGGAATTTGCAGATGAATTTTGGAGACGAGGGGAGAATTCATAATTCTCACTTTTTCGTCTTTCGGCTCGATGCGTTGCAAAGTTTATTGCTGTCCACATCAATTTGTTTAATTTTAGCACAAAATATATACATGTATTTCTCGTAAACGGTGCAATATTTTGGTTTGAAATTTTCAGAAATTTCATAAGAACATAAGCTATTTCAGATAAAGATAAAATTAAAATTTATGAAAAAATATCTGAAATGTCATCGGGTCTATAATCGGGCTCGTAGGGGAAAAATTCAGCTGTACATAGCATTGTATATGGCAATAATTTTGAAATTCTGGCGATTTATAAAACTGTTAACCTTAATTTCTAGCAATACAAATAATTGAACACCCCCTACCCCCCCCCCCCCACCCCCATTGAAATATTATCCACCCATCCTCCGATCCCAATAAAAATTTGATTCCTTCTGGTCTCTGGTCTGTCAAATTAAATCTTGTGTAAGTCGAAGTTTGTCCGAAAAATTATTACCGCACAGTGACGTGACGCCTTTTGACTCTCTAACAAGAGAAATCTTCGGAAAACATTGTGGTAATGAAGAAATTGCTTGTGACAAGCAATTTCTTCATTTTCCACAATTTATTTTCTGACTCAAAATGGGAATATTTCTTTATGTTCATCAACTTAAAATTGCCGTCTGTAACATCATTGAATTTGGACCTGTCCAAAATTTTGCCGTCCGGTAATGGGTTAAATAAGCCACGTAACTATAGCATTGGAAAACATCCCATTTGGGGCCCCATTTCTATTTGGCTTCGAATACACTTTATCAGCAAAAAATGGGCGTGAATCGATAACCTTTACCCTTATAAAGGCGTATAGTATATTTACCCTTTACCCCGAAAATATTTTCGCCAAGGCCTCTAATAAGTCCAGTTGCGAGGATCTCCGAGAGACTGATATGTTTCAATATATAATGTTGTTTTTGGTTTTTGCTCTCAGCTTATAGTCCACGGATTGTGACGACATAACGTGCACCGAACGAGCAATTAAGTGTGCCATTCCCGGCTCTAACTCACTCTGCTCACAATCCAGTGGTTTCTTCAAGCATTCAAGCAAAAGTGTTTTTCGGTGCAAAACAAAAGCGGGAATCCTTCACGTGCACCAAAAATTTATTTCGCTTGAATGTTTGAAGATTCGTGATTCGGAGAAGAGTGAGTTATAAACGGAAATGACACTCTAAAATGCGCACGCGTACGGTGCACTTTATCTCGTCAAAATCCGTTGCGTATAAGCTGAGAAAATAAAAAAAAATACCTCGAAGCAGGCTATTTTTTCGGAGTGAACGCTTCCCAAAAGTCATGTGGGTTACCCAACGTGTTTACGTTATAAAGATTTTTGTAAGAAAAAAATGGAATTTGTGCTAGTTAGAATCCCGCAATTCTATTTTAATTCAAAATTACACAATTTA
Organism: Fragum sueziense; assembly: GCA_963680895.1. NCBI lineage: Eukaryota > Metazoa > Mollusca > Bivalvia > Cardiida > Cardiidae > Fragum > Fragum sueziense. The sequence goes on from OY804593.1 coordinate 15,262,624, forward strand.
CAAATTTGTATTTAAATGCGTTTATTTTCCAATGCTATCGTTACGCAGTAACTGCAGAAAATATTAAATAAGTACATGTTAATACAATAACGAATTGAATTTGGTTTGAAGTAGATAATGTTTAAAATGCTGGGGCTTAATTGAACGTGTTGAATCCTTTAAAGTGACATTTCAGAATTTTTTGTCATAAATTTTACTTTTATTGTTATCTGAAAGAGCATATTTCCTTATGAAAATTCTGAAAATTTCGAGCCAAAATATTGCGCCGTTTACGAGAAATTTATATTTTTGTGTTAAAATTGAACAAATTGTTGTGGACAACAGTTCGGATTTATATGCAATTTATCGATTGTATCTCAACTTTAAATGCGTGTTTCTCGCTTATTGGCAACAACTTCCAAAAATCAATAGTATTTATACTCATTAGAATAACCAGTCTTGACATTAAGACATACTTTAAAAAAATGAAATTGGAATGAAATGTCCCTTTAAGCAGCAAACGATGTTTTCTTTGCTCACCAATAACTTTTTTTGATCAGCTGTAGTTTAAAATATCAACAACAACTAAGGAATACCAAGCGTATTTTCTCCTTTTCCTTCTTTATATCAAATCCGCTTCATATCGGTCAAGTATAAAATAAACTGTTGAGGAGGTTCTGCAATGGTTGTTTTTGTCCTGTAACGTTATTCCCCGCCGAGGATAAGAAGTCGGCCGTTCGAATTGAACGTTGTATTAATTTGTATCTGCTCAGTGTTCGTGTCTCCATTTATCTTTGCAATTAATGCATTTATTGTCCAACTAGAAAAAATCCCGGGAGTAAGGGTATGTCCATGGGGGTTTTGTACATGGGGAGGGGATTGGTCTCCGTTTTTTTTCTCCCAAGTCAACCCAAGTAACCCAAGTCAAATATCTGCCGTCTAGTTGCCATGCGCTGAAATATAATATTATTTTCGCCATAGGGATTCTCTGGTTGTTGTTAATATTTTAACTACAGCTGATAAAAAAGTTATTGACGAGCAAAGATCGTTTGCTGCTTAAAAGATTGTACGGTAATGCGGCGCTTGGGAAGGATTGCTAAACATAATTTTATACAAGTGATTCGAAATGGTCGAAAGGAATGAGATTATTCAAAACCGTGTAATTTGGAATCACATACTTGTTACTTGTGGGTCAAAACCGCATCTGATGTCGGTCTGGTCCGTTTCTTTTTGAAAAAAAATGAAAAAAAAAAAAATATCAATTAAGAGGTTTTGAGAATTTAGCAACGTCGTGAGTATAGTCCATTCGATGCTGCTATAAGGCCTATATGACAACCTTGCAATGTCGAGTATACAATGAAGTTTCATTTTTTCTTTGCATTGTTTAGGTGCTCTAGAGCAGATCTAGCGGGCATTAATTAACAAAAAAAAAAAAAAAAAAAAAAAAAAAAAAAAAAAAAAAAAAAACCTCTAGTCCGAAAAACAGTTGAGGTATCGTAAAAATATCTTGCTCGAAGGAATAGTGCTATTGAAACGTCAACAATAACATCAGAAATACTCATATCTATGAAAAAAATGGTTATTGCATAACCCAATGTATTCACAAATGAAATTAATGGTTTCGAGGGGAAACCGACAACCGCAGTGTTCTCAAATAAGGGAGTTGAGCGTAACTATACTAAAACTAGGATGTTGATTAAATTAGATAAACTATACAAAGTCAATTCTCGATATTTATTCACCTTCGACAATAAGACATGTGTTTTTATTGGCCTTTAGATCGAAGTGGGTGTGGCAATTCATATTTACGATAACAGAAATCTTTCTGATTGGCTAAAAGTGAGAAGGGTTATTAAATATCCCTCCTTTCCTAATTACCCTTTTCGGTGTGTTATACAACACGGTGGGTAACCCGCGTGACTTTTGAGAAGGTTCACACCGAAAAATCGCCCGCTTCAGGATGTTTTGTTTAATTTCTCAGCTTCCATTCTACGGATTTTGACGATTTTGCACCGTACTAGCCTTTGAGAGATTTGAAACATTCCCATTTCTAACTCACTCTGCACCGAATCCCATGGTTTCTTCAAACATTAAAATTTAACCCTTTCGCTTGAATGTTTGCCGAAACCATGGAATTAGTTGCAGATTGAGTTAGACTTGAGAATTGCCCTCTCCATTTCGCGTATGATGCGCTTTATATCGTCAAAATTCATAGAATATAAGTCAGAAATTAACCCTCCAGGGCCAAGACCCATTGAAGTCCTTTAAAAATTATTTCCTTCCAACGTTTGGTTATTTGCAATGCATTCTAGCAAAATTTGTTGAACGTTCGAAGATTTTTTACTTTATTTTGATTTTGTGGCTTGTAGCAAATATGCTATAATGGGTATTAGAGGTATATGTAGCAAATATGCAACAACAACTTTTTTTATAACACAAGAGGCCAGTGATTGTCTCATTTGCTCTACTGACTGATTATAACAATTTCACAATAATATAATTTTAGTATTTGAATCAATCATACATAAAATGTGGCTTTTTATGCAACTTGCTGATTCGATTACATCTTCATGCAATAAACAAGGTTTAAAATGAACATTTCCCCTCTTTTCCTACAAAAATGTTTATTTATTCGTCTTTTTACATAAGACAAACATGTTATGCATGTTTAAAACGAGTGAGTTAAAAGAAAATGCTTATTTTATCGCATAAAATGCAAAATAATGATGAAAATTTCAAATTACTTTGTTCCAAAAGACATTATTTCTAACTAAATCTAGGAAGATTGTATCATTTTTCAATAGGACTACCTCTTGCAGGCCCATAGGAAGCAATTTCATACAGGGTGGGCTTAATTAAGCACCCGTGTGTGAAAGGGGGGGGGCTAAATTGGATTTTCCGTAAATTTTCAGTATAGAATAAGGAAACATTCAGAATTTTTGGTCAACATTGGGGGGGGGGGGGGGTGCGGCTAAGCCCCCTAGCTCCCCCTGTTCCTACGTGCCTCTCTTGTGATAAATCAAACATTCAGTGCAAGTTTTAAACGCATTGGATGAAAAATATGGGCTTTTTCTGCATAAACAAGTAGGCTCAATGAACGAATCGATTACTGAAATACCATGCCATAATAAAGAGCTCTTCTGGTCACTGCCATTTCATTGCATGGAGTTTACAGAACCTCTAACTCTCATCATTGCATTTCTTGTTAAAGTCATTCTTTAAGAATACCAAAGTATTAAGTGCAGGTTTAGTATTCAGTTACAGTCAATTAAGATAAAAGTTGATGAAATATTTAAAAATTCAGCGACTAAATGCCCAATGTAGAAAACATGCTACACATTGTTTTGTAAACTAATTATTTCATGAACGATTTGTATTTGGTTTTTACACAGTAAATATCTATAATATAAATAAATATCAAAATACTTTTTGCAGCAGAAAACTGCTTTTTTGAAGAAATTCCATATAAATCTGAACTGTTGTCCACAACAATTTGTTATATTTTATTACAAAAATATATGTAGGCCTATCTCGTAAACGGTTCAACATGTTGGCTTGAAATTTTCAGAATTTTCATTAGAAATTCTGCTCTTTCAGATAAAAATAAAAGTAAAGTTTATGAAAATGAATGTGAGCTGTCACTTTAAATATTGCTCATTCCATCAAATTATGCCTTTGAAACCTAGTTCATTTCAATTGGCAAGTATAGCACGCGAATAGGGTCTAAAGTCAGTATAGCGCTAGACCTATATTTAAAATAGGGATAGACAGCTAAAAATAGCGGTCTACCCATTACATCTTTATCGGCTATCGAAAAAATGGGGGTCTACCGATAAAAATAGCGGTCTAGCGTTAATTTTAGCGGTAGACCGATAATTGAAATAGCGGTCTACCCTTAATTTATGGGTAGACAGATATTTTTATCGGAAGACCGATAAAAATATAAGGGTAGACCGCTTTTTAGCGGTATACCCCTATTTTAATTATAAGTCTAGCGCTATCTTGACTTTGGACACTATTCGCGCGCCATAGGCAAGCAGATCGGCCATCTTGATTGTTAAGCATAGTTAAAAAATTGCTTGTATTTAAATAAAGCAAGGTAAATTTTGATTTCAAGATTATACTAATGTGAAAAGTACTTCATTCGTCTTTCTATTTATTCACAACATTGTTTCAAAAGGTATAAAAATGAAGGCCAAACAGCGCCACGATAGATTGCGCATTTTGCTATATTTTAAAATAATGGTCGATTTGGCAGGACCCACGGGGCCTGTTCCAGCAAAGACGTATTTTTGTCATACGAAATGTGACTGTCGTATGGTAGATTTAAGACAGAACTTGCGTTTCACCAAACACTAGAGAATTAGGAAGTTGGTGATCTATCCGACTTCAATTTTTCCAATGTTTTTTTTTGTAATCGGGGGATGATGATGATGAGCGAGGACTGAAACGACCTAGAAATTTCCGAGAGATATAAACGCGATGGGTAATCCACGTGACTTTTGGGAAGCGTTCACACTGAAAAAATCGTCCGCTTCAAGGTATGTTTTGTTTAATTTCTCAGCTTATACTCTACGGATTTGTGACGACATAACGTGCACCGAACGCGCAATTAAGAGTGCCATTCCCGGTTCTAACTCACTCTGCTCACAATCCAATGGTTTCTTCAAACATTCAAGCAAAAGTGTTTTTCGGTGCAAAGCAAAAGTGGAAAGCGTTCACGTGCACAAAACCCCCCAATTCAGCTTGAATTTTGAAGAAACCACTGGATTCGGAGCATGGTGAGTGGCCATCTCAAATGCGCATAAGGTGCACTTTATCTCGTCAAAATCCGCAAGGTATAAGCTAAGAAAATTAGATTACTTTTCTAAAGAATCTGATCAAGGTCTGCACCTTTGGTCAAGACTTTTACATCTGGTAATTGAAATGAATAAATGAATAAATTTGCACCATTATGCATTATCCGGACGGCAGCAATAGTTTTATCATGTTAGTTTGGAATAGTTACTCGGCCCTTTCCCAAACAAGACCTGGCCCCGGTTTCTCGAAAAAAAAACTTAAGTACGTTCTCATGCTCAAATCTGAGCACCGTGCTCAAATCGCACGAAATCCACGTGAACTTCAATCGAATACCCTTCAACGTTGGAGAGTATTCCTTTGAAGTTGAGCATGTTTTCATGAGTATGTTCTTAAGTTTTTTCGAGAAACCGGGGCCTGGTTTTGACACGCCTAGTAGGGGTGGTCAGTGATGACATTGTGTGTGTTTGGCGTCTTGTTGTTTCTTTGCTTTGATATTATAGTGATCCCGTGATAAACGGATGTTTAAAATCAAGCTTTTAATATCATAAAGACATGATGTGAGAGCGCACATGCAGATTGTCTCTTCTCAATTACAGTGCATAACGACGCCGATTGTCACTGATATGGTTCCGTTTTGACCGATGTGACACATGACTTGTAAATGGGCATGTTCTTTACTGTTTGGCGGGAATCAGTAGATCGCGGGACAACTATACACACTGTTAATTATCTATTTAGAAAAGGGTGAAGAGAAATTTAATAACAGTTTTAACTTTCCTCAGTATTGTATTTCTGTAAGAACCTTTTGATTTATACCCCGGTTAGGGGTGAGACTCGACAATAAAATCTTCAAATCTTCAGAAATTAAACTTGGAGCAAGATAAGGGCTTTTTCCAGAATAATTTTGTATTTGAGAGTAGGAATTATTTCTAGAATCTTGCATGGTGCTTCATTAAATTTGTTTACAGCTAACTCAGAAAATGTCACGAACAGAAACGTTGTCCAACAGCGCTCAAATCATACGTGTTAATATCCCAACTTTTAATTTGACATTTGGAAAGTTTCTTTACATTATAATGACTAAAACAACTCAACGAGGGTAACATGTAGTTTTCTGGGGCCTCCTGGCTGGACTGAGCCAAAATAATGCTAGGCTCTCACTGCCGATGAAACCAACTCGGTCAAGCCCGATCAATGGATCGAGTACAGATGGAGCACAGATCAAGCTCGACCGGCTTAGGTTATCAGGAATGGTCGGGGAGATCGATTTTGATCTGCATCTCCCGGACTTCTTCCACGATTATTTTACTGTCAAAAATATTCGTGGTGCGATCGATTAGTGAATCGATCGGGAAGCGATCGTGTATTGATCGGTTAGGAGATCAACCTGATCGAGAATCGAATGTTTCTTAAAATCGAATGTGATCGGATAGAAATGTTTCACTGGACGTGCACCCAACCTGGACTCGATTACCTCGACTTGTACTCCAGTGACACCCGACCACATACCGATCAAATCGACATCTGGTTCATCTACCAAACCGATCAAATCGAATGTAGTGGTCGGTTTGATTGACTTGAGATCGAGAAAGAAATATTTGGTCTGGATTGATCCGGGAATTTAAGCGATCGAAATGATAGGGTTGATTGGATTGACAATGAGAACCTAGCATAAAGTGGGACAAAGTTTGATGAAACGTGATTTTAAGTCCTCGGAACTGCTTGGAAATTTTTATGAAACTGACCATCGGATATCCTACGAAATGTCTTTGAAATATATTATAATAAATATAACATATTATGTTCTATGACGTTTTTTAGGAAACCGGACCAAGACATACATAATAAAATATATTGTGAAAAAATACGCGGGTCTCAAAATATGACCACTAGTAGATCAACAATAGATCTGGGCATGGTTTGTGGTAGTGCAGACAGCTCGTTGACTTGTTGATCCCTAGGATCTTCTTCATTGCGAAAGGTTAGTCTTGTTACTTGGAGCATATGTAAAGAAAGGACAGTTTTCTACACATACATAAAGATCATAAGAAAGATACATTTAAACGCGCAAAATAGTGACGTTTGTGACATCATGGTAACAACACGACGTCATGTAGTTGAAAATTGACATAAGGTTTAGCATTTTGTTTCGACCAAAACATTTTGCAACACAGAAGTCATACGCCACTTTGATGAACAAACTCAGTAATGATGCAGTTCATTTACTCGTTTATCTCCGCCAAAGGCTAATTGTTATATAGTTATTACAAGCAAGTTACAAAGGTTATGAAGAGGGGAAACATGGTCTTTTTAGAGATCTGATGTTACAATGTTACAGCAATTTCGGGAATATGGGCACTGAAAACACGTTTTTATTAAAATGAATATTCTTTGTATATACTTGTTACAACAATGTTATATAGTACTTATATACTAGTAAAAAAGGTAACAAAGACTGGAAAAACGTGGTCTTCTTATAAACCCGATGTTACAATGTTACAGCAATTTCGGGGATATGGGCTCTGAAAACACGTTTTTTAAAATGGATATTCTTTGTATTCACATGTTACAACAATGTTATATAGTTGTTACATGCATGTTATAAAGGTTACGAAGACTTGAAAAACGTGGTCTTCTTATCAACCCGATGTTACAATGTTACAGCAATTTCGGAGATATGGGCTCTGAAAACACGTTTTTTCAAATAAATATTCTTTGTACATACTTGTAACAACAATGTTATATAGTTGTTACATGCATGTTATAAAGGTTACGAAGACATGAAAAACGTGGTCTATTTAGAAACCCGATGTTACAATGTTACAGCAATTTCGAGGATATGGGCTCTGAAAACACGTTTTTTTAAATGAATATTCTTTGTACATACTTGTTACAACGATGTTATATAGTTGTTACATGCATGTTATAAAGGTTACGAAGACTTAAAAACGTGGTCTTCTTATAAACCCGATGTTACAATGTTACAGCAATTTCGGGGATATGGGCTCTGAAAACACGTTTTTTCAAATGAATATTCTTTGTACATACTTGTTACAACAATGTTATATAGTTGTTACATGCATGTTATAAAGGTTACGAAGACTTGAAAAACGTGGTCTTCTTATAAACCCGATGTTACAATGTTACAGCAATTCCGGGGATATGGGCTCTGAAAACACGTTTTTTCAAATAAATATTCATTGTACATACTTGTTACAACGATGTTATATAGTTGTTACATGCATGTTATAAAGGTTACGAAGACTTGAAAAACGTGGTCTATTTAGAAACCCGATGTTACAATGTTACAGCAATTTCGAGGATATGGGCTCTGAAAACACGTTTTTTTTAAACGAATATTCTTTGTACATACTTGTTACAACGATGTTATATAGTTGTTACATGCATGTTATAAAGGTTACGAAGACTTAAAAACGTGGTCTATTTAGAAACCCGATGTTACAATGTTACAGCAATTTCGGGGATATGGGCTCTGAAAACACGTTTTTTCAAATGAAAATTCTTTGTACATACTTGTTACAACGATGTTATATAGTTGTTACATGCATGTTATAAAGGTTACGAAGACTTGAAAAACGTGGTCTATTTAGAAACCCGATGTTACAATGTTACAACAATTTCGGGGATATGGGCTGTGAAAACACGTTTTTTTCAAATGAATATTCTTTGTACATACTTGTTACAACGATGTTATAAAGTTGTTACATGCATGTTATAAAGGTTATGAAGACTTGAAAAACGTGGTCTATTTAGAAACCCGATGTTACAATGTTACAGCAATTTCGGGGATATGGGCTGTGAAAACACGTTTTTTCAAATGAATATTCTTTGTACAAACTTGTTACAACGATGTTATATAGTTGTTACATGCATGTTATAAAGGTTACGAAGACTTGAAAAACGTGGTCTATTTAGAAACCCGATGTTACAATGTTACAGCAATTTCGGGGATATGGGCTCTGAAAACACGTTTTTTCAAATGAATATTCTTTGTACAAACTTGTTACAACGATGTTATATAGTTGTTACATGCATGTTATAAAGGTTACGAAGACTTGAAAAACGTGGTCTATTTAGAAACCCGATGTTACAATGTTACAGCAATTTCGGGGATATGGGCTCTGAAAACACGTTTTTTCAAATGAATATTCTTTGTACATACTTGTTACAACGATGTTATATAGTTGTTACATGCATGTTATAAAGGTTACGAAGACTTGAAAAACGTGGTCTTCTTATAAACCCGATGTTACAATGTTACAGCAATTTCGGGGATATGGGCTCTGAAAACACGTTTTTTCAAATGAATATTCTTTGTACATACTTGTTACAACAATGTTATATAGTTGTTACATGCATGTTATAAAGGTTACGAAGACTTGAAAAACGTGGTCTTCTTATAAACCCGATGTTACAATGTTACAGCAATTTCGGGGATATGGGCTCTGAAAACACGTTTTTTCAAATGAATATTCTTTGTACATACTTGTAACAACAATGTTATATAGTTGTTACATGCATGTTATAAAGGTTACGAAGACTTAAAAACGTGGTCTATTTAGAAACCCGATGTTACAATGTTACAGCAATTTCGGGGATATGGACTCTGAAAACACGTTTTTTCAAATGAATATTCTTTGTACATACTTGTTACAACAATGTTATATAGTTGTTACATGCATGTTATAAAGGTTACGAAGACTTGAAAAACGTGGTCTATTTAGAAACCCGATGTTACAATGTTACAACAATTTCGGGGATATGGGCTCTGAAAACACGTTTTTTCAAATAAATATTCTTTGTACATACTTGTTACAACGATGTTATATAGTTGTTACATGCATATTATAAAGGTTACTAAGACTTGAAAAACGTGGTCTTCTTATAAACCCAATGTTACAATGTTACAGCAATTTCGGGGATATGGGCTCTGAAAACACGTTTTTTCAAATGAATATTCTTTGTACATACTTGTTACAACAATGTTATATAGTTGTTACATGCATGTTACAAAGGTTACGAAGACTTGAAAAACGTGGTCTTCTTATAAACCCGATGTTACAATGTTACAGCAATTTCGGGGATATGGGCTCTGAAAACACGTTTTTTCAAATGAATATTCTTTGTACATACTTGTTACAACAATGTTATTCAGTTGTTACATGCAAGTTATAAAGGTTACGATGACTGGAAAAACGTGGTCGATTTAGAAACCCGATGTTACAATGTTACAGCAATTTCGGGGATATGGGCTCTGAAAACACGTTTTTCAAATGAATATTCTTTGTACATACTTGTTACAACGATGTTATATAGTTGTTACATGCATGTTATAAAGGTTACAAAGACTTGAAAAACGTGGTCTATTTAGAAACCCGATGTTACAATGTTACAGCAATTTCGGGGATATGGGCTCTGAAAACACGTTTTTTCAAATGAAAATTCTTTGTACATACTTTTTACAACGATGTTATATAGTTGTTACATGCATGTTATAAAGGTTACGAAGACTTGAAAAACGTGGTCTTCTTATAAACCCGATGTTACAATGTTACAGCAATTTCGGGGATATGGGCTGTGAAAACACGTTTTTTTAAATGAATATTCTTTGTACATACTTGTTACAACGATGTTATATAGTTGTTACATGCATGTTATAAAGGTTACGAAGACTTCAAAAACGTGGTCTTCTTATAAACCCGATGTTACAATGTTACAGCAATTTCGGGGATATGGGCTCTGAAAACACGTTTTTAGATGGATATTCTTTATATTCACATGTTACAACAATGTTATATAGTTGTTACATGCATGTTATATAGGTTACGAAGACTTGAAAAAAGTGGTCTTCTTATAAACCCGATGTTACAATGTTACAGCAATTTCGGGGATATGGGCTCTGAAAACACGTTTTTTCAAATGAATATTCTTTGTACATACTTGTTACAACAATGTTATTCAGTTGTTACATGCAAGTTATAAAGGTTACGAAGACTGGAAAAACGTGGTCTATTTAGAAACCCGATGTTACAATGTTACAGCAATTTCGTGGATATGGGCTCTGAAAACACGTTTTTCAAATGAATATTCTTTGTACATACTTGTTACAACGATGTTATATAGTTATTACATGCATGTTATAAAGGTTACAAAGACTTGAAAAACGTGGTCTTTTTAGAAACCCGATGTTACAATGTTACAGCAATTTCGGGGATATGGGCTCTGAAAAACGTTTTTTAAAATGAAAATTCTTTGTACATACTTGTTACAACGATGTTATATAGTTGTTACATGCATGTTACAAAGGTTACGAAGACTTGAAAAACGTGGTCTTCTTATAAACCAGATGTTACAATGTTACAGCAATTTCGGGGATATGGGCTCTGAAAACACGTTTTTTTCAAATGAATATTCTTTGTACATACTTGTTACAACAATGTTATGTAGTTGTTACATGCATGTTATAAAGGTTACGAAGACTGGAAAAACGTGGTCTATTTAGAAACCCGATGTTACAATGTTACAGCAATTTCGGGGATATGGGCTCTGAAAACACGTTTTTTTCAAATGAATATTCTTTGTACATACTTGTTACAACGATGTTATATAGTTGTTACATGCATGTTATAAAAATTACGAAGACTTGAAAAACGTGGTCTATTTAGAAACCCGATGTTACAATGTTACAGCAATTTCGGGGATATGGGCTCTGAAAACACGTTTTTTCAAATGAATATTCTTTGTACATACTTGTTTCAACGATGTTATATAGTTGTTACATGAATGTTATAAAAATTACGAAGACTTGAAAAACGTGGTCTATTTAGAAACCCGATGTTACAATGTTACAGCAATTTCGGGGATATGGGCTCTGAAAACACGTTTTTTAGATGGATATTCTTTGTATTCACATGTTACAACAATGTTATATAGTTGTTACATGCATGTATAAAGGTTACGAAGACTTGAAAAACGTGGTCTTCTTATAAACCCGATGTTACAATGTTACAGCAATTTCGGAGATATGGGCTCTGAAAACACGTTTTTATATGGATATTCTTTGTATTGACATGTTACAATAATGTTATATAGTTGTTACATGCATGTTACAAAGGTTACGAAGACTGGAAAAACGTGGTCTTCTTATAAACCCAATGTTACAATGTTACAGCAATTTCGAGGATATGGGCTCTGAAAACACGTTTTTTTTAAATGAATATTCTTTGTACATACTTGTTACAACAATGTTATATAGTTGTTACATGCATGTTATAAAGGTTACGAAGACTTGAAAAACGTGGTCTATTCAGAAACCCGATGTTGAAAAAGATATAGAATGGGATCATTGTGAAATTCATGTTACAGTTGTTACTTGGTGTATTGACTGTAACAAATGAATACCCATTCCGATTTCTGCGCCAATTTTGAGCCTTAATTCTTAAACTTTACTATCTTACTACAAATTGAAATTTAAGAATTTTCGATATATCAGCGGGTTAGAAATGAAAAATATCTGACTCAAAATGTTTTCCAAAGGATATCAGTGTTGTCTCTCTTGCTTTCATTGTGTTAATGTATTTTCTTAGTCTAAACCATTGTTTGTTGGGTAAAATGCTTTGAGGTAGTCTACCCATTATGAGATTCGCGCAGCATTGGAATTATTCGGGCAACGTCGAAAAGATTCAGCGGTCGAATTTTCCACCGCCGCATGTTTAGGAACGCGCCCACATGGGTTCGGATATGTAACGAGGACGCACGAAAAAACCCACAAAAAACCCGATTATTTATGAAACCCAAAAATGGCCACATTACGGGTATTCTACCTAAAGAATATTTTTTCGGAAGAATAGAAGCAAAGCTGTGTCAATTTGATTGCCACTGTCTAACAAAAATCTATTACAAGGTAAAAAAGTTATACAGAAAAAGGGGGGTATAAATAGCTCGTTTGGCAATCTGCTCATGAACCTGACCCCCCCCCCCCCCCCCCCTGTTTTTTTTTAAAAGATCAGAGCTAGAGATAAGACGGGATTTTTTTTTTTTTTTCAAAATGTAATAACTTATCTATTGTTCATCAAAATCTATGCTGTGAGTACTCATTAGACTCGTCACATCTACCTACAGAACCTACAACATAGGCTTTAAATTGGGAAAAAACCATAGAATAGGGAACGATTTTATCCAGTCAACAGTGACGTAAATTCGGACAAAAAAATAGTATATCGTGGGTTGTTTTAAAATCTCGTAACTACGGCTTGACTCAAGCCGTAGTTACGAGATGTTATAAAAACACCGACGGTTTATCAAAACAAAACGGTAAACCCGGTCTATTTTTAACACAAAATTCATTGCCATTACCTTACTCCCTCTTATCTGTTTCTCTGTTTCAACCTTGTTATTAGGCGGGAGGTACTTGTTTCATCGAACGTCCAATGCTGTTTTCATGTTAATCTTTTCTCAAATGGCACAAATTTGGACTAGATCTATTGCAATTTAAAAGCTATTGAAGATAAGTTAATTTATGTTGAGAAGATATGACTTGTGTAACTGTAGCACAGAAACTTTTGAGGCAAAAGGAGAAACTGCTGGTTATCAGCAGTTTCTTCTTTTGTCTTGATATTTCCCATGCCTTTTGTGTAAGATACTAGGTCTTGTTTAAGAAAGGGTTAAACCATCTAGACGACATTTTACATTTATTTTCTTCAGACGAAATTAGATTTAACAAATCATATTTATTTTCATACGAAACTTTTCACGGAAAATGGGACCTACATTATTTTGTTTTATGCTAACAACGACCGGACCTTTTCTTGGTAAGTTGAATTATTTCTTTAACCCATTACCAAACAACAAAACTTTGACTTGTCCAAATTCAAAGATGTTGCAGACGACATCTAAAAATGAATGAAAAAGTGCATTTTTTTTAAACATTTTGTATGGAAAATATTGTGGGAAATGAAGAAATTGCTTGCCACAAGCAATTTCTTCATTTTCCACAATGTTTTACATAGCCAGTTTCTTGTGGAGAGTCAAAAAGAGTCACTGTGTGGTAATGGGTTAAATATGTGATAAGATGTGCTACACGTTATCCCTAATTTTGCAACATACAGCAATACAGGACATACCCGGAATATGGAGAGCTATCTTGAGTGCAGTTATTGTTTGTGCTAATTTCCAAGAACAACAGAAAGCTCCGATAATTCCGGATATCAATTTCCGGAATATGCACTACGAATGACATCTTGTTCTCATAATGGAACTAGACAATATGCTTCATAAAGCAAGTCACGTGAAAAGACTTATATGATGGTAACTAGCATTTCTATGCTTTAAAGTACAGATTTCCGATTAAAAATTTACATCCGTTTTGACGTCTGGAACATCTTTAAATTTGGAGCAATCATTATTTTTACCGTTTTGGAAAGGTTTGAAAAGCGTTATTTTAGTCTCACATCCGTTCTCTCAAATTTCCATTAGGCAAAAACAATTCACAAGTTTCATCAATCGATGTAAAGCTTTGTTCCAATGCCGGTTTTAATTGATTTCCATTAATATTCTGTAGTAAATACTCGTACCGATAATTAATCATCGGACTTAATCCTTTCCATAACGGCAGACTTTGACGGCGGTCCAATTTCCAAGCTGCTACAGAGAACAAAATTAATGTTGGAAAGAGGAAAAATATGTACAATATACGAGTACCGAAAACATGAAGGCAAATCCCAATAAGATCAATGAAAAGTTCATGGAATTATTCGAGAGATATATATTTGGGGTGACTTCGATTCAGAATTTCGTTCGAGCTATAGCAAGCGAACACTAACAGTGCGGGCGATTCGATTCGGCATTAGTGTTCGACTTACTTTTTGGACAAGTGAAATTACAGAAATGTTTTAACTCCGCCGCTATATTTAGCATAAACGAGACTGCCGGTTAGTTTATGTGACGTCTACACATAGCCACGCCTCCGTATCCAATGAACCTTTATCAAACACTAAGTCAGACAGAGATTCTAAGTGCATTTGAATGTTTATTTCGCGTAGAATCTAGCCGCGCATTGAATGTTTATATCGCATAGAATCTACCATACTGCCTCTATGTAGTACATAGTCTGATCATCCTCATACTTGTGGTCACGAAACTGGATTATCGTGCCCGGATGAATGCAGCTGCGTGTCAATGTAAACAAATATTTTGATTTGCTGACACAGTATTAGGCTAGTCACTTTGTCATTGAAGGTACCACTAATTCAAACAGATATGCCTGGTGAATCGAACAGAAAGAGCCGCGAGCTATCGCCGAACGTTAGCAGGAATGAAGTCAGTTATATAAGAGACGTGGCCAATAGCGAAAACGACGAAATAGGGGTTGTCTTTGTTATACACTTGTGTAAATATATTACGTCGCTGTTTTTTTTTCATCTCAAACAATCGTAACAAAAGCTTAAAGCAAACTTTTTTTACAACGTTCTGTAATAAAATATGTGCTACCAATCACCATCACAAAACAATCAACAATATCGCCTGTGTTATTGATAAACCTTACAACTTCAGTTTTAATCAAACTGGAGTTACGAGGTTTTGCAATTACATCGACGATATGAGAGAGCTGAAATCTCCCTATCAATGCGGACATGATCATTAATCAAAATCCGCTTCTAAATACGAGAAATCCATAACGATATTTACAAATTATATAAATAAGTCCCTAGTTACAGGATCATTTCAAATAAACAACTCTCTGCCATTATTACTCAGATAATTCCGTAGTAATGATGCGTGTATAAATGTATCACATCGCTGCTTTTCAACAAAAACCTCGTAACTGCAGCTTAAAACAAGCTGCAGTTACGAGGTTTTCGTTGAAATGCGACGATGTCACTCTTACACAATCCAGTCACGATATCATTGCAAATGTTTACAAATCTACCTAATATGTAATCAAGGGAGAACTGTTCTTATTGTCCACCAAAATTAACCCGGGACAACTTATTTTTCGTGTGCAAATTCCGTTAGTTGAGCGTCTTAACAAAACATCGCCGAAGCGGGGTCATTATTGTATGACCACATTAAACTGATACTGATTAATTTTCGTGTGCAAAGTCCGTTAGTTGAGTGTCGTACCGGGTTAATCTTGCTGGATAATACATATGCAGATGTCCCGGGTTAATCTTGCTGGACAATACTTGTCAATACAATGTTGCACGCGTTGGTTCGAATATTCAAGTATAGATCGTCCAAAAAGAGTGGCAGATGTTTCGATTTTGTTTTCTTAAATTATACCGTTATTAACCCGATTATATTCTGATTTTTTTTCGGGAGAAAGGGCGGAGCCTAGTAAACGGTTATTACATTGAAGATTGAGGAGAAACAGCGTTTTCAATTAGCGGTAAATCGTCGGTGTTATTGCAAATTATTGTAACTGCAGCTTGAATCAAGCTGTATTTACGAGGTTTTTTAATAACACGTTTTACAATCGCACAGTCTTTCAATTTCGAAATGTTTTCATGCTCGTGCCGCACGTTTTTCCCTTATGTTAACCAAGGTATCGAGAAGTAAACTCGTCGAATAACCTTTTGGCTTAGCCACACCCTTTCAGGTGAATAAAAACGCAATATAATTATGTATCAATGATATATGCATTGTCTGAAACAGGTAATTTATCTCATAACTCGATTTAAATCTCAAATAATTAGCCTGACATCCCTTTGTAAATGAAATAGCCTATTGTTTATCTGCCACTCTTTTTGGACGATCTATACAAGACAGTTTAGTTTTTTTTCTCGTTTTGTTTTTGTTTCATTTTATTTGTTTTTCTACCACTAGACCACGACCCTTCTGCCTTGCAGTAACAACGCACGAATCCAGACATTTCATTACGATGTGGGGACAATGCTCTCCGGCGTGACTGAACTGGCACATCCTAAATCCTAAACAACACTTTGAAAAGATTTTTTACAAATCATGATGGCGGATATTTCATGTAGATCTGAGCATGCTGACTGACTATCGAGACCTCAGTGCAAAATAATTGTAACTACATATTTTTCCAAAATTCACTTTTTTGCATTTTCTGAATCGTTAGGAAGGAATACATCATGTGTCCTAACATTAGGTTTCAATTGTGTATACTTGAAAAGATATTTAGAATTATAAAAACATTTTTCCTCTTTAACTTTGAGAAATTCAATTAGTGTTTTGCCTCTCCTGTACAAATTTACAAAATGTAGTTACAATAGTTTTGCACCAAGCCCTCGCTATGCTAATGTACCTGGAGTAGTCACCGTGATCGTGATAATTATTTTTTAGCGACCTGTGTATTTCCAGTGATTCCTGGTCCGCGCAGGTGATTTGAAAATGTATGAGTCGTGTCGTTTGACACGTAATTTAACCCTTTCCCAAACATCAAATAATTAGGATGGTCCAATTTGAAATCTACTTCAGACGACAAAATAGATGATGGTAAAGATAAAATTTGGGTACAATACAACCTAGAAAATATTGAGGCTAAAGGAGAAAATGCTGATTATCAGCATTTTCTTCTTTTGTTTCAATGTTTTTCCAAGCCTTTTCTACTAGGGACGTCAAAACCAGGTCTTGTTTGGGAAAGGGTTAAGTTATGTACAAACAGATACTAGTAAAATGGGATGGTGGTTTTTAATTAAAAATACAATTCATGTATTTCATTTATTGCTCATCAAACCCTATAGTATGGGTACTAGTTTGAATCGTTTCATTGAGACGATTTAATTAAGTACCCCAAATCATAGGGTTTCGATTTGAAATAACAAATTTAGAATACATTTATCCCATCCCATGTTGATCTGTACCAATAAATGTTATAAGAACACGACGAAGGGTAGATACTATATTAAATTTGGGCAACGGCTGTACCGGACGATGCAATAAAATGACTGTTTTAAAGTAGTACACTCCTAATTATGAGATTCGTGCGACGTCGGAATTATTCACGCGACGTCGAAAACATTCGGCGGTGGAACTTTCCACCACCGAATGTTTACGACCCCCTCCCCGAATAGGTTCGGATACGCAACGACTCCTCTCGAAAAAAAATCTTATGTTTTATGAATCTCAAAATGGCCACATTGCGGGTATTCTACCTTACTTGTTAACTCTATTCTTCTGCAATATTATGGAGACTCTCCTACGAAGGGAAATGTTTCCGGGTCGTTGTACACAGAATAAGTTCCATTACAAATGGATTCCCTTCTTTTAATGGATTGATTCTGTGTCTACAGAAGAGACAGAAGCATGAAATACGGTTCTGCATACGGACATACGACGTACCTTAAGTGTTCTGCTAGGTGGAATCCTTCTCAGGTTTACATTTTGCGTGATCCTGCGCATGGCATAACAAATTTCAATGGTGGATGTGTTCACGGAAGTGTAGCTGAAGGTTTTTGTGTTCTCGATACCACTGTCGTGGTAGTACGTAAAAGTATCGTAAATTAAAGACCAAGGAATTGTCTATCCGACAGGTTAAGTAAAAGGTCACATCGAAACTTCTGAGAGAAGCTAGATGCTCCAAAATGGGACCATATTACAACATATAAACACGTGTTCCGTCTTGGGATATTTCTGGATTCAGCATAAATTAGGAAATAGGTAGGCAAATCTATCAGGGTATAACGCCTACTCACAAAAATGTATAGGTTTATCAGACTTTGTTTAACTTGGAATTATGTAACTACAAAAATGGAAGTCCCGCATCGAATATGCCAAATATGGTAGATGGAATCAGTTCTAAAAGTTTCCCCAATTGGACAGCCTCGTTTTGACACGGAAATCGACAATGTATTTATAGAGCCTGATAGTGTAAAGAATACAAGTGCACTTGTAAATTTATATTTCCACCTGTAAGTTTTCGCTATTTTTAGCCAGCACGTATAAAATTTATAAAACCACCTCAAAAATACAAGTGCACTTGTATTTTTTACAGGTGTGGGCTAAATCTAGACTTTTGATACATTTGGTACTACATACGAGGGTTGTTTGATAAATTCGCGGAATTATTCTGTAATTCAAAATTGTGATCTAATATCAAAATTAAATCTGTTTCGTGATAAACCTTAACTATTCGTTGCTAGGAATGCAAAATATCATTATCATACGCTTACAAATAATTTCTACAGATACCATTGAATAGGGTCATGTCTTGCCAGTTGCCTTTGCCAGAGCGTCACGTAACGTCACGCCGCCGTAATTGACGTCAGGTCTGTGAAAATCAGAACTGAACAACCCATTGACTCTTTCGATATAGTCTCCATCAGCAGCTTTAAAATTCCTGTGTATGCGGTTTAACTTTGATTAAATATTTCCTTAACTCAGTCACTGATGAATGATAAATGACATGATTAACTTCTAGCGATTTTCTTTAGTTCGTCGGAAGTTTCGATATGCTGGACAATGAATTATGATATTAGTTCCGTACTGTTTAGGGATGGAGTGTGCCTAGAGTTTTACGTACATATGCATTTTTCTTTCTTTGTTTCGGGATCATAGTAACAAAACTGCATTTCGCTAGTTGTTTCAATTCTATCAAAGGAATTGTCGCAACCAGAGTAATACCGCATTAGAATATCACAAGAAGAGTTAGAAGACAGAACATGATTCTGCTGGTCGACGTCTCGTAGAAAACGAAAAGCCAAACTACCGGAAACCTTTGACATGCTTATTCTCCTGTAAAAGTACGATGAACGACTTAATTAATTCGAAAGAGACATCTTCACAGCAACAGACAGTACAGTCAAGCACATATCCGCCCAGACAAGCTGTCCTTCATAAGCACCTGCACTCTGACTGATCGAATGGTTTGGTCTACCTGGACAGTCATCATCTTGTACCGATGTTTTGTCTGTCTTTAAGCGTCCGTACCACTTAAATGCAAATGCGTTTCCACATATCGATAAATTCATCGACTTTCCCATTTCTCTCAATGTATTCTGTAGGCGATAACTCTAACCAAACACAAAAAATCACGACGGCGCGCTATCAGGTTGTAAGATGACGTCAGTTTTCTTCGACGATTTGCTTACGACATGATCTTGAAAACGCTGTGTACACGTCAACTTTTTAAATAAAACCGCAAATTTTCAGAAAATTACTACACAATGTCAACCAAACAGAAGCTTAAATTCCATGGTTCTTGCGCGCACGGTTATGGTGCACCGGCACGATTTTCATTTTCTCAATTGTTTCAAAACTGACCAAAGGCAACGTCGCGTATATGGGTTGCTATGGAGACCGAAAAAAGTGCATAAGAGTGGGTTAATTTTATTGTCGTTAAAGCCCCAATTGTATGACATGATTTTCTATACGTGTGTGTAATTTCATAATTTTTGAATACAAAATAAAGAAATGAGAAATAAATTCCGCGAATTTATCAAACAACCCTCGTATATATTACTATAATTATGTTTGATATACCCATTATGTTTAAGAGTGACACTTCATTGTATATGATGAAATGCCTACCAGAAACTTGGCAATGTAAACAACAGGATACAAAATAATTGGCCAAGGAGAATTGTTGGATCTGACTTAACAATAAAAAGGGTGTTATTCGTCCATGGGCACCGACTGTACCTGAATCACGTTTCGTACGCAAGGATGTTTAGTTTATGCGTCCTTGGTTTCTGAAGATGGGATTTAACCCATTTTCAGAAGGCTAAATTTTATATTGGATCAATTTGACAGGTGTTGCAGAGGACAATTTCATATTGCTGCAATTTAAAAAAAAATCTTGTTAGATTCACAAAATGTATTGTTGGTGAAAATGAATTGAAGATAGATTGGTCTATACAATGTTAAAAGGTTGAAGGGTTTACAGAATCTAAGAAAGGTGAACAATGGCATCAAATAATTAATTGGGGCTCGAGGGTGGATCTGACGTAACCGTAAAATAATTGCTATTCATCTTCGAAAAAAGGATACCTGTACTGAGAGTACTTTAATTACGTTTCGTACGCAAGAACTGCAGTTAAGGATTTGTCCTTGGTCTGTGAATTTTGTGACGATTTTATTATGTTACCATGCAACGATTTCTATAAGGGACTTCAAGGCCATGTATCATTATTTAAAAAAAATACAAAATCACAATTCATATGACATGTAAATGTAACATAAACAAGGAAAACAAATAAAATTAAGACGAAAATAGGGGACGATTTTATGCAGACAACCTTGACGTTATTTCAGACAAACACTAGTAGGCCTATTTCCGTAGGTCTTATTATAAAATACGAGTCAGGCTGTAATTACGAGATTTCTTCACAACACTAACGGTTTACTAAAAAAATAACGGTAACTCATTATATTTTGGCATAAAATTGATAGCAGAGACAGTTTATATCTAAAGGTACATTAGAATGAATCTTGTACCTAGCTTTTATTGCTATTCCTATAAACATTTCTTGTAAGGTTCACAAAAATCTGTTGTAATGAAGGCGGGTGAGAAGAAATATATATTATGTCATATGTCTAAATGCTAAAACCTTTCTCGAACAAGAACATTCTAGAAGAAAATGAGAAATTGCTGGTCACTAGCATTCTCGTCTTTCTGCCAAAGTTTTCCAAATAAATTTTTCTTCATTGGATGCCTAAAGAACATATGTATATGTCTTTATGGAAAGGATTAACAGAGGCATGGAAATGTTAACAAAGAAGTCAAAAACAGCTACGGAACAACCCGTGTATCTAACAATAAAATAATTGTAATAAAGTCAGGCATATCCGACCATTCCTTGTCGCTGTTTTTCTTCGAAAACCTTGTAACTGCAGCTTAAAGTGACATTTCACAATATTTTACTATTATTTTTTATCTGGAAGAGCATATTTTCTTACGAAAATTCTGAATTTCAAGCCAAACTATTGCCCCGTTCAGGAGAAATGTATATTTTTGTGCTAGAATTAAACAAATTGATGTCCAAAACAGTTCAGATTTATGAGGAATTTGTCATTTCTATCCCAACATGAAAGGCGCATTTTTCGCTTATAAACAACATTTTCAAAAAAATCTGATAGCATTTATACGAACAAGAATAACCAAACTTGGCATCAAGACATACTTTATTATGTCATGTTCCTTTAAAACAAGCAGCAACTACGTGGCGTATTAAGAAAAACGACGATAATTATACTTTCTTCATCATGGTCATAAAAATACCGAAATATATGGGAAAGGGATAGAAATATCCTATTTTATGAATGAAGGGTTGCCAGAAGCCTGGAAAGGTAAACAATGGGATCAAAATAATTAATTGGGGCGAGCGGTTGTATGGTAACGTCAATACCGGGAGTCAATAATTCCTGTATAATGGACAGAGAGCTTCCAATATTTGTCATTTTATCTCTCTTTATCTCCCAGGTATATTCGCTACCGTATTGGATTTTCATTTTCACGGAATAAATCGTAGGTGACGTTCAAAAATGTCGTAACTACAGCTTTTTCAAGCTGTAGTTGCGACATTTTAGAACGTCACCAACGATATATTGGTTTTCCTCAAAGTGCATCCGTTTTAGGATTTTCATCATTATTTTTATAGGTTTTATTTATTACTTCGTGTGGCTTGAATTGATATATTTTCTTGGAAATTCCGTTGGATTTATGTAAGACGTATGTATACATATGAAGAGTTTAATATTTTCCTAAAAATGAAGATTCTTTTTTATACTTGAATCCTCATTTATACACAGGTTTCATATAGATCTATTAAGATATTTTTATTCTACTTGTAAGAAATAATAATGAAGCAAGTTTTGTTTGTTTTTCCTTGAGAATACAGATGTTGGAGTAAGGTATGCAAACGGTCAGATATATTTCAAATTCTTTACATTTAATACCTTTTTTATTAGATAATATCAAAGACCTGTCATTTTTTTTTCATTTCATTTCTGATTGATATTTCTATTTGTTTATTAACTTATTTATAAATGATATGTTTATTTTTCAAAAGACACAAATAATAACTGTATAATTATCAAACGTATTTACTATCCATATTGATGCAGGTCTCAGTATCTTAATATAGCTATTTAGGGGGAATGCTCCAGTTTTTCGGAACACTCAGTCATTACTGTAGTAAATTAAATGTTTCGTACCAATATGTTTCGCTACCATATTTTCAATAATATAACACATCATAACAATTTACCATTTACGACGGTAAAAGTGTACTTATTATGCAAAACTGATTTCCTAAAGATGGAAATCGATTATTTAGAGCAAGACAGTCGTAAGTGTGTATACAGTTACCACTGTTTTGCGTCATTTTATTCATGTGTAGCTGATAAAAAATGCTGTAATTCACTAATAAGTGCGCTGACCTATACATTTTCTTTTTGAATCATTACCAGGGCATGTTGCTCTATACATTGAGGGAGTTTTATCAAATTCTATTATGTAGAACTTGAAATATTTCCAAAAATATGCAAATTTTGACAAAAAACACTCTAGCTTCGTTGATCTAACCGAACACGTGAGCATGCTGTTTTATACATATACGCGTTTATAATAGCACATATGTTGGGGTTTCTGTTCTTATTAAACGCAAGACGTTACTTTAAATCCGTTTTCGGGACTAAACGATGAATATACAGCATTTTATTAGCATTTTAGTGACCTTGGACAGGTGCAAGAAATTGTGCATTTTTTCGCTGTAGGGGTATGTGATATAAATGCCTATAAAATTCAAACAAGATCGCTGACCATCCATTTTTATTTTATTTTTCAATTGGTAATAACATGTAATTTCAACATATAAAATATAAATAAATTCTATTATTGGGAAAAAATTTAGGAAACTGGAGCATTCCCCCTTAAAGAGATTTCATCCCCATTTCATTTTTTTTTTTATTTTTTTTTTAAGTAGGTCTATGTTTTGATGCCACGATTTGTTATTCTTATGCGTTTAAATGCTATCAGTATTTTAATAATTTCTGATAAGCCAAGAACACAATTTTAACGTTGAGACGGAAATGACAAATTCCGTATTCCCATAAATTGTGGTTTACCATAATTGATTTAATTTTTTTATATATCCCTCGTAAGCGGCACAATACTTTAACTTAAAGTTGTCAAATTTTCATAGGAAAATAATATTATGCTCTTTCAGATAAAAAGGAAAGTAAAATTTGCGAGAAAATGATTATGCAATGTCTCTTTAATGTTTCTATTTCTTCTTTTTACAGGGAGTATCGAGGAAGAGCATTTTAAGAATAGTAAAGTGAACGCTATTTTTCCAGCAAATTGGCTATCTTTTGGAATATTGTGAAAAGGTGCATCGTTTGTGTTTTTGTGCCGCGTCCCATATGTTTAATATTCACTGCTATTTGGATTACTAGAATGGATTAAGTGTTTGTGGATATAGATCTATGCAGCTGCGTCCCGAGTGATGGGAACGAACCCCGGACCCGTGTATGTGGTGTAGTGATGGCCAGAACGCACAAGGGATGCTGTGCCACGCTACACTTTGGGGAGGATAACGCAAGATTCGTACTTCTAGCCGTGGTCATGGTCTTCTATATGCTCGTCGGTGCTTCAGTGTTCATGTTTCTGGAAAAAGAGAACGAGGAAAACGAAAAACGGATGTATAACCTGACGCTTCAAAGTTTTTATGATAAATATCCTGGTGTGGATAAGAAGGACGTGGAACACTTGTTGGATAAACACTCGGTAGCCGAGGCTGCAGGATTTGTAGGCAACAAAAGGGCAAGATGGGATTTCTCTGGATCTTTTTACTTCGTAGGGACTGTTGTATCGACGATAGGTATGTACAACTTTATGTTTCTATCTCTTTCATTTTTTTTTCGAACATGTCTGCCAAAAAATCTAGCTGTAACAATGACCGTTGGTTTGTGGCACAGACCACCAGTTAAGAATGGCACAAAGGTATTCTAATGTAATATTATTTGAAATCCAAGCTCAAAATAGAGTATGATGAACAGGTATTTTGGACTTTTTATTTATAGCTCTGGTGGTGGTTGTCGTGTTATGTAGATTTTTTTTTATTTCACAAAATTCTGTATTGAAACGCTTGCACCATTTTACATTTAATGTGCGTTATGCACGCGTAATGCGTAATCTCTCTCAAATTATCCAGTATGAAATCTATAACAATACGCAAAAGACATCAATCGGTAATGTTCCCCATCCTCTATTTCTTGTTTTAACTTTTCAAATTTGAGCTATAGGTACACGAATAGATAAGATTAACATGTATAATGGTGTTATCAAAATGTTCGTACGTGTCATTGATGACATCATTTTTATACAACATGTTTTCCTCTTTAACAACCACATCACAAATGTTTTCTGGATAGACTTGATTATTGTAGAAAACAACTCAAATGCCCCTTTTTATGGTAATATGGCACCTTTTTCTGATGTTTGCGTTATAATTTGCTAAAAAAGGTATGTGCCCTTGCATGCGACACCACAAGTTTGCTGTATACATTAGATTAATATGTTCATGGACATACGTGGTAAAACACCAAACTCTCGCATTTTGGGGGATCCAAAATGAAAGGTTTTTGCAGGCGGTATCTATGTATGAAATATCAAGGCGTTATCAATAACATTGCATGAGGTATAGGTCCGGTTAAAGTTTTTTTAAGTAGGTAAAACTTTAAGGTCAATGTCATAAGGTCAAGGGTCATGGCCCAAAATAAAAAAGGTCTTGGCAGGAAGTATCCATGTGTGAAGTATCAAGGCTGTATCTGTAATAGTGCCAGAGATATAGACCAGGCCCCGGTTTCTCGAAAAAAAACTTAAGTACAAACTCATGAGAACATGCTCAACTTCAAAGGAGTACTCTCCAACGTTGAAGGGTATTCGATTGAAGTTCACGTGGATTTCTTGCGATTTGAGCACGGTGCTCAGATTTGAGCATGAGATCGTACTTAAGTTTTTTTCGAGAAACCGGGGCCTGGTACAGGTTTTAAGACGCGACAAGACGCGACGGGACGCGACACCGTTCACTATAACATTAGCTCCTCGGACATAAAGTATCGGCTGGCTAAAATGCTATTAATTTGAATCGTCTTCATAAGCTATTTTCATGTCAGTATCGCCGATGAAGGATGTGGGTTATTTTCTTGGTGGTTTGTTAGCTATAATGGTACGTGAAAAGAAGCATTTTCCCATTTCTCACATTTCCCCAAATCCCTTATTTTGTGAGTCGTTAGTATGTGGGAATGGTCAAACCAAGTATGAAGACTCTCTTGAAAGGTACAAATAAGGCAGACTAGACGAACTCATATTGCTGGAAAATAATTCACTTTAAAAGGGTTGTCACAAGATATTATTCAGTAAAATGGTTTTTTGACTGTAGACATATGTTCCCCTTCTGTACTAGATAATCTTAACCCATTACCACACGGTTACTCCTTTTGACTCCCTACAAGTTAATGGCTTTGGAAAACATTGTTGAAAATGAAGAAATTGCTTGTGCCAAGCAATTTCTTCATTTCCCACAATGTTTTCTACCCTAAATGAACAACCTTTTTTAAATTTCATTCAATTGAAATTGTCGTCTGCAGGGTCTTTCAATTTGGACCGCCCTAAAACTTTATCGTTTGGGAAAGGGTAAGAATTGAAGCTTCAAGGGGATACGTTTCTTAAAATCTTTTGTACGTCTGTAAATGGGATTTAGAAGGTTTGGTCATATTTAGAGAGCCGGGACTTTATGTCCGGGCAGCTAATGTCACAGCCCTAGTGTCGGCATCGGCGTCAGCGTCGCGTCTTCACTTGGAAAAAACTTTAACCTGGCCTATATCTCATACGCTATTATTGACAGAACCTTGATATTTCACACATGGATACCTCATGCCAAAGCTTTTCATTTTGGGACCATGACATTTGACATTATGACATTGACCTTGGAGTTTGACCTTTGACCTACTTTCAAAAAACTTTAACCTGACCCATAGCCTTGATATTTCACACATGGATACCTCATCCCACTAACTTGACCTTGAGACCATGACCTTTGACATAGCGATCTTGACCTTTGACCTTGAACTCTCTTTTTGTGACAAGCTCACATATTGGCGAGCTACGTTGTCCGCGGACAACTCTTGTTGTAATAGATTATACATGTATGTTTTACACGATATCGTCTCAACGGGACAATTCTAATCCGGAAGGTGGCAGCTACCACTTAAATTTATAAAGCGTACTCGAAAAATATCGTGACGCTCAGGACAAATGCAATTCAAACAGAACACGTAGGCTTACTGTTTGATTCCTAGTCAACATTTCATTTCAAAATAATCGTTATAAACTCTAACATAAATAATGGAGTATTGACCCATTTCAAAACAAGGCCGGATTTTCATGCCTCTGTAGAAAAGGCCCGTGAAAATATTGGGACCAAAGAAGAAATTACTGACGATAAGCGTTTTCTCATTTTGCCTCAATATTTTCTAAGCTATATTATATACAAACTTTACCTTTTTCCAAACTAATTCTGCTTTCTGCAGAAGCTTTAAAATAAGATATCTTTTTTTTTTATTTTGGAAAGGATTAAATACTATTTCATGGAGTAGAATATGTTAACTGCTAGTTTTGACGTCCTTATTAGAAAACGCTTTTATAAATCACAAGTGAAAAGGTAAAAAAATGCTTGTCGTCAGCATTTGCCACTATCTGCTCAATGATGTCATTTTATTCGTGATATTCAATTTTCAAGGAAATAAATTTTGTCGTCTATCATTGATTTATTTCAAAGTTTTGCTTTTGAGAAAATGGTAAATTAAACAGTCGTAAAATTCTCTGACATTTCTGCAAATGGGGATTTAACAGTTTTTGTCAATTTTGAAGCTTTTACAATAAAGTGCAAAATTGTTTCAAGCTGGCATGGTTCCAGTCGTCGATATACAATTTGGTCAATTTTAAAGCAATTCTTTAGATTTTCATTGTGTTTTTGTCCCTTTGCATACATGCAACTTGAAAATGTAATGCTTCGTCCAAATCCCTTTGAATTTCTGTGAATATAGTATTGCCCTTTAGTTAAGGTTTTAATAATGGGGCAAGAAAAATGGTCATTTCAAAACAATTCACTGTGGGTACGCACTAAAATAGTCTCGAGAAATAGCAATAGTAAATGATTTATTTTCCAATAAAAAATCTTAAGCTAAACTCCATTTAGACCTAGAAAACTTTACAGAATATAAAAAAAAAACCAGTGCCGTTTGATCAACACTATATCGTCTATTCTTCTCGAAAACCTTGTAACTGCAGCTTGTTTAAGGCCGCATTGACGAGGTTTTCGAAAAAAGCAGCTATCTAGTGATGACTGCATTTCAGAAATGTCGTAATTATACCTTGAGGAAGCTGTGGTTACGGCGTTTTTGAATGTTAGTGTCAAGATTCCATTTCAAAAGAATTGTCATCAGATATCCACGTCTTTAATGGCTTTGTAGCCGTAGACAAATTTTCAATCTGTAATCTAGAAATGCTTAATTGAAACTTCAAAGACAGAGATTCTTGATAGACTAGGGCATTTTCTAAATGGACTTTTAACATTTCTTTATTAGTTTTTAACCCTTTCTCTAATAGAGAAAATTCGGAATGTTACAATTTAAAAGCTGTTACTAATAAACAAATGTTTTGTTTTCTGTTCTCTTTTTTTTACAAAAAAAAAAAAAAACATGAAATAATAAATAAATGAAAACGTACGATATAACATGAAGATTTTTTATTTAAAATGTAAATCCTTATTTTATTGTATTGTCTCAGTTTTCTTTACCCGGCCCTTTTGATTAGGGGCGCCAAATCTAGGTCTTGTTTGGGAAATGGTGAAACACGTGTCTGTAAATGTACCAAGATACGAGTACATACGAGTGCTGTTCAAAACATTCGTAGACTTTTGCTATAACTTCCATGTTTTACACCGTTCATCAATTAAACTTCACAATGTGATAGAAAAACCCTTTCCCAGTCTGAATAATCAAATTTTGCAAGTTTTGTGCAACCAGAATTCTGATACGGGGTTGCTATAGAAACACACTTTTGCTTAACCGGGGCAGGGGGGTAAAATTTACGTCTTCGCTTTAATATTATGCTCTCTGGAATGGATTTTCAATATTTCAAACATCAGAAAACTTCAGAAATTTTATGCACCACGACTGGCCTACAAAATGACAAGTCATTGTATGATTTTAAAATTGAGTATTGAAATAAACAATGTTACACTTGAGCTGTTTGGTAAACAAATGTGAACGTCGTGACGTCGCTTTGATGAAACCAAAATGTAAGCTTTTCCGAATTTTGTCTAGCAAATACAAATACCATATTAAAAATGAAAGTAATCTAACTTTTTTTAGAATATGTAATATGCGCCTACATTAACCTTTCAATTGTATATTTACATTTTGGGTTTTGGTAGGTACAGAAACGGGCTATAATAGGCTCATCCATATAGCAGATACAAAGAAAAGCTAGATGCATGCACAGGGAATTTTAGCGATTTTTATGAAAATGATTATTTTGATCTATAAAAATTCAAAACAAAATGCATAATATATGATAAGAGGACATATATTCAAGAACTATGGGTGTTGAGCAATGCTTATGAGCTAGAAACATTGCATGCATCGTGAAAAATTTGACCTGACGTCGACGTCATTGTACACCTGCCCCGCTTTAGCGTCAAAGGGTGTTTTAAAAAGTCAATTTAACACAAACCATTCAAGATAGAATGTTGACATTTTCACAGCCTCTTCTCAGATAATTGATTTATCTAGTATAGGTTGCATTTTTGAATTTTGTTCAGTTATATAGACGCTATACATAGAGTCTACCTCGTATATGTAAGAAAAGACAAAAAATTCAAAAAATATTTTCTTCTGATTACGGACTACCCCATCATTCGTGTTTTTTTTAAAGAACGTTTGGCTTGCTGAAGTAAACTAACAAATACATGCAATTATGTATCATACAGTTGTTGTGCAATATCGGGTTAATTAACGATTTGCGCTCGATAGCATTCGCAGAGACCCAAGAAATACGTTACTGCCCGAGCGCGCAGCACGAGGGCATTTAACGTATTTTGCGGGCCTCTGCGAATGCTAACGACCAACGTGTAGTCGACGTGAAGGTGCCGTGTGTCAGGTTATAGACTGTATATCGTTAGTCTTTAAAGTTCACGTACCTACAGATTTAAAAAAGGCTGTAGTTACGATGTTTTTAAAGATAAAAGACGATTTACTAAATGTATCAGAGTTGGGTGCACAAATGCCATCTAGCGTCAAGATGTGGGCGGCTATATTAATGCCATGGTCGTAATTTTATCAGGTTCAAATCACCATTTGGTTTGTATCAAATACCAGTCATAGACGTATTAGCGAAAACACATGGTAAAATAACACGTATATTGTTACGATATCATATACGAGAAACGTGGATTTTAGCTCACGTGCCTATTTATTTTTACAAAATATCGTCGCTCAAACAAGCTGCAGTTACGAGGGTTTGATGAAAAGCGACAATGTCGTACAGCACAATGAAGGCTATTGTTATCTAAATATGGAAGGCTGAGCGAAAGCCTATTGTAAGATAATATAATGAACATATTTGTTACTAGAAAATGTTATTTTCTAGGACCGACATTATTTTATGTGTTCCATAGAACCGTAGATTTATTTTCGTTTCATTCTTCTAGGTTGGCAATCGGGTATGTTGTTACTTTCACAAAACAATGACCGTCAACCAATTGTAAATAGATGCATTTTTAGGGATATAATAGGGACCGATTTTATCCAGTTAACAGTGACGTAATTTTATCAGGTTCAAGTCACCATTTTGTTGATATCAAATACCAGTCATAGACGTATTAGCGAAGACACATGGTAAAATAACACGTATATTGTTACGATATCATCTGCGAGACACGTGGATTCTGGCTCACGTGTCTACTTACATTTACAAAAATACCGTCGCTTTTCTTCAAAACCTCGTAACTGCAGCCCAAACAAGCTGCAGTTACGAGGTTTTAAAGAAAAGCGACAATGTCGTACAGCACATTGAAGACTATTGTTATCTAAATATGGAAGGCTGAGCGCAAACCTATTGTCAGATTATCTCAGATAATATAATGAACATATTTGTTGCTAGAGTATGTTATTTTCTAGGACCGACTTTATTCTCTATGTTCAATAGAACTGTAGCTTTATTTGCGTTTATTTTTTTCTATGTGGTCATCCGTGCATGTTGTTACTTTCACAAAGCAATTATCGTCAACCAATTGTAAAATATATAGTTGCATTTTCCACAGATCTATATAATAGGGACCGATTTTAACAGTTAACAGTGACGTAATTTTATCAGGTTCAAATCACCATTTTGTTTGTATCAAATACCAGTCATAGACGTATTAGCGAAAACACCTGGTAAAATAACACGTCTATTGTTACGATATCATCTGCGAGAAACGTGGATTCTAGCTCACGTGTCTATTTACATTCACAAAATATAGTCACTTTTCTTCAAAACCTCGTAACTGCAGCTCAAACAAGCTGCAGTTACGAGGTTTTGAAGAAAAGCGACAATGTCGAACAGCACAATGAAGACTATTGTTATCTAAATATGGAAGGCCGAGCGAAAGCCTATTGTAAGATAATATAATGAACATATTTGTTACTAGAGAACATTATTTTCTAGGACCGACATTATTTTCTGTGTTCCGTAGAACCGTAGATTTATTTTCGTTTCATTCTTCTAGGTTGCCAATCGGGTATGTTGTTACTTTCAAAAAACTTTCACCGTCAAGTTATCATATTTACAGACGGAATAGGGACCCATTTTATAACCATGCCGTAATTTCGGACAAACAAATAGTATTTCGTGTATGTTGTTAAAAAAATCACGCAACTACGGCTAGATATAAGATTAATTTTGCTGATTTAATACCTAGATCTCTAAACGTTCCAACTTATTCGAAGTTAGACGTTGGAGGCAAAGTTGGTTGACGTATTTCTTACGCATATTGTAGTATTTAGGACAAATTAAAAGAAAGTGTAATATTCATTTTCGATGAGCATGGGGGTTATAATTCGCACCATTTTTTTTTCTGTAATGATATTTTGGTCGGACTTCTTCAATTGCTACTGGTTGAGATTATATTCTGCACGTTTGTAATCATCCAGGAATACTAACTTAGCCATGTTGTTTAGTAGTTTCGTTGATTTGATATCCACCATATGTTCCAGTGTATTCAAAGTTGACCATTGTTGTGAAGATTGTTAGATGTATTTCTTACTCAAATGGTAGTATTTAGGACAAATTAACAGAAAGTGATATTCATTTCGATTAACCCATTAGTTACTCTATGTTCAATTGTAATATTTAGCATCAACATTCTTCATGGAGTAGCCTACTTGGTGCCATGCTATTCTAAATTTTGTTAAAGTTATTCTACATCCGGTTAGTATTTATGCACAAAACTATTATTCTCGTTCAAATCATTCGATACCCGATCGCGGCATATATCTTTTCAGACAAACTTTTCTCGCACAAATGATTTTCTAATCGTTAACCTAAATGTAGGTGAGCAGTTGGAGCCTCAGTTAAGATGTTCTGGTAATACTGGTATGAGAACTGACGGGAAAGAGAAGTTGAAAGAGGCGCTAAACCACAATCAAGCAATCTACTTCAAATTATTCTTAACATTATGTGCTTGCAACATTGTATAATATGAAGTAAAATTTGCAGATTGTAAATCAATGATATTATTAATGACCGTTCGTTAAAGAAAGCAACAGTTCTTAGCCCTTACCAAAACAAGACCTGCTTTTGACGTCTTTTATGGAAAAGACTTGGGAAAATATTGAGGCAAAAGAAGAAAATGTGGATAATCGGCATTTTCTTTTTTTTTTTTTTTTTTGCCTCAATATACTCTGAATGATATCTCACACAGGCCCCATCTTTATCAGCATTTACTTTGTCATCTATAACTGCTTTTAAATTAGAACATTCATTTATTTTTGCTTTGAGAAAGAATTAATTGTGATGGTATTCCAGCACCAAGTAATTAGCCAATTCTGAGATGTCACATTTTAAGGTGGCGCATATTTAATTAAACGCCTTGAAAAATACCACAAAGGATTGTCACAAATAGTATCGGGTGTCGGTGTGCTAATTTGGTGTGTCAACCTGAAATGATGCCTGTCAGTTGTGGTTTACCGTTTAATGATTAGCTGATTATTTTTCACCATGATGATGACAAAAATATTTATTCTTAATGTAAACAAGCATTAGAATCAGAGCAACAGATAAAGGCACGGTCACATAATGTTTCCACGTCCACATCACGTAAAAAATATACTGCACTGTCCCCCCCTTTTAAACGTGCTACGATTGTGATATGAATGCGGAATCGCGTATGTGATCGGACCTTTAATGGCGGAAAATGCATTCTGAACGTGTTATCTCAAATTCAAACCCTTTGTTGTGGATACTAATTTGAATCGTCCTGATAAGACAATTCCAATGAGTACACACAACATAAGGTTTGATAAACAATTAATGAAATGATGTATTTTGCAAGACAAATGTCCATGTGTGGTTGTGGCAATAGTGATTAGCTAGTCATTTTCATCATCAGTATGTCACAAATATTTATACTTTATGTAAACAAGCATACGTCAGGGAAACAATTTCAGTTGGGTAAATACATTCTCAATTTGTTACTTTAAATCCAAAACCCTATGTTTTGGTACTCATATGAATCGAGTATCCACAACATAAGGTTTGATAAAGAATATAATCATAAAATATTGAAAGGCCAACTTTGGAAGGCCAATGCCCCCTGTAGCTGTGGATCTTGTGATTAGCTGGTCAATTTTCTAATCATGGTGACAAGCATAATGACCGGGGATGTGGAAAAAATGTCCCTTAACCCTTTCCCAAACGACACAATTATGGACTGTTCCAATTTCAAAACTGCTGCAGACGAAAAAATGATGTTGATCAAGATAATTTTTTTGTACAACATAGCACAGTAAATATTGAGACAAAAGGAGAAAATGCTGATTATCAGCATTTTCTTCTTTTGTTTCAATGTTTTCCCAAGTTTTTTTTCTACTAGGGACGTGAAAACAAAGTCTTGTGTGAAAAAGGGTAAAAACCCCAGGTACAACCATGTTTCAAAGTTGTGCCTTTGTTGTGCAGTCGGACCTTGATCAATGTTACTCTCATAATTATGGTTGCTACAGACCATGACGAAGCAAGTATTGGAGAACAACATGATACCTGGTCAGACTGTGTGTATACGCAGACTGATCTGGAATCTTGTTGGGTTCATAAGCCTAAATGAGCCTTTCTCCAGATCCTGGATCATATTTATATGAACGCAAATAAGCATTGTTAAAGTCATTTACCCCACACGAAGGCTAGCTGACGTAGAACATTTAGGGATGGAAAGGATTAAATACTGATAGCGAGCCATTTCCAGTTTTTTTTTCTATATAATTTCTTTGTTATAATGTTAACAAATTCCTCTTCTATGAAAGTCTAATTTTGTCTTGGACAAGACTTCTATTTATTCAAGAGACTAATTTATGTCGTTTGGGAACGGATTAAACTTGAAAATCGTCTTAAAAGAGAAAAATAATGACAAAACAACAATATTCTTATGATCTAAATGACGCCATTTCGTGCGACAGACGTTTAGAAGTATAGGAGTCTTCTGTTAATAGGAGTCACATCTCATGCATAATTCAGTGTACATATCTCAACTTTGTGAACGCGATAACATAAAATGAGACTTCGTCACTTTTCTGTCGTATTTTCGTATGTTTTGTACATGTCAAAAACTTGGGTTATTTGCCGAAAGTAGTAAATAAATGTTATAGAACAGATGCTTTGGAGGTAAAACGAGTTTTCCGTAAATATGAGCCAGATCGCATGAATTATTCAGTGTGTGCATCTCTATTTTTGTATACTCGATAACATATGAAGCCTTTCCATGGTTTTTTGTCTCTTTTCTAACGCATTTTGCATGTTTTGTGGACGTCAAAAATGGGCTATTTCGAAACAAATGTGAAATGGAAGTTTTAGAACAGACGTTTAGTCGTAAAAGAAGTCTCTTGTAAATAGGAGTCACATTTCGGGCATATTCTCCATTTTCTGAACGCAATAGAATATAAAACCCTTCCACAGTAAAATGAGACTTTGCCATTTTTCTGTCACATAAGTGTATGTTTTGTTAACATCAAAAACTGGGGTTGTTTGTATTCGGTGCACATAGGCACCTATTTCACTTTGGTATATCACTGCTTTTCAACAAAAAACCTCGTATCTGCAGCTTGTTTTAAGCTGCAGATACGAAGTTTTTGTTGAAAAGCGACGATATGTGATAACATACCCTTCCACGCTTAAAAAGGGGGGTTGTCTATTAGCAGTTGCATTATTGTAATGATTGATTAAAGTATATATTTCATCCATCATTAGCCTAAAGATTAAACGCATTGTACAATTGTGTCTGCGTCTTAGCCATACTTGTTAACGGATATTGACGAGGCTATCCGGTTTTAAACTATCCGGGATCCGGATAATTTCGTAAAGTTGTGTTGACACGGACGACGGGAACTTGCATGCAGTGTTTAGTATTAAACAATAGCAATAAATCTTGTGCTAAAAATGGAATTGGTTTACCGTTTTGATTTGATAACTGTCGATGTTGTTACAAAATCATGTAACTACGGCTTGAATCAAGTCGTAGTTACGAGATTTTAAAACAACATTAACGAAATACTATTTGTTTGTGCGAAATAACGTCACAGTTAACTTGACAAAATCGTTCCCTATTGCATAAATGTATAGTTTTTATTGTGGTGTGCTTTTGTTTGACTAAGTATTCTGTCTTTTCTCTAAACTAACGCATCAAATATGCAATATCTTCATGGTTTAATCATATTACCGTTTTGCCCTCACGACAACCTGGCCTTAATTTAATCCATTAGCAATTTCTGTCCCAGTGGAAACGAAATGAAACAAAAACAAACATGAAATTCGCTGCTATTCAACAAAAACCTCTTAAATGCAGCTTAAAACAGGCCGTAGTTACGAAGTTTTTTTTGTTGAAAAGCGATGAAATGCTTTTTTCGAGAAATAAATTATGCACATTTCTTCCAAGCCGATTATGCTCAAAGCATAACGGATCGTTAAAAACCACGAACATAGGCAACGTGAACTATTTATGCGGAATTAGTTATCTTTTTCTCATAACTTACTTTAGAACCTAGAATCCTGAGTACAGCATTTGGGTTCAACGCTTGATTGTTGATCAACAGAATTAAAAAAAATACGTGCAATATTTGTATTCGTATAATTATTTATGAAAGTGTCGTCTTGCACTCGTTATGAGGCAGTTTTAACTTCATCCATTAGCAATCAATCCCAGTGGATACAAAATGAAAGCAATACGAACACTTTATTTAACATTTTCCCAAACAATTCCATGTATCTTAATTCATAACGTTAAGACACTTTTTTCAAAGCGTTTAGGGAAACAAGAAAATAGTTTGATCAGCATTTACATCTTCCGTCCAGTGTTTTCAATCACGGTGGATAATCACGTGATGCAATATTTTCAGAAAATCTTCAATAGTTTTGTAAATACTGGGCCGTTTTGAATTCGGTTTGAAGCAGAGAATGTGGACAGACATCACGCATTAGATGGACGTGGTTGTTTTTGTGAAAAATCAATGGATAAAAAGTTATTGAAGATAAACCAAAATTTTGGCTTATCTTCAATAACTTTTTATCCTTTGATTTTTCAAAAAATCCAACACGTCCAGCTTATTTCTGGCATTTCCCACATTCTCTGCTTCAAACCGAATTCAAAATGGTCAAGTATTAAAAAGATATTGAAGTCTATCGGAAATTCTGAGTCACGTGATTATTCACCGTGTCAATGCTTTTGATAAAGACCGTAGTAATCAATCTGACCTACCTATTTAAACAGTTACTAACTTTAATAATATTACGTTTTGTTGTTTTGGAAAGGTGCGAATTAAAAGGTCCTTTCGATTTCGAATGAATATCATTTACAGGTTGTTGAAATGTATAAAGTTGCATCTTAGTTAGAACACTCGGTCGTTAACTCTGTCCTAAACATTGACTCTTTTTTACCCCAAAGGTTTTGTAAAACAAAGTGAAAAATGAAGAAATTGCTTTTGACAAGCAATTTCATCATTTCCCACAAGGTTTTTTTTCCTATCCCCAAAAGATTCCCCAAAACTGCATTCAGTTAAAAAGAACAGTCCGTCTACATTTTTGAATTTGGACCAACTTCAAACCTTTTAACCCATTACCACACAGTGACTCTTTTTGACTCTCCTAATACAAATGGCTTGGGAAAACATTGTGGAAAATGAAGAAATTGCTTGTGACAAGCAAATTCTTCATTTCCCATAATGTTTTCTACCAAAAAAAAAGACCAAAAGATTTTAAATTTCCTTGATTGTTAATTGTCGTCTGCAACATCTTTGAATTTGGACCAGTCCAAAATTTGTCGTTTGGTAAAGGGTTAACGTCTGATAATGGGTTAAAAATCCAATCTGAAAAATGAATAATAATTATGAAGAGGTAATTAATTAATTTGTACCATTCATTCGGTTTTAAGTACTTTGTCTTTAATAGTAATAGTTATGCTTTACAGATATTTCATTATTGTACGATTTAATTACGAGTTAAAATGAATTGAATCTTTTGCCTTGCTAACGCGGCTCTCTCGAAAGCTTTGGAATTCAAGGGAATTGTTGAATCGCCAGATTCAGCCTTTTCTCCTGTGTCTTCTATGTTTTCTATATGGATTCACATATCTTATTGTCGTCTGCAATACTTTTGAAACTGTTTGGAAGGTTTGGAAATGCATATTTCTGAAAATTTGCCTTTTTTTAAAAAAGATCCATTTTATATCTTCTTGAAAAAGGTAACTTTTCAGAAATACAATGTAGCGAAGAAGTAAATAATGTTTGAGTTTTGCATTTTTATTAATTAAGGTTTACGAACTGAGAATGAAATGCAGAGCCAGAGGCGAAATTTGAAAAGTGCCAGTATTTCCTAAAATGTGTTACATTTTCATTCCAAATACAAACGTAAGCAATTTATATGGTTTAGAATTTTGAATTAATGCATACTTATGGAAATATTTGACAAAACTGTTCAAAATTACCTCCCTTGCATATGAACATAGAGTAAAATAATATTTGTAAATTATTTTCTTCTTGAAGCATAATCTTAAAATCCGGCACGGTGAATCAACTTATGTGAAGTGTATTTACAACTGTGTGTAATTCGATGCATTTCGTATGGCTAGAAAGTGGTGTTTTCATTCTCAGTTCGTAAACCTTAATTCGTTTATCTTTTGGCTATATTTTGCTGAAATCCTATCCTAATATACTCCGTAAATATTGACCTGAACCTGTTGAATATGTAATTAGTAACTGTGATGCGGAATAATCAATACTCGCCCACACTCTTTACTGTCGAACAGAGTCGATAGTTTCCATAAGCATTGGAACTTTGTATTCTGCACTTGCTCCTCGTGTCAATATACGTCGAAGAGTGGTTATTTCGCATCACAGTTACTCATTACATATTCAACAGGTTCAGGTCAATTTTTACGGAGTATACGTATATCCATCAATTTGGAGTATGTTTACTTTTTGGAAATGGTCCATTTGTCTCGATTGCACTGACACAGGTTTGTTTTTCTCATTAAGCCTCGGCTGACATACATCTGAGCTCGATATCAAAATGAAGGTCTATCCTTTGTCTACGATTACCGCCGGTTAGCGTTGGGTATACCTCACGAGAAATGACCTGACCTGACCTCGTCCGCTATATTCAGTAATGCCTCATTGTTTAATTTCTATATTACAAAACAAAGCCTATCCTGAAAATTCACACAGGGAAGCATTTGAGTTCGGATGTAGATAATGCATTTGAGACCAACACGGACCAAGATCAGCCTGCGTATGCACGCAGTCTGATCAAGATCCATGCTGTTCTTCAATAGCTGCTTTATGACCTGTCGTAACTGTAAGACAGTGGAATTGATTCTGAATCGACTGCACTTAGGCACAGACTGATCTTGATCAACGTTGATTTGAAATTTAGTAAGAGACTTTCTTCCAGATCTAAGCTCATTTTTAACCTTTCTCGAACAGCATATTTTCGGGTTATCATCTTTGAATGCTGCTGCAGAGTCCAAAGCCGACGTTATTGAGGTTAAGATATATACAGATAAGAGACTAGGCTCCCCAACTAGCACCTTCACGGTGCTCTGTGTTATCAGTTCTACATATCACTCGGTGTCAGTCAAATGGAGCCTAGTCCAGGGACTATATACATAGTAAAAAAAGTTTTGCATCAAAATGTAAATATCTGTAGTAACCAAAATATTTTATTTTAACATAAAATCTAACGTTTACACAATAGATTATAGCTAGAGAACACAAACAGATGAATTTTATACCGCCATCGCATGCGTCTAGCACTCCAGGTGCGCATTTCCGGTTTTCATGTCTGCCATGGTATTCATGTGCATGGAGCATAATTCTAGAAAACATTTAGGTGTGAACATGGTTGTCTTTGCCCAGCATGAAAAAGGCCACTAAAAAGAGTTTTCTGCAACGCTATGGGACTACGCCATGGACTTACGTTAGAAGGACGTTATATCGCTAATGTGTTCCTACGTGTCAGAACCGGCGATAAAGATGTCTTTTTGAATTTTGCGCATCTCAAAGCATAAATAACAGTTTGAGGATGCTATGCGAGCCAATTTCTTGTGGTTTGAGGTAGTCCCGGTCAAGGACGTCGCAGAAAAAGGCCACGAGAAGATGACCGTCATAATTTAGTAACGTCACGGCAAAGATATACCATATCAACACAAAAACTTCCGAGTGGCTTCCACAGGAATTTCAACATATAGTATCCATACTTCCCATCCGTGATCGTCTCCACAGATCAACGGTTACCAGACGTTGACCATACGTTGTAATTTCCCTGACACTACACCATGAACGTACCAGACTTGACTGGCATAGAGTCCTAAATGCTTTCAGCCAAATTAAGCGTATACAACATTGATGTACTCCCATTATCACCCTTTTCTTTCTGATTTGTCATCCATAGAGCACATACGGTGCATTTAAGGAAGACGTGTGCGTGATCGTATTGACGCGAATGACGTCCAATCTCTTGATGAAATAGTGAACGTTGATACTGTGTACAAACAATTTAAGTTGATTAGAAAACGTTTCACTGCTGTTCTTGCTCGAAAATGGCATCATAATCGATACCGAATTTTACTGTAATTTTTAATTTTGACCCCTCATCTACGTCAAGACAGCGTTTCTAACACAATATTTAACGTTACCACAAAGCGACCTCTGAATGTTGTGCGTAAATGCACAATGCTAAAATGTATATAACCGTTGTGAAATAAATATCACAGAAAATACACGTTTTCAATTAACAAAGTCAGTGTTGCTAAACTTTTTTTACATGGTATATTAGCATAATAAAGCGCAGACAATATTGAGGCAAATGGAGAAAATGCTGATCATCAGCATGTCCTTCATTTGCCACAATGTTTTCCCCAAACATTCCTTAATAGGGACATCAAAATCAGGTCTTGTTAGGGAAAGGGTTAATTTAATCACACCTGTAGGAATGGCTATGTTAATTAAACGTTCCAATTTTAGTTACAGTATTTGTGAACTTGTGAAAATTCATGTAGGTAGATGAGATCAAATTAAAGTACCAAGCCCCAATTTAATTAATTAGAATTATGCTTATTTTGTTTATATGTCATAACAGGGGTATCACGACATATCCACGCATTGTCATACCTGTAGTTATCAATGGAAATGTGTCCACAATACCGAAGGACGTTGTTTTAACCCATTACCACACAATGACTCCATTTGACTCACCAAAAGATAATGGCTCAGGTAAACATTGTGGAAATGAAGAAATTGCTTGTGACAAGCAATTTCTTCATTTCCCTCAATGTATTCTACGTAAAATAACAAAAAAAATCATATTCCATTCATTTGAAGTTGTCGTCTTCAATATCTTTGAATTTGGGACAGTCCAAAATTTTGTCGTCTGGTAATTGGTTAAGGTATCCCATCCCTCATCAGCACCAAAGAGCCATATCGTCGTTGTAAATGCAAAACCTCGTATCTCGTTTTTGGAAAATTTCAAAGGGGTGGTAAAAAGTGTAATAACTTTTCTCAAACTGAAATGTTTTACTTGAAATTTGGACACGTTGTTCAAAAATGATTTGTCATTAATACTGATCAGTAACATATCTCAAAACCTGCAAGAAATGTCTGTAACTGGGTACTTGAGTTTGTACTTTGAAAATCGCGATTTTAATTTGTATGAAATATTTAGATGAGTACATGTTATATGAAAACGTGTTAAACAACATAATATATGCTGTCAAGTTTGGTTGACCATGTCATTGTCATTGGGCCATGTAATCATCAGGTAGAATGTATACCACCCCGGGTCATGTAAAGACCATTAAGGAACATCCATTTTAATGGACATGGCTTAGATATTCAGGCCCGTAGGAACAGGGTGCTATATAAGGTTGCGGGATAAGCAACAAGTTGGACAAAATGCCTGATTTTCCTTATTTAACACTGAAAATTTAGAGAAAATTCATTTTAGCCCCCCTCCCCCAATATACAGATACTGGCCCGGATATGACTGTGCTTTGACAGCTCCCCCTCCCCAATATGAAATTGCTTCCTGCGCACCTATAGAGAGTAATGCTCATACAATTCAAAGACTAAATGGGATTGGACGAATCAACGCCTTTTGTGGTTCGGCATATAGGAAGTCTTGTTAAAAATGGACGTAGATAATATAGTGCCACAAACAATGAGATTATGTGACAGTAAAGAATGAGGATAAATGTATAGGCTTAAAAAAGAAAAAGATAAAATACATGTAAATCAATCATCATGCATCTTCTTTACCGCGTCTTTATCCCCATCCTGTTTGAACCCGAGGGCATCTCACCAAGCAAAGCAGATCCTATTCCGTAGTTTATTCAAATCAAGATTTTTACAAGAACCGCTGTTGTCTGCTGTAAAACTAAAGTCACAATAAAAGCAATGGTTGATCACTCACGATTTCGTATTCCAAATGCCTTTAATAATATGTCAGAGGGAAAGCTATTCTAGAACCTTAAAACCGAGGCCCTTACAAGACTCAATGAAATCGTCTAACGTTAATATTGGATCAAAGTAATTCAAATAACACAAAATTCTGTTCTAAGCTCCTTACTTGTATATTTAACAACATTATCTTACACTATTGGTACTTTATAAAACGCCTAATATTAGGCAAAAGACAGAGTCTGTTTTTCAGCAGACTGGTTTCATGTAGGGA
This sequence comes from Fragum sueziense, assembly GCA_963680895.1. Classification (NCBI taxonomy): domain Eukaryota; kingdom Metazoa; phylum Mollusca; class Bivalvia; order Cardiida; family Cardiidae; genus Fragum; species Fragum sueziense. The sequence goes on from OY804593.1 coordinate 15,304,859, forward strand.
TCAATAAAAAAAGGGTAGAAACCCCTATAGAAACAGGTTTAGGATGTTGTAGGATGTTCATAACAAGAACAAGAACAATAGTTTATTATAAATTAGGTTTGGACACAGTGGTCTATCACTGTAAAACAAGATTACAAATACATGCGGAAAAACATGTCATATTCAATATAAATATTTACAAAATGTTCTAAATGTTCTATAAATGCGGAATGAAAGTGATGTGTTTTTCTAATTGTATCAGTAATAGATTTCCTATGATCAAAAGCAAAATATGCAATATAACGCTTGGCTGTTTTGGTGTTTACAGTTGCTGTTTGTCAAAAGTGACTTGAATTTGTACATACCCAAGGCTTCTGATACTAATATTTGTCAATATATTTTTTCAACCATATCAATACCCCTACCAGCATATCTGTCCCCTTCCCCACACACCTGTGGAATAACAAATCATGAAAATTTAGTTTTTATGAGTTTTGTTTTATTGAATTTTACTTTCGTTTCCATCTAATTTATTTGCTAACATTTTCTCACATAAAACTGCATCAAAATTTTGAATAAAGATTGAAAATATTAAAAAAAAAAATATATAGAAAATTCCAAATTTTCCCACTTTTCACTTAAAATACCAATGTTTTGCATCAAAATAACATGAATCGCACCAGAGAGATTCCTGTAATTTTCTTCTTACGCCAGAACCAATTCATTTCATTATGATAATTTAAATAGAAATTATCCAATAAATAATCAATTCTAAGTTCATATCTATATAAGCCTATACCACCACCAGTCTAGCTATCCCCATCCTCCCGACTAAAAAAAATCATACAAAAAATAGTTTTTATGATTTGAATGATACTTTTGTATCCATCTAATCCATATATGCTAACATTTCCTTCCTTAAAAACTGCATAGAAATGAACAATTTCTGAAAAAAATAGAAAATTCTATTTTTTCCCATTTTTCACCAAGTACAATTTTTGCGACAAAATTACAGAAATCGCATCAGAGGGATTCTTTAACTTTATTTCTTACCTCTTATTCAGTTTTCATTGTAATAATCTAAAATAGGAATTATCCATTGAAATAATTCAGTGCTATGTTATATAAATCCCCTCGCCCGCCTTTTTGCCCCCCCCCTTTTAACTAAAAAAATAATAAAAAATCAGTTTTTACGATTTTTCGCTGAATCTTCCTTTTGTACCCATATAATTCATATTCTCTACCATTTTCTCACCTAAAAACTGCATAAGAATCAACAATTCCTGAAAAAATTGAAAATTCCAATTTTTCCCATTTTTCGCGAAAAAACCCATTTTTTGACCCAAAATTACTCAAATCGCAACGGAGGGATCGAAGTATATTTTTTTCTGTGAAAAGGTGGGTACTTCCCGAGTACAATAGCATAGGTTTCATTTCTGTTCTAATTTTGTCCAGGTCAAAATGAATATTTACTAGCCTATGATCTTGAAATCTGGTGAATCACCTCATGTGAAGTGTATTTACAAGTATGTGTGTGTGTAATTTGATGGATTTCGTATGGCTAGAAAGTGGTGTTTTTAATGAGCGCCTGTAAACCTTAAAAATATTTGAGCCAGGATCTGGAAAAACGTCCCTTAAGGCTTTTGAGCCCAACATAGATCCAGATCAGCCTGTGCATACGCACAGTCTGATCAGGGTCCATATTGTTCTCCAATAGCTTCTTCGTGGCCTGTAGTAACTTATAGAGAGCAACATTGATGCATATTGAACTCCATTTGACAACAGGCCGATCTTTAAACTCAATTCTGAAAAATGCTATAAGGGACGTTTTTCCAGATCCCGGCTCATTTGTCACGGTGTGGCAGATTCCCAGAAGGAAGCTATGATATACTGTCTGAAAGAACCGCAGCTCTATTCATATTCTGTAGACGTCTCGAGCGCGACTGTAAATTCTTATCTGATTAACTTTTTAAGAACCAATTACTTGCTTGGCGTACCTACGATGAATGTAGGACGTTTTCGCCACAATATATTTCATGGTAGGACCTTTTGGCCAAATATAAATTAAATTGAAATATCAAAATAACTGAAAACATTCATTCTTATTTTTGTAAGAAATAAATAAAATATATCTTTTTTATTATCAAAATGTCTTAAAGTGCAACTATGAAATCCAATTTGATTGGTTCAATTCCTTTTATTCCTTAAAAAAACTTTGGCCAAAAGGTCCTACCTTGTAAAATATTGTGGCCAAAACATCCGTGGCTAAAACGTCCTGGCCAAAACGTCCTGGCCAAATGTCCTGGCCAAAACGTCCGTGGCTAAAACGTCCGTCCACCACATACGATGCACAGCTTCCAAAACAAACCAGGGAAAAGAATGTGCTGATTCCAAGTATTTTCTCATTTGCCCTAATGTTTCTGGCTGCTATATAATATTAAATGCATTAAGAGAGGTACATAAAATTTTTGTCAGAAAATAAACAAAGTAAAAATAACAATTAACTGCATTTGTAATCGTCTCATTTCACTATAAAAAAGTTTAAAAAGAAAGAACAAAAAACCCGTATCGCAAGTAACATTAAAAACGGCGTAACTACAGCTTATTCAAACCATTGTTACGACATATTCGAACGCAATCCGAGTCTTCTCTGATGAATATTCGCTCTTTGGTCGGCAACAACATATCAAAGAGCGACTTTCACCAGAGAAAAGTCGGATTAATTCGAACGTGACCAACACTTTTTTGAGACATAATATTGAAATGCAACAATTCATACCAAAGAAAGAATTCTAGAAATTATTCGTCATTACACGAGACCAACATCTCACGCCGTGATAGGGAACGATTTTATCCAGTTAACCATGACGTAATTTCGGACAAACAAAGAGTATTTCGTGGGTGTTGATAGAAAACCTTGTAACTACGGCTTGACTCAAGCCGTAGTTACGAGATTTTATAACAACACTGACGGGTTATCAAAACATAACGGTAAACCCAGTCTATTTTTAGCACAAAATCCATAGCCATTCTGTGGACAAACCTATTCATATTCAATAAACGTCTACAGAGCGACGAAGAAATCTTATCTGATTAATTTTACTCATTAATGCATTAATTCTGACCTTTAAGGGTGCTACTTACAAAACATGATCAGAATTGTATTGTATTTTTCTGTCTGAATAGAAATATAGTACAGTTTGTTCGCACTTGGATCATGCGTCCACTAGAACGCAAAAAGTACTCGTCAGCTACACAAATCTTAGTGTTCTACCTACTTTTTGGACCAATGATATTGCTATTCATCTTGAAATTCCGCCACTTCATCTCACATAATCACACAGTCTGCTGGTTTATGTGACGTTTATACATAGCCACGACCCCGTCTCCAATGAACCAGAAGCGAACACTAAGTTAGATATAGTCTTTATATATATATATATATATATATATATATATATATATATATATATATATATATATATATATATATATATATATATATATATATATATATATATATATATATATATATATATATATATATATATATATATATATATATATATATATATATATATATATATATATATATATATATATATATATATATATATATATATATATATATATATATATATATATATATATATATATATATATATATATATATATATATATATATCAGATTCTATGCGGTTTGAACATTCAATGCACTTGGCGCATTTGAATGCTTTTTTCGCATAGAATCTAATATACAGACTCTATCTAATTCATACGTAGACTTGCCAAGATCTGGTAACGCACAGTCTGAAGATCCATATTGAACAATTACATTGGTCTTAAAAAATATAAGATTCTAGTACAGGTCTTTGACTTTCAGCCACCACAGATTCCATGAGATAGGTCTACCGTTACATAATTAAAATGTTATAAAGATCAAAGGCGCTGTGTACGTGACCTAATTGAATAAATCACCATACATATTCGAGAAAAGACGGAAAATCAACCCTTTCTAAAACGCCCAAATTCTGTACTGGTCTGGCCGCTGATGGCGGTAACGTGGAATGAGATATATGAATTTGTTTACAATATAGCACTGAAAATATTGAAACAAATGCAAAGAATCGGTACTTTTCATTTAATCAAAGTGCTGAGAGCACTGTAATTGGACGTCTCTGATTGATTGAGCGGGATTGTACATGAACGAAAGATATTTTATTCATTCTTCTGTGTTTAATTCTATAAGATCGGTTTCGGACATACGAAATCGGTTTTAATACCAGAAAACCCTTCTCAGGCTTCAAATTGATTTGATTGCCGTTTCAAGACAACTGATTTGTCGCTATGAATAATCACTATCAATTTGATTACCAAATCCAATTAAGGCCATGCGATTAGCACTTTTGTCTTCTTGTTTCGGTTTACTATGAGTATTGTCGTCAGTTATACTTTTCATTGATTTTATAAAGTACGCTACAAAGCAATTCAAAATGTAAGCCAACGCGCTACATAAATGAAAGCCGCGATAGCTCACTTAGCAGAGCACTCACCTTGTACTCTTTACACATGTCATATCCGGAAGGCCCTGGGTTCGAATTCTACTCAGACATTGTTCTTTTTAATCATCTTTTTTTATACGCCGCCGGAGGCGGACGTATATTGGCGTCTTCTTCTCCGTCTGTCCGTCCGTCCATCCGTCCGTCCATCCGTCCGTCCGTCCATCCGTCCGTCCGTACGTCCGTCCACTTTTCTTGTCAACGCAACTCCTCCTAAGTTTCTGGCTGGATCTTCTTGAAACTTGGTCAATGTTATCACCTCAACTGGCAGATGTGCATGAAGGAAGGATTTTATGGTTCGTTGATTTTTGCCAGAGTTATGCCCCTTAAAAACTTAGTCTCTGGGGCTTATTGAAATTGCAGCCTTGTCAACGCAACTCCTCCTAAGTTTCTAGCTGGATCTTGATGAAACTTGGTCAATGTTATCACCTCAATTGGTAGATGTGTATGAAGGAAGGATTTTATGGTTCGTTAATTTTTGCCTGAGTTATGCCCCTTAAAAACTTAGTCTCTGGGGCTTATTGAAATTGCAGCCTTTTCAACACAACTCCTCCTAAGTTTCTGGCTAGATCTTAATGAAACTTGGTCAATGTTATCACCTCAATTGGTAGATGTGCATGAAGGAAGAATTTTATGGTTCATTGATTTTTGCCAGAGTTGTGCCCCTTAAAACTTAGTCTGTGGGGCTTATTGAAATTGCAGCCTTGTCAACGCAACTCCTCCTACGTTTATGGCTGGATATTAATGACACTTGGTCAATCACCCCAATTGGTAGATTTGTATGAAGGAAGGATTTTATGGTTCATTGATTTTTTCTAGAGTTATGCCCCCTTAAAACTTAGTCTCTGGGGCTGATTGAAATTGCAGCCTTGTCAACACAACTTCTTCTTAGATTCTGACTGGATCCTTATAAAACTTGGTGGATGTTATTACCTTAATTGGTAGATGTGCATGAAGTAAGGATTTTATGGTTCATTGATTTTTGCCTGAGTTATGCCCCCTTCAATCTTAGTCTCTAGGGCTTAATGATATTTCAGTCTCGTGAACGCAATTCCTTCCAGGTTTTTGACTGGATATTTATAAAAACCTTTTTGTGAACACAACTTTTTACAGGTTTTTGTGTGAATATTTATAAATCCTTGTCAATGTCATTTTTTTGTCTCAAGTTTTATAAGTGGCGGCGTATATTGTGACCATGGCACTCTTGTTCGACTTCTATCTCCACCATCGTTGGCGAAAAAAAACGACCGCAGTGATTTAGAATCGATCTTAACACAAATTCAACGAAATAAAGTAATGAAACGCCGATCATTAACATACAATTCCGCTCAATCAATGAGAGGCGTCTAAATATAGTGCTCCAAGCACTTTGATTTTTATTCCTGTTTAGAGTAAAAAAAGAAAAAAACACGGTAGCAGTTTTCCCTGGTTGTGGTTACAAAACAAATTCAATACATACTTTTCCTGAAACAAAATACCAGATGAATTGGAGCACCTAACCATGGATTCCTCATACAAGTACTACCGCAGCATCCTTACATCTACAGATGTGCATAAAAAGAAGAAATTGGGAACGTGCCGTCGGGAAAATGACAGTGGAGTACAATAAGCAATTTAAATCTTCATATCATTATCAACGAAAATTTGAGAATAGCAATGTCCCTATCTGTAAACATATTCATACGATCATCCAGGTACCATCTGTTGCAGACCCATTGCTTCATCTTCTTAGCTCAATACACGTAAACGGGTCTCTTTAACGAAATAAATACAGATCGCTGTCACTTAGTCTTATACTAGTAATAATCATTGTTGTCATGATCATCGATCAGTATGTAAATAGGTCATGATACTGTCGAATATCAGTGATACAGATGCTGGAGAAAAAAAAACTCGTAAGAGCAACTATTTTTCTGAATAGGTGGATTTCACTAGTGTCTCATCTGAGGCTGTTCAGCTGGAACCCCAATTTGTCATCGAGTCGAACCCGAGTTGCGAAATGAACTCACTCCCCGATAATCAATTTCAAAACCCTGGTTCCAAAGTACGTCTCGTGGAAACCCCGTTCCTTTAAATATGTCAAAGACTTAAACAACAATGATCAAAGAAAAGGAACCTATCATACACAATACGTGCATTAAATTGGGTAATCATTCTAAAATGTGTGTTTTCAGTAAACACATCAAGAAAAACAAACGTTTTACAGAAGAAATAATCAGAACTGGTTTTGAACCAACGGCGTTCCAAATTTCAAACTGAAAAAAGGTTGCGAGGTTAATCCTTTCCCGTTTGAGCTTTCGCTGCTGCTGATGATATAGGGTGTCTGTTTACATTATAACCATAGTGTATGCATGTATCGCTTTCTAAAGATCTTACCCTTTACACAATTAATATTACGAAAGTCAAAAAACTACAAGAAAATGATTAAATCGAAAAAAGATCGTAAAGTTGGTTAAGACGTGGCATGAATTGAATCGGCCAATTAATCTTATAGTATTTGTTAGAGAACACATAGAAAGTAGGAAAAGATACGACAGTTTTCCTGTATGGCCGCAAAATCTATTTTGAATTTTGGTCAACTGGCAATTGAGTCTGAGAAAGGGTTTTTTGGTAATGAAAACCCATTTCGCCTGTCCAAAAGCGGTTATAAGAATTGTACGTCCTTTCGGACGTCCAATTAAAAACTGCTACTAAAAACAAGCTATGGTCACGAGGTTTCCGAAAGAAAAGTGACGGAATGCTGGTCATCAAATTTTTCTTTGTTTGCATCGATTAATGCTGTCTCCCAAACATTGTTTCTATAGAAGACGCTTGGAACAGGATAAGTTAAAGGCATGTAACCAAAATATAGACACGTGGATACGAATAAGTCCATTGCAGGGAATCATATAACTTAACATGAGAATTGTTGAATGCGATTGATCATTTAGAATCAAGATAAAAAGGTTATAGATTACCAAAAAAACAACAACAATGGTTGTTGGTCTTCAATAACATCTTCATTAATTGATTTTTAGAAAAACCTACTACAAATATCAAATTGTTGGTGTTCCCTACCTCCTCTGTTTCAAGCCGAGCTGGAATTACTTGAGTATCAACAAAGTTATGGACGATTTTCAAAAATGCTTGTTTCACGGGATCCTCCGCCGTGAAAACAGTCACAAGAAGTTTTCGTTGTTCTTGTCTGATAACCAAATACATGGATTTACAAAGGATGAACAAAATATCCCGCAGTTATATTTCTGATGAACTGTGAAATTATTGTTACATAATTAAAACGTTTAACATCAAAGGTGGAATTTACGTGACATAATTGAAAACATTGTCGTAAATTTCCGAGAAAGGACAACAAATTGTCGTAGATTAATAACGCCCCTGATACGATCGTTTGATCGTTATTAAATGTTTATAGGACCTATTTGTGCAGCTATTATCACCAATATTTGTTATACACCGCCCGCACGATATTTGTCACTTAACGTAATGGAGTACATTGTGCTGTTTTCAACGAAAAACTATCCATAGCTGCAGTTACGAGGTTTTCGTTGTAAAACGACGATTAGCTACACAAAACATAGAATCTATGAGCTTTAGAATATAGGATGTGTCGGGAGTGACGAAACCTAATATATATTAATTGATCAGGCTCCGGTTTCTCGAAAATACTTAAGTACGTTCTTAGACTCAAATCTGAGCACCGTGCTCAAATCACACGAAATCCACGTGAACTTCAATTGAATACCGATCAACTTTGATTGGTATTCAATTGAAGTTGGGCATGAACTCATGAGTATATCATTAAGCTTTTTCGAGATACCTTGGCCTGATCCCTTGTTATATGGATACTCATAGTAAAATACAATTCGTCACATTAAAAGTAACTTTATGTATAGATACGAATAAGAATATCATAAACCCTCTTGTCAGTAGCTCTGGTAACAATATTTGTGGCTGCGAAGTATGTGAAACGCGTGTATGTTCGGTGGTTAAGTATACTAGTACCGGTAATTATTCGTACATTTTCTAGCAGTACATAAATGAATAAAATGAAATAAATTAATAAGTGAATTAAAGTTACACCCATTACAAAAGCTACAGATAAGAGAGGGTGTAGTGTATTTTCAAAATGCTAACTTCATATCTTTCCATGTTAATCAAATTCTGCATTGTGCGTTATCATAAGAATGGTCTTAAAGAGGCGATCTGAATGAGTATCCATAACATAGGGTTTAATCTCGAAATAACAATTGTACAATGTTGTAGCCCATCTTATCTGTTGCTCTGCTCCGAAAGAAGAGCTGTTAAATACGACAAAAAGAACTGTTGTTTCTGGCGCACTTAATGAACACCGAAGTGAACTTGTATGCGGAGGTACAAAAATGAATGTCAACTAATTGAGTCCATTGTTTTCATGGTCCGACGGAAATCATGCTTCTCAGATAACCATTAACGATAGACAATGAAACTGTCGTTCTGAAGGGAGTATTGATGACAAGTATGAAAATGAATCTCGTTCCCAATACATAACAAAGCCTGCACAACATCATGCCTTACGGAGTTAACCCATTACCACACAGTGACTCCTTTTGACTCCCCACAAGATAATGCCTGTGGAAAACATCGTGGAAAATGAAGAAATTGCTTATGACAAGCAATTTCTTCATTTCCCACAATGTTTTCTACGTGAAAAGAGAAAAAAATGTAAAGTTTCATCAACTTGAAATTGTCGTCTGCATCATCTTTGAATTTAGACTAGTCTAAAATTTTGCCGTTTGGTAATGGGTTAAAAGACGTGCTTTGCTTCCTGGAGGTTATGCACTCATCATAGTTTTAGACATAGACAACTAATTGAGTCTTTTGTTTCCCCAGTCTGAATGAAGCTGTGCATCTCAGATACTAGTTACCATTAACCCTTTCCCAAACGACAAAAAATAGGATATTGCCAGTTGAAAACTGATGCAGAAGACATAATAGATGCTGTTGAATGTATGATTTATCCCCAATATAGCACAGAAAATATTGAGGCAAAAGGAGAAAATGCTGATTATCAGCATTTTCTTCTTTTGTCTCAATATTTTCCCGAGCCTTTTCCATTAGTTACGTGAAAACCATGACTTGTTTGGGAAAGGGTTAAGCTATATACTTAGATAATTGAAACTAAGGTTTGATGTAATTTGATTGAGAATATTATAAATACGATACTTGTAGATTTAGAAAAATGGATATACGAAATGGCGTTGATTTGAAAGTATTATTCTATTATATTTCTAAATAGTCGATGATTGATTAATTAAAATTCGTATTTTTTATATCATAATAAATTCTGCGCTCTTCGTGCACCTTTCCAAAATAATGACCCTTGTTGCTGTACCTTATAGGAAACGATTTCGAAAAAGTGAAGCAAAAGAAGAAACTACTGATAACCAGCATTTTCTTTTTTTGTCTCAATATTTTCAGTGAGTGATATCTTAATCACAAACCCTTTCTTTGCCAACATCTATTGTCGTCTGCATCAACTTTCAATGCGGACGAATTTTAGATATTTGTCTCACTAACAAAAGCTACATAACGCAATCACGGTGGGGATTGTGCATGATGGGATGGATAACAAATACGAAGTATACGGACAAAATTGCCTCGCTTCAGGTAAGATATTGTGCAATAATTTTCTTATTTCTGCTCCAATTTTCAAGCGGTTTGTTGCATGTACCCCGCATTAGTGAGCTCTTTCCTCGGATATATGACTTGTTTGTAGCATTTTTGTACTTTGTTCAAAAATTGATCCCAACCGACCAGAAAAACGACAAAAAATTCAGGCCCTTTTTCTAGTCAGTTGGGATCGGTTTTTGAGTAAAGTACAAGGAAGTTCCAGATAAATAATACATCTGAGAAAAGGGCTCAGTAAGACGGAGTACATGCAACAAACCGCATGAAAATTGACGCAGAAATAAGAAAGTTATTGCACAAATTCTTACCTGAAGCGTGGTTAATTTGGCCGTAGTCGTTACCATTTCGCTTTCTGGTCGGTTGGGACAATATCTCGGAAAAAGTATCATGAGTTATCTAATATGTCATACATCCGATGAAAGAGCTCGATAAGGCGGGGTACATGCAGCAAACCGCTTGAAAATTGATAGAGAAATAACAGAGTTATTGCGAAATGTCTTACCTGAAGCGAGGCGAGTTGGCATCAAATTTTGTGCAAACAATAGACTGAGTTTACCGTTATGTTTTAATAAACCGTCGGTGTTGTTACAACATCTCGTAACTACGGTTTGATTCAAGCCGTAGTTACGAGATTTTATAACAACACCAACGAAATACTATTCATTTGTCCGCAATTACGTCACGGTTTACTTGATAAAATCGTTCCCTATTGTCGGTAGTCGTTATCCATCCCATCATGTACAATCCCCACCGTGGCAATGTCTCACAGAATTACAAAAATTGCTTTGTTTTTGGGAGGTCAAGGACTAACCAATAAGAATTTCATTAGGAATGTTGTAATATAATCAGAGCTGTATCAAGACAACTAATTGAGTCTTTTGTTTCCTCGGTCTGGCTGATGTCATGTTTCTCAGACATTAAGCTAGACGATTAAAAGTAGCGTGTGACGAAGTGAAAACGAATGTCTCGGATAGCTGACAAAATATGTATTACGCCATGTCTCGCGGAATTATAAAATGACTTTGTTTTAAGGAGGTGAAGCACTAATCAATAAGAATTTCATTGGGGAATGTTGTAACATAATAAGAGCTCCATCAAGACAACTAATTGAGTATTGTGTTTCCTCGGTCTGACTCAAGTCATGCATCGCAGAGAACATTTAATGCTAGACAATTGAAACTAGTACACGATCAATAACTTTGGTTGGCATAATTATTAGTTCGATACTTTTGAATACTGTAAAAGCTACCCATCAGGCATTAAACATTTGTAAAAAATGAAACAAAAGAAGAAAATGCTGATAACCACCATTTTCTTCTTTTATCTCAATATTTTATGTGTTGTATTGTACATAAATCCTTTCTGTATCAACCTCACCTTGTAGTTTGCAGCAGCCTTTGGAAACAAAACGTAAAGTTGAACCCAGTCACCTATAGCTAACAAAAGCTGCAACACGTCATGTCTCACAGGATAACAAGAATCGCTTTGTTTTTTTCAGCAGGTCATGAACTAATCAATAAGAATTTCATTAGAGAAGGTTGTAACGTAATCAGATCTTTGTCAAGACAATTAATTGAGTCTTTTGTTTCCTCTGTCTGACTGAAGCCTTGCATCTCAGATAAACATTAAAGCATGACACTTGAAATAAGCCTAGTACGGTATCGATATTTCCTTGACAACACTTAAAATGAAATTCGTCTCCAATTGACCAAGCGCCGGCTGTCAATCAAAACCATCGATGAGCTAATGGACGATCAGAAAAATTCCACATCCCAATTGTTTGTCTTAAATTCTTCGTTGCGCGTGATATTGTATTGTCCATCCAAATTAACCCGGGACAACTGAATTTTCGTGTGCAAAGTCCTTTAGTTTAGCGTCTTAACAAAACATTGCCGAAGTGGACACTTTAAATATGCAGATGTCCCGGTTTAATCTAGCTGGACTATATCGATCTATCGACTGACAATCAATACAATCGATATGCCAATGCTCCCCATTGATTGTCTTAAATTGTACGTTGGGCGGAGCGATCTATCGATTGGCGTTTGGTCAATAGCTAAACAAGAGGGCCAAGATGGCCCTGCATCGCTCACCTGAGAGGACTTTGAGAAACAACTTGCAAACTTCAAACTCGCATGACCTTTTGACCTAGTTTTAGACCTAACATTAGCCACTTTCTACATGACCCACTTATCATCAAGATAAGCAATTCTGAACTATTTTCACAATGGTGAATAAATAGTTTGATTTTTTAGAGCAAAAACAAAATTTGACCTAGGTTTTTGACCTACCATGACCCATTTTATACATGCCCCAGATATTGTCAAAATAAACATTCTGAACAATTTTCACAATGATTCAGATATCAGTATGGTTCTAGATGCAGAAACAAGATTTGACCTAGTGACCTAGTTTTTAACCTCACATGGCCTCCTTTTTACATTGACCAGATATCATAAAGACAAATATTCTGAACAATTTTCACAACGATAAAGTAAATATTTTGGTTCCTAGAGCAAAAACAAGATTTGACCTAGTGACCTAGTTTTAGACCTCACATGACCCACTTTTCACATCACCAAGATATCATCAAGATAAACATTTTGAACAATTTTCACAATGATAAAGTAAATATTTTGGTTCTTAGAGCAAAAACAAAATTTGACCTAGTGACCTAGTTTTTAACCTCGAATGACCTGCTATTCATATCACCAAGATATACATTTTGAACAATTTTCACAATGATTGAATAAATATTTCGGTTCTTGGAGGGAAAACAAGATTTGACCTAGTGACCTAGTTTCTGACCTCACATGGCCTCCTTTTTACATTGACAAGATATCATCAAGACAAATATTCTGACCAAGTTTCACAACGATAAAGTAAATATTTTGGTTCCTAGAGCAAAAACAAGATTTGACCTAGTGACCTAGTTTTAGACCTTGCATGACCCACTTTTGACATCACCAAGATGTCATCAAGATAAACATTCTGAACAATTTTCACAATGATAAAGTAAATATTTTGGTTCTTAGCGCTAAAACAAAATTTGACCTAGTGACCTAGGGCCCGTTTTACTAACAAACTTACGAACATTTTTAAAACAACAACAAATCTGATTGGCCGAATAATTACTGTTATTATTTCTCGTTCAATCAGATGTGTTGTTACAAGGTTTTTGAAAAAATGTATGTTAGTAAAACGCGGCCCTAGTTTTTAACCTCGAATGACCTGCTATTCATATCACCAAGATATCATCAAGATATACATTTTTAACAATTTTCACAATGATTGAGTAAATATTTTGGTTCTGAGACGAAAAACAAGATTTGACCTAGTGACCTAGTTTCTGACCTCACATGACCCACTTTCAAAATGAACCAGATTTCATCAAGATAAACATTCTGAACAATTTTCACAATGTTTAAGTATATATTTCCGTTCTTAAAGCAAAACCAAGATTTGACCCAATGACCTAGTTTTTGACCTTATCTGACCCATACTTTGTAAATAACCTAGATATCAAAATAAGTATTTAGGATAGTTTTGACAAAGTTCTGGGGCAAAATTGGCATATCTAGAGCAAAAGGAACGATTCTGTAATATTTGACCTTGTGACCTAGTTTTTGACCTTGCATGACCCGACATTTATCATGACCAAGATATCATCAAAACAAACATTCAGATCAATTTTGACAAAGTTTGGACCAAAATTGGTACTTCCAGAGCAAAAGGGAGGATTTTACAAAATTTGGCCTCATGACCTAGTTTATGACCTGCCATGATCCACTTCTTGACATGACCTAAATATCATCAAGATAAACATTCAGGACAATTTTGAGAAAGTTTGGGCCAAAACTGGCATGTCCATAACAATATGAAGGAATTTAAAAGATTTGACCTTGTGACCTAGTTTTTGACCTTGTATGACCTACTTTTGATCATTTCATAGATATAATCAAGATAGACATTGAGGACAATTTTGACAAAGTTTGGACAAGAATTGACACTTCCAGAGCAAAAGAAAGGATTTTGTAAGATTTGACCTCTTGACCTAGTTAATGACCTAGCATGACCCACTTCTTGACTTGACCTTGATATCATCAAAATAATCATTCATGACAATTTCTACAAAGTTAGGACGAAAATTGGCACATCCAGTGTAAAAAGATGGATTTCACAATATTTCACCTAGTGACCTAGTTTTTGACCTGGCTTGACCTGTTTTTTATCATGACCTAAATATCATCAAGAGAAATACTCTGATCAATTTTCACAACAATTGAGCAACAAATATGGCCCCTAGAGCAGAAAGAAGATTTGACCTAGTGACCTACTTTTTGACCCCATTATGGCCCCGATTCAAATTCTTTGAAGTTCTTTGAAAAAGCATGACCCATAGATCATATGTGTGAAATATGATTGAATTCTGCCCAGTGCTTTAGGAGGAGAAGATTTTTTTGTGAAAAGTTGACGGATGGACAGATAGACAGATAGACAGTTAGACAGTTAGACAGTTAGACAGACGCCGGACAACAGACCGATCACAATACCTCACCTCGAGCACTTTGTGCTCAGGTGAGCTAAAAAGCTACATTACGCCATGTCTACCAGAAGTACAATAATCGCTTTGTTTTCAGGAGGCCAATAAATAATCGATAAGAATTTCATAAGGGAATTTTGAAACAGTATCAAAGCTTTATCAAGACCATACTACATGTAATCGAGTCTTTTGTTTCCCATGTCTGAATGAAGCCTTGCACCTCAGATAAGTTGTTACCGTTTGTATCTAACATGCGATGAATTTAGTATCAATGACAAGTCTAAAATGACAAAAGCTAACAAAAGCTGCATAACGTCGTGTCTCACGGAATTACAAGACTCTCTTTGTTTTCAGGAGGTCAAGAACTAATCAATAAGAATTTCATTAGATTGTAACATAATCAGAACTTTATCAAGACAACTAATTGAGTCTTTTGTTGACTGAAGTCATGCGTCTCAGATACAGCCATTAAGTAAGACAATTGAAACTAGGCAACGACGAACTAAAACAAATGTCTTGGATAGGTGACTAAATCTGCATTACATCTGAGTTACAAGAATCGCTTTGTTTTCAGGAGGTCAAGAGAACTAATCAATAAGAATTTCATTAGGGAATGTTGTAACATAATCAGAACTTTATCAAGACAACTAATTGAGTCTTTTGTTTCCTCGGTCTGGCTGATATCATGCTTTTCAGACATTAAGTTAGACGATTAAAAGTAGCGTGTGACGAAGTGAAAACGAATGTCTCGGATAGCTGACAAAATATGTATTACGCCATATCTCACGGAATTATAAGACTCCCTTTGTTTTTATGAGATCAAGAATTATTTAAAGTGACATTTCAGAATTTTTTGTCATAAATTTTACTTTTATTTTTATCTGAAAGAGCATATTTCCTTATGAAAATTCTGAAAATTTCAAGCCAAAATATTGCACCGTTTACGAGAAATTTATATTTTTGTGTTAAAATTGAACAAATTGTTGTGGACAACAGTTCGGATTTATATGCAATTTATCGATTATGTCTCAACTTTAAATGCGTGTTTCTCGCTTATTGGCGACAACTTCAAAAAACTAACAGTATTTATACTCGTTAGAATAACCAATCTTGGCATCAAGACATACTTTAAAAAATTGAAATTGGAATGAAATGTCCCTTTAATGACAATTAAGAAATGTTGTAACATAATCATATTTTTATCAAGACAACTGGTTGAGTCTTTTGATTCCCCTGTCTGACTGTAGCCTTGCATCTCAGATAACCATTACATCATGACAGTTGAAATAAGCGTACGGTATCGATATTTCCTTGACAAGACTTACAATGAAACAAAGCTGCATTACGACATGTCTCACGGAATAACAAGAATTGCTTTGTTTTCAGGGGGTCAAGAACTAATCAATAAGAATTTAATTAGAGAATGTTGTAACATAATCATAGCTTTATCAAGACAACTAATTGAGTCTTTTGTTTCCCCGGTCTGTCTGATGACATGTATCTCACATACACATTCATTCTAGACAATTGAAATAAATAGCGTACGGTTAACTAAATACATGTCTATGGAAGGTGCAAGAGGGTGTTCTAAATGAGTATTATGAGTATTATGATACTTTTAAATTCAGTAAAGCGATTATACGAAAAGAAAAGAACATGTCGTCAGTTACGGTAAAAAAACGTAGATACAGAACCAAAGCATTTCCATGTTGTAGCTAGGACGTTCGATGTTACAATTTCCTCGAAGATAGAATAATGAAGTCGCTTTTCAACAAAAACCTCGTATAGATCTACAGCTTTATATAAGCTGTAGATACGAGGTTTTCATTGAAAAGCATCGAAAGATGTTGTCGTCGATCAAAACGGTTTTAGATAAACTAGTTCGTATGATAAGCCAACAAAGTTTGTAACAGAGCAAGGTCTTTGCTCCTCTCTTGTGACTTATTCATTACGTTTTCCATCTGCACGATAGCTGTACGAGATCTCGATAGGCCTTACCATATTTTGATATTTTGTCTTCCTTGTTAATGTCAGGAGTCATATCTGACTGTAATGTTGACTTTTATGTTGACTATATTTCGGCGCAAGTTTATCTAGATACCTAGGCATCGCGTTAGCCATGAAATCCCGACTTAAGCAAAATACACTGAGAAACCTGCCTCTTCACGCGGGGAATCACAAATGTGCGTTGAATTTGGTACTTGCAAGAATCTACCTTTTCACAGGATAAATAAGGAATGTAATAATTTACTCCAAACACACGCCGCGTTACAAATAGGTTAATGGGTTTTCGATCGTTATATCGCGGTAACGTGATTAACAATGGTTAGGAGAGACCCTCTGTATTCGCCATCAAATCTACAATGTCCACTAGATTGGATTTTTACCGAGATTTATTAGCGTTTAATGAGAATATCTCCTCGTTATGTCAAGGATGAGTGCGAAATTGTTGTAACTTTCTGTGTATTTATATTTCCTTACAATAGTTTTGCGCTTCATTTTCGAGAAAGACTAGTCAGAAGTATCTTTCACGTCGTTTATTTCCGTACACACGAACCGTTGTAGACGACTTTGATATAGTGTTATTTTACAGCCAAGCTACATATAGTCTGACTTTCTTGTTAATAAGAAATAGAATTTAAACAAGAATTGTCCGCGGACAATGAAGCTTGCCCTAACGGCAGCTAATCACAACGAAAAGGGCAAAGTCCTGGGTCAAGGCAAAAGCCCAAAATGAAAATCTTTGGCTGGGGCTATCAATGTGTATAAGATACCAGCCAAATAAAAGTCTTGAAAAGTAGGTCAAACTCGAATATTTAAGTTCAAAGGGTCAGAGGTCAAGGTCACAATGTCAAAGATGATGGCAGTAGGTGTCCATGTGTAAAATATCAAGGCTGTATGTGTAGTAGGACATAAGATATAGGCCAGTTTAAAGTTATTTAAAGGAAGGTCAAACTCCAAGGTCAAAATCACAAGATCCAAGGTCATGGTCAAAAGTGAACTGTCTTGGTAGATGGTGTCCATGTGTGAAATATCAAGGTTGTATATGTAAAAGGACATGAGAAATAGGTCAGGTTAAAGTTTTTAAAGGTAGGTCAAATGTCAAGGTCAAAAAGGTCGGTCAAATGTGAAAGGTCTTGGACGGAGGTGTCACGTGTAAAATATCAAGGCTGTATGAGTAAAAACATAAGCTATATGCCAGGTTAAAAAAGTAAAAGTAGGTAAACGCCAAGGCCAATGTCACAAGGTCAAAGGTCATGGTAAAATGTGAACTGAGTTTGTAGGAGGTGTCCATGTGTGAAACATCAAGGCTGCATATGTAATATGTAATGATATAGGCCAGGTTATTTTTAAAAGTAGGTCAAACTCGAAGGTCAAGGTAACAGGGTCAAAAGTCATGTTCAAACGTGAAATGTCTTAGTGGGAGGTGTCCATGCTTGAAATATCGTAATGGGCATAAGATATAGGCCAGATTAAAGTATTTTAAAAAGTAGGCCAAACTCCAAGATCAAAGTCACAAGGTCAAAGGTCATTGTCAAACGTGAAGGCCTGTAAGTGTAATAGGACATAAGATATAGGCCAGGTTTAAGTTTCTTTTAAAAGTAGGCCATACTCCAAGGTCAATGTCACAGGGTCAAACATTATGGTCATAAATCAAAGGTCATTGTGGGTGGTACTCATATGTAAATTACCAAGTCAGTACCTTTAATAGGGCATAATATGTAGGCTAGGTTAAAGTTTTTATGTCAGGTTAAAGGTTTTAAAAGGTAGGACAAACTCCTAGATCAAGATCACAATGTCAAAGGTCGTGGTCTCAAATGAAACGTCTTGGTGAGAAGTACCCACATGCGAAATATCAAGGTTGTAGATGTAGTAGGGCATAAGATATAGGCCAGGTTAAAGTTTTTTTAAACACTGTCAATAATAAGGTAAAACTCAAAGGCCAAGTTAGGTCATCTCTAATAGGGAATGGGATATGGGCCAAGTTAATGTTTTGCAGACGCCGACGCCGACATCCGAGGGCATGACAAAAGCTTTTCCGAGACTTTAATTCCGGGCGAGCTAAAAAGGAGTTTTTTTTCCATCAGTTTCTCAAGCTCATATCTCCGCAAATAACTATGCTTGTTTCTCGTTTAGAGGTATAATTAACATTCTTTTTAGACACTAAAATAAGTTTCCATACATGTTCATGTACAAGCCACATACTACTTGGTGGTCAGAATATTACAATGTACGTATTTTAAAGGAATTGTATTATTGTAGGAATGATTAGTTAAAGGGACATTAGTATCCACAGGCCTAAATCCCTAATGGTCCACAGAAGTTGGTTTTTAGCATGTAGTCGCACCGTTTATAGACATAATAAGACAGAATACAAGATTCATACAGTAAATGACATAAATCGATAATTATGCAGCGGTGTAAAAGTATGTAAAATATTCAAAGTGGGTTGATAGTGTTTACAAAATGACGTGATATTTAAATCCGTCGTAATCTAAGCCAATGCAGATCAGACAGAGCTGAAATTTTGCACAGAGAAAATTTAAAGGCCATATTTTATTATACACAGTTATTTTACAGCAAATCACCCCCGAAAATAAGTAAGTAACAGTAAATGTGTATCTTTAAAGAAATGGAACATATTTAGGTTCTCACTAAAAATCCCTGTAAGTTAACGAGCGTACAAGAGAGTAGAAATATTTAGATGGGATGAGCAGTCGTAAAGCATTTTACATCAATAGTTGACATTACTTTCCTCGACTTAGGATGAATGACATTAATCAATACTTATGTCGAATTGGAATGGACATCTAGTCCCATTAAGGTAAAATGCCCGTAATGTGGCCATTTTGGAAATCATAAGACGTCGGGTTTTTTCTCGATCGGCGTCGTTACGTATCCGAACATATTAGAGCGCGGCTGTAAACATTCGGCGGTGGAAAGTTCACTTTCCACCTCCGAATGTTTTCGACTTCGACCGAATAAATCCGACGTCGCGCGTATCTCATTAGGGGTGGACTGCCGTAACAAAAAGTGAAAGGATGAAGTGGATGCAATGAAATATCACTTGAAAAACGATGTCTTGTAATTAATTAACCTTTCACTTTTAACAATGGCTCGTTAAAACGTACCATTGAGGTCCTAGGGCAATCTGAGCATTTCTTAAAATAGAAAGAAGCAATTATTAAGTTGCGAATATCACACATTCTAAATGAACAATTCATTATCGAAACTAATGTATTAGGCAAACAAGGTGCAAGAAATGTTATTTTCTCCTTAGAAATGTTACTAGAGAGGAGATGTGAGTCTTGAGAGTCCTTGAATAATCTTAACCCAATACCAGACAGCAAAATTTTAGACTAATCCAAATTCAAAGATGCTGCAGACGACCGTTTCAAGTGAAATTAAATTGTACATTCTTCTGTCTATCTTGGAAGAAAATGTCGTGGGAAATGAAGAAATTGCTTGTGTCAAGCAATTTCATCATTTCCCACAACCTTTTCCACAGCCATTTTCTTGTGTGAGTCAAAATGAGTCACTGTGAGGTAATGGGTTAAGAGGCATGATAGGAACTGAGGACGGCTGATATTGTATACAGTATGTAACTCGCAAGCTCAGTATGCGAAAACAGTAGTCCCACTATGCCTTTAAAAAATGACTGTATTTTTTGTTCTCATTATGAACCTGTAATGGAGATTCACACGGCGTCTGCATTTTTCGGGCGACGTAGTTATCATTCGACAGCAGAGAATGTGGATTTTCTTCCTCTTCATAGCTCGTCCGTTACCTTTCAGTTTGGATATCGCCGACTGTTTACTATGCTTCCCGGAGACTTTCGACGTTGCATGGATCTCAAAATGGTTACATTACATTTCAAATAGACACCACACCCCCATTTCATTTTTTTAAAGTATGTGTTTATGCAAAGATTGATTATTCTTATGCGTATAAATGCTATCAGTTTTTTTTCAGTTGTTTCTAATACATGTACGTGAAAACACGCCTTTAAAGTTGAGACAGAAATAACAATTTCAATATACACTTTGAACTGCTTTATACATAAATGTGTTTAATTTGAACACAAAAATATATATTTCTCATAAACGGCACAATACTTTGGCTTGATCCTTTCATTGGAAAATATGCTCTTTCAGATAAAAAATAAAAGTAAAAATAATGAAAGGATATCTGTGAAATTCTACTTTAATAGCTTTATGTCTTCAAATTGGTATCCGGGTAGTTTTAAAAGGATAATGAATAGCACTGGTCCACTTCAGATTCACATTGTTTTTCTACAGAGGACACTATATTGACAAAGTTATCCTCGTCAATTGGTATCGGAATTCAAACTAATTTGGGAACTAATCAGCTTAGGGGGATATTGATAAGACCCATTTGGATGTGCTGATTTCAACGGATTATTTCCTGTGGCTATTTTCCTATTTTAATCCTTTTCCAAACGACAAAAGAATTAGGGTGTACAATTTTACAGCTGTCACAAATGACAAAATGGATGGTGATTAAGGTGGGATTTATGTAGGTTATGGCACTGAAAACATTGTGACAAAATCACGAAATGATGGTTATCAGCATTTTGTTCTTAGAACTCGAATTTTTCTCAGACAATTTTTTAGGGAAGTCAAAGCTATGTCTAGTTTGGGAAAGAGTTTGATTTTAAAAACATTGCAGAGAATCACAATTTTACCCAATTTTCTGTGTTCTAGTTATGTAAGATGCATTAATCTAAATCTTTCAATTATAACCGCATTACAAAGCAACGTCGATATGTTTGCGTTTTTCGTGTCGTTTTCTCTCCCCTAGAATTTCGGTTACGATGTTATGATATTCTAAAATGCCAGTGAAAAGACATAGGCGAAGCTATTCCTAGTTATTTGTTGTTTGCCCCATATTATGCTATATCGTACGATATCAATGCCACTTCAATAAAGATGCATGCAACTCGTTTTCGAGGCCCTTTTCACCGAAAGTGCGTTTGTTTTTCTGTCAGCTTTTTCCCTTGCTACTTGCGAACTAATGATACAGAAATGCGATTTCGCATTTGTCTTTTTACTTTTGCACACTGAAACACGATTTCTATGGTTTTTTTTTCTGATGAAAGTTGTATTGATCAATATCAACCCTTTAATACTTTGTGGGATTTTAATCGCATGCAATCTGCGACTTTAAATGTTCGTATCATATGCAATAACGACCGTTTTTCCAGACTTCTTCCTAGGTATAACTGAAAACTGATAATAGCTGCAAAAATTAGATAGGTTACTAGTACATGATTACTTGATAACGTTGAACTGAACGTGGCATGTGCGTTTTTAGATATTGTACACTAATTTGTGGTCTTCCTTCGTATAATGATGACTTCAAGTACATTTATTTAGGTCACGTAAATGATGTCTTTGATTGTTTTAAATTCATCCGACGTCGGAATTTAAATTAAGGCTTCTTCATAAACTTTCAGGGATACCCGATCTATCAGGATAAGTTCGGAAGAGGAAAAGTCCACTCTTTCTGCTCTCGGATGATAACGAAGCTGTCAGAACTATGCCGACATCATGTGAATCAATCCGGGTTTTTACCTTAAACGTAAGAAAAACGAGCCTACGTCGGAAATTCTGTTTACCCGTTTTATAGCATGTTGATCCTGGAATACTCTTGCTTTGGTCGTTTTAAAAGAATCTGTCTGTATATTGTCGCTATTAACGAAAACCTCGTAACTGCAGCTTAAAACAAGCTGCAGTTACGAGGTTTTGTTTGAAAGGCAGCGATATGCAGATCTATACATCCATGTTTGTATCAGTCTACTAACCCAATTTGATAGAACCGTTTTGAAAAGAAATGACTTAAATTGTGAGACAGTAATAAATACACGAAAAGCAATGATGGTGCTACGGTTTATAAGTAGCATAATTGTATTTTAAAACAGTTTTAAAAGTTTGAAAATATTGTATAAGTTGTATGTAATATTAGAAGCTAGCATTTTTGAACATGCTTATATCACTGGAAACTTATATTGGGTTATTCAAAAGAAAAATAACATATTGCCGCATTTGTATTGTTATGCAAATTTCTCAAATCCAATCTAGCATCTTTAAATAAACAAATCGAGCGAGTTCTAGAATGTACTGCATTTATTAAAGTTTAAAAAGGCGTTAAATTCTCGTCAAGCCTAGACACTAATCTATTCGTAAGGAGCTTTCAGAAAATTTAAATTCTATAATGCGGATTTTTCCAGGTCAGGCTCGGGAACAAATTCCCTTTTCCCTTTGCCATACAAAAGAATTCAAGAAAGTTTCATTTTGAAAGTTGATGAAGATGAAAACGTGCTTTGATATGGATATTATTTCTGTACTTTTTATCACAGAAAATATTGAAGTAAGTAGACGATTGCTGGTTATCGGTATTTTTCTTCTTTTGTGTCCTTGTTTCAGTTTCTTCTACTTGGTGCGTCAATGAACATCGCTGATTTGGAAAATGTTAACATGTCTCTAGATACTTTGTAACAACTTTAATTGAAATTGATTGTGAAATTAAAGAAGCCGGCACGAGAGCTTTTAATCATCTTTGAATAAAAAGAGGTGTTTTTTTTTTTTTTTTTTTGTTTTGTTTTTGTATGCAGTTGAATTTAGTCCTTTCCAATAGATTATTTGTTTATTCTCATTGAAAAGAATAAATAATTGATTGAACGACGCTTTCTATTTTCAATTTCTTGTTGTTGTGAATGCAGGACCTAACCATTTTTATTGCCAGTTCTACTGCAACTTCCATTCCGAGCCTCAAGCAGCTCAACTAATTCCATGGATTGCAAATGTCAGAAATGTATTTGGAACGGTCGGCGATCGACGTTCTGATGATTGTTATTTCCATCTTATATGCGTCCTTATATTCCAATTAAAACGTCATCAACACATTGTAATTTTCGTTTTCGTCAACAACGTTTAAAGGAAAATTTGAACGGTCTCAAACGCTGCCGTTGGAGTAAGAAATATTCTTAATGGACGTCGGTGGGCTGTCCATGACGACAGATTTTCGCGAAAAGATCACAACAGCTTTTTAATCTTGTAAGCCCGTAAATCAATGTTACAGAAAGCCACTATCGTGTTAAATTGTTAGGTTTAAACGCAGATGAGTGTGAAATGTTTTATTACCCCTTTCTAAACTACATACACGTAATTGCAGACGGTGGAACGAATATCAGAAAGGAGCGCAGTTTGTGTGTTATTTGCGTTGAAAACACTAAGATAAATAATCATTGTTACTCATTTATCATAAATATTTTGTTCTTTTTTTCCTTCTTAATCTTGATAAAGAATACAATTTATAAGGAAATCCAATCAATGTTTTTTTCTGGAAACTATACGCTGTATTCCTGCGCAGTGCAGTGTATATGACAGCGCGGTTTTGATTAAAGTCAAAGGTTTTAGTAGTATATGTGTCTCTTGAGTTCCATGACTATACAGTCATGGCGCGCAAGAGACACCTATACTACTAGTTTTATCTCTTTATGGTTTCAGACGAAATATTGTTATGCCCCGTATCAAGAGATCGAGGGGCATATTGTTTTACTCATGTCCGCTTGTCTGTATGTCCGTCCGTCTGTCAGTCCGAAACTTAATGTGGAAACTTGACATTGGCCTTTTCTCCAAATGTATTCCACATACAAAGCTCTAATTTTGGTATGTATACTTCTTTCAATGACATATATCCGCTCCATGCAGTATGACCTTCCCCATAGTCATATTTTAACTCTCATCAACTTAACATTAAAACGTAAAGGTACATTAGTATCCCCAGGCCTAAAACTCGACTGATCCACAAAAGTTGGCATTTAGCAAGTTGTCACACCGTTTATAGACTTTATATGACACAATACAGGATTCATGCAGTAAATGACATAAATCGATAATCATGCTGCGGTGTAAAACTATGTAGAATATTTACAGTTGGTTGATTGTATTTACAAAATGATGAGTTATGGGGTTTTATATCCGTCGTGATGTAAGCCAATACAAAACAGACAGAGCTGAAATTTTACGCAGCGGAAAACTAAAGGTCATTTTTTAATCATGTACAGTTATATTTAAAGCAAATTACCCCGAAAATATGTATGTAACTGTAAATATGTATATTGAACGTGAAAAAATAAAATTGGCCTTTTCTCCATAAACTTTCCACATACAAAGCTCAAATTTGGTTTGTAAACTTCTTTCAATGATATCTAACTGCTGCATGCAGTATGGCCTTCCTCAAGTCACCCTTTAACCCTTATCAGCCCTAAACATGTAACTTAACATGGAAACTAAACGTGAAAACTTAACATTGGCCTTTTCTCCAACAGTATTCCACATACAAACCTCAAACTTTATACGTAATCTTCTTTCAATGATATTTAGTGAGAAGGTCAAGGTAATCCATGTAGGTCAAGGTCAAATATCAAATTATGTCATAAACATAGAAAAATGGCCATTTCGTGGGCATTTTTGTTTCACAAACACATCTTGTTTGTACGTGATAGATCTACATCACGCAAGTCTAAAACAGAAACAATTTCAGACAGAATAATCATAGAAGTATATTGATTCAATCCATTTCGAGTTGTTTTCATTTCATCATATTAAATCTATTTCCTGTGGCTATTTTCCTTCGTTTAGAATCGGTAAAACATGGCATTTAATTGCAATCTAAATCATTTTCCATGTGAATTATTTTCGCTCAGAGCATTAATCTAAATCATTCATTCAATTGCTGGTGTATTATAAAACAAGAAAATTGTTATGGCGAAGAATTCAATATTTATACTCATGGGAGTTTCGAAGACAGTTTAATGCCTTGCCAATCTCGATTTGTCGAAGATCTAATGCCGGTATTAAATCGTATACACACCTCGTTATTGATAATGTTTATACATGTGTAATCACAAAAGGTGCAATAACATTACATATTTTATTTGACATGGTAATGGACTTTATACAATACAATCATTTTCATTTTTGACGTTTATATATACACCTACGATACTTTAATCTTAGAACACTGAAAGGTTCAAACCATTACATGCAAAATTACAGTTGTTTTGAAATTTAATACATGTATTGTGTTGTTTGCATATAGGTGAATTTTGTAAACATGTGCCAGAATATCGTGACAGATTTTTGCATGCCAATTCAACGAATGAAGTTAATTTTCCTCGAATATGAAACTCCTTTATATATTATGAAACTGTTTACCGGTCGCCTACAGGGTGATTAGGTTTGTTAATTATTTTTTCTAATATCAAATTAACTTCATTTCTTCAAGTGACATTTCACATTTGTTTCATTCTTTAAAAGTATGTCTTGATGCAAAGGTTGTGTATTCTAATGGGTAGAAATGCTATCAGTTTATTGAAGTTGTTATTCTGTAGCGAAAAATACGCCTTTAAAGTTGAGACAAAAATGAACAATTCTACATAAACCTGAACTGTTGTCCACAACAATTTGTTTAATTTTAGCACAAAAATATATATTTCTCGTAAACGTTTTAATATTTAGACTTGAAATTTTCAGAAATTCATAAGAAAAGATGCTCTTCCAGATAGAATAAAAGTAAAATTTGTGTAAAAATAATTGTGAAATGTCACTCTAATCAATCTTTTTCCAAAAATGACGCCTTAAATGGAGAAAATGCTAATTAACAACATGTTTATCTATTTTCTCCTATATTTCCTACCCTACCAAGGAGAGTTTTCCATTCCGAAAGTCCGATTAACCCATGCTGATCCTACAATAGCCGATTTGGCTGGCATGATAGAGCAAGATCAGCCTGCACATACGTGCAGTCTGAGTCTCTGACCTTACTCTATTCTACCAGAGTGTATAAATTCAATATGAAAAGGGTTAATTTTGCTTTCTGCATCCCTTTTGAATTGGAACACGTCCGTAATTTTGTTGATTTTCGGAAAGGATTCAATGAAATAACCCTTTCCCAAACAAGACCTGCTTTTGACGTCCCTAATAGAAAAGGCTTGGGAAAACATTGAAACAAAAGAAGAAACTGCTGATAACCAGCAGTTTCTCCTTTGGTCTCAATATTTTCTGTGCCATATTATATACAAATCCTATCGTGAATAACATCCATTTTGTCATTTGTGGCAGTTTTTGAAGTAGATCACCCTAAAATTGGGTCGTTTGGGAAAGGGATAAAGAGAATCTTTCATTGACAGCAGGTGAAAGCAACACATTCTTCTGAATGGAAGTGTACGTACGGTGTTTTTAACCCTTTCCCAAACGACAGAATTTTAGGGTGATTCACTTCAAAACTGTTATTAAAGATATGACACAGAAAATATTGAGACAAAAGGAGAAACTGCTGGTTATCAGCAGTTTCTTCTTTTGTTTCAATGTTTTCCCAAGCATATTCTATTAAGCACGTCAAAACCAGGTCTTGTTTAGAAGAGGGTTAATATGACATTATCATGAACATTTTGTTTGTTAAGTCTTTCCCAAACGGCAAAGTATAGACTAGTCCAATTCCAAAGTTCCAACAAATAAAGATATATGTATTGATTAGGGAAAGAGAAATTGCTGATTATCAGTATTGATCAGTGTCTCGAAATTACAACTTGTTGAACGTTGTCGATACATTGTTTGGGAAGGCAACTAATAATATATCTCACAAAGGACATAAAATATTAATTAAGGGAGTCCACCCCTAATGAGATTCGCACGACGTCGGAATTATTCGGAAGCGATCAAAATCATTCAGCGGTGGAACATTTACGACCGCCCCGAATAGGTTCGGATTCGTAACGACGCCGCTCGAAAAATCCGATGCTTTATGAATATAAAAATGGCGACATTACGGGTACTCTACCTTAATTTTTAATTTCATGATGGACAGACGGATGGATGAACAGGGTGGTGACAATGTATGCCGCTGTGATTTCCTCACGGCGTGAAATGGCATTTCAATAAAAATAACAATCAATATCAACCCCCAGAAAAGTAATAATTACCCTTTTCGATACGACAAAAATAGGGTGGTCTTATTTTCGACGACATGGCAGATTGTGATAAAGATAAGATTTGTGTGCGAAAGCGCACAGAAAATATTTAAACAAAAGGAAAAATTGTTGATCATCAACCTTTGCTTCTTTTGTTGCAATGTAATCACCAGTCTCTAGTTCTAGGGACGACAAAATCAAACCTTGATAAAAGAGTAGATAAAGAAACCTGTCGATAGATGCTTTTCAACAAAAAGCTCGTAACTGCTGCTTGTTTAAAGCTGCAGTTATGAGGTTTTTGTCGAAAAGCAGCGATATTAACAATGGTTGCTATGGGATATATACTTTATTGCAAGATTTTATCCAGATAACTGTTATTTTAAGAGAAATACGTGTGTTATAAATTCAAACACGATCTTTTATAGAATGATAGTTGACAGAAAACGTCACGCAACGTGAGAATGGCAATGAATTGTGTGCTAAAAATAGATTGGATTTATCGTTATGTTTTGATAAACCGTCGGTGTTGTTATAAAATCTCATAACTACGGCTTGAATCAAGCCGTAGTTACGAGATTTTATAACAACACCTACGATATGCCTTTGTTTGTCCGAACTTACGTCACTGTTTAATAAATAAAATCGTCCCCTATTGAGGTTTTATCCATTCAGTTTAGTCTGTGTATCTCATAGACCATAAGTGCGAGGAATCAGGTGACACAGCTTTTTTGGTTATTTTTGATAATATGTTTATATACCGTTATGACTTATTTGAAAATGATGATGATGACCCCTTTTGAGATTCCCGTGACATTGAAATTCTTCAAGCGACGTATTATTTATTCGGTGAAACATTCAATCGTGAATCTCATTAGGGGTGGACTAGCCTGTTTTTTTTTTTTTTTTTTTTTTTTTTTTTTTTTTTTTTTGTTGTTGTTGTTTTGTTTTTTGTTTTTTTGTTTTCCTTTTTAGAATTAAACCCAATGTAGTACATTTAAGGTTGTCCATCCCAAATAGATTTTGGCGACGTCGGATTTTTTTCCGACGTCGTTAAAAGACTCGGCGCTAGAAATGGTCGATTTTTTCTTCTTCCTAGCATGTCCGTATAGATACGTTATGAATACCTACGACGTCGCTCGAAAAATCCGACATCGATTGAATCTCATTAGGTGCGGATTTAATTGTTAGTGTACTTTTCGTCCATACATAATACTTAACAATACAAAGACGTCTGATGATCGTCGACGAAGACGCGAATAATTGGCGGAAATGATTACGTTTAGAATCTATTGTGACTGGAGTTTGCCTTCAGTCTAATTGGAATGATATAATGAAGGACATCACAATTCCGTTAACATAGACACGACGGGCGGTATAGTGACACTATCAACATTGAAACTGAAATGTACTTTTAATTGTTGAAAAACAAGTGACTGAAGAATGCACCCGAATCAGTGTGTGCAGTCCCCGAAAACTGGTTTGGGCCGATACTTTTCACACTTCCTACAAGGTCCCTTTTAGTGTTACAGGTCAGAAATTTAATATCAGAAAGGATATTGACCAGGTTCGCTTTTGGGATAAAAAGATAACAACGCATTAAGCATAGACGCAGAGAGGACAAAATGATTTGCGGAACTGATTAGATTAGTAAGCTTTTTGGACTGGACATTGTCTGGAATTGATAATTCGAGGAAATAATTAGGTTCAACCCTTTCCCAAACGGCAACAATTTAGGTAGTTCCAACTTGAAAGCTGCTTTTGATAAAAATGGGTGTCTTAAGATATAATTTGTGTACAATACAATCTCGATGTTTTCTCAAGCCTTTCTATCGTGGACGTGAAATCGGGCCATGTTCTTTGAAAAGGTTAAGATATTGTGTGACAGGAACGCGACTGACATGTAATTGACAAATCACGAGCCCCGCGCGCATTTGAATTTAGATCTAACAGATTGTGAAAAAATCTTCAAAACAGATTTTCAGAATTGGGAAACAATGAAAAAAAATGTGCTGAATACTAGAAGCAAAAAGGAAAAGAAAAGAAACTCCTATTTGCCACATCACCGATCATGTCTAGTCCAAACTGTTAGACGTACATGACTTTGATATTTTATAGTCTTTTTGGCATATATTTTTGGCGTATAAATGGGTCCCTATCTGCTTTCTTTACCAAATGTAACATCACTCTAAGTCGACTTTCGAAGGTAAAGTGTTGCATAAAAGCGTTTACAAACAACTATACAGTGATTGAAATTATATCATTGTTACTGAAATATCGTCTATTCCATCAAGCTTAGCCTTTGAAATATATATGCATTTCAAATGGCACGCTGGTAGACCATCTTTCTCTTTTATGGTTGATGGAAGATTGGTTGGATTAAAATTAAACAATGCAAATATATCATTCTAAAGTAGAAAAATTGATTTGTATTTCCTTTTATACCATAATCAGATCTTAATTTTATCTATATCGTTTATTCATAATAAAAGTATCAACATAGTTCATATGCATATCACAATAAAACGTTATTTTTGTCTAAATATCTGAACAAGTAAATAAATTATAAAATTACTAGATCTGTTAAAACTTTTTTTATAATAATAATAATCTAATAAGAAATTTACTTAAAACTATGTTTATACATCCATTATCAGGATGACACAAAAATGATGCGAAATCTTATTTCCATTGTGGTCCTTTAATGGGAGTATAAGCATAGAAAGGCATCATTTTACATAGTAATCTCACAGTAAATTATATAGGAAATGAAAGACTGTAGGAAAATAAATAAATGACTAGACAAAATACACAATTCAACGACAAAAAATAAAACGTAAGTTTCATTTCATTAAGAAAAGTTTTACTTTAGACTTAAAAGAGTTAAGATTAGAAATATCCTTAAGAGAACTTGGTAAAGAATTCCATAATTTAGACCCACAGAAAGCAAAAGTTTTCTTACCATTTGAGCCAACCTTGGGTAAAATAAAATTGCCCGTGGAATGAGAGCGTGTATTGTAAGAGTGAACTGCATTAAAAGAGACAAAATCATCATTCATGTATTAAGGACTTAAGCCATTCTTTATTTTGAAAACATTACATAAAATAATCTGTTCAACTCTTTTTTCTACAGGGAGCCAATTCAACATTTTATAATGTTCAATACAAATATGCGCATTGTGCTCTAAGTTTAAAATAAAACGAATTAACTTGTTTTGGGTAGTTTGTAGTTTAGTTTTTAAAGATTTGCTGAGACCATTATACCAAAATGAACAGGCATAGTCATAATGACATTGTATAAGAGATGTAGCAATAAGTTTTTTTAGTCTGCTCGGTTAGGAAGTTACGTTTTCTATACAAAAACTTCAAGCGTGCGTTCGCTTTCTTCAAAACGGAACTAGCAATATCGTCACCAGACAAAGACTGATCAATTGTAACTCCTAAGTATTTAACTGAGGATGAAGATTGTATTTCAACACCATTACAAGAAACATTTAAAGATGAATTTGATTTCAATTTATGTTTTGAACCGAAAAGAATTGTTTCTGTTTTTCCAAGATGAAGTGATAGCTTGTTGTCTAATAGCCACTCACTTATTGAGTTCAAATCTTCACTAAGCTGACTTTCAATTGAAGCCCTTGATTTATTTGCTACTAAAATAGCAGAGTCATCAGCATACAACAAAAGTTTATTTTTGATAACAGCTGGCATGTCATTCACATATAAAAGAAATAGAAGTGGGCCCAAAATTGAGCCTTGTGGGACACCGCATGTAACTGTCGATGGCTTTGAAAAAGTTCCCGAAATATCAACAAGTTGCTGTCTACATGACAAATATGACTTGAACCATTGGACAATGTCATTACCGAGGCCTATACATTCAAGTTTCATTAAAAGTATGGAGTGGTCTACTGTATCAAACGCTTTTTGGAGATCTAATAAAGCCATTCCTACTAAGTTACCCTTATCTAATTGAAAACGAATGAAATCAGTTAAGTGAATTAAACATGTATCTGTTGAAAAATTTCTTCTAAAACCAGACTGCAAGCTATATAAAATATTTTGTTGATTAAGATACGTTTCAAGCTGATCATATACAACACGCTCAAAAACTTTTGAAATGACACTCAAAATTGAGACAGGTCTGTAGTTACCTACATCTGTTGTGTTGTTCTTTTTATATAAAGGAACAATTCTAGCTGACTTTAGATCGCCTGGAACTACTCCCTGAATCAACGATAAATTAATTACATGTGAAAGAGGACATGCTATTAAAGCTTCTAACCATCGACAACGAATTTTGCATTTATACCATCTAATCCTGTAGCTTTTGTTGGACAAATATTACTAAGATATTTGTAGATCTTATTTTCACTGACTAGTGAAAAAGAAAAACTATTAGGTCTAATACCTTTATTAGAATAAAATCTAGAAACAAAGTTATATCCAAATTTAAACGACGGGGAAGGGAGCTTTGATACCAAATCTGATGCCACATTTGTGAAAAACTCATTGAACTTTTCGGCTACTGTGATTTTGTCGAAACAGAGATCACCATTGACATTAAGGCCAATACTCTGACTAGCAGAGCAACTAGACTTTTTGGAAGGCATTCCAAGCTGCTTAAGGTATTTCCATAATGACTTGGAGTCTGAGCTATGCTCATTTAATATTTGTGAAAAATAATCTTGTTTTGTTTTATTGATGATACTTTGAGTTTTGTTTCTGAGGTTCTTAAATATTTCATAATTTTCATCTGTCTTTTGTCGTTTAAAATTGTAAAAAGCCTGATTACGTTCTTTAATATTGAGTAGGACAGTTTCATTCACCCAAGGTTCAGTTCTCTGTTTAGTTCTTATTTCTTTCAGTGGAGCTAATTTATCAATTACAGTAAGAAAAATAGATTTAAACTGCATCCACGCATCAGAAGCATTATCACATAGCATAACAGGAGACCAGTCAACAGCCAATAAATCTCTTTCCAAGTTCTCTTTACTGTAATTCTTTAATGACCTGATCCTGACTGTTTTATGAGTACCAATGGCATTCTTATGAACTTTCCTAGTACAATAAATCATGAAATGATCACTGAAAGTAGTATGCAAAACACCATGTTGTAAAACTTTATCTTGATCTGAAGCAAGGATTAAATCAATTGTAGTTGAAGAACTCGAACAGACACGGGTAAAATCAATTATCAGTTGATTAAGATCAAACATAGCTATAAAGGACTTCAAAGTGCT
Source organism: Fragum sueziense (assembly GCA_963680895.1). Classification (NCBI taxonomy): domain Eukaryota; kingdom Metazoa; phylum Mollusca; class Bivalvia; order Cardiida; family Cardiidae; genus Fragum; species Fragum sueziense. Next base: position 15,337,844 of record OY804593.1, read on the forward strand.
AAGATGAACACATTTACTATTTTTGAAAACATCTGTATTAAAATCACCGATAATATAAGATTCATAGTCATTAAAATGAGAAGATTTTGAACAAACATCTTCAAGTACACTGTAAAAGTTAGTTTGTTTTGGTGGTCTATAAACAACAGCAATCAAAATTTGTTTAGTCTTTGGAAGTAAAAGTTCAATCCAGACTGCCTCAAGTTGGTCATGTTGTAGATCTGTGCGTGTGTTGAAGGCCAAATCAGAACGAATGTATAGACAAACACCTCCCCCATGTCTGTCTCTATCACGACGAACAAGGCTGTAGTTACTGACTGCTAATTCAGAGTCAAAAATGGAACTGTCCAACCAGGACTCTGATACACCAATGCAGGCAGCTTTTGACTGAACAGCAATCATCCTTATTTCATCGAGCTTTGGCAAAAGACTCCTTGTATTTACATGGAGAAAGTGAAGACCACGTTTACTGAATATTCTAAATTCATCATTTGTGTTGGAAACTGGCGTAGAACTGTCAGGGCCAGGACATGGATGAATATCTCCACTGAGCAATAACATTGTATTCAGCCAGCAAGTTGGGCTGCATGACGACGTAGTGTCCCTTGTCTTAGTGTTGGAACTCATGAGGATGTTGTAAGTATGCTCATATAGATACAGATGTCCATAAGGTATTGAATTTGACAGCACTGGTCCAATAATAGGTTCATCCGGATATATGGTCAGTTCATTGGGGTTGTATGTTTGGCGATTGTGGATGGTTAGACATCTAAGTATTAGTATTGGGAGTAGTTTATATAGTTCCATTTTACTTCATTTACTTTGGATTGTACAAATTTGTTGGTTAAACGATGATTTTTTAGCTCACCTGAGCACGATAGTGCTCATGGTGAGGTATTGTGATACCGCTGTGTCCGTCGTCCGTCGTCCGTCGTCAGTCGTCCGTCGTCCGTCGTGCGTGAACCTTTGGCTTGTGTGCACTCTAGCGACCACATTTTTTGCCCAATCAACCTGAAATTTGCTCAGAATGATTGTCTTGATGAAATCTCGCACAAGTTCGAAATTGGGTCATCTGGGGTAAAAAACTAGGTCACGGGGTCAAATCTTAGAAAAACCTTGTGTGCACTCTAGAGGCCACATTTTTTGCCCAATCAACCTGAAATTTGCTCAGAATGATTGTCTTGATGAAATCTCGGATAATTTGGAAATTGGGTCATCTGGGGTCAAAAACTAGGTCACGGGGTCAAATTTGAGAAAAACCTTGTGTGCACACTAGAGGCCACATTTTTTGCCCAATCAACCTGAAATTTGCTCAGAATGATTGCCTTGATGAAATCTTGAACAAGTTCGAAATTGGGTCATCTGGGGTCAAAAACTAGGTCACAGGGTCAAATCTTAGAAAAACCTTGTGTGCACTCTAGAGGCCACATTTTTTGCCCAATCAACCTGAAATTTGCTCAAAATGATTGTCTTGATAAAATCTCGGACAAGTGTGAAATTGGGTCATCTGGGGTCAAAAACTAGGTCACGGGGTCAAATCTTAGAAAAACCTTGTGTGCACTCTAGAGGCCACATTTTTTTGCCCAATCAACCTGAAAATTGCTCAGAATGATTGTCTTGATGAAATCTCGGAAAAGTTAGAAATTGGGTCATCTTTAGTTAAAAACTAGGTCACAGGGTCAAATCTTAGAAAAACCTTGTGTGCACTCTAGAGGCCACATTTTTTGCCCAATCAACCTGAAAATTTGTCAGAATGATTGTCTTGATGAAATCTACGATAAGTTCGAAATAGGGTCATCTAGGGTCAAAAACTAGGTCACGGGGTGAAATTTTAGAAAAACCATGTGTGCACTCTAGAGGCCACATTTTTTGCCCAATCAACCTGAAAATTGGTCTGAAATGGTGACTTGAAGAATTCTCTGACAAGATCAAAATTGGGTCATTTGGGGTCAAAAACTAGGTCACGGGGTCAAATTTTAGAAAAACCTTGTGTGCACTCTAGAGGCCACATTTTTTGTCCAAATGTACTCATTTTTCCTCAGGAAGTGTGTTTTGATGATTTCTCGGACAAGTTTGAAATTGGGTCATCTTGGGTCAAAAACTAGGTCACGGGGTCAAATCTTAGAAAAACCTTGTGTGCACTCTAGAGGCCACATTTTTTGCCCAATCAACCTGAAAATTGCTCAGAATGATTATCTTGATAAAGTCTCGGACAAGTTAGAAATATGGTCATCTTGGGTTAAAAACTAGGTCACAGGGTCAAATCTTAGAAAAACCTTGTGTGCGCTCTAGAGGCCACATTTTTTGCCCAATCAACCTGAAATTTGTCAGAATGATTGTCTTGATGAAATCTACGATAAGTTTGAAATTGGGTCATCTAGGTTCAAAAACTAGGTCACGGGGTGAAATTTTAGAAAAACCATGTGTGCACTCTAGAGGCCACATTTTTTGCCCAATCAACCTGAAAATTGGTCTGAAATGGTGACTTGATGAAATCTCGGACAAGTGTGAAATTGGGTCATCTGGGGTCAAAAACTAGGTCACGGGGTCAAATTTTAGAAAAACATTGTGTGCATTCTAGAGGCCACATTTTTTGTCCGAATGTACTCATTTTTGCTCAGGAAGTGTGTTTTGATGATTTCTCAGACAAGTTCGAAATTGGGTCATCTTGGGACAAAAACTAGGTCACGGGGTCAAATCTTAGAAAAACCTTGTGTGCAGTCTAGAGGCCATATTTTTTGTCCAAATGTACTCATTTTCGCTCAGGAAGTGTGTTTTTATGATTTCTCTGACAAGATCAAAATTGGGTCATTTGGGGTCAAAAACTAGGTCACGGGGTCAAATCTTAGGAAAACCTTGTGTGCACTCTAGTCTCAGGTGAGCGCTTCAGGGCCAATGGCCCTCTGGTTTTATCTTTCTTCTTTGTTTACAAAATTGATGCCTTCCTAAGTTATCTCCCTTTTGATTGAAAACGGTGCAAATTTAAGGCTAAACTCTATTGATGACACAGTTTGCTATAGGAAAAATGACCAATTAGATAAGACCTGACATACACGATGAACATTCAAATGTAAAAAAAAACGTACGACATGGATTAAGGTAGAATACCCGTAATGTGGCCATTTTGAGATAAATAAACATCGATTTTTTTCGAGCAGCGTCGTTACGTATCCGAACCTATTTGTGTGCGGTCATAAACATTCGCCGAATGTTTTCGATGTCACCCGAATAATTCTGACGTCGCACGGATCTCATTAGGGGTGTACTACCTTAAAATAGGACTACGTTTATGTCTTATTCCTTATTTACGTCTAATCACACAGAAATACACTGCTTAGTAAGGACGGACTCTGGTGGACAAAAGGATGGACAATTTGCGGAAATAATTAGGTTCTTGAGATTTTGTGACTTGAATTTGTCTGTAGCGTAATTGGTGTTACACACTGAAGACAAATCTAACGATATCAGCATTTTAACCAGGATGTGGAACAAGGGCCTTTATAGCATATTTGACAAGCCTGTTTCCAGATTATCCTGTAGTCAACTGTAGTCTCATAAGGATGCATTCTGCTATCTTAAACTTTCTACATGCCATTAAGAACCTATCATAGAATGACATGGGTCCTGATCAGACTGTGTACATGCACAGTGTGATCTGGAACCATGTAAATTTCAACTGCCTTAAGGGACATTCTTTCCGATTTTGGCTTATTCATATGAAAGGATTGTCACAGGCAGATCTGGAACCATGTACCTCTCAACTGCCGTAACAGACATTTTCAGGATCCTGGCTCAGTTTTATATGCAAGGATTGTCACTGAAAAAACAAGATCTGATAAAGCATACAAGGCCTTTAAAACGATGTTACTTCACAATAATGGAAAATCTGAATGAACAAAGGACATACTGTGGTATCACGTTCTACAACAACAACAATAACAACAACGCCAGTTAGAGAAAACCTAAAATAATTTGTTTTACACTACCAAATTGAATTTTTGTTTAAAGTATAGAATGTGTACAAATGCCAGGGATTTGTTTGAAGGGTGGATACTTAAAACAGCACCCGACAAAAAAAGTTCTAGACGAGAAAATAACTTTTTGTTTGTTCGCCGATAACTTTTTTATCGGGTGTTTATTTAGGTTTCCGACCCCTCAAAAGCACCAAAGAGCCAGAGGCGAAATTTGAAAAGTGCAAAATATTCCTAAACTGTGTTACATTTCCATTCCAAATACAAACATAAGCATTTTCCTCGGTTTAGAATTTTGAATGAATGCATACTTTTGAAAATATTTGTCAAAAATGTTCAAAATTACCTCCCTTGCATATGAATAAAGAATAAAATAATATTTGTAAATTATTTTCTTCTTAAAGTATAATCTTGAAATCCGGCATGGTAAATCATCTTATATGAAGTGTATTTACAAGTGTGTGAAATTTGATGCATTTCGTATGGCTAGAAAGTGTAGATTTTTTCAGGGTCTGTAAACCTTAAAAGATCTACAAAATCCAGCTAAACCCTGGTGTTTTGTCTTCTCTGCCTCGAACCTTTTTCAAATCAGTGCATTTTAACCCATTCCCACACAGTAACTCTTTTTTATTCCCAATAAGACAATGGCCTTTGAAAACATTGTGGAAAATGAAGAAATTGCTTGTGACAAGCAATTTCTTCATTTCCCACAATGTTTTCCACCCAAAAAGACCTAGAAATTAAAAATTCCATTCATATAAAATTGTCGTGTGCAGGATCTTTCAATTTCGACGGCCCTTAAATTTTGTCGTTTGGTAGTGGGTTAACAGATTTTCTGCAATTGTCTCGTTTGTTGTGCCACGTCATTCCCCGCCGTGAAATTGTATATTTTGAAGCAGCATTGTCACCGAATCTAATTTAGCTGAATACACGTGTCCTCTAGAAATTAAAACAAGAATAGACAATGGTTAAGGAAAATAAATATTATCCCATGAAATTGTTTGGAACAGCAGACTTCTGAGGATGAGCAATATGTCTAATGACAAATACTTAATAGCCTAGTTTTACTTCCCATTATATGAGGTGGGAAAACAATTTACTTAATGTATAGAATTACGTCTGGAAGTCTCAAAACATCTCTTTTGACGCTAAACCATCTTCTAATCTTCTAGAACGTTAATTAATGTTGTTGTTGGAATCTGTCTAGTCATTGCATTAAAACAATGAGGTAGTGCAGGCTAGTCTTGTTCTATGTTGCCTACAAAAACATGGCTTGAATGAAACAGACACGTCAAAGGTCTTCTAGAACTATACTACTCAAAGTTTGCTAAGCACCAAATGTTTTGGTTGTAATATTTCTAATGCTGATCTAATATCCAATAGAAAAAGATATTCGATGATTGCTTTGATGTATTTGATACAAGAATCAAATAACTTTTTACTTTACTCACCATTTTGAAGTGTATTGTGAGGAAGAAAAGAAACGAACCCATGAAAATGAGTTTGGTGCTTGTAAATGGGTGGGGTAAACTTTTTTTATTTCTCGTCTCAAACGATTTTGTTGCTGCTTTTTGTTTGACCAGAAACTTTATGGAGTACAATGAAAGTCTTAAACCACACGACAATGTTGTCACGTGATCTTTAACAGTTTTTTAACCAATTAAATCTTTGCCTGGGAACGAGTTGACACCTTCATACACAGTATCCAATACAGCTTTTTAGTTACGCAATTTTGCATGGAATATTGATCTATGGTTTACACTAGACGTAACTACAACTGTTTAAGTCTAGAGAATCAAAGATTCAGCCAACACTAGTGATAAACTCACTTTCCCTAGTGGTAGACATTAATGGTATCGCTTATTTTGAGGCCCAGCATTCAATCAAACGATTTTGTCTCTCACGATTTCAACAATTAAACACATCTCAGTACCTATAGTCTTACATAAGTGTATTGGGTCCGTCATACCATGCGTTTTGAGGACCTAAACTACGACTCTTTTTTTCTTTGCCGATTTCTCTGTACACCACATTCTAGCGCAATCCGAAAAATGTATTCATGACATTGTAGGTCCTTTAAACTTTGAAAGTTGTCTTACTCTGAACGCAATTTCTGCCACCAGTGCAGTCAATTGCAATTCCATCGGTTTTTGCAACTAGCACGGACTACATAATTCGCCTAGTGCACCAATAGTGATTTTGCTGACTATCAATGTGATATAGAGGCCACAAGATGGTCAACAAAACACAAGTCTGCTTTTCATTATTTCACGTTACATTCAAAGAGTCTTCTAGTGACTGCATGTGTCGCTACACTATTCTAAGAAACAGTATGGAGGCCATTAGAGAGGTTGTTACCAGGCCAGAACAGCTACTACAGGGCTTCGGTTATGAAATTTGGACGCCGAGAGACCACGTGACTCATCTTTGACTAAGTCTATCAATTTAAACAGTTATGGAGGGAGTTTTAAACAAAGATGCATACCAATTTAAACATCCCGAGACAATTAATTACCCCACCCACCTTTAAGGTGCTAATCACCTAAACTTGGGCGCAGGACTACCGTGTCAAGCAGTTATGTGGTTTCATTTATCTTAAACATGACAAGTACAAAAAAGTAAAAATTTAGGTTCAGAAAAAATATGGACTACAATTCCATCTCTAGTAGGTCCCTTTTTTTCGCGGGTTCTCCTCTTTCCATCCGAATTTCAACTGCTTAAAGCAAAGTAAATGTGTTGAAATTTATTCAGTTATCTTGAAGATGCAGTAGACCTACATGTCACATATATTTGACATGAAAATTGCGTTAAGGATAGAAAATATCAACATTTAAACTTTTGGTGCTTAGCAAACTTTGAGTAGTATATTTTGAGATGCGGATTTTGTGCAGTGGTTTTTAACTGAAATTGTAACACAGGGGTTACTGGTTCGATCTTCCGCAAATCCACCTTTTTTGATGAGATTTTAAACCGAGGTCTCCACTCCATTTGACCTTAACTGTTGGGTTGGATGTAAAACTCCATTTAATTCAATTCTATACATATAGGCCTATTATTGAATGTTGTTATTCGGCAATCGATTCCAGAACCACCATGACTTTATGTCTGCTCTTATTGACCCCTTTTGATTATCGTTTTTGTCCGTACCTATGAGCCGCTTCCGTTGGCAACCAATGGATTTATGGGAAACTAACATTGTATACACACAGACTCGGTTCCAATTTGTTACTAAAAATAGCAACACATAAGCCGGTTCCTTTTTGCCAGATCGAGGCTCCGACCCAATTCCGAGCAAAGCATCCCACGTGCAAGGGCAACGAACGGTGATTGGCCATAATTGTCATCAAAGGACGACTTCCGGTGGCTGTTATGTGTTGGGCCCCTTGGGGTCTTAGTGGAAATAAGCTAATCATTTGATATCGGTCTGTCTCGCTCTCTTTTTAATTGATAGCCAATTTATCTAGACTTTTTTTCTCTTCTTAAATAGACAAGATTGAGGAGAAAGTCTCAAAGTATCGCTCAAAACACGTTATACATTTTCGAACAAATAAAATCAATTGTTATATTTGAGTATGTCTTCATAAAAAAATAATCGACCAGACAGTGCAGAATAAGACCAGCCTGCACGTATATGCAGGCTGGTCTTATTCTACGCTACCTGCCAAAGCATGGTCCGAAAAACGAAAAAAAAAAATAGAAACATTATGAATGTTGTTATTCGATAATCGATCCCAAGTCGACATTGACTAGATATCTCAGGCTATCATTTCGTTTAGATCGGTCTGTCTCGATCTCAATGTTAATTAGTCTGTCTCCCGAAGTAACTTATCGTCGCTTTTCTGCAAAAACCTCGTATCTGCAGCTTGTTTTAAGCTGCAGATACGAGGTTTCTGATGAACAGCAGCGTTGTATTAATTAAATCAACCTCTCTAGTACTATCTAACTTCTGAGTACGTCATGAAGTCTCAAACCATCGCTATGAACAATAAACAGTTTTCGGAGCATAAATATTGCTGTTACATGCATTCCATAATAGACATCAATAACTTGGTGTCTCCTCTTATCATTTCGTATATCCCAGATTCTGTCTCGCTCTCTTTTTTAATTAGTCTGTCTCTACGCATCTTACCCTTTCCAAACAAGAAATGAAACCCGTTTGATAAACGCCTTTACGGACATAACTTTCGTTTCGTAAAAAAATATTTATACAATCCTATTCAGTTAGTATTGTGTCCCCATTAGTTTCCATTTTCTCATAGCCGTTTTTTGCGCTCCCTCTCATTTCTCCATTTTCTTACCTTCGAGTCATATGCTATTTAACCAAATTACATTTATTAGCACCTGCAAACTTCCTTTGACCTTCACCATCCCTTATTAAGCAGAAAGTTGTTGACTTTGATGAACTCACTCTTATTTTATCTGATGGTATTGGCAGGTTTAAATACCTAAAGCACCATGGAAACGTCAGTAACAGATTTTGCTTTGGTGAATTAAGCAAATTACCTTTATTAGCGTCTAAAAACTAGCTTTGAACTTGACCCTACATGTACATAATTACGGATGAAATAGTTGACTTTGATTAAAGTCGCCATGATTTGATCTGATAGGTACATGTATCAATATTTAAAGCTCCATGGAAACTAGTTAGCCTTCAGTGGGAGATGACGAATGTTATTCTTTGTTTAATATGGCCTATATCGCTTTACAATTTAGCTGTTAACATATTCCCTTACAACAATTCCTTTGACTTCCCACTAGATACTAGCAATTTCTTCATTTTCCACAACGTTTCTATCCATTGATAAAGGATTTTCAAATTTCATTGTCGCATTACTTGTATAGGACTAAAAAAAAAGAAATTCTACAGCTTTTACCTTAGTATCAGCGCTTGCATTCCTTATTTTTTTGCCCTAAATAAATCAATGTATGACACAACACAGCAAACTCCGTTGGTTCCTACGCTTATCTTATCCCTGAAACCCGGGTATGTGCCCTGTAAGGTCGAAAAAGATACATTTCATGTTCTTGTTCAAATATATTCTCTACTATGTCGGTGTTTTGGTTTTGAAATTCATTTCGTGGAAAAAACTAGGATGCTTGTAGTAATCTTTAAAGTATATCTGTTTTAGAACAGAAGCTAATTCAGATATAAAATTGCCGTTCCTGAAGCCATAAACTTCACTTCTATATCAGGATAGGAAGACATAGAACATAATCTGATAGAATAAAAATATATGTTACAAGGTGTTCACTTATTCTTTGTACGTAGTAGAATTACAAACCAAGATCTGCGTAGTATTTTTTTCTCAGTATTTATTTGGTAGTGAAAGTTAATTAGTCCCATAATAAGATCGTCTCCCACGAAGCCATAAACGACGCTTCTATATCAAGATAGATAGACGGAGAACATACCATGATAGAATAAGCCTGTTACGAGACGTAGAATAGCAGTGATTTTTGTGCTAAAAATAGAATGGATTTACCATTATGTTTTGACAATTCGTGGGTGTTGTTATAAAATTTCGTAACTACGGCTTGAATCAAGCCGTAATTACGAGATTTTATAACAACACCTACGAAATAGTATTGTTTGTCTTAAATTACGTCAGGGTTAACTGGATAAAATCGCTCCCTATTTCAAATCAGGATACGCGTACTAATTTTCTCAGTATTTATTTGGTAGTGAAAGTTAATTAGCCCCATAATAAGATCGTCTCCCACGAAGCCATTAACGACGCTTCTATCTCAAGATAGATAGACGGAGAACATATTGTGATAGAATTAACATGTTACTAGGTGTTCACTTGTTCGTTGTAAGTGAAAAGATTACAACCAGGATGTGCCTAGTAATTTTCTCAGTAGTTATTTGGTAGTGAATGTTAATTAGCAAAATAATAATATCGTCTCTCATATAGCAATAAAGGACGCTTCTATATCAAGATACCGGTAGATAGACGGAGAACATGGTGTGATAGTTTTAACATGTTACTAGGTGTTCACTAATTCGTTGTAAGTGAAAAGACTACAACCAGGATGTGCCTAGTAATTATCTCCGTATTTATTTGGTAGTGAAAGTTAATTAAGTCCCATAATAAGATCATCTCCCACGAAGCCATATACGACGCTTCTATATCAAGATAGACAGACGGAGAACACCACTCCGCTTTTCAACAAAACATCGTAATTGCAGCTTGTTAGTCCCCTACCGGTGTTCACACCGGAGGGCACTATAGGTTTGCCCTCCTTCTGTCCGTCCGTCCGTCAGTCAGTCTGTCCGTCCGTCCGTCCGTCTGTCCGTCAGTCTGTCCGTCCGTCTGTCCGCTCAAATCTGGATCCCGCGATAACTTAATAACTAAGCAAGCGTTTTTGATGAAAGTTGGTATATGACTAGATGGCAATGTGTAGATTATGCACATCATTTTATTTTTGTTTTTCGACTTAAATTGAGGTTGCTATGGTTACAGAAATAGTGAAAATATGGCCAAAAATGGGATCCTGCGATAAGATAATAACTAAGCAAGCTAGTTTGATGAGACTTGGTATATGACTATATGGCAATGTGTAGATTATGCACATCATTTTATTTTTGTTTTTAGACTAAAATTGTTGTTGCTATGGTTACGGAAATAGTGAAAATATGGCAAAAAATATTGGATCCTGCAATAAGTTAATAAGTAAGCAGGCTAATTTGATGAGACTTGGTATATGACTAGATGGCAATGTGTAGATTATGCACATCATTTCATCTTTGTTCTTTGACGAAAAGTGCGGTTGCTATGGTAACAGAATTAGTGAAAATATGGCAAAAATGGATCCTGCAACTTAATCTATTATTGATTACCATATTGAGTCAATGTGAAGCCGGTAGGGGACTTTATGTGTTGCATACAACACCAGATACTTGTTTTAAGCTGCAGTTACGATTTTTTGTTGAAAAGCGACGATAATGTGATAGAAATAGTATGTTACGACGTTTTTTACTTCCTGGTTACATATAACGATTACATACCAGGATGTGCGTAGTAATTTTCTCAGTATTTATTTGATAGTGAAAGTTAATTAGGTCCCATAATAAGATCGTCTCCCACGAAGCCATAAACGACGCTTCTATATCAAGATAGATAGACGGAAAACATAATGTGATAGAATTAGCATGCTACGAGACGTAGAATTAACATGTTATGAGACATTTCATGACTCTCTACCTCATTAATTTTCGACAAGCAACATAGACATGTAGAATAATACAATAATATGCTATCTTTTCATGTAAAGTATACATCGTCAAATTTCTATAAAAAAAGAACTCATAAAACTGCACTCTAAAACAAGCTGCATTTACGTCACAATTTTGAATTTCAGAATTATTACACGAATTTATCAAACAACCCTCGCACATGCAGCCTGACCTGTCTCCAAATTTTCTCGCTTAATATTTCTTTCTCAAACTGACAATGGTCAACACCTTTCCCAAACAAGACCTAAAGTTATTTCCCTTGATAAATATGTAATATGTATTATCATCTCATTCTTATGCCAATATTATGCATTAATCTGGTCATTTCAAATATCGTCGTTGTAAATGCAAAACCTCGTATGTCGATTGGTGCGATTTTCAAAGTACAAACTTGTGTGGCCAGTGTAGACGATTCTCGCAGGTTTTGAGCCATTTTTACTGATCGGTATTAATGATACATTATTTGTGAACAATACATCCATTTCAAGTAAGACATTTCAGTTTGGGAAAAGTTACTGCACTTTTTTCCCTCCCCTTTAAAATTTTCCAAAAACGAGATACGAGGTTTTGTATTTACAACGACGATATGCCTTTTGTGTCTCTGGAACACCATCCGATTTGTACCCCACCAAGAAAGCTCTTTAATGTTTGGACAATGGATACGGAAAAAACATTATGTCCTCGCCTAGGATGACGTCAGCACAGGTCAAGCTAGTTCTGAACCGGGAAAAGGTGATACATTGTTCTACCGTCCATTGACATCGGTACTGCTTTCTACCTCCCTTATTATCCACATTTGATGCCTTAATTATCTATGTTTGGACCCAAGTGGTTGTAATTATTCGAAATAAGAGAATTCATTCATAATCATAGTAAATGATTTTATATCATAGCAACCAAAAGGTATACATGTATTTATCATACGAACTTATTCATTGACGTTGGAGCATTATAAAAGTCATAGAAAATGTATGAGCCATGATCCGTAAAATGACCCGTATAGCATTTAAGGTAGCCATGTTTTTAACAAGATCAGCATGTACCTATGTATCTATACACCTTACCACAAAGCTTTCAAGTATTCTCAATATGCACATTTTGAAAATTGACATATTTGGAGGAAATAAAGATAAAGAAGAAGAGGGATTTCTCGCCATATCCACAGATTTCCTTTGTTTTCTTATGACAAGGAAACTAATTAGCGAACGTAACTTACAGACTAGAAATACGGACCCGTATTTGTAGCCAGTTCCTTATTATAGAAATGGAACAGACATATTGAATATCAATGTTTTTCAACAAAATCCTCGTAACTGCAGCTAAAACAAGCTGCAATTACGAGATTTTCGTTGAAAAGCGACGATATCATTATTTTCTAGATCGATCCTCGCAAGACATTTTGATACCATTCTCTCAGGGGTCCGGTTAGACTTGTTATTATTTCGTCACTTTTCAACGAAAAACTCGTAACTGCAGCTTAAAATAAGATGCAGTTACGAGGTTTTCGTTGAAAATCATCGATTTGTAATATGGGAAGAGCGATATTGACTCTACCCATTATTAGATCCTGGACATGGAAAAAAGCAAGTCATCGCTTTTCTTAAAAAAAGAAGAAGAAAATTGTCTAAATGATATTAGGGCAACTGAGACCACAAAATTTCCAGATCAGACTGTACCTAAGCGCATTCAAATAAATTCCCTTGCTACTTTCTAAGAAACACTGTAGATAACAGAGAAGCTATAAGAAGAACACGGATCTTGATCAGACTGCGCCTAATGCACAGGCTGATCAAGATCCATGTTGTTCTTAAAAGCCATCAGGACGCTTTTTCCAAATCTCGACTAATTTGTTTACGGTCTATAAGTAAATGGAAGACTATGTTTTATATTGTTTCTCAAAAGCGATAAGGGCCCCTTTCCCAAATTTCGTCTAATTTATTTACGGTCTATAAGTAAATGGAAGACTATGTTTTATATTGTTTACAGACCCCCATTAGGGTCAGTTTACAGATTTTTCGCCCTCGCAGAAAATTTATACCATATCACTAATGGATTTAAACATGTTTATTATACAGGGCTACAGATAGGACTATTTGGTGGCAGACCAAAGACTATATTTTTACTTCAAATCGGTTTGGTTTGCTATCAGTTTGATTGACATTTGGGGGTTTTGTATTTAAAGGTCCCCTGTTAGACTACGAATTTGTCTATTCTATCTTGTTCTGATAACTGAAACACCCTGCAAGGTAATAGCTTGCTTCCATCCTGAAAGTCTAATGGAACAGTTTTATGTTCCAGGCCAAGAAAAATAAAATATAATGTTAGTTGCTTTACGTTGATTATTGCAGGTGAGATCAACAGTTTATTATTTTTTCTCGGTGTTTCCAAAATTATGCCTATTAGGGACATCAAAACCAGATCTTGTTCGAGAAAGGGTTAAGAATGAATTAAACATTTCCTTCGTTTCTATTTTCAGGTTTCGGCATGACGACACCACGCACGACTGGCGGAAAAATAACGTTGATATTCTACGGATTCTTCGGATGCGCGGGCGCCATCTTGTTTTTCAACTTATTTCTGGAACGAATCATAACATTCCTTGCTTACGTGTTGCGCGCGCTTCACGAGCGTGAAGTCAAGCGGAAATCCGGAAACAACAACAACAATCAGGAACAAAACAAACAGGAATCGGCGTCAATGGACGAAGAAGTTTTGGATCAATGGAAGCCGTCTGTTTATTGGGTGATGTTGATTTTGTTGCTAGGTGCCGTTATCGTAGCTTGTTGTGCCTCAGCCATGTATTATCCGGTCGAAGAATGGACGTACTTTGAGGCAATTTATTTTTGTTTCGTCACGTTTGCTACGATTGGATTCGGGGATTACGTCGTTAGCCAACAGGAATCGTACCCAAACGTTCATTTTTATAGGCTAGGAAATTTTATTTTTATAGTGTTAGGATGTTGCTGCATTTATAGTTTATTCAACGTAACGTCAATTGTGATAAAACAGGTTTTAAATTGGATTATCAAAAAGATGAACTGTGAATGTAGAATAAGACGTCGACGTCCACCGCCCGGTCGACGTAACGCAATAACACCGGGGCATTTACAACGTAAACGTGCAAACGCCGTAACTGTTGATGTTGATAACGATAGTGATTCAGACGAACGACGTAATTCAGGTGAAATGATTTCAATGAAAGACTTTTTGAAAGCGAACAAAATCTCCCTAGCCATGATGCAAAAACAACTTTGGGAGACTGCTCAGCGTGCACAAAGTGGGTCCAACGGCAACGCATTCCAGGGAGGGGTGGGTCCTTTAGCAATCTTAAACAAAAAATTGGGTCAAGAGGAGGTTTGATGTTTCGTAGATCTATATGATCTAATCAAGATTCGTAAGCAGAGAAACCGATAAAAGGACGCAAAGACATTCTAAATTTGTTATATCATCTATATGAATTTCAAACTCTATGTTGTGGGTACTCATTTGAATCGTCTTGATGAGTATCCAATACAATATAATTCAATGTTAATGATATATCGCATTTTAGAAAGTCATCGCCCCTCTTATCTGTATATCTGGTAATGTTCTCTTGTAGTTTTGTGTTGGCCTATAGGAACTGTATATCGTCGCTTTTCAACAAAAACCTCCTAACTGAAGCTTAAAACAAGCTGCAGTTACGTGGTTTGTGTTGAAAAGCATCGATATGTACATCTTGGATTCTGGGCAAACTGTATCGAGACAGAAACAACCATATTTGGATCTATGCTGTTCTCAAAATATACTAGAGGAAAGAAGAAACGCAACAACTATTTTTTGTTATTTCTCTTTATTCTTTAATGTTATTGAGTCAAAGTTGTTACTGATAATTGCGGGGAACTTTATCTTGATATTGATCTTTGTGTTTACGTTAGAACCTGTCTTACATTAGAGATAACGTCAAAAATACGTTTACACGTTTTTCACTTGCAAATCTTTGAATAACCAAATTTTACATAAAACTATTTGATTTGTGTAGATGCACGTCGACTCGACAAAATGCAATGATTCTCGTTTGGATCTAATTCCTCATATCATTTTGCGACTTATTCAAATACGTCGTCCGGTAGCAATTGTTATGTTTACAAATGGAACATCTCAAAATGCAATTGCTGCTGACTTTGGTGTACATCGGTTGACAAAATGTTGTTTGAGATAGCGTTTTAGAACGAACGGAACAACTGACGGTCGCCCGAAAAGCGGTTGTCAACATCTAACGTTACGACGTCAGGACCATAACGTTCGCTTATTTTCCTACGGAAAAAAATTCTTTTACCGAGGAAAATTGTTAATGCTATTCATGGACAGTACAGCAATCAAATTGCAGCCAGGAATCGTTAACGTCAAATTGGATTGCATGCAAGAACGCATTTAACGTAGACGCTAAAACACTCTCAGTAATGCGCATATTTAAGACACGTAAAACCTGTGATCTTGATGAAATTTTGACACTAGAAAGTCAAATGATGAAGTTTGACTATGTATTGAAAAAATTACTCAAATTAGGGTAACTTTGAGAAAGACAAAAACAAAACGTATGATCAAATTTATTTTTTGTTGCGTTTCTTTTTTCCTTTAGTATATATAATGCCTATTTTTCTTAATATAGGCTGATGTGTACAATGCTTGTTTATACGGTGGCTGATTTAAGCCATTTCGTATCTTCGCATCGCGCGCCATGCGAATATACGACATGGCATAAATCAGCACCCATATGTTTATGAAATTCTTTAGCGTGTGATGATAGCGCCGGATTCGCCACGAACAAAGGCCTGGGCAAATTGGGTAGTATTACTTCTCACTACTTTCAATATATGAGCGCCTCTGGTCACATACACAGTTCCGCCTCCACAGTTCCGCCTCCATATCATGGCCGGAGCACATGCAAAAATGGTCTGTCGTACAACATTTATATGGGCATGATGTGAACGTAGAATTGTATGTGAACAGGCCTTAATCTGAATAAAGTGGTGCGTCAAGCGAAACAGTCGGTACTCCAAAGGATTAAATTATGCGCAGTCAAAGGTGCCGGGTTAGATTGGCAGAGAAAACAAATATTAAGGTGTATCTGACCCAAACACGGTGGATAATCACGTGATACAAGAATTTCAGAAAATCTTCAATAACTTTGCTAATATGTGACCAATATGAATTCGGTTTGAAGCAGAGAAGGTGGACAGACGTCACGCATTAGATGGACATCGTGGATTTTTTAACTGATGAAAAAGTTATTGAAAATCAACCAAAATTTTGGTTGATTTGGTCTTCAATAACTTTTTTATCACTTGATATTTCAAAAATCCACCACGCTCAGCTTATTCCTGGTATTTTTCCACCTTCTCTGCATCAAACCGAATTCAAATTGGTCAAGTATCAACAAAAATACCGATCATTTTCTAAAATTCTGAGTCATGTGATTAACCACCTTGCCAAAGGAAATCTGTAATTTCTCTCAACCTGGATCGGTCACAAGTTTTGTCTTTTGATATGAAGTGTAAATGCAAATGCCAACAATCTTTATGTACATAATTAAGATCTGTTACGCTCGAAAATGCCGTAACTACAGTTAGTTCAGTTACGATGTTTTCGAACAGAATCAATATTACGTCACTTTTCAGCACAAACATGGTAGTTGCATATTGTTTTAACCCTTTCCTAAACGACAAATTTTTAGGGTGATCCCCTTCAAAAACTGCCACAAATGACAAAATTGGTGTTATTAAAGAAAGGTTTTGTATAAAATATGGTTTGGAAAATATCTAGACGGGCGTCCGTGGCCGAGTGGTTAGAGTCGCTGACTCAGGATCACTTGCCCCTCACCTCTGTGGGTTAGAATCCCGCAAGGGACATATGAACTTTCATGTGAGGAAGCTATCCAGCTGGCTTGCGGAACGTCTGTGGTTCTACCCAGGTGCCAACTTGGGGTCTTCCTCCACCATTCAAAGCTGTAAACAGTCTGGGAACGCCCAGTCTACTACTCGGTCATATGGAAATGTCCGGCAACCGAGGATAAATAACCTTAAAAAATTAGACAAAAGGAGAAACTGCTGGTTATCAGCAGTTTCTTCTTTCGTTTCAATGTTTTCCCTAGTTTATTTTTCTATTAGGGACGTCAAAACCAGGTCTTGTTTGGGAAAGGGTTAAAGCTACAGTTACCAGGCCCCGGTTTCTGGACAAAATCTGAGCACCGTACTCAAATCACTCGAAATCCACGTGAACTTCAATCGAATACCCATCAACGTTGGAGAGTATTCGTTTGAAGTTGAGCATTTACTCAATGAGTATGTACTTAAGTTTTTTCCAGAAATCAGGGCCAGGTTTTTGTTGAAGAGTAGCGACAATATACATGTATCATGCATAAAACGGTGACGGTTGATTATTATTGTTGTTTATGAATATTTTTGTCACTAGATTTTATTTAATTCACTGCTCAATTAATATCTTAGATAGTTGGTTTATTGTTTAATCATATGATACGTTGAGAAGCTGGGATTTTAAATGTATATATTTGTATTTGATTGTCGGTATTTGAATAGGGATTATTTCGTATTTTTCCGTTGACTAGATTTTATTCCTAAGATGCAAAAGTATGTTTCTTTTCACGTTTTCTTTTTATTTGTTTTTTCATAAGCCAGATGGGAATGTAACGTAAATTCTGTTTTTAAAATTGGCATAATTGTCTTCTTTTGTGTATGTTGCATGTTCATTTTTGAATGTACATCTCTAAAATTTATTCGTGCACATTCATAATGTAAACATGCACATGCATTCTCTATGATAATCCTTTCATGAATAAATTTTAGAGGTTTTCATACAAGATAAGGACATGCAAGCATAAATGGAACATGCTCTTGTTTTACCCGTACACAAGAGATATGTAAGCTTTACAAATACACTGACAAAATGGACTTGTATGCACCAATAAAGGTGCGCTGGTAGTTTTATAGGTGTTACTCTAGAATAATAACTCGCTTGTATACACTCTACAACTGTACGCGTAAATTTGTAAGTACACATTGTACATAATGTAGGTGTTTGATCCATTTTGAACGCCATACCAATCATTTGGACTATTCAAATATCATGAACAAACTCTGCAGCAAAGAAATAAAGAAGAATTGAATCGGGATCTGGAAAAGGGTCCATCTGAGACTGACATGGATCCAGATCAGTACATACGCACATTCTGTTCCAGATCGATATGGGTCTCCTACTGTTCTCTTACAGCTTCTTCATTTATTTAGTTGAATCATTTTGTAAGTTAGCAGAATGGAGTGTTGTTGGGCTGCGTTTGCCCAGAGGCTAATCTGGACAGAAAGGGTCGTTTCCAGATCCCTCGATTATGGTAATTTTGTTATTATCCTATTGTGGTGTTGTAATCGTAGTTGTTTACGGGTTTCAAAAATATATGTGTCACATGACATAAAAATAGACTTTATTGAATATAAAAAGCATCAACCCTTGTCAGTCTTCGTAAACCATCAACTCTGTCCAGGATCCATACTTCTTCATGACTCTTAAGTCATCAGAACATAGTAGGTAGAACAATATGACCGTTTGATGTTTTCCGATAAGAGTTTTCTTTATTTTGTTGTCATGAAACTGTTTCAATTTGGATGAATTTTCTTTCACACCGGAATTAGTTAATCATGGTAATTCATTACAGTCTATCTTTACGTTACATGTCACATATTCTCACTACATTCTTGTCTTATCAGTTTTCTGACTGTACATAAGTGAGAATCAAATAAATCAGACGTATTTCGTTACGCTGTAAATGCATTTTACGTTATATGTCGCATATCATCGCTTTTCTCCGAAAACCTCATAACTGCAGCTTGCGTTAAGCTGCAGTTGCGAGATTTTCGATGAAAAGCAGAGATATTCTCACTACATTCTTGTCTTATCAGTTTTCTGACTGTACATAAGTGAGAATCAAATAAACCAGATGTAAATTACGTTACGCTGTAAATGCATTTTACGTTATATGTCGCATATCGTCGCTTTTCTTCGAAAACCTCGTTACTGCAGCTTGTTTTAAGCTGCAATTACGTAATTTTCGATGAGAAGCAGAGATATTCTCACTACATTCTTGTCTTATCAGTATTCTAGCTGTACATAGGTAAGAATCAAATAAATGGTGTGTATAACATTACGCTGTAAATGCATTTTTCTTAAACTGTTTATATACGATAAATGTCAAGAATAAATTGTTAATAAAAAGTTCAGATCTTGACTCTTCATTTTATTACCAGTATACATGTACTATTCAGTAACCTAATTCTGTTTGGGATCAACCTGCAATATGTTGGTTACGTTAAAAACGATGTAACTACAGCTTATTCAAGATGTAGTTACGACATTTTCGAACGAAGCCAGTGAGTCCTCACTCAATTTCATAGAGACAGAGCCAGCCAATCGAGACGAGACAGAGCCAGTCCACGGAGACAAAACCAGCCTACAATGACGGAACCACCATTAAAATTGTTTAGATTTTGATGTTGCTTATTGGTATGGTGTCACGGGAAGGGTTTTTTCCAAATCGAAAGTGGCACATAACAAGTTTGGGTGGCAGTGACGTGGCTGTTTAGCGATTACATGTACATACATGTAAATACATAGTGTTATCATGAAGAATCACCATTGGATCAACTTACGACAACGACGATTCTGTGAAAACCATTCCGAGTTTGAAGCCGATAAAATTATGGCAAATTAATAAACGGTCTCGGAGGAGAATGACATTCTCTTTTATTTTCGTTTTAGGCACCAAAAGAAAATAATTGGATAGCAAGTCCTGTTTTGGTCCAAAAACAATGTCCACAGAGACAGAGCTTCAAGTTGCCGTAAATGGCTCTGTCCCTGTAGTTTCTGTAACGGAAAAATGTCATCGGTGTGTCACCAAACCATTTGAGCCGGGATCTGGAAGAACGTCCCGAATGGCATCTTGACAGCTGTGTTTCAAGATCAGGATGTGCCTATTTGTAGTCTGACCTGGATGCATGTTACTCTCAAATGATTGCTACTGATCATGACGAAGCTATTGGAGAACAGCATAAATTCTGATGAGACAGCGTGCATACACAGTCCTCAAGTGACCTTTATCCAGATCCTGGCTCATTTGTATCTTGGAAATTTGACGGAAACAGGTCGAATACGTATACTGACGTTGTATTTCTGGAAAATTACTTACGTGTTCGTATGTCTGTTTGTCTCAGCCTAAAATGTGTACAAATTAATTTACTCAATGGGAATGTATTGTTATATGCATCATGAATTTATTGTTATCATAAGTCTATTTGAAATATGCTAACGTTTAAAAGCACTTGCCAGAAGAAAGACATTTGCATAAGATATCTTTAGAGTATTTCAGAATTCGATAATTCATAACCATTATAAACCCATTTTCTCATATGAAGTCGCGGTTATTTAATAATCAAAGTTATAAATTAGTTTTGGTCGTCTGGTTTGTTGGGTCAAGGTTTTCTGTTTCTATTTTATCCTACATTATTCGTGACCGTCTATTCAGTGTTCTCCCCAGCCCAATAAGCTGTATCGGCCCCACTACAGCTTCATGGAAATCAGTGTAATGCCCATACAGCTTCAAAGTACCCCCACAGCTTAATTTCTTCAAATGGTCACCAAATAGAGAAATTAAGAGGTATTTCATGTCAAAAACTTTTAAATAATGCACTATAATCAATCAAAATGTAATAATTCTGTATAAAAACATTATGAGAAAAGAAGAAATTGCTCAAATTGAGCAATTTCTTCTTTTCCCATTATGTTTTTATTCATGAACACAATGATTTTCAAGGTTTACCAATACTTATAATTTGCCACTACGGCTTCAAATTATTCTGAGGAGAACCCTGTTGGGTCAAGGTTTTCTGTTTCTATTTTATCCTACATTATACGTGACCGTCTATTAGAAAACCCATTTCGTCTATGTAAACAAATTTCAATCTACAAAATGTCCAAATACAGGATATATTGTAATTGGGTCAACCCAAGATTGGAATCTAAATAGAAAAAATGGTCTAGGAATACAGAATTGACATTAAACCAAAACCCCTTATCGTTGTCGCCGATGAGAAGCCTACTAGGCATTTTGACGTAATGTACTTTTACACAACATTTGCAGAAAATCTTTGGATCTTGGATCACGGTGTATAATCATATGACTTAGAATTTCCGATAATCTTCAATAACTTTGTCAATACTTGACCAATTTTAATTCGGTTTGAAGCAGAGAATGTGGACAGACGTCACGCATCAGATGGACGTGGTTGTCTTTTGAAAAATCAATTGATAAAAAAGTAATTGAAGATAAACCAAAATTTTGGGTTATCAGTTGTGACCCGTCAAGCTAAAAGGGACCTTATAGGATGTGTGAAAAATATCGACCCTAGTCAGTCTGCGCAGTCCGCGCAGCCAGACTAGGGCCGACACTTTTTACTTTTATGTGATTTTCTGAATCTGGGGTGTTTTTCCTATTTTACTATCTGTTCATTTTTAACATGCAAAGTCTAATTTGATTGTACTGAAGCAAATCGGATTGTTAAAATTTGGACTTTGGAATTCTGATAAGGTCCCTTTTAGTGTGACGGGTCACAGTTGATTTTTTTTCAAAAATCTACCACGACCATGTTATGTCTGACATGTTTCCACCTTCTCTGCTTCAAACCGAATTCAAATTGGTCCAGTATTGACAAAGTTATTGAAGATTATCGGAAATTCTAAGTCACGTGAGTGTACACCGTGTGGATACCGGTATTTTACACAGTACACGGGTATAATGTATTTGCTCGTTAATAACATATGCAATAATTCTCGGACATTTTAAAACTTTCTCTGCTTCAAACCAAATTCAAATACGTGATTTATTAAGAATTCTATCAACGATTTTCAATTTGTTGTTTCACATGATTTCTCTAAGTGAAAAGTGACAATGTTTTTTAAAACAAATAATAATTTCTAACAGAGACAAAGAGAGACTACATTTCGTGTCCGATTCTTTGAAGGTCATACCATATAGTACGTCATTAATCCTTTCCCAAACAAGACCTTGTTTTGACGTCCCTAATAGAACAGGCTTGGGAAAATATTGAAACAAAAGAAGAAACTGCTGATAACCAGCAGTTTCTACTTTTGTCTCAATATTTTCTGTGCCATATTTTACACAAATCATGTCTTTATTATCATCATTTCTGTTGTCTTTAGCAGCTTTCAAATTGGATCGCCCTAATTTTTTGTCGTTTGGGAAAGGGTTAAGTGATTAGTCTCTGAATATAAGTCCAAACAATTTCCGCTATGGTTCTTAACTTGACGGGCGTGATCGGGCGTGATAAAAGAGTTTTCTTTTATGGAATGAATAGGTAATGTTACGATGTAAGATAGTCCTGCCAGAATCGCTATTACAACCACAGGGAATTTTAGCGATTTTTATGTAGACTCTTTCTATTAAAGACAAGGGGATCAAGTTTTCATGTATAGAAAATAGTACCCATTCTCGCAAAACACCTGTTACAACGCCAATTTTGAAGATAATTACACGGGATCTTCTTTAATAAGCTCCTTACATATTTATTTAGCTAATAATCCGGTGGTCTGTACAGGTAACGATCAGAGTTTTTCGTGACAGAGGCCGTTTCTCGACAAAAGGTTCGAAATTGCCATGTACGACACAAGCGTGATGTCGGCGCGTTCGGTTGTAACTCTGGTGAGTGTTTATGTCACAATGTTCAATTTGACTTTCGAACGAAACAGAACGGTTCATTATTCAATTTCACCATAATTGTCCAAAGCAATGCTTTAATTCTCATTTTTTTTTCAAGCTTAATTTAGCATAACTGTCGATTTTTTTTTAGTTTTCACAATAAAAAGAATTACTTGAGTGAGTGTGCTCAACAGCGAGATGAACTCGCCCTCAATCAGTCATACGTTCATTATTACTCGAGTAATTCTTTTTCTTGTTAAAAAATGAAATTTGTGTTCTATAAGCATAAAAAGATACGAATTAAAGCATTGCTTTGGACAATTTTGTTGAAATTTAACACTGAAACGTTCTGTTTCGTTCGAAAGTCAAGGGGAACATTGTGATAAAAACACTCACCAGAGTATCCCAAGCGAACGCGCCTAAAATGGCCGAAATCTAAAGTCCGTTGAGTCGGCAAAACATTCAACAAATTAAAGCTGAATTTTTTGTGATATTATTCAACAAGGAAGGTTGGTGAAAGATTTTAATTTATTTTATCGTTTTAATGCATTTTTGCCACGATCATGCACAAACTAGCAGATTTAGTCCTGCAAGCGGGGGTCACGCGGACACGTCGTAGTTGCCACTTTTGAACCTTTCGTCGGGAAACCGGTCTCTTTCACGAAAAACTCTGATCGTTACCTGTACAGACCACCGGATTTTTCGCTAAATAAATATGTAAGGAGCTTATTAAAGAAGATCCCGTGTAATTATCTTCAAAATTGGCGTTGTTACAGGTGTTTTGCGAGAATGGGTACTATTTTCTATACATGAAAACTTGGTCCCCTTGTCTTTAAAGTGACATTTCAGAATTTTTTGTCATAAATTTTACTTTTATTTTTATCTGAAAGAGCATATTTCCTTATGAAAATTCTGAAAATTTCAAGCCAAAATATTGCGCCGTTTACGAGAAATTTATATTTTTGTCTTAAAATTGAACAAATTGTTGTGGACAACAGTTCGGATTTATATGCAATTTATCGATTATGTCTCAACTCTAAATGCGTGTTTCTCGCTTATTGGCAACAACTTCAAAAAACTAATAGTATTTATACTCATTAGAATAACCAATCTTGGCATCAAGACATACTTTAAGAAATTGAAATTGGAATGAAATGTCCCTTTAATAGAAAGAGTCTAGTCCAAAAATCGCTAAAATTCCCTGTGATTACAACTACAACACTATCTAAACTTAACCCATTCACAAACATAATAGAGTATTCAGAGTGGTGTAAAAAGGTTATATTTGTGTTAGATGTAACATAGAAATATTGGGACAAAAGCAGAAAATACTGATTTTCGGCATTTTCTTCGTTTGTCCGAATATTTTCCCAAGTTTTTTTTTTTTTTTTTTTTTTTTTTTGTATCAGCGACTAATACAACACTAGCTAAACTTCAACCATGGCCTTCACAAACAAAGCATTCAGGGTGGCTTAATTCTAAAACTGCTACAGACGACAAAATGGGTGTAAACAAAAGTTAAATTTGTGTCAAATATAGAAAATATTGAGACAAAGGGAGAAAATGCTGAAAACAGCATTTTCTTCTTTTGTCCCAATATTTTCCCAAGTTTTTTTTTTTTTTTTTTTTTTTTTTTTTTTAACTAGGAACGTCAAAACCAAGTCTTGTTTCGGGAAAGTGTTACACGTAACTCGTTTTGGAAAGACAAGACAATAAAAACTCAGTCCCAAGTTTATATACTGAGTCGAAAAAGAAAGTGTGCATACTTCTTCTTAATATTTCTACGTAACCGCTGCAATTAACTTTACCAAACTTCTACATGGATTTAACTAATCAACTTTCTCATGTCTATTGACATGGGAAGCAACTTTGGAGGACTAGATTGTCTGGCATATCACCAAACGCTCTTAGCACCTTTTTGCACGTGCTTATCAAAACATACGTTTAAGGATAACTTTATTGTTTTAAATCTGTATTCAGGGTGTATAAAAGCTAAAGCAAACATAACATTTTAATATTCTGTATAGCCAAAGATGCTACCTCTTAGTAAACACGACGAATTTCACACGTTAGTTTTGCTAGCGTCTTGAACCGGCGTAAAACGTGTCGGTGTCGTTTACATGTCATCGTTATGAAATAAGGCGTTTGTAATCATGTTTCAAAAACAGAGGATACATTTTTGACAGGCTTCCATCTGATTACTCGAATGCAGCAATGACTAGACAAGCTCGTTAAATGACGTTGACGTCCATACGTGAACGTTTCAAAACTACACCATTTATGGAAATTCAGTACAGCAAGCATTTGCAAACAACATTGGAAATTGCGAAGGCAGATATTTGAGACCATTTGTTTGTCACATTATCAAGAGGCCAAAATCTTACGTTATGCCGTCATTAGGCACATCGCTATCGTCACGGGACGGGTGAAAATTAGTCCTGAGTGTGGTGTAGGGCCGAACATCTTTTCCGCCTGAGTTCCACTAAATTTAGGGCACAGTTAAAGAATTTGGAGAACGTGGAATACGTCTTGCAATATGAACACAATGAAAATCCGAACGATAAAGTGAATCAATATGTTTGATCAGTGAGACCACACATGTTTGCCGCCATTCATTGAAGACATGTCACAATAGAAATTGAAGCAAAAATCCCAATAAATTTGCATTATTTGATCTCCCTGCGTTCGTCAGCAAGTTCCGTGAATTTTAAAATTGACCCCTATCTCAAATATCTTAGTAAAACACAAGAAATATTCCATTTCGCACAGTTTAAAAAGACGCCCACTTATAGGCAATTGATTTTTCTTTAATTTGATACCAATAATATATACTAGTCAAAACTCCTAACCGGCCACTTTGTTTTTCGAATTTTTGAAGTGTTTACAAATATCTGATTGAAAAGATGTTTTCTTTTATGGAAAGGGTGGCCATTTGAGGATCATTTCGCACAAACGTCGCGTGTTAAAGAATTAATGTGACTCTCTGACATTACGAGAAAGACAAGGACCCCCATTTTTGAAAATCACAAAAACTGAGAAATTCGATAGAAATTCAGATTTAGGACGAAATAAAATCTTGATATTCTCGATTTTTTTCTATCAACATATCTTGAAAATCGACAAAGAAACATTATTTTCGAAGAAAGAATTTAATTGTAATCAATATTGCTAAGATATGAACCGATTTTCTACAAAATACCCCACCCACCAATGTTAAAATCGGTGAAAATCAACTTAGGGGTATAGTGAAACTTTTGTCAATTTGAAAACATTCAAAACAGAATATTGCTATGGTTTTCTTCTCTTTTAGTTCAAAAATGATTATTCTATGTAATGACTAACAATGATTGTGGTTATCCCGTCACTAAATATGTCATTTGTGATGGAAAATAAGTGGCCGGTTAGAAGTTTTGACTAGTATAATAGTAATATTCAAAATTACGATAGAAATTCCAGTTATTCTCTGTGCACACTTTCTTTTTTGACACAGCATAGATAAAAAACGTATTCTGCTGTATAGGGACGAATTGCAGACTTTAAAGACACTTTTCCTACGAATTAAATCCACATTTAAGATACATATCCCAAATGTACGCAATGTAATTGAATTTAAATAGACAGATACAAAGAGATGCACTGATAGTATTATATTGTCTTAAATTATTCATGTCTAGAAGCACCCTTTATTATTCGAATACTTGACTTCAATTTAAAAGCATGTCATCAAAGTTAACTCTTGCTCTTACTTCGCGAATATAGAATGGCAAAGAATTTTGTGCTAACAATAGACTAGGTTTACCGTTACGTTTTGATAAACCGTCGGTGTTGTTATAAAATCTCACAACTACGGCTTAATTCAAGCCGTAATTTAGTTACGAGATTTATAACAACACCTACGAAATACTATTTTGTTTGTCCGAATTTACGTCACGATTAACTGGATAAAATCGTTCCCTATTGTTTTAACCCGTTCCAAAACGACGATATTTTAGGGTAGCCAAAATTCAAAGGTGCTGCAGATGACAAAAATTAATGTTAATAAAGAAAGGATTTATATGATATATAGTACACAAAATATTGAGGCAAAAGGAGAAATTGCTGATATCAACAATTTCTTCTTTTGTCACAATGTTTTCCTAATCCTTTTCTGTCAGAGGCGTCAAAACCAGGTCTTGTTTGGAAAAGTGTTAATTTGTTTTACCAAAATTAATAAGACCAGGGGCCAGTTCCATGACAGCATTTAGGGCGTATTTTTTACTAACCAATGTTCCACAAAACACTTAAAATAACAATCCATGTACCTTCAGAGATTGCCGAGCTGTCGCGTCCCCTCAATTGAAAACGGAACATCCCCTCAATATATTTGAGCCAGGGTCTGGAAAAAAAGATCTTTTATGGCATTTGAGAACACAATGTACCCAGATCAGCCTGCGTATACACACAGTCTGATCATGGCCCATGTTGTTTTTTAATGACATCTACTTTAGCTGTCGCAATTTTGAATTAGCAGAATGACCGCAATAAGACTGCATCTGCACGATGTATAATCACGTGACTCAGAATTTCCGATAATCTTCAATATTTTTTTAATACTTTTCAATTCGGTTTAAAGCAGAGAAGGTGAGAAAATGCCAGGAATAAGCTGGACGTGTTGAATTTTTGAAAAATCAACTGATAAAAGAGTTATTGAAGATAAACCAAACTTTTGGTTTATCTTCAATAACTTTTTTATCAGTTGATTCTTCAAAAAATCAACCAAATCCATCTAATGCGTGACGTCTGTCCACATTCTCTGCTCTAAACCGAATTCAAATCGGTCCAGTAATTACAAAATTATTGAAGATTTTCTGAAAATATTGTATCACGTGATTATCCACCGTGATCTGACCGCAAGCTGATCTAGAAAGTTGGTTTTCTATAATGCTGTAAGGGTCCCCTTCCCAGATCCCGGCTCATTTTTATACACAACCGAATCACTGGTGGCGAACTAAAACAATTTTCGCTACAACAAGGTATAGATATTTTGCGTTTAAATGTAAGTTTATAGATTTTTTCTAATGACAATGAACTTGTTCTAAAAACAGACCAGCTAAAATAACGTTTTGTATTGACAAACGGTCGGTGTTGTTATAAAATCTCGTAACTACGGCTTCGATTAAGCCGTAGTTACGATATTTTATAACAACACCGACGGGACATTGTTCGTGAAAAAACCTCCCTCGCTTTCGCCGAGTTCACCACCAGTCCGAATGTTGTGATTTAGGAGTAAGCGGCCTTGATAGACACTCATAAAAAGCAGACATAGCTTACGTAGGTATACAGACAAAAGAGAACAATCATTATAACCAGCATTTCCCCCTTTCCTCTGATAATTTTCATTAGTCTACATGTGTATATGATACTATATCATACTCATTTCCTCTTCCTCTTAACTTGATTTCTTTGTTTTGTCAGAGTCACCATACTTTGAAATTTAGACCATTATTTGTCGTTTTGGAGAGTGTTAAATAGGTGAAAAATACACTAACGAAGAATCCAAATATCGTCGCTATTCTACGAAAACCTCGTATCTGCAGCTTGTTTTAAGCTGCAGATACGTGGTTTTCGAAGAAAAGCAGCGATATATAGGTTAAACTTGAAATATATCGCTGGGTAATTGATTACGCCGATTCGATCAGTCGTTGAACGGATTCTTTTCTCTGTCAATATTTTGTATTGATGCTACTTGACTTACATTTCATGAAATAATTTTCTATTTCGTCATATAAAAAGAATCTGTCGGGAAAGTGTAAAAAAGTGTCAAGAAATTTTGGCAGGCCCATAAGAAGCAATTTCATATGGGGGGGGGGGGGGGGGGGGGGATGGGAGTAACCTTGGGGGGGGGAGGGGCTAAGCCACCCTACCCCCCCCCGTTCCTACGGGCCTGTTTGGAATATGGGTAAGAAAGCATCATTTTGTAAGATATCGCTGGTAGATTAATTACGTCGATTAGATCAGAAAAGAACTTATTATAATTTTTCGTCCTGGTTTTAATTGTTTCCCAAACAAGACCTGGTTTTGACGTCCCTCATAGAAAAGGCCTGAGAAAACATTGAAACAAAAGAAGAAACTGCTGATAACCAGCATTTTCTCCTTTTGTCTCAATATTTTCTATGCCATATGTTACACAAATTTTATCATTAATAACTTCCATTTTGTCACTTGTGGCAGTTTTAGAGGTGGGTCACTCTAAAATTCTGCCGTTTGGGAAAATGGTTAAACAGAGCAGCAGATAATGAAGGCTTTCTAAACATGTTATTTCAAACCTTGACTCTATGCAATATATTGATTTTGATTGTCTCAACGATGAATGCGCACAACATAGACTTTGATTAACAATAAATATAATATTACATTTTGAAAATCCATTACCCCCTCCTATCTGTATAGATGTGCTTTGTTGTCCTCGCAGAATCATAAGTACGAATCATCTTAATTTGAAGCAAACACTCCAAAATAGTCCAGTCGTCTGACCTTTTACTTGAGAGTCATTATATAGAGTAAGAGTGATAAATGTGTTAGATTGGTGGGAAATATATTGTTGTTTATGGTGTAAGGTACGAAAATCCATTACCGGGGTAAATTACTAGCCTAATTCGAGTTCGGAGTCTGATATATTTAGGGTATATTTTGACCGGTCAAGCTATAACGTACAATAATATACAAATATACGTGTATTGTCCGTAAATATTGACCTGAACATGTAGAATATGCAATGAGAAATAGTGATGTGGAATAATCACTCTACGCCACATATTGACACTCGAGAAGCACGTGCAGAATACAAAGTCACAATGCTTATGGAAACTATCGACTCTTCTTGACAGTGTATGATTGCTGGCGAGTATTGATTATTCCGTGTAACAATTACTCATTGCATATTCATCGGGTTCAGGTCAATATTTACAAACTATACCCCATCCAGATAATGGTTGGAATCTAGAATTTGAACGTATTAGCCTTCTTTCCAAAAGTTTATGGTATGCAACCCATCATTAGCACTAAAGAATCAGAGGCGAAAATTGAAAAGTGTCAGTTACATTTCCATTCCAAATACAAACATATGCATTTTAAATGGTTTAGAATTCTTAATTCATGCATACACGTATGGAAATATTTGACAAAAAAAAGTTCAAAATTACCTCCCTTGCATATGAATAAAGAGTAAAATAATATTTGTAGATTATTTTCTTCTTGAAGCATAATCTTGAAATCCGGGACAGTAAATCAACTTATGTGAAGTGTATTCATAAGTGTGTGTTTGATGCATTTCATATGGATAGAAAACGAGTTTTTTTTTAATGATGGGATGTGTACCTTAATACTAGTAGCTGTAGGAGACAATATTGGTGACTTGTGGATTTCAAAAATGCACGCAGACTAGGTTGAAATAAGCGATGACCTTGTAGTTTCAAATTACATGGCTTTTGAAGAACCAGCACTCAGTTATAACCTTTTGGTCGTCAAAGAGACACGATAAAATCTTTAATTTAATTGTTTTCAATGAATAATTGAACAGAGATCCTTGAACTGTTACTGTCTAGTATTATAAATTTATATTGACCCCGGAATGACCTACCTCATTTAAATAGTTGCTCATTTTAAAACAGGTAAATCAGGTTGAACACGTAATTATCGAATAACGTTATGTTGAATCTTTAAAATATAAACTGTGATGTCACCAATCTGGTTAGCTCAATGGGTTGCGCGTTGGCTCTGAGACCTAGTGGACCCAGGTTCGAATCCCAAACAAAATTCTCTCTTTTTACCTATTCGAAGGACTTCTATTTTACATTTCTTGTGCATATTATCCTTTTGGAACCATAAGGATCACAAATTGTTATGCATTTGCCCAATAAAATAAGTATAATCCATCAATATTGACTTAAATATTGCCAATCGTAGATAGACATGTAAAGAACCTCCATGGACGACCAATGTCACAAAAAAAGCAACAGGCCTTTTGACCAAGAGCAAAAGAAATAGTTTTGAATGTACCAAGTTAATCGGTGAAGTAGCAGCAGAACTACAACAGAAATAGTCCGGCAGATATTCCCCATTTTTTTTGGCTGAGCCTTGCAGTGGAGTACATAGTTTTTTTCTTTGTTGATTCCTGAAGTAGACATCCTACTGTAAAAGAATCTGACGGGTGACATCATGTCACCCTTTAGCATTTCGAGAAATTCAAGATGGCCGCCAAGATGGCGGAATACCATATAAATAACCAATGTAAGGGTTATATATGCATATGGAAACTGATTTTTTAAGGCAAGATATCTCTAATGCACTTACTGTTGCCCTAAGAAGGAAGAACAATATAGATATGACACATTTTCGTCATTTCAGTCGATGCTGTTGTGTAACTTACGTTACATTAAGGAATATTAGATTTTTTTATTCACATATCTACCATTATTTGACCATAAGTTGTTTAAACACAACATTTAATGATCTGGTTATGAATTTCTCTACTTAAAGCTTTTGGTTAGAGTAAAACAACAGTTGCATAAATGTATTATGTAACTTACGTTACCTTAATATAAGCATTATAGGTTCATTTGATCACTTATTTCCTATCATTCGGCCAAAACCGCTCAAAACACAACAAATATGGTTTGCATATTTTCTTTACTTAAAGCTTTTGGTAAAGTGAAAAATAAAGTTTCATAAATTATTATGTATTTTACGTTACTTTTATTTCAAGTACTCTTAAATACACTTTTAACCATGACAATAGCATTGTTAGTTACACACAAATCCCTGTCAACTGGCTATTGTTAGAAGGATACATTTGTAAAATAGATTTAAAACTTTACGAAACAAGGCTATCCTGTAGTAAATAGTTGACACACCAATCTTGTTTTTAAAAACAAAAGAAAAGTGAAATACGTATTCCTAAGCAGGTGACGATGACTAGCATTGGTACATGAAGACATGTGTTGAGCATTAAATGTAGAACAAATTCGCCTAATTTGGTACATGACAAACCTCTGCCTTGGTCAGGACTCATTCACCCATCGAATTTCGTGTTTCTAGATCAAACAGTGCATGAGATATAGAACGGACGGGAATTTTAGACTTAGTGTGCTCAAGTGTGTAAAATATATTCCAATGAGATAGTTTTGGTACACGACAGATTATGACATACCTTTTGGTCATGCCTCGTTAACACATCCAGTTTGATGGCACTAGATAAAACAGTACAATGGGATATGGAGTAGAAGAAAACTTTGAATTAAATGCGCTCAAATATGAAAAGTAGGTCACAATGACTATTTGAACTCTCCATTTCCTTTTCCATGGGTTTTATCCTAATTTTCCACTTCTCTAAACAAAAGGCAAGGGAACACCTCACTATGTCTTCAATTATAAAGGCTTAGTCAGACCTTCCCCCTCCTTTAATGGGGAGGGGTTAAATGACACAGCCTTTCCAGTGTAGGGTCGGATCGTCCATAATCCATTCAGATATCATCTGTCTGGCGCAGTTAATTTGTGGGGCAACGGTAAACAATGGCAAGTACTGTGTTTGTTGAAAATGCCGTTTGTTAGGCAAATGAGGTCATCCGCCCAACAAACGACGTTTTATTGCACGGCCCCTCAGGGCCGTGCATATTAAGGTTGTTTTTGACATGTGAGTGGGCTCGGAAATGAAAGGAAATGTTCCTTTCAATGCTCAATTTATTCATATTTCTCACAAACAATCATTACAAATTGCTTTTTGTTTATTATTTGTTGAAAATCAAGAAAGGGGTAACTGAAAAAGAGTCTTAAATCATATTTTTTCAAAGATTTTTGGATTTTCACTGTGCTGTTTTGAAAGCCGACAATCCTTTACAACATGTGTTAAAGGTCAGGGGTTAAGCAAATTCCTCAGATAACTTTGAGGGATGTTCTAAATATCATTAGACATCAAAAACCATTACCACAGTTTTCAATTATCAGCGAATTTTCGTAGTGCATGGATTTTTTATTTTATTTTTTTTTTTTGTTATGTCGCAAGGGCTTATAAGAACAATGACCGTATTTTAGATACTACTCTCACTCTCTACTATAACAACAGTAATGCTTTAAATATGAATAATATGATATTTATTCTTTTACTTCATACACTACATTTCCTCTCCTTTTTGAGCAAAACCTCTTTTACTGTAATATTCCAATATATATGTTTTTGTTGAAAGCATCTTAAAAACATTGTTACATTTTATCATGAAGGAAATGACTGGTCATGAATTTATCTACGCCATAAAATATTTCACTGTTGTCCAGACATCGAGAATCTATATTTATCAAGATTACCAGTATTCTAGGCTAAAGTTACTAATTAACAACAGTTACTGTCTTCATAAAAAGACAACGAACTGATGAAGAAGAGCGTATTGCTAATTTCAATTGACATGCCACAACATTAGCTTTCTTTATCATAAAGTAAGTGCTTTTCCCTTAATGATAAAGTTAAATTGTATTTTCTATCATTCTTTTCATATTTGTGTACTATGATTCAAGTCTGTGATGTCACTACCTGCACACTACTTGCAAAATATAAACATATCTTTCGTAGAAGTAATGCCATGTCAAATTGAAAACAGTCTAACAATCCCTGTATTTCCACAAGAAAACTTATACACATGCAATGCTTTTGTATTGTACGAGTACATGTATGTATAGCTTGTATTTGCATTTTGAAACTGTTAATTTTGATATGTTAATAGAACTGTCTAACCCATCACCAAACTGCAAGATTCAAGAGTGGTCCAAATTGACAGATGTTGCAAACAACAAAAAATGGTTTCCTTGGGTGAAAAAAAATGGGAAATGAATAAATTGCTTGTCACAAAAATGGTTTCCTTGAGTAGAAACATTGAGGAAAATGAAGAAAATGCTTGTCGCAAGCTATTTCGTCATTTGCCGCAATGTTTTCCAAAACTCTTTTTACTTGGGAAGTGAGAAACACTCAATGGTTGGTAATGGGTTAACATAATACCGTATAACTGGTAATATTTGCAGGTAATTTCTATATTAGTTTTTTGCAAATTCAATTGTTGTAATTCCTTACCCCAAAACAATTCTATGTAATTTTGAATTTCAGTTTTTTTGCAAATTCAATTGTTGTAATTCTTTACCCAAAAAACAATTCTAAACTGACGTCCAAAAGAAACATTCCAGTGAAATTTGTCGTTATTTTCCTTATGCCTATTACAATGTTATTGAAATGTATACTGTATATTATTATTTTTGCCGATAATTACGGCAAATGAAAAAATAGGCGTTTCTATGCATTAACATGTCCATTTCCGGTGACTGGTCACGTTTTCTATGTGCGCTTCGTGTATGTATAACACGTGATGATATTCGTCACATTTTACACAGTAACATGTATGCGTTTTAGGATAGGCAACCACGAATTTAAAGATTTTCTTATGAAACATCCGAATTGAAGGATACCAAGACTTAATTCTGAAAAGGAAGCCCTTAATATGGCCATTTTTGAATGCGACAAATGCACACACAAGTCGCAAGACACTTTAACAGCTTGTGTTTCTCGATTCGGTGTCTTGATCGACGCGTTAGAGTTCCGCCAACGTTTATTGATCGGCCACGCTCCTTAAATAAGACCTCATTTTACGCATGTACATTTAAGGTTTGTGACGTTGGGATCAACGTGTTGTCGAATAGTTGGTTAATGTGTCGACAAAAAAGTGTTTTTCTGGTAAATGTTGTTGTTGCAAGTAACGTTTGAAACAGACACACTGCTCGAAAAATAGAGCTCGTAGATTAGCCATTTTCAAATGCGGGAAAATCAAAAACATGCCGCCTGACGTTTTGACGTCTTGCATTGCATGATTAGGCATCTTGATCGACGAATTAGAGTTACAGAAACATTTGCCAATCGGCCAAAATCAGATAGACCCCATAAAATGCCTGTTATACAAGAAGTTGTCTTACGTTAACGTCATATGCGTTTCAGGTTTGAGACGCTGAAATCGACTTTGCGTTTAGTATTCACTAACTGTGGTCATCAAATAAGACGTTTTACGGTATCTTTTGTCGTCGCAAGTAAAGTTTGAACCATGTGCTACTGTTTTTCAAACGGAAATTCTGATACCGCTCTGTTTAAATGTGCCGTTTTATTCTAAACTGTGACAGTTTGATAATTTTTTATCACCATTTTCCAGTACAGCTAATCAAATTTAAAGATACAAATAAGTATTTGTAATTTCAAATCAGATTTACTAAATAATCGGACATTTATTATGACTAAGGCATTTCTTTTGGACGTCAGTATACGTTATTTTGAAAAAAAGAAAACCTGATTGCGATTCCATCTGTCATTGATTTCTAAATGTCTTTCTAAATTCAATTTTGTTCCAGTCAACACCTATTAAATGTAAGAAAACTTACCTGTGAATTCATGAACAGTTTTTAATCAAAGGCAGAATTTAGATGACCAATTAAAATCAATGTTCATAATGCAAATTATTAGCAACATTCCGCATTAGGTATTTTACAACAGAACTTACCGGTCAAACAGTCAGTATGTGATGCTTCTAAGTATATCTTTTAGATATGTATGTTTTTTTGTTTGTCAAGTTTGTAAATTGGGAATGCAAAGATGTTCAGTTTTTCAAGAGAAAAAAGCGAAAATGAACCAGTCCATCTCTAGGTCTAAATACTATCTAGTAGTTGTTGCAAATCTTCACTGTGTATTCATCTCATTTTCTTACTTTCTCAATTTTCAATGTTCTTATCGGAAATACTTAAAAATGTTGTTAACTTTGTTATTTATATCAACTATTATATGCATAAAATGACCAGAAAAAAATTCTGGAAAATAATAAACAATAATAGAAAAAGTCGTGATAACAATTGTAACATTAAGAATAAAAACTTCTTTGAATATTTTAAATCGAATTGTGCACATTTTATGATGATTCCATTGAAGAAGAGTTACGTAATCATGTTTCACAAAACCAGTATGTAGAGGCATTAGACCGAAACATTGAGATAACAGAAGTTGAGAAGGCAATTCATTCCATTCATATCGTAATAAAAAAGGTGGCTCAGATCTTCTCAAACCAAATTTTTCGTACACACATTATTTATAGAATATGGTCTAAAACATCTCATTTATCATATAAGTACACAATTTCATTAAGTTCTGCCCGTTAGATAAAGAGAAATTAGAGAAAAACTAATTTTTACATTATGGCCCCTTTTTCCATGACGCAGCCTCAAATAAAAAAAAAACGGAGAAAAGGGTCCCTAGGGATTATGCCAATGAGTTCACATGTGAAGTTTCATTGAATTTGGTCCAAGGGTTGCTGAGATCTGGCTGTGGACGGACGGACATACGGACGGACGGACACACGGACGGACGGACTGCATGGCGACTATATACGCTTTCCCGAAATTTTTCGGGGTGCATAATAACAGTATATATCCATCTAATTGGTCGTTAGGTGTTATAGTATATTATATATCGTATAGTTATAGGTATAGTTATAGGTATAGTTCCAATACCGAAAAAGGGCGATAAATCTGACGTAAATAATTATAGAGGAATTACTCTTACTAGTATTTTCTCTAAGGTATTTTCTATCATTTTAGAGAAACGTCTTAGACAATGGGCAGAATCTAATAGTCTACTATGCGATTACCAATTCCGATTTAGAAGCGGTTAAAGCACGATTGATTTTATTTTTGTCTTAAATTCTATTATTCAAACAGTGTTAAATGTTGAAAACAAGAAATTGTATTGCGCTTTTGTCGATTACAGAAAAGCTTTTGATACCGTTTATAAAAATGGATAATGGCTGAAATTGCTAAAACTCGGTACCCCTACAAAATTTGTTAATATAATAAAAGCAATGTATGTTAATGTTAAAGCTTGTGTAAAAGCTAAAGGCAAATGTAGCAAGAGCTTCGAGAGCTTGAGCGGTGTGAAGCAAGGTGAGTCTATATCGCCTCTGCTCTATATCCTTTTTATAAACGATCTATATGATAATTTGTTGAATAATAATGAGGATTACTTTACTATTGATAACATGAAAATAATTTTGTTGCTTTTTGCCGATGACGCTGTTTTATTTTCTTACACTAAATCTTGATTATAGTCAATGTTAAATTCTCTCCATCTATATTGTAATAAATGGGGTTTAGCTGTTAATATGAGTAAAACTGTAGTCATGGTTTGTCAAAAGGGTCGACCAAGTCGAGATCCTAAACTTTATTATAATGGAGAGCTCTTAGAATATGTTAAAACTTTTACATACTTAGGTGTTACGCTAACGTATAATTGCAAATTTTATAACGCACAAAAGAGATTGTCGGAACAGGGATTGAAGGCACTTTTTGCCTTGACTAAAACATTACAACAAATTTCTTTGAATATATCAGAACAATTAAAACTTTTTGATAGCCTTGTTTTACCCATACTTATGTACGGAGCTAGTATATGGGGCTACCATAAAGCAGACAAGAGCTGTCCAAAGACAGCGCGCTCGACTTTCTAAGTTGCTTAGTATAAGGGGGGTATAACTTCAAATATAGTGGAACCAGGATCATGGGCCCTGGTAGTAAGGTAGAGGGTGTGATGGTGAATAAGTATTCCAAGTTTGGGTTGAATCCCTTTGATAGTATGGAAATTATTGATGTTTGAAAAAATCTTTGTTGCAACGCCGACGCCAACGCCGACGCCCGGGTGACAGTATATAAGCTCTCATTTTCTTCGAAAAGTTGAGCTAAAATGTGGAATATGTCCATTTAAAATTCTTAAGACAACTTTAAGAAACAAACTCCTCAGGTAAGTGTTTACGGAGAGTTTGGAAGATACCTACTGTCAATACAAAGACAAGAGGACCATGATGGTCCTATATCGCTCACCACAACCAAAATGATATGAGCAACGGTCTTGATCAATTCAATTAATATTCAAGACTTTAAGACTGAAAACAAACTTATGGTCAATAACATTGTGTCAAGTGTTGTCTTGATTGGTCACTATTTGAGGTTGTTAGAGTAAAATTTGAAGGACAGATAACTGAGCAAATTCTATTCTGATTATTCTGAGATTCATTAATCCAAGA
Organism: Fragum sueziense; assembly: GCA_963680895.1. Lineage (NCBI taxonomy): Eukaryota > Metazoa > Mollusca > Bivalvia > Cardiida > Cardiidae > Fragum > Fragum sueziense. The sequence goes on from OY804593.1 coordinate 15,375,935, forward strand.
TCTTATCATTATCAACATCATAATCCAAATTTCGTCTTGATTGTCCATTATTTGTGGTTGTGTAGAGTCGAAACAGCAATTTTGTCAGATTCAAGGGCACATGACTGACAACTTTCTCATTTGATTGGAGCAAAATTCAAACTCATGCAAGGTCTTATAATCAGCAGCATAGTGTCCAAGTTTTGGTCTTGGTTGATTGATAATTGTTGATTCTAGAGTGTAAACAAGGTCAAAAACAGCCAAAAACAGCAATTTTGTCAAATTCAAGGGCACATAACTCTCTTTCTAAACAGATCAAACTGAAAATTGAATCATCTGAGATCTTATGGTCTCCAACATTGTGTCCAAGTTTTGTCTTGATTGATCAATAACTGTAGATTCTAGAGTGCAGACAAGGTCAAAAACAGCTGAAAACGGCAATTTTGTCAAATTCAAGGGCACATAACTCTGGTCTTTCTAGTTCAATCAAAACAATTTCATATGAGATCTTATGGTTTCCAACATTTTGTTAAAGTTTTGTTTTGATTGATCAATAATTGTAGATTCTAGAGTGTAAACAAGGTCTAAAACAGTCGAAAACGGCTATTTTGTAAAATTCAAGGGCACATAACTCTGCACTTTCTAGTCAGATCAGACTGAAAATCTAACTCATCCAAGATCTCATAGTCCCCAACATTGTGTCCAAGTTTTGTCCTCATTGATCTGTAATTGTAGGTTCTAGAGTGTAAACAAGGTCGAAAACAGCCAAAAACAACAATTTTGTCAAATTCAAGGTCACATAACTCTCGTCCTTCAGGTCAGATCAGACTGAAAATTAAACTCATCCGAGATCTTATAATCTCCAACATTATGTCCAAGTTTTGTCTTGATTGATCAATAATTGTAGATGCTAGAGTGTAAACAATGTACCAACTAGCTATTTTACGTATTCAAAGGCAGATAACTCCGGACTTTCTAGTTCGATCTGATCCACAATCGAACTCATCCGAGATCTTATGGTCATACATGTTTGAATCAGGTTTGGTAAAGATTGGCTTATATTTGTAGATGCTAGAGTGTTAACACCAAATTGTGGACGGACGGATAGACGGACGACGGACAAAAAGTGACCACAATAGCTCACCTTGAGCACTTCGTGCTCAGGTGAGCTAAAAAATAGTTATTGTTAAATACTGGTATCAAATACTTTGAAAACCAAAATGCTCTGATTTATAAAATTTTTAACCTAAAAGACGTAGAGCCTACATGGTAATTATACAAATTCATTCCGTATCAATTTAACGTCTCTATTGGATAATTTGGGATTATCCTATATTTACCAGAAACCTACTATTGACCAAACCGATATAAGTCTTGTTATTTCAAAAATTAAAGATAACTACATTCAAAGTTGGATTTCTGAAAAAGAGTCGAGCACTAAATTCCGTATCAATTTAATGTCTCTATTGGATAATTTGGGATTGTCCTATATTTACCAGAAACCTACTATTGACCAAACCGATATAAGTCTTGTTTTTTCAAAACTTAAAGATAACTACATTCAAAGTTGGATTTCTGAAAAAGAGTCGAGCACTAAAATTAAAGTATAAAATTTGTTTCGAAGGTGAAAAATATCTTAATAGTATCAATAACGTTAAACATAGAAATTTCTTCTCTAAATTTAGATGCTCATCACATAAGCTATTCATTATACCCCCCACCTACAAAGTAGAGGGGGGTATATTGGTTTCACCATGTCTGTCTGTCTGTCCGTCCGTCCATCCGTCCGTCCGTCCGTCCGTCCATCCGTCCGTCCGTCCGTCCGTCCGTAGACTTTTTCGTTTCCGCGCTCTAACTCATGAACCGGTTGACCTAGGATCATGAAACTTTACAAAGTTGTTGCCCATGACCCAAGGAGGTGCCCTATTGTTTTTGGGTCACGAAGGTCAAAGGTCAAGGTCACAATCAGACTTTGTTTAAAATCCGTTTCCGTGCTCTAAGTCATGAACCGGTTGACCTAGGATCATGAAACTTTACACAGTTGTTGCCCATGACCCAAGGAGGTGCCCTATTGTTTTTGGGTTACGAAGGTCAAAGGTCAAGGTCACAATCGGACTTTGTTTAAAATCCGTTTCCGTGCTCTAAGTCATGAACCAGTTGACCTAGGATCATGAAACTTTACACAGTTGTTGCCCATGACCCAAGGAGGTGCCTTATTGTTTTTGGGTCACGAAGGTCAAAGGTCAAGGTCACAATCGGACTTTGTTTAAAATCCGTTTCCGTGCTCTAAGTCATGAACCGGTTGACCTAGGATCATGAAACTTTACACAGTTGTTGCCCATGACCCAAGGAGGTGCCCTATTGTTTTTGGGTCACGAAGGTCAAAGGTCAAGGTCACAATCGGACTTTGTTTAAAATCCGTTTCCGTGCTCTAAGTCATGAACCGGTTGACCTAGGATCATGAAACTTTACACAGTTGTTGCCCATGACCCAAGGAGGTGCCCTATGGTTTTTGGGTCACCAAGGTCAAAGGTCAAGGTCACAATCGGACTTTGTTTAAAATCTGTTTCCGTGCTCTAAGTCATGAACCGGTTGACCTAGGATCTTGAAACTTTACACAGTTGTTGCCTATGACCCAAGGAGGTGCCCTATTGTTTTTGGGTCACGAAGGTCAAAGGTCAAGGTCACAATTGGACTTTGTTTAAAATCTGTTTCCATGCTCCAACTAAAGAACCTTTTGACCTATAGCACTTTTTTCAGTGACAAGGCGCTAGTGGGGGGTATTTGTCCGCTTTGCGACAGTTCTAGTTGAAGAAGGTAGATACAGCAACATTCCTATAAAACATGAAAGAATTTGCAAACATTGTAATTTAAATTTGATTGAAGATGAATATCATTTTGCACTTATTTGCCCGTTATATTATGATCTAAGGAAGAATTTTTTGCCTAATTCCTATCGTACATGGCCAACCATCCATAAATTTAAGCTAATGATGACTAATGACAGAAAAGGATTTCTAATTAAATTATCAAAAATTTTATTTGAAGCCAATAAGAAACGTGTTCTCTACACTTGACTTGAGAAATGAATCATTTTATTCCAAACATACTTTTCTTTTAATGAAAACTACCCAAAACTCTTGACCATTACTTACAAATTCTATATGATTTATATGTTGATCTATTATTTTCACTATCTGTTTAATATGTTTGTGCACATCCTATATAATTATTTTGTTAAAATGTATTTGTTGTATTGCAACAATATTGTGTAATATTATGCAATTAAAATTTTGAATTGAAAAAAATATATCAAATTGGAGCAGTCTTAAATTTCGCCTTCAACATTTTAGCAAAACAACCTAATGGAAATCTCAAACTTAGACATCTAGAAGTAAAAGTAACGCTAGTACATGTATATAAGTATTTACTAATATACTAGTGTTACTTTTACTTCTAGTTTACACTGTAGCATCTACATTCATTGAACAATCAAGAAAAAACTTGGTCACGAGGTTGGTGACCATAAATCAATTTCCAGCATGTTTGGATAAACATTACAGTTATGTGCCCTTGAATTTGACAGAATCGATGTTTCCAACTTTATTTCTATACAAACAACCAAAAATGCTGACCAATTAAGACAAGACTTGGTCACAATGTATAGGACCATAAGATCTTGGATGATTCCATTTTCCAGGTAAATGGGGCTTGTAAAACTTGGGTTATATGCCATAGACATTGACAAAATTGTCATTTTCGACTTTGTTTTCACTCTAACAGTCATAAATATTTATCATTCAAAACCTGAAAGATCATGAATGCAGTTTTCAGCTGGATCAAAATCTCGTATCTTATATTATGTGACCTTGAACTTGACAACATTGTGATTTTCATGCTATTTAGGTTAAGGCTAGCGATCAAGGACCTTTATGGTTCTCTTGTTGTTAGATATTATTAGCATACAAATTCCATTACATAATGTTGTTTTCTTGCTGTTTCGTATTATTTCAACACTATTTTCCGACCAGGTAGGGCTATTTCAGCAAAGTAAAATCCAATATCTCTGTTATGTTTCTTTCAATTTCATGTATACCACTCTTCAAAGAAGAAGTGGTATATTGTTTCTGCATTCTCGATTGGTTAGTTTTCTTAGACTGTTATTCTTAAAACTACATGTTTGACACCTTTGATGGCGCAGTGGATAGCTCATTCAACTTGAAATCAGGAGAGGTGTGTCTTCAGGAAAGACACTTACTAATCACCGCCACAGTCTACCCAGCTGTCTGAAAGGGTAGCAGCGAGTTAATTTCTAGTTTCTTACTGCCTCTCTTCTCGTAGGTGGTTAAATGAGTGGCAATGAGGTAATTTCGAGTTTTCTCTTTGCCTATCACAAGAGTTGTTGTAGATGCAGATAGATAGGTACATATGCGAAAAGTCATTGTTAAGAGTTCATTTAGGCCGTGCTTCATCTGATGCTGCCTCCTGCAGCAATTTTGTACTTGTTATAATAGCGAACAGTTTTCCCGCGTTCGTGTGCTAAAAATAGATTTCCGATGGGAATACCCCAACAACGTTTGCCGGGTACCAGTCTAATATTTTGTTTATCGGTCAATGAATCGGACAATTTTTCGTAACCGTGTTAGCAAAAAAAAAAATATTTTCAAGCGCGATATTAGTCGATCATAGATAATGCAGGCGGGAACTAAAACTACGAAACATTGCGCATATGCAACATGCAACATTGCTTCCAGATACGGAGACAGACCAGAAATGACAAACGTTTTTTCTTGAGATTCCTCAGCAGCTTAACCAGAAAAAACATCGAAAAGTCTGAAAGTAAAGTAGCTATGATCATGAAACTTCTCTGGTAGATGGATCTCACCAAGGAGAAGTGCAACGTACAAGGAACATAACTCTATCTTGCTTATTTTGTGAGTTAGATTGCCCATTGTTGTAGTGAAAGCCTATGGGGTATCAAATCACATTCAGCGACAAATTCTAGTTTTTTCTATATTAACCCTTTCCCAAACAAGACCGGTTTTGACGTCCCCAACAGAAAATTCTTGGGAAAACATTGAGGCAAAAGAAGAAAATGATGATCGACAAAATCGAAAAGGCATTCACAGCAGACAAAATGGGTGTGAATAACTTCTTTGGATATTGATGATCATCCTTCTTTTGCCTCAATATTTTCTCGGAGATAAAACACTAAAGATATTCACATCCGTTTTGTCGTCTGCAGACTTTTTTTTCAATTTAGCCCAACATGACATTATGTCGTTTTGGAAAGGGTAAACGAGCACGCACGAGAGGCACGATGAAGTCAGGACATGTCCGTATGTGTAAACATTACTTGTCAACTGCTTAAATTTCATAGTTACCGATCTTAAAAAGTACACGACAGTGCAGCAACCTTCTCAACTCGGAATTAGAATGTTTCTCAACAAATGATTACAGCAATCAAGCTCTTAGAATGTCATCTCCGGCAAGTTGAAGGTGGAAAATCTTCGCGAGATTCACAGCCATATTTGTACGATAAGGGATTCCCAATCTATTTTTTGACCAGTGAGGCGTGACGATGACGTATTTGTTCACACAGAAAATCGAAGCCTATTCTATAAATTCGGTTGCACCCACAAAGGTGGGTACACATAAACCGCCATAAGAAATTCATTGCGTACCCACCCGCATGACTATTTAGTAAATGAGGAACCTGTTGGGTCAAGACACTTCTCACTTGAAAGTGGTGTCTCTGGGCCAAAGAGTACAGGAGATATGGAGCAAAATAGAGACCGACGGACTCCGACCGCCTGCCTGACACCGAGTATACCATAATATACACACCAAGTTTTCTTGGCGGTATATATATTGTATTTCTACATTGTTTTATTAGACCTGCTCAAAGAAGATATCGTTTGATATTGCACTGGCTTTTGTACAAGACATATCAACTTTTGTCAAACAGATTGACATACACAAAAGAGATTTATAAAATTAGTAAACATATTAAGTTAAGATGACATAAGTTATGCTGCGGTATTTCAATAAAATTACATGTATTTCAATAAAATTGCATAAGATTAATATTATCACCGTTACAAATATTTGTCTGTTCTACACAGATCAATAGATAACATAGTTATTCATATTTTTGTTTTCAATGTTTCCATTGTTATGTAGTACTTCTCTGTGGTATTTAAAAAACACAGAACATCCCAGTCTAGCCCCAGCATAACCTTTTCTAGTTGAAAATAGGATACATCACCTCCATTCGTCCATTTGATTATTTGTGATGTACAAGGAGCTACAACTGCACTCTAGGCTAGGGGACAGTGACTTTTACTAGCACTTGATCCCCCGATCCCATGTGTATGGCGGATTTTCTCTAACAGCGTAATTCTAATTTTATGTTCAATAGTGAGTCATTTTGTCCTTATCTGGAAATACTTCTGTAGTTTGAGGGAATGGTACTAGCTTTTTACACACTACCATAGAACCAGGCTCATTGACTGACTGAGGTTGTATCTGGAGCTCTTGGCAATATCTTGTAAATGATCTAATGACAATGTGAGCATTGTGTTTCCTTATTCTTCAACTGTACAGTGTATTGCAAACGCCAAGGGAGTATAGTTTAAAATAATACTCTAAGAAACCAGAAATACGAACGAAAAATGATCTCTGATATCTTTATATGCAACAGAAAATATTTGGTCACTTAGCAGTTCACCACGGGTAATATGTTAGACTTAAGGTAACAGAGATAATATGATTTTCTTCTGTTATGTAGGTCTTACAGAACAATATAGAGATTCACCTTTCATAAACTCACCATTTACAAACAAATGTCAATTTTAACCGACTATAAGTTAATTGTATATATTCTTGCTTAATGAACATTGTTTGGGTTTTATACCCTGCCAGGAAAAAATGGCGGAGTATTATGGTAAAGCCTGTGCCAGGCAGCCGTTTTTGGTTACACTCCTTAACTGCTGCGACCTTCTTTTCACGTTTGAGTGCTTAAAATACCATGTACTGTTGATGTTAGGGACCCCAAATTTGTTGAGTTGATGAGCCACAACACAAAACGTGTAGTGTACCAAACTTAGGTACAGGACAGGCGGCCTATATTGTACACTTAGGCGCACTTTTCTTGGTGTGTATAGAACATGATGGATGTGTGCATCAGTGGCTACATACATGTCTTGTTGCATATACTATAAACTAAATTATATCCATTTGACAATTACCAGCTGACAGACTTTTCTGTTCAATAAATATTACTTTTGTTACGTTTACAAGTAAATATAATGTACTAGTACTAGAAATTAAAGTATCGTAAATTACATAATCCATTTATCCAACTGTTATTTTGCTCACGTACGAAAAGCTTCAAGTAAAGAAATTGATATGCACACCATTTCCTTCTGTGATTCAATGATTTAATGATTCATGACCTAATTGTAGTATATAAATGAAGCTAATATGTTGATATCAAGATAACGTAAAATACATAATTCATTTATGCAACTACTGTTTTGTGTATAGAATATGATGGGTATGTGAACCAATGGCTATATGGGTGTCTTGATTCACATACTATAAATTCAATTTTATCCAATTAAAATTACCAGCTGATATCTTTTTCTGTTCAATAAATATCACTTTTGTTATGTTTACAAGTACATGTATAATTATGTAATGGTACTTAGAATTAAAGTAACGTAAATAACATAGTACATTTATTTAACTGTTGTTTTGACCGCCTACAAAAAAAACTTCAAGTAAATAAATTGACATATAACTCAACGTTTATAACTCTAGACTTGTGTACAAACATTAACTTCTTGTTGTTGAAAATGACCCAACACAAACACTTTCTCTTTCGAAAATAAAGGGAAACGAGTCAGGACATTAACTCGCTCGTTTAGCTCACAGTAAATGGTTTGGTAAAGATTAAAACTATGTATTGGTTTAAATAAATTTTATTATTATTGTGTTTTTATACAAATCTACAGTTATAAACTTTGAGCTATACAATCTATTTCCTTCTGTGTTTTAATGATTAATGAACGAATGATAGTATATAAGGGAATAAACGAAGTTATTATGCTGATATTAGGTAACGTAAATTACATAATACATATAAGTAACTATTGTTTTGCTCTTATCAAAGGTTTTTAAAGTAAGGAATTTGGTAACCAGACCATTCATTGTTGTGTATAAATGACTCATGTCCAAATAATAGCAGAAAAGTGAATAACTGCATCGAATATTCCCTAATGTAACGTAAGTTACACAACAACATCGAATGAAATCACAGAAAAATGCCATAACTTTATTCCTCTTCCTTCTTAGGGTATTAGTAAGTGCATCAGACTTATCTGGCGTAAGAAATATCACTTTCCACATGCATATATAGTCCTTTTATTAGTTATTAGATTCCGCCATCTTGGCGGCCATCTTGAATTTCTCAAAATGCTAAAGGGTGACACGATGTCACCCGTCAGATTCTTGAACAGTAAGGTGTCTACATCAAGAATCAGCAAAGAAAAAAAACTATATACTCCACTGCAAGGTATAAGTGGATATCTGCCGGACTAAAAGCTATCTTCGGCCTTTATAGACCAAACGTTGCCCACAAGGCACGGAGGTCAGTAAAATCATGACCTATCATTAAAATAAAGAAGGAGCTCGGCCGCTAATAGCGTCTTCATGTCACCAACGAGGGGATAGGAGATGAACTGAATAGTACATTGAAGAAAAAAGATAAAACATGAAAAATGGGCGCATTGGTTCAGAGGGGGGGTTGAACCTCGGACATCTTAATTTACAAACCAATGAACTATCGAGCAGTCGACATTTATTATACACTTTGAGAGTAGAGAATCTCGGGTAAGTTATGTGAAAAATCCCGACATACCTTTTATCGGATAAACTCGTCCAAGTAAGTATGCAAATGAAGCAGGCCATTCCGCGGTCAAATTAAAAAAAATCAATAGAGGGTGGATAATTAATTTGATGGTTTATATTGAAAAGATCAGTCTCGCAGGTCGGCATTAAGGTAGAATACCCGTAATGTGACCATTTTGAGATTCATAAAACATCGGCTTTTTTTCGAGCGTCGTCGTTACGTATCCGAACCTATTTGGGCGCGGTCGTAAACATTCGGCGGTGGAGAGTTTCACCGCCGAATGTTTTCGATCGCACCCGAAAAATACCGACGTCGAGCGAATCTCATTAAGTTTAGACTACCCTAATCCATTTAGCATACCAAGCTCTGTCTACTTTTGATGACCTTGTATATAAGACAATGTTTTTATAAACATCTTATGAGAAAGACAGAACTAACTTCCAGCATCAGCATCATTACCATGTAATTGCTTTTTACAATTGGGGTACTTGTAAGTAGCTTAAGGTATTACATCCATCGTCCGATATCCAATATTTCGTGCGACTTCGCCGTCATCCGTGGCAACGGGAAATGACGATGCCATCCGGGTTGTTAAAAGTTAGATAGCATCGTCAGTTTCCGTTATCGTGGATAACAGCGAAATCGCCTGAAGTATTTGGTATAAGGATTAATAGAATATGTTTTGCTTCGATTCGCTTCTTTGGACGTTGGCCATATGGATGGTACACCTAGAATAAACGACAAATATATACAATCTAAGTTTGATTGGCCTAACTCCAAGGTATTTGCTAAGAATTAATAAAGAAATTGGACAAGGGACAATGTCCGATTAGTCTACAATCATATTAGGTCAAATAGTCTAGAGGCTTTTGTGTCGTTAAAGCATTTCTTAGAGAAAAGTGCAATGACCTTTACAGAAGAAATGCCACGAGAGAGAAATTAATTGTCCTTGTATAGTAACTCAAGTACTCCGTAATTGGGGAATCGACGATAACGGTCACTTAAGTTGAAAAACCTATAAAAAAATAAACGAATTAGATACGCCAAGCCCTGATAGAAAGATCACTTAGATGTAAAAGTTTTTATCAAAGTATAAAATATATATGTGTTGAAGAGAAGCTAGCTTTCTTTAAATCAAGCCGTAATTAAGAGACGCCACCTTCGAAATACTGATATTTGTCCGAAATTACGTCACGGTTAACTGGATAAAATCGTTAAACTATTCAACAAGGATAACGGTGAATAATCATGTGATACAACAATTTCAGGAAATCTTTAATAGTCTTGTTAATACGGGACCGATTTCAATTTCATGTTCAAGCAGAGAAGGTGGACAGACGCCATACATTAGACAGACGTGGTGGATTTAAAGAAACAACACAGCTGATAAAAAATATTGTTTGATCTTGAATAATTTTTTTATTAGATGATTTTTGAAAAATCGACCACGTCCAACTAATTCCTGGCATTTTCCACCTTCTCTGCTTCAACCCGAATTCAAAGTGGTCAGCTATTTACAAAAATACTGAAGATTTTCTGACTTTTTGAGTCACGTGATTAACGCAGTGAAGGATGTGCGATTAATCAAAGTATTCTTTAATGATAGGCGAGAATTTTCGTCGAGTTTGTTAAATGTCGTAGGACAAATGTCTAGAAAATCTTTCAATTAGGATTGCAACTATGTATCTTGCTGTAATATTTCACATAAAACACGCATTGTTTTGTAATCCATATATTCAGCCTAATGCGCTTTGTCTAAAACAATTACTTAATTGGCACTAAAAGCATATTGGGAGATTGCATGTTGGCATCCATAATAAATAAAATCCTGTGACATATTAGGTTTCTAACATTTCAATATCTTAAGAAATATCGCCAAGAAAGCCGATTAAAGAAGTCAATTTTCATCAGCATAAATCTATCATTACATCTCGAAATTAAATTGGTTTTTACCTGGCTATTTAACCTAACCATTTCCCCAGCAAGATCTGGTTTTGACGTCCCTAATAGAAAAGACTTGGGAAAACATTGAGGCAAAAAAAGAAACTGCTGATAATCAGCAATTTCTTCTTTTGCCACAATATTTTCTTGGCTATAATTGACACAAATTGAATTTATCAACATTCTTTTTGTCATCAGCAGCATCTTTCAAATTGAGCAACCCTATTTCTTGTCGTTTGGGAATGAGTTAACACTGGGTAATCACGTGACACAAAAAAACACAATAATTGCAGAAAATCGTAAATGATTCTGTTAACCCATTACCAAATAACAAAATTTTAGACTGGTCCAAATTCAAAGCTGTTGCAGAAGACAATTAAAAGTCCATGAATTTTAGAGCTTTTTGGTCGTTTTGTGTAGGAAACATTGTGGGAAATGAAGAAATTGCTTGTCATAAGCAATTTCTTCATTTCCACAATGTTTTCCAAAGCCATTATCTTTTGGGGAGTCAAAAAGAGTCTTTGTGTGGTAATGAGTTAAAATGGTTTGAATCAGAAAAGCTGTCAGATATGTGATGGGCGTGGTGGATTTTTTACATGTTATAACTTTTGTACCGGGTGTTGTTTTAAAAATGTCGTATCCCGCGAATTCCTGGCGAATTTCCACCTTCTTTGCTTCAAATCCTTTTTAAATCGGTCGCTTATTAACAGAATTATTGAAGATTTTCTGGATTTGTTGTTGTTGTGTAGCTCAAAAAATGTTGAGGCAGAAGGAGAAAACGCTGATGCGCAGCATTTTCTTCATTTACCCCAATATTTCACAAGCCTTTTCCATAAAGGACGTCAAAGCCAGGTCTTCTTAGGAAAAGGGTTACATTATTCGTTTTCCTACGAAATTTCAAGGAAGAATGCCAGAGAAAGCCGATTAAAGTTGTCAATTTCAATTTTAAGGAGAACATCCAGATTATGTTTACGGATTGGTCGTTGATTTTTTCAGTCCGATCTCATCGCGAGCAAACTTTTCCCGTAAAATTTCAAAAGCTAATGGCCCTGTCCCACCTAACCGAACTTTACACCGAATGCGTACCGAACTTAATTCGGCATATTCGTTTAAGGTTCGTTCCGCAAACAGTTTATGTGCGGTATGTTTTTGATGTTTTTCGTTGATTTTTATCGACATTCGTCGCTGTTCGCAGACGCCCAAAACAGTTTTAGAGCATGCACAAAATTTTCGACGAATGCAGCGATCAAAATTTTAGGAATGACTTCGGTAATGGTTCGAAGAGGAATCGGTAGGCGCGCGTCTGACATTCGTTACTTTCGTAATGGTGTCGGTAATTATTCGCCGACGAATTCCTGGTCGGTATGTTCGTCATGATCGCACCGAAGGACAAACGTTTGCACTCTGATGAAGATGCATTTATATACCGATCTGACCGAAAAGGCCAACGTGCCCCCAACGAAAAACACCGATCCTCACGATGCCATTACGAATATGGCGTTTAAGTCGTAACTCAAACGGCAGGGGTACGTTGATGTTTTGGAACGAATTGGGGTATATTTTGGAGAAACTTCGTTGGCTGTTCGACACGGTCGCTTCGCTATAAGTTCGTTACGTGTTCGGTGCGTGGTCGGTACAAAATCGTTGTAAACCAAAGTGCATCGAATTTAAAGGCGACGAACACTGCGAATTTCGTCCTTGACTTTCGGTTCAAATTCGGTACGAATGTTCGGTTAGGTTAGAAAGGGGTATTAGATCGCATTTTTTTCTTATAAACTTGAAATACAAAAAGAAATGTCTCCCAAAAAATTCTGATGAGACAAAGCCAAAATGTTCGGATCGATTAGTCATTCTTCACTTTTTTGTGAATCTATAAGAAAGGATTCTTTTCTTATGCAAAAAGACGAGACTAGAATTGTCTGGGCACTTGATATATTCTGTATCAAATTATATACTAGTCAAAACTTCTAACCGGCCACTTAATTTCTGTCACAAATGACACATTTAGTGACGGTATAACTGCAATCGTTGTTTTTCATTGAATAGAATAATCATTTTCGAAGTGAAAAATATTAAAATGTTAACAATATTCTGTTTCGAATGTATAAAAATTGACACTAATTTCACCATACCCCTTATTTCGATTTTCATCGATTTTAACATTGGTGGGTGGGGTATTTTGTGGAAAATCTGTTCATATCTGGAAAATATTCAATATAATTAAATTCTTCTTTCGAGAATAATGATTCTTTATCGATTGACTAGCAATGTTCACAGTTAAATTTTAAGAATATCAAAATTTCATTTAGTCCTAAATCAGAATTTCTGTCGAATTGCGCAGTTTTCGTGATTTTTGAAAATGGGGGTTGTTGTCTTTCATGTTATCCCAAAGAGAAACATTAACAATTTAACACGCAACGTTTGTACGAAATGATCTTCCAATGGCCACCCTTTCTATAGAAGTAAACCTCTTACAAATCAGGTTATTGTAAATAGTTCAAAAATGCGAAAAACAAAGTGGCCGGTTAGGAGTTTTGACTAGTATATATAGACTATTATATATTATCAAAAATGTTCTGATATTTGACAATGTGACTCTCTGCATTTGAGGCCTGCATCGATCAAGACCAAATTACGCGCACTCTAACACTACGAGTATGAATCATCGTTAGGCCGATCTAAGGAACATTTAGAGAGCAACAAAAGCACGGTGGGTAATCACCCGACACAGCATTTCAATGTTTTTCAACGAAAACCTCGTACTGCAGCTTTAACCCATTACCATACGGCAAAATTTTAGGGCGATCCACTTCAAAAACTGCCACAAGTGAAAACATGGATGTTATTAAAGATAAAGCATGTGCTAAATATGATACAGAAAATATTGAGACAAAAGGAGAAACTGCTGGTTATCAGCAGTTTCTTCTTTTGTTTCAATGTTTTCCCAAGCCTTTTCTATAAGGGACGTCAAAACAAGGTCTTGTTTGGGAAAGGGTTAACAAAATTTGCAGAAAAAGATCAATAATTCGGCCATTTACCTACATGTATTTAAAACAACAGAGACGAGGGGAAATCCATGTTGTTGTTGATTTTTTTTTGTTGTTGTCGTTGCTGTTTGTTTTGGGTGGGTGAGGGAATCCGTGGATCGGTTTGCCCTGGGCTTCAACATTACAAAATTCCTGGCTACGCTTGTGAAAAGAGTAGATGGCAAAATAGATGCAAGAAATGACAGAACATGAGAATGTTATAAAGAATGGCAAACATTTATGAAATTGGAGACAATATTTGTGGTCAGCATTTTCTATTATCGCAATATAAAAAAAACGTTCTCGTTTGGGAAAGCCTAATATAAGGTCTAAAATGATTGTTTATTTGCGATTGGGCAAGATTCCCATATGCAAAGCATCTATAGTCAAAATCACATCCTTTCTGTTCATGAGATTTTCAATATAAAAAAGAAGAATCCCAACAGTTCAAAATGTTCCGCACATTCATTTTGTCATTCATGCCGTTTTAGGAAAATATAAGAATCGATGCTCTGTCTTGTAGAAAAAGACATGACGTAGAACGTCCTGAGCTTTCCAATAAAATATTTTCTTATATACTATCATCTTAGACATTTATTATCTACGAAAATGTGATTTTGTGAGAAATAGTTTGCTTTTTACGTAGATGAACGCAATGGCTTAGTGCAAACTTATTTCAAGTGTGTGAAATGCGCTTGTTATAGGCCTAGTTTCGCGCTAAGTCCTTGTACGACAGAGAATCTTCTCGGCTACGTGGAACATCGGGGCCTTAGTGCAAAGCTATTGTAAATGGCTGCTTTTCTTCGAAAACCACGTATCTGCAGCTTAAGACAAGCTGCAGATACGTGGTTTTCGAAGAAAAGCGGCGAATGCATAATACAATTATAAAATAATACTAGCATACAGTAGGCCTAGATCTAGTTCTATTCTTATATGGCTAGAATTGCCTTTACCAATACACGATTTTGACAAGTAAGCCCGCTTCTATTGTTTTCAAGTTTGAGACAAAATCAAAATTCAAAGAACATACAGATAACAGAATAAGTATTTCTAGATCTATCTGCTGTGGAAGGCGCCAAGGGAAAATGAAAATGCAAGGTTTTTTTTTTTTTTTTTTTTTTTTTTTTTTTTTCAATTTTTTCCTTTCAATATTTTCTAAATCCTCTTTTCTTGTGTTCGAAAACAAAACGATTGCTTTGAAAGGCTTAATTAAATGTAAAATTCAATCTAGCAGCCACAATTACAAAGGCAAATCAGGCGCAAAAGTTTAATCAAAATCATCACAAGGGACTTGGCTAATATTTCAAATGTCTTTGTTACATTTAATATTTCCATTCTGGAAACCAGGAAATATTCGTCTTTCTACAAAAACGTCGTAACTACAGTTTTTAACAAGCTGTAGTTACGCGGTTTTAAAATGAAATCGGAGAATTATTTGTATTGCGACCTTTCATTTATCAGATGCCTGAATTGAAACTACGATTTTTCAATACATCGCTGCATTCCAACGAAAACCTCGTAACTGCAGCTTAAAACGAGCTGCAGTTACGAGGTTTTCGTTGAAAAGCGACGACGATGGGTAGTTTGATTTTGTCAATATTTGCAATGTGCACTGCAGCACCTAAAATCTACCATTTTTGTGTTTACAAGTCTTCAAAGTGACTAAAATAACAGTTACTGTACTTCCCATGCATAATTGTTCGATCTACTTTTTGGACCATTGAAATGAACATTTCAAAATTTCGCCGCTATATTTAGCATAAACGACCTGCCAGCTAGTTTATGTGACGTCTATACATGACCACGCCCCGTCTCCAATGAACCGCTAGTGAACACTTTAGTATATTAGAGTCTCTATAGTAGATTCTACTCGATATAAACATTCAATGAGCTGCGCGCATTTGAATGTTTATTTCGCGTAGAATCTACTACCAGCATCTATCTAATACGTATTACATTTTTTTTCTCAGACTATATCCAGTTTTGGCGACAGCGAAATATATGTTGTGGTTCGGAAAAGGGTTAATTCATTACCAAACGGCAAAATTTTATCGTGGTCCAAATTGAAAGATCGTGCAGACGACAATTTCAAGTGAATGAAATTTTCAATTTCTATGTATTTTTTAATGGAAATCATTGTGAAAAATGAAAAACATCTTGTCACAAGCAATTTCTTCATTTTCCGCCATGTTTTCATCGCCATTATTTTGTTGGTAAACTGTGTGATGCAATATGATTGTAGACTAATCGGACATTGTCCTTTGTCCAATTTCTTTATCAATTCTTAGCAAATACCAAGGAAACAAATAAGAGGGGGTAGACATTCTAACTTTATCATTTCAAGCCCAAACTACACTTAAAGACACTTCTAACGCAACACTTACCTTTTTGGTAATAACTTGAAATTTAATGCACCATTTTTCATCAATTTTTCAAAAAATTTAATTCATTCACAATTGCGTAATATCTGTAATTTTCATAAAGAGACATTGAGTAGAAATGATTAAATTTGCAGTTCAAATATTATGACTAGAAAACAAAAAAGATGTACGAGCTGATAACGTAAATTCATGTTATTCGTGTAAGAGCAGTAAAGTTTATGACATTCTGCTAACTTTCTTTGTGTCCGTAATGGGCCTAAATGACACGAAGACACCCCTTCTAAATAACACAGCATTATTGATGATGAATCTTTGCAGGATCATTCTTAACTCGTCCCTTTTAAGTTCAAGTTCCAATTGTTGAAACTTTCTTGGAGCAAAAGGGCGAAAAACTAATGTCTGGTAAAAATTCGATGATTTTGTGCAATGCTGACACGTACAAAACATTATGTCCTAAACAAAATATGTGCAACTGAATTCTAGTATTTCTTCGCACGTGAGAGCATGTTATCAAATCTTATGAAGCAGTGGTATGAGATCTGAGCATGATTTAGTGACGATGCTTTGATACTATTGAATTCTGCAATTACCTGGGGTTTTGTGATTTTTCATATAAATTTAGTCTTGGTGAAAAAGATAAATATTGTTTATGTTCGGATCAGTCGATTTTGGTGAAATTTACAGAAAACATGTAAACGTAGTTGATTTATATTTGCTAAATAAAAATTTCCTAAAATATACTGCATTATTTATTCAATTATGATGAAAAATGTAAGTGTTGCGTTGGAAGTGTCTTTAAGTGTATATGTTGAGGGTACTCATTGGAATGGTCTCACCGAGACGATTCCAATAAGTACCCACAACTTAGGGGCTGGTGAACATTCGTACATACATTTGGGGGCGGAGGTGATGCAATGGTAACGCGCTTGACTTGAAACACAGGGGTCGCTGGTTCGATCTCCCACTTCTCCAGTCTTTCGGGTGAGACTTTAAACCGAGGTCCCGTCTCCATATGACCTTAGCTGTTGAGTGGGACGTAAAACTCCATACAATCCAATCCAACCGAACATACATTTTGCATTTGGCAAAGCCATTATTCCCTCTTATCTGTAGACCAACAGTGTCGTTTTTTCCCGCGAAACTTTCTCTTGCCATGAGGTCAATACTCAAGACAATGTTTAGAACGATAATGGACAATATCCGAGTCTATTCAATTCATTGTTTTACTCACCAAAAATAATGGTCCGCCTACTATTTAACCATTAAAGTTCAAGGTCCAATGTTAAATTATTCATTGGACATTGAATTAAAGGTTTTTTTTATCGCATAGATCTCTTTGACGACCATAGGTTCTAAACGAATGACGTTTCTTTTCAAAATTGATATAAAGATCAGACATTGCTGCCTCGCTTGAAAACATCGCAACATCGCAAGAAAAACAACAATCCCCGCCATCGCATTTCTCAAATGATTTTCTGAATGCACGTCAATGACATTTTTTATCAGCTATTGTTTTAACAATCTTCGCATCGCATAAATCCCTGTCCTATTTTTCGGTTTCTCTCATTCAAACAAAATGTAAATAGTTTCACGTATCAACAAAATTATTGAAGATTTTCTGCAAAAGTTTATCCGCAGAATGGACAACCACAATTGGTCACGGCGGGGAATCACGTGACACAATAAAGTCAGAATATTGCAATAATTCTGTTAATATCCGACCAATTTGAATTCGGTTAGCAGCAGAGAAGGTGACAAAACGCAATGAATTAGATGGTGTGGTATGACTGAATCAGCTGATAAAAAAGTTATTGATTGCCAACTAACATTTTGTTTGGTCGTCGATAACTTTTTATCTAATGAATACTTCATAATTATTCGGCTAATTCATGACGTTGTTTCAGCCTCTACTTCTTCAATTCGTTTTAAAAACGATCACGTATTAAGCAGCTCACCTCTAATGAGATTCCTGCGACGTCGGAATTATTCGGGCGTTGTCGAAAACATCCGGCAGCGAACTTTCCACCGCCGAATGTTAACGACGCGGCCGAATAAGTTCGGATACGTAACGACGACGCTCGAAAAAAAAAACGGTATTCTGTTAATCTCAAAATTGCCACAATTACGCGCATTCTACCTTTATTAAAAGAATTCTCGAAGTTCGCGATTGTTGTTTGTACTTTCATAAAACAATCGACTAGCGTTGCCGAACTTATTGTTACTAACACGTCATTTTGGTATCAGCGTGTACGTATAAGTGTGGTCGGACTACATATATCAGAAATATAACGATATAAAGACTCCGAACTTGAATAAGGCTTGTAATTTACCCCGGTAATGGGTTTTCGTACCTTACACCATAAACAACAATATATTCCCACCAGTCTAACACATTTATCACCCTTAATCTATATAATGACACGAAACTAAAAGGTCAGACGACTGGACTATTTTGGAGTGTCTTTGGCGAGATGGGTACGTGCGTTTGGTTCTCCATAGACGATTAAAATTTGAGCAGAAAAATAGTCGAAGATGTAATAAAAACAAAAATCGTCGGTGTTATTGCAAAACTTTGTAACTCCAGCTTGATTAAAGCTAGAGTTACGACGTTTTGCAACAACACCGACGAAATGCTAAACACATGCATTTTTCAGAAAAGAAAATATTTTATATGTATTGAAACATTACAGTATTGTCCAACAAGGTTAACCCGGGACAACTTAATTTTCGTGTGCAAAGTCCGTTAGTTGAGCGTCTTAACAAAACAAAGCCGAAGTGGGGTCATTACATATGCAGATGTCCCGGGTTAATCTTGCTGGACAATAACTGTTGTGCCCTTGGTGGGTTTACACGTAATCCTATACTAGCGGCAAATACACACACGAAAAACCAAAATGGGGAACTTTATAAGCCAGGAATAAGTCTCTTTGGTCGTGTTGTGGACGCAAATTGTATATGTAACCAGAGATTTATATATGTATAATGAATCAACATAATGACATCAGAGAAAAGAAACGTACGTATGGCTACCATTACGGTATTCAATTATTCAATATTTATTTTTCCGTGGTTATGATTTACTAAAGATCGTCAATGCGTGAGAAGGCCCTATATAAATCGTAAGCAAACATGAAACCAAGAAATATAGAACTTGTTTAAATCATACGGAACCATCATAAAACATATTCGACACATCTAAGGACGGTATTAATAATATTGTATCTTGAAGTTAATCGGTGTATATTCCGTTTTTATTCACCTTTCAGGGTGTGGCTAAGCAAAGAGGTTATTCGACGAGTTTACTTCTCGATATCTTAGTTAATATAAAAGAAAAGCGTGCAGCACGAGCATGAACACATTTCGAAATTGAAAGAATGTGCGATTTGTAAAATGCGTTGTTATAAAACCTCGTATCTACAGCTTGATTCACGCTGTAGTTGTCGTAATACCGACGATTTACCGCTAATCAAGAAGGCTGTTTCTCCCCAAGCTTAAATGTAATGAACCGTTTACTAGGCTCCGCCCTGTCTCCCGAATAAAAACAGAATATACTTTTTATGCAGAAGCTGAACCTTTTCGATCTTCAGATTACCTCTTTTCGAATTTAGGGGTCTTTATCAACATGATCAAAAACGCGTAAATATATTTTATTTGTTTGATTACTCGGCAACGAACAGTAAAAGTTTAGTATAGAACAGAAAACCTAAATTGTTATGACTTTCGGTTGTGCAGGGGTTTACGCACCTACGTTATGTCGTATATAGGCCTACGACGGGTCCCAAAAGGTTTTGGGCATCTATGCCTTTCAGATAGTAAAACACTTTGCGCCTTTCTTTTAATTTTTATATTTCAGATAATTACATTGTTTATTACAAAGTTTTACATAATACTACAAAAAGAAATAACAAAAAATGTTATTCAAATATAATTTGATATTAGTTGATTTCATTACAATTCGAGCGTTCTGATTGGCTGAGAAAGTTTTTTTCATTGCTCCTTGAAAAAAAATAATTGCCGAGACCACGTTTCCTGTCAAAGACTTATTACGCCGCATTATTCACCTGACATTGTTGTATGATTATAAGAAATGCACGTAATTCTATTTTTGCATGCAGGTAGGGGTTGAAAAAGAAAATCTAATCACACTTTTGCATGAATACATTGTGATAAGATTTTGTTTTTCATACCTGCATGAAAGAAAAATTCATTCATTCCTAAAGTAGACTCACATACATGCACTTGATTACAGTTGACTATTATATTATGATTCCGCCTTTTTATGGTAGTTTTTGGCCGATAAACCAGATACAAGCGTTTTGAGAGTCATTAAAATATCGTCGCTTTTCAACAAAAATCTCGTAATTGCAGCTTATAACAAGCTACAGTTATGAGCTTCTTGTTGAAAAGAGACGATATGTAAGATGTACATTGGTGAAAGTATATTGCGTTTTTATTCACCTGAAAGGGTGTGGCTAAGCCAAAAGGTTATTCGACGAGTTTACTTCCCGATACCTTGGTTAAAGTAAGAGAAAACGTGCGGCACGAGCATGAAAACATTTCGAAATTGAAAGACTGTGCGATTGTAAAACGTATTATTAAAAAACCTCGTAAATACAGCTTGATTTAAGCTGCAGTTACAATAATTTGCAATAACACCGACGATTTACCGCTAATTGAAAACGCTGTTACTCCTAAATCTTCAATGTAATAACCGTTTACTAGGCTCCGCCCTGTCTCCCGAAAAAAATCAGAATATATCATGTTACTAATAGGTCCCATCCAACGTTGTGTATTTGCGTTGTTGATATATCAACTCTTTCCCAAACAACAACAATTTGACTGGTGCAAATTTATAGATATTGCAGGCAACAAATTCAAGTGAATGGAATTATGTGTTTCTTTTAGTTTTCTCGGATAGAATACATTAAGGGAAATGAAGAAACTGCTTGTCAGAAGCAATCACTTCATTTTCCACAATGTTTCCCAAAGCCTTTATCTTGATGGGCGTCATATGGCGCCATTATAATGTAATGGGTTAACAGAACTAAATATTAGATCTTCTCTCAAATTGTTTTATTTCTTACCAGCGAACCACTGGGTTTCATAAAGACATGAATTATTGCCGAATACTAGTTAGAACTTTTGGGTGGTCACGAACAGTCATTTTATGGTCATTCTGGGATGTAAAAGGTTCGACTAGACAATTAACAAAATATGTAAGATTTATGTAAGTAAAAGTATCATGTTACTTATGGGTCTGACCCGACGTTATGTAATCTTCGGTGTATTAAACCATCAAATATGACCTCTGCAGTTTTCGGTACGCCAACAGCCTATTTGGTCGTCATAATCTAATTATAGAACATCATTTGAATTATCGAATCAAAATCATTCAGTTTTATCTTGCATGATCATTACGTATACATTACGTCGCTTCTATTTTTGGCCGAGGCCGGTAACATTTGAATACACCCAAATACACTTCCAATTTGTTACTAAAAATAGTAACACTTTTTGATGCCAGATCGAGGCTCTGACCCAAATGTGAGTAAAGCATCCAACGTGCAATGGAAATGAACGGAGGAAAGAAGAAGTTTAAGAGGCTTCACACTCCGTTTAGTGATGATTCCTCTGTGAATCTCGACGGGATTTCATTGACTGATGCTACGGTCACAAATCACTAAATGTGAAACTGTCACCGCGCGATTTTTTTACTTCGGCGAATTCCTAAACTCGAATGCCACCGGGCGATTTTTTTACGAATCGCTGCGAGTGGTCATAAAAAACTGCCACTAAAATGCCGCCTGACGGGGCCCGCGCGGCGACAGGCGGTTTCAAAGGTACAAGGTGCGCGTGTCGTCATCAGGATGTCGGCCGGTGGCAGTCAGGTGGTAGGCAGGTGGCAGGCCTGCCACTGTCAGCTTTAAACTGCCACCGCCGGGCGACCTTCAATATTTCACGTACCACCGGCCGACAATCGCGCGTTCTAACTGCCACCGCCCGGCGCCCGCCCGATAATCTGACGGCGGCAGGCTAGTTTCCAAGGAATTTAAAATCTTGACTGCTCTCAAAAGTTAACATTGTTCTCAAAATAGCTAAAGCCTACAGTAGGAATTGTGAAAATGCCGCTGCTGCTCGGCACACTGTTCTTCTTCCAGCAGTAGGAAAGTCAACAGCAACTGTTGTC
Source organism: Fragum sueziense (assembly GCA_963680895.1). Taxonomy (NCBI): domain Eukaryota; kingdom Metazoa; phylum Mollusca; class Bivalvia; order Cardiida; family Cardiidae; genus Fragum; species Fragum sueziense. Next base: position 15,398,363 of record OY804593.1, read on the forward strand.
TGCGCTCGATTCTCCCTAGTTGCAATAATGTAACCGAAACCTATCTGAATTATGATCTGGGTTTCGGTTACAATTCCTTCCTATTCGTTGCACTGGAGCAGGTGCCGGAATGATTCATTCCAGCAAGTTTAGCATAGTCAAACTTCAAAATAAAGCTATGGAATATATTAAGAATGTTACCTGACAACAGGTTAACTATTTTTCTGTCAATCCAGTATAGTTTTGTGTTGAAATCACTTTCAAATAAAGTTTAATTCATTTTTGAAGCGGAGTACCCACCCATTTTATTCTACTGAGACTTGAATTTTCCGTTGGAAGAAATAATTGATAACAATTCTTGTTGATACTTTTTAACTGAATTTGTGCCATGGAATATCTTTTTATGGGATACACATCTGATTAGATATTTTAGTATTCAAAAATTTATGCAAGAAAATGCGTTTTCAACTCTTTTGTCTTGCTCCACATGAAGGAATATGGTGGACTCGTAGCCACAAACCAATACCCTTCATCAAGTTTGTGGCTACGATATCGCAGCTAGATTCTCCCGACTCGCCATCTTAATTCGGCGATTCGAAGGTCTCTAGTCCTGGAGCTACTACAACCGCCATGACTGTAATATTGTGTATCGGATGAATGTTTCCTAATTTATATTCAGGGTCCGAGTCTGCACTCGGTAGATCGCCGTCCTGCCACCTTCCAATACCAACGGCCGCCTCCCTGCTGCCTTTCGATCTCCGCCCTGCCACCGGCAGATATTTAGAAATCGGGCGGTGGCATGTCAATGGCATGACGGCGGCAGGCCGGGTGAAGTAAAGTGGCAGTTACGATTTTCGAAGACCTTCAAGCACCAAGACCGAGTAAAAATCGCGCTGCGACCCGCCTGCCACTTGACAGCCACCGCGCGACTTCGAAATGCACCCGGCCGGTGGCAGGGCGACTTGCAAAATTGAAAAAAAAATCGGGCGGTGGCAGTTAGAATTTTAAATTAAAATTGTAACTGCCACCTAGCGGCGTCCTAAATGCCAACTGCCGCCTGCCGATGTTGCCTGCCGCAGGGCGGCCGCAGGGCTGCCACTGGCCGAATTTGTACAAAAACTGGCAGTTATCACGCCGGGCGGTGACATTTAGTGATTTGTGACCGTAGCATGACTTCCATTTATGGCCTTTATCGGCTTTTAAGTCATTTTTGACCCTCCAAAAAAGTAGTATCCTCGGATCTTTTGAGGACCTAGCCGCAAGGTTAAACTCTCATATTCACGTAAACCTCCCTTCCCCAACAAAAAAATAGTACGAAACATGTCATTTTCAGTGTAAAGATGATTATGTCAGTACCGAAAGGTTTATGAAGAAAGATAATTCATTATGGTAGATCAATTTGATAATAAAAACATAGCTGTTAAAGCTCATTTCCCAAACGACAAATTATTTAGACTTTTCAAGTTTGACAGCGGCTTAACCCTTTCCTAAACGGCACCTGATTCAATTTGGAAGCTCTTGCAGATAACAGAATGGGTATCATGAAAGTAGGTTTTTTGTGCAAGGGCGGATCTAGAGTGGGGGGGGGGTCGGGATGTCCGCATCTCCCCCCCCCCCCCTGGAATCAGCCGAAAATTGAATGTTGACTATATAATTAAAGCGTCAATATAGGCCTAACGTTATATATAATTTGACACATTTAAGTCATCATTTAGGCGTGGACCCCCCCCCCCCCCGCCCTGGCAATTGGTCTTGGACCCCCATGAAAAATATAGTAATATAGTAACGAAAACCTTGAGGCAAAAGGAGAAAATGCTGATTAAAAGTATTTCATTATTTTGCCCCTTGAAATGATTTTTGAAACAATCTCTGTAAGACAGACAAAGACGGATCTAAAAGGGGGTCGGGGGTCCGGACCCCGCCTTGAATATGTCGAAAATCGAATTTTGACTACACAGCGTTAGTATCGTATCTAACATTACAAAATTCACAAATTCAAAGCCATCTTATAGGCTAGACCCCACCCCCACCCCTTGAAAAAAATCCTGGATCCGCCCTTGACAGTCAAAACATTAAAATTTCTTGTTTGGTAAAAGTTTAAAACATTTTTCTTTTCAATTGTTTTTTTTTTTAATTTAACGCCTCTCAACAATATTTCAGCAATAAGTTAATTTATAATTGTCCACGCTCCGCGGCTGGGAATCCATCCTGTGATCTGTCCATTATTGGCTCTAATCTAGAGCACAAACATATGCAAAATATTACCACTCACACTTGGACAGTACTTAAGGAGCTCACTTGCTCCTGCAAAATTCTTTTTATATGGTTTTCAAAAGCAGTAGCTCATCCTGAACTTGCATGGTGGTAATGGGCGATGGAGACAGGGTACGAATGATTACAAGCCAAAAAATCTCTTTTTTTCAATCAAAGTTGCAAAAATATTCCTGAAACTGAAAACTCTAATAATTAACGCAAATGACTGTATAAAATATTCTTAATACTTAGGCAGAATAAATGAAAAATGCTCGCGCGAAAATAACGACTCGCACAATGAATTATATAGTAAAAAGACCATGTGACCTTTTGTTTGCTCTCTTCATGCGCAGGTCACGGTTAAAAATTTGGAAGTGTATTTGGGTGTATTATCGAATCAAAATCATTCAGTTTGATCTTGTTTGATTACGTATACATTACGTCGCTTTTATTTTTGGCTGAAGCGGGTAATTTGAAGCGTCAGCCAATGAAAGTTTGTATCAGCTTTTTAAATTGTTTTGTTGTGTATCGCCAACGATTGGATACTGAAATCCCGCCAAGGCCACGAGATTAGACGTGAAATGACCCCGCGGGAACAGAGCTAATTCTATCGAAATGGAATGAAGAGATAATGTGCTCTGTTGTTAAGAGAGTAACAATTCCCCAATGGTAATATTTTAGACTGCTGGGCACTATTTGAAAGATGTTATGTAAAACGGCAGAATAGACATTGATGAAACTATTATTCGTATAGGAAATCGTGCAAGAATATTTAGACGCAATAATTATTTTCTATGCTGATAAATAGGGACAGTATGATAACATGTATACATTCGTGAACGAGATGTCATTTAATGGGTTAAAATATATTTCTGATACAGAATTAGCCTGAACAAAACCATTTCTTTGACAGGTAAGAAATACAATGGGAAAATAAGGCAGTTTTCAGTACATTGTTGTATTTCGTTATTTTCCTTAAGGTTTACAGCCCCTGATTAAAAACTTAACTTTCTAGCAATACAAAATGCGTCATATTTCACACGTTTGTAAATACATGTCACATTAAGTTGATTCACTAAGCCAGATTTAAAGTTTATGCTTCAAGAAGAAAATAATTAACAAATATTATTTTACTCTATATTCATATGAAAGGGAGGTAATTTTGAACGTTTTTGTCAAATATTCCCTAAGTATGCATAAATCAAAACTTCTAAACCATACACAATGCTTACCCTGTACTGTCTAGGTATAAGACATGGCTAAGTCAGACGTTGTTCTGGAAAGTGCAACAAAGAATTAACCCTTTCACGAGCAAGACCTGGCATTTACGTCTCACATAGGAAAGTATTGGTAAAATATTAAGACAAATGAAGAAAAAGCTTAAAATAACCATTTACTTATTTTGGACAAATATTTCTTACACTGCAGTATACGGATGTTTGACTTCCATAAACATCTAACTAATCACAAGCAACAGTTTTCAAATTTGAGCAATCTAAAACTCCGTCGTTTGGGTCAGTTTTGACTTATTTCCAGTGAAAATCGGTCGAATTTTTTTTCGCGTTCGTATAGACCAAAAAAAGCAAGAACAAGTAAAATGTCGCATGTCAATGTGAATCTCGGTTATTCTGTTAATCCTTTGCCCGGACAAGACCTCGTTTCAACGTCCGAAATAAAACAGCGTGTAAAGGCACAGAAAGAGATGAAGAAATTGCCGGAATCTTCTCCTTTTCTTACTAGTAACCACCATGTTGTCGTCTACATCACCCTTGGTGACCCAATCCCCATTACTCAAACAAGACGTGGTCTTGACATTTCAAGTAGGAAAGGCTTGAGAAAATATTGAGAGAAAAAACATTTTCTTCTTTTGTCTCAATATTTCTTATACTACGAAATACGGAAATTTGACTTTCATAAACATCTAATTTGTCATCAGCAACAGTTTTCAAATTTGAGCAATCTAAAACTCAGTCGTTTGGGAGAAGGTAGAATCCTAGTAAAATCATTCGAAATTGCAATGAATTTTGAGCTAAAGATAGACTTATTTTACCGTTTTGTTTTGATAAACCGACAGTCTTGTTAGAAAATCTCGTAACTACGGCATGAATCAAGCTGTAGTTACGAGATTTTATAACAACCCATACGAAAATACTATTGTTTGTCCGAAATAACGTCACCATTAACTGAATAAAATCGTTCCCTATCTCGCGTTCGTATGGACTACTCGTAAAACGAAGAAAAGGCACAGAACAAAAAATGTCGCGTGTCGTAAATCTCGGTTATTCTGTTAACGCTTTTCCAGACAAATTCTGATTTTGAAGTTCATACGAAATCAGATTTGACAAGCAGAGGGAGAAAAGAAGAAAACGTTGATAACTATTTCTCCTTTCCGTTCATTATACTTTTCATAATCTGGCACTCTGTTCTGATTCAAATTATTCGGTGGTTGATATCATTCATTTTATATCGGTCTACATATCTGTTTGAGGACTATTAGCTATGCCGTTTGGCAAATGCCTTCTGTCACATTAACCCTTACCAAAACGGCAAAATTATAAACGGATCCAAATTCAAAAGCGTTGCAGACGACAAATTCAAGTTAGTAAAATTTTACGTTTTGTTATTTCTCAGAAGAACAAGAGTTGTCCGCGGACAACGTACCTCGCCTATATGAGAGTTTAAAAGGAGGTCAAACTCCAAGGTCAATGTCACTAGGTCAAAGGTCATTGTCTCAAATGAAAGGTCTTGACAGGAAGTATCGAGGTGTGAACTATCAAGACTGTATCTATCATAGTGCCTGAGATATAGACCAATTTCTTTATTTTCCGCAATGTTTTCTAAAGCCATTATTTTGTAGGAAATCAAAAGGAGTCAGTGTTTGGAAATGGTTTAATCTCTGTTATTCTATTAAAGTCGTTTTGGTGCCATTTATAGCGATTGTTGACTTTTTTATCAAGTGGGTTACCATGTCAACGAGATTTTACTGCAACCCTGTTAACATTTTAATGGAGTTTAGTCCATTTAAAAGGTTCCGCTCGTTCCCGAACGAATCTCAAAGCAGAGTGGCCTTTCGTTGGATTCGCCCGACCGAGCTGTGTGCAAATGAGCGTTCTGTAGCCATTCTATCAAAATCCATGACTAGATACTGTTAATTAAATCTAAGCTTAACATATGACATTTGCAATTTTACAATATTTTGATGACACTGGTCCCTAGCTTGCACGTCCCCAATAGCCATTTTAGGAGTGTGTGGTGTATCAGCAATTTCCTCTTTTCTCTGAATGTTTTCCTAAATAGTTTCCGTGAGATTAAGAATCACAATGACAATTAACTATTTCTCAAACAAGATCAGATTGCCACGGCCCCTATCGAAAGGACCTTGGATACTATTAAGAGAAAAGACGAAAATGCTTAAGCCCAACATTTTCTCATTTCTATACAATGTTTCCCTTACACTAATTAACAAAATAAAAACACAAAGTAACAGTAATATCACTGTCTGGAAATCCGTTCAAACGTGGCCAATCTAATCTGTCCGTTTGTCAATTAACCCCTTTAAGGTAGAATTTCCGCAATGCGGCCATTTTGAGATTCATAAAACATCGAATTATTTCGAGCGGCGCCGTTATGTATCCAAACCTATTCGGCCGCGACCGAATAATTACGACGTCGTACGAATCTCATTATGGGTGGACTACCTTAGCAAACTGCAAAATTCTAGAATGCTCCAATTTGAACGCTGCTTCAGACAACAGAATGGATGTTGATTAATCAAAGATGTGTGTTGAAAATATTGAGAGAAAAGAGGAAATAGCTGATTATCAGCAATTTCTCCTTTTTCTCAACGTTTCCAAAATTAAGTCTACAAGGGACGTAAAAACTAAGTCTTGTTTGGGAAAGAGTTGATAGCCTTTTTGAATCCATTTACAGAACATGTTGACATTAAGCGACAGGTTTCCATGCGACGGATTTTAATGTGCCTATCTCTGCTTTTCAACAAAAACATCGTAACTGCAGCTTAAAACAAGCTGCAGTTACGAGGTTTTTGTTGTTAGCGACATTATCATCTGTGTTTTGTAGCATTTATTCTGTAAACATCGGCTATGGTACAACCTTGACATGTTTGAAATTCAGACGTAATTAGTCTAGAATTATTTTGTATTATAAAACCATTCTTACGCGCTGTTTACTGACCCTTCCCAATGTCTTCTCCTACTGCGGCGAAATTGCCGAGAGATATATACCCTTATTTGATATCTCATCATTTTTGTGCGAATTAAGGTAAAATACCCGTAATGTGGCCATTCTGAGATTTATAAAACATCGTTTTTTTAGCGTTGTCGTTACGTATCCGAACCTATTCGGGCATGTTCGTAAACATTCGGCGGTGGAAAATAGAGAAAATTTTGAGAGCAAAGGGAAAATTATGGTCATCAGTATTTACTTCTTTTATCTCAATGTTTTCCTATAACCATTTTCTACAAACTCCAAAGCCTGTTTGGGTAATGGTTAGGGGGTCGGATTTTGCTGGTTCTATCAGAGACAAGTTTATCTATTAGTCAGGGCACGAATTTAGAAAAGTTATCACATAAAGGCATTTTGTGAGGAAAAGGGTTTGAGATCAGTTCTAAGAGTATTTTGGTATGCTGAATCCGAAAAACAATGTTGCCAAGCTGAAAAATGGCTTCTTCATCATCTAATTTGCATATTTTCAAAATGGCCGCCAAAATCTCAAATATGCAATAATAATATTGTTATTTATCATTTTGATACGCCCGAAGGGTCGTATTATGTTATGGCCCCGGTCGTCCGTCCGTCTGTCCGTCCGTTAGCAATTTCTTGTGTGCGCAACTCCTCCTACAGTTTTGATCGGAATTTGATCAAACTTGCCACAATGATTCTCCATGGTGTCTAGTTGTGCACACTGCTTACGGAATTCAGATAACTCGTTCTTGAATTATCTGCCCTTGAATTGAAAAAATGGCCAATTTTACTGACAAGCCCCTCTCGGGCGTATAATTATGCACCGCTCCCCGAAGCTCTTGTTCTGACATGTTTTGATCTAAATATTGCAAATTTCATGTTAACAGACTAAATCTAATTGGTTTACCAAGTAAATGAGGAACAAACATGGCTCTTTTACCATCTAATTTGCATATTTTCAAAATGGCCGCCCAAAACATAAAATCCGCTATATATAGTATCAAAGTTTTTGGTATAATCTTAACCACATTGTTGAGATATATTGCTAAAAATTGTTTAAAACTAATGAGTAAATAATTTGAAAAGTAAATAGAACCATGTTGACACCATTCTTAATAATCTTTTACCATACCACTGGCAAGAAAACCTTTTTAAAACATACAGAATATCACTTTCACATTGAATTTATTTATTTCATTTTTCATCTTCATTAAGAAAGCGCTTTTAAAACGCACAACTTTAATCAACAGGAACATTTTAGACGTTTACATATACATTTTGATTTACAAAAAAACTTGGACATTTTAGATTGAGCCTACATAAAATAATTTGGGTCATTTTCAAAATAATGCTAAGCTAAAATATTTTAACACATCTTTGGTTCTTATGACCAGATGGAAATGAGCTCCGTAATTCCACTTGCATTATGGAAAAATATCACCTGAATTCATTTATATCAGAATCGATTTGATAACAGAAAATGTCATAAGAGCTATTACCACACTTATTCCAATAAAACTAAGAACACACCCTATATACGGTTTTTATTTTTGGATTTTTAAATAATACGGTTTTTGTAGTTTTTTAGAATACAAAAACACATCTTAAAACCGACTACATTTAAATGACTTTTGTAAATCTTTGGTCAGCAACGAAGTGCAGCATTATCAAAGGCTTTGAACAGAATATTTGTATTCGCTACAAAAGCATAATTTATCATATGAAACATACCCAATTCTCGTTTTCAAAAAGGTTATTTTACAATGTTTTTTTCCATGTGACATATCTGATTTTTCAGCTATTCAATTTCTAATTAGTATACATACAAAGACAATAAACTTTCGTAAGGGATGGAGCTTGATATTGAGAATTAGTGTACCTATTTGGGATTATTCATACATGAGAACCGATGGAATTGGTATAAAAATCTGCAGAGCATAGGTTAATACTTGAACATAAGCTTCAGATTGTATTCTTCAAACATACTATATGACAAAGCGAAATTGAAATATCAGAATTTGATTCCTTCATGTCTATATTAATGAAGTTATTAATGTCTCTGTGCAGTATTAGGCGATAACCTACTTCTCTTACCATAATCATTTCCTTCTTACTTGCCTTTCAGCTAAGGTTGTCTTGTGTGAAGAAATGTTGAGCATTGAAAATCAAATGCCTCTGTCTAGGTAATTCTTATCAATGTCCTGGGGTGGCATCCATATTTGAACCTTCATCTTAAACTTGTGTCAACTTTGAAAGCATGGGGGTATACACCAAGACATCTATATTTTGTATTTATGACAATTCATGAGAAATGATATGACCCTTGTCATGAGCACAACTAAAAAGGGATTTTTTTAATACAAATGCTTGAAACTTGAAACTTTTTTATTTACTTAAAACGCCCATTTCTACATTAAAAACACATTCAATGGCACTGTACATTAAAAATAGAAAAAATAACATATACAAACAGATAGAAATAAAATATGGATTACTTAAGACTAACTAAAGTTACTAAGTACTAAAATATCATTAAAACAGGTTGTTATATTCACATAAATTGACCACAGTCTGTACTTGTAGTTAAAATAAGTTGCAATAGTCCTTGAAATAATGGGTTTTCAAGTTTTTCTTTAAACTCTCAACTGAAGTACTCAGTCTGATATTTAATGGCAGTCTATTCCACAGTTTCGGACCTATCACACTAAAACTTCTGTCACTGAACGTATTTCTATGGTTGAAGGGCACTTCGAAACTATCTATTGTTTCTGCCGATGGTCGTGTACATCGAGTCTGGTCTTTTGGTTTTAACAATTCGGTCAAATATGCGGGTGCGTTTCCAACGTGACAATTGTACATGTATGTAAGGACCTTGAACTCGATTCTTGCCTTGATGGGTAGCCAGTGCAAGTCATAAAGTGCTTGCTTATAACTATCCATTTTCCTGCGTTTAAACACTAATTTGGCGCACATATTTTGGATGCACTGTAGTTTTGCTATATCACTTTTAGAAATTCCATACAGAATGACGTTGCAATAGTCCAAATGGGAAATCACTAAGGAAAGAACTAGAGTTTCTGTTGCATCTCGTGTGAGATATTTGCGTATATTTTTGATGCGAAAAAAGTTCTACATGGCTGTTCTACATTTGATTCTGATGTGTTCTATGAATGTCAAATTTTCATCTAGATATGCTCCAAGATACCGGATGGTTCTCTGTCGTTCGATCTTGTCACCACAAATGTCAATTTCATCTATTGATAATTTCTTCAATTGTGGAGCACTTCCAAACGTTATGTGTTCAGTTTTTGATGTCTTTCCTTCGGCAGTGCACAATTAACCAATGATAGGGGCTCTCGATGAAAATGTCAATACTTTACATACTATTATTGAATAGATGTTATAGTTCTAACAGTTTCGTATAAAGCTGTAATAGTTCAATAAATAACAACAGAGACTATCTATCCAGGGCTTGTGGGTTCGAACCCATGGGTGTCAAAATCCTTTGTGATGTATTACAAAAAGTCTATAAGGATGAATCGCTTACATTATAATCGACATGTATGTGTGATAAGCAGCTATATCTTTGATTGGGTGTTGTACTTTACTTGTGCGAAACATGTCAGGAACATACTGAATATGTGCATCATGCAGTCACTGTAATGTTACTGACAATTCAACCCCATTCAATCATGAAAGTTTATGTAAAGTGCATTTATTGACTAAAAATTTGTATTATATAGTATGTTAGTCACTATATTTAGTTTCTAGTATTCTCTTTATCTGAGGTAGATAAATAAGTTGCAGCTTTGAAATAGTGTCAAAATGAACATCTAGTTTTCTTCTGAAGAATTGAAGTTCAACATACCATAGTACATTAGATTTGCCACACTCAACTAATTTTGTAATCTAGCAAAATTTTGAATTCTAAGATAATTGTACTTTTTAATATTGTCCAGTGCCTTAGTTGGTTACCTAAAATATGTGTACAATTTCAAATATACACAATTTAAAGTGACATTTCACAATTATTCTTACATAAATTTTACTTTTATTCTATCTGAAAGAGCATGTTTTCTTATGAAAATTCCGAAAATTTCAAACCAAAATATTGAACCGTTTACGAGAAATATATATTTTTGTGCTAAAATTAAACAAATTGTTGTGGAGAACAGTTCAGATTTATATAGAATTTGTCATTTCTGTCTCAACTTTAAAGGCATAATTTTCGCTTATAAATAACAACTTCAAAAAACTGATAGCATTTCTACGCATAAGAATAAACAATCGTTGCATCAAAACATACTTTTAAAAAATGAAATAAATGTGAAATGTCACTTTAATTTCTAAGCATATCAAAATGTAAATTAAAATGATTTTTAATACCTATATCTTCAGCAGTTTGGAATCATCAGTGTATATGAAAGTGCAAAAAAGGAATTTTCCACAAAATGGAAGATCCCAAACTACACTATCCTTTATTAGAATGAATATGGTAAAACGTTTTCCAAATTTTTTGGACATTGATTTATATTTCTAAGAATTTATTGTGCATATCTTGGCAACAAGTTTAATCAAATCATGATTTCAATATAGTGGATAGGATTTATCATTATTTTTACAAAATTATGTGAACAATTATTTACATGGTTTTTAAACTGACGTGTTTGGGGTTTGCTATAAGCATTAATATTTGGTCAATGGGCCTGTGTTCAAATTTGTTTTCTTTATCATATCTGCCTTTGAAACTTTACCCTTAATGTATAACATTTTCAAAATAGTACTTTGAATAATTTCACTGCATTTCACACGGGAAAATAAAATGTAGATTAATGTTATTGTTTCAATGGGTTTAATTGCCATTTATACGGTAATTTTCAAAATTTATTATTTTTTTTTCTATTTTTATCTACTGAATCATTTAGTTTTAGTCTGTTAACAAGAAATCTGCGATATTTAGAACAAAAAATGTCGGGAAAATGATAAATAACAATATTATTTTTGCATATTTGAGGTTTTGGCGGCCATTTTGAAAATATGCAAACTAGATGATAAAGGAGCCATTTTTCAGCTTGGCAACATTGTTTTTCGGATTCAGCATACCAAAATACCCTTACAACTGATCTCAAACCCTTTTCTTCACAAAATGCCTATACCTTAAAAACTACGTGCCTTTTGCAGAATTTTGTCCTGACTATATGTCTATGTCTCAGATTCTATATGATCTCGCGAACATACAATCTAAGGGAAATAAATCATACAGGAAAAGAACTTTGTATTTCTAATGAGTGGTCTTTCGTGGTCAATAAATTGTTTTCTAAATAGTCTACGGACTATAAATCGTACGGGCTCTAGAAAATGGGTTTGATGGCATTTTTTGTTAATGCTCGGCATCCATGCTAGAAATGTTCTTTGGGGTATGACAAAACCTCCCAGGGTGGATGCCCAGTCTGAACCTTCGATTTAAGGTCACAGCAAGGTCAAAGGTCAAATGGGTGCAATTTCATATTGAGATAGTCATTTTGATACTTTTATGTGCTATACATGCTGTATTATTATTTCTAATTGTGCTAAATTTGTTGAAAACAGCACCAGAGACATTATTTTATTGAAATGATGACTTTTTGTGAATATTTTGGCTATCATGGGATAGAAAAGTGTACTTTCCAAAGCTAAAAACGGTTTATCTGTGAATATGTCTGACGTTTTCAGTCTTTCTTTAAACAATATTTGCCACGATGCCTCAGTCATAAGCATTTATTAATTTGTGATTGTGTCCTCTACATTGTGTAATGGTCTGTGTACACTTGTATTGTAAATATCTAAGAAATAACCCGAGTTCTACCGTGGTCTATCTTTACTTAACCACGGTTCTGAGTAATGCAGCGAAATCAACCACAGGGTCCGTCGTCGGTGAAACAAAATTCCATTCAATTGTGAAGATCAGTAAGTGTCCCAAATGCTATCTAGTGAGTCCAATACTCAAAACATGCTATGCTTTATACTACTTCATAACGTCTGCTGTAATCATAAGCTAAGGTAACTGCAGTTGAAATTACAATAAGTTCCTGTGCAGGAATGGCCGCAGAAGTTGCATCTCGTCCGAAAATTTGTTATATCGTTGAATTGTTGCTCTAATTAACCTATCTTTGCTAATATAATTCATTGGCAATGGTCAGAACAGAACGGTGAATGCAATTTCAAAATTATCTTTTGTAGTCTCCCTATTGAAGTGGTTGCTCTGAAGTCTGTTGGTACTCGATTACAGTCTAGTGGTTGAAAAGTGCTATTGTAGAGGCTGATGCGCGTATACGCCTATAGCTCTTAAAAGGAACTGCAGAATTATATGTGTATGCTTCTAATGTTTCCAGAACAAGACCAGTTCAGATATTAAGATATCTGTACAAGTGCATTAACCCTTTCCCAAACGAGACCTCGTCTTGACGTCCCTAGTAGAAAGAGCCTGAGAAACATTGAGCAAAAGAAGAAAATGCTGGTTATGCTATATGGTACACAAACACATTCCAGTATTCAAAAGGAGTTGTTTTGTCGGCTGCAGGAGCTTCAAAATGGGAGCCCCATAAGATTTTGTTGTTTGGGAAAGAGTTAAAGGTACCTACAGATATTGCGACGATGCAATCAACGAAAAAAGATGACACAAGTCTTTCTATTAAGCCCTAGTACCAGAGGCGCCTCAAGGTAAGATTCAACCTTTTCATCTAAATACACCCGAATGGTCGAATAATGTCATGGAATTGGTCGTCCGTCCGTCTGCCTACTCCTCCATCTGTGACTTCTTTTGTCCGTTTGCAATTTCTTGAGTGCGTAACTCCTCTTACAGTTTCCATTTGCAGATAATCAAACTGGGATATCTGTTCATCTTAAAGGGATTTTATCTTTAGAACACTAAAAGTACTCAGCTGTCTTTCAGATTTTTCAATCTGAACATATACACTGCCCTCCAAAAGTTCCTTCACACTGATATTTTCTTGTTCTTTAATCCATGTAAATACCTATCTTCTTCAAAAATAGTTGTCTAAATTGAAATGTAGTATTTTTTCAAAACTTTGCTTTGTCCTTGTAAAGAAAAATTCATAATTATGTTATCCATTGAAAATTATTGTGATGGATGTCCGAAACTTGATAGAGGCTTCAGAATCTGAAAATTGAAAATTCGTCAAAAATGCTCCCTTTGCATACCAGTCATAAACTTTACTAAAATAAAATTTATTTTGTATTTTTGTTGATACATTTTAGATAATACATTTTTGAACAGATATCTGCAAAAATTGAAACAAAATTGCTTGGTGTTGGGACTTTCCCATGACACTGCGTTCAGTGGGTGTTTTTCACATATTTTCAAAGTTCGGAAAATGTGACCTATTCTGCAATTTCATATTTTAGTAGTCTGGGTATCATTGACAACTAGACCTCAGAAGTATTCTCCATAGACAGGGAAAACCCGTTTTTGCAAAATTATTTTACGTGACACGAGGATTTGCTTCTTTACAAGTGAGGTATTACATTGATTTCAGTAAAATTAAACTTGAGTGTGAAGGAACTTTTGGAGGGCAGTGTAGAGTTCACTATGACCAGCCTTAATTGAACTAATTAGATACCATGAACAAACATTTTGGGGTAAACAGCAACTCTTCGGCAATTTTGGAAAAGCGCACGCTGTCATGAATGGGAGTCTTTTTTCAGAAAAACATTCTAATTTGCTAACTCATTACCTGAAGATAATAGTCACTACTTGGTGTCTTTTGAATAATTTTAACCAGAATTAGCTCCCTGTGGTCAAAATTGATTTAGGATTTTAAAATCAAATTGTCAGTCTTTCTCGAACTTGTTCATAGCTTGCAAATCATGAGGAAGCTATCTCATAGAATTCTCTAATTATAAAAATCAATCTTTTCCAGTTGTATTTTGTTGGAAATTAATACCTCACAGCAGTACTAAGTTCCGGGTTGCATCAGTTCTAGGAACCAAAATTGCAGCTGCAGATACAAAACCAAAAGTCTATGTGATCATAGATGATGGATCAGCTGTGATAAAGACAAAACCGCTTCGTACCTCCAAATGCATTAGGAACATGCAGTCGTATGTGCTATTCCTTCAGTTAAACCTTCATGGACATTTACAGGCTAACCGATTTGATTTATCGATGTACACAGATACACCATTCTGAATGCTGAAAAAGGTCAAAGCATAGTCAAGACATCAAATACAAAGTGACTGACAAAAGTATTCCACCTTAAATATGGCATATATTTTATTGAGACAATGACAACAAGACTGATTTCAACACCTTTCAGGCTTAAGATTGTTCAGATGTGTCAGCAAAATATTGTCATTGGAAAAGGGGAAGAAAGGGTTATAGGTAGCCAGTCTTGAGGGAATTGCACCTTGTAATCATGAGCAAATACATGTTTGATAATCAGAGCCAGCAGCACAGACGTCCTTATAATAATAACCAGTTTAGTTCAAAGACTAGATGATAATGGTATCGAGAAGCTTTCGTTTAAGATATAACCTTATGCTTAGCGCCCCTACATATAACACACTGTTTTTTTATGCAAAAAAGAGACAGATAGCCTTTCATGCTTTATGCTTTCACTGACTGTGATGTTGTGTCAGCTTTACGGTTGTAGGACAAGGGCCTAGTTCTTTTCTTTTTATCATGTCTACCAACAAAGCTATATGATGCATAATCCCCAAATAGCACAGCTTTGGAAAGGTCTACTTTTTATCCAGCAGAATACATCTGCGGTCAAATAACTATCCCCAAAGTAGAAGTACTGAGCCTTCCTAAATAGGAATGGAAGCAATGAAGAATAACAAAGCATATTGTCTGGATTTGGATTAACTTTAGTCAATTGTTGTGGGTATAAGAAGTCGTGCAAAGATTGATGCTATATGTTTAGCCTACGCTGCCCTGAATTATGCAGATGTAAATGCCGACGCTTCAAGATATGAGGGTTGATTGGTAAGTAGTGAGCCTCTCATAGAAGGGGTCAAGCAAGGATGTTTATTTGGAGCTCCTGTATTCTCTGGCTATATAAAGGTGTGCAGCCAAAAACTGGTGTCATTTGGTCTGTTTATGTTGAAGAAGTAGCACTCTAAAGTAAACTGGGCAGGTGGCTTTTGCAAAATGGATAAGGTTGCTGAAAGAGCAGTGATTCAATATCTGTATAAAAAGGATCTAACTTCGAAGGCCATCCATGCAGATATGGTTTCAACACTAGGGGATGATGCCCCTTCGTATACTACAGTAAGGAGATGGGTAGGGGAGTTCAAGCGTGGTAGGCAGTGTCTTGAGGACGACGTCTGCCCTGGAAGGCCTGTCACTATCGCAACACCAGAAATGGTCCATAATGTCCATGATGTTATATCGTATCATAGTGGTGATCTACGATTAAAAAAGACAAAGGTTGGTTAATTTATATGCATCAAGGCTTACGAGCATACGTCTTACATCACATTATTTCCGACCAAATGAAAGGAAACATTGAACTGGTATTAAGTATAACACTTCTTATAGAGATATATTTCACCATAACCATTACCAGAAATTAAAAGGGTCTTAGTTTAAAAGATTGCGTTTTGAAGTAGAAAGTCTGCATGAATTTTATTACAATTGTTGGACAAAAATAATGTGCCTCTAGGTTGATAAGTTATCTTCTTTGCCAAAATGTATTGTTTAAGATATAGAAAAAAGTAATTTTATGCACAGAAAATTTATTTATTATGTTATCTTGTGTTTGAAACTAGAAAGACCTGAAGGTCTTGAGTCGCTCCACAGGCCTGAGCATCATTTAATATTTAATCCAAATTTTGATTAGAATGTTCAATACCTGTGGTTCTTAGAGCAAGAAGAATGTTTGCTACTTGGGAATGGGTTGAAGGAAATTCCAGCTTATGTCAATATTAGCAATGAATATTTTCCTTCTTCCAAACAGATCTAAATTTATCAATTACTCCTTAATATCCTACGTTTCTAACCAGATAATTGCCATTTCGGAAAAGGTTAAATGAAATGGGAGATAATTCCAGTTTAGGTTTTATGCCGTTTTCAACTTCTATGGTCATATCACGGCGGCTGGAGCACCTAACATGAGTTCCTGGTATTTCTCACACCAGTACAACCAAAATATCCAAACCGAGCCTCCAGCTGCTCTGTCACATAGATGATTCACACCCATTGGCTAGAGACAAATGACTTTTGTCAAATGTCAGAATGGATACTGGCCGAGCCGGGGTTCGAACTCGAGACCCCTGCACTGTTAAGGTCTTTGAATTTACCCAGTCTAAAAATTTGCCATCTGCTAATGGGTTAACACTTCACTATGACCCACTCCTTTATTTAGTTAACACATTTGAACACACAGTGTGCACTTCTAAGTATACCCTTAACTCATTACCACACAGTGACTCTTAAACAAGAAGAAAGTAAAGGAAAGAGTGGAAATTCCAGCTTAGGATGATACTGGCAATCTAGACAGATACATAGTCCATAAAATTGCTCAATGATCAATTGAAACTATCTATAGCTAGTTTAACTCATTTCCACACAAAGATACTTTGAAAACATTGTGGAAAATGAAGAAATTGCATGTGACTATCACTTTCTTCATTTTCCACAATGTTAACTTCCCCAAGAGACCTAAAATTGTTGTCTGCAAGGTCTTAGAATTTAGACTAGCCTAAAATTTTGCCCTCTGGTAATGGGTTAACTTGTAACTTAACAACCTCTAAGCACAGCTCCAGATAAGAGGGAGTGATGACTTTTCAAACTGCAATAATTCTCTTATTGTTCATCAAACTCTATGTTGTGGGTACTCATTTGTATTGTCTTGTCGAGACAATTCAAATGAGTACCCACAACATAGAGTTTGGAATTGAAATAATGAAGTTATAATGTCTTCACCCCCACTTATCTGTAGCCCTGTCTAAGAGATAATCATATACAGCAATCAGTAACCCTTCCAACCATTTCACACTTTACTCATTACCTGGCTGAGTTTATGCCATATAAATGAGCTCTTAACTCAGGCAGTGAAATTTCGATCAAACTGAAATATTCACTCATGCAAGGTCTACCAGTAACCAACATTCTGTCCAAATTTTCTATTGATTGGTCAATATTTGTTGTTGCTAGAGTGATAAAAAGCCAAAACGGACATTTTGATATTCAAGGGCAGATAACTCCAGACTTTCTTGTTCAATCTGAATTATTTCGAGGAATCTGAGAGAGGGTCACCCAAAGACCATTCCTGTGAAGTTTGATTGAAATCAATCCAGTAGTTTCTGAGAAGAAGATTTTTAAAGAAAAAGTTGACGACCGGACGGACGGACGGACGCACGCACGCACGGACGCACGCACGACGGACACAACGCCATGACAATAGCCCGCTGGCCTGAAAGGCCAGTGGAGCTAAAAATACATTTTGATGATTTTGTTATATAAAAAAACTTATCAGGTTTTATAGTAAAAGCGGTATTTTCCACCCGTCAAAGGCTGCCATCTTGGAAAGTGGTGGCCATCTTGTAATTTTGATGCACAAAACTTGCTACCATCTTGTTTTCTCATTTTGTTGTGAAAAGTACAAAAATCGGCCAATTATATTAGCTTTTACGGTATAAGAGGTATCTTTCACACGTCATTTGCGGCCATCTTGCAAAATGGCGGCCATCTAGACTTTTTTAGTGGCTAATGGGTTTTTATTAACAAGACATGGTCTTATAAATGTAGAGCTGTGCCAAGTTTGATGCTCGCATCATCAAGTGCATGATTTTTGCACTTATCTGCTTAGCTATTTGCCAGTTTCGCACGTTTGAACGTAATTTACCTGTGACCTCATTCTGACCTGGAATTCTAAACAGACACTAAGCATGCATCCTAACATTGTTTGAAGTAGTCTAGAATATTTCTAGAACTGCTACCTTTAGTTACAAGAATGCCTTGGGTTATTTGTGTGTAATAATAGAACTAACCTTTTACTCAATTTCAATCAAAATTTCGTTAAGTATCGTGCTTTATTTTGTTATTGACCTGAGCGAATTAGCATAAATATGGTAAAATAGTGTATGAAAAGGACAATATAGGCTGTGGATGAGCCTCTGTCAATTCCTGATTCAATTTATTTAACTTCGTTCAAAGTGCTTTCATTTTGTGTGGACGCAAATAATTCTGCTTTATCTACACGCCTTTTTTTTCTTGATTTTTGTACTCATTGACCTTTGACCTCACTGTGACCTTAAATCGAAAAATCACGCTGGGCATCCACCCCTATCTTGTTTGTAATAGTCTAAGGAACAATTCTAGCATGGATGCCGAGCATTAACAAAGAATGCCATCAGGCGTCATCGTAGGATTTATAGTCCGTAGACTAAAACGACAAGTTAAATATATAATAGTGTGGGTTCCAGGCTGATCATTTTTCCCTTTCCCAGACAAGACCCGGTTTTGACGTCCAAAAAAGAATATGCTTGGGAAAACATTGAAACAAAAGAAGAAACTGCTGATGATCAGCAAGTTTATCCTTTTGTCTCAATATTTTGAGTGCGGTGCTCAGATTTGAGTCTGAGAACATACTTAAGTTTTTTCGAGAAACCGGGGCCTGGTGTTTACACCCCTATAGAAAAGGCTTGGGAAAACATGGAGACGAATATACGGATGATAAGCCTTTTCTCCTTTTGCGGCATTTGCCTCAATATTTTCAGTCTTTTATTGTCGATTCTACTACATAAATCCTATCTTCATCAACATTCATTTTGTTGTCTGCTGCAGCTTTCAAATTGGAACTGACCAAATATTGCAGTTTGGGAAAGGGAAAAATATAAAGTGTTTAATAGTCTGTCAAAACAGATAACCCATTTCTTTTCCAAATTGATTGTATCAAAATGCTTTATTGATTTTTATTTACAAAACACATATCTAATAAAAAATGAGCCGCCAAATCTGAGAAAAGGAGACTTGTAATATTTGAGAACATCATGACTCCAGATCTGCTGGTACATATCGCTGCTTTTCAACGACAACCTCGTAACTTCAGCTTAAAACAAGCTGCAGTTACGAGGTTTTCATTGAAAAGCCACAATATGCTCAGTCTGATCTAGACCCATGTTGTTCTCTTCTAGCTTCTTCATGACCAAGCCCCGGTTTCTTGAAAAAACTTAAGTACATACTCATGAGAACATGCTTAACTTCAAATGAATACTCTCCAACGTTGAAGGGTATTCGATTGAAGTTCCTGTGGATTTCGTGTGATTTGAGCACAGTGCTCAGATTTGAGTCTGAGAATGTACTTAAGTTTTTTCGAGAAACCGGGGCCAAAAGAAACTTTAAAATAGTAGCATGAATCCTTCAGAGACTACTTTTGACTACAGTGTGATCTAGAAACATGGTTAAATAAATTGTAAATCTATACACAGGGCTCTTATTTCAAGAAACCAGCTCAAACGTATTTTATCTTAACCTATACCAAACGGCAAAAATTTGGACTGATTCAAATTCAAAGACGTTGGAGACGACAATATCCAGTGAATTAAAATCTACACTTTTTCGATTTTTCTGTATAGAAGACATTGTGGGAAATGAAGAAACTGATTGTCACAAGCATTTCTTCATTGATTGTCACAAGCAATTTCTTCATTTTCCACAAAGTTTTCCAAAACTGATATCTTTTAGGGAGTAAAAAAGAGTCATCGTAAGGTAATGGGTTAAAGTGTATGTGTACAATAGACATGCATATCCACAACTTGGGGTTTGGAAATGACAAAACAAAATAGAATGAAAATTCAAGCTTGTTTCTGATGCTCCCCTGAAGTCCACTCCACATAGCCCTTTTTCAAACAAGACTCGGATTTGACATACCTATAATTAGAAAATAATTGTGAAATTATTGAGGCAAAAGTAGAAAATGCTGATTTCAAGAATTTTCTGCTTTTGCCTCAATTTTTTCCATCTTTGACATCATTTATTGTCTCGTCTAGAACAGCTTTCGAATTGGAGTTGTGTGTATGATTTTGCGAATTGGGAAATGATGATAGAAAGAAATAACAATGTCTGCAAGCTAGGAGCAGTCTCACATGAAAGGGTTGATCTATACCTTACAATGATTCAATCCCTCCTAAACAAATGCTCCACAAATAAATAACAATAACAATAAAATATTTACTGAAAATGAAATGAAGATTTTCTCTTTCAGTCCCCTATGAAGCAATTTCCTATGGGGGGGGGGGGGGCTGAAGCCCCTGTCCAGGCCAATGTCTCAATATTAGGGGTAGGGTTAATAGGGTTTTCCCTAAATTTTCAGTGTAAAATCAGAATAAGCATTTTGGCCAAACTTTAGGGGGGGTTTGAAAGATTGAGAGGGAATAAGAGTGCTACTATATAGTGTCTGAGTTCTTTAAACAATTATTTCTAAGTACTGCTTTTTGATTTTTCATAACCTTTTTTCAACATCTCAAAAATTATGACTTGTTTTTGAAAAAAGTATGTGAATTTTTTTTCATAAACTTTCTCTTAAAATATTTAGACTTCATTATGGTAAGGAAAAGAGCTTAAAGCATCATCTTTTATATTGCTGCAGTATCACACATTCATCCAAACTTAACTGCTTCAAACCTCTTCCATAGTCATCACATAGTGAATAAATTAACCATGTAATCCATTCACACACAAAGTGATATTCAATTGTCCATGCTCTTTCTCTTCTATACCGTTCCTTCTTTCTGTCAACCTGAAAACGTCCGAAATGAATAGTTATTCTTATCACAAAATTCAAATTCAAAACTCATTGAGGTACAAAATATTGAGGAAATTTTGAAAATGCTGGTTATCAGCATTTTCTTCCTTTCCTTCACTGCTTTCACTATATTTAACTTAAAGTAAGTGAGTCAAAAAGTAGCATTGTTTGGAAAAGAGTTAAATGTCATCCATTTCTGAAATTGTAGTACAGTATTTCGTTATGTACATTACAATTCAGTTGATTCCATTCTATAAAACGGAGGCAGCTATCGAATATTCTAAACACGAAAATAAAGTCAATGGACAATGGAATATGAAATCATCAAAACAAAATGTAAGTATTGAAAACATTATATTAAAAACGAAAATGAAAAACAAGAAGTGTTTGTGAAAAACTTATGCCCTCAAAAAGGCCAATGTTTAGTCTCCATGTTAAGTTTCGGACAAACAGAGAGACAGATAAACAACAGTAAAACAATAAGCAGTATGCCGTCAATCTTTCGATATGGGGGCATAAAAATAAGCCCATAGTCCATTGACCCTTTGGATAATCTGATTCATTAAACGAGGAAAAGATATTCATAAGAGAATAATTGACATTTGACATTGAATTGTTCTACAATCTTTTCGTTTTAGTCCAATTAACTTGTGCAATTTTACAAAACAATACCATTGTTCTCTATTTTCAAGGGAGACAATTCAAACAAAAAGAAACATGTACTTACTGTCCTTTTGTTGCTGCTGCTGTTGTTCTAATAACTTTTTCTCAGCTACCTCATTTGCCCTTTTCTTGTAATTTCTCCATTTTAAATAGCCAGTATATGAACAAAATCCTACAAATAACCACATTGGTAGGTTGGATTGCTGTTGGAAATAAGAAATGAAAATATTGATACATAATAATCACAAAGTATGCCTTTCATGTTTAACAATAATAACCAGTATAATGTCTTCACTTAAGATTGTTATAACATATTTATAAGATGTACAATAGCATTTCCCATTTTTTAACAATCCTAGATTGGAATAATATACCGGTATTGCCATTTATATACCAAATTTAGTCATGTCAAAATTTGATAATGGTAACAACTGTAGGCACTTACAAATATTTCACCTTTCAACCCATAAAAATGTGATTATGCGTTTTGATGCCTCACAACATAAAGGCTTTGGAAAACATTGTGGAAAATGAAGAAATTGCTTATGACAAGCAAATTCTTCATTTCCAATAATGCTGAACTTTTCTTCCCAGAATGACCAATATTGAAAAACTTTATTGAAAATTCACTTGAAATTGTTGTCTGCATAGCCTTTTAAACAAATTAAAAAAAACAATTTCAAACTAGAATACTCTTTTGCTATTTGTATAAGAGTTATGGGTTCAAAAATATTACCTCTTCTTATCTGTAGCCCTACACAGCTCAGTCTAAAGTATTCATTTAATTATTGTTTCAATGTTTTGATTGAAAGCATTTCCTGAACAACAAAATCTCAGAATGTTCTATTTCAAAAGCTGCTGAAGACTACAACATACATATGTGAGTATACATATTAATAAAGATGAGATTTGTGTATCACATGGCTTAGAAAATATTGAGCCAAAAGGAGAACATTTTGATCATCAGAATGTTCTTCTTTTGCTTCAATCTTTTCCCGGGCCTTTTCTTCCAGGGACATAAAAAGCATACCTTATTGGAGGAATAATTATAATACAAATTATTAATTTATTACCTTTACTTTCTTGACTCTGGTATGAACTTGACCCATTATGAACTGTTCTGAACTCTCTTTAGTTGGTATTACAATGGAGGTCTTTTTAATCTCTGGTATATTATACTTCTGTTGAAGATAACATTATGGGAATACATTCAAGTAAACCAATTGCCAGAAGAAGCAGTTTGCACCATTTCAGTAGGGGCAACCTAGTTGCAATAATGTAACCGAAACCTTTTTGAATTTTGATCACAAACCAATACCCATCATCAAGTTTGTGGCTACGATATCGCAGCAAGGGGCAACCCAGCATATTTCAAATCAGCCCTAGACATTTTGGCCAATAAAGCATCAATTCATCTCCCATTAACTCCCGATAGGGGTCAAACAGAGTACTCGCGGCTGTGACGTCACGGAAATCATATCGAGGTTGTTCCCTGGAAGTCTAGTCATTAAAAATTCGGAGCTCAATTTTTTAATTAATTTTTGTTGTTATAGAGGTTAAATTGGTGTAAACGACGATCTACGAATACTTCTGGAATATTGTGATAGTTTAATCAGAGATTACTTGGAGAAAAAGGTACGATTTCTGTGTTTTTTCTATTTTTATCCTAAGGCTTATCAGTAATTCCTTTGTGTTACTCGACCACGTGTATCAGACTCCAGTTACCATGAAAATCATGCTGGATTCTTTTACTATCTACCTAATGACAAAATAGTCTAATGACTTGCGCTGAAAATATGAAAATATTGCGCAGCCTTAATAGGCATACAGGTCGACAAATTGTTGATCTGGTCATTTCCCAATGGAAGGAAGATACAAAAATTGTATATTCCGTGTTCTAATGAACAAAGAAAGCACGCTGCAAGCAGCTGCACATTGCAAATTCTGCCACATATTTCAACACGATACAGAATTCTTTAATCCTGTAGTTCTAATGAATTACGGACTAATAATTTTATGGTAATTTAGGATTGTGGTCTAGTTAAAAAATTTCTGGGTTTTGATTACAATGAACAATTCGTAATTGGGCCTCTGTTTTGGCTTTCAGTTAGACGGGGGGTCCAGAATGGATAAAAGCAGTCATTCGGAAAGTCACGTGACACCACAGACCAGTCACGCGGTAACGCCAGGGCCCTCTAGCCCCGCGAAAAAGAAATCGGATCACGTGACTATACAAAGCGGTCATGTGACAGGACCGGAAGAAAACAAACAATCGAAAACGAGGCTGACTGACTCTCAAATCCAAAAATTTATGGAACAAAGCGAGAGCATGCTTAAGACTTTCGCCAATAACATGAAAACTTATACAGCCCAACAATCGAAAATCAACTCGTTGTCGTCAGACATGAAAGAAATCAGGGACGAGTTAAAATCTTTGAAGCGTCCGGCAGAGCGGGCACCTGCGGAAGAGACTTCCGCTAAGCGTCCAAAGCACGTTGAGGAAAAACAACAACAACAATCGACCCTAGCGAATATTTCCGAGGCCGAATCAGAGGATGAAACTTCGGATCTCGACGGTTTACTTCGCGGATCGGCGGATCCGAATACTGATACGGAAGAAGATCCAAATTTCTCCGAAATGTTTGCGGATTATGACGATTTTTTCTCGTCGGAACAGCAAACCGGGCCAGGTATTTCAACCAAAGTTGCCGAAATATTGAATAATTCACTTCGACCGACCAAACGGATTCAGGATGATAAAATAAAAAATCTTGAACAAAAATACAAACGCCCCGAAAATGTCACAGCATTACAATGTCCAACAATTCCAAATATTTTGTGGCCACAACTGAAAAACAACACAAGGTCTATTGACATTGGCCGGGCCAACACCATCAAACATCTTAATCGGGCAGCTGTCCCTCTCGTTTTGGCCATTGATAACGCCTGCAGTGCACAAAAACAAGACTTGAACCAACTGAAGACCTACATGAAATCCAGATATTGAATTGCATACGGATGCAAGTTTATTAGGTTTTGGGGCATGTATCAAAAGCCTTGATTTACAGACTAATGGTATCTGGTCAGAAGAGGAAAAAACTCTACACATTAATATTTTAGAAATAAAGGCGTGTCAAATTGGCTTAATGGCTTTATGCAAGGACATGACGCGTAAGCATATTCGCATATATACCGATAACACAACTTGTTGTGCTTACATTAACAATTTTGGAGGAAAATGCAGTGATCTAAACGAAATAGCACGTTCAATCTGGTTTTGGTGCATTAAGCGGAAAATTCATCTCAGCGCAGCTCATATTGCTGGGGTTGAGAACGTGGACGCTGACAATCTTTCGCGAAAATTCAATGATGATCTAGAGTGGTCCCTAGATGAAACTGTGTTTGGAATGATATGCAACAAATTCAGTCCACCGGACAGAGATTTATTCGCTTCGCGCCTGAATTTCAAATTAAAGGACTATGTGTCACGATTGCCGGATCCTAATGCGATCGCAGTTGATGCATTCTCCATGAATTGGTCATCGTCGCTGAATTATATTTTTCCTCCTTTCAGTTTACTTCCTCGGATACTGCAGAAATTGTTGGAGGATCAAGCGGAGGCCATTCTAGTAACGCCGGGGTGGATTACTCAGTGTTGGTGGCCAAAGTTAACTACATTAGTTACAGAGCCGGGTTACTTTTTGCCAAACCCTCAGTTGATTCTGCGACTACCGCACAAACCGACATTTCGTCACCCGTTAAAGAAAATGCAACTGGCGGTTTTCCGTGTATCCGGGAAGCCCTTCAGAAGCAGGGTTTCTCTGGAGCAGCAACTGACCTCATCATTAATGGATGGAGATCATCCACACGCACTCAGTATGCAAGTAATATAAACAAATGGCTTAAGTTTTGTGATAAGTCAAAAACTTGTCACATTCAACCAGCAGTTCATGAAGTTGTGGAATTCTTGACATATTTGTACTCTCTTGGACTGAGCTTTAGTGCTCTTGGAACTGCTCGAGCAGCTGTAAACGCATATACATTTATGTGCTCTGGCTTAGACTATAGTGGCAATAAAGTTCTAAAGAACTTCATGAAAGGTGTATTTAACAACCGACCACAATTTCCAAAGCACCCTTCAGTTTGGGATGTAAATACTGTTTTTAGTTTTTTATTCTTGCTGCTTAGTGCACAAAGGTGCCAAACTCTGCATGTAATACATGTAGATGATGTGAAATTCACTGACCACCAAGTCATAATTCATACCAATCATCTTTTAAAGCAATCTAGGCCCTCGTATCACCTGGGTCCTATATACTTAAATAAGTATTCAAGAAATAAGAAATTATGTATTTATGAAACTTTCAAAGAATATTTGTCACGCACTGCGTCTCTTAGGCCATTGACAGAAAACAAATTATTGATAAGCACTCAGGCGCCACACAAAGGTGTAGCTAAATCTACAGTTGCGCGATGGGTAAAACGCATTTTAAATAACGCGGGAATAGACACTTCATACACTACCCACAGCACTAGATCGGTTTCTACAAGTCTGGCACACTCCAAAGGTGTGTCAATTGAGAAAATTAGGTCAACAGCTGGTTGGTCAAATGCAAAAACTTTCTACAAATTTTATAAGAAAAATGTTGTTTCTAAAGAAACTGTAGAGCAGGCCGTATTGGATGGTTGAACAATGTTGATTCTTTAGTTGTGTTTTAGATATAGTTAAGTTACTTAGTTGCATTAAATAATTTTTGTGTACAAAGTTAGTGTTCATTAAAAAATCCGCTCTAAATTCTCTGTTTGACCCCTATCGGGAGTTAATGGGAGATGAATTAGATAATTTAAACAAGACTTACCGTCAGGGAAGTTGAAGTTTGAATGGTAATTCATCGACCATAACTCCCGAAGGGGATCAAACACCGCTCCCACCCACCCTTAATTATTGGGAGATTTTTTAATGTTGCTATCGATATGAATCACTTGCTATAATTGCAATTGATCATATCTTCGCGTGAGCTCTGAAGACTGATTTCCGTGACGTCACAGCCGCGAGTACTCTGTTTGATCCCCTTCGGGAGTTATGGTCGATGAATTACCATTCAAACTTCAACTTCCCTGACGGTAAGTCTTGTTTAAATTATCTAATAATTCAGGGATTGTTGGATGAAAAAGAAAACTGGGCATTTCCAGTAATCAGTGTATTCACAGATTGAATACCAATGGCATTAGCCCTTTCCCAAACGACAAAATTTAAGGTTTCTCCAATTTGAAAGCTGGTGCAGACGACAAAATGGAATTTATGTGCAATATAGCGCAGAAAATAATGAGGCAAAAGTAGAAAATGCTGATCATCAGCATTTTCTTCTTTTGTCTCAATGTTTTCACCAGTCAAGTCTATTCTATCAGGGTCGTCAAAACCGGGTCTTGTTTGGGAAAGGATTAATACCTTGTTTAAATATTTTCCTGTCATGAATATATTTCAGAGCAAGGTGAAACTAACCATGATATAGGAACAAAACATGATTACATCCAAGCCACCAGCTGGTCCTCACCTCTTTTTTAAAGATGATTCTAATCCATTAATAATATGAAAGACAAATGACTGTTTCGTCGAAGCTATCAGCATATGTTTGTGTGTATTTTCCCCCACTTATCGAGGCACCACTAGCTGAACTAGTGTATGGTAACTAATCTACATGTAACTAGTGCTCTATATACAGTGAATAACTTTGAACAGAAACAAACTTTTCTAACTCGAAACATTTTAAAGTGACATTTCAGAATTTTTTGTCATAAATTTTACTTTTATTTTAATCTGAAAGAGCATATTTCCTTATGAAAATTCTGAAAATTTCAAGCCAAAATATTGCGCCGTTTATGTGAAATCTATATTTTTGTGTTAAAATTGAACAAATTGTTGTGGACAACAGTTCGGATTTATATGCAATTTATCGATTATGTCTCAACTTTGAATGCGTGTATCTCGCTTACTGGCAACAACTTCAAACAAGAGGCCCAGAGGGCCTTATCGGTCACCTGAATCAAATGAGCAGACACAGTTAAGGAAAATGTTAAAAGTTAACTAATAGCGCACCCCCCAGCACCACCATTTCTTAACAGTTTTTTTTTCTCTTGTACAAACTTATTTAAAGACTCAAATACCAAATGTGAATTCAATCCAACAATAGAACATTTCTTAATATGTACCCTATTTACCCCCTTTTGGCCCCTTTTGGGGCCTCAAAGGGAGATAACTCCATGATTTGTATAAATCTCAAGCGGCTTCCCAATGGGATGCTTCCTGCCAAGTTTGGTAGAAATCTGTCTCAAAAAAATGTAGAAAATGTTCAAAGTTTAGTAATAATGTGAACCCCTCCCATCCCCGATCCCCAGCACGACCATTTATTGACAGATTTTTTCTCTTCTACAAACTTTGTAGTCCTTGCCCTAAAGACTTTAACTTCCAAATGTGTATTCAATGCAACAGCCGGTTCATGAGAAGAAGATTTTTTAAGATGTACCCTATTAACCCCCTTTTTGGGACCTCAAAGGGAGATAACTCCATGATTTGTACAAAATCTGAAGCGGCTTTCTATTTTAGGATGCTTCCTGCCAAGTTTGGTTGAAATCCGTCCAATGGTTCTTAATAAGAAGTCGAAAATGTTAAGTTAACTAATAACGCGACCCCCCTCACATCCCCCATCCCCAGCACGGCCATTTCTGGACGGATTTTTTTCTCTTGTACAAACTTTGTTGTCCTTACCCTAAAGACTCTAAATACCAAATGTGAATCCAATCCAACAGCCGGTTCATGAGAAGAAGATTTTTTAAGATGTACCCTATTTAACCTCTTTTAGGCCCCTTATGGGGCCCCAAAGGGAGATAATTCCACGATTTGTACAAATCTGAAGCGGCTTCCCATGGGGATGCTCCCTGCCAAGTTTGGTTGTAATCCGTCCAATGGTTCTCAAGAAGAAGTCAAAAATGTTAAGTTATCTAATAACGCGACCCCCCCCTCACATCCCCCATCCCCAGCACGGCCATTTCTGGACGGATTTTTTTCTCTTGTACAAACTTTGTTGTCCTTGCCCTAAAGACTCTAAATTCCAAATGTGAATCCAATCCAACAGCCGGTTCATGAGAAGAAGATTTTTTAAGATGTACCCTATTTAACCCCTTTTAGGCCCCTTATGGGGCCCCAAAGGGAGATAACTCCATGATTCATACAAATCTGAAGCGGCTTCCCATGGGGATGCTCCCTGCCAAATTTGGTTGTAATCCGCCCAGTGGTTCTCAAGAAGAAGTCGAAAATGTTAAAAGTTAACGCACGACGGACGACGCACGACGCACGACGCACGACGACAGACAAAACACGGTCGCAATAGGTCACCATGACCTTCGGTCAGGTGACCTAAAAACTAATAGTATTTATACTCATTAGAATAACCAATCTTGACATCAAGACATACTTTAAAAAATTTAAATTGGGATGAAATGTCCCTTTAACCCGTTCCCAAACAACAGAATATTAGGGTGATCCACTTCAAAAACTGCCAAAAATGACAAAATGGATGATATTAAAGATAGACATTGTGTAAAATATTGCACAGAAAATATTGAGACAAAAGGAGAAACTGCTGGTTATCAGCAGTTTCTTCTTTTGTTTCAATGTTTTCCCAAGCCTTTTCTATTAGGGACGTCAAAACCAGGTCTTGTTTGGGAAAGGGTTAACAAGTGGAAGAGAAGAGGCAGTAAGTTTTACCTCACTGCTACCCACTTCAAACAGCTGGGTAGACTGAGGCTGACAATTAAGTGTCTTGCCCAAAGACACACCTTCCCCGAGCGGGGCTCGAACTCGTAACCACCGGGCTACAAGTCGAGGGCGCTATCCACTGCGCCACTGAGGCTATCAGCAGGATAATGTGAAAGCGTGACAGTGAGTGCCATCAGGGATGGGGTAATTAGTAATGTGTAATTAGCATTACATGTAATTAATTACTTAATTACTGTAATTGAATGTAATGTGTAATTGAACCAAAATTCAATTACATGTAATTGAAATGTAATTAATTACATTGTAAAATTGATGTAATTATCAATTACATTTTCAATTACTTCAATTACTTTTTGTGTTTTGAGGTTGTAAAATTGGATTGTGAATAATAGTTATATCATGTATCATGGATATTGATAATAACCTTCTGCTTTTCCTAACTACATAATATGATTATTATATCACCTAGGAAATGGATTAGTCATTTGTATAAAGATGTATAAAGGAATAAACAGATAACCAGCATTTACTCCATATCCTCAATATTTCTTTTGCTATATAATGTACATAAATTCCAACTCCCATGTAATAGTGTGTAGAAAATTTCAAATTTGTCTAAAACTATAAAATTATAATTCAAACTATTTTAAAAGGAGAAAATGTTATGAAAGAATTATTATTTTTCCCCATCTTTTCCTAAGCCTTGTCTGCTGTTAGGGACTTCAAATTTAGAGCATTATTGTCTTAAGTTATGGACATAATAAATACCTGTGTTATTAAACCCTTTCCTAAACAAGACAAGGTATTGTCATTCCAAGTAAAAGCAGTTGGTGAAAACATTGAGGAAAGGAAGGAATTGCTGATAACTTTAGCAATTTTCCCTTCCTTAAGTTATTTGTACTGATATAATATGGAAATGTCATCAACTTTTGTTTAATCATTTGGTAAGCAGCAATTCATTTCAAATTCTATCATTCCAAAAATTGTGCCATTTGGGAATGGGTTAACCTGAGGTACTCTGCATGACAGACGGTTATCCATTTTCACACCTTTGCCTGGGGGCATAGAGAGTCAATATTGCACCCTTTGTGTATTTTAGAGAGCTTAGTGCAAAAATATTGTAACTGCTTAAAAATTTATCTGCACATAAGTTAACCTGTCCTGAACGATAATTGTCAGCCTATTGGGCATCAAATCGAAGTTAGACAAGAGCCGTCAGAGACAGACAATGCTCCCCGAATAAGGCATTGTCACAATAATTTTATGCCATGCAGAGCTAACATAAAGCTAGCAAATGTTAAGCCCCCTTTTTGCATGACATAATTTTTATACCCATATTTCACATAGTTAATTGTCAAGGGCATCTGATTTACTACTCAAATATGAAATTTCATGAAATTCGGACGGACGGAATGACGGACAGACAGGATGGACGGATGGACAGACAGACAAAGCGGCGACTTTATGCTCTTCCTTCGGGGAGCATAAAAATTCATATCTTATTGCAAAGAAAATATTGAGGGAGAATGAAAATTTTATGATTATCAGCAATTTCTTCTTTTCTCTTGATCTTTAATTCCCCCAACCATTTCTACTATGGATGTTATAACCAGGTCTTGTTCGGGCAATGGTTAAAATAACTTGGGCTAAGCTTTCGATTACTGGAGTACTGAAACAATTTCTAGCTTAATTTACTCTCGTGTGATATATCCATTGAGATTATTTTTGTCATTTTCATTCAGTTACAAACTGGACTGTGGAGTGGACATAGATTTTAGTGGAGAAAATCAATCTATTTGTTCATTTTGAATTGCATGAAAATAAATCAGGAACAATTTAGGCAAAATGAAAAAAATAGCCTAGTCTAGGCCCAAGATTTGATACAGTTTCCAGAAGAACAAATTTTAGTCTGATCCAATTCAAAGATATTTTAGAAGACAATTGCAAGAAAATGAAATTTTACATGTTCGTGTCCATCCTGGAAACTGTGGGAAAAGCATGGTAAACAGTTAATTAAAGCAACAACAAAACTATTGAAGCAACCTCTTGCCTCAAAGCATGAACTCCCTGAAGAAAAGGAAAAAATTGGTTATCAGCTGTTTCTTCTTTCTCATAAAAGGTTTTTAAACTATACTATTCTAATGAGTCACCAAAGCTAAGTCTTGTTTTATCCAAATACCAAGTTCCAGAATGGTTTCATTTTAAAGGCTCTACAAACAACAAAGTGATTGTAATAATAATAATAATAAAAATAATGATAATAATAAAGACTTTATTTAAAGAGGCAACACAGTCTTCCCTGTGAGCTAAATTGTCACAAGAAGTGGATATGTTTTGTATTATAGTCCTTGGGCCAGATATGGTTGGAGTTACCACTAAAATGGACAAAGGGACACCTATATATCTTGAAAGACCTATCCAAAGGAAGAACAAAAATGCTATGATATCCACTCTGCAGAGTAGCTATACCTCAGAATGTGCATTTGAAATTTGATAGGGTTTGGATATTTGAAAATCAGTGCAAGGTTTTGAAATGTTTAAAATAATGTGGCTTTACTGTTTTCTATACTAAGCATACACTGCATATATAAACCAGATGCATAGAAATACAATTCATGTTGAATAATTTGTCCTACACAGCATGTATATGGAAAAAATCACAACAGGTATATCCATAAAGGGAGGTAATAAGCCGAGCAAATTACATGCTTTTCAATATGGAGTATGACATTATTATGTCATAAGCCAAAAATGAAAACCCTCTGTATTTTCTGGAACCTGTTAATGAATTCTGACTGTTGTTCCATTTCAAAGTGCCGGATAAGCAAAATTTAACAACCTTCTTGTTTCCATGGCAACTGTCTTCTTATAGAAGTTTCAGCACTAGCTTCAACTAATCGCAAAAAAAACCATTTTAAAACTATTATAGTAATAAAACATACATTTCAGTTTTGAAATGTTATTTTGTTAAGACATCTCTTACACAAAACTAATTAGTATGCTTATGAATATTAATAAGAACTTTAATAACAAGATCGTGAAACACAAATGCCCAAGGAATGGCAATGTTTAATCCGAGTCTTCTCTGATGTAAATACGCTCTTTGATATTTTGATTTTTCGCTATTTACATCAGAGAGCGTTGCTCTTTGAAAACAGCGGAAAGTTCGGTAATGTTACAAGTAACTTGAAGCTTTGTTTTTGTGTATCATATCGAATCACTCGGTAAAACACTGTGGGGTATAGATCAATAAATCATTTTTTGCCATACCTGACCAAAAATTTCATTTCAAATCGGCCTGCTGGATGAGTATAACCTTTGGTTTTGAATGGAAGGTCAAGGTAAACAAAGGCTGCTCAGGTGAGGGTTGTTGCAAAACATTGCCTATTAACCTTTTAGAAATACTTTTTGGTCGTAATTTTTTTCAGCAGCCATAACAATAAATGGTTCATTTATCGATATCATCAGGGGTTTTAACGATAGCGTTTAAGATCGGACGGTGAACGATGCGCAACAATTTGTTGCGAACTTCTTGATTTTTTCAAAGAGCAACGCTCTCTGATGTAAATAGCGAAAAATCAAACTATCAAAGAGCGTATTTACATCAGAGAAGACTCGGATTAGGCAATGTTAAGTTTTTATGCTAAGCTTTCGAGGTAAGGATTGATAAGGGTTAATGAATGACCTTGAGGAAGGTCATATTGATATTGCACGAGCAGATAAATATCATTGTTCAAAAGAAGGTTACATACAAAATTATAGCTTTGTATGTCAAATATTTTTGGAGAAAAGGCCAGTTTTAAGTTTTCATACAGACAGATGGACGGACAGACAGACAGACAAGAGTAAAACAATATGCTCCTGTGTGTTTAGATTGCTGAAATGAGACATTTCTGGTTGCAATGTAAATATGATGTGTGTTTTATACCGTAATTCAAAATGTAAAATAACACAAATAATCAATTATTACTTCGTTGGCAAATTATGGACAATTATGGGTAAACTGCATGTAGATCTAAAAGGAGATAAGAAAGAGACGGGGAACCAGTATACAGTATTTTTGACAGCATTTGGGGTAAAGGATAAATTCCTGTTGTAAGCCCTTTAAGGTTTACGTTTTTTAAAAGTAGGTCAAACTCATAGGTCAGGGTAACTAGGTCAAAGGTTATGGTCCCAAATAAATGGGCGTGGTGGGAGTCCTCATCCGGAAGGTTTCAAACCAAGGCCAAAGAAATTCAAGACTTAACCATCTGCATGCAAAGTCGCATAACTATCACCCTTCCACTTCTGTTTGTTTCTTGCCCCTCTCAATACCATCCTGAATGACACTGGACATGGATATGACATCCAAGGCAAGATCAACCATCTTTTCTACCTGGATGACCTAAAGACCTTTGCCAAGAACGATCACCAGCAAAAACAACTGCTCTAGACAGTAAAGGTCTTTAGTGATGACATATGTATGCAATTTGAACTGGACAAGTGTCTAAAAACCACCTTCAAAAAAGGAAAACTAACATCAACATCTGACATACAGCTAGGAAGAGACAACATCATCAAGAAACTAGACCAAGACTCTAAATATGAATACCTTGTGTTAATGAAGGTGACGGAATTCAACATGCAGCAATGAGGGAAAAGATCAGAAAAGAGTATTACAGAAGAGTTAAGGCTTGTCATCAAGAGTGAGCTAAAAGCTGCAGATAAGAATGAAGCCATAAACACCCTGGCAGTGACAGTTGTCACATACAATTTCAATATCATAAACTGGCAAATGCAAGAAAAAAGGAAAACTTGACACAAAGACCAGACAGTTACTAACAACAGAAAGAATGCACCACCCAAAGGTTGACGTTGAAAGATTGTACCTACCACGAAAGATCGGTGGTAGGGGCCTCTCATAGATTGAGATGGCATAAACACGTATTTGGAGACAACACAAGACAACCTGCTACATCTAATCCGGGAACATGAACGTAACAAGAAACTTTACTCAATCTCAGAGCAAGCCAGAAAATTCATTCAAGAACTGAACATTGCACAAACGACAAGAAATGGAGAAGAATCCATCACATAGTTTGCCAAAAGAACAAGACGGACAAAGGCAAATGCCCAAAAGGGGATGACACAAACATGGAAAGCCAAACCAATGCATGGGCAATACCCGTAAGGTTTGACAAACCAGATGTTGACCAAGATCAGACACATAAGTGGCTCTCTAGTGCAGGTCTTAATGCAGAAACAGAGGGAATGGTGAAAGCAGCACAAGATCAGAGTTTGGCTACAAGAGCATATCACAACAAGATCATCAAAGATGGTACAGCTCCAAAGTGTAGACTATGCAACCAATATGATGAAATTGACTCGGGCTGTCCAACATTAGTGCCAACATAGTACATTCAAAGACATGACAAGGCAGCAGGGTACATTCATAGGAAAATCGGCAAGCAATTTGGACTCCCAGCAAACAAAAAATGTATGAATATCAACCAAAAACTGTCGTACAGGGACATGTCAGTGAATAATGGTACAGAGATCAAGGCTAACAGACAAGACATCATCATCAAGAACAAATTGGACAAGACGTTCATCATGCTTGACATGACGGTTCCTTCTGAAAGAAATGTCTCCGTTCAGGCACTTGAGAAACTATCAAAATACAAAGACCTTGAGATAGAAGTAGCCAGAATGTGGGGTATGGAGACGACAACTGTATAAGTCGTTGTAGGTGCACTTGGTCTCATTAAGAAGGGACTTGACAAAATATTCAAACAAATCCCTAGTGCATCAGTTATCGAGGAACTGCAGAAGATCATACTCCTCGGAACCGCACATGCCATCCAAAGAACGCTGTATATAATGAAAACACTATAATTGCAAAATTTATACCTTCTGTCATAGATCTAGCTATCCCCTAAAGAATCTGCTATACATGTATACGACCTACAACCTTAATTCTAAACGATGTCAATAAACTTTCAATATACATGTATTGCAGTTGCCCTTTTTGATGTGTTTTGATTCTACTTTGAATTCTAAAAGTATCAAACGAGATCATTTGAACCATCTAATCAGTTCTGTTCATCATCATAATCATTCAATCATTAGTTTAAATTGTGCAAAGAAAGTGTTAAAATATTTAACAATTATTTATAATAATGTATTCAGTTTACTGTATCTGTGTTTTCCTAAACTTTAGGGACATTATTTTCTATTTGATGTTGGATTTAGGGTGTATTATTTTACGTTCAAAAGGGTTGTTTAGCCCTTATATTTAAGCAGATTTACAGTAAGATGCAAAATTACGGATACTAAAAAATGATTGAATCTTGCATGAAAATGAGTGAATGTGCCAAACGAATGAGCATTAACTGTTACTAGATAACATAACAGATGCTGATCTTAGAAGCAAGAGCAAATGCCAAGTTTGAAAGCAATAGTTATGACAGAAACAAACTTATTTGTGACAGATGTTTGAAAGATGCTCATTAAAGTTTGATGAAGAATTTCTAGGCAACAAAAAGGTAAAAATTGCTCGACATTAAATGCTAGATCAATAGATATCTGTCTTGAGGTTGGTACCATGGTCATAGAGGTATGTGCAAAGTTTTAGAGTAATGGCGTTAGTAAAACAGAGATATGACACTTTTACCAAACAAAAACCTAATTCGCAAAAAGGGTCACAGTTTTAAGTAATGTCATTAATATTCGCGAATATGCAAATAAGGTAATTTGCATAAAATTTATGGTGAATTATTGAGCAAGTCATAAACTTTCATTTGATACCATTCTTACATCTGTAGGTCAATATTCAACCAAGACATGACCAAAAACGTTTTGGAATGACTGAACAATTTTATAGGGTTAAGGGCTTAAATAAGGTTTATGACCCAAAGCCCCTACGGCCAAATTAAGTGCAAACATCCCTCAAAATGTTTGATATATTAATTTTCTTTAAGGTTTAATATGTTTACGTAATTCCCCTGCACAAAAATGCCTCGTTTTGGAAAGTATTTATCAAATTTCCGTAGAAAATCGCAATTTTAGGAAAATTCATGAATATGCAAATGAGCTAATTTGCATTACATAACTGAAAGGGAAAGAATAAGTCATAAGCTTTCATTTGATATCATTCTGACAACTGTGTGCAAATATTCAATGAAGATATGGCCGAATTCATTTTCAAAATTTACATAAGTAATTTGATAGGGCTAAGGGTTTAGATAAGGGTTACGGCAAAAAGCCCAACCGCCAGAGTGTAAACAAGGCTCAAAATGTTTCTGATAAAATGTTCTTTAAGAAAAATTATGTTTTCAAAATTCCCCCTGAAAAGAAACGCCTTGTTTTGGAAAGTATTTATCAAAATTTTCGCCAAAAAAAAGAATTTTAAGGGAAATAATTAATATTCATGAATATGCAAATGAGATAATTTAAATAAGATAATTACAAACAAAAGAGCGAGTCATAAGCTTTCATTTGATACCATTTTGACACCTGTAGGCCAATATTCAATGGAAATATGACCAAATAAGTGTTATAAATTTGAATGCAAAAAATGATAGGGTTAAGGGTTTAAGATAAGGGTTACAGTCAAATGCCCCGACGGCCAGAGTGCAAACAACGCTCAAAATGTTTCTAAGATAATGTACTTTATGAAAAACTATGTCTTCTTGCATTAGAAATAAATAATAATTATAGAAAAATACTTTTTTGAATATTTCGGCCAGTTCTTATACTTGATTGCACATAAAGCATATTTTGAAGAGGAGTAATGACGTCATAATAATTACATAATTTAAAAAAATCATGATTCATCAGTAGTGAAATACATGCTCATACATATGAATTCAAATAAATAGATTTAAACATTCATTTGATATTTTTTATGAATTTTTCCCTTTCCCTTACCCCAAACCAGATTGTCATTCACGTCGTGAAGGGTACCTATATAAAGGTAAGGGTAAAACATATTTAGCTACTCTTCATGTCGGATATCATCACTGAAAAACATCCGTCAGATGTATATCTACAAATATATATAGGTGTCCTTTTGTCCTTTTTTCTGGTAATACTTACCCCATTTTCCTGGTCCTGGCCCAAGGACTATTACATCAAATTATACAATACAGATGGAAAAGAAGAAAATGTTGATTGTAAGAACGTTCCTTCTTTGTCGCAAAGTTTTCTAAAGTAACGTGTAATTGTAATTAATTACATAGGCAAAGTAATTGTAATTTAATTAATTACATTTGAAAATGCATGTAATGGTAATTGTAATGGTAATTGAAGATTTTCAATGTAATTGTAATGGTAATTAATTACATTGCAATGTAATTGACCCCAACCCTGAGTGCCATGATACAAAAATTACAATACCAAATTATTTGTCACATGAACAAATACCAAATTCATGACCCTTTATATGCTAAAATATGTTGAGAGATAGTAATTTTGTATTTAGGTAATCATTTTGTAGAAATTACATAAGAATTGTTACGAAGACTTTTGGGGACGAATTAAAACGTCTTTCTTTCACGATCGGAACTTATAATGAAAAGATGTACTACATAACATAAATACCCCATTTGTTTTCTGTGCTATTGAATTCGACGGTCGAAGCCGACCAGATGCCCTGTCAAACCCGTAACTCATGACCTTTCCATGTAGATTTCCTCGATACAAAACAACAGGAAGCTACTTTCGTTTTCAGACAACAAGCGCGCACCTGCGTGATCTCACGTGACTGCCACGAGAATTGGTAAATTGTTTAGATGTTGCTAGGTTGATAACAGGAAAACTGTTGATTGAAGAGTCGTTTATCACAACTACCGCTGAAACATTACACAGCGAAAACATTTAAACGCGTGGAATAAACAGTTGTGAATTTAAGTGAAGCCATTGTTAAAGATGGCGAGTTATCTAAGGGAACTAGAAAAAGACGGACATTTACCAGCGATTCGGCCCTCATCGGCGGGCTACAATATTGACATTTCAACGCGCCGAGTTGCTTTTGAGGATGATCGACCGCGGCCAAGATCACCTCGATCTAGATCGCCAACAGTCGGAATACATCTTAGACGAGCAGAGAGTCCAGTGTTTCAGCCCCGGCCCCCTTCACCCGGGGGTAGTAGACGACAAGTTCATGAGGTGGGTTGTTTTTAAAATTAGGACAATGGCGGGGTAGCAAGTAGCAACTGGTTTATTTTGAAAGTATGTTTACTTTATGAAAATATTGACATAGTCATGATAGTTACTCAAAAGATTGAATGGAATAATGGACATGGAAAACTGTTCAAAATCTATTCTGAAATCTGAAGATGCTGAGTAATGAAATTCTTATTTCAATTCAAAACTAGATGTTTATGTTTTTAAACCTTTCCCAAACAAGACCTAGTTTTGACATCCCTATTGGAAAAGGCTTGGGTAAACATTTGGGCAAAAGAAGAAAATACTGCCACCATCTTCCAAAGTTAAAACTCAAACTATCTACACCTTTA
This sequence comes from Fragum sueziense, assembly GCA_963680895.1. NCBI lineage: Eukaryota > Metazoa > Mollusca > Bivalvia > Cardiida > Cardiidae > Fragum > Fragum sueziense. Next base: position 15,437,485 of record OY804593.1, read on the forward strand.
AATACATTCGCGGATTGAACTATGCTCCGAAGACGAAGGAGCCGCTCCTGACTGGAGTCCTTCAGGACATGTATGTATGTATCGATACTGCATCACCCCCTTGCGGAGATTACGTACAGGTGCGCGTCTGTGCGGTGTTAGTGGAAAAGTGTTAAAATTAAAAAGTTTTCATAAGATTTGTTAGTAAGAGTGGAGTAAAAGATGACAGGGTTTAAAATGTTAAAAGTCAGAAATAAGCTGACAGTGATAGCTAAAAACAGTGCGCTGACATTTAAGGCATTTGATGGTTGACTGAGCTTACTGCCCTCTTGAAAGAGTCAAAAGTGGGCAGTAAAGCTATATGTGGTGGCAGCCTATTCCATTGCACGATTGCAAGGGGGTAGAATGAGTATTTGTAATAGTTAACTGAGGCTTGAATTTGGCGGAAGCAAAGGGTATGCGAATTTCTTGGAATTCTCAGTGGGTGGACAATATACGGAGGCATGTCGATAGCTACAAGGCCATATATGATTTTGTAAAACAAACAAAGTCGAGAGTCGGACCTCCTCTGCTCAAGGGACCTCCAGCCTAGAGAATGGAGCATCTCAGTCACGCTAGAGTATGGGGAATAATCATTTAGGGTCCAGCGGGCCGCTCTACGCTGGATCATTTCTAGCTTGTCGATGTTCGAGTCTGTGTAGGGACTCCAGACTGATGAGGAGTATTCCACCTGTGGGCGAACAAGAGTTTTGTATGCCATTTCTCTGAGTGCTGGGTTTTGTGTCCTAATGTTTCTCTTAAGGAAGCCAAGGGAACGGCTGACAGAGGAAGTAATGTTCTTTATATGATTGTTGAAGGATAGGTTGTTGCTGATCTCCACACCCAGATACTTGGAGCCCACAACTGACTCTAAGACTTGGCCATGCAGCAGGTACTGGCTTGGGACAGGAGTTCTAGACCTAGTAATGTGTATTACAACACACTTACTCGGATTGAACTCCATGTCCCACTCCAGCTCCCATGAGTGAAGTTGATCAAGATCCCGCTGTAGAATCTGGGCATCCTGCAAGCTGGAGACTGCCAAGTAAATGGCTGTGTCATCAGCAAACAACCGTACCTTAGATTTGGTCATGTCCGGGAGGTCATTTATATAAATGAGAAAAAGTATAGGGCCAAGGACAGAGCCTTGTGGAACGCCAGATGTGACAGGCACAGTATTGGATTTCTCATTATCTAGGACAACTGTCTGGGTCCGATCAGATAGAAATGCTTGGATCCACTTTAATGTTGGGCCTCTTATCCCGTACTTGTGTAGTTTGAGCAATAGCTTCTGGTGGCTTACCTTGTCAAACGCCTTAGAGAAATCAAGTAAGACAAGGTCTGTTTGACAACCAGCTAAAGAGTTTCGCATCAAGTCCTCTATTAGTGTGACGAGTTGCGTTTCGCATGATCGCTTGCTCCGGAAGCCGTGTTGGAGATCATACAGCAGATCATGTCTGTCCATTTGGGAAACTACATTAGTGGCGACAATGTGCTCAAGCACTTTGCATAGGATACTGGTCAGTGAAATGGGCCTGTAGTTGGAGGCAAGACTTGTATCTCCTTTCTTGAAAAGGGGGCATACAAAGGCTGTACTCCAGTCCTTAGGAACCTTGCCTGTGTCTAGTGACCTCTGAAAGATTACCTGAAGGACTGGAGCTATCACTTCGCAGAGCCTTTTAAGGACCAATGGTTTCATCTGATCGGGTCCAGCAGCTTTATGGGGATTTAAATCTCTCAACAGTTTGGCAATGCCGTTAATTGACACAGAGATCCTCTCCATATGGGGTGTATGGCTAAGATAATCACCTGATACTTGGGATGTATCAATTTTACCACTGTCTGAGAGGTCCTGTACAGCCATGTATGCCACCTGACTCAATTTCAGTGGCGACTTTGGCGTAAACACAGACTGGAATTGGTCATTGAGAATATTGGCCTTGTCCACAGTGTCAGAATGTAACTTACCTTCTTTCTTGAGAGGCGCTGTACCTTTGGAATCTTGTTTGGAATTCTTCAGAAGGATAAAGAGCTTTTTGGAGGCATATGTGCTTTTGTGGGTATCCTGGTTTGATTGGCTGTTTGACTCAGGTTGTTTATGGGAATCAGTAAGGCCTAGTATTTCCTCAATGTACCTGTTATGGGCCTGTTTGAGTTTTTGTTTTACCAGATGTCTGGCCTCAACAAAAGCATACCTGTCAGTGGGGCGTCTAAACCTTTTGTACTTAACATACAGGCTGTCTCTTTTACGGATGGCTCATCTAATTTCTTGTGTCACCCAAGGTAGTGACGGTTTTGTACTTATTGTACGCTGTGGCACAAACTTCTCTATCCCAGACATTAATGCGTCCTTGAATTCTTCCCAAAGTAAATTAATGGACTTACCTTCATGGGAGGCTATAAAGGACTTCTGGAATACGAGCATATGGTTCTCAAATCCTTCCCAGTCAGCTTTTTTGTACATATACATGAGTCTGGGCTTCTGCTTGTTTACCTGTGGTTTGATGAAGATCTCGGACAACACAGCATCATGGTCTGCTATGCCAGGTTTGACATCCACAGATTTCACCAATGTTGGATTATCAATGAGGAATAAATCCAGAATGTTTTCAAGCCTTGTCGGGTGAGTTACTAACTGTGTGAGGTTATATTCATTTAAGATATCAATGAACTCATAGTGCTTGGTATACTTACAATCCGGGGAAATAGTGGGAATATTTTCATTCCAGGAAAATTTGGGATAATTAAAGTCACCCAATATCCATGTGTGGCCCTTGACAGAAGACACCATGTCGACAGATTTTTTGAATTCTTCAAAACTCTGTGTATCCGACATATTGTATTTAAGTCTTCTTCGGTATCAATGTCCATGACCTGGGTTAGGAGCCAGCATTTTTTCTCATAGTTTTTGGAACGGGTTCTGAAACCAGGCTCATTGGGTAAAATATGCTGTTTTATGAAAAATTGGGAATTAAACACTCATATCAAGGATCGTAACAAATATTAATTTTACTGTATTCACAAATCTTGCTCCACAGCATTGGACCTATTGTAGCTGATTGACATATGATTTTGCTCTAGATGAGTCCCATATTCTAGGTTCTCTTATATGGACTTCCTTGAAACAATTGTAGAGGTTCATGTGGAGGAATCAAAGGATGCTGCTTGCTTTCATAGCTGTTTGGGCGACTTGCGGCTGATATGAACCTCCAGGTACTTGGCACTATCCACAGCATCTATATGTTATTGTAGGACATCACAATGTGGCCATGCAAGGTATTGTGATGGTGCTTACGAAATTGGAGGTTTTGTGCAGATGTAATCCGAGTGTGTGGGGGGGAGAGGGGTTTCAGAATGAATGAAATATTACAATTGAAAAAGCCATTACCCATTCTTATCTGTAGCACTATTTTACAAGGCTGAAAGCAAATGACAAACCTGATGTATACCCCAAACATTTATAATTTTGAAACCAAAGGTGTTGGGGCAGAGAGATTTTGTCTCGAGCAAGGGGTAGACAATAAGAGGAGGCTGCAGCGAGCCTCATTTGGGTCCCTCCCCGCAAAAAAAAAAAAAGAAAAAAAGAATTGGAGAGTTTGGTGCAATGTAATGATATCTGCAGTGTTCTCCCCAGCCCAATAAGCTGTATCGGCCTCACTACAGCTTCATGTAAATCAGTGCAATGCCCCTACAGCTTCAAAACTACCACACAGCTTAATTTCATCAAAAAGGTCACCAAATAAGGGCATTTGTAGATATTCCATGTCAAAAAGTGATAAATAATGCATTCTTATAAAATAAAATAATAATTCTGTATAAAAACATTATGGAAAAAGAAGAAATTGCTCAAATTGAGCAATTTCTTCTTTTCCCATTATGTTTTTATTCACTATTATTTGCATGAGCACAATGTGTTTCAAGGTTTACCAATGCCACTACTGCTTCAAAATATTCTGCGGAGAACCCTGAATTATCTGGATATCTGGGGGTCTACTGTAGCCTAACTTTTACTATATGCCTGAAGATTCATATTATTTTATGGCCCTGGTTGTACGCTTGTCTGTTAGCCATTCCTTGTGAGTACAACCCCTACAGTTTCAATCAACTGGTTAAACTATGAACCAATATATTATAATTAAGTTAACCCATTACCAAATGGCAAAAAATTGGACTGATTGAAATTTAAAGTGACATTTCACAATTATTTGTAAATAAATTTTACTTTCATCCTATCTGAAAGAGAATGATTCCTTATGAAAATTCTGAAAATTTCAAGCCAAAACATTGAACCGTTAAGGAGAAATATATATTTTTGTGCTAAAATTGAACAAATTGTTGTGGACAACAGTTCAGATTTATATAGAAAATTTGTCATTTCTGGCTCAACTTTAAAGGCGTATTTTTCGATTATGAATAACAACTTCAAAAATCTGATAGCACTTCTACGCATTAGAATAAGCAATCTTTTGCATCAAGACATACTTTTTAAAACTGAAATAAAAGTGAAGTGTCTCTTTAAAGGTGTTGCAGTCTGCTAGGGGGAAATTGCAAATTTATTATAATTTAAATTACATTAAAAAAAAAGTTGACTGTCTCAAGCATTTTTTTCATTTTCCCCAATGTTTTCATAAGCAATCATCTTGCAAGGAGTCAAAAACAGCCATTGTATGGAAATAGGTTAATTCTTTTCCAAAGTAATACAATTTTTGACTAATCCAAGTTGAAATGAATTGCAGATAACAATAAAAATATTGTTTTAGTGTTACTTTATTGAAGAAATCTGCTTACTACAACATGGAAAACATTGAGCGGAAAGGTAAAGAATGTTTGTTTTCAGCATTTTTACTTTTCTTTCATTGTGTTCCGGAAAGTTCTATGTCCAATTGACACATAAAAAGACTTAAGGCCATAAAGATAGCAGAAATGACATGTTTGAGAAAGGGATAATTTTCGCTTTAAGATTATGACATCAAAATAGCTTTAATGATTAGTAGTAAAGGATCAATTGATTTTTTACTCCCTAGTGGCCTTTAATGGTTAAAAGTGTCACAATGTTATGCAGGGGTATGGTTGCCATGGTATCACAGAGATAAATATTATGGGGAAAGAATTCTTCAATAATCAATAAAATAGATAAACCAGAGATGAGCCTTTATTGAGAAATATCCAGGTGAAAACTCCTTGTTTAAAATAAATGTGATCTTTAACACAGAAAATTTATAGAAATATATATGGCAAATGATAATGATGAATTATCTATAGGGTTTCATGAAGGAATATCCAATTCATTAGTCCTCAAATAAAACCTTTTGAAAACACTGAAGGAAAAGAAGAAATTGATGATTTTAAGCAATTTCTTCTTTTCCCCAAATAATTTCTGTTCTTTAATTATCATCAAATCCTTTTCTTTTTATCTCATTTTTGTCATTATAAGCAATTTTCAAATTAGACTATGATATTTTTTACCCAGAGGAAACTCTGAAATTATTAGTCTTTACCAGTGTTTCCACTCAGATTTTTATTTAGGGGTTTTGCACGCACTGTCATTGAAAAATGGGGGTATGGGACAGAAAATAGGGGTAAAAACCAATAAAACAATGAAATATGTGTGTAATTTGCAATGCACGCTTATTAAAAGTGTTACGCGGAATTATCGCAATATTCAGATATCCTTCGCCGACGTGGTACGATTTGGAAATAGATCTATCAGTTTTTCGGGAATCTTCGGTAGTTTCCGAAAATTATATCAAAGTACACAAAAAATTGTATTTTTGTTTTGTTTCTTCGGTATAAATGACAGACAGGGTACGCGCTGGCGATCGCCACTTCGTCTTCAAAAGCCATAAGCGAGTAAGGCGACAATAAAAAAAATATTTTTAAAAAAGTGGGTCAAAAATCGAATGTGGCTCAGACTTGACTCCATCATTTACTGTAAATGATAAATCAATCGCCAATTTACATTACTGGCAACACTTACTTTTTTATTTTTATAATTCGAAAGCTAGATTTGCTGTCTAAATGGTCGAGCAAGCACACCAGTTTAATATGTAGACAGAATTCATCTGTGTAATCAATTTGTGTAATCGCGTGGCGGCATGAAAGAAAGAGACAACGCGTCGGTGCTAAAACCATCTAACATCAGTGTATTTACTTCGTAGATAGCGTGTTGTTTTCATTGCTTCATCCCATTTCCCGCCCTTTGTTGTGCGCGCGACTTTTGTAAACAAATCATAGTAAAACGTAACCTTATTTGGGTGCGTAAACATCACGTGGTTATATTGAAACTGGAATGACTACGTCATCAATTGACTGTGTTTGCGGTGTTTTTGATCTTGCTCAAATCATCACATATGAGTAACACAGATTTACTCTAGTTTCCGGAGTTTCCTTGGTTAGTTTCACTTTCGGAATTGTTTGATATAGATCTAGATCTATTAATAACTGGCACCTAAAGATGCTGATCCAAATTTTTGTGCGTGAAATCACGTACAGGGCCGTAATTTTGTACGTGATTTCTTTCAAATATGCGTGTTTCACGCACAATTTTGCGTGAATGGAAACTCTGCTTTACAATACCAATATGAATGGTACTGGTATTTTTTGCAAGTTGTACAAACTATATTGCCTTTATCAATTCTTGTCATTACATGATACACAAATTAAATACTGTACCTCTAATAACCTCTATGCAAAAAAAAGTTTATTGAACAGAAGTTCCAAAGGGGTGTTTGAATTTCAGTCTACTGACCAAGGTTCATGTTTGTATTGTGATAGCTTCTCATTTATCATTCATAGATGCCATCATGGTCTTTTATCTTCAGACTTTGTCATAAATACAATTATTGTATACAATGGAAATTAAAATGTGGGGACCAAATTTCAGAAGAAATATTTGCAAATGAAATGAAGTAAGTTTAGGAAATTACATGTTAATTTCTTGACATATTTTAAGTCAAGAATTTTAATCCAATTTTAAAGGTATTAAGTTAGTAAATGGCCAAACAAGATTATGTTGTAATCCAGTTGGAGATTAACCCTTATCATGCTGATCCCAGTTCATTTCTGGTTTGCATGGACAAACATCAACCATTTTGCACATGTATGCATTTATATCCAATTGTTTAATCCTTCTCGAAACAATGTACCACATGGGATTTGGTGAACGATATATATTATAAAATAAATTTGTATTGTACTTTGAAAAGTCATATCCCATCTTATTTGTAGCTCTGAATGTACATGAAACTTAACAATGAAAGTAAATTATAATTGAATATTTCCAGCTTCAAGATCAGATGAGATCATTCAAGGAAGAAATACAGAAGAAAGATGCCCTCATTCAACAGTTGGTCAGGTAACACACATGATTTATTATTTTAGTGTAAACCAATTTTAATTGCATAATATCCCATTACCAAACAACAAAATTTTAGCCTAGTCCAAACTCATAGGTGTTGCAGATGACTATTTCCATTGAACAAAATTTAACATTTTTTGGTCATTCTTGGTAGAAAACTGTGGGAAATGAAGAAATTACTTGTCACAAGCAATTTCCTCATTTTCCACAATGTTTTCCAAAGCCTTTATTTTGTGGGGCGTCCAAAAGCGTCAATGTGTGGGAAAGGGTTTTAAACAAAAAGTTGAAGTAACAATAGTTTTGAATTATCATAAAAGAAAATCATAACTGCTCACAAAAGCACATGAGTATCACTGTGGATGTTGATATTATCCTATCAACATCCACAGTTACACACATGTGATTTTATGAACAGATATGATCTTCCCATTGATGCTTTTCAAATTGACAATAAAAATTTTGTAGTGTAAATGCAGCTTACAGGGGCCTTAGCCTACCTGTTTCATCAAACCATTTAAGACGTATTTTTGACTTACTGATGTCTTATGACGTGTTTAGAGGAGGAATCACGTCGTATTGCCAATCAACCAAAAGCTATGTAATGCAATTGTTGTTTTAAGCGATATTCAAGACACCGGTAAGTCAAAAATATGTCTTAAATTTTTTATGAAACAGGCCCCAGGGTTTTTGTAAATAAGGGACATTATGCATGAAAATCTTCAGGGTAAAAGTTATTGCTGTTTTGAAAGTTTGATGATTCCAAAACTTTAAAAAATGGTGTCTTTTTGCATGGTATCCTTTTATAGGCAGTAAATGCATTTGGTATATTTAAGAGGTTTTTAGGCACACTTTTAAAAGTGCCGAAGTGAAAAATATTTTTATGATAAACAATTTTGAAAGGATAGAAAATAAATATCAATGATTTTAGAAGTGAAATACTTCAAAGAAATTCAATATACAAACTTTTTGGTAATCATCTCTTCATTTTTCAAGCCAAAAATTGCATAATTTTAATAACTCCAATATTTTATTTTTTATTTCAGTATGGAATCTATTCCAAAAGTCACAGTCAGAAGTCAAGCAGATTCTGTTAGGGTAAGTTAACCTTTTTCCGGACAACAAAATTTTACACTGGTCCAATTCAAAAGCGGCTCCTGACTACAAATTGGATTTTGTTAGAGACATGACCTGTGTACAATATAGCATGGAAGATATTGAGACAAAAGTAGAAAATCTTGACTATCAGCATTTTCTTTTTTTGTCTTGATTTTCCCAAGTCTTTCCTGTTAGGGATTTCACAATCAGGCCCTGTTTTTTTTTTTTTTTTTCGAAAAAACTTAAGTACTTATGAGTACATGCTCAACATCAATTGAATACTCTCCAATGTTGAACAGTATAAAATTGAAGTTCATGTGGATTTCGTGTGATTTGAGTACAGTGCTCAGATTTGAATCTGAGAACATACTTAATTTTTTGAGAAACTGGGGCAAGGTCTAGTTTGGGGAATGGTTAACCTGTTTCCAAACAACAAAATTATAGTCATATCCAAATTCCACCCTTTCTCAACAACAAATTATAAGTGTGACCCAATTTGCCAATTTCATCCAGGTGACAAAAAATGTGTTGATAAAAATTGGATTAGTGGACAACATATCAAAGAAAGTATTGAGTGAAAAGAAGAAAATTCTGACCATCGGCAAATTCTATTCTTCTCCCAATGTAATGTTTCTCAAAACTACTGGTATTTCTGCTAGGGATGCCAAAAATAGGACATTGTTTGGTAAAGGATTAAATGCATGATTATCATATGGGAATTCTGTTTGACAGCATCCAAATATCTTCCATTAGCCTTTCATTTGAGATGTCAAATCTGTCTTAACCCTTTCCCAAACAACAAAATGTTAGGATAATTCACTTCAAAGACTGTCACAAATGACAAAATAGAAGTATTTCAAGATAGAATTTGTGTAAAATATTGCATAGAAAATATTGAGACAAAAGGAGAAACTGCTGCTTATCAGCAGTTTCTTCTTTTGTTTCAATGTTTTCATAAGCTTTTTCTAAGGGACGTCAAAACCAGGTCTTGTTTGGGAAAGGGTTAACTGACTTTTTATGCAAGTCATTCAATTTCTAGTTTCAATTTTAATAGCCAACAGAATCATTTGTGGTATGTGAACATTGTTGTTTCATTGGCTGTTGATGTATGCTTTTGTTGTGTCAAGCCACACATTATTTATAAGATTTATAAGTAAAGATCTTTTTGATAAGCCAAAGTTTTGCATGTTGCTGTTGTACTGTATACTCGAAGAGAGCTCATGATTATTAGATGGTTACATTACAATGTAAGTTTATACTCATACTTTATTTCGTTAGTAGGAGGTCAAAACCATGTTAGACTTTTTCAACCAACAATATTAAGTTGATTGTCATTTTTTGAGCTTCAACAACTTTAAGTTATAAAATTTCTTTTAAAGATCCCTATACTAGAGCAATTAGCTTCGTTATTTTAGCATATAAGCCTGAAATTTTTTGGAAGAGCAAATTAGAAAGTAAAGCTATCCTAAAAAAATATGAGATAGAATAACAAGTATCAACTTTATGTTTTTATCTTTGTTTGCAGCTTGAAAACATGTACTTGGGAGATAGACAGAGTTTGGAAACAGCCAGAAGTGAACTGGCAGCCCTACAAGTCAAAGCAGAAAAACAACAAAATAAGGTAATTGATTTAAAATTATGTCTTAATCGTTCACCAGACAGCAAACTTTTAGACCTGTCTAGATTCAAAGATGTTGTCAAGTAAATGAATTTTTCTTCGTCTGTATAGGTAAAAAACATTGTGGGAAATGTTTGTTTATCAAATTTAATGCTGATGAACCTCTTCCCAAATTATAAAATTTTAAGATGGTTCAAATTCAAAGGGCTATGAGATGAGAAACTAAGCAGTCTGTAATCATCTAAGCTTTAAAACGCTTTGGAGCATCAAAATGTGTCATAGTATGTGAAATGGTTAAAATGTTAATGCATTTAGTTCTGTAGAATTTACAATCTTGTACAATCAATGATTAGATATTGTCTATGTTGTCAAATTCCAGATCAGGGAATTAGAGAATGAACTTGACATTAAGGACATCAAAATTAAAGAACAGCAACTCATGGTGGAGACGAGTCACGAGAATGAGACCCGGTTACAAAACATGGTCGAATCCCTTAGGTCGCAGGTTAAGGACCTAGAGGGGCGTGCAGGGGCCTTCGAGTCTGTGGCTGGCAGGAGTGAGTTTACAGTGGCTGCTTTACAGAAGGAAAATAAAGCTGCTCAAGAAAGGATTGTGGAACTAGAAGGAAGATTAAGGTACAATTCTATTAAACCCTTTCCGAAAAACATTCAAAATCTGGAACCTTCCAATTTGAAAGCTGCTGCAAATGACAAAATGGATGTTGATAAAGATTGAGCTTGTGTACAATATTACACAGAAAATATTAAGGCAAAAGGAGAAAATGCTGGTTTTCCAAAGCTTTTGCTATAAGGGACGTCTAAAACAGTAGGAAAACAAGACGAAATGGTGGTACGGCGCCAAATTGATTGACCAAATTGTATCCTATCGATCAGGTTGGAAATCAATTTAGCCCAAAACATTTTTATGCAGTAAGAATATTTTATTTGTTTTCCATCAATGTTTCATTTTGAAAAACTCCCAACACATACACGTTTGAGATATCCCATGTTTTCAACCAGCAACATGACGAACTCTAGTGGTCAAGAAATTGACGCATTTACCCTGAATGAAAACATAGAAAACAAACAGTGTTGAGATAAACAAAGAACTATGTTGAATAAAATAGATAGAACAGCCACACTATAGCCCGAACCATCACCAATGGAAGTCGGCAAAAATGTAGTAATGAACAGTCGCCGAACTGTTCGTTACTCCATGTCTTTGTACAATTTACACCTCCAGTGATAAAGCTCCAATACCATGCCATATTGTACGGCGCTTGCAGAGCGCCGTACAATAAAGCAGCTCATGGGATGATTGTGGAACTAGAGGGAAAATTAAGGTACAATTAGAAAACTAGTAATTGCAAAATTAGATCAAAATTGCAACAAAAGTTTTAAATTGTTTTATGTGTGATGGCTTTAATAGAATACTGAGGACATACAAATTCAGGCATATCTTATGGCATCTAAGGAATATCTAACCCATTCCCAAATAGTGACACTCTTGATGCCCTACAAGTTGAAATGCTTATGAAAACATTGTGGAAAATGAAGACAATTGTTTATGATAAGTGATTTCTTTATTTCCCACTATGTTTTCTACTGTAAAATTGGTGAATTTACGGTTTGTGAAATAAGAACTTTATCATGGAAATTGATAATTCCAGTTTACCTAGGCCACAAAAAACATGGTTAATTTCCATTTTTTTTTCAGAAAACATTTAGAAGAGAAAGAGGAGGCACAGGCTAGACTGGAAGGCCTGGACAGAAAAGTGAAGGAATATTTCTCACAGTTAGCTACAATTGCTTCAGTTGAGGCCCTCTCCGGTGGTGTGCCAACATTTGAAGAAATCTGTCAAAGGGTATGTTGAACTTCACATTGATTTACTTTTTCCCAAACAAGACCTGTTTTTGACATCCCTAATAGAAATGGCTTGGGAAAACATTGAGACAAAAGGAGGAAACTGCTGATAACCAGCAGTTTCTCCTTTTGCCTCTATATTTTCTTGGCTATAATTATAACATTGACATTTTGGCCTTTTGTGATCATTTACTTTGTCATCTGCTGCAGCTTTCAAATTAGACCGCCCTAAAATGTGCTGTTTGGGAAAGGGTTAAAATTTAATTAGGAGCGAATTTCTCTGCATGAGGATGTGATATGATAATTCCGCTCTCAACAATGCATAGTGGTCTGTAGCAGCAGCATGTCATGTTTCTGTATTGGGCTGGCAGGGAAGAGGCATTGCGGAAAAATTTAGCTGAAAATTTGTAGGAGCATACTCGTTGCTGTAGTACCACTCCTTCAAGATTTTTGATGCAAGATTTTGTAACTATGACCTGTCTCTATGTGGCCAGTCACTTTGTAGTTGAAAGGGAAAGTATACTTTATTATACCCCCCAAATTCAATTTGGGGGGTATATAGGAGTCAGCTTGTCGGTCGGTCTGTCTGTCTGTCTGTCTGTCTGTCTGTTGGTCCGTCTGTAGCTTTTTTGTCCACTCTATTTCTCCTAAACTACTGGTCCAATTTTATTCAAACTTCACATGTGAGCTCATTACCAAGTGGAGATGTGCATGTTATATTTTGGTCACGGTCCATTGATTTTTCACAGAGTTATGGCCCTTGAGTGAATTTTCTTGTCCGCTCAATTTCTCGGTAACTAATAAATGGATATCAAGAAAACTTTACAGTTATGCTCAGTAGCTCTCAAATATGTGCATATTAAATTTTGGTTATGGTTCATTGATGGCCCTTTGTTGAAAAATGGCATTTTTCGCAATGTTAACGTGTGTTGATCGGTTTGTTGATATTTTGTCCGCTCTATTTCTCATAAACTACTGGTCCAATTTTATTCAAACTTCATATGTGAGCTTATTACCAAGTGGAGATATGCATGTTTATACCCCCCAAATTCAATTTGGGGGGTATATAGGAGTCAGCTTGTCCGTTGGTCTGTCTGTCAGTCGGTCTGTAGCTTTTTTGTCCGCTCTATTTCTCCTAAAGTGCTGGTCCAATTTCGTTCAAACTTCACATGTAAACTCATTACCAAGTGCAGATGTGCATATGAAATTTTTGTCACGGTTCATTGATTTTTGACGGAGTTACAGCCCTTGAGTGAATTTTCTTGTCCGCTCAATTTCTCAAATACTAATGGACGGATTTCAAAAAAACTTTACAGTTATGCTTAGTAGCTCTCAAATATGTGCATATCGAATTTTGGTGATGATTCATTGATTTTTGACTGAGTTATGGCCCTTTGCTGAAAATTGCCATTTTACGCAAAATCAATGTGTGTTGATCGGTTTTTCAATTTTTTGTCCACTCTATTTCTCATAAACTATTGGACCAATTTTGTTCAAACATCACATGTGAACTCATTACTAAGTTGAGATGTGCATACTAAATTTTTTTCACGATCCATTGATTTTTGACGGAGTTACGGCCCTTGAGTGAATTTTCTTGTCCGCTCAATTTCTCGGAAACTAATAGACGAATTTCAAAAAAACTTTACAGTTATGCTTAGTAGCTCTCAAATATGTGCATATTAAATTCTTGTGATGTTTCATTGATTTTTGACTGAGTTATGGCCTTTTGCTGAAAATTGCCATTTTACGCGAAATCAACGTGTGTTTATCGGTTTTTCAATTTTTTGTCCACTCTATTTCTCATAAACTTCTGCATCAATTTTGTTCAAACTTCACATGTGAACTCATTACAACGTTGAGATGTGCATTTTATATTTTGGTCATGGTCCATTGATTTTTGACGGAGTTACGGTCCTTGAGTGAATTTTCTTGTCCGCTCAATTTCTCGATAACTAATGGATGGATTTAAAAAAAAACTTTACAGTTATGCTTAGTAGCTCTCAAATATGTGCATATAAAATTTTGGTGATGATTCATTGATTTTTGAATGAGTTATGGCCTTTTGCTGAAAATTGCCATTTTACGCAAAATTAATGTGTGTTGATTGTTTTTTCAATTTTTTGTCCACTCTATTTCTCATAAACTGCTGGACCAATTTTATTCAAACTTCAATTGTGAACTCATTACTAAGTGTAGATGTGCATATTTTATTTTGGTTATGGTCCATTGATTTTTGACCGAATTATGGCCCTTGAGTGAATTTTCTTGTCCGTTCAATTTCTAGAAAAGTGATTGATGGATTTCAAAGATATTTTACAGTAATGCTTAGTAGCTCTCAAGTATGTGCATACCAAATATTTGTAATGGTTCATTGATTTTTGACTGAGTTATGGCCCTTTGTTGAAAATTGGCATTTCTCGCAACATTAACATGTGTTGATCAGTGTTGATTTTTTGTCTGCTCTATTTCTCCTTAACTACTGGACGAATTTTGTTCAAAGTTCACATGTGAACTTATTACAAAGTGAAGATTTGCATCTTTTATTTTGGTCATGGTCTATTGATTTTTCACAGAGTTATGGCCTTTGAGTGAATTTTCTTGTCCGCTTCAACTCTTGGTAAATAATGAATAGATTTTATTAATTATAACTTTACAAGTATGCTTACTAGCTCTCAAATATGTGCATATCAAATATTGGTTTCGGTTCATTGTTGTTGTTTTTTTTACTGAATTATGGCCCTTTGTTAAAATTAGTAATTTTTGCAACATTAACATATGTTGGTCAGTCTGTTTTTATAGTGTTTGCTCTTTTTCTCAATTGATCAGATCACAGTTCACAGGAAATATACATCTCTAAAATGAAAATGCACAACACTGTGCTGTTGGGGGGTATGATCACTTTCAGTGATATTCTAGTTTCATCAATTATATACCTCAAATACTTAATGTAACTACTTTTAGTACACACATATCTAACCAATTGTTCAATACATGTATTTGTTGTTTCTTGTGGCATGAAAAATCTTCAATCCATTCTCACACAATGACTCTTTTTAACTCCCTATAAGATAACAGGCTTAGAAAAAATTGTGGAAAATGAAGAAATTGCTTGTGACAAGCAATTTCTTTATTTCCCACAATTTTTCTACCCCCAAAGTCTTAAAATTTCAAAGTTTCTCAACATTGAAAATGCTGCCTTCAAATTCTTTCAATTTGGACCACACTAAGATTTTGTTGTTTTGTAATGGGTTGAGATGCTTGATATTTTATAACAACTATTATTGTCATTACAGGTATCTGATTTAGTTCAAGAGAGTGCTATGTTGAAGGGGAAGCTTATGACAATGAGTGAAACCCTGAATAACTCCGAACTCGAGACAAAAGCTAGTCGAGAAACAATCATGCGACTTGTGTCCGAGGTTGGACGTGAACAACAGATGCATTCTAAATACTCCACAGAGTTTGATACAATGAGATCGGTAAGTCAATGTGTGCATGCTTGGTCAAAACTGTCAGCTGTTAGTGAAAAATATTATGTTTTATCAGCAAATGCTTGCATGACTGGAGGATATATTATATTCTTGCAAATTTGACAGAACCCTGCTGCTGATCAACATTTTTATGCTGCCTGAAGGGAGAGCATATAGTCGCTGCTTCGTCTGTCCGTCCGTCCGTCCGTTCGAAGCGATTTCTCTATAACCCTTGGGCCAAATCAAATGAAACTTACCATGTGAACTCCCTATGACATAATGCTGATGTACTTTTCCCAGTTTTTGGATTTGAGGCCTCGTCATGGGAAAAGGGGACTTAAGGTCAAATACACTTTTTCTCTAATTTCTCATAGTCTAATTGTCAGAATTTGATGAAATTTCATATTTGAGTAGCAAATCAGATGCCCTTGACAATAAACTACTTGAAATTTGCGTATAAAAAGTATGTCATGGAAAAAGGGGGCTTATCGTTTGTTAGCTTAATCTTAGCTCTGTATGGCATACATTTATTGTGACAATGCCTTATTCGGGGAGCATTGTCCGTCTCTGACGGCTCTTGTTTTCAATATTTTTTTGTACTTTAACCCTTACATGCTTGAAATGCTTTATGGTTGTTTTGCAAAGAGATGAGTCTTATCCCATTTTCAAGGTGTTATAGACAATTATTGAATATAATTATGATACATTTCATGCTATATTATAACCTAGCATGGATTTTGTACTACATGTATTAAAGTGACATTTCAGACTTTTTGTCATAAATTTCACTTTTATATTTTCTGAAAGAGCATATTTTCTTATGAATATTCTGAAAATTTCAAGCCAAAATATTGTGCCGTTTACAAGAAATATATATTTTTGTGCTTAAATTAAACAAATTGTTGTGGACAACAGTTCGGATTTATATTGAATTTTTCAGTTCTGTCTCAATTTCAAAGGCGTATTTCTTGCTTATCATCAACAACTTCAAAACATTGAAAGCATTCATACTCATTAGAATAACCAATTTTGGTATCAAGACATACTTTAAAAATTGAAATGAGAATGAAATGTTCCTTTAAAGAATTTTCTGTCTTTAGCACCCTCACAATTCAACAATTTAACATTCATGAACAAAATTATATCATGATAAAATGCATCTTCTTTCTTTAACCCTTTTCCAAGCAAGACCTGGTTTTGACATACCTGATAAAATAGGCTTGGGAAAACATTGAAACAAAAGAAGAAACTGCTGATAACCAGCAGTTTCTCCTTTTGTCTCAATATTTTCTATGCCATATTTTACACAAATCATGTCTTTATTATCATCAATTTTGTCGTCTGCAGCTGCTTTCAAATTGGATCACCCTAATATTTTGCCGTTTGGGAAAAGGTTAAAATAAGCTTTGGTTTCTATAATGCAGTCAGGGTTCTCCATGTCATAATTCTGGTGTGCTTCACTATACTTTATTCTATGACCTTTTCTAGCTGACCTCCTCATGATCAGAGAATTCTTGAAATGTCTTCAGGATTTCGAAACACTATCTGTTATGATTGTAATATAATGAATAAAGACAATAATTTACCATAGAAATTATTATAACCTTGTAGTTTAAAGAAGGTCCAACTGTATTCATATGAAGGCTGATATTAATCTATATTGCCTTAAAAAAATACCTCTATATTTTTGTTTGAGCATGACAAAGTTTGATATGGAAAGAAATGAAAAAAAAAAATAGATAAAGCCTCTAGAAGCAGAAATTATAGATGTTGAAAGTTAGCACATTTTACTTTACTCTATTTAAATTTCTCTGCAAACAATTTAGAAATCAACACTTATGCAAACAATTTAGAAATCAACACTTTTTTTTCAATTTGTGCTTACTAATTCTTTTTCCTCCTGATCTCCTGCTTCCTTCACACCTGTTTTTCTACAAAGCTGTCTCGATTACTTATCATTTTTATCATAGCTTTCAAGTTGAACCGCCTTAAATTTTCTATTTTTTGGAAAAGGGTTAAAAGTCATAATCTGCCAATATTTTTGGTCATGCTAATAGCAGTCTGTATGTTAAATGTCAATGTAGCTGCTCTGCTCCTCTTGGCTGAATGTATGCTGTGTTATGTAAACATGTAAATTACTTTATCACATTCACTAATTTGTTGTAATTCAATTTTAAAGAGTTCAGTTTTGAAAGATTTTCAAATACACAAGTTCTTCTTATGGTTAAAAAAAAAGACATATATAAAGATTTTTAATAACAAACAATTTTTGTTGATAATTATCATTATCATTTAATTTTAGGATAAAGAGAAGCTAAAATATTTTGTTACATTACATAGGCATTTTTTATTTCTTAGACATGTAGTTATATGTACTCATAGATATAGATAGTTACATAAAAGTCCAGAAATTTTGTCGCATTAGAACTGTTCAATTTTTACTGAAGAATTTTATTTAAACTTGTTCTCATTAGAGTTGCTGTTTTAAAAAAGATTATATTATTTCTTTGATAATCAACATTATGTGTTTCTTGTCAAATAGGATCTCACTGAGTATTGTTTCTCACAATGTATGTTACATGTTATTTATTAAAGAGGAGCAGGGAGCGCAAGAAAGACAATGTCGTGTATTTAAGATCATGTCTTAAATCTCCGACACGACAACGAGAGCGCAGCTTGTCGCGGGTATGTCCTGATCAAACTTACCCTTATGCACTAGCCAGTCTGTCTTCTTGTGTACTGGGATCTAACTTATAGAGCCATTTGAAGAAAGTTGAAAGAGTAATAAATGAATAAAAGAAGAAAAGAAATAATTAGAGCATTTTTTATGAAAGCTTTTGCCAGAATTCTTAACAGGGGACAAAAAGACAGTTTTTTTTAAACTATCAAACTAGAAAACAATTTTAGAAATCAGAAATCTACAAAATCAAAGGATTTTTTTTCTTTCCTTTTTTTTGATTATTTTTTTCCTCTTTGGTTAGAATAACACCTCTTGTTTGTCAAACAACAAAATCTTGGACTGCTTTAAATTTGAAACATGCAGCCAGAAAAAAAAAGGAATTCTGGGTAGATGGCTATAGAATTATTGATTACTATGGCTAGGGTTTGTTGCATTGGGTTTACTAGAAAAACAAAGCATAACCTTGTGACATGCTGCTAATATCATTATAAGGTTTTAACCCATTACCATACAATGACTCTTTTTGACTCCCTGCAAGATAATGGCTTTGGAAAACATTGTTGAAAATGAAGAAAATGCTTGTGACAAGCAATTTCTTCATTTCCCACAATATTTTCCATACAAAATGATTAAAAAAACCCAAACTTTTTCATCCATTTTTAGTTGTCGTCTGCAACATCTTTGAATTTGGTCAAGTCGAAATTTTGTTGTTTGGTAATAGGTTAAGGTTTTTTTTTCTCCACCTACTGTTAATCCATTACCACACAGTGATGCTCTTTGATGCCCCTTCAAGAAAAAGGCTTTGAAACATTGTGGATGTTCATATTAAATTGATGTCTGCATCATCTTTGAATTTGGACCAGTAATTTTGCCGTCTGGTAATGGACTAAAAATGTTTCATTTATTTATCTTTGTAACATTACTTGTATCTTTGCAATAAACAACAACAACAAAAAAAAAAAAGAATTCATGGTAGTTCATGAATGAAAATTATGTGCTCACAAATTTCTTCAGATGTGCTCTCTGTCATTAACCTTAACTCTATCTGTAATAAAATGTAGGCTGTTCCAAGTTTAAAGATGTTGCAGACATGAAAATAAATTCCATGTCATACATGTAAATTTGATTTGGCAGGATAATAAAAAAAAAACACAAAAAGGAGAAAAATTCTTGTAATCTGCATATCTTCTTTTTATCACTGTTTTAAAAAGCTAATAACCTAACCCTTCCAACATTCTGTAGATATTGTAAAATCTATTCTCTTACCATTTTTCATAGAAATCACGATGGATAATCACGTGATACAATATTTTCAGAAAATCTTCAATAATTTTGTAATTACTGGACCGATTTGAATTTGGTTTGAAGCAGAGAATGTGGACAGACGCTGCACATTAGACGGACATGTTGGATTTAAAAAAAAAATCAACTGATAATTAAGTTATTGAAGATAAACCAAAATTTTGGTTTATCTTCAATAACTTTTTTATCAATTGATTTTTTAGAAATCCAACACGTCCAGCTTATTCCTGGTATTTCCCCACATTCTCTGCTTCAAACCGAATTCAAATTGGTCAAGTATTAAAAGAGATATTGGAGATTATCGGAAACTCTGAGTCACATGATTTGCACCGTGGTCATTACGAATGTTGTAAAAACTGCCTCTTATCTTTTTTTTCAAGCTATTACAAATCTGTTTACACCCATATTTGTTCAAGTGTTTAATTTATGTTTTAGTTAAAAAAGATGTATCATACAAATCAAAATCCATTTATTTGTTTTGCTCTTTCTGCTTGAATATTAAAGCTTGTCTGAAAATGATTTTCATTCCTGTAAAATTCTGGATTATTTTTGCCTTTCAATCTATTGTAAAATCTGTAGACTTTCTCAATAGTTCTCTTAGCTCTCAGAATTATTGTTTACAATTTACTACGGGTACATATTTCACACCATAACATAGCGGGTCACATTTTTACTTTATTAGGTTATAATATTGCTAGCATCTGAATTTAATATTTCTTAATAATTTGTTCTGACATCTTCAATTTATAAGTTTTAAGATTTACGAACTGAGAATGAAATGCAGAGCCAGGGGCGAAATTTGAAAAGTGCCAGTAATTCCTAAACTGTGTTACATTTCCATTCCAAATACAAACAGAGGCATTTTGTATGGTTCAGAATTTTGAATTAATGCATACTTATGGAAATATTTGACAAACATGTTCAAAATTACCTTCCTTGCATATGAATATAGAGTAAAATGATAATTGTAAATTATTTTCTTCTTGAAGCATAATCTTGAAATCCGGCTTGGTGAATCAACTTAGGTGAAGTATATTTATAAGTGTGTGTAATTTGATGCAATTCGTATGGCTAGAAAATGGTGTTTTCATTCTCAGTTTATAAACCTTAACAATTATCAGAAATTTTTTTTTTTAACTTTTAACCGCAATAATCAAATCATCTTGTTAATTCTTCACTTATAGTGCTATCAAGCAGACATGTTTCAACATAACAGGCTAAACTATCATTTGGCGTGGATTTAATAAAGATTATTCACATCATAAACAAATTGATTGATTTTATAAGAAAATCAAATTTTACAATTATTGTTGCAATTTATTTATACTATGCTACATTGTGCGTATCTAATATCCTATCTATGTCACCATCAATGTTTTTGTACACAGCAACTTTTAAATTGGACTACTACAATTTTGTTGTTTGGGAAAAGGTAAATTCTTTCCCAAGCAAGACCTGGTTTTGACGTCTTTAAGAGAATATGCTTTTGAAAGCATTGAGGCAAAAGAAGAAATACTGATGCTACCAGCATTTTCTCCTTTGGCTTCAATATTTTCTGTGCTATATTTTACAGAAATCTTATCTTCATCAACATTGATTTTGTCATATGCAGCAGCTTTCAAAATCAAAGTGGAACAGTCTAAATGTCTGCCACTTTTGAAAGAGTCAAAAGACTTGCTCAAATTTCTATAATTGTGAAAGATTGAATATCAGTTTACTGACATTTTCTACTTTCAGGAAAGAGATATTGAGAGATCCGCCAGAAAAGAGATGGAAAGAGAGCTCATCTTGCTAAAAGAACGCATCGAAAGTTGTCAGAGAACCATCGATTCACAGAGAAAGGAAATCGAAATACGCGACAGCAAAATTTCATCCCTTCAGCACGATATACGATCCAGTTCAGTAAATATCCGAGATGCGAGCTCCCAATACACGCTGTTCAAGGAAGAGTTGGCAACGTTGTTGAGTGTAACGGATGAATTGGTGCATGCGTCGTCAGACTCGATCAAGAGAAAGATTGAATCATTGGTGTATCATGATAGAGATAGGTACAAGGTGGGTATCCATTAACCTTCCCCCAAACAAGACCAGGCCCCGGTTTATCGAAAAAACTTAAGTATGTTCTCATGCTCAAATCTGAGCACCATGCTCAAATCACACAAAATCCATGTGAACTTCAATTGAATACCCTTCAACTTTGGATCTAGTATTCCTTTGAAGTTGAGCATGTCCTCATGAGTATGTACTTAAGTTTTTTCGGGAAACCGGGGCCTGGTTTTGTTATGTCCCTGAAAGAATTGGCTTAGGAAGACACTGTGGCAAAAGAAGAAAATGCTGATAATCAGCATTTTCTCCTTTTGTCTCAATGTTTTCTGAGCTATATCAAATTCAATAACATCCATTTTGCCATCTGCAACAGCTTTCAAAAGGGACCACCCTGAAATCTTGTTGTTAGGGAAAAGTTTAAAAAAAGATATTGTAGATAAGCATGTAACACTAAGTTTTCATACCAGAACTATTGAAATATCTGAATTATTTTATTGTGCAAGATGGGGAAATGAATTAAGATTAGACATGAAGTGATAAAAGCAATTAATCTATATTCCTATAGTTGGTACAGGAAACTGATAATTATCTTAGATAAATGAGAATCATTGTACAAGGTCAAATTTGATGATTAAGTTAAGTTTAGAAAAACATTGAGAGCATCATTCTTATGCCCCTGTATCAAAAGATCGTGGCATATCGTTTTACTCATGTCTGTCTGTTTGTCATTCCGTTTGTCTGTCCATCCGAAAACTTAACATTGTCCTTTTCTCCAAAAATATGCCATTTTGGGGCATTTGTTTTTCACAAACACATCTTGTTTATACAGTGCACTCCATGTATAACGAGATCGCCGGGACATCGCTCGATGCCTCGTTATAGCCATTTCTCGCTAAAGCCGAATTGTAACAGAATGCTTGAAAAATGTTCACTTACCCGTGTCTACTTTCGCTTTCACCAGAAGTGAACTATGACACATTTATAATCTCCTTTTTAGAGAGCATAAAGATAGGTAATTCTTGATATTTTGATACACACCACTAAGAGTAACATACGAACATTACACTTTACAGTTCATAAGTGTGCTAAAAATACTAATGGTTATGTACATCATTAAACATTTATTTGAAAAACGTTGTGATGTTTCATTGTTCTTAAGGAAAATCCCTTTTCTAATTCATTCCTAGCTTTCCGCTTTTTAATAGTGTCTCCCGTATTTTCCGAATTCATCGCATATGGTCGATGTTGGAGCAAATGGTCATAACTACAGATGGATTAAAGTTGGAGTTACAATGTATTGCAATAACACTTTGACGATATGACAATAGGTAGATCGTAATCGATCGATAATTACCTTGAAATGCCAGATTGCCGACGGCACGCTTTAGGACCTAGTAAATAGGTGTGAAAAATACAGCCAGGGCTATTGCAATGTTGCTTGCAGACGACATGCTTTGTGACCAAACCTCGTTGATGTGTGAAAAATAGAGTTGGGACCAAGGAAATATGTACGCTATAGCCGATTTTTCGCTTAAACCAATCTCGCGTTATCCGATATAAAACAAAGGGAAAAAAGAAGGGAAATGACAGGGACTTTGTACTGTACTCGTTATAGATGGTATCTCATATTACCCGAACTCGTAATACGTGGAGTGCACTGTATTTAGTTATTTAATTGTCTGATTTTTACAGAAAATTGAAGCTTTAGAGGACAGAGCTAGAGAGCTAGCTGAGCAGTTAGAGACTCAATACGAGCTCCACAAGACAGCAGCAGCGAGAGCGCGGAAATCTGAGGATGAGGTCGTAGATCTTAGAAACAGACTGAAGTCCGCGGAAGGTGAACTAGCCGCGGGAGATGTACTCAGGGAAGGATTTAAAACTGATAAAGAACAGGTGAGTATTATCCCCCTTATTTATCCCTTTACTAAATGGCAAAAGTTAAGACATGCCTAATTTAAAGAATTTAGTTGCAAACTACTTTTTCAAGTTGATGAAAGTTTTAACGTTTTACATCTTTCTGATTCGAAAACATGGGAACTGAAGTAATTGCTTGTCATAAGGGCAGGTTTAAAAAAAAATGTGACCAAAGCGTGACATTTAAATGTTAAGAATAACAGCTATTTTTACAGAATATCATCCAGATTTCTGAATTAGGGTGACTAAAAACTATTCTAAATGGTTAAGCAATGCCAAAATTATATTCTAAATTCATGTTCACAAGTTTTTAGCTAAATTTGTGTGCGAAATCTTGCAAAATGACAACAAAAAAGCGTTTCACTCCTGACAGCATATATATCGCATAATATGATAAATTGTAACCCACGAATCAGTAAATAGTAGAGTGAAGAATGCCCACAAGGTTGATGGCTTCCTAAAAAAGTTTGAGTGGTAGATTTCTGGCTGAATAGACAAAAATGAGAACACATTTTGAAAAATAAAAGTGTTTCACTCCTGACATAAAATTCAGAGGGTTATTGTGTAAAACAGGCTCCACATCCTAAACCAGTGAAGATAAGATGAAAAGGTAAATTTTAGATGATGATGCACATGTTGTTTTAGTAATTACAAGTGCTTATTGTAGTATCCTGTCACTGTATTTTATTTACCAGGGCTTAGAAACTTGGATAAAGTCTTAAGTGTCACACAAAAAGCGTTTCACTCCTGACATTTTTGACATGTTTTAATGGCATATCTTTTTTATTTGTGAAGCGATTTTCTTTAAACTTGGTAACCAGTATAAAGACACAATAACACATCCTTTTAGCTTTGATTGGGTTGAATATGTTTCTCTGCAAAAGCCGAGGCATGTAAAAAGTGAACGGTCACATTTTTTTTAAACTTGCCCATAAGCATTTCTTGCAATGCTTTCTATAGAGACATCAGAAAGCATCAATGTTTGGGCCAGGGTTAGCAATGACTTTGAAGCAAAACTTGCTAATATTAGTAATTCAAATGTGCTAAAGGTTAGTTTTTTGTATGGTTTTGTGTTTTCAATTCTTGATATTTCAACGACTTTTGTATGACATAATCATTATAATCTTTCATTTGGATTTTCTCCATACAAAAAAAACCCTGTGTTTTTTTAATAAAAGACATTTGATAATTGTTTAACCCTTGTAAGCTAGATTTATCAAGGCAACTAATATAACTATATCATGGCATTTTTAGGACCAGTCCTGCTTCTTTTGAACTTCTTTAACAGAAAGATTGTCAAATAGACTTGAATTTTCATGAATGTCTCTAATATTAATGTTTGCTATTTTCAGTACATGAGATGTTTACAACAGCTCGGAGAAGTCATGAAAATGGAACGCATCTCAACTGACCTTGGTTTCGACATGACCTTGGACACCTTAATCGCCCGTGCTCAACAGTTGGTCCGACTAGAAAAGGACGCCCTGGCAGATCGCAGCACCCATATTTATAACCTACAACGCAAAGTGAAATCACTTAAAGAGCAGTTAGAAAGTAAAGACTTGCATATTGATTTGCTACGGAAAAAGATCACCAACTTGGAGGAGAAATTGCTCGGTAAAACGACCATCGAAAGGGAGAGAGATGCAGAATCGACAAAAACAAGAAAGTTGGAGAAATTGGCGGAGAAATACAGATTGAAATTGGAAGATGCTAGGCAGGAAATTACAAACTTGAAGGCACAACTTCTTGGTACCAGTGAAATCAGGGTATGTCTCACTCTCTTGAAGTGATTCTTGTCATAGATTATGCCCAATTTGCTTGAATCTTTGAACAATTTCTCAAAAAATAGGATTTTAGACTTGTTCAATAATAAAACTCACATAATAGAATTAGATGACTAATAACTGATAGTCCACACAATGAGAATGATTTCAAGATGTCTCTGCAAATTATATAAATGTAAGTCATTCGAGCATATAACTTAACCCTTTTGCAAACAACATTTCTAGACGATCCATATTATAATTGGTTGCACATTACTTTCAAGGAGAATCTTCCATTCTTTGTACAAATCTGATAACATGTCTTTCACACTTTACAGGTAAGAACACTAGAACAACGCAAAGAACTTGAAGAGATGACAGCTCAGATTCAGGAGCTAGAGAGTCTTAGGAAGAAGCAGGCCAGCAAGATTCGTGAACTGAAAGAGACCGTGGACATGAGCAACCAGTCTTCAGAAGAAAACCGTGTTGTGGCTGATAATGCAGTTCAGGCACTCTCTAGTGAACTGAGAACAACAAAAGGTGCTCTAGCTACTATACAGAGCAGAGAAAAACAGGTTGGTGCTTAAATTGTTTGGCTTAAACATGAAAAATCAGTATCCGCGTCATTCTAATCCTACTCTGACATTTAATTTAGTGGAATGTTAAATAACCCTTTTATTTTGTACGCACAACTGTCACAAAGATTCACTTTAATTTAGTAAATTTTTGGACTTGGAATTTTTCACTATCCAGCATTTGAAAGTCATTCTTTGCTTTCCTCCGAAGCTCTAGTTTCAATAATGATAGATTCCTCTATGGTGACAAAATTAATTTCCCAGACCATGTTCTTATATGCTTGTTGACTTTTGTTGCTCATGGCGCTAAAGGTTTAAAGGTATTTTATCTCTTCTTTTTCTTTTCCAGCTTCTTGATTTCCGCAATGTTGTCGCCCGAATGTTAGGCCTAGACATCAACACACTGGCCGTTCCTGACTACGAGATCATCTCACGTCTTGAGAAGTTAATAAATGCTCATCACAGTCACACGTTCACCACACTGAGTCTCGAGGAAGCGCTCGCTGACATGGAAGACGGGTTTTTCCACGGATACAGCGACTACAAAAATACCATCGGTGCAGCAGAGTCGGCAGAAATAAGAAAATCTAGAGAGCGAGTGAAGAGAAAGGCAATTAAAGTCAGAGCTAGGTCTCTCTCACCAAAAAGGAGAATAGAACCTAAAGTGTACTGATGAAGGATCAGATCAATATTTTAAACAAAAACTTTTTTTGATATTTTCGTAACCCTGATCAGAAGTAGAGCGTTATTAACATTAATTTTAACGTAGTTGGGGGGATGGGCGGACGATGTAAAGACGTAGAAGTAGTTTATGAAAGTTGTGAAAGCAAGAAGAGGAATGATAAATGTAAGCACTAACTTGGGTACAGGACAAAGCTCACTCTGCGTAGATAAAATGTACTTATAGTATGTTACAAAAAAATTGGTGTTCATGCCATGCAGAATTAGTACCAACAGATAGTTTTAACCCTTTCCCAAACAAGACCTGATTTTGACGTCCCTGATAGAAAAAGTTTGTAAAAACACTGAAACAAAAGAAGAAACTGCTGATAAGCAGCAGTTTCTCCCTTTGTCTCAATATTTTCTGACCCATATTTTACACAAATCCTATCTTTAATAACACCCATTTTGTCATTTTTGGCAGTTTATTGAAGTGGGTCACCCTAAAATTTTGTTGATTGTGAAAGGGGTCAGACGGCACGCTTGTGTAGACTGATCTTACTCTACCGCCTGCACAGAATTATTACAAATTGTGACCCGTCACGCTTAAAGGGACCTTACCTGAACTCCAAGAATTTAAATTTTGACAAACTTGTCAGACTCAGCATAGGTCAACCAGATCCAGTATGCGAAAAATGAACATATAGTAAGATAGGGAAAACATTCCAGATTTAGAAAATTACATGCAAGTGAAAAGTTTCGGCCCTAGTCTGGCTGCAACAACTGCGCAAACTGACTAGGGTCGATATTTTTCACACATCTGATAATGTCCCTTTTAGTGTGATGGGTCACAATTATTACAAAATATAAAGGGTGTGCACATTCACAACATTTTCAGCAATGAAAATATTTTTTGTGAATTGAGAAGAAAAAAGTTGCATCTCGACTCTGCTAAGATATATGCTTCCTTTAGTTGGAGATTTGAAAACCCCTTTTATCAAAAGACACATTCGTTCAATTGTATTTGTTAGTGTTATTTTGTTATGGATAATTGCAACACTATCGTAAGTGTATAGTGAAATATATCCACTTACCATAGTTTTGCATTGACTCCTACAATATTTTGTTTGTAAGCCTCCAATCAAATACACAATTGTATATTTTTCTATCATTAGAAAAGTAGTTCTTTAGGAGTCTATTTTCTACAATAAGTATGTAAGATATCCCATTAAAACATGTGACCTGTTACATATAAGTGACCATGTTAAGTTATATAATAATGGGAATATTGCAAATTCCCAAACAGAAAAATGTACAAACACATCACTGCAATTGTAAATAGATCATTGTCATTAAGATATGGCAATGTTTAAGAAAACTGTTTCAGAGAATTTGTTGTGTAAAGCATTTGAACTTTTTCCATGGTTCCATTTAGAATGTTGCTTTTTGTAAAAAGAAAACTTGCAACAAAAATTGTATTAACTATTGTCCAATTTCAAACTTGGGCAGCTGATCAGTGAAGTTTTTTTTCGAGTGACGGGTCACAAACTTTCGATTTCCTTTTATTGAAATGAAATATATGTGAAAAGTACCATAGGCAATATTTGACATGCATACTTTATTGTAGCATAAATGAATTGCTACAACAGGAATATAAAGTAAAATAAAAATAAGAAAAGAGAGTATTTAAACTTGTTCTTTTAAACACAAAAAAAGCATAGTTTTTGACAACTAAGAGAATACTTTATCATGTACAAAAGTGAATGTACCTTTTCTGTATACATGTATTGTTAACTGCATTTTCCACCAAACTTCATTTAGATCTAACAAATTAAGCACGTCATTGTCATGTATGTCATCAAATTGTATGTTTAGTGAAAATTCTACTTTACGTTCTAGGATCATTTTAGTAATTATTTAAAGTTCTTTTATCTTGTAATAACAGTTTTTCTTACATAGTGAAAACAATGAGAGTTAAAATAATTGAAATTTTTAATCCACACCATGTCTTTTAGACAAAAGGGGACTGAATCATGAATTTTTCCTCTATATTATTTTGAATGTTACTTTTTTACTAATATTCAATTTCATTTATTGCCAAAAGAGCTTCATACATTGTCATTGTAATATGTTTGCTAACTTTTGCAATATTTTGCTCGTTTATGTATTGTCAGATTACTGCTATTACAAGATAAAAACTAATCCATAAATCTCCAATCTCTATCTCTAGTTAAAGATGGCAGTAAAATTGTATTTACATTGTATACTGTTATTTACTTTCTCTTGTTAAGATAAATTATGCAGAATGCTGTAACTGGGATCAACCAGTCTTTGGTCGGTCGCATATTGGTGGTTCAAAGTTAACCCTATCCCAAACAAGTCCAAGTTTTGATGACTACCAGAAAGTGAGGGTCAGAAAACATTGAAGGCAAAGAAGAAAATGCTGATGATCAGCATTTTCTTCTTTCCCGCGATATTTTCAGTGCTATATAATTTACCTAAATTCTTTATCATTCACATCCATTTTGTCGTCTGCAGAAAGTTGAACATTCGGAAAGTCTAATTGTTTGCCTTTTGGGAAAGGATTGAAATGACAACATTGTGGCACAATCCTGATTGACATGAAACCAATATCATGCAACCCAGTTAATTGTTTTAGCTTAGAATCATGGTAATGAGTTAATTACAAATTCTTTCATAGTTGTCGAGTTTGTTAAGTTTACAATTTCTTTAGCTCAAAATGAATTCTTGATTTACATTATATATTTCATGTTGACAGAAAATCCTAGGTACACACATGTATCCAGGTTGTACAAAAGATTGTATATCAAAGGACCATTTTTTAAGTTTTCCTTCTTCTCAATCATTTACATTAAGTAGATTTTAAAAGATGAAGTTTTATTGTTGCAATGCAAGTGTCATATTGGACCAGTATAAGATTTTGTCATAAGATAGAAGGCTATATATTTTTCTTATATTTTTTCTTTATTCATCTCTTTGTAATGTTTCTTTGTAATAGTCTGTGATATTTCTATTGTAAGAAAATAAAAATACTGCCAGAATGTTTGATTTTGTGCTTTTTATCACATCCCTAGATTTGTATGATTTGAAGGAAAATTATTTTCAGCTTAGTGTTTGGGGAAATAGTCACACAGTGTTAGAGCTACAGACAAGAGCTGGTTAACCCATTCCTACACAATTACTCTGACTCCCTACAAGATACTAGGAATGGCTTTGGAAAACATTTTGGAAAATGAAGAAATTGCTTGTGATAAGCAATTTCTTCATTTCCCAAAAATGTTTTCTACTGAGGAAGACCAAAATATGTAAAACTTGATTCACTTGAAATTGCCCTCTGCAATATCTTTGAATTGGGAAAAGTCTAATAATTCAGCTGTTTGATAATGGGTTAAGACATTCTAATTTTTTATTTCAAGTCCAAACCCCATGTTGTGTGTACTCATATAAATCTTCTCGTTGAGACGATTCCAATGAGTGCACACAACATAGGGTTTGATGAACCACCAGGGGAATATTGCATTTTTAAAAGCCAATACCCCCTCTTTTCTGTAGTTCTACTTACTGCCTATGGCATCTTGTTCCTTAGTAAATCAATCCTTTCCCAAACAGCAAAATTTTAGATGGTCCAAATTCAAAGATATTGCAGACAACAATATCAAGTGAATGGGAGTTTACAGAATTTGGCACTTTGTGTAGAAAACATTGTGGGAAATGAAGAAATTGCTTGTCACAAGCAATTTCTTCATTTTTCTCAATGTTTTCCAGAGCCTTCATCTCAAAATGCGTCAAATGGCGTCACCGTGCAATAATGGATTAAGACCTCACATCCATTCATGCTTGGTTCCCACTGCCTATCAGATCAACTCGATCAAGACAAATCAAGTAATCACATGCAGATCATGCTCAATCGGCATTGATGATCAAGTTTAATTCTCTCGGTCTTCCTTCTAGAATTTTTGGCGTGTCAAAAATAATCGTGTTAGCTCTAGTAGCAAAGTTATTGTGAAGATACCGTGTATTGATTTGGGCCTGATTGAGAATCAATTGTGTTCGAGGATCGAGTGTGAAAGGGTTTGTGTCTTTTAGCCGACCTGCACCCAATCTGCACTACATCACATTAACTTTTACTTGAGTGATTCCCAATAAACCTATGCTCCTATGTTCACCCAATCAAATTGAAGACGTCGGATTATCAACTAGATTTGATTTGATTTATTGGGGTTTTATGCCGTTTCAACTACTAAGGTCATATTGCGGCGCTTGGAGCACCTAACCATGGATTCCTGGAGTTTCTCACACCAGTACTACCACAGCACCCTTACCAAGCTTCCAGCTGCTCCCCTACATAGGTTCAGGATGTCAAACCATTGATGGGTGACATTTTTGTCAGTAAGGGTATTTGCCGCAACCGGGTATCGAACCCGGGACCTCTCGAATGAGAGGCAGATTTGCTACCAACTGCACCATGGCCGATTATCAACTAGAGATCGAGTCATTGGATGATGTTTAATTCTGGAATTTTAGCAATCATATTGATTTGATCGGCAGTGGGAACCTAGCATTACATGATGGAGCATGCTACTTTTTGCCCAGTTTGCCTCCCATTTTATTTATTGGGGTTTAACACCATTTCCAGTATATCAATTGTACCGTGACATCAGGAACACCCTACCATAGATTTCTGGTATTTCTCTCGCTAGTACTACCACAAACTCCTTTACAATATGCTTTCTGCTCAGCGTTTAACCTACTTAGGTAAACAATTATCCAATGTTTGGTGGCAGACAAAGAAATTAGGCACAAAACTCATATATACCCAGCCTGCTCATTCAAAATGAAAAACAAATATTGACAGTAGTGTTCAATCCCTAAATATCAGACTTTCAGATTTAACATGGGTTCTTCTGGCACAAATGCTGAATGCTTGCAGTCTAGTCCCTTTATGCCCATTGCTGGGAATGATGTGATATGATTGCAGAAAATCTTTTTAGAATGGTTCTTTATAAATGTGACCGATTCGAAAATTGTTTTAATCAGAGGTGGCAAAAATACAAGAGGAAATTGCACAACTGGAGAAATCTTTTTGAAAGCAGCTGATAAACAAGATGTATTTGTGAATCAGAAACATGAATGCGCTCAAAATGGCCAAAGTTATGTTTTCAGATGTACTGACGGACATGAGTACAAAACAATATGCTCCCAATCTTTTGATATGTGGCATAAAATGATATTGACCAAGTACACAGTGAATAATTACGCGACTCAGAATTTCCGATAATCTTCAATATCTTTTTTAATAATTGACCAATTTGAATTCGGTTTGAGGCAGAGAAGGTGGAAAAATGCCAGGAATAAGCTGGACGTGTTGGATTCTTGAAAAATCAACTGATAAAAGTTATTGAAGATAAACCAAAATTTTGATAACTTTTTTATCAGTATTCCAATTGGTCAAGTATTGACAAAGTTATTGAAGATTATTGGAAATTCTAAGTCATGTGATTATACACTGTGAATATGCCCCCAATTTTTTGATACGTGGCATAAAAATATTGACCAATTCTAAGTCATGTGATTATACACTGTGAATATGCCCCCAATTTTTTGATACGTGGCATAAAAATATTGACCAATTCTAAGTCATGTGATTATACACAGTGAATATGCCCCCAATTTTTTGATACATGGCATAAAAATATTGACCAAGTATGACAATAATATCAGCCTCTAGGTAGTCATTTCTCCCTTTTTGGGCTCCGAATTTTTCACCTTCCAGCACTAACTAGTCTTGATAGTAGCGCTTTACTTTCCTCTGACAGCTCTTGTTATCAGCTTTTGAAAAGATTTACCACACCAAGTAAATTTCTGATGTTTCCTATCTTCTCTGCTTCAATCCAAATTGAAATTGATAATGTAATAACTGAATTATTGGCAATTTTCTGAAATATTCGCGTCTCCGATTCCCAACTGTGATTCCTCTCCCACACATGGACTGGTAATCCGAGTTTTTTCTGATGAAATTCGCTCTTTGATATGTTGATGTCGCTCATTTAAATGAGCGACATCAACATATCAAAGAGCCAATTTTAAATGATCGACATCAACATATCAAAGAGTAAATTTCATAAGAGAAAACTCGGATTAATGGACTGGTATCGATGATCTTGCATGCTAGTATTTTCTTTTTTGAGTTGAATTTCAATTACTAAGCGCAAATATTTTGACTTGCGGATATCTCAACTGTATCACACAGTCTTCATCAGCCAAAAGGTGGTCAAAAGGTTTGCTCTGAGTAATGGAAATTCAACACAATGACGAATCCAGATCAAGAGATTAACCTACATAGTTGTAGCATTTTTTTCTTTCACTCGAGGAAATCTTTACAGAAATATAGATTTCCTTTCCTCATTTATTTCTAAGCGTTCCCTATTTCAATCATTGTTTGAAAGGATCAAAACCTCATCTGAAAGTGGATTGGATTTTATGGAGTTTTACGTCCAATTAATTAGCTAAGGTCATACGGAGACGGGACCTCGGTTTAGAGTCTCAGCCAAAAGACTGGAGAAGCAAGGGATCGAACCAGCAAACCCTGTGTTTCAAGTCCAGCGCATAACCACTGCACCACTCCGCACGTCTGAAAGTGGACATATGGCATGTTTCCCTTGTCACGGTGGTTAATCACATGACTTGGAATTTCAGAAAATCGTCGATATTTTTGTTAATACTTGACCAATTTGATTTGGGTTTGAAGGTGGAAAAATGCCAAGAATAAGTTGGGCGGGAAGGATTTTTGAAATATCAACTGATAAAAAAATTATTGAAGATCAACCAAAATTTTGGTTGATCTTCAATAACTTTTTTATCAGTTGTTGTTATCAAAAATCCACGACTATCTAATGTGTGAAATCTGTCCACCTTTTCTGCTTCAAACCGAATTGAAATCGTTCCCATACTAACAAAGTTATTGAAGATTTTCTGAAATTGTTGTATCATGTGATTATACACCATGCTTGTATCAAATCTGCTTCAAGGTCAAAACAGGAGATAGATGAACAACGAAACAAGTTAGTTTGTCCTGATTCTTTTGATTTAATACAAATAATCTTTTTTTCATAGTTTTAATTACATTTATATCACAAGCTGTATTACTTTAGTTGGCTTCCAAAAACATTGTATACAAAGCTTGGCTTTAACAAACTTTCTCTCACAATGTTTCAAAAGTCGACAATAATTATTTCAAACACATTTTGAGCTCAACCCTTCTTCATCATGATTTAACACACAAAAATAATCTGTTATGCATACCCTGTTTCAAAATGCTATTTGCAAGTGTGAAGTGGTTCCAAGAAACTCGGAGAAGTAAAAGATGAAAGCATTCTTAGCACTGTTAATTTGTTCAGTGGGTTGCTGAAAGAAGAGAGGATAAATGTTACAAGCATTTTTACTCTTTCACCACAACACTTCTTGAATCTTTTTCTATCACAGAGCAAAGTGTTGCAACAAACTGAATTTAATGAAAAGATCAGCTCAAGACCCTCTCCCAAACAAGACATTGTATAGAAGGTTTCAAAAGACATTGAGACAGATGAACAAAATGCTAGAACGGTATTCTGCTTTTGTCTCAATATTTTCTCTACTATTTTTAACACAATCCCCTATATTGATCAACTCCTTTTTGACTTAGGCAGCAGATCCAAAATAGGACTGTTCATATGTTTGCTTTTTGGTTCAAGTCTGGTCAATCAAAGAGTTTGTTTGCCAGGTTGAGCTTTGAGAAGGAACAATTAAAGACATTTAAAATTTCATAAGGACAAAATGTTTGAGATCTTGATAGAACATACATGGTGATTTTGTTAAACATCCTCTAGCACTCTGGTAATTCTTTGGATCTGGGTCTTTTTTCCTGTGTTACTATGTCTTCATTTTCCAAAAGCGGCTATGGTTGACATCTGCTAAGTATGATCCGTTTCTCGGATTATGGTTTATTTAGTTTTAGGACAATCCCAGTAAGTATCAATTTACAAACTACTAGATACAAATAAGAGGGAAATGGATTTCAAAATGCGCCATTCCATTATTAGTTCTTAATCAAATCCTATGTTGTGGGTACTCATTTGAATTGTGACAATGTTCCATCAGGACAATTTAAATGAGTGCTAACGACATAGGACTTTGATACAAAACAACAGATTTAGAATGCCTTTACAATCAATTCCTATGATACTACAGAGTCTATTAAACCTTTCTGAAACCAGAGCAATATAAGGGTTAAAAGCATTCTAATTTTGTTATTTCAAATCCAAACCCTATGTTGTGGTCACTTGTTTGAATGATCTTGTTGAGACTATTCAAATGAGTAACAACAACATAGGTTTGATATATTATTAATGTAAAATAGAATTTGAAAACTCATTAACACCTCATATCTGTAGCTCTGCGAAACATTGATATTACCTAAAACTTACATATTGCACAACACAAATCCTTGGGTTAGCGTAGTGCTTGTTTAGATAAACTACCCAATTACGCTAGTTTCGCACGAACCGAAATCAATTGGCTGCCTACTAGGGGTAAAAAATCTTGTTGACTTGTGGGAATTCAAATTTAGATTTAAACTAGGGTTACACAACCATCCCTAGTTTTTTTGTCCTTCATTTGTGATAAAATCAAATCCACACACCCTTTTCAAAACAACCTTTTCGATTATTATGAGCTCATAATTGAATTAATAATTAGTCCAAAGACACATAAAAGGGTTTTATTTAACCCACTTACATGCCAAGGTCACACATTCTAAAACAGTAAAATACATCTCTACAAAAGAGGTCCAAACGAGTTGGGTTGATGCCATAATAAATAGACTAACTCTTACTTAAACCCTATGTTTTGGGTACTAAATAGTACTGTTTTCGTCATGTTGCTAGCCTCTGTCAGAGGCCATCATTTACAAGGCTATATGTATGTCATATGAAGTACATTTCAATGAAGATATGATTGTTCAATTAACCCTTTCCGAAACAAGACCTGGTTTTCACATCTCTATTAGAAATGGCCTGGGAAAACATTGAGACAAAAGAAGAAACTGCTGATGACCAGCAGTTTCTCCTTAAACACAAATTATATCTTTAACAACATCCCTTTTGTCGTCTGCAGCAGCTTTTGAATTGAATCATCTAAAAATTTTGCTGTTTGGGAAAGGGTTAAGCTGATTGTAGCTAGTGTCTGCAACAGCTTTACTAATCCAACAAAAGATGACATGACTTAACATTAACCCTTTCCGAAACAAGACCTGGTATTGACGTCCCTAATAGAAAAGCCTTGGGAAAAGATTGAGACAAAAGAAGATAATGCTGATAATCAGCATTTTCTCCTTTTGTCTCAATATTTTCTGTGCTATATTACTCATAAATGTTACCTTTAATAACGTCTATTTTGTTGTCAGCAGCAACTGTCATATTGGACCACCCTAAAATTTTGCCGTTTGGGAAAGGGTTGATATCAGTATTCTAACAAGTACCCATAGCATAAGTCTAAATCAAGAATAAGGGAAGTATCTCCACATCTGCCATTGTTTATGACATCTAATCACCAACTTCCATTTCACTGAACCTCTTTCTAAACTAAACCACCTGCCCATGAGAAAATTGTCCGCTCATCACAATGTTCAAACAAAAACCCTGCCAGCACTTTTGTTTATCTTTTATCAAAATATAAATATCTATATGTATAATATATATTTCATCGTTCCAAGATAAATTTTCCTTTCCGCCAGCACAGTCTGTTTTTCTCCATTTCGTCAGGTGGGGGGTTGTGATTTCCGTCAGATGATCGCACAAATTGATCGACTGACTACGTATAAACCTTGTGTCCAAACACACATCGCTTCCACAGTACTACGTGGCTAGACGCTGTCGTTTTGGTGAGGGTCCGATTGTCTCTGATGCCGACGATTCTTCCTCGTCTTCGTCCGAGTCCTCATCGGGATAATCTACCAGCCCGATCAATCCAGGCTGAAATATTCAGATAAAATACATTTTAAGTCAAGTCTTTGTGTCACTTAGCAAGATACCAGGACAAATATTACACTGCTCCAAATCATCAAAGGAAGATAAAGTCGATTTTTGATAGCATAATATCTAAGTCCATACATGCTATACTGTATAAATTTCTGCTCGAATCATGAGCACCTGCTTTCTCGAAATATAGACTATACACCAATGTTAGATTTACGCAGAATTTGTATCGGCTTTTTTGCCAAGGTCCAATTTTTGTTTTGCCAAGTGGGCTTCCATGAAGGTTGGTCTAGGAATTTTTATCAATGGCATTTCACTTTTATGATTTTTATGATGATTAAAGGAGAGAAAGTACATTTTTGAAGAAAAACATTGTGGAAAATGTAATTCCTAAAACTAATTAAGATATGGCTTATCATCAAACAAACACTTCCAGTTAAGGGGAGGGGGGAAGTATTCAAAAGGTGGTAGGCCAATAATAAAAGTAGGTTACAACAGTTTTAATTAAGAAATTATAGATGTAAGATTAAGAAACAATAGATTATTTTGACCAGTGTATTTGGTGATGGTTTTAACCATTTCTCAACCTGGTTGAGATGTGCATATCTAATATAGTAAGTGGAAACATTGAGTGAAAAGATGAAATTGCTGATAAGATGAATGAAAAGAGATAAACTAAACATCACTAACCCTTTTCCCTGGTTGTTGTGTTTGTGGACTTGCTATTGGAGAACTAGCGGGTGTGGGGCACGGCGTACCACTTGTATTTAACGGGGAGACAGGACTGCTAGGTCTGTTTACCCGTTCCGGAGAATTGGTTGGACTTGTGAGGGGACTTGTTCTGAGAGAGATGTTGATAGGACTTGTATTTCTGTTGATAAGCCGAGGTGGGGTTACTGTATCTTTCTGGTCATGCTGCTCACGAACTGAAATATAACATCACAAAACTATTCTTCAACACCGATTGTTTGGAAGAATTGTATGAAGCTGTTCTTGTAATGTGGTATTGTAACATTGTGTTGATGAAATTTCTTGAAAAAAATAATTGATCATTTCTGGTAAGATACCAGCATTTCTCCATTTTCCCAAGACTCTCATACTAATCTTGTTGTTGTTATCAAGGAAAGATTCATCGATTGAATGGTATTCAAAACTTCTCTTTTAGCCCATTACCAGATGACAAAATTCTAGACCAGTCTAACTTCAATGATGTTCCAGACAACAATTTCAAATGAATAAAACTTAACATTTTTTGGTCTTTTTGGAAAATGAAGAAAATGCTTGTTGCAAACAATTTCTTCATTTTCCAAATGTTTTCCTCAGCCTTTTTATACGCCGTCAGAGGTGGTCGTATATTGGCGTCATCTTCCCAATCTGTCCCTCCGTACGTCCACTTTCTTGTCAACGCAACTCCTAAGTTTCTGGCTGGATCTTTTTGAAACTTGGTTAATGTTATCACCTTTATGGGTAGATGTGCATGAAGTAAGGATTGTATGGTTCATTGGATTTTTCCTGAGTTATGCCCCCTTAACAGTTAGTCTGGGGTTCATTGAAATTGCAGCCTAGCAGCGTATATTTTGACTATGGCACTCTTTTTCTTCTACGCAGTCATTGTGTTGGTGGATTGACAGTATGTGTATCACAACAGCAGGACCACCTAACCATGGATTTCACTCAATTCAGTGCCTCAGCATTCTTACCAAGCCTCCAGCTGCTAATCCTACTTAGCTTCAAGATTATATTTATCCATTGATAGCAAATATATTCCAGAAAGGATATTTGCTGCCGACAGGTACCAAACCCAGGACCTCATGATTGTGAAACCGAAGACCTACAAACTGTCTGTTTGGAAAAGGGATTATCTCCAACACTTACCTCTTCTGCTCTCAAACAACCTTCCAAGCTGATCCAGATCCGAGTCCAGTTTACTCTTCAACACATCTGACATCGGCATTATATTCTCTCCGTCATCAACATCGTCATCTTGATCAAACCACGTCTCTTCCTCTTCCTCGAGCATTCGCTGGTCACGTCGAAACCGATTGTTGCGCAGTAAAGATGTGGGGTTCCTAGTAGTAAAATCATACCACACATCATTTACTGCCTCTGGGCTATAAATATAATACCAGAAACTGTACTGTGAATGTCATTTTGCTGGCAACCAAGCAATACCATCTGACATCAACTTAACCAAGCTGTTGTTAGAAGGTTTGATTGCCCATTAATGATATATGTTGTAAGTCAAAGATGAAAATCAATTGATTATCATGGATGCTCAACCGTTGTCATGCTGAATGAAAGCCAGTACACGTAAACTCTTACCACAAATATAACATGATTTCATCTCACTGGCTTTTGTAAGCAGGGGTTATGAAATCCATTGTCCGAGTTGCCCAGGTTGTCCCAAAGGGTTACAGACAAGTAGAATTTGGAAACATTTTGCTCTTTATTGTTCATACGGACAACCAACATTTGTCAAACAAATAAACACAGACAAGTAGCCAATAAAAACATTTCAGAACCCCTGGTAAGACGTTCATATTTTACAAAACCTATAGTCAAAACATTTCTGGATTGAGTGAATGGGGGCTTTAAGTCATACTCAACAGTTTTTTTTAGTTATATCATGGCAGCTGAAGCACCTACAATGGATTTCTTTCGTTTCTTTTACCAATTATAGCACAATGCTAGTATTATGCTACAACATCAATTCAAACCCTCCTGCTACTAATCTTTTGAAAGTTTGGCTTAAGACTATCCACATAATTGACATTGGTTGAAGACAAATGTAAGATAGTCTTAACTGTGACCAGAAATTGAACCAATGACCCTACGATTCAGACTTGAACACGTTCAGTGAATTATGCCTTGTTTGCTTGGGCATTCTACTTTCACATGCATTTCAAATATTTAACCCATTACCACCTAATTATCCATTCTGCTTCCACCAGAAGTTAAAAGCTTTGTAAAACATTGTTGAAAATGAAGAAATTTCTTTATTTTCCACAAAGTTTTCTACCAGAAAGACATGACAATAAACAATTACATTCACTTGAAATTGTCGACTGCAATATCTTTGAATATGGACCAATCTAAAACTTTGCAAGTAATGGGTCAACTAGCAAAGATAAACTTAAATTTTACAAAGAATTTAGGTAAATAACAGTACCCATCAATTCCTGGTTTATCCCAAAGTTTGTCTTGCATCTGATCGTACAGGGCCTTTAATGACTTGAAGGTATTGACATAGTCTATATGTTCCAGATCCTTAAAGTGGGCTTCTACGATGTGCGTACATAGAGACTTAATGTCCTCCTGGAAACAAAAATATGGAACTTCAAATTAACACTTTCTTAAATGACAAAAGTTTGAAAATATCAAAGTTGAAATATGTTGTAGAAGACAAGACCATGAAGCTTCAGGAAAAAGATAGTGTATAATGATTAATGAAGGGCATAGAAGACCTTTTTTGGTTAACAGCAGAGGCATGGGAAAATTTTGAGGCAGAAGAAGAAAATGCTGATAACCAGCATTTTCTCCTTTTGCCTCAAAATTTTCTGTGCTATGTTTAACAGCCTTTAATGACTTGAAGGTATTGACATAGTCTATATGTTCCAGATCCTTAAAGTGGGCTTCTACGATGTGCGTACATAGAGACTTAA
The DNA here is from genome assembly GCA_963680895.1 of Fragum sueziense. NCBI lineage: Eukaryota > Metazoa > Mollusca > Bivalvia > Cardiida > Cardiidae > Fragum > Fragum sueziense. Next base: position 15,477,546 of record OY804593.1, read on the forward strand.
TGTCCTCCTGGAAACAAAAATATGGAACTTCAAATTAACACTTTCTTAAATGACAAAAGTTTGAAAATATCAAAGTTGAAATATGTTGTAGAAGACAAGACCATGAAGCTTCAGGAAAAAGATAGTGTATAATGATTAATGAAGGGCATAGAAGACCTTTTTTGGTTAACAGCAGAGGCATGGGAAAATTTTGAGGCAGAAGAAGAAAATGCTGATAACCAGCATTTTCTCCTTTTGCCTCAAAATTTTCTGTGCTATGTTTAACAGCCTTTAATGACTTGAAGGTATTGACATAGTCTATATGTTCCAGATCCTTAAAGTGGGCTTCTACGATGTGCGTACATAGAGACTTAATGTCCTCCTGGAAACAAAAATATGGAACTTCAAATTAACACTTTCTTAAATGACAAAAGTTTGAAAATATCAAAGTTGAAATATGTTGTAGAAGACAAGACCATGAGGTTTCAGGAAAAAGATAGTGTATAATGATTAATGAAGGGCATTGAAGACCTTTTTTGATTAACAGCAGAGGCATGGGAAAATTTTGAGGCAGAAGAAGAAAATGCTGATAACCAGCATTTTCTCCTTTTGCCTCAAAATTTTCTGTGCTATGTTTAACAGCCTTTAATGACTTGAAGGTATTGACATAGTCTATATGTTCCAGATCCTTAAAGTGGGTTTCTACGATGTGGGTACATAGAGACTTAATGTCCTCCTGGAAAAACAAGAGAAATTCAATTAACCAAAAACATAGGCAGTAATCATGTAACCTTGACATGATGATTTTCCTGCCTTTTGTCAACAAAAACTCTCAGTCAGAATGCATTTTTGATAATTTTTCATTTAAATATATTATTCCCTATATTCAACGGTCTACCAATGTACCCACCTTACTCTTTGAGTCACAACAATTTCTTCATTTTCAGCAAATACTTTATTTTCCACAATATTTTTAACGTCTTAATCATGTGGAGCATATAGAGGCATCATTATTGATAACGGATTATGGAGGGGTTCAGAACTCAAGTACTGGTTCTGATGAATATTGGAACAATTTGTTCTTCCTGTCTTTTGTTGCACTCTACCAGTCATTTCATATTTATCACAAATTTTATGATGAAAAAAAGTGTAACCTTACATGGAACAAATTTATTCTTGCTGATAAATACTGGTTAGCAAATCAGCGTCAAACTGTAAAGTAGCTGAATAACCTATTTTAATACACCAAGAGGATTAGACCAAATGCATTATTCTAAAATAGAGAGCAACAGATAAGAGGGGGGTGAAGGCATTCTAAATTTGTTATTTGAAATCAAAACCCTTTGCTGTGTGTACTCACTTGAATCGTCTCGGACAAGACGATTCAAATGAGTACCCACAACACAGGGTTTGATAAACAATAAAAGATACACTGCATTTTGTAAAGCAATCTCTCCCTCTTATCTGTGGCTCTGTAAGAAACTCTAAAAGGTGTTGGCATACTTACTAATCTTATAAATTCAAACAGTTCTATTGTAGCAGAGTTTAGTAAGTTGTATTTATTGCCATTTGTCTTAAATGCTTCGACTATTGGTTTGAATAAGTTTCCCTTGATTATGTAGCGATTGTAAAACTCCTCTTTCTGCCCTATTATCTTCCGCATGAATCGTAAGGCACCTAGAATACAACGCAAACCGAACATTCATTTTTCCTTTGAAAGATGGAAACTACAATCAAATAGATATGTTATGTGAATTAAAGAAGGTAATGTGAATATCGTTTCTTTTAATTCAATTAACCCTTTCTCAAATGACAAAAACTTATGTTGATTCATTCTGAAAACGACAAAATGGATGTTACTTAAGTTAACAAGAGTTGTCCGCCGACAACGTAGCTCGCCTATACGGGAGCTTGTCACAAAAACAGCAAATTTTTTAAAAGTAGGTCAAACTCCAAGGTCAAGGTCACAAGGTCAAGGGAAATGGTCACAAATGAAAGGTCTTGTCCAGATGTATCCATGTATGAAATAAGGCTGTATCTCTTATAGTGCCTGAGATATAGGCTAGGTTAAAGTTTTTCAAAAGTAGGTCAAACTCCAAGGTCAAGGTCACTAGGTCAAAGGTCATGGTCCCAAATGAAAGGTCTTGTCGAGATGTATCTATGTATGAAATATCAAGGCTGTATCTCTAATAGTGCCTGAGATATAGACCAGGTTAAAGTTTTTCAACTGAAGACGGGACGGGACGCGACGCCGACACTAGGGCTGTGACATTAGCTCCCCGGACATAAAGTCCCGGCTCGCTAAAAATTGTGAGTAATATAGCTTAGAAAGCATTGAGGCAAAAGAAGAAACTGCTGGTTATCTGCAGTTTCTTCTTTTGTCTCAATGTTTTCACAAGCCATTTCTACTAAAGACGTCAAAACCCGGTCTTGTTTGGTAAAGGGTTAATCTCTGTATCACAGTACGGAATTGCAGAAAACATTGACTAGGAACTTTTAATGCATTTAATATATGCTTTCTGGCATTGGGAAATGCATAAATATTTTATATGTGGAATTTAACTTACTTAGCAGTAGAAATGCATGTCGTGACCTGAGAAGAACAAGAACTCTGCGTAGAAGATCCTTGCCGATGATGTAATTCTTGATGTGATAGGTATGATGTTCCACACAAAAGGACAATAATTCTAGAATTAAACTGAGTAACTGAGCTGTCTGGAAGTCATCTGAAATGTGGGAAAAAACAAGATTTCTTAACTCATTACCACACAGTGAGTCTTTTTGACTACACAAGAGAAATTGACTTAGGAAAACATTGTGGAAAATGAAGAAATTGCTTGTGACAAGCAATTTCTTCATTTCCCATAATGTTTTCTCTATAGAAAGACCAAGAAATGTAAAATTTCATTCACCATAAATTGTCATCTGGTATATCATGAATTTGGAACTATCCAGAATTTTGTTGTTTGGTTATGGGTTAAAACTTTATATTATATTTGAGCGGAGATCTGGAAAAATAGCCTTCATAGCAGAGCTACAGATAAAGGGGGTATTGGCCTTAAAAAATGAACCGTCTTCTTGATACAATGACTTTTCACACAGACTGACAGATTGAAATAGCTAGAGTAGTAAGGTTAACCATTACTGTTTAGTAACAATAAACCAAAGTACAGGCGGCAACAGTTTACATCTGTGCTAATATTGAATTATTCAAAAGACAATCTAATGTAAACTCATTCAAATAAATTTGAAATAATTCATCAAGCTATTCTTTATGAGTTAACATACAAACCTTTACTTGGTTTTTCTTCCGCTGTTACAGCAAAAAGTGGGGCAGTTAATACATGCATACTGTGTTTGTAGAAAAAACTCAAAAACTCTGTCTTTTCCGTTTTCTGCAAATAAATTGAACCTATTTTTTTCCAATAATTTCAAATGTAACATTGTTTTTTATTAAATGATAAAATATCTTGGGATAGGAGGCAGCTATTTCTAGTTAACTGAACCATACTCAGCCGGTTTCTTTTTCTGTAATCATGCAAGTTGCATACCAGTTTTCACCTATTCTATGAGTAGCAATACATAGAAAAGTAAAACTTCTAATTTGGTAAAAGAAATAAATTTTCAGAAAAAGATCAACAATAGCTTGATCAAAGTTTGATCAAATTCAGAATGAAACTGAAGTTGTGCACACAAGAAATCGCTAACAGACGGTGCAAGACATTTATTCAATCAAGCCAAGCAAAGGATATATATCAAAAGTGGATAGCCTACCCTACTCACCAGGTTTGTTGCGATCATGTTTTCTGGATCAATCAGAAGTCGTACAATACCCATAAGCTGTACAGCACCCCCTAATTCTGGATCTGGGTCGTTGATCATTTGTTCCAAGACTAGGTTTATTACATTTACATATTATCAAGTCAGGAAGTCAGTCTTACAGACATGGCGAAATCTTTCAGACAATAAGACATATCTGATAAAATTTCCCTTGGTCTGATGATTTTTTTGCTACTGTCAGTCCAAATGTCTGACACTCCTTTTAATCTGTCAAGATAGTAAATGAGAGTGCTGTCTGGCATAATTTTATTTGGTCTGACAGATTATTTGGTACAGTAAGACCGAATGTCTGACAAAGATTTCTGGTCTTTCCCCAAGTCTGGTCTTAACTAATGCCCACATAATGATTCTTTTTGACATCCACGAAAAGGCTTTTGAGAACAATGTGGAAAATGAAGATATTGCTTATGAAAAGCAATTTCTTCATTTCTCACATTGTTTTCTACAAAAAGATCAATGTTAAATGAATTTAGTCTTAAATTTTGCCGTCTAGTACTAAATAGATTAACCCTTTCCCAAACAAGAACTTGTTTTGACACCCTTAACGGAATAGGCTTGGAAAAACATTGAAACAAAAGAAGAAACTGCTGATAACCAGCAGTTTCTCCTTTTGTCTCAATATTTTCTGTGCCATATTTTACACAAATCCTATCCTTAATAACATCCATTTTGTCATTTGTGGAAGTTTTAGAAGTGGATCACTTCAAATTTTGCCGTTTCGGAAAGGGTTAAATCCCATCAAACCAACCGAAGGATTTATATCAAAAGTGGATAGCCTACCCTACTCACCAGGTTTGTTGCGATCATGTTTTCTGGATCAATCAGAAGTCGTACAATACCCATGAGCTGTACAGCACCCCCTAATTCTGGATCAGGATCGTTTATCATTTGTTCTAAGACTAGGTTTATCAGAAGATCGTCCTGAAAATACAGTTCAATATAGCTCTATCACTGATTTCAATTCCTTGGCAACATATTTGAATCATTATCACCAGATTTTTTTTTATAAAATTAATATACAATACTGAAAACAGAAATGTGACTTAACCCTTTCCCAAACGGCAGAATTTCAAGGTGATCCACTTAAAAAACTGCCACAAATGACAAAATGGAAGTTATTATAGACATAATTTGTGTAAAAAATTGTTTAGAAAATATTGAGACAAAAGGAGAAACTGCTGGTTATCAACAGTTTCTTCTTTTGTTTCAATGTTTTCCCAAGCCTTTTCTATTAGGGACGTCAAAACCAGGTCTTGTTTGGGAAAGGGTTAATATCTAAATTTTCAGTCACTATTCAAGCTATGATTGCATAAATGTAATTAAGTGTTATAATTTAAATATCATGAAGTGAAAAGATAATTTTCACTAATTTCACTAACCAGATTTCAGAATATCTTATGTTTATACCTTTTGGAAACACAAAAGATTACAGGACTTTTAAACAGAAGATATTGCAACTAAGTGGAGTTAGATGAACAGATAAGAGGGGGAATTACCCTTAACATTTCATTTTGTATCTACGGTCTACTATTTCTTATTTCATTGCTTTCAACTTGTAATAAAGAAAGATAAATGTAATCTATCAGTGTTTATTTTTAATTTTAGGGGAAGGGGGTCAGGGCCCATAGGTGGGGGAAATTTGCGCATGAACGCCCGAAAAGGGTACATTTTAATGCAAGCTTATACTCTCAAATACAATGTTATAAATGCATGTGACTTGTTTGTATATCCCAATGGAACTTTCAAACAACCATTTGAACTGTTAGAGATGCCTAGAATGTAAATATGATTTAGATTTTTCTTTGCAACAGAAAAAGCTAGTTCCAGGAGGGCAAAACTTATCTGAAATGGGGGAAAAAGTATATTCCACAGAAAGGGGGAAGGGGACAAATAACGACCATTTTTTTAGGAAAACAAGAGCTGTCCGAAGACAGCGCGCTCGACTTTCTAAGTTGCTTAGTATAAAGGGGGCATAACTCCAATTATAGTGGAGCCAGGGTTATGGGCCCTGATAGTAAGGTAGAGGGTGTGATGGTAAATAAGTATTCCAAGTTTGGGTTGAATCCCTTTGATAGTATGGAAGTTATTGATGTTTGAAAAAACTTTAACCTTGGTTGCAACACTGACGCCGACGCCAACGCCCGGGTGACAGTATAAGCTCTCATTTTCTTCGAATAGTCGAGCTAAAAATCACTGTCTATACATACATCATCTGTTGCATTTTGCCCTTCCTTCAGTATGAACTCTCGCACCATGGACGGACTAAACTCTATTATATAGGAGAAGATGTCTATTGCTGCTGTTTTCATCAGGTGGTCGTCTAAACCCAACACATACTCCACTCCTGGTAATACTCCCAAACCAGATAATGTCTGTAATGTATACAATAACATGTGTGACTAAACTCTATTATATAGGAGAAGATGTCTATTGCTGCTGTTTTCATCAGGTGGTCGTCTAAACCCAATACATACTCCACTCCTGGTAATACTCCCAAACCAGATAATGTCTGTAATGTATACAATAACATGTGTGACTAAACTCTATTATATAGGAGAAGATGTCTATTGCTGCTGTTTTCATCAGGTGGTCATCTAAACCCAACACGTACTCCACTCCCGGTAATACTCCCAAACCAGACAATGTCTGTAATGTATACAATAACATGTGTGACTAAACTCTATTATATAGGAGAAGATGTCTATTGCTGCTGTTTTCATCAGGTGGTCGTCTAAACCCAACACATATTCCACTCCTGGTAATACTCCCAAACTAGACAATGTCTGTAATGTATACAATAACATGTGTGACTAAACTCTATTATATAGGAGAAGATGTCTATTGCTGCTGTTTTCATCAGGTGGTCGTCTAAACCCAACACATATTCCACTCCTGGTAATACTCCCAAACCAGACAATGTCTGTAATGTATACAATAACATGTGTGACTAAACTCTATTATATAGGAGAAGATGTCTATTGCTGCTGTTTTCATCAGGTGGTCGTCTAAACCCAACACATATTCCACTCCTGGTAATACTCCCAAACCAGATAATGTCTGTAATGTATACAATAACATGTGTGACTAAACTCTATTATATAGGAGAAGATGTCTATTGCTGCTGTTTTCATAAGGTGGTCGTCTAAACCCAACACATACTCCACTCCTGGTAATACTCCCAAACCAGACAATGTCTGTAATGTATACAATAACATGTTTGTAAAATTACTTCTATATATGCAGAGTTCTCCCCAGCCCAATAAGCTGAAGGGGACAACTACACCTTCAAATAAATATCCTTCATCATAACAACAGGGGAGATAAAAATCAAGAGAAGGAAGTGTTGTAATGCTTTTATTTTAACCCTTTCCCAAACAACAAAATTTTTGGCTGTTCCAAATTCAAAGATCATGCAGACGACAATTTCAAGTGGATGAATTTTTGCTTTTTGGGGTTTTGGGTAGAAAACATTGTGGGAAATGAAGAAATTGCTTGTCACAAGCAATTTCTTCATTTTCCACGATGTTTTCCCAGGCCTTTTTCATAAGAGGCGTCAAAAGGCGTCATTGTGTGGGAATGGGTTAAATCTGATCGTTTTGATTGCTGTTATCAAGGTGAAATGCTCTAACTAACACAATTAGTATGTATACATCATCCTGAATCCATTTCCATGTTTAAGAAAGAATGTTACGCAAAATCATGATTTTTCCATACTTGAACAATATGAAATCAGGGGTTTCGATTACTTTTTTGCCATCTGGGCCGGAAGCTAAAGTAGGCGGGGGAATTTCTATGTATTCCCTATTAACCTCAATGAAATTTTCAATAGTAGCAGGGGAATTGTACTCAAATTCAGTCAAATAGGAGGGGGAACCCCCACCTCTTAATAAATCCCCTGGGCAGTAATACAAATTTTCCTGAAATCCAGGTGCCAGTTTTATCAAAACATGAGACATATTTTAGTCTTACAGAGGACTTACCAAAATGTGTCAAACAATAAACAAATTATACAGGTTTTGTATATATGTAATTACATGTAATTCTTCTCTTAAGCCATAAACAGACAGCAAAGTTTTGGACAGTTTTATTTGAAAGGTATTGAGGACGGCAATTTCAATTTGATAAAACTTTCAAAAATCTTTCCATTTTGGGTAAGAAAACATTGTGGACAATGAAGATATTTCTTGTCACAAGCAATTTTTTCATTTTCCACATAGATTTCCTAAGCATTTTCTTGTGAGTCAAAAGGCGAAGTTGTGCAGTAACGGGTTAAACCTGTTGAAAGACATTGGTACAACAAAAATATGTCTCAAAAGTTTTGATGAAACTGGCCCCAGAATTTTTGTCTCAATTTAGTTCATAATAACATTGGAAATTCCCAATAAAACTTACCTTGAAGAATGACTCTCTGTTTTGAGGTTGTAAGTTTGATGATAAAGTACAGAATTCCTTTAAAAAGAACACAAGATTTCGCCGAGTTTCCTCCTCCGTCTTATCCGACATTAAATGGGAAAATAACTGTGACAAAAACTTTTCATCGTCCTGCAAAAATGGATTGAAAGTGTACTGACATTGATCAATTAATAATTGAATGGAGATTTTGTCTCTCTCAGCAGCTGAGGTCAATACGGAGACAGGATTTCAGTTAAATAACAAGATGTGTTTGTGAAACACAAATGAACCCCCCCCCCCCTCAATCTTCGTTCATTCCATCTAAGAGCAGGGTAAAGGCTTTTTGATAAGGCAAAGCTCTTGTGTTTTAAGCTCTGTAGTTCTCATTTTCCAAACCTCTGTTAACTCACCTGAATCATACCAACAATTTCCACCTTGTTATATAGAATAAAGGAGGTTAACGTAGACAACATATTTTCTTCAAACACTGAGGGTGTCGGCAGTATCACATCCTGTATATACTGCACTCTGTAAGTTTGATGAATTTTGCTAACAAGTTCAGGATTCGTAAACGGAATCACTTCCTTAAATTTGGCCTTTTTCAGTAAGTATTCACGATGCTTTGGTCGCTGGTTAACCACTGCAGGGTCGTATTCAAGCACACCGACCACATCGAATAATGTATCTTCTTGGAACAGGATTTCGAACAACGCAGTCTGATTTAACAAGAATATACTCCTAAATATGTCAAACAGATGATGGAGTCCCTCAAGGCTCTCTAGATCCTCACATATATGAAACAAGTCTAACAGTTTTTTGATATATCCCTCTTGCTCGATTATTGTTGTAAGCTTCTCCCGCCTGACCGGCGAGGTGAGAACACTACTGAACAGTTCCGAGATTTCCTCAAGACGACTGAGTTCACATGGTGGGAGATCAACAGGGTGCGCCAATTCTGGCGTTTCTTCGTAACGTTCGTCCTCTGACTCTCCGATGATATCTTGTGTTATATCTACTGAAGGGTCTTTACCTTGTACCTGAAATACAGTTAATGACAGAACAAAAGGTAAGACAGAGGAGGAAAAGATATAAAATCTTGATACAAGGAACTGTTTTAAAAATAAATGTCCTTAAAATATTAACATAGAACTCTTCACAAGGGGTACCCTTTAAAGCTTACCCATCTAGGAAAAGTTCAACTCCCAAATGAATACAATTCCCCCCCCCTTTTTTTTAAGAAAATCTCTTTTCATTAAATTCAGCTACAAAACATATCGAAGAAACAAAGGAAGTCCCTTTAGTTTATTTCATTAAGTGCATTATACAGTTACAGGGGTTTTCCTAGCATGAAAGGCTTCAGACAAATCAGTTGTATGTTATAATAAACACGGTGTATAATCACGTGACTCAGAATTTCCGATAATCTTCAATATCTTTTTTAATACTTGACCAATTTGAATTCGGTTTGAAGCAGAGAAAGTGGGAAAATGCCAGGAATAAGCTGGACGTGTTTGATTTTTGAAAAATCAACTGATAAAAAAGTTATTGAAGATAAACCAAAATTTTGGTTTATCTTCAATAACTTTTTTATTAGTTGATTTTTCAAAAATCAAACACGTCCATCTAATGTGTGGCCTCTGTCCACATTCTCTGCTTCAAACCGAAATCAAATCGGTCCAGTAATTACAAAATTATTAAAGATTTTCTGAAATTGTTGTATCACGTGATTGTCCACTGTGATAAAGATGAACTCGCTTACGTGACATATTTTTTCCCAGATCTCATCACTACCCGCTTTTTCCTGAAAGCTCAGTGCCAAGTCATAATTTTCTGCCTCTGACCACACAATCAATGTTTCCTGCAAATAGAAAGATAATCAAATGACTTAACCCTTTCCCAAACGACAAAAATTTAGGGTGATCCACTTCAAAAACTTCCACAAATGACAATATGAATGTTATTAAAGATAGGATGAATGTGAAATATGGCACAGAAAATATTGAGACAAAAGGAGAAACTGCTGGTTATCAGCAGTTTCTTCTTTTGTTTCAATGTTTTCCCAAACCTTTTCTATTAGGGCATCAAAAACAGGTCTTGTTTGGGAAAGGGTTAACCCATTCCCACACAGTGTTGCTTTTTGATGCCCCCTTGGGAAAATGATTGGGAAAACATTGTGGAAAATGAAGAAATTGCTTGTGACTTGAAAGCAATTCCTTAATTACTCATGTTTTCTTACATACTAAAATTTATTATTGTAGTCTGCACGGCAACACATTTGAATTTGGACCAGTCTAAAATTGTGCCATTTGGTAATGGGTTAACCCACTACCAGAAGGTAAAATTTCAGACTGGTCCAAATTAATTGATGTTGCAAACAACAATATCAAGAGAATAAAAATTTTGTTTTGGGTCTTTCTAAGTAGAAAATGTAGGAAATACAGAAATAATTATTTATTGCTGTTCACAATCAACTTTTTTCATTTCCTTAAATGCTTTCCAAAGACTTTTGAGGCTGCCCTTTATCTTGTGTGACAACACATGAATCATGCTTGTGTGACAGATTTTGACTACATACGAGGGATGATCCAAAAGTAATGTCACAAACGTTGTTTTCGGTGATTTTATGAACGTATCCTCATGCAACTTTAGATGCCGAAAGATTAACATTCGTTTAATACATGCACAAATTTTCATAAAGTTTAGAGTAAAATTACAAAAATAAACTACATTTTTACATAGCGCATCGGTGTCCAGCGCCGCACAACGCAAGACGTCATTGACGTCATTCTACTTCTTTTCAAAATATCGCCTTCTGTGTTTAATTAATGCAACATTTGTAGCGTTCGACCCGCTTCATAAATGCATTTAAAAAAACTCTTTCAGCAATTCTTTGAATGCATTCCTTGAATCAATTTCTTCTCAGTTGGTTTAGGTCGACATGATAAATTCTTCTTAAATTCTGCTTAAGTTGCGGAAACAGCGCAAAGTAACATGGACGTTGGCGTTCCCTAGCTCCACATGTCTTCCATCTCGTTTTGATCTTAAAACGACTCATATTCACTCCCCAAAAAGCTTGCACTAATGGAAGACGTCTCTATCATGAAATGTCCGTTCTTTTAGGTAGAAATTTATTGTTTCTGTTGCTTCAATCGGCTATTTTGCAAGCCTTTAGCGAAAGTTAAGAACTGCACGTTGTGGGCATTTATCCGATTCTGCCATTATCCCGAATGCGAGTGATGAATTCAATAAGACTTATTTGGTATTTTAACGCACCGATTTTATTGAAACGTTCTAAAATTGCTTAGAAATATCATGACGTAGCGGCATTTAAATATCAGCTTAATTGTCTTGATTTTTCTTTTGTATAATGACAGAACACAAAGTAATATTAATCTTCAAAAGACTAATCTAGGGCGTGCGGCGCATATGCACGACATGGATTCTTTTTGGCATTTTATTTTCTCGGATATATAAACAATATTCAAATAATTCAGAAAAACATGTTTCCAATAGGATAAGCTTGAATGATAAGTCTTTATTTGTACAAGAATACGTCGAATAACCAAGCTATAGACACTGTGACATTACTTTTGGATCATCCCTCGTACATTCACTTGTCATCATTAATGACAAACAAGACTCAGAGTAGATTGTTTCATATAATTTCTTTTCCCAAATGCTTGATTTTGAATAAATTACAGAAATGACCTCTAAATTACATGAAGGAATTAGGGTTTCAGTGATCCCCTGGGCCAGGTTTTAATATGCACAAGTTTACAAATTGTTTGTGTAAATTATGTAACAAGACATTAATTTTGATCGATCAAGAAATGTGTCTCAGACCAATCAGCATTTCAGATTGGTTACATTCAAATTCAAGCAAAAAAAAATGTGCAAGTTTAATCAACCTTCTCCCAAACGCCAAAATTTTAGGGTCATCCACTTCAAAAACTGCAACAAATGACAAAAAAGACTTTATTCAGGGATAAAGATTAACAATTTTGATGCAAGGGCCCAGCTTGCCTGATATTCAATATTCAACATTAGGCATATGGGCAACTTCTCCAGAGATTCAGGGGACCAACCCAAAAATTAGGGGCGTCTGGGGCGATGGGACTGGGCCCCTGTTAGTCTTTATCCCTGTTATTAAAGACAGAATTTGTGTAAAATGGCATAGAAAATATTGAGACAAAAGGAGAAACTGCTGGTCATCAGCAGTTTCTTCTTTTGTCGCAATGTTTTCCCAAGCCTTTCCCACCAAGGACGTCAAAACCAGGTTTTGTTTGGGAGAGGGTTAAACAAGATCCTGAAGTAAATGTAAGGGGAAAGCCTGCATAAATAGATACACCAACATTGACCAACAGGGTTTCCATTAGGACAAGAATCCCAAGAGTCATTGACCCTTGAGGCCAAAATCCCAATCTTGTCAAAATGAAGCGCGGGAAAAATCAAACCGTAATCGATTCATAAGGGGGTGGGGGGGCAATGTTAAGATATGTTCTTCACTCTTTAGAGTTCATTGTAACATTCTCCCAAACTAAACAAGGTTAAACTGCTTTTGAAAAAATTGGGGAAAAGGAGAAAATGCTGATTTATATGAAAATGTATGAAAATGTTTCAATAAGACAAAAGTGCTTATTTTAAGAGTAAATGTAACACCTTTTTCAACCTTTATAGTGCTACAGATGAGAAGGGATATTGACTTTTCAAAAAGCATTGTTGTTATCAAAACCCTATGTGGAAGGTACTCATTGGAATCGGATCATTGATACTATTCAAATGAGTACCCACAAGATGGGGGTTTGGATTTGAAATTAAAGGTTAGGAATGTATTAATTTTGCCCCCATTTTACACCCCCCCCCCCCCTTTTATCAACAAATTTAGTACAAGATTGAAATCTTGTGTAAAATGGTAGAAATCAAATTCTTGATGTTGAAAAGCTGATATTTTTCTTTTATGCCAAGGAAATTTCGTAGAAAAATATTTATCTTTGATAAAGTGCACCTTTAAATTTTCCTTTGATAATGCTGTGTCTAAACCACGAAAACCTATGACAATTACGATATCTGAGCATTTTACCTTTTCTTTAAAAACTTAAACCAGCTAGATCAATTATATATTGAATAAGAAAGAAAACTTAGCATTAATTTATCCAGGTACAAGGGATTCTGTTTGATATTCAATGATAATGTAATCAGAATTTCATGACCACCGTCGAGAGCTACCTGTTGATTGGTGATACAGCTCTTCAAGTTCTTGGAATTTTTACAAGCAGATTGTGTATTTCATTGCCACACAGCTACTTCAAATCAAATCAAGGACTGTGACAAATTGATTAATGGATTTAGGACTGATAATTCGAATGCATCACTGATGTCAAATTAACACTTTACACACAACTTGCAAATCAGCGAAAGATTGCGTAACACAGATTATCGATTTTTTACTGCTCTGAACTAAAGGTGTGGCCTGAATAATGGGTCAATTAGTAGATATCCCTTGATCTTGAATGATGGATGACGCATGGGTCGTAAAAATCAAGAGTCAGAATGATGCATCAGTTGAAATTTCTGAGAGTCAAATTGGGGTCATATTCAGGGTTGGCAATCGACCGGTCAATATGAGTATTGACCGGGCCGGCGGTCAATACTGGTTTTAACCGGTCAATACTGGTCAATACCGGTCAATACTGGTCGATTGGTCAATTGAAATGGTTGGTTGGAAAATACTCATATATGATAACCCTACATAATAGACCCTGTAGACATAATATAAGAATATCACTGCAAATTAGATGTTGAGATTCTGACTTTCTGTTGTTCAAGACTCTAAAAAAACAAAGCTGCAAAACCAAAATGCAAATGGCTATTTCAAAGAGGTCCGTTTCATGAATCAGTAAACTTTTCAATTATTCTCATCAATTTTCAGTTCAGGTTGTTCTAGTTCAATATATACATTGCCATGTAAAGAAGAAGAGAAAAAAGAGAAGAAAAGAGAAGTGTAATAAGAAAGGGTTTAAAAGTGCCCATCAAAATCATGAAAAGCAAACATCAGAGCTGAATCTAGGTTTTCACAAAAGTGGGCCAACTCCCCCACCATACTTCAAAATGTGGGCCAACAGGATTCAGGCTTGAGCAACAGTGAATTTAACTGTTTAACGCAAAAAATTAAGTTAGAATTTACCTGTAACTAAAGCCATTATATAAAACTGAAGGAACATTATCTTTACTCTCTGTAAGTATTAACTCTTGTCTAAGTAGACTTTTTATTAAATTGTTGTCCATATAAAAAACTTTATATGTTCAAGTTCTTTAATTTATTGGTTGTTTAAAGTTTAGATGATACTATTCATAGAAAATAATTACACTGGACTGGTTGAAGCAATTGATTTAGCCTACACCAAAAAATCGTTTTTCATTTTGCTTTAAAACTCTTCTATCCCGATTTCAATAGTCTCATGGCTGTAGAAAAAAGACTTGACGATTTAACTTCAACAGTAACCCTCGGCAGAATCCACCATGTACATGATATGCCTACTGCAGTAGACAGCTACGCTGAGGAGGACCACTTATTATTATTTAATTCAAACAATTTATGTGATTTAAACAATTTTCAGGCAGAGTTTCTTTGTTTCGTCGGCCATTTTGATTGTGTGCCGCGATGGTAACATATTTTTCAGTCCATTTATGTGATTAAAAACGATTTTACCGCAGGGTTTCTTTATTTTGTTTGTTTTGGCCGCCATTTATGTTGTTGTTGTTGTGACCGTAATAATCACAAATTGTGAAATTTTCACAGCCATTTCCCCCTTCATTCAATTTGTTTGTTTTTCCCCATTTTCGGTGTAAATCTCGAACATAAATCTATTTCATTTCCAAGACAAATATCTATTTTTGACGGGAGATATGAAACACTATATAAATATAGAAGTACAGGGGTTTCTCTGCAATAAGTTTAAGCAAATTTTCAAGGATTATGAACCTATGTTATTGCGCGACGTTTATTGAAAAATGCGCCAATCTGAAAATATGTGCGTGACTTGTCCCGCGTGGCCTATCGTTTTTTGCGCCATGCATTAAATTAGTGCGGGAATCCCGCAATCCCGCGCCCTAGATTCAGCTCTGAAACATTGACTCGATCAAAATTTGACTGCACAAAAATGACACACTACTTCAAAGAGTACTGCTTGTTCAAATTATGGATATTGTTAGCCAACACATCAAAGAGGATGACCTAATCTTAATAACAGTAATTGCCTTTTGACAAACAATTAAGAATGGCCAATCAAAACGGTCAAAATACTGGACTTGTCACTCAAACCTATGGAAGGTGTGTCCAGCTTGTAAGGTTGACCAATGAGAGGGGCTGAAATATATGGGTTGTGAAACTGACACCTTTGTTTATTCAGATGTGTGAAAGTGTGATCATTCTGCTATCTGTTATTGGTCAGTTAACTGGACATTACTGGACATTTAATCTAAGTGTCAAAACAAGAGTAACTGTTGTGTTAAAATAAAGCCAAAGGACCCTATCTGGTCAAAAGCCACCTGATGAGTACCCTTGACAGGTTATAACTGTCAATTTTTCAATTTCAAGAATATAAATAATAAATCCGAAAACAAAAATAATTAATTACCATTAAAGTTTTTTTAATTGACCATCAGAATTTTTTCAATTGACCATTAAAAATGTTCAATTGACTACCAATCGACCACCAATTGACCATTAGATTTTCTCAATCGACCACCAATCGACCACTTGGAGTATTGACCGGGGCGGTTTTAACCGGTTAAAACCGCCCGGTTAAAACCGGGTGACCGGTCGATTGCCAACCCCGGTCATATTCATTTTTCAAAACCCGAGCTCCCGGGTTAAACGGAAACCCTGACCAACCTGTTGTCTTTGGTAAATTGTGTCTTGTTGTATCCTAGACTCCAGCAATATTGATCCTGAAATAGAAAAAATATAGCATTGATGATTCATTGTCACATGATAACTTTAATCCTTTCTCAAAAAATAAACTTTCAGACTGATCCAATCTAAAATATACCACAGATGGCAAAACAAAGATTGTCAAAAAACCTAATAAGCCATTACAAAATCTACCTCCTTAACCCTTTCGCAAACGGCAAAAATTGAGACAGTCCCACTATGAAAGCTGCTGTAGACAACAAAACTTATGTTATTTAAGCTGTTTGGGAACTCGTATTTGTGCATGGAAAAACAATTTGCAATGCATAAAAACCTCAATCTCGGCGAATAACCATCTTTCCTTTGCTATAGCAGTGTTCTGGCGAGGCCGCGATTCCGCGACATTCTCGCATGAAAAAAGTAAATGTCGCATACAATTTTGTCAAGATGCGATTTCTGTCGCATGAAAATAACGAGATCAAATTTTGTTTTTTACGGCCGCTGACAATTTTTACAGTACTCGAAATCGAAAGTAAAAGGAGAAATTTGATATTTATTTGCGTCTATCATTATCAAAGCGACGAAATTACTGAATGACTGAACATCAATTATTAATTTTACTTAAAAACGAATACACCTGCATTTGCAGATTCTCAAAATGCCGTCATCAGATTCTCTTCCACCAAATAAAATGAAGAAAACTAAGATTATCCTGAATCATTTCGGTAAATCTTTAGAGGCACAGTGAAATTTGATCCTTGAAAATTCAAACCAGATGAATAAACCCATGCCTGGGCTGTCGTCGGCAGAAAATCCCGTCGACGAAAGACAGGATCTGTCGTCTGCTTTGTCATAGCTCGTGCCTGTATGACCACCAAAATTAAATCGGGACAACTTATTTTCCTCAGACAAACTCTTTTAGCTGAGTGTCTCAAGAAAACATCGCCGAAGTGGGGCCATTACAATGTATATGCAGATATCTTGGGTTAATTTTGGTGCACAGGAGTTAAATTAAATTTGTTATTTTGGATTTAAAATGTGTCCCCTTGTTTGTCCAAAATGTCCCCAACTTTTTAATTGCCATGAGACATTTGTCCCATACTTTTTTCTACCTTGCCAGAACACTGCTATAGATCAATCCTTTACAAGCATGTATACACATTCTATTTTTTCTTCAAAACGAGACAAGGTCAAGGTCAATGAGACGCACCTCCAAGGCTGCCTGCAAAAATTGGGGGTGCAAGATTCAATTTTGGGGGTGCAAAACCCCCATTTGAGGGTTTTGGGGAACCCTGCACAGGGATAAAGACTGACAATTTTAACTTACGGGCCCAGAATAGCAAAATTTGATTCTTAACATTAAGGGTATAGGGATTTTCTCTAAATATTCAGGGGCCCAGCCCAAATTCTAGGGGCCATGGGCGACTGGGCCCCTGCTAATCTTTATCCCTGCTGCATGTGCATGGTAGGTCAAATGAATTTACTTTCATAAATAAACAAAAGGATCTTTGGTATTCTATAGTTAATAAATACGCATATCAGGGACTGTCCTTAGGGCGACTTGGGCGAAATACTCGCCTAAAATAAATTAATCCCGCCCTGTCTTGCCTAAAAAGCGAAATCTAAGTCCCCGTGTTTTTGAAGGTGTGAAGGGTTTCAGATCGGGACTGCATGCTGATTATCAGTTGAGAATCGAACAATTAACCCTTTCCCAAACAAAGAAGTTTTATGTTGGTCCAATTTGAAAGCCACTTCAAACGACAAAATAGATGTTGATAATTAACCATAAGATTTGCGTAAAATATTGCGAAGAAAACATTGAGACAAAAGGAGAAACTGCTGGTTATCAGCAGTTTTTTTTTTTTTTGCCTCAATGTTTTCCCAAGCCTATTCTATTAGGGACGTCAAAACCCAGCCTTGTTTGGGAAAGGGTTAATTAGACACACTGACACAGTCCTTTATTCTATCAGTTGAAGTAGCCATATGTCATAGAAGTACGCAATAAGGTCCACTTATGTTTTAGTCTGTACCCACAGAACACACTTCCAGAGGCAAAGACGATGGGGTTATGGGAAAGCATATATAAAATGTAACAAATCTATTATCATGCATTACTTACAGCAAAATTTGTGTAAATCTTAAGGTACTTAAATTGGTTTTGCAAGTACATGTAAACCGATATCCATTCTATGTCACAAGTCTCCCTAAATGTCATGAAGTCTCCCTAAATCTGCTGGAGGGAGACTTCAAGTCTCCCTAAATTTTTGGGCTAGGACAGTCCCTGGCATATAAATATTCAGTGCTTGTACATAATGAACCTTTCCATGTATCCCTAGCAAATAAGGCCACAGTCATCGACACAGCCGGTTGTATGGTGTGTTAATACCGCAGAGAAGTGTCTCATTGACCTTGACCTTGTCTCGTTTTGAAGAAAAAATACATACATACAGTCATACATACAGTTTTCGAGACCAGATGTACAATGTACATAAGCTAATTCAAGCTTCTATAGGTCCTTTATATCTTTTTTTAGAGAAGAGGCAGCAAGTTTTACCTCACTGCTTGCTACCCACTCCATACAGCTGGGTAGACTGGGGCTGACAATTAAGTGTCTTGCCCAATGACACACCTAACGCGAGTGGGGCTCAAACTCGTAACCACCGGGCTACAAGTCGAGTGCGCTAACCACTGCGCCACTCCGGCTGTCAGAATAGAATGTGTATACATTCTTGTAAAGGATTGATCAGATAGCAAAGGAAAGATGGTTATTCACCGTGATTGAGGTTCTTATGCATTGCAAATTGTTTTTCCATGCACAAATACGAGTTCCCGAACAGTTCGGAAGCATAAAAACCTAGCATGGGCCCCTTTAAGTTTTTCCCAATTTAGGTAAAAATGTGAAATGTTGCTATTTTTTCTAATTTCACGGGCCCCTGGCCCTAAACAAAAATTGGTAGCAAGACCCCTGGGAGCCCTACTAATAACCTACTTTTCTTCAAATATTCGGCTTGGAAAGTTTCCCTTTCATTTAAAGGGTAATATTATAGGCGTCTGATTTTTCTTTTTTACAAAACAATATCATCCAATGAATAATTGTAGTAAAAACATTTTTCAAATTATGAATGAAAAAAGAAATTATTCAAGATTTTATTTTTCCGTATTAAAATTTGTGCGAAAAATTATCTCCCTTGTAAATTACTTCCTCTCCCTTGTAAATTACTTCCCTTTGGTAATATATTATATTCATATGACCGGGGCACTTGATCGGTCACGTGACTAGTGACGTAATTTTCGAAGTAGAAAATGGCACTGAATTTCAGCGATATAAGTTTGGCTTATTGGGGGGTTACGCCGTTTTCAACTACTATCTAGTAATGAA
The DNA here is from genome assembly GCA_963680895.1 of Fragum sueziense. Lineage (NCBI taxonomy): Eukaryota > Metazoa > Mollusca > Bivalvia > Cardiida > Cardiidae > Fragum > Fragum sueziense. The sequence continues at coordinate 15,497,048 of OY804593.1, forward strand.
GTGATCGTACTAGAGTAAATGGTGGACAAACACGAAATGGTTGAAGCTATATTATATATATTTTTTTTTTGAAAAATGAAGGAACGAATGTGTTTTTATGCAACCTACCACAGAAAATATTGAAAAGGAAATCGGAAAAATGAACATGCTCACCATTTTGATACGATTTCCTCACTAATTAGCGAAAACCATGATATCCGATCACTCGATTGTCGATAAATGACGCATATCATTGTGGGACAGACATTTTTTTTCTTTCAACCTTCGCTGTCCAGTGATGGGTTAATAAGATGACACGATGTCGGCGAAAATCCAGTCGATCGTATGACATTGACCAATTTTACATCAGTCAATTAGACATTATCAATTATTATTCCATAATCAAGGGAATCAATTCCATTGTTCGTTACTTAGTGTGAAAAACAGATTAGTCAACCGGTCATAAAAAAGAATTTGATGACTTCTTAAAAATTAGTATTTGATTTTCGGTGACGTTTTCATTTGAATAGACAATTAATCAGGATTTCATTCTTTCAACGATATTGCTTTAACCCATTCCCTCACAATGATCCCACCCCCTTCAAAAAAGGTTGTGGAAAACATCGTGAGAAATGAAGAAATTGCTTGTCTTGCATTTCCCACAATGTTTTCTACCTCCAACACACACAAAATAGAATAATAATAACAATAATTCTCTTGAAATTGTTGTCTGCAACACCTTTGATTTCAGACGAGACCAGAGTATTTTTGCCGTTTGGATATATGAATTAATCCTTTCCAAAACTACCATGTTTTAGAGGTTTCCAATTCCGAAGCTACAGAAGATCAATTTGATATTGATAAAGAGAGAATTTATTTGCAATAACGAGGAGATTCGGATTGTTGAATTAAAAAGGGAAAACCATGATCGTTTTTTTTCTTGGTTTTCACCAGATCATATGTTTTAGAAAAGGGCAATAGAATTTTGAAAACTGCTTCCAATAATTGTTGTACTGAGTAAAGGGAGCGAATAAACATGTGTTTTATGACATCTTTGACACCCGCGTGTTTATTGACCTGAATCTTACACCCGTTTGAGTAATTAATCAGCTCATTATGTAATAAAGTGTTTATTTCCAATTAATGTATGTAAAGAAAAACTATTAATGCTATTTTCGATTCAAATCATTTTTCAAAAATGATTCTTTTTTTGGATGACATAAGAAAAGCAAAAATAAGAGAGAAAAGGATTAAATGCTGAGGTCACCATTTTCTCCTTTAAGCAATACTTTGATATCTCATGATAATTAAAAAATTGCCCAATCTTAATTTAATCGCCTGCTACTCGCCTTGATACAATATTACATTATATCAAATCTGTTCGGTAAATGCCCAAAACGATCTTTATGCGCTTTCAACTCTTTCCCAAATAGAAATCTAGCTGAAAATTGGAGTTCAATTTTGACAGCCGCTGCAGATAACAAAGGGATGCTGATATAAGAGGGATTCTCTAATGTCGCGGAAAATATTGAGACAAAAGGTGATCACGTCGATTATCAGCATAATGTATTCATCTTTTGTCTCAATGTTTTTACCAAGATTTTTCTGTTTTGAGTGTCAACATCAGGTTTTGTTAAATGAAAAATTTAGGGGAAAACCAACACACATAGATTGTATTTCTCTTCCACTTCATAAATACTGGCTTCGGGAAACATCGTGGTAAAAGAAGAAATTGATTTAGACCGGCAATTTCTTCCTTTCATACAATGTTTTCTACCCAAAGAGACAAAAAGTAAATTCCATAATTCACTTGCTATTTTAAATAATGGCTTCGGCAAACATCGTGGTAAAAGAAGAAATTGATTTAGACAGGCAATTTCTTCCTTTCATACAATGTTTTCTACCCAAAGAGACAAAAAGTAAATTCCATTCACTTGCTATTTTCGTCTGCAACATCTTTGAATTTAGACCAGTCTTAATTCTTAGCGTTTGCCTTGGTAATGGGTAAGAATTGAAGCAATGTGAATTGAAACAATGCCTGTTTCGAACGGCAGAGAATATCGCATTTTAGGAGCAGCACTCATGAACACGCAATTTTGATAATTATGTTTTAGCACGGCGTTTGGATAATAATTTGTTTGTCATCAAAATTTGCATAATCTTTGAACGACCTGACGGTGCAAGTTAAGGTTTACGAACTGAGAATGAAAACACCACTTTCTAGACATACGAATTCCATCAAATTACACTCTCTTGTAAATACACTTCACTTAAGTTGATTCACCATGCCGGATTTCAAGATTATGCTTCAAGAAGGAAATAATTTACAAATATTATTTTACTCTATATTCATATGCAAGGGAGGTAATTTGGAACATTTTTGTCAAATATTTCTTTAAGTATGCATTAATTCAAAATTCTAAACCATACAAAATGCTTATAAATGTTTGTATTTGGAATGGAAATGTAACACATTTTAGGAATTACTGGCACTTTTAAAATTTCGCGTCTGGCTCTGCATTTCATTCTCAGTTCGTATACCTTAAGTAGAAGTTGTACGGTCCTGGTTCAATCTCAGAATCCACTTTCGTTTTCAATTTGATTTCCTCGGAAAAGCAAATATAATATTTTACTACATGTATAAAGTTTTATGGGTTACTAAGTTAATATTGCAATCGAAAGCTTCACACAACATGATTTTGAAGCGATATTCCCATAAACATATCAGATCACTTGATTATCGATAAATGACGCAGTTGTCAAAGTAGACAGGTTCGACTATTTCGTATCCAAGGATACAGAATCCAAGGGAAGTAATTGATGCGGCAAATTTTGTGTATTGATAAAAATCGATAATTTGGCTGCTGGTTTGCAATGGGTTAATGCTTTCCTTAACGTAATGACTTTGCTTGTAATGTTTTTAAACCATTTCTGAGCGATTTATAAGGATGAACCGCGAAATCGTAAATTTTTTAAGGTTAGCCTTTAACCCTTTCCCAAACTAGACCTGGCTTTGACGTCCCTAAATGAGAAGGCATGGGAAATCATTGAGACAAAAGAAGAAAATAAACTTTGAAATAAAAAGGTAAATGACAATCATAGTGCCTGCACATATTCCTTACCATCATTTTCTGATCGGACCAACAATGACATCCCTTTCAATCGTTCAACATACGCGGACGAGACATGACCAGTTCCTCGATCATCCCACTGACGCTCCTCGTTCAGCATGTACAATTTCACTCGTCTTTTTGAATTGTGATCAGCCATACTTTTGGTTATGACCTGAAAATGAAAGAAACACTGTCAGAACAACACTAAAGAAAGAAATCGAAGTGTTACCAACCCGACATTATTTATTTTGTCCCGTTTGCTGGACATAAACACAAACAAAACACTTTATTTTTCAGTTTTTGTAACTGGGGATGCAGTTAGAATTGATGTATACAGCTAGAATATAACTAAAAGCACATATTTATCACCTTGCCACGCCTGATTAGCGAATATAAGCGCTATAGTTTTGTTTATTCGATTTCTTTAATTGTCGTTCAAGTCCGCCATCTTGAATGTGTAAAATCGTGCGGGTTCTACAACCAAAAATCAACGGGCCGATTTATCTCTATCGGTGTTGATATAAATTACCACCCACAAATTTAGTCCATGTACAGGTTGATGAAATTTTGACGTCTTTCAACTTTTTGCTTATGTCGTTTTTATCATTTTCAATGCTATTGAAGGATGATGGACCTTTCAGTTATTGAAATATTCCATCTACTCTCGCCTAGTACGACCAGCATTTCATTTATGCTACAAAAACGATAATGTCATTAGTTTTCGCGGAATTCTGGGCTAAATAAAAGGGGGGGGGGCACTTTCATCAATCCTCAACAACATGAGTTTTCTAAAAGCCCATGACACACACGAAAGATAAATTCAATTAAAAATTAACTTGATTTACGAGTCTAATTGCACACAGTGTTAATCTAAATTTAAGTAAATAGTTCATTTAAAGCTGTTTTCCTAACAACAAAATTTGATGGTGGTTTAATTTTGAAGGCAACAATGCAGATGTTGATATTGAGATTAACCCTTTCCCAAACAAGACCTGATTTTGACGTCCTTATAGAAAAGGCTTGGAAAAACATTCAGACAAAAGAAGAAACTGCTGAACTGCTGATAACCAGCAGTTTCTCCTTTTGTCTCAATATTTTCTGTGCTAAATCATACACAAATTTTAGCTTTAACATAATTCATTTTGTTGCCTACAGTAGCTTTTTATTTGAACCACTTTAAAACTTTGTCGTTCAGGAAAGGGTTAAAGGAGAAAAAGACTATAATCAGATTTTTCTTCTTTTGACTTGATGTTTTCCCAGGCGACACACATCCTACTATTAAAAATTAAATATATTTTTTCAAACAGGGTTGTGAGATGGCCATTTTGCCTGATTGGGCAGTAGGCAGCAAAAAGTCAAATTGCATTGAAATTTTTCGGTGATGAGTAAACAAAGTTTTTATGCATATGGGTTAGACCTCCTGTCTGTCACACATCCCCAAACTTTGAGCAGCGAAAGAAATGTTCCGGCAAAGTGATCTGTTTTCATGCATCCGGACCCTCTTTGGTTACAATAAAATGAATAGGAATTTGAATTAAGTCAAATAAGCAAATACATTTCTTGGCATCTTTAACATATACTTTTTTTTCACCAACCATGGTCCACCATTTTGATTGTATCTGAATACAGAAATTGTGCACAGTAAATGAGTATAGCCTTGGAAAAATTGAAACTTCTATTGCCCCAATTATTCATCTTACCAAAACCAGGTCTGCTTTGGGAAAGGGTTAAAAAAATGAAATCGTTTAGACCTAGTATTCCTGCTGTTTTGTGCCAAATTAGGTCCTAGTGTTCAGATATAGAGGAGGTAAAAAAAGAAAATTAAGATTTATTGTTAATCAAAGCCTAAGTTATTAACTTGTAAGCACTCATTAGAACAGTAAAATATTGGAAAGACTTTTCAGTTGGACGAAGTCCCTTCCTTGACTTAGAAAATCAATGTCACGTTTTGAAAACTAATGGCCATGTAATGTGACAATTAAAGGGTAAGATAGCGGCATTAGCCCTATTATTAACAACATCAAAATTCATTTCGGATGCAATGTTAGTGCCAATCCTTTGGCTAAAACAATTTGACATTTGAAATTTCAATGTGACTATGATGCAGGCCTGCTATGGTGCATGCCTTTTCCTGTTACTGTATAATTGTGGCATCCCTAATGGCTATAATTGAATTTGAGTAATGGGTACCCACGCTACAGGGTTTGGATTTGAAATGTAACCGGACGCATCGGTACGGGCGCTTGCACAAACACAAATCTATTGATTCAGACTTCTGGTTTGGACTGTAGAGTGTAGACAAACACATGTACGGACGGACAATGAGTGGTCACAGTTAGTTATTATTATATATTATTATACCCAGTGATTTTTTTACCTGCGCATCCTGCAACTTTTACTCATAATTTGGTCTCTAGGATGCAAAGTTTTAATTCTAGCGAGTCCCAGGATGCAACAATTTTTACAGATTTCCTATTGAAAATAGTGTATTGGACTCACTAAGCTAGTAGCTGGACTCATTGATATGGAATCCAGCGTGTCCCCAGGACTCACAGTCTTAAAATTGTAAAATTATCACTGTATACCACATTTATATAGCACCCTTTTCATAGTAACACTACATTCAAAGGTGCTTTACATCATATATTAAATACATTCAGTAAAAAAATGAAATAATTAGTACACATTAAACTTAATAAAAAAAAGAGAATTTTAACTTAAGCTAAAATCAAATTAAAGAAACAACAGAAAATGATGAGTGAAATTTATATAAGATAGTCTGCAACAATTGCTTAAAATTGATTTGTATCACTGCTTAATGTCCATAAAATCTAATGAATAGGTGGGTTTTAAGACCCTTTTTAACCCTTTCCCAAACGGCAAAATTCTAGGGTGTTCCAATTGGAAAACCGCAACAGACGACAACATGGATGTCGATAAAGATAGAATCAGTGTACAATATAGCATGGAAAAATATTGAGACAAAAGGAGAAACTGCTGGTTATCAGCAGTTTCTTCTTTTGTTTCAATGTTTTCCCAAGCCATTTCGATTAGGGACGTCAAAACCAGGTCTTGTTTGGGAAAGGGTTAAATACAATCAATGAATCCTTGTCTCTAAGATCTGCTGGCAGATTGTTCCACAACTCGGAGCTGCACTGACAAAACTTCTGTCACCATACTTGACACAACTTCTTGGAACCTCTAATGCCAAAGAGCTGTGACTCGACCATAGGTTTCTGGATGGTTGGTACACATGGAGAAGTTTGTTTATATACACTGGGGCTGTTACTGTTCTTTAGATAAACACAAGGAATTTTTAACGACTGTATTTCAATAATTCATATTTAATTGCGTAGTTAAAGCCAATATTCAAAAAACATAGAAAAACCCTCAATAATAATTAAATAGAATAGGACGGGGACAAAAGAAAGAGTGTAGGAAAGGGAGAAAGCTGCTCAGTGAATAGTTTGAAGGTAGGCTCTACCTGTATAACTTCTCACAATGAGAAAGTTATACAGTTTTGGCCGTCTTATATAATCTTACTTGGGTAGGACGCACATGCAGTGTGTAGTACACTTTAAATTACTATGACATATCGTTAACCTGGCAGTTTAAATAAGCGCTACGAATAGACAAGATTCTGCTAGGAAAATTGTAAAAAGGAAATGAAATACGACAACACGGACACGTCTGCAAGCGTGGATAACTTCTTAAAAGCGGTATAAATGTAGAATTCTGCAATGATATACATGCACTTATTGCCAGGTTAAGTAAATCACAAGATAAATCTATACATATAGATTTAGACTACTAACTAGTCATCAGAAAATGGGATTTTACTTGGCAGCATAAAATACACATAAATAGATGTTCTGACGTCGATTAAGAGTGCAATCGAAAACATCGTAAGTCGTTCCCGTCACAGAAATAACAAATTTAGAATGTCTTTATCCCCAATTATGTTGATCTGAGCATAATTTAACAGGAATTAAAAAAAAAAAAAAACTGGTAAAATGTTTTTGTTTTGTCTTTTGGAAATGTTTTTAAAAGCAAGTGTATTTAATTTTTTCCATTTCAGGAAAATGTTGACTTGGTCCTGTCTTCGTTCACTTCGTTCCACATCTTCTGTCATACATTACAGACAACTAAAACAATGGCAAAATCATCAGGTAATTCCATTGTTTAGCATTACAGTTGATAACATCATGAAATTGACATTCTGAGTGGAATGGCAATGTTTTATGAGCGAATGAATGGATGAATGGAATGAGCGTTTTGAATGATTTTGTGTATCTAAAAAATCGATAATATGCCCACAATAACCTTTCCACTAATCAAATGTGATCTTAAAATAGTAATTGCTCGATATCGGAAATTTACCATTATAGGTATGAAGGTTTATTGATAATACGCCCACGATAATATTTCAGCCAATGAAATGCGTTCTGTTTATAGCAACAAATTAAACCAGCGAGCGTTTTGAACGTTTATTGAGCGCTATGAATGGTTTTGTGATCGGAATGAATGAACGCTTGAATGGAATGATTTTTATCGGAATCGAATGGAATTAATGTCAATTTCATGATGTTCTCAACTGTAACTTACATGTATTTAGTTGCCAGACCATCTTTCTTGCTGCTACCAGATGTTGCTGGCCCTGACCAAATGAGTTTTGATCCTGACCAAATATTGTTATCAGATGCATAATTATGGAAAAGATGTCAAAAGACCAATAATTCTTTCATAAGCCTGAAAGGCCAGTTTTGAATCACAAAAGAAAGAAAAATTTACCCCCTTGGCTTCGCTGCCCCATGACGGCCTGAGCCATCATGCGAAAATGTCGCTATACTGCCCCGTGACGGCCTGAGCCGTCATGAGAGGAGAACGATGTTTTTTTTTCAAAGTTCAATAACAATAAATGTAATTTTCAAAATGAATAGAAATATATTCACTGAATAGCATTTTCAATTATCTTTCAGAAAATATAACGTCGGTGCTATGACAAAATGGCGTAATAGAAATTTTGCTCGAAAACCATTTTTTTCAGGAGAGCCAAAAACGTTTTTGCCATTTTGAAAAATGTTAAAAAATATGCCGGCAAAATTGCGTAACTCAATATTACTCTCGTGTAAATTTGTCTACGTATAACGCATTTTTGTCAGCTAAATCGAGTTACTGGTACGCAAATTTGTCACACGATAATTGAAAGGGTTCTAATAGGTGTAGAAAAACGCCGTTTTGACAGGATATGCGCTCCTACATACTTAGTAGAAAGCATTTATAAAAAAAAATTGACAAAATTGCGTAAGTAATTTGTTACGCCATTTTGTCATAGCACCGACGATAAGGTTTTATATAGTTTTATTGAATAGTTTTTTAGATATAAGTTGATTTCTTACACTACTGTCAATTTCTTGGAAAATAGCCTGGCAAATAGGAACCAATTTTCCATTATTTGTCTGGCAGCGAAGGGGTTAAAGGGCACATGTATTTCTCGTGTCACTTGAAATATGCTGGCTGTGATTGGAAATGAGGCTGACCAGTCAGTCCTGCATCTATGGGGTCTAACCAGACCTGACAAGGTAACAGGCAGGTAATGTTTGGCAGACATGGCTTAACCCATTACCACACATTGATGCTTTTTGACGCCCAACTAGATAAAGGCTTTAGAAAACATTGTGGAAAATGAAGAAATTGCTTGTAACAAGCAATTTCTTCATTTACCACAATGTTTTCTGCCAAGAAGGACAAAAAATGTAATATTTCATCCACTCGAAATTGTCGTTTGCAAAATCTTTGAATTTTGAGAAGTATAGAATTTTGTTGTCTAGTAATGGGTTAATGTTGAACCCTGGTTTCCAAAGTTTTTGACATACCAGTAACTTGAAGTTGTACAATTTTTAGGTTGGGGAAATCATGTGCCATTTGGATGTAAAAGAAGAATATATGCTGACACTCAGCCTGATCAATAAATTTCATTAGAAGAAAATGCTGATGAGCAGCCTTTTCTCCCTTTGCCTCAATTCTTGTCTTAGATTAGAAGCTCCAACAAATACATCTTATAATAAGTCAGAAATGCTTTTAAAGCAACTGGCCCAGAAATTGTTTTGAATTGGCTGTAAGGTTCTGCAACTTCAGGTTGGTGTTTTAGTTGACTGGTAGACTGGTAGTTTGCTTCAGCATGGCGGAGAATCACTTGATACAACAACAACAACAACAACAACAACAACAACAACAACAACAATTTGTTGCTTTTCAATAAAAAACATGTAACTGCAGCTTGGTTTAAGCTGCAGTTATGAGGTTTTCGTTGAAAAGCAGCAAATTGCAGCAATGCAGAAAATCTCCAATAAATCTGTTAATACATGACAAATTTTAATTTTGTTTGAAGCAGAGAAGAGGGAAAAAACAGAGATTTTCCTAGAAGTGGTGGACCTTTTAACCCATTACCAGACAACACAATTCTGGACTATTCCAGTTTGAAAGATGTTGCAGACGACAAATTCAAGTTGATTAAAATATAAAAATCTTTCAATTTTGGGTTAGAAAACATTGTGGAAAATGAAGAAATTGCTTGTCACAAGCAATTTCTTCATTTTCCATAATGTTTTCCCAAGCATGTTCTGATTAGGGAGTCAAAAGACGTCACTATGCAGTGATGGCTTAACCCTTTCCCAAACAAGACCTGGTTTTGACGGCCCTAATGGAAGAGCACTTGGGAAAACATTAAGACAAAAGAAGAAACTGCTGATAACCAGCAGTTTCTCCTTTTGTCTCAATATTTTCAATGCTGAAATATACACAAATCCTGTGTTTATCCACAACCATTTTGTCGTTTGCAGTGGCTTTCAAATTTGACCACCCCAAAATTTTGTCGTTTGGGAAAAGGTTAAGTCATTCCCGCATATCCATGCTTTTTGACACAAGATGAAGGCCTTCGAAAACATTGTTAAAATGAAGAAATGGCTTGTGACAACAATTTCTTCATTTGCCATAATGTATTACACCCAAAAAAGTCCAAAATCTATGCAATTGAAATTGTTGTAAGTCTATGCAACATCTTTGAATTTGGTAAAGTTTAAAAACTTTGCTGTTTGGTAATGGATTAAACATCGCCTGATGAAAAAAGTTATTGAACAAACAAGATTTTTTACATGTTTTAATACAGGTATCTGCAAAAGTGCAAACTGATGAGGAACTTCCAAGAATAACTGTACCACAAAAGATGGTTGAGAATCTAGCCAAACATAACCTTCGAAAAGCAAAAGAAAAAGGTCGCAGGGAACGACAAAAGCTCACGGACAAAGATCTGCTGATAAAGTGTAAGAGGGAAGAGTTTAATTTCTACAGGGGTCAAAAATACAAGATATTTGACCCTAAACAGCTGGCATCATACGGATGGAAACATCGGAATTGTGGGCCAGATCATTTTACAATACTAGCACATGGAAAGGTGAGGGAATTTGCAACAACCTTTTTCCCAAATAATGAAATGATAGGCTTGCCATGATAGGCTTGCCCAAATACAATGACACTGTTGTATCTGTGAGAAAATGTACCTCTTGAATTATAGCATTTATTAGTGTAGAAAATATGGAGAGAAAAGTTTGGAAGAAATGCTGGTCATGAGTGTTTTCTTCTTTTCTCTCAATGTTTCCAAAGGTTTGCCTTTTAGCATTGTCAAATCCTTTTGATCTGCCTAAAAGAAAAGGTTTTGGAAAATTTTGAAGCAAAAGAAGGAAATGCTGATAATCAGCATTCTCTTCTTTTGCCCTAATATCTTCTATGCCATGTTTCAAAGGAATCCCATCTTTATCAACAACCATTTTGTCGTCTGCAGCAACTTTCAAATACATGTGATGTATAAGCATCTAAAATGATTTTGTTTTGGAAAGGGTTAAACCGGCCAAGACTTTATATCTTCACACTATTAGAGATATAACCTTTTGGATAATTCACACAAAGATACTTCTCCCCAAGACCTGTCATTTTGGACCATGAGTCCATGACCTTTGACCTTGTGATCTTGACTTACTGTTCCAAACTTCAACTTGGCCTATCTTGGGCACTTTTAGAGATAGAGCTTTGATACTTCACACATTGATACCTCCTTCAAAGATTTTTATGCCCCCGATAGGGAGGCATCATAAATTTGACTTGTCCATCCGTCCGTCCGTCTGTCCGTCATTCCGTCCAAAAACTTTAACATTGGCCATAACTTCCTTATTACTTAACATATTCGCTTCATACTTTACCACAACATTCCTTGGTACATTACCTTTCTGTAGGCACATACTTTGGTGACCTTGACCCCTGGATGACCTTGACCTTGAACATAGATTGGCCATAATTTAAAATCAAAGCGGTGTCGGGGGCATTGTCATCTTACAGTGACAGCTCTTGTTTATTTAATACTTTGTTATTTGACTGTATGACCTTGAACTAAGAGTTTGGCTTTTGTTGTGACAAGCTCTGTGTAGGCAAGCTTTGTTGTCCGCGGACAACTCTTGTTGGAAGTTTGCAATTAACAGTATTATTACCAGGGGTACAGTTGACAACATCATCAGGGTTTTCCCGAACGCAGGATATTGCGTCCTAGACTCTTAAAATTGGATTCAGGACTCTTAAAAATATATTGTGTGCGTCCCATGGGACTCCCAAATAAAAGTACAAGTACTAGCTTACTTGAAGTGCTATGATCGTCTAGTTTATCGAAACTACACCTGCTTACATTCATGTAGGAATTTTTAAGCAGACATTATGTGCATGACATCAAACACATTCTTGACAGACGCTTGCATAAGGTTCCATTTTTATTACTCACAATAAGAAATACTCCTATAGGCGGGTGGGGGGGGGGTTATAGGCGTGGGGGGGGGGGCGGTAGAAGGGATTTGTACCCAAATTGTTTTGTACTTTTCTGTGACTTTTCCTAATTTTTACCAGATTTGATAAAATCAAGACTACTCCCAGATGGGAGAAAGTGTTATACGAAAATCCAAACATATTCCTGTTTTCTGGGTAGCATTGGTACTCTGAATCATCAAATTCCAGTCCTAAGTGTTCTTTGTAAATTACATAAATTTATAAATTAAATTTGATTTTGATATTATTCAGAATGATTCCACCATTTTGGTCAATACAAACCCTATGACAGGCTGGATGCCTATATTTTGTTAAACATACAAAGCCAAATACTAATAATGGGTCTGAGTTTGCTGCAGTCTTTTTAACCCTTTTCCAAACGGCAGAATTTTAGGGTGATCAAATTCAAAAGCTGCTCCAGATGACAAAAATAGTGTTGATAAACATTGGATTTGTGTACAATAAAGCATGGAAAATATTGAGACAAAAGGAGAAACTGCTGGTTATCAGCAGTTTCTTCTTTTGTTTCAATGTTTTCTTAAGCCATTTCTATTGAGGACGTCAAAACCAGGTCTTGTTTGGTAATGGGTTAAATATGGCCAATATTTGGTGTTCATATTTAACTGATTTGCTAAGAAAGGACTCTTAAAATTAACACAAGGACTCTCAAAAATCATAGCTGAGGGTCCCAAGGACTCCTTCTTTACAAGATCCAGGGAAAACCCTGCATCATGAAATTGACATTAATACCATTCCATTCCGATCAAAATCATTCCACTTCAGTGTTCATTCATTCCGATCACAAAAACACTCAAAATGCTCATAAAACATTCACACCGCTCAATAAACGTTCACTGGTTTAATTGGTTGTTATAAAAAGAAGGCATTTCATCGGCCGAAATATTATCTTGGGCGTTTTATCGATAAATCTTCATACCTATATTATTGGTAAATTTCCAATTTCAGGCTGTTACTATTTAAAGATCATGTTTGATTGGTTGAACGGTTATTGTGGGCGTGTTATCGGTTTTTTAGATACACAAAATCATTCCAACCGCTCATTCCATTCATACATTCTTCGCTCATAAAACATCCCCATTCCACTCAGAATGTCAATTTCATGATGTTCTCAACTGTAATAAGTATATGTTTTGTTCAATATTTTGTCAGTCCCCGTCCATGCTGTTTGGAGAGGACGGAAGTGATTTTAAGCAGTTGAAGTTAGATGAACGGATTCTGGAATTTTTGGAAGAAGAAAGAATATACCAACCTACAAATATTCAGGTAACGTTATCCTGAAAGTATTTTTATCTGGCCTGAGATGAAAGTCTCGGAAGAACAAAAAGTCGTACATTCGAATGTTGGTGTCAGTGCCAGAGAAGGCATCCACAAAAACTATAAAAAGAAAAAAAACATCCCCACACAATGACGCTTTTTGAGGCCTCTGAAGAAAAAATCTTGGAAAAACATTGTGGAAAATGAAGAAATTGCTTCAGCTTGTGTCAAGCAATTTTTTCATTTTCTGTAATGTTTTCTGCATAGCGAGACCTAGAAAGAAGACATAAAATTTATTTCATTTGAAGTTATCTTCTGCATTTTTAGCTCGACTTTTTGAAGAAAATGAGAGCTTATACTGTCACCCGGGCGTCGGCATTGGCGTCGGCGTTGCAACAAAGGTTAAAGTTTTTTCAAACATCAATGATTTCCATACTATCAAAGGGATTCAACCCAAACTTGGAATACTTATTCACCATCACACACCCTCTACCTTACTACGAGGGCCCATAACCCTGGCTCCACTATATTTGGAGTTATGCCCCCTTTATACTAAGCAACTTAGAAAGTGGAGCGTGCTGTCTTCGGACAGCTCTTGTTATTTTAAATTAGACAAGACATGACTAAAATTTTTACAATTGGGAAAGGGTAAAGTATTGTTATCTGGCCCGAGATAAATGTCTGGGAAAAACAATTGTTATATACTCAGATGTTAACAGCATCCATAAAAACTTAACACCAACATTGAATAATTCGAAATTTTATTTTCTAATTCTAAATTACTTTACAAGCTATTTGATTGGATGAGATGTATTTCTTGGCCAATCATATCACTTGTTGTGTAGGCAAAATTTTTAAACATGTGCTTTAATCCATTACCTCACAATGACTCTTTTTGACTCCCCACAAAATAATGGCCATGAAAAACATCGTGGAAAATTAAGAAATTGCTTGTGACAAGCAATTTCTTCATTTCCCATGTTTTCCATCTAAAGAGACCTAAAAATTAAAAATTCCATTCAGTTGAAATTGTTGTCTGCAGGATCTTTCAATTTGGACCGCACTACAATTTTGTGGTTTGGTAATGGGATAATATTGTGACTGGACTATTAAAATATTGTCAATCAACAATTCTGTCCTTTCTTCTCCACAGAGTGTAATGATACCAGCCATGGCTAAGAGAGACCACATTGCTTGCGCCGCTGAAACAGGTAGGCTGCACAAGTCATTTAACCCTTTCCCAAACAAGACCTGGTTATGACGTCTGTAATAAAAAAGGCTAGGGAAAACATTTCGACAAAAGAAGAAACTGCTGATAACCAGCAGTTTCTCCTATTGTTAGCTCACCTGAGCACAAAGTGCTCAAGGTGAGCTATTGTGGTCACTCAATGTCCGTCGTCCGTCCGTCCGTCCGTCCGTCTGTCCGTCCGTCCGTCTGTCCGTCTGTCCGTCTGTCAACAATTTGGTGTTAACACTCTAGCATCCACAAAAGTTGGCCAATCTTAATCAAACTTAGTCAAAGCAAGTATGGTCATAAGTTCTCGGATGAGTTTGATTATGGGCCTGATCGGACCTGGAAGTCTGGAGTTATTTGCCCTTGAATGTAAAAAATAGCTAGTTTTGACTTTGTTAACACTCTAGCATCTACAATTATTGATCAATCAAGACAAAACTTGGACATAATATTGGAGACCATAAGGTCTCGGATGAGTTCAATTTTCAGTCTGATCTGACTAGAAAGACGAGAGTTATGTGCCCTTGAATTTGACAAAATTGCCATTTTTGGCAGTTTTCGACCTTGTTAACACTCTAGAATCTACAATTATTAATCAATCAAGACAAAACTTGGACACAATGTTAGGGACCATAAGATCTCGGAAGAGTTTGATTTTCAGTCTGATCTGACCAGAGGGACGAGAGTTATGTGCCCTTGAATTTGACAAAATTGCCATTTTTGGCAGTTTTCGACCTTGTTAACACTCTAGAATCTACAATTATTAATCAATCAAGACAAAACTTGGACACAATGTTAGGTACCATAAGATCTCCGATGAGTTTGATTTTCAGTCTGATCTGATCAGAAAGTCGAGAGTTATGTGCCTTTGAACTTGACAAAATTGTCGTTTTTGACTGTTTTCGACCTTGTTAACACTCTAGAATCTACAATTATTAATCAATCAAGACGAAACTTAAACACAATGTTTGGGATCATAAGATCTTGGATGAGTTTGATTTTCAGTCTGATCTGATCAGTAAGTCGAGTGTTATGTGCCCTTGAACTTGACAAAAAATTGCTGTTTTTTTACTGTTTTCGACCTTGTTTACACTCTAGAATCTACAATTATCATTTAATCAAGACAAATTTTGGACACAATGTTGGAGACAATAATATCTTGAATGAGTTAGATTTTCAGTCTGATTTTACCAGAAAGACGAGAGTTATGTACCCTTGAATTTGATAAAATTGCCATTTTCGGCTGTTTTCGACCTTGTTTACACTCTAGAATCTACAATTATCATTCAATCAAGACAAAACTTTGACCCAATGTTGGGGATCCTAAGATCTCGAATGAGTTTGATTTTCAGTCTGATCTGATCAGAAAGTTGAGAGTTATGTGCCCTTGAATTTGATAGAATTGCCATTTTAGGCTGTTTTCGACCTTGTTTACACTCTAGTCTCTACAATTAGTAATTTATAAAGACAAAACTTGGACACAATGTTTGGGACCATAAGATCTCAGATGAGTTTGATTTTCAGTCTGATCTGATCAGTAAGTCGAGAGTTATGTGCCATTGAATTTGAAAAAACTGCTTTTTCGGCTGCTTTCGACATTGTTTATACTCTAGAATTTTCAATTATTTATCAATCAAGACGAAACTTGGACACAGTTGGGCACCATAAGATCTCGTATAAGTTGGATTTTCACAACGATATTGACCATAAGTTTGTTCTCAGTCTTAAAGTCAGAAATATTAATTGAATTGAACAAAAGTGTTGCTCATATCATTTTGGTTCAGGTGAGCGATATAGGACCATCATGGTCCTCTTGTCTCAATATTTTCCTGTGTTGTATAATACACAAATTCTATCTTTCACAACATCTCTTTAGTCGGCAGCAGCAGCTTTCAAATTGGAACAGTCCAAAATTTTGCCGTTTGGTAATGGGTTAACCCTTTCCACTTCCAAAAAAAGCCACAAATGACAAAATGGATGTTATTAAAGATAGGATTTTTGTAAAATATGACATAGAAAATACTGAGACAAAAGGAGAAACTGTTGGTTATCAGCAGTTTCTTCTTTTGTTTCAATGTTTTCCCAAGCCTTTTCTATTAGGGACGTCAAAACCAGGTCTTGTTTGGGAAAGGATTAAAATGTTTCTTAAGAAATTAGTATGCTTGACAATTTCAAGTAAATGAAATTTTACATTTGTTTGTCTTTTGGAGTAGAAAACATTGGGGGAAATGAAGAAATTGCTTGTTACAAGAACTTTCTTTATTTTCCACAAAATTTTCCAAAGCAGTTATCTTGTGGCGCATCTAAAGGGAATGTGTTAGTACAACTCCTACATTAATTATGGACAGGTTTGTCATATTATACTTTGCCAAAGAGGGGACTTAAGGTAAGACCTGTGTAATGCACTTCCTGTATAATCATAATATTTCGACTTATTCCTTGACATCTGTAAGTCCGAGCATTTTCAAAAATTAAAGTCTTTATTATTATTATTATTATTATTATTATTATTTAAAGTACTGTTAGATGCAATAAGGCCTGTTTCCGTAACAACGGAAATAATTGAGAGTGCTCAGATTTCTGGGGAATATTCTAAACAATAATTGTGAAAATGTTTCTAAATTGTAATGAAGAGTAGGCAAAAACCCAACAAAAGTAAAAAAAATTCAAAATGTTTAGAGCAATGAAAATTACTTCCTTTTAAAATGGTCTATTCACACCATAAAGATTTCGTACCATAAATGGTCACATAGCCCATTACACAGGATCTTACTATAACCTATTACCACATGTTGATGCCTTTTGACACCCAATCTGTTACAGGCTTTGGAAAACGTTTGCTAACCCATTACCAAACGACAAATTTTGGACTGGTCCAAATTCAAAGATGTTGCAGACGACAATTTCAAGTTAAGGAAATTTAAAATCTTTTGGTCTTTTTTGGTAGAAAACATTGTGGGAAATGAAAAAATTGCTTGTCACAAGCAATTTTTTCATTTTCCACAATGTTTTCCCAAGCCAATTTCTATTGGGGAGTCAAAAAGAGTCACTGTGTGGTAATGGGTTAAAATGAAGACAAACTTTTTTGTGACCATGGGTTTCTTGTTGGTTTCTAGGCAGTGGAAAGACCTACTCCTACCTATTACCTTGTGTTCAGTCCATATTGAGAGAATCTCGGCATGCTAGAGTCAATGAGGGTGAAGATGGACTGTCAAAGATCACAAATTCTCCAACTACAATTATTGTACTACCCACCATGGAGCTAGCAAGACAAGTGAAGGTAATGATGACCATAGTTTAACCCATTCCCACACATTGACACTTTTTGATGCCCCACAAGGTAAAGGCTTTAGAAAACATTGTGGAAAATGAAGAAATTGCTTGTTACAAGCAATTTCTTCTTTTCCCACAATGTTTTCTAATCCTAAAGTTAATAAAAAAAATAATGATAAAATTCTATTCACTTTAAATTGTCGGAAACTTTTATGAATTTGTACTAGTCTAAATTTTGCTGTCTGGTTTTAGGCTTACCCTTTCCCAAATGACAAAATTCTAGGGAGGTCAATTTTGAAACCTGCTGCAGATAACAAAATTAATAGTGATTCTGAAACTGCACAATATTGCTCATATCAAAGGAATCTCGGCATTCTACAGCCAATGAAAATGAGAATGGACTGTCAAAGATTCCGAATTTTCCAACTACAATTATTGTACTACCAACCATGGAGCTAGCAAGACAAGTGAAGGTAAAATTCTGGTTACAAAATATTTTAGCCCTATCCCAAATAACAAAATTTTTAGATGCTACAATTAGAAAGGAGACGACAATATGATCGATAAATGAATAAGAAAATGTGTATTTCATTGTGCAGAAAACATTGAGGCAAAAGGAGATATAAATGGCCATTTTGTGGGCATTAAAGTTTCACAAACAAATGCTGTTTTCATTCGCTTCAATGCTTTCCCAAACTATTATTAGGGACTAGGGACGTCAAAAGCAAGTCTGGTTTGGGGAAACTTTTATCCCTTCCCAAACAAGATCTGCTTTTGACGTACCTTGTATAAGATGCTTGGGAAAACAATTTGGCAAAAGAAGAACATGCTTATTTTGTCTCAGTATTTTCCATGCTTTATTGCTCATAAATCCAATCTAAATCAACCTTCAGTTTGCTGTCAGCTTTTGAATTAGATCACTCTTAAGATTTTGCCACTTGGGAAAAGGTTAAATTGAATGAAGCCTGTGGTCATAGTGCAGTTTGTAGCAGGTTGGGCATCTTCGCTAGCCAAGGTTTAACCCACCTACGTTTGTATTCACCCTTGGCGGATTTAGTCCGATTTTCTTGAAATCGCGAAGCGCCGCCTAGCGGTTGTTCTGCTGGTTGTTTACGTCCATTATTGATGACGTCATTAACGCGCGTTGTCTTTCGCGTCATACGTCATGCGGATTATGTAAAAGTTAGCTGCTTTTTTAGTTGAATTGTCGAAAGTATGATAATTCGTCGATTAAAAATAGGGAATTCCTGTCTATTGCAGTGAAGTTCTTAGGAAAAATCGCCCATCTTCGCGTTTTTGAGTTGCAAATGCAATGATTTTTCCCGCCCGTTGTCATGAATTGGTTACTCATAACAAATGTATCAGTCGACAATCTGATTGGTTCCAGCGAGACCTCACTGGAACCAATGAAAACGCTTTCCAGGAGACCAAGAAAATCGGACTAAATCCGCCAAGGGTGAATACAGAAACGACGTTACGTCGTAGATGTCACCCTTGGCTTGCGAAGATGCAGGTTGGGAGGTCTGGGGTTGCATCCCTGACTGCAGCCATGGTGCAGCTGGTAGTGCATCAGACTCTCACTTGACAGGTGTCAGGTTCACAAACACCTGGTGGCTCGGTAAGGTTGTTGTAGTGTTACTGGTATGAGAAATCACAGGAATCTATGGTCAGGTGCTTCAGCTGCCGCGATATGACCATAGCAGTTGGAATCAATCCATCCCTTTCTGAAGGGTTTTCCCTGGTGCACAAAATTGCGCAATTTGACCCAGTTTTAACTTAAATTATCCTCTAAAAATATCAGCTGTGACATGAAATAATAATGTTCAAATTATGGGGACATAATGACCCTCTGGAAAATGTTAAGGCAAAACTTTGAACTTTAGCCAAATTGAAATTGTGTGTCCTGAGTTATAACATAACATATATACCCTCGCTTTCTATTACAGAATGTTTGTGATAAAATGTCCAGTTTTGTTCCCATAGACTCAGTGGTGTTATATGGCAAGGGAGAAAATTTGGTAAGTATACAGGGTTAAATAATTTTTTTGAAGTCGTTAACATTCACACGGGCCCAAGAAATATGTTAACATGTAAGTGTTAAGTGTAAGGGCTCTTTTATATTTTGCGGACCTCTGTGAAGGTGAAAATAAAACCAATTGATACATGCAATAAAAATGAATAGAGGTGAGAGCAAAAATGTCTGCCATCGTTGTTTTGTTCTGACAAATCTTCCGAGGGTTTTTTGTTATGCATGATGTCAGCAAACCATATCAGATCATGATTTGGCGCCAATAGTAAACATTAATTATCTATTATAAGAGTATGTAAAAAAATTTTTTATACTTTACAAGAGACAATCATTTTAATATTATGGGACCATATTAAAAATCAAATCTACAAAGGGAAAAGGGGTTTATAGTGTTCCACCCTTTCCCAAACAGCAAAATTTTAGACTGGTTCAATTTGATAGGAATGGCATATGACAAAATAGTCAATCTCATTGTTAGAAAACGTTTTCTAATAGAAAATCTCGATGCTGTATGGGCTAAGAAGTGATAAGAATTAACCCATTACCACACAGTCACGCCTTTGGACGCCCTACAAGTTCAAGGCTTTTGAAAACATTGTGTAAAATGAAGAAATTGCTTGTAAGAAGCAATTTCTTCATTTACCACATTGTTTTCTACACAAAACCATCCGAAAATTTTAGATTTCAATCACTACAAATTGTCGTCTGCAACATCTTTGAATTTTGATCACCCTAAAACTTTGTCATTTGGTAATAGGTTAAATAAGCAAAAACAATAATTACCATCTTGGGCACTACTGGTAATCTGCAAAATATTTCATCTGCAAAAAAAAAAAAAACAGTCATACAGTATGACCTTCTGCTGTCATATTCTCAAATATTTCGGAATGAATTGTCTAAATTTAACCCTTTTCGAAACAACAAAATTTTGGAGTGATCTAGTTGGAAAGCTGCTCTAGATGATAAAATTGATGTTAAAATGGGAAGGGTTAGTGTTCAACAAGGCACAGAAAATACGCCGCCGGAAGCGGTCGTATATTGGTGTAATCTTCTCCTTCTGTTCGTCAGTTCTTCCATCCATCCGTCCGTGTGTATGTATGTCCACTTTTCTTGTGAGCGCAACTCCTAAGTTTCTGGCTGGATCTTTTTGAAACTTTGTCAATGTTATCACCTCAATTGGTAGATGTGCATGAAGGAAGGATTTTATAGTTATGCCCCCTTAAAAATTAGTCTCTGGCGCGGTATATATTGTGACCATGGCACTCTTGTTCTTCTTTTGCCTCAATGTTTTCCCAAGTCCAACTCTTTTCTATTAAGGGTGTCAAAACCATGTCTTGTTTGGGATTGAATTATGTTTCAGGCCACCTGACGGTATGAGATGTACCCTTTGACCAATTGGGAGCAAAATTATAGGGTATTCCTATTTGAAAGTTGCTGTAGATGACAAAATGAATGAATAGCCCAGAAAATATGTAGGCAAACGGAGAAAATACTGGTTATCAGCTTTTATTCTTTCGTCTTAAAGTTTTCCAAACCTTTCAAGATGTGGACATCCAAACCAGGGTTGATGGAATACAATGTACTTCAACTTAGAGTGCTTGGTGTAGACCATCCTTGATCTGTATTTTCTTTTTTTTTTTCAGAAACCTCTGTCAAAAAATAATGGTTTACCAATGGATATATTGATATCAACTCCTGGAATATTGAAAAGGGTCGTAAGCAGAGGTAACCGAGATATTTATTGTCACTCATTGTAACATAGTCATTATCATGCTGCATTTTGTGTACACATTCTTAGAATACAGATAGGAAGGGTTGAAGACATTCTAAAATTGTTACTAAGATTCCAAGCCATATGCTGTTGGAACTCAATGGAATCGTCTCTAGGAGATGATTCAAATGAGTACCCACAATATAGAATTTGATTGACGGTTAAACATAATTTGGATGTTAATCCATTCCCACACAGTGACGCCTTTTGACACCATACAAAATTTATGTTTTGGAAAACATTGTGGAAAATGAAGAAATTGCTTGTGACTAGCAATTTATTCATTTCCAACAATACTTTCTAAACAAAAAACACCAAAAAATGTAAAATTCCATGCACATGAAATTGTAGTCTTCAACATCTTTGACTTTGGAATGATCCAAAATTTTGTCGTTTGGTAATGGATTAAAGTCTTAACCCCTCTTTTCTGTTGCTCTGGCTAAGCGACTTTTTTGTAACATCAAGCTCTGGTAGCACAGTCAGTAACCTCAGCGTCTATCAATCCAAGGGTTATATGTCTTAAACACTTGCTTGGCAAATATCCTTTCTGACTTTTGACAAAATTCATTTGCCTCTCACCAATGCAGGAATAGTTAACTTGTGAATTTGGTGCGCATTTGGTGCAGTGGTAATACATGGAGTTGTAACATAGGGGTCACAGGTTTGATTCCCAACTACTCCAGTCTTTTGGATGAGATTTAAACAGAGGTTCTGTCTCCATATGACCTTAGCAATTGAATGGGACATAAAACTCCATACAATGAGTTATTCATGAATTATGTCTGTTGGATGAGAGACTGATGGCTTAGATTGGATGTTTTGTTTGCACTGGTGTGAGAAATATCATGAGCGCAAGGTAAGGTGCAGCAGCTGCCTTAATATATCTGAAAAATTGTGGAAGGTGTCGTTAAAACCCTATCGGATATCCAATTAATCTTTTACAGAGAAGATTCCAATGAATACCCACAACATAGGGTTTGAGAAATGATAAAAAAATTACTACATCAATTAATCAATTGAAGACTTTGGTGTTTAGGAAATAGAATTCTAATTTCGTTACTAAAAATCAAAACCCAATGTTGTGGGTACTCATTTGAATCGTCTCGAAGAGACGATTCTAATGAGTACCCACAACATAAGGTTTGGTGAACAATAAATGATATTTAACATTTTCAGTGAGCCAGGACTTTATGTCCGGGAATCTAATGTCACAGCCCAAATGTCGGCGTAGGCATCGTGTCCCGTTCCATCCCATGGCGTCTTCACTTGAAAATTTTTAACCTAGTCTATATCAAGCACTATTAGAGATACAGCTTTGATACTTCACACATGGATACTTCCCACCAAAACCTTTCATTTAGGGCCATGAACAAGTGAACTTGACCTTTGAGTTTGACCTACTTTTAAACAACTTTAATCTGGCTTACATCTCATGCACTATGATTGATAGAGCTTTGATATTTCACACATAGATACATGTACCTTCTGTCTAGACTTTTATTTGGACTTAGACCTTGTAACCTTGACCTTGGAGTTTGACCTGTTTTTGAAAAATTAAGCTGATTATGTGACAAGCTCCTGTATAGGTGAGCTACGTTGTCCGCGGACAACTTTAGTTTAAAAGCCATTACTCGTTCTTTTCTGTAGCAATGTTTGAGGTATAATATCAATCAATCAACTGAAGACTTTGGACGGAATTCTAATACATTTATTGTTATTTCTAAAAAATTCAAACTCTATGACGATTCCAATGAGTACCCACAACATAGGGTTTGAGAAATGAGTACAGAATTATGCCCTATAATCTGAATCGCTAGCATTATTTCAGGTATAATATCAATTAGTGGACTGAAGACTTTGTTGTTTGGGAAATAGAATTCTAATTCATTATTAAATATCCAAACCCTATGTTGTGGGTACTCATTTGAATCGTCTCGGTGAGACGATTCCAATGAATACCCACAACATAGGGTTTGGTGAATAATAAATGAAATTTTTAACATTTTTAAAAAGCCATTTCTCCTTCTTATCTGTAGCAATATTTCAGGTATAATATCAATCAGACAACTGAAGACTTTAGTGTTGGATGAGGCTGATACACTTCTAGATGACAGTTTTAACCCAATTATAACATCATTATTTCAAAAATCTGAGGTAAGCTTTGCCCTGTATGAAATGGAAACTAGAAGTTGGGACTTTATGTCCATATTTGTATTTTTTGGCAAGTTGAGACTTTGTGTCCAGACAGCTAATGTCACAGTTCTTGTGACTTCTGTGTCAGCGTTAGTGGTGTTGTTTGCATAGACTTGAATTTTAATCCATTACTAGACTGCAAAATTTTAGGCTTGTCTTAATTGAAAGGTGTTGCAGGCAACAATTTCAAGTTGATGATATTTTGAACATATTTCCACTTTGGGTTAGAAAACATTGTGGAAAATGAAGAAATTGCTTGTCACAAGCAATTTGTTCATTTTCCACAATGATTTCTCGAGCCTTTTCTTGTGAGTGAGTCAAAAGGTGTCACTGTGCAGTAATGGGTTAATCTGATCTATATCTTGTGAAGTATAATAATTCTGAGGTAGAGCCTTTATATTTCATGCATGTTTACTTCTTGCCAGAACTTAGCATTTGGGACTATGACCTTTTAACTTGTGACCATAACATTGGAGTTTGACTTACTGTATGAAAACTTTAACCTGCTCTATGCACTATTAGAGATAGAGCCTTGATATTCCACACATGGATACCTCCTGTCAAGACCTTTGATTTTGGACCATGACCTCATGACTTTGGAGTTTGATCTTTGTTTTTAGCGCAACTATTCTTAGAACAACGGGGCTACTCCGGACACCCAGGCATCTGCATTGGCGTCGGCGTATTGCTTTGGTTAAGTTTTCATGAGCAAGTTTCTCAAATCTGTTTCAACAAATACTATTGCTCTGAAATTGTGCACATGCCTCTTTGACCATAATATCAGCTTCTAGGCAAAGATTTGTTACTCTGACATTTAATTTAATGGAATTTTTACCCTTTTCGGACTTAAAATTGTTCACTAGTCAGCACTTTATATACATGTTTTGCCGTCCTGAGATATAAGCTATAGTTTAGGCTTATATACATGTTTCGCTGTCCTGAATTATAAGCTATAGTTTAGGCTTATATACATGTTTTGCCGTCCTGAGATATAAGCTATAGTTTAGGCTTATATACATGTTTTGCTGTCCTGAATTATAAGCTATAGTTTAGGCTTATATACATGTTTTGCTGTCCTGAGATATAAGCTATAGTTTAGGCAGGGTAAATTGTCAGTGGACACCTCTGGTTACAATGAAATAATACCTCAGGAATTTTATAACTTTATGTTCTATTACATTTTCTGTTACAGATTGATACAAGTATAGCAGTACAAGTTGTCCTTGTAAGTGCCACATTCCCTAGAGATATAGATTCTGTACTGGGAGATTATCTGTCTGTAAGTTAACATAATTCACGTTGATTATAAGCCTGAAGGGTTGTTTTATACCATGGTCATCAGTCCATATGTCCATCTGTTAGCAATTTCTGCATAATACTACAGTTTTAATTGGAGTGTAATCAATCTTACCTCACTGGATCTCCATGGTGTCTAGTTATGTGCACATCATGTTTATACTTTAGATAACTCTTTTTTTGTTCGTGAATTATCTGCCATTGAATTTTAAACTAGACAGCCCTGGTGGTCTGGACGCGCTCCACAGGCCTGAATTGTTTGTTTTCTTGGAAGCAATTTCAAAAGTTCAGGCTGCGCAAACAAGCAAATCCATGACTTCTTTTACATCAAATTACAATGATTTCACAGTGTCTTTTTTTCATCGGCAATTTTGTCAAATTCAAGTGCACATAATGTTTTATTTCTATCAAGCTTAGGATCACACTCAAGCAAGAGCTTAACTTTACCAACATTTTATTAAAGCTTTGACCTGATTGATCATAATTTGTAAATGTACAGAGGGTGAAAACAAGGTGGAAAACAGCTATTTTGTAAAACTCAAGGGCACATAACTCTGGATTTGACATTCAGATCAAGCTGAAATTTACAAGTATGCAAGATCTTAATGTCAGTAAGATTCTGTTAAAGTTTTGTATTGATTGGTTCAAAGGTTGTAAGAGTGAAAATGAAGCCAATTTTGTCAATTTCAAGGGCACATAACCCATGACTTAAATCAGATCAAGCTGAAAATTACACCAAGGCAAGATCTTATGGTCACCATCATTCTGTTTTAGTTTTGTCTTGATTGGCCAATATTTGTAGTTGCTAGAGTGAAAACAAAGTCAAAATAAAGCCGACAATGGCAATTTTGTCAATTTCAAGGGCACATAACTCATGATGTAATATGCAGATCAAGCTGAAAATTATATCCAGGCAAGATCTTATAGTCATCATCATTCTGTCCAAGTGTTGTCTTGATTGGCCAATA
This sequence comes from Fragum sueziense, assembly GCA_963680895.1. Classification (NCBI taxonomy): domain Eukaryota; kingdom Metazoa; phylum Mollusca; class Bivalvia; order Cardiida; family Cardiidae; genus Fragum; species Fragum sueziense. The sequence continues at coordinate 15,523,044 of OY804593.1, forward strand.
TTTGTAACTGTTAGAATGAACACAAAGTCAAAATAAAGCCGAAAATGGCAATTTGTCAATTTCAAGGGCACATAACTCATGATGTAAAATTCAGATCAAGCTGAAAATAATAACAAAGCAAGATCTTATAGTAACCATCATTTGGTACAAGTTTTGTCTTGATTGGTCAATATTTGTAGTTGCTAGAGTGAAAACAAAGTCGAATATAGCCTGAAAATGGCAATTTTGTCAATTTCAAGGGCACATAACTCATGATGTAAAATTAAGATCAAGCTGAAAATTATACCAAAGCAAGATGTTATAGTCACGATCATTCTGTCAAAGTTCTGTCTTGATTGGTCAATATTTGTAATTGCTGGAGTGAAAACAAAGTCAAAACGGCCATTTTAGGCAATCAAGGGCAGATAACTCCAGACTTTCTACTTCAATCAGAATTCTTTGAAGGAATCTGAGAGAGGGCCACCCAAGGATCATTCCTGTGAAGTTTGGTTGAAATCCCTCTGGTAGTTTTTGAGAAGAAGATTTTTAAAGAAAAAGTTTACGGACGGATGCACAGACAGACGGACGCACTGACGCTATTGTTTGTATATTTGAGGTCAGTAACATTTGCAGAGGCATGATAGAACCTTGTCTTGTTTGAAAAAGCATTGATAGCTATGTTATTATTGTTTTTCAGGAGGAATCATTTATGAAAATAACGACAAACCATCTTCACAAAATATCGCCGCATGTGAATCATAAATTCATAAAGATGAAATCAGCAGATAGATTAGGTGAGAGGAAAATGATATTCAAGGATAAGTTTGATTTCTGAGTATAGAATAATTTTGATGCTCCCGGAAAAATTTTCGGGGAGCATAATAGTCGCCATGCTGTCCTTCCATCCGTCTATCTGACCGGCCGTCCACTGCCAGATCTCAGCAACCCTTGAATCAAATTCATTGAAACTTCACATGTTTACTCCTTGGGTCAAACCCTAGAGACTTATTTTTCGGTTTCTTAATTTGAGGCTGTGTCATGGAAAAAAGGGGCTTAATGTAAAAATTGGTTTTCTCTAATTTCTCTTCATCTGATGGGCAGAATTTAATGAAATTTGTACTTATGTGATAAATAGGATGTTCTAGACCATATTCTATAAATAATGTATGTACAAATAATCTGTCAAAAGAAAAGGGGGGCTTAATGTATGATAGTTTTTTTTGTGTGACAAGCACTTATTCGAGGAGCGTGATCTGTCTATGACAGCTCTTGTTTACCTCAGTTACTTGATAGACTTCCAGGATGGTATTTCAGGGCTACAGATAAGTGTGGGTATTATAATTTCAAATTGCAATATTTCATTTATTGTTCATCAAACACGTAGTTGAGGGTAGGGTACTCATTAGAATCTCCTCATCAAATGAGTGCCCACAACACAGTGGCAGATCCAGACAGGAAACAAACCCCCCTCTGTAGTCTGATTATTTCATTTTCATGCAGAAATTCAGTCAAATTTGTGTGACACTAGGAAAATGAACCCCCTATTTGTAGATTCGACCCCCTTCATAGAAATCATGGATCCATGGCAGCAGTATAGGGTTTGGATTTGAATTGATAGATATAGAGTGCCTCTATCCCCGCTTATCTGTTGGTCTGGTCTTTTTTTTGTGTCACTGGTCCTGAAGAACAAACAGTAGCAATCAATTTTGTGCTAAAAATAGACTGGGTTTAACCGATTTGTTTTGATACACAGTCGGTGTTGTTATAAAGTCTCATAACTACGGCTTGATTCAAGCCGTAGTTATGAGATTTTATAACAACACCCATGAAATACTATTGTTTGTCCGAAATTATGTCACCGGTAACTGGATAAAATTGTACCCTGTTGTTATTCTTGCCTTTGTCTGTCTGACACAAACATTGGGAAAAATTGGCTTTGGTTGTGAGAGTTTGACGTTTTCCCCATGTATGATAATATTTTGTATACTTTCAGAAAATATTTTGACATTACTAAAAGTTAAAAAGCAGAAAAATGTCATGATATTCTGTAACAACAGCAATACTTGCCATTGGTTGAAAGAAACATTGCGAGAAACTGGGATAAGCTGCGAAAGTTTAACATCATTCAATGATTCAACGGTAAAGTTTCTGTCGTTAACGCTTTCACAAATGATCCAATTTTAGACTGGTCCAATTTGAAAACTGCCACAAATGACAAAATGGAGGTTATGAAAGATAGAATTTGTGTAAAATATGGCATAGAAAATATTGAAACAAAAGGAGAAACTGCTGGGTATCAGCAGTTTCTGCTTTTGTTTCAAAGTTTTCCCAAGCCTTTTCTAAAAGGGACGTCAATACCAGGTCTTGTTTGGCAAAGGGTTAACCCTTTTCCAAATGGTGCAATTTGGTCCAATATGAAAGCTATTGCAGAAGTCAAATATTGATGGAGATAGGATTTGTGTACAATAAGTCAATGAAGCATAGAAAATATTGGAGCGAAGGGAGACAATGATTGTTATCACCATTTTTAGCTCACCTGAGCACGAAGTGCTCAAGGTGAGCTATTGTGGTCACCTTTTGTCCGTCTGTCTGTCCGTCTGTCCGTCCGTCCGTCCACAATTTCGTGTTTACACTCTAGCATCTACAAATATAAGCCAATCTTGACCAAACTTGGTCAAAACATGTATGGCCATAAGATCTCGGATGAGTTCGATTATAGGTCAGATCGAACTAGAAATGCAGGAGTTATCTGCCCTTGAATGCGAAAAATACTTAGTTTTGACATTGTTTACACTCTAGCATCTACAATTATTGATCAATCAAGACAAATCTTGGACATAACATTGCAGACCATAAGATCTCGGATGAGTTCGATTTTCAGTCTGATCTGACTGGAAAGACGAGAGTTATGTGCCCTTGAATTTGACAAAATTGCCATTTTCGGCTGTTTTTGACTTTGTTTACACTCTAGAATCTACAATTATTCATCAATCAAGACAAAACTTTGACACAATGTTTGGGACTATGAGATCTCGGATGAGTGTAATTTTCAGTCTGATCTGATCAGAAAGTCGAGAGTTACTTGCCCTTGAATTTGACAAAATTGTCATTTTTGGCTGTTTTCGACGATGTTTACACTCTAGAATCTACAATTATTGATCAATCAATCCAAAACTTGGACACAATATTGGAGATCATAAGATCTGAAATGAGTTTGATTTTCAGTCTTATCTGATCACCAGAAAGTTGAGAGTTATGAGCCCTTGAATTTGACAAAATTGCTGTTTTTGACTGTTTTCGACCTTATTTACACTCTAGAATCTACAATTTATGACCAATCAAGACAAATCTTGGACACAAGGTTGGAGACCATAAGATCTCAGATGAGTTTGATTTTCAGTCTGATCTGACCAGAAAGATGAGAGTTTTGTGCCCTTGAATTTGATAAAATTGCTGATTTCGGCTGTTTTTGACATTGTTTACACTCTATAATCTACTATTATTTATCAATTAAGACAAAACTTGAACACAATGTTTGAGACCATAAGATCTTGGATAAGTTTGATTTTCAGTCCAATCTGACAAAAAGTGGAGAGTTATGTGCCCTTGAATTTGATCAAATTGCCGTTTTCGGCTGCTTTAGACCTTGTTTACACTCTAGAATCTACAATTATTGACCAATCAAGACAAATCTTGGACACAATGTTGGATATCATAAGATCTCGGTTGAGTTTGATTTTCAGCCTGATCTGACTAGGAAGTCAAGAGTAATGTGCCCCTGAATTTGACAAAATTGCTGTTTTCGGCTGTTTTCGTCCTTGTTTATACTCCAGAATCTACAATTATTTATCAAACAAGACAAATCTTGGGCACAATGTTGGGCAAGATAAAATCTTGGATGAGTTCGATTTTCACAATGTTATTGACCATAAGTTCGTTTTCAGTGTAAAAGTCATAAATATTTTTTGAATTGAAGAAAAGTGTTGCTTATATCATTTTGGTTCAGGTGAGCGATATAGGACCATCATGGTCCTCTTGTCTTCTTTTGTCTCAATTGTTTCCAACCCTTGCATCCTCAGGATATTAAAACAAAGTGTTGTTTGGTGAAGGGTTAAGAAGTATGGATTTTCAGATGAAACTGCCAAGTTTATCCTAACTTCGTTTGCATGATTTTACCAGATGACAGAAATTTAGATTTCTCAAATTTCAAAGATGTTCCAGACAAGTATGTCAAGTGAATGAATTTTACTCTTTCTTTTTCTGGTTTCTTCATTTGACCAATGTTTTGTAAAACCATTATCATGTGGGACATCAAAAAGTGCCATCATGTGGTAATGGGCTATCAATTTGAAGAGCTTCGAAGAAAAACACTGACCTGGCAAGAAAAGTAGTCTTTAGAGGGACAAAATGTTGTTGTTTGTTGTCTCATACTTTTAAAATGAAAAAAATCTTGATTACAGCTTTGTATATATCAACAGTTTTTATTATGCCCCCTTTCGAAGAAAATGGGGGTATATTGTTTTGCAAGTGTCGGTCGGTCGGTCGGTCGGTCGGAAGGTCGGTCGGTCGGTCGGTCTGTCCGTAGACCAAATCTTGTCCGGAGCATAACTCAAAAAGTATTAAAGGTAGAATCATTAAACTTCACAGGTGGATAGATCTCATTATGGAGAGGTGCAGTGCACAAGAACCGTAACTCTGCCGATCAAATTTTTTGAGTTATTGCCCTTTGTTGATTTTATAACTTGATTCTTGTCCGGAGCATAACTCAAAAAGTATGTAAGGTAGAATCATGAAACTTTATAGGTGGATAGATCTCATTATGGAGAGGTGCAGTGCATAAGAACCGTAACTCTGCCGATCAAATTTTTTGAGTTATTGCCCTTTGTTGATTTTATAACTTGATTATTGTCCGGAGCATAACTCAAAAAGTATGTAAGGTAGAATCATGAAACTTTATAGGTGGATAGATCTCATTAAGGAGAAGTGCAGTGCACAAGAACTGTAACTCTGCCGATCAAATTTTTGGAGTTATTGCCCTTTGTTGATTTTATTAATTGATTCTTGTCCGGAGCATTACTCAAAAAGTATGTAAGGTACAATCATGAAACTTTACAGGTGGATAGATCTCATTATGGAGAGGTGCAGTGCACAAGAACCGTAACTCTGTCGATCAAATTTTTTGAGTTATTGCCCTTTGTTGATTTTCAAACTGGATTCTTGTCCGGAGCATAACTCAAAAAGTATAAAAGTTAGAATCATGAAACTTCACAGGTGGATAGCTCTCATTATGGAGAGGTGCAGTGCACAAGAACTGTAACTCTGCTGATCAAATTTTTTGAGTTATTGCCCTTTGTTGATTTTCAAACTTGATTCTTGTCCGGAGCATAACTCAAAAACTATGTTAGGTAGAATCATGAAACTTCACAGGTGGATAGATCTCATTATGGAGAGGTGCAGTGTACAAGAAACGTAACTCTGCTGATCATATTTTGTGAGTTATTGCGCTTTGTTGATTTTATAACTTAATTCTTGTCCGGAGCACAACTCAAAAAATATGTAAGGTAGAATCATGAAACTTTACAGGTGAATAGATTTCATTATGGAGAGGTGCAGTGCACAAGAACTGTAATTCTGCCAATCAAATTTTTGGAGTTATTGCCCTTTGTTGATTTTTACGCTTAATTCTTAACCTTGCCTATATCCCGTGTCCTTTTACACATACAGCCTTGATATCTCACACATAGATACCTCCTATCAACATCGTTCACATTTAACCATGACCTTGGACCTTGTGACTTTGACCTTGGAGTTTGACCTACTTTAAAACAAAATAAACCCGGCATATATCTCATGACCTTTTACAAATACAGCCTTGATATTTCACACATGGACACATCTTACCAAGACCATTCACAATTGACCATGACCTTGGACTTTGTGACCTTGACCTTGGAGTTTGACCTACTTTTAAAAAACTTTAACCTGGCCGATATATCATGTCCATTTACACATACAGCCTTGATATTTGACACATGGAAACCTCCGACCTAGACCTATCACATACGACTATGACCTTGGACCATGTGGCCTTGTGCTTGGAGTTTGACCTACTTTTAAAAAAAAATAAACTGGGCCTATATCTTATGTGCTATTACACATACAGCCTTGGTATTTCACACATGGACACATCTTACCAAGACCTTTCACATTTGACCATGACCTTGGACCTTGTGACCTTGACCTTGGACTTTGACCTACTTTAAAAAAAAATTAACCTAGCCGATATATCATGTCCTTTTACACATACAGCCTTGATATTTGACACATGGACACCTACGACCAAGACCTTTTACATTGGACCATGACCTTGGACCTTGTGACCTTGACCTTGGTGTTAGACCTACTTTAATAATACATTAACCTGGCCTATATTTATGTCATTTTACATATACAGCCTTGATATTTCACACATGGTCACTTCCAACCAAGATATTTCACTTTTGACCATGACCTTGGACCTTGACCTTGGAGTTTGACCTACTTTTAAAAAACTTAAACTAGGCCTTTATCTCATGTCCTGTTACCTATACAGTCTCAATATTTTATACATGGACACCTCCTACCAAGACCTTTCACATTTGACCATGACCTTCGCCTGTGTGACCTTGACCTTTGATTTTTACATCATTTTACAAATATTTAACCTAGCCTTTATCTTATGTCCTATTACACCTACAGCCTTGATATTTCACACATAGACACCTCCTACCAAGACCTTTCATATTTGACCATGACCTTGAATATTGCAACCTTGACCTTGGAGTTTGACCTACTTTTAAAAAGACTGAATCCAGGCATATATATCATGTCCTTTTACACCTACAGCCTTGATATTTCACACATGGACACCTCCAACCAAGGCCTTTCACATTTGACCATGACCTTGACCTTGGCATTTGGCCTACTTTTAAAAACTTTAACCTGGCCTATGTTTCATTTTACTTTTACATATACAGCTTTGATATTTCACACATAGACACCTCCAACCAAGACCTTTTATATTTGACCATGACCTTGGACCTTGTTAACTTGACCTTGGACTTTGACCTACATCAAATGTAGGCCCTTGAGGGGGCATATATGTTTTACAAACATCTCTTGTTGATATCAATTTATGGAGTTCATGCTGCTGAAAAACTTCTGGATGTAAAATAAAATTGAGCCAGGATCTGGAAAAAGGTTCCGTATATCTTTTTAGACAACTGTGTTTCATGATTAGCCTGTGCCTAAAAGCAGTCTGACTGGGACCCATGTTGCTGTCTTACAGTTGCTAAAGGTCACGAGTAAGCTATGGGAGACCAACATGATTCATGATCAGACTGCGTGTATACGCAGGCTGATCTTGAACCATGTTTGGCTCTAAAGCCTTAGAGGACCTATTTCCAAATCCCGGCTCAAATTTAAATTCTATTTACATTGTACTATTGCAGGACAGGATTGAAATCTACAAATCCTTTGTTGAAGGGGAATATAACATATTGATATGTACAGACATTGCTTCAAGGGGCCTTGACACAACTCAGGTAAGTTAACAATTTTTGACGCCCCAACAAGATAAAGGCTTAGCGGAAACGAGGCAAATGAGGAAATTGCGTGGGGCGTTATAGGACAGGATCCTTATTTACAAATCCTTTGTTGAAGGGGAATATAACATATTGATATGTACAGACATTGCTTCAAGGGGCCTTGATACAACTCATGTGAGTAAACACTTTTTTACGCCCCCACAAGACTTTGAGAAAACATTCTGGAATATGAGGAAATTGCTTATGGCAAGCAATTTCTTTTTTCCCACAATGATTTCTACCCAGAAAAAACAACAAGAGGCCCAGGAGGGCCTGAATCGCTCCACTGGCTAAAGTGGAAGAATTATCTCATGATTTCTTGTAGGCCTTGCACAGCCAAATCTTGAAATTTGTGAATAAATTTTGAAGAATGACTCAAGGCACGTTCCTGCCAGGTTTGGTTCAAATTGGCCCAATGGTTGATTTTTAAAGAATTTTCTTATGATTTCTCTAAGTCTGATAAGCCCCTTCCTCCCTGCCACGCCCTCATTTTTTGACAAATGTAAAAATTTGTGAATAAATTTTGAAAAGAGAGACTCAAAGAACATTCCTGCAAAGTCTGCTTCAAATTGGCCCAATGGTTGATTTTTCAAGAATTTTCTTATGATTTCTTTAAGTTTGATAAGCCCCTTTCTCCCTGCCACGGCCACATTTTTTGACAAATGTAAAAATTTATGAACAAATTTTGAAAAGAATGACTCAAGGCACATTCCTGCCAGGTTTGGTTCAAATTTGCCCAATGGTTGATTTTTAAAGAATTTTCTTATGATTTCTTTAAATCTGATAAGCCCCTTTCTCCCTGCCACGGCAACATTTTTTGACAAATGTAAAAATTTGTGAGCAAATTTTGAAAAGAATGACTCAAGGCACATTCCTGCCAGGTTTGGTTCAAATTGGCCCAATGGTTGATTTTTAGCTCCACTGGCCGAAGGCCAGCGGGCTATTGTCATGGCGTTGTGTCTGTCGTGCGTCCGTCCGTTAACTTTTTCTTTAAACATCTTCTCCTCTTATACCAGTGGGCCAATTTTGACCGAACTTGACAGGAATGTTCCTTGGGTGACCCTTTTCAAAACTTGTTCGCGAATTTTTGATTCGTCAAAAAATGTGGGCGTGGCAGGGCGGGGCTTATCAGACTTAGAGAAATTATAAGAAAATTCTTTAAAAATCAACCATTGAGCCAATTTGAGCCAAACCTGGCAGGAATGTGCCTTGAGTCATTCTTTTCAAAATTTGTTCACAGATTTTTACATTTGTCAAAAAATGTGTCCGTGGCGGGGAGAAAGGGGCTTATCAGACTTAAAGAAATCATGAGAAAATTCTTAAAAAATCAACCATTGGGCCAATTTGAACCAGACTTTGCAGAAATGTGCCTTTAGTCGTTCTTTTTAAAATTTGTTCACAAATTTTTATATTTGTCAAAAAAATGTGGCCGTGGCAGGGATAAAGGGGCTTATCAGACTTTGAGAAATCATAAGAAAATTCTTTAAAAATCAACCATAAGGACAATTTGAACCAGACTTTGCAAGAATGTTCTTTGAGTCTCTCTTCAAAATTAATTCACAAATATCAAGATTTGGCTGCCGCTGTGTAAGGCTTACAAGAAATCATGGGATAATTCCTCCACTTTAACCAGTGGAGCGATTCAGGCCCTCCTGGGCCTCTTGTTAAAGAATTTTCTTATGATTTCTTTAAGTCTGATAAGCCCCTTTCTCCCTGCCACGGCCACATTTTTTGACAAATGTAAAAATTTGTGAACAAATTTTGAAAGGAATGACTCAAGGCACATTCCTGCCAGGTTTGGTTCAAATTGGCCCAATGGTTGATTTTTAAAGAATTTTCTTATGATTTCTTTAAGTCTGATAAGCCCCTTTCTCCCTGCCACAGCCACATTTTTTGACGAATCAAAAATTCGCGAACAAATTTGAAAAGGGTCACTCAAGGAACATTCCTGCCAAGTTTGGTCAAAATTGGCCCACTGGTATAAGAGGAGAAGATGTTTAAAGAAAAAGTTAACGGACGGACGGACGCACGCACGCACGCACACACGACGGACACAACGCCATGACAATAGCTCGCTGGCCTTCGGCCAGTGGAGCTAAAAAGTGGAAAATTTCTTTTGAAGCACCCTGAATATTTGTCATTTTAGAAAAGGTTAATTTGAAAATTATAAGCAAAACAAGAATTTATCAGCATCATTGCAAAAACATAACCTTTATTAACCCTTCCCCAATCCTGTTTTTAGGTCCCTAAAATGGAGACTTTGGAAAAAAATGCTGAAAATTGTATTTTCTCCTTTTGCCTAAATTTTTCCTTATCAATTTCTTACATTATTCCTATCTTTAGCAGAACCCATGGTGAAATCTGGCAGCTTTCAAATTGAAGAAGTCCTAATTTTGACCGTTTGGGAAAGGGTTAAGAAGCAATGGTGTTTCACAAACACATCTTGTTTCTCTTTTAAGGTGCAGCATGTGATAAACTACGACTTTCCATCATTCATCTCCGATTATCTTCATCGTGCTGGACGTGTAGGAAGAGTCAACTCGTCTACTACTGGTCAAGTTACGAGTCTAATTATACGTCCATATGAGGTGGATTTGGTCTGGAAAATTGAGGTATGGTCACCTCTTTGTGTCGTCCTGTTCAATTGTTCTAATTTGTCAAGTGATGCATACCACAAAGAGCATGGTGATGAAGACAGGATTTGATTACAAGATAACACAGAAAACATCGAAGCCAAAGGAGAAAATGCAGATAATCTGCATTTTCTTCTTTTGCCTCAATTTCTCATCCTTTCTCCATTATTTGCTTCAAAAGCATGTTATTTTAATCCTTTCCCAAACAAGACCTGGCCGCGGTTTCTCGAAAAAACTTAAGTATATTCTCATGAGAACATACTCAACTTCAAAGGGATACTCTCCAACGTTGAAGGGTATTCGATTGAAGTTCACATGGATTTCGTGCGATTTGAGCACGGTGCTCAGATTTGAGCATGAGAACGTACTTAAGTTTTTTCGAGAAACCGGGGCCTGGTTTTGACGTCCATGATATAAATGCCTTGGGAAAACATTGAAACAAAAGAAGAAACTGCTGATGACCAGCAGTTTCTCCTTTTGCCTCAATGTTTTCTACGCTATATTTTACACAAATCCAGTCTTAATCGACATCTATTTTGATGGCTGCATTAGCTTTTGAAATGGATTACCCTAATATTTTGCCGTTTGGGAAAGGGTTAAAAGGGTCAGGGTCAAGTAGGATAACTCACAATTGTAATAATTTCCTCCCTGTATTTACAGATAGCAGATTTTTGGTCTCTCTGTGTAGAAAACATTGTGGGAAATGAAGAAATTGCTTGTCACAAGCAATTTCTTCATTTTTCACGATGTTTTCCAAAGCCTTGTAGGGTATCAAAAGGCGTCACTGTGCAGGAATGGATTAATTGCAATAATTTTGCCTCTGTTTCCAGGTAGCAGTTAGACAAGGCAAACAGGTGCACAATGTGAATGCGAACATTAAACGTAAACTGAGGGGACGCTATGAAGATCAGAGTGATTTTTAGCTCCACTGGCTGTCATGTCAGCGGGGTATTGTCATGGTGGTGTGTCCGATGTGCATTTGTCCGTCTGTGTGTACCTGCATGCCCCACATATTCACGAATCAAGACAAATGTTAATGAGCATAAGATCTTTTACATCTCTTTATTTTTGACACCTATTATCTAGCATGGGTCCCTTTACATTAAGACTCCTTTAAATCATTGTTGTAAAAGCAGTCATGCATTTGCTTGTTTGTGCAGCCTAAACTTTTAAAATTGCATTCAACAAGACAAACAATCCAGGCCTGTGGAGCGATTCCAGCCCATTAGGGCTGTCTAGTGTTGATAACATGTTAACTTTGCATTTAATACATGTATTTTCCTATCATTGACTGACCAGTTTCGGTGACCCTAAGAACTTTTCCTTATATCTTCATTAACTTTCATGAACATGTGTGAAAAATGATATACATCTTTAGTCTGACTTATTTTCCCTTAATCCTAACAATGTTACTTTCAAAAGTCACCAGATTTGTGAAAGAGCTGGCATTTTCTTGACCCATACATTTTTACCACATGGAAAAAGTATGACCTGAATCAGTGACCCTTTACTTTCTTTCTCATAGACATTTGCTATGGAAAGTCTACACCAAATTTTATTTAAAATAGCAGTCTGTGATCAATTTAGCTTCAAAATTGATAATATGGCATTTGTGGGACACTTCTTTGGATGGTAGAAAAAGGCATTGTAAAGTCATAGTAAAAATTATACAGAAAAGGAAGTCAAGCATGAATTAGAGGCTTTAAATTGAATTTCTCCTATTCTGTAGACTGAAATGACCGGAGTTTAGTTTTTGTCGACAACTATAAAACCTGTTGACATGATGGAAACCTTCATTTTGACAATCACATACAAAAAGAAAGGGTCACCGATTTAGGTCAGTCACCAAAACAGGGCAGTCTACGATATAACATATGTATAAAGCGTTTCCAACACAACAGAATATTTGTGCAGTCAAATTCAAAAGCTGCTGCAGACAACAAAATGGTTGTTTATAAAGTTTGGATTTGTGTAGAAAATAGCAAAAATATTGAGGCAAAAGGCAAAAATGCTGGTTACCAGCATTTCCTCCAGCCTAAATATTTTCCCTAACCCTTTTCCTTAGGGACGTCAAAACCAGGTCTTGTTTGTGAAAGGGTCAATTTTGCTCATTTTATAGATATTAAAATTCATGAAATACTGTATGTATTTGAAGTCTGTACGTTCTTTCATTTCTTGGCTGTCTGTCCAATCATACTTTAAGTTTACCCTCTCCGAAACAATACAATTTTAGATGGATCAGTATTGAAAGGATTGGTTGATTGGGGTTTAATGCCTCTTTCAACTGCTATGGTCATATTGCAGTGGCTGGGTTCCTGTCATTTCTTGTACCAATACTACCACAAAATCCTTAACCCTTTCCCAAATGACAAATTCTTAGGGCGACCCACTTCAAAAACTGCCACAAATGACTAAATGGAAGTTTTTACAAATAGAATTTGTGTAAAATATGACATAGAAAATATTGAGACAAAAGGAGAAACTGCTGATGATCAGCAGTTTCTTCTTTTGTTTCAATGTTTTCCAAAGCCTTTTCTACAAGGGACGTCAAAACCAGGTCTTGTTTGGGAAAAGGTTAATTAGCCGTCAGCTGCTCGCCCACATTGGTTTAACTATTATCAAACCATTGATGGGAGACAATTTTGTCTGAAAGGATATTTGCCCAGGCCTGGGATCGAAGCTGGGACCTTAAGATTGAATCTGATGCGTAACCAATTGCATCACGGCCACGGCTCAGTGTTGAAAGGAGTTGCAGATGACAAAATTAGAGGTTGTGAAATGAAGGATATGTGCAGACATTTGCATGGAAAGCAATGAGAAAACTACATACTTGACCAGGGAAAACATTGTGGTTCGCAAGAGCTAAACAAGCCGATTCAATATGTTATCCCCTTACAACCATCTACAGTTGTCGCCACATCGTATGGCACGTGTTTGTTTTCTTTACCATTCAATTACGTTTGAACAAAACATAAACATTGTGCCTTACGATGTGGCGACAACTGTAGTCATTGGAATTATGTTAAATACAAAAAAGAAACTCATATTCCATCAGATGTGAGTTTTATCATACAATATCATAGAATACGGGAAACATAGAACTGCTGATCATCAGCAATTTCTCCTTTTTCCTGAACGTCTTGCGATACATGTCCATCTTTGAAATTTTACAAAAGGATTGAATTGAACATCAACCAAGACATGGTGATAACCTGTTTGTTTAATAAAATATCTATAAAGAATTAACAATATACGTTTGATTACAATAACAATTTATAACTATAAACATAGCTACATGTAAAGCTCTCTAGTCATTAAACATTTCCCAAACTAGACCTGGTTTTGACGTTCCTTAACCAAAAGGACTTGAGAAAACATGAGGCAAAAGAACAAAATGCTGTTAATCAGCATTTTCTCCTTCAGCCTCCATATTTTTTATGTTATATTTTACACAAATCCAGTATTTCTTTAACTCAACTTTCATGTCCGCATCAGCTTATGAAATGGATCATCATAAACTTTTGCCGTTTGGGAAAGGGTTAAACCTAGTCCTGCTGACTTTGAAGAGACAATTATGAGTTTATCTCGCAATTTTGTCACAATAATATTGACTAGAAAACGTGCAATGCAGGCCAAGATCATACTGTACATCTTTGCGGGATGATCTTGGTCTGAACTGCAAGCCAAAGCTTCTTTCTTAACCCTTTAACAAACAACAAAAATTCAGGGTGGTCCAATTCACAAGCTACTGCAGATGATAAAGCATAGCCTTTCAAAATGGAATATTTCATAGTTCATCAAACCCCATGTTGTGGGTACTCAATGGAATTGTCTCACCAAGACTATTCAAATGAGTACCCACAACATAGGGTTTGGATTTCAAATAAATTTAGAATGTCTACCCCTCTCTTATCAATTGTTCTGTGAAAAGGCACTATTGTTAGATAATTTTGCATTAGATTTACATGTACGACATAAAACGTATCACCAAAGCATATCGTTAGTGGGATGTCAAAACTTCAAAACTACAACTTGAAATAGCTGGAGTTTCGAGGTTTTATTCTTCCACCAATAATTATACACATACAAGTATCTGGCAGGTTTTCTTCAATAAACCTCATAAATACAGCTTCAAAATGTCTTTTTGAAGAAAGAGACAATAGTATAGCAACTGTGGTAAATAATGTGGTAATAATAGTATGGTAAATGGATTTCCGTTCCTAAAAAAAAGTATATCGCTGCTTTTCAATGAAAACCACATAACTGCAGCTTAAAACAAGCTGCAGTTACGAGGTTTTCATTGAAAAACGATGATATTCTTGTCTTTTCTCTCAACAAAATGCATCCTATAACATGTATGGTACCATAGCGTCATATGCTTGCATCAAGAGTGTTGAGGAATTAACCCATTTCAAAACAGACGATTTTGACGCCCCTCAAGAAAAAAAGGCTTTAAAAAACTTTATGGAAAATGAAGAATATGCTTGTGATTTCCTTCGATGTCTTCTACCCCAAATGATGTAAAATTTTATTCATTTGAAATTGCCATATACAACACCCTTGAATTTTGACCAGTCTAATATTATGTTGTCCTGTAATTGGTTAATAACTATGCTAAATTCATCACTAACATTCACTCCCTCATGCCGATAAGCTTTCTTTGTCTTTTTCCTGTTCATCGTTTTCCTCTTCTCCCTCTGAGCTAGCGATGAGAGCCAGTACGGACAACCATAGGAACAGATGGATTATTGCAGCTATCTGGCAGGAGAAAGAGGATCCACTTTTCATCACTTTACGACGACGTAATGACGACAGGGAGTATAGGTATCCCATAGTCCCAGCTGTAAGGTTGCAGAACGCAGTCAAAAACACAACTGAAATATAATAATGTAAAACATCTTTGGTAAGGGAAACAAAAACACGAGTCCAGGATCTGGAAAAAAGGTTCATTATGACATTTGACGCACGTTCTGATCTGGACCCAGGTTGTTCTCGAACAATTTCTCTATGGCATGCAGTAACCATAAGAGAGCAGCATGGATTAGTTTGATTTAATAAAAAAAGAAGGCTTTGGAAAGAACAAAAGCTTCTATTCCATCAATTAATGCTTCTATGTTTTTGTCAGATCTAGATCTGTTTTGTTATTTACTCATTTAACTTATTGATCGATTGATCAGAACTGCTGGTCACAAAACAGTTAAACCATGAAATACAGCCGAGTAATCAGACACAGATCATGATATGCAGAGTGTGGCCCCTAAAGGCTTCCCAAATCTTTTTTCAATGCTTAGCTTTTTCCCAAACAGCAAAATTTTCGACTGTTCCAATTTAAAATTTGTTGCAGACCACAAAATAATTTATGTCGAAAGTAGAAGACTTGTATGTTGAAGCATGAAAATATTCCAGGAAAAGGAGAATTTGCTGATTATCAACAATTACTTATATTCCCTAAAGTGTTTTCCCCAAATTATTTCTACTACTGAAATCAAAACCAGGTCTTGTCTGGGATCTGGAAAATGACCTTTGTTGTTTTGGAAAATGTTTTAACATACCTTTAGAAATGATCCAGTTGTCCGCCACACTTGCAGTATTCAATATAGTTAGTCCAGCAAGGGTCATCATATAGGTATTACGCATCCAGGATAGGTAATCTGGAATAAAGCATGTTTCGTGTAAATAAGACAATAATTCTTTCCACGCATATGGTCGCTTTTCTTTAAAAACATTAATATTACAGATTACTTTAACCTGCAGTTATAAGCATTTCAAAGAATACTGGTGATATATACTAAACATTTATTTACTACATAGTATACTTGCATAATTACATGTAAATATGGTTAGCCCATTATAGACCACCAAGTAGATTGATTGATTGGGTTTAAAACCTCTTTCAACTTGTAAGGCTTGAATCAAGCCGTAGTTGCGAGATTTTACAACAACATCTACGAAATACCATTTGATTGTCCGAATTTGCATCAGGATTAACTGGACAAAATCGTTCCTTATTGACTGATTGTGGTTTAACGTTACTCTCAACTGCTTTGTTCATATTGATCACAGCAGTCTGAGCATGTAACTGGATTTCTGGCATATCTGTAACCGGTACTACTACAATATCTAATCCAAGCCTCCAGCTGCTCTCCTTTAGATGATTCACATCCTTTGAGACAAATGACTTTTGTCAAATATCAGAAATGATGTTGGCCAAGCCAGAGCTCAAACCCACCACCTCTGGATTGGTAGATTCTAACACTGCCAACTAATCTGCTAAGGTGAGCTAGAACAAGATGTGTTTGTGAAACACCAATACCCCCGAAATGGCCATTTTTCTAAAATGTTAAGTTTCCATGTAAAGGGTTGATGAGGGCAAACAGATGACCTAGAGGAAGGTCATATTGCATGGAAAAGATAGATATCATTGAAAGGACGATGCACGCCAAATTTGAGCTTTGTATATCAAATACTTTTGGAGAAAGGCAAATGTTAAGTTTTCCGACAGATGGACAGACAGACACGAGTAGAACAATATGCCCCCAATCTTTCGAGGGGGGAGGGGGGGTTATAAAATATATACATGTATCAACAATCTATCTTCATGCAAGTGGGCCATATTTCTTTAAAGGAAAATAACTGAAACAATCTTACCATTCTCAACCGAATGTCTCAAATTCTGAAAAACAGAAAACAATAAGAATCATTGGACACTGTTACACTTATTTTGGATGATTTGTTTTGTAAATACAAGCTCAAACTGGCCTTGAAGTATGTGTCACCTTCACTACAAAGAGGTTTCACCCTTCAGGGTGTCCACAGTTTGAGCAAAGCAAAATTCCCTGACTTTTCCCTAACTAAAATCATATTTCCCTGACTTATGTTTACCCTATTTTGCAGGTTAATTTATGAACATGTTGGCCTCCTCCGCGCTAGTCCCTTCAGTTTCTTCTCAAAGAACAATTGGGAATAATGAATACTGTAACTTATCACATTATTATTAATGTTATTGTTATTGTTAGTATTATCATTGTAGCCAATCATGAAGAAACTGCCTTAGCCTTTAATTTCTTTATCTTTTTATCATTCATACACCAATTATTTCAAAATTCTCTGACTTTTCACTGACTTTTGCTTAACCCTTTCCCAAACAAAACCTGGTTTTGACGTCCCTAATAGAAAAGGCTTGAGAAAACATTGAAATAAAAGAAGAAACTGCTGATAACCAGCAGTTTCTCCTTTTGTCTCAATATTTTCTGTGCCTTATTCTACACAAATCGTTTCTTTGATAACATCCATTTTGTCATATGTGGAAGTTTTTGAAACGGATCACCCTAAAATTTTGTGGTTTGGGAAAGGGTTAAACTGTAAAATTCCCCTGACCATTTCCAAAATTCCCTGACAATTCCCTGACCTTGAAAAAATATTTTTTTCCCTGACTTTTTCCTTGACCATGGACACCCTGCCCTTTCCCAAACAAGACCTGGTTTTGACGTCCTTAATAGAATTGGCTTGGGAAAACATTGAGGCAAAAGAAGAAAATGCTGCTGATCAGCACTATTTCCTTGTGCCTCAATGCTTTCTGAGCTATATTATTTGCAAGTCTTATCTTCAGTAACATCCCTTTGTCTGCTGCAGCAGCTATTAAATCCAAGTCGTCTAAACTTTTGCCCTTTTGGAAAGGGTTATAATTAAATGCATGCCACAGAGGTTTATCTTGGACTTAAGTCTTTTCATTTGCCACTCTGGTGAGCATGGGTGTTTTCCCCAAGAAGCAAAATCTAGATAAACAAAAAATTGAATGGTCAAACTTGAAGTTTAAACAAGAGATGTTTATAAAACATATATGCACCCTCAAAGGCCTACTTTGATGTAGGTCAAACTCCAAGGTCAATGTCATAAGGTCCAAGGACTTGGTCAAATGTGAAAGGTCTTGGTAGGAGGTATCTATGTGTGAAATATCAAGGCTGTAGGTGTAATACATCTTCGCTAGCCAATGTTGAACCCACCTACGTTTGTATTCACCCTTGGCGGATTTAGTCCAATTGTCTTGAAATCGTGAAGCGCCGCCTAGGGGCTGTGTCCTGCTGGTTGTTTACGTTATTTTGTCCATTATTGATGATGTCATTAATGCGCGTTGTCTTTCGCGTCATACGTCATGCGGATTAGGTAAAAGTTAGCTGCTTCTTTAGTCATGTTGTCGAAAGTATATTAATTCGTCGATCAAAGATAGGAAATTCCTGTCTATTGCAGTGAAATTCTTAGTAAAAATCGCCCATCTTTGCGTTTTTGAGTTGCAAATGCAATGCTTTTTCCCGCCCGTTACTCATAACAAATGTATCAATCGACAATCTGATTGGTTCCAGCGAGACCTCGCTGGAACCAATGAAAACGCTTTCCAAGAAAATCAGACTAAATACGCCAAGGGTGAATACAGAAACGATGTTACGTCGTAGATGTCACCCTTGGCTTGCGAAGATGGGTTTCAATAGGACATGAGATTAGGCCAGGTTAAAGTTTTTTTAGAAGTAGGTCAAACTCTTAGGTCAAGGTCACATGGTCCAAGGTCATGGTCAAATCTGAAAGGTCTTGGTAGCAGGTATCATTCTGTAAAGCATTGAGGCTGTATGTGTAATAGGACATGAGATATAGGCCGGGTTAAAGTTTTTTAAAAGAAGGTCAAACTCCAAGGTCAAAGGTCATGGTCAAAAGTGAAAAAACACATGAAATTTAAGCCAGGTTAATGTTTTTTTTAAAGGTTGAACTCCAAGGTCACAAGGTCATGGTCAAATGTGAAAGGTCTTGGTAGGACATGTCCATGTGTGAGATATCAAGGCTGAATGTGTAAAAAAAAAAACATGGGATAGAAGCCAGGTCAATTTTTCTTTTTAATTAAAAGTAGGTCAAACTCCAAGGTCACAAGGTCATATGTGAAAGGTCTTGGTCGGAGGTAACCATGTGTGAAATATAAAGGCTGTATGTGTAAAAGGACATGCGGTAGAGGCCAGGTTTTAAGTTTTTTCAAAGCAGGTCAAACTCCAAGGTCAAGGTCACAAGGTTCAAGGTCATGGTCAAATTTGAAAGGTCATGGTAGGAGGTGTCCATGTGTGAAATATCAAGGTTGTATTTGTAAAAGGACAGGAGATAGAGGCCATGTCAAAGCTTTTTTCAAAAGAAGGTCAAACTCCCAAGGTCAAGGTCACAAAGTTAAAGGTCATGTTCAAATGTGAAGGTCTTGGTAGGTGTCCATGTTTGAAATATCAATGCTGTATATGTAATAGGGCCTAAGATATAGGCCAGGTTAAAGTTTTCTTAAGCTCTGGACAAGAATTAAGTTTGAAAATCAACAAAGGGCAATAACTCTCAAATTCAATCAGCAGGGTTACTGTTCTTATGCACTGCACCTCTCCATAATGAGATCTATCAACCAATGAAGTTTCATGATTGCACCTTTAATACTTTTCAAGTTATGCTCCAGACAAGATTTGGCCTACGGACCGACCTGCCGACTGACTCTTGCAAAACAAGAGGGCCAAGATGGCCCTGCATCGCTCACCTGAGAGGACTTTGAGAGACAAACATCTTGCAAACTTCAAACTCACACTTTTACATGACCCAGATATCATCAAGATAAACATTCTGAACAATTTTCACAATGATGAGTAAATATTTAGGTTCTTCTAGCAAAAATATACATAAGATTTGACCTTTTGACCTAGTTTTTGACCTAACATTAGCTACTTTCTACATTACCCATTTATCATCAAGATAAGCAATTCTGAACTATTTTCACAATGATGAATAAATAATTTGATTTTTAGAGCAAAAACAAAATTTTACCTAGGTTTTGACCTCCCATGACCTACTTTATACATGCCCCAAATATGGTCAAAATAAACATTCTGAACAATTTTCACAATCATTCAGATATCATTATGGTTCTTTATGCAGAAACGAGATTTGACCCTGTGACCTGGTTTTTGACCTCACATGGCCCCCTTTTTACATTGACCAGATATCATCAAGATAAATATTCTGAGCAATTTTCACAACAATAAAGTAAATATTTTGATTCCTAGAGCAAAAACAAGATTTGACCTAGTGACCTAGTTTAAGTAGTTTTAGACCTCGCAAGACCCACTTTTCACATCACCAAGATATCATCAAGATAAACATTCTGAACAACTTTTGCAATGTTAAAGTAAATATTTTGGTTCTCACGGCAAAAACAAAATTGGACCTAGTGACCTAGTTTTGAACCTCCAATGATCTATTCATTTCACCAAGATACCATCAAGATAAACATTCTGAACTTTCACAAAGATTGGGTAAATATTTTGGTTCTTAGAGGAAAAACAAGATTTGACCTAGTGACCTAGTTTCTGACCTCACATGACCCACTTTCAAAATGACCCAGATATCATCAAGATAAATATTCTGAACAATTTTCACAACAATAAAGTAAATATTTTGGTTCCTAGAGCAAAAACAAGATTTGACCTAGTGACCTAGTTTTAGACCTCGCATGACCCACTTTTCACATCACCAAGATATCATCAAGATAAACATTCTGATCAATTTTCACAATGATAAAGTAAATATTTTGGTTCTTACGGCAAAAACAAAATTTGACCTAGTGACCTAGTTTTTAACCTCGAATGACCTGCTATTCATATCACCAAGGTATCATCAAGATAAACATTCTGAATTTTCACAATGATTGAGTAAATATTTTGGTTCTTAGAGAAAAAACAAGATTTGACCTAGTGACCTAGTTTCTGACCTCACATAGCCCACTTTTAAAATGACCCAGAATTCGTCACGATAAACATTCTGAACAATTTTCAAAATGTATTAGTATATATTTCTGTTCTTAAAGCAAAACCAAGATTTGACCCAATGACCTTGTTTTTGACCTTACATGACCTACACTTTGTACATAAGCTAGATATCAAGATAAATATTAAGAATAGTTTTGGGACTAAATTGGCATCTCAAGAGCAAAAGGAAGGATTCTGTAATATTTGACCTTGTGATCTAATTTTTGACCTTGCATGACCCACCTTTGATCATGACCAAGATATCATCAAGATAAAGATGTAGGACAATTTTGACAAAGTTTGGACCAAAACTGGCACTTCCAGAGCAAAAGGGAGGATTTTACAAAATTTGGCCTCATGACCTAGTTTATGACCTGGCATGATCCACTTCTTGACATGACCTAAATATCATCAAGATAAACATTCAGGACAATTTTCAGAAAGTTTGGGCCAAAACTGGCATGTCCAGAACAAACTGAAGGATTTTAAAAGATTTGACCCTGTGACCTAAACTGACACGATTTAAAAAGGCAAAACACCTTTTCATTAACCATTCCTTTCCTATTGCCTCGATCGGCACCATATTTTGGGACATGTATGAGATAATGTATACGCTTCACGCCCAAGCGATTTCTTCGTGTTTTCTGTAATCTCTCCGGACATCTGAACCGCCCATCACTAAATGCTCGTGTGTCTCTTGTGCATTCAGACCACTTGTTACATCACTAAGATTTTTTGTGTACAAATTGCCACTTTGATTTACTTACTGAAAACACAAGAGAACAACTAAAGAAAATTGCGTAAAAATGCTGTGGCTTACTTTGCGAAAAAGGAACCGAGTTTTTTGGCTTTTGGTTTGCGGTATTTCACGAATGAAGGTGGCTAGACGCTTTAATGTAGCCGAATCGACGGTTCTAAGGTTTATGAGACATGTAAACGGGGTCCGTGTAAACGACACGGGAAGATTTACAGACCACCCACGTCCCGGTCAGCTGCGTGTAACGTCAACGTCACTAACGCAACAGATTTGTGACCGCTCAGTCTACAGCAAATTCTGTGGTTAGTAATCGCAGGCGGCCTATACATCGCGACATGGTGATAAATCGCCTGTGAAGACACTGGGTTCGCTGTCGTCGCTGTTCGATGCCAGGCTCTTGACCCAACGTGCATTTTGGCATAATCTGACATCCATTCAGGCATTATTCATGGCTTTAAATGCCATTTTCTGTACTGTTATGTTAAGAATTGTAAAATTGACAATTTTACATGGCTATACGTCGGTTTTGTAAGATGTAGGAGATGCAATTTGTAAAAGTACCTTTTTGCGTTTTTAAATCGTGTCAGTTTAGTTTTTGACCTCCCATGACCCACTTTTTGTCATTTCATAGACACCACCAAGATAAATATTGAGGACAATTTTGACAAAGTTTGGACCAAAATCGGCACTTCCAGAGCAAAAGAAAGGATTTTGTAAGATTTGACCTCTTGACCTAGTTATTAACTCTCAGAAAAATTGAGACCAGGCCCCAGTTTCTCGAAAAAACTTAAGTACATTCTCATGCTCAAATCTGACTCTGTTAATGACCTAGCATGACCCACTTCTTGACTAGACCTTGATATCATCAAGATAAACATTCATAACAATTTCTACAAAGTTTGGACCAAAATTGGCACTTCCAGTGAAAAAAGATGGATTTTACAATATTTGACCTAGTGACCTAGTTTTTGACCTGACTTAACCTACTTTTCATCATGACCTAATTATCATCAAGACAAATATTCTGATCAATTTCCAAAACGATTAAGCAAACTAGACAGCCCTGGCGGTCTGGACGCGCTCCACAGGCCTGATTGTTTGTCTTGTTGAATGCAATTTCAAAGGTTCAGGCTGCACAAACAAGCAAATGCATGACCAAGCTGAAAATTACAAGCAAGTATGATCGTATGGTCAGTAAGATTCTGTGAATGTTCTGTATTGAATAATTAATACTTATGGTTGTAAAAGTATAAATAAAGCCGAAAAAGAGCAATTAACGTAATTCAGATCAAGCTGAAAATTATACCAGGGCAAGACCTCATAATCACCAACATTCTGTTTTAGTTTTGTCTTGATTGGTCAATATTTGTAGTTGCTAGAGTGAAAACAATGTCAAAATAGAGCTGAAAATGGCAATTTTGTCCATTTCAAGGGCACATAACTCATGATGTACAATTCAAATCAAGCTGAAAATTACACCAAAGCAAGATCTTACGGTCACCAACATTCAGTACAAGTTTTGTCTTGATTGGTCAATATTTGTAGTTGCTAGAGTGAAAACAATGTCAAAATAGAGCCGAAAATGGCATTTTTGTCAATTTCAAGGGCACATAACTCATGATTTAAAATTCAGATCACGCTGAAAATTATACCAAAGCAAGATCTTATGGTAATTGACATTCGGTACAAGTTTTGTCTTGATTGGTCAATATTTGTAGTTGCTAGAGTAAAAACAATGTCAAAATAGAGCCGAAAATGGCAATTTTGTCAATTTCAAGGGCACATAACTCATGATATAAATTTCAGATCAAGCTGAAAATTATACCAAAGCAAGATCTTATGGTCATCAACATTCAGTACAAGTTTTGTCTTGATTGGTCAATATTTCTAGTTGCTAGAGTGAAAACAATGTCAAAATAGAGCCAAAAATGGCAATTTTGTCAATTTCAGGGGCACATAACTCATGATGTAAAATTCAGATCAAGCTGAAAATTATACAAAAGCAAGATCTTATGGTCACCAACATTCGATACAAGTTTTGTCTTGATTGGTCAATATTTCTAGTTGATAGAGTGAAAACAATGTCAAAATAGAGCCGAAAATGGCAATTTTGTCAATTTCAAGGGCACATAACTCCTGATGTAAAATTCAGATCAAGCTGAAAATTATACCAAAGCAAGATCTTATTGTCACCAATATTCTGTACAAGGTTTGTCTTGATTGGTCAATATTTGTAGTTGCTAGAGTGAAAACAATGTCAAAATAGAGCCGAAAATGACAATTTTGTCAATTTCAAAGGCACATAACTCATGATGTAAAATTAAGATCAAGCTGAAAATTATACCAAAGCAAGATCTTATTGTCACCAATATTCTGTCCAAGTTTTGTCTTGATTGGTTTATATGTGTAGATTTTAGAGTTAAAATGAAGTCAAAACCAGCTATTTTTGACATTCAAGGGCAGATAACTCAGGTTATTCTAATTCAATCCAAATTCTTTGAAGGAATCTGAGAGAGCGTCACCCAAGGATCATTCCTGTGAAGTTTGGTTGAAATCAATCTGGTAGTTTCTGAGAAGAAGATTTCTAAAGAAAAAGTTTACGGACGGACGGACGCACGCACGCACTGACGCACGACGGACACAGCGCCATGACAATAGCCCGCTGGCCTGTCGGCCAGTGGAGCTAAAAATGTGGCCCCTAGAGCAGAAATAAGATTTGACCTAGTGACCTACTTTTTGACCCCAATATGGCCCCGATTCCAATTCTTTGAAGCATTTTGAAAAAGCATGACCCATAGATCATATGTGTGAAATATTATTGAATTCTGCCAAGTACTTTAGGAGGAGAAGATTTTTTAGTGAAAAGTTGACGGATGGACAGATGGACAGATAGACAGATGGACAGATAGACAGACGGACGCCGGACAACAGACCGATCACAATACCTCACCTCGAGCACTTCGTGCTCAGGTGAGCTAACAATATACCCCCATTTCCTTCAAAAGGGGGCATAAAAGTTTGATAAAATAAAACTTAACTGAAAATTTACAATTTTGGAATTAAGTCTATTTTTTGTTTTAGAAACAGTTAAACTAGAAAAGATAAATAAAACAAGAGGGCCAGAATGGCCCTATATCGCTCACCTGAAAGAAGTTTGTGACACGCCCACTGTTTTTTACAAATCAAAAATTCGTGATCAAATTTTGAAAAGGGTCACTCAAGGAACATTGTTGCCAAGTTTGGTTCAAATTGGCCCAATGCTTCATTTTTAAAGAGTTTTCTTATGATTTCTCTAAGTCTGATAACACTGCCCTTCCACACCCACATTTTTAGACGACAAAGAAAATTTGTGTATGCATTTTTAAAAGTCACTCAAGGAAAATTCTTGCTAAGTTTCGTTCAAATTGGCCCAATGTGTTGTTTTAAGAATTTTCTTAGGGTGTCTCTAACTTCGATAAGCCATGCCCTGCCACGCCCACTTTATCTAACGAATCAAAATCCGCAAACAAATTTTAAAAGGAGTCATCCAAAGAATAATTCTGTTAAGTTTGATTCAAATTGGGCCAACGGTTGATTTTTGAAGAATTTTCTTAGGATTTCTCTAAGTCAGAGAAGCCACGTCCTGCCACACCCACTTTTTCTGACGAATCAAAAATTTGCGAACAAGTTTGAAAAGAGTCACCCAGGGAACATTACTGCCAAGTTTGGTTCAAATTGGGCCAACGGTTGATTTTTAAAGAATTTTCTTAGGATTTCTCTAAGTCTGATAAGCCACGCCCTGCCACGCCCACTTTTTTGACGAATCAAAAATTTGCGAAAAAGTTTTGAAAAGGGTCACCCAAGGAACATTTCTGCCAATGTAGGTTCAAATTGGCCTAATGGTTGATTTTTAAAGAATTTTCTTAGGATTTCTCTAAGTCCGATAATCCACGCCCTGCCACGCCCACATTTTTTGACGAATCAAAAATTCGCAAACAATTTTGAAAAGAGTCACCCAAGGAACATTCCTGCCAAGTTTGGTTAAAATTGGGCCAATGGTTGATTTTTTAAGAAATTTCTTAGAATTCCTCTAAGTCCAATAAGTCACGCCCTGCCACGCCCACTTTTCCTAACAAATCAAAAATTCACCAACAAAATTTCAAGAGTGTCACCCAAGGAACATTTCTGCCAAGTAGAGCTGGGACGGGTAGAAATTTTGTACCCGGGTACCCGTTGTCGTATTACCCGCGGGTACTCGAGTACCCGATGATTAAAAACACCAATGCCATTATGGTCATCCAAAGATATTTTTCATCCTGGTACCTGTTTGCTAAGCATAGCTTCAAACAACCACGCTTCGTCCAAATTTTCTTCAAAAAGCAAAGTTTGGCAATTCTTTAGTCTTCTGTAAGACAAAGAGAAGACTAAATTTATGCAATATTTGAAATACATAGATGTTTTTGTACTATTCTGCGACCAAAAAAAGACTGGTCAAACTTTCGCAAACACTTATCTTACGGAAAGAAAAACATGGGTAAATGTAGATACCTCGTAGCTATAGCTTGAATAAGCTGGAATAAAGAAATTTCGGTCCCTTAACGTGAATGTATAGTTCAAGTTCATGGCACTTGCTAAATATATGGGTTGCTTAAAGAACGAAATGCTACTCTTCCCTATATTTTCTATCATTTGTCCACCTCTAAAGTGTCCGTAATAGACATGGATGTAACCATTTCAAACTGTTTGGATGGTCTACTTCCACTTCATAATCGAGTGAAATGTTGAACCACGGTTAAAAACGCATAAATATCATTAAAATATTTTTTACTCTAATTAGTCAATGTGCGAAACTGTGTATCGGGTAACAATTTATTACCCGGGTACTAGTGTTACCCGACCCGATACCCGGGTACTCGAGTACTCGTCCCAGCTCTACTGCCAAGTTTGGTTCAAATTGGGCCAATGGTTGATTTTTAAAGAATTTTCTTACAATTTCTCTAAGTCCAATAAGCCAAGCCCTGCCACGCCCACTTTTTTTCACAAATCAAAAATTTATCAACAAATTTTCAAGAGTGTCACTCAAGGAACATTTCTGCCAAGTTAGCTTAAAATTGGCCTAATGGTTGATTTTTAAAGAACTTTCTTAGGATTTCTCTAAGTCCGGTAAGCCACGCCCTGCCACGCCCACATTTTTTGACGAATCAAAAATCCGCGAACAAGTTTTGGAAAGGGTCACCAAAGGAACATTCCTGCCAAGTTTGGTCAAAATTGACCAAATGGTTTAGGAGGAGAAGATGTTTAAAGAAATGTGAACGGACAGACGGACGGACAGACAGACGGACGGACGGACGGACAGACGGACGGACGACGGACAAAAAGCGACCACAATAGCTCACCTTGAGCACTTCGTGCTCAGGTGAGCTAAAAAGATATATAGTAATGGACAAAAGTGTTGTCCATGTCTAAAAGTGTAAATAATTCGGTAACCAATTGAGCGAAGTCGATCAAAATTTACATGCATCATGTGCATATACTGCTACATATGTCACAGCAAAAATTTCAGTAATTTCTTATCAAATTGTGGCATGCTGTTGACCTGGCTCTGTTTTATGTTTTGACACGGACCAAATGGGAATGGTTGTGATGTCGGCAACAAAGCCCTGCCATACGAAGACGGCGACTGACGGTTCTAGCACTGATATGAGGGTGCGTACGGCCAGGTGTATTAATGGCTGTACGACGGGGAACACTGTAAACCGATTACGCAAGTGCGTCAAAATGATATGCCTGTCTTGACGTAACATCGTCTCTCTGGGACATCCGGACCTTGGAAGGTCCTCAACGGACCCAGTGGCAGCACATTTAGCATGCAACCTCCTAACAGTATGCATTGAAATGCCTAAAAAGTTTGCTACGTTTGCAACTGTATCTCCAGCTTGCAAACGTCCTATAGCTAATAAGTGTTATTCATTTGAAGGACGCATAGCAGCGGATAATGGTATTGAAATCAATTTTTTTATGTGTTTCCGTTTCCCGATAGATGGTTTGTCAGACGACAAAAGAAAATTGAAATCCCCAAACATCAACG
Organism: Fragum sueziense; assembly: GCA_963680895.1. Taxonomy (NCBI): domain Eukaryota; kingdom Metazoa; phylum Mollusca; class Bivalvia; order Cardiida; family Cardiidae; genus Fragum; species Fragum sueziense. The sequence continues at coordinate 15,550,919 of OY804593.1, forward strand.
CTTTGCACGGGCCAAAACGTGAAAAAAGCGGGGGGGCACCATATGACAAAGTTTGTTGAGAAAATACTGAAATTTTTGCTGTGACAAGTAGCAGTATATGCATGTGAATGAATGTGATGCATGTAAATTTTGACCGACTTACCTCAATTGGTTACCCAATTATATAATGTAAAATAAAATATTTTGACATAACAATGTACATACCATTTCTTCATTATTTGGGAAAATATTGTCTCCTTTTTCCTCTCTTCTTTCCCTTTGGAATCCAGTTTTGTAACACATAGCGGGAACACGAAAAGGTCTATTATGCAGAAAACTATGCGAATTAACATTGTTTACAGGAGAATTATTGCACCGAGATCTTTGAATCACATTTGAAGTAAGCATACTACATGTTGCAGATTTGCGTATATTTAGTAAAGTTATGTCTGAAACTGTTCTCATTGCACTTTGATTCAATAAAGTCTTGCTGCCACTCATTCTGAGTAAAAATGTTATTTGTGAAGCCATTCTTATTTCTTTGTAGAATATTGATAGTTGTACTCGTAGCTAGCTGTTTATATCAAAGATATGAAAATTAAAAAATTATTCCATTTCATTGCACAGAGTTGCATTCCGAAACTAGGTTACTGGTTAATCTAAAGCTCTGTTGTGGTCCAGATTTTTGTCTGTTGTCCATTCAGTCATGCATGTCCTAATGATCCTGCAAATGGAAAACGCATGTACCGTAATTATTCCTATAAATGCCTCAATGTCTCAGGACCAAGAAGATATCGATCAAGTTGAAATTAGTGTACACAAAAGCGTAGAAAATATAGAACTTAAAGGAGAAAATGTTGGTTCTCCTTTTGCCTCAATATTTTACTAGGCCTTTTCTATCAGGTGTGTCATCGGGAGTCTGAGTGTTGGAAAAGGCTATTAAAGGAAATGTTTCTAAAAAAAGTTACATGTCGTCTCTTTTAACATAAACCAATATATACCAATTAAAACATCATCACTTTTCAAAAAAAAAACTCGTAACTGCAGCCTGTTTTAGGCAGCAGTTACAAGGTTTTTGTTGAAAAGCTTTGATGTATAAAACTGATAAAAGGGAAAGCATGGATGTAAGATGAAATATTTTTAGAATAAATACCTGTATATTGATTTTGCATCCATCCAGTAAGAAAGTTTATACATAAATAAAAATACACACTCAGCTATTTCATAATAAGAGGACCATGATGGTCCTAAATCGGTCTCCTGAACTGCTATGAAAAGGTTATGAATAAAACTGATAAAAGGGAGAGAAGGATGGATATAAGATGAAATATTTTTAGAATAAATACCTGTATATTGATTTTGCATCCATCCAGTAAGAAAGTTTATACATAAATTAAAATACACACTCAGCTATTTCATAATAAATGCTAAATAGTTAACGATTTTATCCTGTTAACCGTGACACAATTTCGGACAAACAAATAGTTTTTCGTGGGTGTTGATATAAAATCTCGTAACTACAGCTTGATTCAAGCTGTAGTTACGAGATTTTATAACAATACCAATGTGTTATCAAAACATAATGGCAAATTCAGTCTATTTTTAGAACAAAATTTATTGCCACTGTAATATTGAGCTGATGATAGCAAGATTTAACCCTTTCCAAAAGACTATTACAAAGTTCACGGAAAGCAATAAAAAATTTAAGATTATAGATTTTATTGTACACCTGTTAAAATTAACTCTTTCCCGAATGGTAAAATTTTAGGGTGGTCTTATTCAAAAGCTGCTGCAGACCACAAAATGAATGTTGTCAAAAATTGAATTTGTATGCAATAAAGCATGGAAACTATTGAAGCAAAAAGAGAAAGTGCTGATTATCATAATTTTCTTCTGTTATCTTAATGTTTTCCTGTGCATTTTCTAATAGGAACGTCAGCATCAGGTCCTGATTGGGAATGGGCTAAAGAGGGAACGAAAAGATTAATAAATGTGACTCGTCACGCCAAAAGGGACCTTATAAGAAGTGTAAAAAATATCAACCCTAGTCAGTCTGTGCAGTCCGCGCAGCCAGGCTAGGGCCGACACTTTTCACTTTTATGTAATTTTCTAAATCTGGAATGTTTTCCCCGTCATACTAGATCTATATGTTCATTTTTTCGCATACGGGATCTAGTTGACCAGCGATGAGTCTGACAAATTTGTAAAAATTTGGATTTTTGGAGTTCGGATAAGGTCCCTTTTAGCGTGATGGGTCACAAATACCTTTATGTATTGGTGAAGAGTCCACCTATCGGAAAAGTTTATACATAAATATAACAAGATAAGTTTGTGTAACACAAATGCCCCAAAATGGCTATTTTCCTAAATGTTAAGTTTTTGGACAGACAGACAGATAAACAGACACACAGAGTGAGACGAAACATGAGTAAAACAATATACCCCCGATTTTTCAATACAGGAGGCATAAACATATACAACCTGAACAGTTTTTTATGATAAATGTAATATTGCAATGTAGTAAAGATGATTGAGTCCTTTATTACATTCGAAATAGAAATTATTGCAGAAAAAGTTGAGTAAAAAGAAGAAAATGCTGAAACACTACAAAATATAATACCGTAATTATTCTTATAAACGCCCATATTATAAAAAATGCGCACCCCAAAATCCGGGCTGAAAATCTGCTTATTTCAAGCACAATTTTAGCAAAAAAAGGTGATTCTAATAAACGACCCCCCACCCCCGATTACAGATTGAAATAATGTAAGTCAGGGGTTGAAAAATCCACTCGCCCGCTCGCATTGGCGAGTAGAAAATGCCGTAGGATGAGTAGATTTAGGGACGAACTAGTCCGACGGGGCGAGTGCAAATTTAGGACTTGAATTAGGCTGATTGAGGGGAAAAAATAAAGGATCGAAAAGAAAGTATTTATTTCAAACTTCATATCGGAAACAATAATATTAGCTGTTAAATAAGACCTTTCCCTGTTTATGTCGATCAATCCCGAAAGTGAAACTAAACAAGGAAACTAGAGTAAATCTGTGTTACTCATATGCGATAAATTGAGCGAGATCAAAGACGCCGCAAACACAGTCAATTGATGACGTAGTCATTCCAGTTTCAATATAATCACGTGATTTTTCCGCACCCAAATAAGGTTACGTTTTACTATGATTTGTTTACAAAAGTCGCGTGTGCCCAGAAAGCGCGGGAAAATCGGATGAAGCAATGAAAACAAAACGCTATCTACGTAGTAAATACACCGACGTTAAATGGTTTTAACACATACGCGTTGTCTCTTTCTGTTATGCCGCCTCGCGATTACACAAAGAAATTCTTTCACATTTACCGGGTAGTTGTACATATTAAACTGGTGTGCTTACTTGACCATTTCGACAGCTAATCTATCTTTCGAAGTAAATAAAAAGTAAGTGTTTACAGAATTATTTTATCGGCGATTGATTTATGGTAAAAGATGGAGTCAAGTCTGGGCCACATTTGATTTATTGACCATCTTTTTTAATAAAGTTGTTGCCCTATTCGCCTATGACTTTTGAAGTGGCGATCGCTAGCGCGAACCCTGTCTGTCATTTATAGATCTACCGAAGAAACTTTATTTGCAGAGTCAAAGATTTATGTTATTTACATAATAATGCATCCGTAAGAGCCAACAGTCTAAAATTTTCTTCATCTCTAAGGGCGAGTTGGGTTGCCTTAGGGCGAGTAGAAATGCAGAGCTACTAGTCCTACAGGACTAGTAGGTTTGAAGAAATTTTTCAACCCCTGTAAGTCATGAAGGAAGATCATTTCAAAAATCAATGAAAAAGAGGATGTCTAGCCCTCAATCTGTTTGTATGGCAGGGGTTTTATCGAAAATTCATAGTTTACCGTCCTTATTACAAAACTTTTCCACATTTGACTTACTGAAATTCGAGTCCATGAGTTGACACTTGATTCGCAAATTTTGACTCCAGTGATTTTTTAGGGTGTCTCAGGGGCCGAAATTCGGCCCCTTTCCCAATGGAATTTAGCCTGCTTTTATCCCAATCTGAAGAAAAAATTCCCAATTACAATTTAGAAAAAACATCAAAATTATCAAAACACCAGTAAAATTGAAAACAAACTAAAGCTCTCAACTCAAAATCCATATCAATATATTCATCTATTCAGTTTAAACTAGATGCCGAAGGGCAACATGTCGAGCCCGCTCATTTTGAAGAAAGAAGACCATACCTATGTCTACAGCTGTCATTACAATGGCGTTGTAAAAGTGGGGACAAAATAAGTTGGAATGATGGGGATCATGGTGAGACAGTTTATTGTTCACAAAATATTACATGTCTATGTATTTATAACGATATACCAGAATGGATTAATTTGAGTATACATATGTGACCCGTCACGCTAAAAGGGACCTTATGCTAAGTCCATAGACCCGTCACGCTAAAAGGGACCTTATGCTAAGTCCATAAAACCAAATTACATTTGACCTCAAAGTTTGACCTTGACCTTTGAGCTTGGAATCTGGTTCTTGCACGCGACACTCCGCCTTACTGAGCTTGACATTTGTGCCAAGTTAAGGAATGGCCCGGACAAGCAAAAATCAACTCATTTTTTACATTTGACCTCAAAGTTTGACCTTGACCTTTCATCTTGGAATCTGGTTCTTGCACGCGACACTCCATCTTACTGAGCTTGACATTTGTGCCAAGTTATTTCTGAATCCCTCCATCCATGGTGAAGTTATGGCCCGGACAAGCAAAAATCATCTCATTTTTGACATTTGACCTCCAAATTTGACCTTGACCTTTGAGCTTGGAATCTGGTTTTTGCACGCGACACTCCGCCTTACTGAGCTTGACATTTGTGCCAAGTTATTTCTGAATCCCTCCATCCATGGTGAAGTTATGGCCCGGACAAGCAAAAATCATCTCATTTTTGACATTTGACCTCCAAGTTTGACCTTGACCTTTGAGCTTGGAATCTGGTTCTTGCACGCGACACTCCGCCTTACTGAGCTTGACATTTGTGCCAAGTTATTTCTGAATCCCTCCATCCATGGTGAAGTTATGGCCCGGACAAGCAAAAATCATCTCATTTTTGACATTTGACCTCCAAGTTTGACCTTGACCTTTGAGCTTGGAATCTGGTTCTTGCACGCGACACTCTGCCTTACTGAGCTTGACATTTGTGCCAAGTTATTTCTGAATCCCTCCATCCATGGTGAAGTTATGGCCCGGACAAGCAAAAATCTTCTCATTTTTGACATTTGACCTCCAAGTTTGACCTTGACCTTTGAGCTTGGAATCTGGTTCTTGCACGCGACACTCCGCCTTACTGAGCTTGACATTTGTGCCAAGTTATTTCTGAATCCCTCCATCCATGGTGAAGTTATGGCCCGGACAAGCTCCATCCGGACGGACGCACGCACTAACGCACGCACTAACGCACGCACGCACTAACGCACATACACCGAACCGCCATTGTGACAACTATGTCGAGCTCACCGCAAGCGGGCTCGACAAAAATGAATTTTACTTAATCTAACACCTTGTATGAGGTAAGTGTATAATGCTTGAAATTTCCCAATTTTAGGGTTTACGCCGCTAATTTTCCCAATTGAAAAGGCACCAGGGCCCTTTCCCAAAATTGCCAAAAAAATCCCTGGACTCACAAAATTAGAATACCTCTATTAAACGCCCACCCCCTACTTTTCCATCGACCATGTTTCTAATAAACGCCCGAACGTTTATTAGAATAACTACGGTACTTACTCAAATCCAATCCAGGATGGGGATTGTGACAGAAACACAGTCCCTCTTCCCAACAAAATTCCTTCAACTATAAATTACAACATATGGGAAAAGGTACAGTATCTAGTTGTAATAGCTGATTTCTATGAAGTTATCCATGCATGGGTTATGTTTTTAGAATGGCTTTTACTTGTTTTCCTGTACATATTGATCTAATGGTTTTCAATATATTAATCAAGTAAATGATTTTCCAATATGAATGACCTGCTGAACAATTTAACCCTTTCCCAAACAAGACCTGGTTTTGACGTACCTAAAAGAATTGGCTTGGGAAAACATTGAGGCAAAAGAAGAAAATGCTGACGATCAGCATTTTCTCCTTTTGCCTAAATGTTTACTATGCTATATTATTATCAAATGTTACCTTTGGTATTGATTCTTTAATTTGACCACGGAATGACCTGCTTCATTTGCATACTTACTTGGACGAGCTTATCCGATAAAAGGAATGTCGGGAATTTTAACAGATAACTTGCCCGAGATTCTCTACTCTAAATTTAATGTGTATGTTGAATGTCAACTGCTTGATAGCTCAACTGGTAGTGCCATTGGTTTAAAAATGAAGATGTCCGGGGTTCGAATCCCCACTGAACCATTGTCCATTACGACTATATTTTATCTTTTTTCTTTAACTTACAATTCAGTTCTTCTTCTATTTCCTCGTTGGTGACATAAAGACGCCATTAGGGATCGAGCTCCTTCCTTATTTTATAATAGGTCATGATTTTACTGACCCCAGAGCCCTCTGGACAATGTTTTGTCTACAAAGACAGAAGATGGCTTTCTGTTGTAGTTCCGCTGCAACATCATAGATTAACTTGTTAATCCGAGTTTTCTCTGATGAAATTCGCTCTTTGATATGTTGATGTCGCTCAATGACCTACTTTCCGTTGTTTTTGAGTGGTAGTGTGCTCTGATGTAAATGAGTGACATCAACATATATATCAAAGAGCGAATTTCATCAGAGATAAATTAACTTCGCACATTCAAAACTATTTCTTTTGCTCGACTTGGTCCAAAAGGCCTGTGGCTTTTTTGTGACATTGGTCATTCGTGGAGGTCCTTTTCATGTCTATCTACCACTGACAATATTTAATTCAATACTTATATATCATACTTATAGCTCACGATAATTGAAATGGCAGAGCAGCCCTAGGCAATAGGCTGGGATGCTCTGCCAGGTCATTAATCATGAGATATACTTAAGTCTTTATTGGGTATTTTAAGCATAGCAAATGGTGATCCTTAAGGTTCCAATACAGTAATATGCATAGGAAAGGTAAAATAGAAGTCCTTCAAATAGTTATAAGAAAGAATCTTGCTTGGGACTCGAACCTGGGTCCAATACTGTAAAATCAGAAATGTTCGCTAGGGATTAATCTTCGCTATGTTCGCGAATCCAATAAATTCGTAAACATTTAGCCACGTGAACATATTGCCTGTGAGCAAATGCAATGATTAATTCGTAAACATTTAGCCACGTGAACATATTGCCTGGGAGCAAATGCAATGATCCTACAAGAGTGCACCGTCCGTCCACCATTACTTTGATTTTTGGAATTGTTTTGGTTTTATCCTACAATGTAAATCGAGTAAATAATGCAATCAAACTAGACAAACGACTTTAATGTTCCCATTCTTTAAAATTTCCAATAAACCTTCGCTGCGATGGGCCTTGAATACATCAAATATCACCAGGGCTGTTTGGTTACACCTGTAACAAAAGGTGTGAAATGTGTTCAATAGAGCGACATACGATTTTGACAGGCATTGTTTGTCAGCAATTAACAGTTATGTTATGTAGTTTTCCATACTTTAAACAAGATCTATTGAACAAATACGGACTGCTGAATGTATTCGATCTGAATTATCGTGGTATGATTTTATTAGTCTACAGAAGATGAACAGTGTTTGGTATGAAAATGTATTCACGTACATGATTAAAGGATTAAATGATTACGGATTACGTGAGACCTTTTTAAACAAGTAGGGGCATCTGGTATTTTTTACGTATCGTGTTATTAAAATGAAGACCGGCTGTAAAAATAAAACACTATTAAACCGATAGTTGATGATAGTTGATGATTTTATTTTCGTGAAAATTAAACCACATGGTTCACAGATTTTGTTTTTCGCAAACTTTTACCCTCGCAAACCACTTCAAATTTAAAAATTCGTAAACTTTTGGCCCAGCGAAAATATCTGATTTTACAGTATAGGTCTCAAAGCTATCACACAACCCATTGAGCTGACCAAACAGCAGTCTGGTGAAAATTCAGGTTAGGCTACATTACAACATTCAATATAAAATTATTCGATGATTATGTGTTCAACCTGATTTACTTGTTTTGAAATGTGCAATTATTTAAATGAGGTAGGTCATTCCGGGGTTACTAAAAATTTATAATAACATTAATTTTATCATCTGCAGAAGCTCAATTGGCAAGCAAGACTAAAAGACTACATACCTTTGATGATTGTATTTGGATATATCTCAGTCGAAAAATATCTAAACAAACAAAAATAAGATAATCAATTTAGACAAGAAATAAATTCAATGACTTACTCAAATATAAGATAGTCGATTTATACACGATATAAATTAAATAACTTACTCAATAAGACTATTGTCGTAATTTTGAATAGAAACCTAAAATGCTATGAAACTCAAACAAAGAATCAGCATAACATTCACAACAACATGCAATAGTCTGACTCAATGAGATGAAATATAAACAAATGAATCTGAAGGCCATGCTGACTATTTGTTTATCCGCACTCTGACCATAAATAGATGAGCATTGAACCTATAAACAAGACCAAGCTAGTATGGAATGACTGCAATCAGCAACATGCTATCACAACCGAAATCTTGTCTTGAACTAACAATTAACGTTATAGAGAACAATGAAATGAAATTTAGCAACATGCTAGCACAATCGAAATCTTGTCTTGAACTATTAATTAAGGTTATAGAGAACAATGAAATGAAATTTAGGGCTCATGGGAGGGAGGGTTCATCAAAAAATATAAAGACGTCCGAAACGACTGAGAGTAATGACAAAACTGTGCCGATTCCCGCGCATTCAGCCGGTTAAAAAGTAAACCAAAATAATAGACCAATCAAAAACTTGCTTTGTTGTTGCCTAGCTGCCAATTAACTAGTTTTATGCGGCATCACAAAACTATGCAAATTGGCAAGCAAGACTAAAAGACTACATACCTTTGATGATTGTATTTGGATATATCTCAGTCGAAAAATATCTAAACAAACAAAAATAAGATAATCAATTTAGACAAGAAATAAATTCAATGACTTACTCAAATATAAGATAGTCGATTTATACACGATATAAATTAAATAACTTACTCAATAAGACTATTGTCGTAATTTTGAATAGAAACCTAAAATGCTATGAAACTCAAACAAAGAATCAGCATAACCTTCACAACAACATGCAATAGTCTGACTCAATGAGATGAAATATAAACAAATCTAAGCCTATGTTATCTATACATTTCCTTAATTTGGTAAGTAACTGATAATAAGTAACTAGCTTGGAATTTTTAAGAACGAACAAGGCACCTGATGAATGAGAACAATTAAGAGCCATCAACTTTTTATATGCGGTAATTGGACAAATCCGTGTATCCTTTAATGGTAATAAAGGACAAAGGATTTCTCTCTCTCCGAACTGAATTGTCTTAAATAGTCCAGAACAAAGTTGCCAATATCAGTTAATTCCACACACGAAATCCATAAATAATGATCCTGGGACACAGTGAAGTCCAATAAAACGAAGTACTATCGTGTTCATCAAAAAATATAAAGACGTCCGAAACGACTGAGAGTAATGACAAAACTGTGCCGATTCCCGCGCATTCAGCCGGTTAAAAAGTAAACCAAAATAATAGACCAATCAAAAACTTGCTTTGTTGTTGCCTAGCTGCCAATTAACTAGTTTTATGCGGCATCACAAAACTATGCATAAAATTGGACCACCCTAGAATTTGTGGTTTGGGATTATGACCATTTTGATGAGCATGAGAGCGAAGGCATAAACCATTTTCTGGTTTAGAGATGGTTTGGAAAACATGATGGGTAAAGAAGAAATTGAACTTGAACTTCAAGTTGAAGGCTAATCCGAGTTTTCTCTGATGAAATTCGCTCTTTGATATATGTTGATGTCGCTCAAATGAGCGACATCAACATATCAAAGAGCGAATTTTTCTCAACTCTGATGAAATTCGCTCTTTGATATGTTGATGTCGCTCATCAACATATCAAAGAGCGAATTTCATCAGAGAAAACTCGGATTAGTTGAAGGCTATGCTCTAGACGTCTGACAGGTGAAATATTTCAAATTCACGCTTGTTAAATAAGTATTCATTTATCCTATCAATATAGAAATGATTAAAAATAAATTACACCTTACCTTTACTTTGCTAAACAAGTTTTAAAAGTTGGTATTTTTTTCCTGCATCAATCTGTAAATGGCGGATTACCAAACAAGGGAAGTAACTGGGTTGTTAATATAAGTCGGATTTTCCCGCCATCTGTCAATCGCCTGCAGATCCAAAACTTCGCGTGAAGTTTTATCGCTTTAAGGGGTGGGGATGTCCAGCCAAATGATTACTTTAACCCTTTCCCAAACCACAAAAATAGGGTGTTCCAAATTCAAAGACATTGCAGACGACAAATTCAAGTCAATGAAATTCAAAATTTGTTGATTATTTTGGGTAGATCTAGAAGACATTGTGGGAAATAAAGAAATTGCTTGTCAAAAGCAATTCTTCATTTTCCACAATATTTTCCAAACCCATTATCTTGTGGGGAATCAAAAAGAGTCAGTGTGTGGTTATGGGTTAGATCTAGATATAGGCACTACATAGCCTAAGTTAAAATCCATCCGCCCTTGTTTAAATGTTTAGGCCTATAGATTTACTGACTGAACATAGGCTAATAAGATCTAGCCAACGAGGCCTGGTAGTTTAGGAGGAGATGTCATTCAAAGATGTCCTTGAGATTTGGTAGAATTTCTGCCTTTCTGTTGCCATGGCAACCAGAGCTTTTAATGGATTTCAATTGTTTCAGTAATTTTCAAAAGGAACCTCCCAAAGAAATTTCTGCCAAGTTTGGTTGAAATTGGCCTAGTGGTTAAGGAGGAGATGTTGTTCAAAGAAATCATTGAGATTTAGTCGAATTTCTACTTTTCTGTTGCCATGACAACCAGAGCTTTTAATGGATTTTTATTCTTTTATCAATTTTTAACAGGCACCTCCTAAGAAATATTTCTGCCACGTTTGTTTGACTTAGTAGTTTAGGAGAAGATTTCATTCAAAGATATAATTGAGATTTAGTCAAATTTCTCCTTTCTGGTGTCATGGCAACCAGAGTTTTTTTTTTTTATGGATTTCAATTTTATTAGCATTTATAAGGGGATCATCTAAGGAAAAATACGGAGAATACGCGTTTTAACCCTTTCCCAAATGACAAAATTATGGACTGCTCCAATTTGAAAGCCGCTGCAGACACCAAAATGGATGAAATTAAAGATAGGATTTCTGTACAATATAGCACAGAAAATATTGAGGCAAAGGGAGAAACTGCTGGTTATCAGCAGTTTCTTCTTTTGTCTCAATGTTTTCCTAGGCCATTTCTATAAGGGACGTCAAAACCAGGTCTTGTTTGGGAAAGGGTTAAATATCGAAGAACAAATGATTTCAATCTAAAACATCCCTAGAAGAAAAGGAAAGAATTGGGACAAAAGAAGTAATGGGACCTAGGCTACTGATGATCATCAATGTCTCCTTTTGCATGAATATTTTCGTCTGCAGCAACTTTCAAAATGGAAAGGTCTAAAGTTGTGCTGTTTGGGAAAGGGTTAACTGATTGATATGGCATATCTATTGTTCGCTAATGACCCACTGTCTGTTCTAGTTCGTTCACAAATTTTCTGAATAATAATCCAATATAATCCAATGGCTTAGTTGTAAATTCTCATCTTTTAACTAGAAAAATGCAATTATGTAACATTTTCTTGAAATTCTATCTGAAACTGGCGCGACTTTCCACTACACCACATTTACGATTTCTGAAATGCTCAAACGTTACTGACCCAAAGTTATAATAAACAGCAATACCAATATAAACGGATAAATAAATAGGCTACTAATCTTATGTCGTAAGAAACATTGACACGGGTGGGCATCAGGGGAGCTACCTCGAAAATGTGTTAACTTAAATTTGTTCCCAAGCCACATCCGGTAACTTTCGAGGTAGTGGAAATCCCCGTATTTTGACAAACGGACAAAGGTGAGCTCTCGCTTTTATTTGTTTTTTCTTTCAAATAGTGTATTACTTAAAAATCTGGCGATGCAGTGCAATGCTACTATGTTTTAGCAATGCATGAAGACCGAAAACCCCATTAAATAGTGGAAAATACGAGCAGGACGACATTAATTCCAGGACTGGTGGATTGCATTTTCGCCATGTGTTGACATATCGGCAGGCATCTCGAGGCAGATATTGTATTTTATTTACAGTTTCTGACCACTATCACATGTTTTGATGCAACACGTAGTCAAATTGACTACAATGACGCAAAAATTTCAGATGTTCTGGTCTCCTGAACAGATTACCTGCCCAAAAACTCATTCGTGTTGTTCCCAGACCATCGAGGTAGCGGTAATCTAGCGAGATAGTTCCCACGCGTTTACATAGGCAAAACAAAGGCAGTTTGTTATTTGGTTGATTAGTTGATTAGATTTTCGTGGTGTTCTGATTTTAAGCTTCGATATAGGTGACAACAGGGACACATGAAGTCTATTCGTTGAAGACACAGTCCTGGCTTTCTTCAATAATGGTGATTTAAATGGAGTCCTTGCTTTTATTGCACTGTTTAATTTTCGTTTCATCTTATGTTTAGACGGGTTGCTTCCACCAGTTTTGTGCAGACAGGGTGTACTACTCTTTAACGGTTTTGAAAGTTTAACAGAATGTGATTTTGAATGGCTATATGTAGGATATCTGCACTTTCTGTACGATAAGGTGAGCCCCTTTCTTGTCCTGCCTTTGAAGACACCCATCTGCAAAAAAACCCAAATAAACCAAAATTAATAAAACAGTATTTTTATGCAGCAAAAATCATCAAATTTAAAAACAAGCTGCAAAACTTTTGCCACTATACCATTCCATTCTCAGCAGCATAACGGTATATCTGCTCAGCGTCAGTGAAAAGTTACCACTAAATCTGGCCCTGGTTTCTCGAAAAACCTTCAATACATACTCATAAGTACATGCTCAACTTCAATGGAATACTCTCCAACGTTGAGGGTGTTCGCTTTAGTTCACGTGGTTTTCGTGTGATTTGAGTACGCTGCTCATATTTGAGTCTGAGAACATACTTATTAATATTTTTTTTCGAGAAACCGGGGCCTGGTATGTCTAGCACATGATCATTTTCGTGTCTTTCTGATTAGAGAATTATTATATAGATACAATTTCAATAGCGTAGACCTTTGTCAATGGTTTCCCGTTAGAAATATGAATGAAAAATCTGTATTTGTGTTCATGTTTTTCATGGTACTCTATGACGTAGGTCTACGCTATTCGAATTCTATTTTTACCGATATTGTTTACTTTTACGGCATAGAATAGCGAGCGTCTAAGCTATGGAAAACAGTGTCTATTATATAACCAATCATTTAGGAATACCAAAAGTTTCTATAGAAATGCACAAGAAAATGTCAAATTCGTGTTGTACCTAAACGTTTGGCCATCGATTCAAATTTGTTTGATTGGTGGACAGATTCTAATACTTATGGTGACGTTTTAGACGAAAATCTCCGGGGAAAAGACTGGCACGCAACCTGAGCAAATGACGACTTTTGCTTCAGATTTTCAGAACTGTAGGGATTATCAGGGATCTCCAGTCGCCGTGCAGCCTGTTGTATCTGTGTCAACCCGTTCTTGAATCATCATGTCGTTTGTTTTGATTTATATGTTTGAACGTGAAGGTTCACTAACTAGTTAGTGATTCGCCATAATGACCGAACAACCAACCAAGTGTTGTGAACCACTACAGAAACTGAGGGCGATGTTTGGTACCAGTTCAACATGTTTAAGCCCCTCTCCCAATTGTTAAAATACTGGCCGTTCCAAGGCGGTACTTCTGTTGAGATTCCCTGTGTTCTATGTTTTGGAGTGGATTTTTATGCTGTTCGGTCATTTTATGTGTCCTAACACTTTCAGTTAAGTTCTGGTGACTGAATGACAAACTGTTGGGAAAAAGGATGCTAACGCGGCTTACACCATGTTCTCTTTGTATTGGTTTACTTAAATGTAATTTTTGTTGTTTCCCACTTGGGTTTCATGTTGGGATTTATGTTGTGATTGCGGCAGTTCCTGCTCATTGTTTCATAAGTTCTCAAAAAATCTGCTATAATTAGATATTGCACGTGCATCACAGTTCTGTGACTGGCTAGATGTTTGGGACGCGTGGGAACTATCTCGCTAGATTACCGCTACCTCGATGGTCTGGGAACAACACGAATGAGTTTTTGGGCAGGTAATCTGTTCAGGAGACCAGAACATCTGAAATTTTTGCGTCATTGTAGTCAATTTGACTACGTGTTGCATCAAAACACGTGATAGTGGTCAGAAACTGAAAATAAAGTACAATATCTGCCTCGAGATGCCTGCCGATATGTCAACACAGGGCGAAAATGCAATCCACCAGTCCTGGAATTAATGTCGTCCTGCTTGTATTTTCCACTATTTAATGGGGTTTTCGGTCTTCATGCATTGCTAAAACATAGTAGCATTGCACTGCATCGCCAGATTTTTAGGTAATGCGCTCTTTGAAAGAAAAAAAAAACAAGTAAAAGCGAAAGTTCACCCTTGTCCGTTTGTCAAAATACGGGGATTTCCACTACCTCGAAAGTTACCGGATGTGGCGTGGGAACAAATTTACGTTAACACATTTTCGAGGTAGCTCCCCTGATGCCCACCCGTGATTGACAGACAAGATAAAAATGCCCAAAAGCAGTATTTTCTTCTGTCCTTTCAATATTTTCTACGAAAGCTTTCACTGACCGAAATGTCAAACGAGTAGTTGGGTCTTTTGCTGCGGAAAGAAATGTTCATATCAGACGTTCCATTGTATAACATTGCGTCTGCAGATGTCTTATTAAGAAAATAGTATGCTATTTGAGATTCTAGAAATGATATATTTTACATAATTGCAACATCTGCTACGTCTGTTTGCCCATTTACCAATATTTACCAAGTCCATCTTTATATTTTGAAACCTTTTGAAGATGACAGACTGAGAGTTAAGGCAGTCCATCCCTAATGAGATTCGCACGACATCGGATTTATTTTGGGCGACGTCAAAAACATTCGGCGGTGGAACTTTCCACGACGAATGTTTACGACCGCGCCCGGATAGGCTCGGATACGCATCGACGCCGCTTGAAAAACGCCAATGTTTTATGAATCCCTAAATGGCCAAAGTACGGGTATTCTACGTTAATGCTTCAAATCATTAGTAACTAAAATGATTAACTAAAATGATAATTAATTAAGGTATAGGCCTACCAACCCTAATGAGATTCACGGCGACGTCTGAATTTTTCGTCCGGTGTCGTAAAAATTCGTTACGTATCCGAACCTATTCGGGTGAAGTCATTGAACATTCGGCAGTGGACCGTTCCATCACCGAATGTTTACGAAGTCGCCCGAATAATTCCAAAGTCCCTCGAATTTAATTAGGGATGGACTACCTTAAAACAATAAGGTGTACATTTACACCGATAATTTTGGAAGTTTTTTTTTCTGTATTACGGGAATACTTCTATCTTCAATAACAGCAAGTAACTTTTCGTCTGCATCAACTTATAAACCTTACGCAAACGGCTAAAATTTGGACTATTCAAATTTGAAATATGCTGCAGATGTTACATCACAGAAAACATTGAGACATTTGAAGAAAATGCTGATCATCAGCATTTTCTTCTTAGTTTCTATGTTTTCCTGAGCAATTTCTTTTAGGGACCTGAAAACCGGTCTTCTTTTGGAAAGGGTTAATTTGGATCTCACTGCAGTTAATTGTTTGAGAAAGGGTAAACGTTCTTGTTACGGGACAGTCTGTATAATCTTACGTTTGCAAACGTTTATTAAGAAACTAGTCGTTTACTATTTGTTAAACAAGACATCGACGTGTCTTACAATGTCATCATTTGCTACATTTTCCGTTGGCAATATGTTGCTCTATTCCCATCTTTATAAATCACATATCGTCGGTGTTCATACAAAAGCTCGTATCTCGGTTTTCTTTCTTTTTTTTTTTTTTTTTTTTTTGAAATTTTTATAGTGGAAGATTATCATTTAATTACTTTTCCGAAACTGAATGGTTTAACTGACATGTAACAAATCATGCGTGAATGGTCTTAACTGGACATACAAGTTTTTACTTTGAAAATCGCAAGAATCGACATACGAGGTTTGCATTTACACCGACGGTATGCTTGGACTGTATGATTTGGCATGTATATTATTGAATCCGCATACATTGAAAAAACTTTCAACTTGGTTAAACATTTCCCAAACAAAACCTGGACCGTTTTATCAACGATCGCATCACTGTTGGTGAACTCGGCCAAAGCGTGGGGCGTTTTTCGCGATCATTGTATTCCGTCGGTGTTGTTATAAAATATCGTAAATACGGCTTCGATAAAGCCGTACAATAGTCCCAGCCGAAATTGACAGTGACGTAGGCTGATGTTTACTACTTGACAACCAATCAACTCTGTTCGTATTTGTAACGGTGCAAATCAGACGAATTGATTGGTTTTACAGCAGTAAACATCAGCCTACGTCACTCTCATTTTCGGCTGGGACTATTGTAGTTGCGAGATTTTATAACAACAACGACGGTTTGTCAATACATATCGGTAAACCCGGTATATTTTTAGAACAAATTCATTGTTATTAGAAAAACTATCCAATCAGATCTGTACCTTGTTGTAGCGAAAAACGTCCCTCGCTTTGGCCGAGTTCACCACCAGTGCGCATGTACCAGATTCACCATTATGCTTGTCCGTCTAACTTGATCGTAAGATCGTTGATATAGGTGTCCCACGCTTTTCTGATATTTATAAACAAACCTTTTTAACCTATAAAACATGTTATTGTACAGTTTATCGGTTATAACTGTAGACTTGTATACAAACACTAAAAAACAAATAAATAGTTTTAACATTTACCAAACCATTTATCGTGAGCCATACGACAGCCATTCTCCAGAAAATGAAGCCATTTTGATTTGAGAAAAAATGATTTTTCGACCATTTGCAATTCATACGGTTTTGCATTATTTCTAAAGAAGAATATTTCAGGCGTTATTTCTGAAATTTTAACCCACACCATTTTTACCAAACGATTTTTATGATCCATCAAAGTAAGTATGAAAAAAGGCATGTTATGGAGCATAGCTTTTTAAAGCGTTAGAGCACAATCAAAGATCGAAAATAAAACTGATAGGGTCCATTTTGATGGTGAAGCATAACTGGGGGTATAAAAATGTACTTTTCCGTGACATTGACCTATAATAATGTGTTTCATTAAAACGGAAGACCTTTATATTCTACAGTTCTTTTGATTGTTTATATGGGGGCTTTTGAAGTTTTTTGTTACTCAATAATGGTTTGAAATAGTACATTAAATGTTTTAACTAATTATTGTCGTATTAAAGAGCTTGAGAAAAAACACAAGTATGTCCGTTGGAGCATTCCGTATAAAACGTAAACACACATTCACAAAGACCACCCCTTCGTTACGGAGCATATGCATTGTTTCTTGATTTGGAACATAGTTCTGATAGCTCCAAATTATTCGCTTAATGATATCTCAATTGTTATAAATATTTTATGAAATGCAAATGAAAAGTTTCAAAGCATTTTAGGAAAAATGACATAAAGAATTCTATGAAATTACCCAAAAACCTTGGTAAATTCATAAATTTGAAATATCAAATTAAAAACACCAGAATCGAGTGAAGATCCGTTCCTAAAGCACCAGTAAGGATACCTGCATACGTGTGTTAAATTCACCATGCCTCTCTATCGAAATTAAAACATTAATAAAGCTTTCTTGTAAAATATATTAGTTACGGAGCATATGTTATGGAAAATGATTATCGTTTTGTGGAATATATGGCATAGTTTTACAAATCGCCAACCAAATTATGAATGATTGTTACTTCAGGATATCAGGTATTTGTAAATCGCTTGGTTGTATGATTTTTGGGGCTATATTGCTGTTCATCAATTCTCTAGTTTTTTAACTGGCCTATATCTTATGAATCTTGAAATCGTCTTCGGGATTTTTCAATTTTCCGCCCTGTTTTAAATTTTGCAAATTTCATGCACTTTGTAACATCGACCTTTGTTGTTTGCACACCCCATTACCTTGAACCTGTCTGAAATTTCGTTGTTGGGAGATAGTTAATAAAAACGTCAGGGTTCGCGTTGGATCGTTTCAGACATTCTCTCCCCACAGTTTGTATTGAAAAGACACACTATTGATGACATGTGCAATTTAAGGATGACGCGAACAAAAAAAAAAAATGTCATAAAAGTTTGTTATGCCTTCATTTTCTTAAGATCTCTTAACAGTTTGCTTGTTAGATTTTAAAGGATACGTCTTCAAAAAAAAAGAGTATGCAGATAATCATAAGTGCGTGCCTTTGTGTTGTTACATTTTAGTCACTGTTACGTTGCATTTATGATTATTTAAAACTGTGCTGTTGTCTGCTTTTACGAAGCTCCCCCTGTCTAATCGCAATGAGCTTTCGGGGTTCTGCTGGGTGAACGAAGTTGCACCCTTTTAAATATCTGTTTCTTTTAAGCCATATCAATGAGCACCTTTCTCGTTCAGCAATACTGTAAATGAGAAATTGTTACCTGGTCAAAATGGTGTTAAATTGCACAGACTTGTTACTTTTACCATTTGTTTTAATTGAGACTAAACTTCTCTCCAGTTTTTTATGACCTATGAATTGTTAAACACTGTACCCATTTTTATAACACAAGCTATGTATTAATTGTAGAATGCAAAGGAGAGAAACTTAATACAGTTTTAATGGTCTTTCAAAGGGTTCCAGTAAACAATTCTTTTTGTGTCTTGGTTCTTGATTTTTATAGTTCATTCCAGAGATAGCAATAGACATACCTTTTCCATTGATGCTCTACAATATCTCATGCTCAGCATATTACCCATGTCATATGTTGAAAAAGAAATGTCCACATTCATGGTGTGGAATCATGTGACACAACAAATTAAAAATGTTGTAGTTTTGTACTCATTTTATATTCATCGTTTCATTTTATGAACATTTTTTCTATAGTTTTCCCTAAATATTTTTCCATTTTCGGATAAAGAGTCAGTTGGTATATACGCCTCTTTTCACCAAATAGCTCACTGTAAATTATTTTATTAGTCATTCCACTACAATTCTTTTTTCTACGTTTATCTGCATTAGTAAGGACACATAAACATTTTATTTTTGTTTTTGTATCACATTGACAACTATTTGAAAGGTTAACATCAATAGTTATGTATATTCTGATAGTTTAATGTGCAATACTTATGTAGAATACGAAAAACGTTTTGAATTTGGTAGCTTTGAATAGCCATAAAAGAAACATTAAAAAGCATATGTTCCATAACGTTAAGTTCCGTAACAGAGAAATCTATTACATACTGATTTCTTTATTCAAAATATGACAGTCAATCGACTACAATGGTTTTAGCCTGGGTAGTGTGTCTAGACAGCGTACAGAAAAATCATTTTAAGGTTACAGTTCATAGTTTTATGAGTTACGAAGTCACTATGTTCAAATCAACCGATATAGTCATTTGTTTCACGGTATCCCCAGTCGGAAATCCTCATAATACGTACGTGCAAATTGATCCCATTGTCATATACAGAGACATTCCATGTTAAAACTAAATGTTTCTTATAGATTTGTGTGATGCTGTTGACGCAAATTCAATTTATAAATACGTTATGGAAACTAACAGTTATGGAAGCATATTGACCAACGAACAAAAACAGTGACCACATTCTGAATCTAACTGATATTCATAATGTTATAGTTTTGAAAATATTCCCTTTTCTTGCTTCATCGCCTACTATATTTATTTTCACCAAGAGCATTCCGGTTCTGTAGATATGAGCGTTATGGAAGCATAGCGTTTGAAATGCGACATTTCAATTTTCGTTTTTATTTGTCTGTATAGTATAAATCAACAACATATTTGTTAAAAAATGTGTTTTCCCGATAAGTTTGGTATCTTGCGCATTTGATAAGGTGTTAATGGCGTGTTCTCGATACTTTTCTTAAGCAATTTTGGAACAAATAAAAGTCGTTACGGGAAAATAGGCTCTTGTGGCGACACATGCACTTGGATGTTAAAAGTAGTGAAAATATGAAAAATATGCATAATTACCTTTAAAACTTCAGGTCCCTATATATTCCGCACACATTGATAACATTTTCTCAGTATGTAAGCTTTGTTTGAAGAAAACAATGAGAAAGGTATAAAGACAACTGGCTTGGCGACATGGGAATTTCAAGACCCCTATGTTATTAAATGACACGTAGTTTTCTTATTTATGAGGTTTTCGCATCCGAATGTGCATATATATTATCTCAAAAATGGTTAGGCAATAAGAATTAAATGATCTCAATCAACTGCAAAAACGATAAATTTTATTTTTAGTGCATATAAGCTGGCGACAGCTTTTTTCTCAAAATGGCTTCAATTTCTGGAGAATGGCTGACGAGCGAATTAATGTCCCAATTCTTTTATTCCCAAAGAGGAAGTGCTTGTATTGGACCATTTATCAACAACAAGAAGTAAAGTGTTTGTATACAACTCTACAGTTATAGCCGATGAGTTATAGAGACGCATGTGCAAATCGTCTCGTCAATATTACATCAAAATACTGATTATCACCAATATGGTTTCATTTTGATCTTTATAACCTATGTTTAAGTAAATTTATAAATATTGTATTGTTTGCCGGGAGTCTAAATATCGTGGGAGCACTATGCATGTAATACGACTTATTCGGTATATAACATCGGTAATAGCAAATGTCTGGTAAAACAAAGAGACAAAAGATGAAATTGCTGATAACCAGCATTGTCTTTTTTCTCATTCTTTCGCTATATGCACAAATTCTAATCTAAAGACCATCATTTTTTTCGTCTACATCAGTTTTCAAATGCAAACCGCCTAATTGTTGTATATATATAAAAAAATAGTTTGGGAAAGGATTAAAGGACTTATACAGTATGTAGTCGATCTTATATTATATGGAATTGCAATGTATATTTCATATAATGTTGGAATTCCAATTAAGAAATTATTATATTTCCAGATGAAATGAACGTTCGTCGCATTTTTCTTTGAAAAATCTTTGAAAGATATGGCCTGGGAAAACGTGAGAAAAAAGATGAAATTGCTGATGACGGCGTTTCTCCTTTTACCCCAAATTATTTTGTACTATTTACAACCATGCATTTATCAACATCCGTTTTGTCCTTCGCAATTCCTTTCAAATTGGACACTCCTGAAATTTCGCCCGTTAAGTTAGGGTTAATTAAAGGGGGCCATGCTAGTTTTTATGCTTCCTAACTGTACGGGAACTCATATTTGTGCATGGAAAAACAATTTGCAATGCATAAAAACCCCAATCACGGCGAATAACCATCTTTCCTTTGCTATAGACCAATCCTTTAAAAGCGTGTTTAGACATTCTATTTTTACTTCAAAACAAGACAAGGTCAAGGTCAACGAGACACACCTCCGCGGTATCAACACACCGTACAACCGGCTGTGTCGATGACTGTGACCTTATTTGCGAGGGATACGTGGAAAGGTTTATTTTGTACAAGAACTGAACATAAATACGCGTATTTATCAACTATAGAATACCAAAGATCCTTTTGTTTATTTATAAAAGTGAATTAATTTGACCTACCATACACGTGACATCAGATGTCGAATCTGTCTTTGCTGACTTTCGACGCAGCCGGTTGTACGGTGTGTTGAATCTCGCTGAGCACAAATGACGTACCTCTGACGTAATTGATTTTTGAAGGTTGGGCATATTTAACCGTTACAAAACAACCCCCCCCCTTTAAGATATGAAATCACCTTACTTAAGTTCTCAGACATAAGGGGAAACACCTCTTGTATTTATAGTATAAGATTGCTTACAGGGGCGAGATTAATTTCCCTTGCTAACATCGATCTAAAATGTAGATTCTCTAGTAATAGGCCTAACCCAAACGAGCCAGGACCTGGAAACAGGGCCATGCTAGATCCCTTTTTTATGCCCCCGTATCGAGAGATCGGGGGCATATTGTTTAACTCGTGTCCGTCTGTCTGTCTGTCTGTCCGTCCGTCTGTCCGTCCGTCTGTCAGAAAACTTAACCTTTGCATTTTCTCCAAAAGTACTAGTATTTGACATACAAAGCTCAAATTTGGTATGCAACTTCCTTTCAATGATATCTATATGTTCCATGCAATTTGACCTTCCTCAAGGTCATTCCTTAACCCTTAATAACCCTTTTCTCCACGATAACCCTTTTCTCCACGAAAACTTAACATTTTAGAAAAAATGGCAATTTCGGGGGCATTTGTGTTTCACAAACACATCTTGTTGTAAATTGGGTTTCCAGATCAGCCTGTGGGCAAAAACAGCCCAATAATGAACCATTCGGCTACCTTGCATTACCTGTTGCCAGTTGCCACAGGTACTGAAAACCTTATTACACATGCACGGAACCAGGGATGGGACCAGGACCTCTCGAATTTGTATTTAAAATCACATATCGTCGTTTTAAATGCAAAACCTCGTATGTCGATTTTAGAAAATTTTAAAGGGGGGGGGGGGGGGAGTGTAATAACTTTTTCCAAGCTGAAATGTTTTACTTGAAATGTGGACATATTGTTCACAAATAATGTGTCATTAATACTGACCAGTAAAAAATATCTCAAGACCTGCAAGAATTGTCTTAACTGGGCATACAAGTTTGTACTTTGAAAATCACCAAAATCGACATACGAGGTTTTGCATTTACACCGACGATATGTGATTAGAGAACAATATGGATCTTGATCAGACTGTGCGTACGCACAGGCTGATCTAGATCCATGTTGGATTCAATTGTTAGAGTGGATTCCTTTTCCAGATCCTGACTTAAATCATTAACAATCAAATCAGCAGAAGTAATTGCCTATTTAAAAGGATACAACAAAAAGTACATTTCCAAGAAAAAAAACCATCTCCAGGCCAATGCATCAAATCAAATCAGGAATAATTTTTGTCTTGAGATTTTTCTTATTCGATTAAAACAATTTCTATAATTGACTAAATCCCCGTGAGGTTTTCTTTAATTAGAACGATTTCTTTTTCAATCAGTGAATTGACCATCCAATGGCAATAAAATCATGAGCCGCATAAGGTTAATGCTCCTTAGAAAGATTAAGATAACAGGTCTTCCCGATAAAGTGCACAAAGATGAATTCCTCATTACAAAGTATACTTGATCGAGCGCTATTTTTCCATACTATTTTTCAGAAGAAAGTTAACTATTAGGCCTTCCTATTCTGTTCTACCATTACACGACTAGATGTCTGCCACAACAAACATTTTCGTCAAGATTTTGACGATATTAGCTTTTCTTTTTAATTGTGATATAATTATAATGAAAAAATCATGTCCGGTTTTGTTAATGTTTCAAGGCCATTGAATGTGAAGTAAGACAAAAAATGATATCAGAAACATGACTATTATGGAAAACAGTTTTAACCCATTCCCAAACGAGACCCGATTTTGACGTCCCTATCAGGCCCGTAGGAACACGGGGGGCGGGGGGACGCTAGGGGGGGGCTTATCCCCCAATGTTGGCCAAAAATGCCGAATTTTCTTCCTACGGGCCTGTCTGTAAGAATTGGCCTGGAAAACATTGAGCCAAAAGAAGATAATGCTGATAACCAACATTTTCTCCTTTTGCTTCAATATTTTCTGTGCAATATTTTACATAAATTTTATCTTTACCAAGACATATTTTGTCGTTTGTAGGAGCTTTCAAATTGGATGGCCCTAGAATTTTGTTGTTTTGGAAAGGTTTAACGTCGTAACCATTCGTCACACCTCGGCCGATTCTATTTCGTGAGCCTGGCCACGCCATAGTTTTCCAAACAACCCACCATCACTACACAGTCATGTAATTATACCAGTTACAAAATGTTGTTTACCTGTCAATTACTAACTAGTTAGTGCCTTTTCATCAGATGCAGACATCTAAAAGATATACCACATCCAGAAAATCCTTCGCGTATTGCCACCTTCTCTGCTTCGAACTATTTTCAAGTCGGTCACGCAATAACATATTTCGATTACTCTCTTAAGAACAGAGCACATTCTCTCTTCATTCCATTATGATAGAATGATGCTCTGTTCCGGCGGGGTCATTTCACGTCTAATCGCCTTGGCGGGATTTCGGTATCCAATCCTTAGCTATACACAACAAAACAATTGAAAAAAGCTGATACAAACTTTCATTGGCTGACGCTTCAAATTACCGGCTTCAGCCAAAAAGAGAAGCGACGTAATGTATACGTAATCAAACAAGATAAAACTGAATGATTTTGATTCGATAATTCAAATGTTACCGGCTTCAGCCAAAAATAGAAGCGACGTAATGACCATGCAATATGAAACTGAATGATTTGGATTCGATAATTCAAATGATGTGCTATAATTAGATTATGACGATCAAATAGGCTGTTGGTCTATCAAAAACGGCAGAGATCATATTTGATGATAAATCAATCACTGTGATGTAAGATGTACGTTAGGTTTGTGTAGTCATTCCAAGATGGCGACAACAATACAGAATGAGAGGTAGGTGTCTTAGTTTTTCATTGATAAATTTCTTAAACGGTCGTATCTTGCCTTGATACTGATATCATTATACAGGGGAAATGTATACCTATCAACGGTTCTATATATCAAAGTACCAGTGTTGTCCTATCGTACTCAGTCGTTGTGCAAAGACAGCCCAACACGGAAAACTTTTTTCGAAGCGAGAAAGTTGCCCTTTTAAGGATGATTACATAGTAATAAGCGAACTAGGGAACAAACTATTGCTCTTACTTGGATGTCTTTAACATGCTCTTTTCTATGGTTACTGTTATTTTACACAAAAATGTCTAGAATGACCACAAACACCGTGTTTACTAAATGGCCAGACAACGGTGTAGTCAGAGTGAAAATATGCAGACACAACGGTGCAGTTTCTGTGTTTTATGTACGGTGTGGTTATATTTTCATAACAAATTGTGAACGGTGTAGACATAATGCAATTGTGAACGGTGTAGACTTGAAGTAATACAGAACTTATCATTTCTGGAATGATAATATTTTTATGTTTAATGATAACGTTTTCACGGCTGAGAATCATGTTTTACAATTACTACCGAAATTCTTCAACAATTATGTTAATAATTTTTTATGTGACTGACTTGTAAATACTTTGCAGCAAAGAAGGTGACAATATGTCTACAAAATATACTTTAATCAAAATATATCAGAATCTAGTTTCCTTGCTATTTGTCAAAGCAATTCCGTAAGGGTCAAATAGTAGAAATTACCAAGAATCTGCTGGCGTCCGTTTTATTTTTTTCTTTATTTTCAGTTCCATGCTGTTCACCTATTACTACTGTCATTTCGAAGGGAGTTTCGAAAATGTTGTGAAGCATTCGGAACAGGACCATTCCAGTCAGATATTAAAAGTGCGCAGGGTGGGGGAGATCAATGATCAGACAGGTCAAAAAGATTTGAAAACTCTGAACTTTAGTATTATTCCTGATATTATCAAGAAGTCAGACTAGGACATCATCCCCATTTGCGAGCATAGAATACACAAGATAGACCTCATAGACGTAGAAAAAAGGATTTCGGAGTTAACAAGATTCTTTCTATCGATGATATCCCCGGTTTTGAATGCATGAGTCCTGAACATAAAAAATGACGAAGTTCAACACCCCATAAAGTCGTTCAAAAAGCCCCGACCTTAATTCCTGATATTTCCATTGGACGTGCTAAAACAGATGAAACGGATAGGGTCTCTTCTCTTTCCCCACGAGAACATGAAAACAATGGCTGAAAAGAACAATTTGTTCCCAGATGTGATTAAGTCATTGAGAAGCGTTGATCAACTTGGTATTTGTTTATTTTGGTCAATGAAGGTCGGCTCTCGATGGAAAACATTGCATTTCATTTATTTATGGATGTGTGTAAGTTACACTGTCTTGGTAGTACTTCAATGCGTTTTACTCCAATAGTCAAACGGTTTTGGCGAATAGAATATTGTCTTTTTCATTGCAAATGGTTACATTTTATGAGTGAGCCCAAAAAATCTTGGTCAGAAAAATGTCAGTCCTGAAGAAGAAGTTCATTACGTATGAAATTCCAAAATGAATTTTGCAGTTCCAGAATTCTATTTTCAAGACTTATTTACTTAAGTCGAACAAGACGAAAAAAAGGCCCAAATGTTTATGACACAAATATAATTTATGTTTTGTTGATTGAATCCTTTATTTTGGGTAAAATCAGACTTTTCAATGAGGGGTCAATTTGAAAACAAGATACATTTCGATCAATAATTATCATACTCCATGAGTTGAAATCATTTCATTAATTACAATAATTGATTGTAATAACCAATTAAAACAGTTACAAAGAAAAATTCAAAGCCAGAGCCGAAATTTCGAATCTACAAATGAAATGAACGGATGAACAAGAAATTTGCCGTTGCACTTAACATGGCTTCAAAATGACGGTTATCGTATGTCTTATTTGATATTTTGTGATGGTATTCCTTTTGATTATCATTTCCGTCAGATGTTTATTCAATCACAAATAACAAAAATGTCTCCCGAAAATTAAATCAAACATACATTGAACTGTTTAAGGCTTAGGAGAATGAAGAAAAGAGAAAACATATTTTCTTAACTTTTGTTTTCATTTACTTTGAGGATGGCGGTATTTTCATCTGAGTTTTCTAAGACCAAAGTATTTGAGGGAGATAAAACAGATGATCTGCTATCTGTTAGAGCTAGTTCGCCCTATACAACATACCAAGTCTACACCGTTCACAATTTGTTGTGAAAATAATAACTACACCGTACAGATAACACAGAAACTGCACCGTTGTGTCTGCATATTTTCACTGTGACTACACCGTTGTTTGGCCATTTAGTAAACACAGCGTTTGTGGTCATTCTAGACATTTGTGTGTAAAATAACGGTAACCATAGAAAAGAGCATGTTAAAAACATCCAAGTTAGAGCAATAGTTTGTTCCCTAGTTCGCTGTTTACTATGTAATCATCCTTAAAAGGGCAACTTTCTCGCTTCGAAAAAAGTTTTCCGTGTTGGGCTGTCTTTGCACAACGACTGAGTACGATAGGACAACACTGGTACTTGGCTATATAGCACCGTGAATAGGTATACATTTCTCCTGTACAATGATATCAGTATCAAGACAAGATACGGCCATTTAAGGAAATTATCGACGAAAAACTAAGACACCTACCTCTAACGATTTTCCCCCGACGCCATCTTTGATTGACCACTCAAAACTTCCGTACAAACTACACAAATCTAACGTACAACTTACAACACAGTGTCAATAGACCTCGGCTTTAGAGAGTAATTTCGATGAGAATTTCGAAGTAAAGCGAAGATTTACTGAGATTGCTGTTGTTACGGTAGTTGATCACTTGACTCAGAATTTCAGAAAATCACCAATATTTCTTTTTATAATTGACTAATTTAAATTCGGTTTGAAGCATAGAAGGTAGGAAAATGCCAAGTTGAACGTGATTGATTTTTTTTTAAATAACTTTACTAAAGGATTTATTAAAGATCAACCAAAATTTTGGTTGATCTTCAAAAAACTTTTTTATCATCTGGTCTTTCAAAAATCCACCACGTCCATCTAATATGCGCAACGTCTGTCCACATTCTCTGCTTAAAACCGAATTCAAATAGACCCCGTAGAAGATTTTCTGAAATTGTTGTATCACGTGATTATCCATCGTGATTGTGTCATGTGATTAGCGAACGTACATATAAAAGAGTCGCAGATGTTCTTTTATAAGACTGCTAGTAGCGTAATGACTAAGGGGATTCTAATTAACCCTTTCCCAAACAAGAGCTTGTTTTGACGTCCCAAATAGAAAAGGCTTGGGAAAACATTGACACAAAAGAAGAAACTGCTGATAAACAGCAGTTTCTCCTTTTGTCTCAATATTTTCTATGCTATTTTGTACACAAATCATACTTTTATTTACAGCCATGTTCTAATCTAAAGCAGCTTTCGAATCATAACACCCTAATTTTTTGCTGTTTGGGAAAGGGTTGATTACGTCGGGGAACGTCTCATTGCTTTGTTCATGCCATAATAAGTAACCGTATCTATATAGAAAAGTAATATATCTCGTCAAATACTGAAAGACACTCATGAAAGAAAGTAAGACGTATTGCCGTTGGTAACAACCAGCTCATTGTCATTATCAAAAACTCCGTAAAGTGGACCTGTCGCAAAACAGACAAATATCCCCATTTGCGCGTTTCTTCTGAAAAAGTGCTATAAGTCAAATACTTCCTTTGACCTACTTGACCCAGCGACCAATAGGGTACATATTTAGGTAAACAACTGTGCAACGTTTCATGGTCATAGGTTAAATGGTTCTTGAGTAAGAGCACGAAATGGAGTTTAATAGCCTAAAGTCAAATTGTGAACTTGGCATTTGACTTACATGACCCCAGATAATAGGGCACCTTCTTGCGTCAAGGGCAACTTGTGTAAACAGTTTCAAGTCTTACGTTGTGGGAATTCATTTAATTAAATCGTCTCGGTGAGACGAATCCAATGAGTACCCTAAACAGGATTTGGTGAGAAATAATCGAAATGGGACCTACTACACTTCAAATCAACATACCCCTTATCTGTAGTTCTGTTAGTTAGTTGTATAGATATAGTAGGCCTAGTTCCTAAAACATTGATACTTAAGGTAGTCCATCCCTAATGAGATACACGCGACGTCGGAATTATTCGGACAAAGTCGAAAACATTCGGGGGTGGAACTTTCCACCGCCGAATGTTTACGACCGCGCCCGAATAGGTTCGGATGCGTAACGACGCCGCTCGAGAACATCTGATGTTTTATTAATCTGAAAAAGGCCACATTACAGGTATTCTACCTTAAATGTACTTTTAAAGTGACATTTCAGAATTTTCTGTCATAAATTTTACTTTTGTTTTTATCTGAAAGAGCATAATTTCTTATGAAAATTCTGAAAATTTCAAGCCAAAATATTGCGCCGTTTACGAGAAATATATATTTTTGTGTTAAAATTAAACAAATTGTTGTGGACAACAGTTCCGATTTATATGGAATTTATCGGTTTTTACTCAACTTTAAATACCTGTTTCTCGCTTATCAGCAACAACTTTGAAAAACTAATAGCATGTATACCCATTAGAATACCTAATCTTCGCATCAAGACATACTTTAAAATATTGAAATGGGAATGAAATGTCCCTTTAACTATTGACTTATCCACACGAGAGGGGCGATATGATTACATAATGCTACACTCTTTCTTTAAATCATCCAAATATCATGCTTGTTGCACCTGCTCAATCAGGTCTGTCCATGTTTTAAGCCTCTCTTACCGTCGTGCATATTTTAAATCGAACGTTTTAAAACTCTGCCAAAATCGCACGATTTATAAAGACGCACGACGGGTTGTAAAAGCGCCTCAAAATATGTACATTCAAAGCAGGTCAAAAGTATGAATCTCTTTCGAGAAAAGTACGCACTCTTTGTGAATTTTTTGGAATTTCAGCATATCGTTCCCTGCGTCACACGCTTGCCTGTCGTACGTGCTGGACGTACTTCTGTCTTGCGTGCTCCTGACGTCCTAAAATTGCAAAATGGTCGTAGCAAAGAATTGTCCTGTCAATTCTTTGCTGCATGCAGTCTGCGTCGTGATTGCGTCCACCAAAATCGTAAGTTGCACGTGCGTGCATCGCACGACTAAACGTACGTTTTAGACCGCACGCAGACCGCACACAGGAGTACGTACGACCGGTTGTAAGAGAGGCTTTACGGTTGATTTTGAAATTGATCGGGATGATTCATTTTGATCGTCAGGTGCCGCATATCTATGCCTACCATTATATCACCTATATGACAAAAGACCAGACGATGCACATCTAGAGTATCATTGAGCCTAGACATTCATAATATATATACAGGATATTAAGGTAGAATATCCGTAATATGGCCATTTTGAGATTCCAAGGACGCATGAGTTTTTTGGGTGATATCGTAAACGTTCGGCAAATACCAATATTTACACGAGGAGTTTTACGATTCTTGAGGAAAAAATATCACTCTTTAAAAAAAGTACCCAATGATCATTCAAACGACGTCCGTTTTACACATTCTTCGTGGGATGTCGTAAACATTCGGCGATCTATACAGAAAAGTTACGAAGAGGAAAAAATCACAACTCCTTGCTGCTAATTGATACCGACGTTGTTCGGAAAATGTGGACGTCGTGTGAATCTCTTCATTGACCTATTCAAGGCCAGATCTATGATTTTTTCCAGGGGATGGGGGTCGGGGGGTCCAAGCCCAAATTATTATTTAAATGTTTTAAATATGTAAGTTATTTTAAAGTCACATTGTCAAAATTTAATTTCCAGCTAATACCGGGGGGGGGGGGGTCTCGAAACCCCTGACCCCGCAATATCCACTCTTGCAATCATTATATTTAGTCCATGGGCTGGCTACACCCTAGGCCCCCTCTTTGAATTTGGACCAGTCTGAAATTTTGCCATATTGTAAAGGGTTAACCCAATGCTTAAAAGCTTAAAAGCATTTTCGGGAGTATCGTGGTGTATCATTTCACAAAACTAATCTTTTTATTGCTATTTGTTGATTCTGTTTTGCATTCTGTGGTAAAAACAAAGTGTTACGAAATATTGTTTTATGAAATAAGGAAAGGAAAAAGATCGCCTTGGGAAATTTATTATCATGATTATATTTGACATCATGCGGGTTTTTATCATTTCCAAAAACGTCTAAAAAGAGATTGTTCCAATAGGATAGCTGTTGCTGAGAAAAAAAGGGAGTAATTGTTCAGAGGATTTATATACAATATAGTACACAAATATAGGGGGAAAAGGGGGGAAAGAAAAATACTGGATACAAGAATGTTATTCTATTGTTTCAACATTTCAATGGGCTTTATATACGACGGATGATAAAAAAGTTCCCGGAAAAGTTTCGTAATTTTCACAATTCTTTATAGCAAAAAGAGTGATTTAATATACATGTATTGTTAAGAACAATAATAAGAACAAACATACATTACTATGTTTTGTATATATTTTTTTTACAAATTTCAAGAAACGATTGTGACTCGTTTCCGAGTTATACTAGCCATAGTAACTTTGTGTTCAAAATAGCTACCCAAAACCCTTCCAAAACGACAAAATTTTAGGGTGTTCAAATTTGAAAGACAAGACAGACGACAAAATGGATAATGATAAAGATAAAATTAGTATACAATATGGCATGGAAAATATTGAGACAAAAGGAGAAACTGCTAGTTATCAGCAGTTTCTTCTTTTGTCTCAATGTTTTCCCAAGCAAATTTTACCGGGGACGTTAAAAGCAGGTCTTGTTTGGGAAAGGGCTAAAATGCGAGCTTTCACCAACTTGAAAACGACGTTTATTTTTTCTGTCCATAGTAATCCCATGTAAACAAAAGGAGTTAACGTTCCTAATTTTCAATACAAGTTTTGTGTGCGTTTACTAGTTCGAATGTTGTGGGTGTAAGACACATGCAAAATTTCAGTATTCAATGTTGTAATGTTTACAACAGGTAGGCTAACTTTTGTAAACATTTGCCACAATATTTAGACCGGACTATATAGGCCCGATAACATTATATTTAATTGGGCGTCTTTCGGACGTCCAATTCTTAAGATCAATCTGGGCCAGTTTCATAAAACATTTAAGACGTATTTTTGTCTTAAGCCTCTCTTGCAACCCGTCGCGCGTCTTTTTAAATCGTACGTTTTAAAACTCTGCAAAATCGCACGATTTATAAAGACGCACGACGGGTTGTAAGATCGCCTCACAATATGTACATTCAAAGCAGGTCAAAAGTATGGATCTCTTTCGAGAAAAGTACGTATTCTTTGTGAATTTTCTGGAATTTCAACATATCATTCCCCGCGACACACGCACGCCTGTCGTACGTGCTCCATACTTCTGTCTTGCGTGCTCCTTGCGTTCTAAAAGACGCAGAATGGTCGTAGCAAAGAATTGTCCGGTCAATTGGACAAAGTTCAAAGATTCTACAAACAAGTCATACATCTGAGGAAAGAGCTCAGTAATGCGGGGTACATTTAACAAACCGTTTTAAAATTGACACAGAAATAAGAAAATTATTGCACAATTTTTTTTACCTGAAGCGAGGCAAATTTGTCTGTATTCGTTATCCATCCCATCATGCACAATCTCCACCGTGTAACTTATGATTAGTAAATTGCTTTATGTTTTAAATTTTGGTGGGATTCAGAAAATCGTTTGAGCACTATATAAAGATTTGACATATTTTAAGAAACTGGGTTTCAACGCGATATTTCTTGAAACGGGGTTTCCACATTGATTATCGGAGAGTGAGTTTTATTTTTCTTTCCAGCACCTGCATCACTGACATTCGACAGTATCATGGCCTATTTACATTGATCAATGACCATGACAACACTTTGTAAATACATTGCCATTATCTCAACAGCATGTTGCCAATTTCTGTTTTGTCTGCACATCCGTAGATGTAAGGATGCTGCGGTAGTACTGGTATGAGGAATCCATGGTTAGGTGCTCCAATGTGTCTGGTATTTTGTTTCAGGAAACGTATATATTGAATTCGATTGTTTTGTAACAACAACCAGAAAATAAACTGCCGCGGTGGTTTTTAATCTCTAAACACACATAAAAATGCTTGGAGCACTGTAACTAGACGTCTCTGATTGATTGAGCGGAATTGTAAATAAATGATTGGCTTTTTATTCATTTCTTTAAATTTGTGTTTAGATCGAGTCTAAATCATTGCGGTCATTTTCCCTTACGTAGGTGGAGATAAAAGTCGAAACAAAAAAGATAATAAAAAGACAATAAACTATCGCGGCTTTCATTTATATAGCGCGTTGTTTTACATATTAAATACATTGATTTGCCTCATCCTATATAAAATCAACGAAAGGTGTAACTGACGACAAAACGAAGGTTAAATTGAAACAAGAAGACGAAATTGGTAATCACATGGCATTAATCAAATTGGGAAATTAAATTAAAATTGACTGTTCATGGAGACAAATCAATTGTCTTGAGACTGCCATCAAATCAAAATGAAGTCTGAGAGGGGTTTTTTCTGTGATAAAACCCATGTCCGAAACCGATCTTATAGAACTAGACGTTAAACGTAATAATAACTATAATTAAAAAGAAAGATTGAAATATCTATCGTTTATGAACAATCCCGCTCAACCAATCAGAGACGTCCAATTATAGTGCTCTCAGTACTTTGGTTTAGAAAAAGGCGCTGTCATGAATGTGCACTATCACGATGGATAATCACATGATACAACAGTTTTAGAATTGTTTCAATAAGTTGTTAATACGAGACCGATTTGAATTGCTGGCTAAGATTGAATGCTTATCGAATTGGGAACAGTTGTGCGGATAAGCATTTTTCTTTTGCAAATATGTGCCAAGATATCGTGACTATTTTAGGCTAACTTAGAATATATACAAATTCTTGCAATTTCCACACCAGTACAAATATATTATTAATATAGTTGTACTGCTGTGGAAATTGCAGGATTTTGTTCACCAGCTTCAGTATGCAGTATTGCATTGCCTGAAATTAATCATTAGGATACGTTACGACGACGCTCGAAAAAATCCGATGTTTTATGAATCTCAAAATGTCCACATTATTGGTATTCTACCATAAAAGCAAACATTTGTCTTCGTTGCCCAGAATTGCCATAAATATTTACAACTGAATTGTTCGTTCGCCAATGATTAATCTAGAGTAGAAATATTCCCATTGAATACTCAAAACTGTTGTAACTACAGTTTATTTAAACTATAGTTACATCACTATGGAATTCTAGCAGTACAGAATTCATCTGTCTTCAGAAAGCGATAAAGCACAATAAAAGATTTCCGATAGATTTAACATGATGGCAGCCTTTGTCTGGTGTTCATTTATACAATCCAATTGTGGATCAGTTGAAATATCATCCTGTATGCTTTTCATCAAAAACATCGTAACTGCAGCGTAAAACAACCTGCAGTTACGAGGTTTTCGAAGAAAAGCGACGAAATACAGAATTCTCAAAAGTTGCGGACCAAGCCAAAATTGGCTATGCGCTTCTATTTAAAACCGTATATTCGATATTTCTATTTGAGAAACAAACATGTATTTGGTATCATATAAAAGATATTGGATTGTAATATATCTATATATGTCGAAATTTAACTATGTTTGAATACAGACAATTTAATAAACAAAATAGATAAACTCTGACGCAGAAAATGACGTCGTCACGTGTAACAGAAATTACCAAACAAACTCGCGAGAATCCCAATAAAATGAAAAGTAAGACTTTTAAAAGCGCGCAAACTATGGCAAATTATGTCGGTGATGTCAAAGAAGATATAGCGTAAATCTTACGGCAGTTGGGTGGTGTAAACAAACTATGGAGGAACGGAAAGAAAGAGATAAGTAGCGTCACGCTGTCAAAAAGACGTCATTTTTTCGGTATGTCTAATTTTTAAATCTAATTCATTTCTCCAATAGCGATTGGAAATCATTATCAAAAAAATTATGACATACATCTGTATGGAAACGTATATGGTACACCCTGATGATGTCATTGGATGCGAAGATGTGTGCTTATAGGACGACATGATCACACCAAGTTGTCATAAAATTTAAAGAATAATATGATAATTTGATCATGACGTATTAACAGAACACGATTTGTTGTCTTAATCTGATCATTACTCAATAACAGAACTCGACTTGTCGTCTTAAAATAAAACGACATAACTACATAATAACGTATTTTGTAAAAACTGCTATGTTGACTATGCTCGTTGTTTATGGCTTTATGACTTGCTATAGGTCGAGATGTCGGATTTAACTGCCTTGTCATTTTTTGTTTTAGACGACAAGTACAGATCATGACAATATATTCATGTCATTGAAAACTGACATTATCATATTAGGTGTTAGTTCCCATGTCGACTTATCAAATTATGTTGACTTTTGTCGTTCGACACACTGGCATATATACTGAACAAAAGTGAAAACGCTACACTGCAAGATTTCTTATTTCTGGAAAAGTATCGAATTAATAGCATGAATTATATATTAACGTTATTTCCCAGGCTTTCAGCAATCGTTTAGTCGAAATTTCATTGCCTTGTCTCCTTTAATGTCAGAGTTACAGCCCTTAATGTGTTTAGAGCAAATTTCATCAAATGCCGCATATGCGCATGCGCAGAAAACTCTTCATTATTTTTTCGAAATTGGTCATGCCCAGGTTGCCAAAA
Organism: Fragum sueziense; assembly: GCA_963680895.1. Lineage (NCBI taxonomy): Eukaryota > Metazoa > Mollusca > Bivalvia > Cardiida > Cardiidae > Fragum > Fragum sueziense. Next base: position 15,586,519 of record OY804593.1, read on the forward strand.
AACACTTAAAATATCACTTATTTCTTGTCGCAAACTCTTAAATCAAGGTCTAATCTGTCGATTTTGCGAATTACCTCCCTTTTACATAAACAAATAGGGAATTTAAAATGTTTGTTATTCACAAATTTATCACGGTTTTCGATTGTTTTTTTTTCGCAACATCATGCAGGTCTTACAGAAGATTTTTGAACCCTTTCTTCGACTAGGTTTGGGTCCCAGATGTCCATGCAATAGCGATTTGAATTTCCTATGGGGATTGCATTGTAAAATTTTCAAGCCTTGGATCATGATGAAAATCATGCTTTTCAAACACCATTTTTTAAACGCTGAAACACTTTTATGCAAGCTTCTTTACATTTCCTGACTGGTAACTTGTCAGACTACCATTCCGTGCAGTCCGGCATGGTTTGCATTCTTCTGCTTGGATTTCCTGAAGGTTGAAATTGTGTTAAATTTGCGTTCAAATTGTACACCTGAAAAACGGACCCCTGTCACATTAAAAGTGTCCGTATTTCATCCTCGTAATTAAAATCTACAAAACTTTTAGTGTTTGGTTTAGCCAAGTGAATGAACAATGCGTTACACTTTCATTTGATTTTTTTACTTGTTGTATGTAGACGAAATATGACAAGCAAAGTAGGTGTAGCGTTTTCACTTTTGCTCAGTATATGTATTGACCAAAACATCACAAATTCTCACACAGCCATATCCACAACAGCCCAGAGAAAGTTTACCCAGTCCCGAACAATTAATATTGGCCAATAGTGGGTTGGTTGCCCAAAGATAACCCAGTTTCAAACGCTGACATGTACCTACCAGGGATGTATATCAGACATGGCTATATTACCACCGATCCATACAGGTTCAGACATCGATATCATCTTACCGACACAGGGAGGCATCGTAGTCCCCCACACAGACATGTACAGTTATAAACCATATTCCGCACATCACTAGCCCAGGGGACACTCAAATCCCCCACGTGGTTATCTCCCAATAGGCTCAAGATGTGCACCCTAGTTCCAAGGAGGAACCTTAGTCCCCACACAGTCATTCTTCCATAGGCACAGGATGACACACTTGTCTACCACAGTAGTATCCCCTTATCTCACAAGAAAGCAGTCTGGCATACCACACTCATATCTACAAGTACACAAGAAAGCACACAAGTAGTCACAATTCTATTCCCATAGACCTGGCGACACACCGCACTTCTCCACACACTCATAGCTATACTGGTGCAAGGAGGTACCGTAGTCCCGCACAATCATATCTGAATAGGCTCACCAATATCCGAACACATCATCCACACGGATATATTTTCACTGGACAAGGGAGGTGTACACACACAATGATGAGCTCACTAGCCAAGGTAAGCTCTGATTCCTAGTACAGGCATTTCGCCACCAGCCCAGGAAGGCACCCTATGATTTCCAACAGAGTCAGATTACAGTAGGCACAGAAAATCAGTTCAAAATTAACTGATAAAGTAAAGGCATACTAGTCTTCTACAGTCATAGTCCACGTCGTAGTACATTTTATATTATACTGAATGGGTCTGGAATACATAGTTCGCTGGCCTTGTACAACATGTCTATTTCTGGGATAGTGATATCTCATTAGGCTGCCTAGGGCATCTCAGAATTTGGTCATTGGATACTTGCTAATGTTTATGAATGGTGTGTCCAGAGAAATAAATATACGTTCCTGTGTATCTGTGTGGGGGACTAAGATGCCTCCATGTGCCGGTAAGATGTCGATGTGGAGCACGGCATACAGTTTTGCCAGACGGTAAGTATCCTACTGTGGTACGAAACAGTATACACAGCAGCTTTTTGTCGTCGTGGGTTATGACGCAAAGCTAATATTAAATGTTCAAGTAGTGGAAATATATATTCCAGATGCTTGATTACCACGTGAATGCGACTTGTTTCTTTTTGACAAAAATATTGATGTAGGAAAGAAATAAAGGATTTTGTCAACATGCCTACTAAAACTAGATAAGTCAGGGAAGATCGATGTACAAATTATGTGGATAAGATGACAAAGCATACGTCTACATGACATATTTTAAAATAATGATGCACTAACTTATGTCGGAAAGATTAGTTTACGTAGACAACCGGTAGAGTTAATTTTCTTTTGTTATCATGACAAGTCGACTTACCTGAAGTCGATTTTATCATTTTATCAGGGTGTACCATATGCGTTTCCATAGATGTAGCGTCTTAAAAATGTCACAAAAACGTGTTTTTGACGATTTGACGTCATGTTGATTTGGGAACTATTCATGGCGTTTTACGACCATGTATCGATGCTTTAGATCGACTTGTTTTATCGTTGTTTGTTTGACTATCTTGTTATTTGTGGTCTACGCAACTTAAAGTTAAAATTAGAGACCCGTAACAGAAAAAAAAAGAAAGGAGGAAAAGCATTGAAAAGGGCATAAGAAAATGTTGAGATAATAGAAGACAATTTTTAAGTAAAGCATTTCATTGATTTCATTTAATATGGTGCCGCATTAATTTCTGGTCTCGGAGTTTCATTTTTTACATATAATGCATTGGTTGTAGACCCCTTTTAAATGAATATTCTACCGTTTGTCTGTTAACGAGTAAACTTGAAGACGATAAATTTAGTAAGTATTTTCATATAATTATATTGTTTTGCCATTTGTGCAAACAGAAATATTCATAAGAGCTTGATTTTTCAATAGGCCCCTTCTTACGAAATTATTCTGTTGTTTATTCATTGATAGTTGAGATTATTAATTTTGCACGATGCTATTTTATTTTATGCATGTATTGGTATTATTGTGAAAATATTTTCTTTTGGCCAGAGGTAAAGGACGTGCCGAAATGCCGATGGATTGAGTTGAGTTGAGTTGGTAAAACATTGATAATTTGTTATTTCTCATGTTTGGGGAAAGTAATAACTGTCTTTTCAACTTCGCGTAACGTTAACGTCGAAAAACGGACGATATACGTGTTACAACGTTGATCCGCAACTTTTGACGTTACGTCTCAAACATTTCATTTGATTGACGAACCTTTTCTAAGTTTATTCACACAATCAACATTTATGATGTACGAGTATTTAGGAAACTTCCGTAACAGTGTAAAAATAGCAGCATATATATGCTTTCCAGCAAAAACATCGTAACTGCAGCTTGTTTAAAGCTGCAGTTACGAAGTTTTGATGAAAAGCGACGATATCTAAAATAAAACCATGCGCTCGTTTAGCATTGAAAATATTGAGGGACGATCACACACAGGTATTTCCTAATTTATGGCTGTTGAAGCACATCACAACAAGAGGGCCAAGATGGCCCTATATCGCTCACATTAGGGATTATCAAGATGATAACTCCTGTCTCATCTCACACCCACAACTTCTGGACAACTTTCATTACAAAAAAAAAAACCGATTTAAACAATGCTGGTAGTAGAGAGTTATGCTATCATGGGAAGTGTAAAATGTACCGTAAGGATATCTGATAAACAAAAATGGTGAAAATAATACCATTATGAGACAATTCTACCCTCAAATTTTCTAAGCCTTCTAGACCAAACAGTTCAGGAGAAAAATATTGTACAAGACTTCCTTCTGCGTCTCTATATGAAATTCAATACCCATAACAAAGAGCCAAATTTCCTTGTATCACAATAATTTGAAGTATTTTGGTAGAGGGCTTTAAGACAAATCTACACACAAAATTTCAAATCTCTATGCCAATCGGTTCAGGAGAAGAATATTGTACAAGATGTCCTTCTTTGTCTCTATATGGAATTCGATACCAACAACAAAGGCAAATATTCCTTGCATCATAATAAGTTGACGTATTTTGGTAGAGGGCCTTGAGATGATTCTACACACAACATTTCAAAGTTCAAGGACAAACTGTTCAGGAGGAGAAGATGGTGCAAGATTTCCTTCTTTGTTTCTATATGAAATTCGATACCCACAACATAGGGCCAATTTCCCTGTATGTCAATAAATTTGTATTTTGATAAAGGGTCTTGAGACGATGCTACATACACAAGGTCAAGACTCTAGGCCGAATAGTTTGGGAGGAGAAGATTTTTAAGTAATTTTGGACAGACAGACGGACGGACAGACGGACGACGGACGGTGAGCGATCACAATAGCTCACCCCCAGCACTTCGTGCTAAGGTGAGCTAAAAAGGTGATCCGTGAAGCATATTATTAAAGCGATTTGGTCGCGGAGTAGTGTGTGACAAGGCCGTAACTAATTATCAAACGACAAAACTGAAGCCTTCTCCGAATTCAAAGTAATTGCAGACGACAATTTGAAGTGAATCAAATTTTACGTTAAGTGGGCTTTCTCATAAGAAAACATTGTGGAAAATGAAGAAATTGCTTGCCACAAGCAATTTCTTCATTTAACACAGTGTTTTCAAAATCCTATAGATCTATCTTGGTGGACGTCAAAAGCTCGTCTTCATGTGGGAATGGGTTACATCGTAACATGACGGATGGTCTTTGATTAGGGTTTGTTCCAAGAATCTCGTTGTTGATTTATTGTAGCAACATCCTCTTTAATCAACTTTAAGACTTCTCTATGATATCAACTGTCTTTTATTCCCATGATTTACCATTCATTATATTGTTGGGGTTCTTTTCTTCTTCTTTTTTTTTTAACTTAGGATAAGAAAAATAGCCGTGGACGTTTCACACAATCAACTGAGGTTGATGTAATGTGAAACCACACACCAAACAATGTTAATTAACGACAAAAAAGAAGAATGATTTGTCTAAGGCTTTTATTTATTTATTACTCAATTCTTAATCTAACTCGTTTAAATCCTATAACATAAAAAGCAGGCCCGAAGGAAGCAATTTTATGTTTGGTGGGCTCAAGCCCCCGTGTCTCAATATCGCGGGGTGGGGGTGGGTTAAATTGGATTTTCCCTATATTTTCAGAAATAAAGAAAATTCGGTATTTCTGGCCAACTTTGGCCCCCTCAACACCCCCCCCCCCTGTTCCTACGTACAGGCCTGAAAGCACTGTTTGTTCACAAACGACCATTCTGTATCATATTTTCTGTGCTATAATGTACTTATATTATACGAGTATTTCACCCCCACCTATTTTGCCGTCTGCAGGAACTTTGGAACTAATAGACCTAAACTTTTTGTCGTTTGAGAAACTTTTAATTAGCTAGCGGCTCATCAATCGGTCGCCTCAATTCTATTCGGTTAGCCCCGCTAATGATTTGCTTGTTAACCACTTTATCGTTGCTTTTCAACAAAACCATCGTAACAGCAGCTTAAACACTGTGTATAACCGTACAGTGAGCCAAACCGGAAGTGCCACCGACTGTACGCACAAATATCACTAGTTCACCTCGATAAACAAATAAGGTCACGTTTTCATATCGAGATTGATGAAAGCTCAGGAATCGCATCTAAACGCGGTTTTCAATATTGATGAGCGAAATTAAACGTTGTTCAGCGTAGGTGATGATTTTTGTGATAGTATTAATACTTTACACATCAAACAGTAATATCGGTTGCAAATCACTGACTTTTCATTTTCCCGGCCCATCAAATTTGTGTTTCCAATGTCATTTTTCGTTACTGAGTGCATGAATTCTGATGAAACACGCACAGAAAGACAGGCCAATCTTTATTCTTGAAGCCCTATGTCCCTGTTTTCGCCTAGTTATTATACACTCCTGAGTATTTAGCGAACAATTACACCACTGTCTTCCGACTGACTGTACGACTAGCATCAAGTGTACAGAATCACTAGTCAACAACCTGTCGTCAAACAACTGTACGACTAGTGTCACCATAACAATGTATTGATGGGCTGGATTTCGTTACTCTAGCTATAGATCCACAAGCAAAAATTGACAGTGACGTTGTTTTGTGTTTACTGTTTCTAAACCAATAAACTATTCTCATTTGTACCGTTTACAATGTGCACGTGATAAATAAACAGGTTGATTGGTTGTAAACGATAAACACAAAACAACGTCACATTCAATTTTTGCTTGTGGATTTATAATTGCTTTGTAGTTTTGTGTTTATTTTTTTTCTCAGGAAATGTAAGCAAAGGGTATGAGGCATTTAATTAACATCATTATACTTCATTTCAAGATGTGTTTTTTCTCCGTAAACCAGCAACCCTTTTGTTAATTGACGCTTTTTACATATACTCAATATGTACCTCACGTGAAATGACCTGGCAGAGCAGCCCGTGCTAATCGAATGGAAAGCTTTGTCAGGTCAATTCACGTCCGATATTCATGTACATGTATCAAGCAGGCATTCTGAGTAAGAGTAATGGCCAGACACTATGTCTCTAGATCAAATAATCTGAGTGATCTTCTTTCAAATAATCAAGTCAGTATTTTTCGGTAAAAAACGAGAGTGGATAGCGTTCACGTGCACAGATTTTTTTCGCTAGAATGTTAGAAGAAGCCACTGGATTCGGGGTAAAGTCGAGTTACAACCTGGAATGGCCCTCTCAAATGCACGTACGGCGAACTTTATCTCGTCTAAATCCATAGAGTATAAGCTGCAAAATTAAACAATGTAAACTCTTCCAAAAAGTCACGTGTGTTATCCAAGTTGTTATTTAACATTAAGAGAATTAAGGGGGAATGCTCCAGTTTCCTAATCTTTTGCCAATAATAGAATTAATTTATATTTTGTATGTTGAAATTACATGTTATTACCAATTGAAAAATAAAATAAAAATGGATGGTCAGCGATCTTGTTCGAATGTTATAGGCATTCGTATCACATACCCCTACATCGGAAAAATGCACAATTTCTTGCACCTGTCCAAGGTCACTAAAATGCTAATAAAATGCTGCATATTCATCGTATAGTCCCGAAAACGGATTTAAAGTAAGGTCTTACATTTGATAAGAACAGAAAATCCAAAATATGTGCTATTATAAACGCGTAAAAGTATAAAACAGCGTGCTCATGTGTTCGGTTAGATCAACGAAGCTGGAGTGTTTAATGTCAAAATTTGCATATTTTTGGAAATATTTCAAGTTCTACATAATATAATTTGATAAAACTCCCTCATTGTATTAAGCAACATGTCCTGGTAATAATTCAGAAAGAAAATGTAAAGGTCAGCGCACTTATTAATGAATTACAGCATTTTTATCAGCTACACATGAATAAAACGACGTAAAACATTGTAACTGCGTATACACACACTTACGACTGTCTTGCTGTAAATAATCGATTTCCATCTTGAGGAAATCAGTTTCGCATAATAAATACACTTTTACCGTCGAAAAAGGTTAATTGTAATGATATGTTATTATGCTCCCCGAAGGGAGAACATATAGTCGCCGCTTTGTCTGTCCGTCCGTCCGTCTGGTCCGTCCGTCCGAAGCGATTTCTCCATAACCATTGGGCCAAATCAAATGAAACTTACCATGTGAACTACTTATGACATAATGCCGATGTACATTTCACAGATTTTGGATTTGAGGCCTCGTCCTGGGAAAGAGGGACTTAAGGTCAAATACACTTTTTCTCTAATTTCTCATAGCCTAATGGTCAGAATTTGATGAAATTTCATATTTGAGTAGCAAATCAGATGCCATTGACAATAAACTGCTCTCCATGGCATACATTTATTGTGACAATGCATTATTCGGGGAGCATTGTCCGTCTCTGAGGGATCTTGTATTATTGAAAATATGGTAGCGAAACATATTGGTACGAAACATCTAATTGACTACAGTATTTTCCTCTCCTATAAAATTTGGGAAATGGGGGTACAATAGTTTGGCTCTGGCATTGCGACATGTTCAGAATATTTTGTCCGTGAAGGAAAGGTAGCGCGAGTACCGGTGCAGTTACCAAGAAGCAGGATCGAGAAGGACCAATCTAAGCTTTAAGAACTTGATTCCCAATTGATGTAAAATAAATACATAATTATGTTATAGGGGCCTACATTTTGTAAAAATAATTATGATAATCCTAACTGTCTAAATTTATCTTGTTTCGTTTCAGCACAGATGAAGAATGACGTCTGAACAAGCCTAATGAGATTCATGCAACTTCAAAATTTTTCGAGCAACATCATTAACATTTATTACGTTATCGGAATTTATATGTGACATCGTTAACATGAGGTGGTAGAACGTTGCACCCCTGCATGTTAACGACATTGCCGGAATAATTCTGATGTCACATGAATCTCATTAGGGATGGACTACCTTAAGAACATGTTTGAAATGTCGACTGTGCTTTGTCAGATGAATGGCTGTATTTTGGGGTTCTGCTTTGATGGCTTATGGCTTTGCCAACATATGGTAGAATGATGAAAGTGTATGTCGGCTTTGCCAATTTATCAAAAAATGCTCATAATTGCATTAAGGTAATCCAACCCTAATGAGATTCAAGCGCATTCAAAACTTTTCGAGCGACGTTGTTAACCTTTAAAACGTATTTCCGAATTCATATGTGCGACATTGTAATTATTCCGCTGTGAAACTTTCCACAGCTGCTTGTTAACGACATTGCAGGAATATTTCCTATGTTGCGTAAATCTCATTAGGGATGGACTACCTTAAGAACATGTTGGTAATGTCGGCTGTACTTTGTCAGATGAATGGCTGTATTCTTATATTCTGCTTTGATGGCTTATGGCTTTGCCGACGTATGATAGAATGATAACTGTCTGCTTTGCCAACTTATCAAGAAATAGCTGATAATTGAATTAAGGTAGTTAAACCCTAATGAGATTCATGCAAAATCGTTTACATATGTTACCTTATCCGAACATATATGTGACCCGTCACGCTAAAAGGGACCTTATCCGAACTCCAAAAACCCAAAGTTTGACAAACTTGTCAGACCCAGCGCATGTCAACCAGATCCCATATGCGAGAAATGAGCATATAGTATGATAGGGGAATCATTCCGGATTTAGAAATAACATAAAAGTGAAAAGTGTCGGCCCTAGTTTGGCTGCGCGGACTGCGCAGACTGACTAGGGTCGATATTTTTCACACATCCGATAAGGTCCCTTTTAGCGTGACGGGTCACATATGTGTGACGTCGTTAACATACGGTGGTGCAACTTTGCACCGCCGCATGTTAGTCACATTGACGGAATAGTTCCTATGTCGCGTGAATCTCATTAGGGATGGACTACCGTAAGAATATGTTGGAAATATCGACTGTACTTTGTCAGATGAATGGCTGTATTCTGATATTCTGCTTTGATGGCTTATGGCCTTGCCGACGTATGGTAGAATGATACATGTCCGCTTTGACAACTTATCAAGAAATTGCTGATACTGAATCAAAGTAGACCAACCTTATTGGGAATGATGCTACATTGTATTTTTTCGAGGGACATCGTTCAAATTTGTTACCTAATCCGAACTTATACCTGCAACATTGTAAACATTCGGTGGTGGAACGTTCCACTGCCACATGTTAACGACATTGCCTGAATAATTCCGACGTCGCGTGAGTCTCATTAGGGATTGACTACCTTAAGAACATGTTGAAAATGTTGGCTGTTCATTGGCAGATGAATGGCTGTATGCTAGCCAATTGTCTGTGAAAAGTATTTGACCCTTTACTAAATTCTTTATACATCTAACATGCCGTAAGGGGTCGCGAGTTGGAACCCCAGCTCGGCTAGTTTCCATTCTGACATTTGGCAAAAGTCATTTGTCACTCACAAATGGGTGTCATCTGTATGAGGGAGCAGCTGGGGGCTAGGTTTGGATATTGTGACGGTACAGGTGAGAGAGATACCAGGAAACTATGGTTAGGTGCCCCAGCCTCTGTGATACGACCATAGCAGTTGAAAACGGCGTAAACCCCAATAAATCAAAATCTAACATGTCCCCAGTTGATCAGGTAGTTTTAATCTGGTGTTAAATGGTCGTTTTTTTCTTTTATCGGCGATTTAAAGCACGAAACGACAAAAGAGATCAAACATGTTTGTGTATAATTGAGGTATTCAGTCCAATCGCTGGTAAAATGTCGCCAACGCTTTACCGACTAAAATGCCGTGGGTTGGTTGTTTGATTGGTTGCTGCTGTCATATGAACGATCTGACGCGCCTGCAATGGGGTTTTTGGTAATATCGGGAAAATTCTCGGCCATTAATCGGAGATGCATAGTCGATTGATCGTCGCATTGGTCGCCAGAAATAGCAGTTTTTGTATGATCGGCGACTTGTCGGCTAATTTGCACCTCAAGTTAAAATCAACCGATCAATCAGTGGTACATATATGTTGAATGTCTGAAGAAGTCAATGAAGCGTCGATGACTACACGTCGACTATTTGACGGGATACTGTCGACTGTCTGACGGTGTACAGCTGACTTTTTACACATCGATGAAGTGTCTGACTCATTTTTGCAATCATCAGTGACCTATCGTTGACATCTCGCTTGGTCCCACTCTGATGTATTGCATACTAGTATGCCCAACCAGTTTTATCCGATGACCTGCATACCAGCCTAATTGCAAAATAAAGGTAATAGCCACTGCCAAGGCGCGGCTTTAATGTGGCTGATTGGAAAACCAATCACTTCAAAACAAATCGAAGTCCGTCGTAAGTCAATATTTTCTACTGGTCTGACAGCAACAAAACGAGCGAAATCGCTGATAAAACGGCACAACCAAATTGTATGTGATTTTTGCCTGGTAGAGTCACATAGGCATTGTCGATATGGGCATGTGTGCGGTTCTAGGTTGTTTCTATACTCAAATTACAATGAAGAAGTATACCAAGGTAGTCATTTGACTGAGGAATGGTTTGGTCGTGTAGTCACATAAAAGCAACGCCCCAGCGTTGGCGGCTAATTTCTTTGATACTGGCCGATTTAAGAAAGTCGGTGTTACATGAAATTGCCTGGAAGTTGGAACGTCGGCGATGTTTTAAATATTTAGTTAGAGTCCGTTAGATGTTCGGCAGAATCCCGACATATTTCAGCTACTAGTCAATGAGACTTCATCAACTTTTTCAAAACAGAGAAAATTCAGCCGATTGATCGGTTGGTTTAAACTAGCAGAATATATTGGCAGACGCGCTGCCGATCATGAAAATGTTCTGTTTTTGTTGACTGATGCCTCTATCAATCAATGACATACCGCCAACTAATTTTCAATAATATCTCCGATTCTACTAAATTATGCCAGTACCACATCCCCGGGTCGTCCGAACTTTTATGTGAAACCCCCTGAAGACTCAAAGCAACACCTGCGCAGACACAAGGGCTGTGACATTAACTCCACGGACATGAACCCCGGCTCACTTGACCAGGCATCTCAGATTAATTGCTGTAAATTTCCATTTCCATAGTATGACAAAAACAACGACAAAAACATCACTTGCGTCAAATGACGTCATCAATAATGTCACTAAACCACCAATGCGTTTCCTACTCTGAAAACTAGATCATGGCAGAATTTACACAAAACAACACATTTCGAATGTGCGTTTTTATAGTGTTATAATGAAGATAATAACAAGTTTAGAGGTCTGTATTTGCCAAATAAAAACCTCTGCGCTCTGAACTTCATGTTAAGGCAAATACCTCGGCGCTGAGCGCATCGGTTTTTACCTACGTTGATGATGTAGTCCGTCGCACATCGGTTCTTATTTGGCGAATAAAGACCTCTAAACTCACTATTATTTCATGACTAGAAATCGATCAACGAAAATCAACAGATCAAACAGTGGTATTTCTTGTCCGATGCACAGTCGGTGTCTTCTCATCGGCGATCAGGCAGAAGGTTGCTACAAGTCTAAAGTTATTTTAGATCCGAGCTCTAGTACTAGTATGAGAAACAACATGTGCCTATGGTTAGGTGCTCCAGCCACCGCGATATGACCATAGCAATTGAAACGGCGTAAAACCCAATAAATCAAACCTAAACATGCATTACATACTGGACACTAGTCATACAGTAACGAAGAACTAGTCGTACGGTAACGAAAAACATTTTGGAAACTAGTCGTACAGTCGTTGGCAACAGGGTGGTTGTTTTCAGTTGGCTTTTTTTCAAATATCCGAGCTCCCGTTGCAAAACGGAGAATTGGGTTTTCAAAATATTAGATTAAACGACTTTTCCATCAGCAAAACACTATGTATTGGGTGTCGAAACATACCTTTCGGGATAAAAATCTGTCACAACCACGGCCAAAATGGAACGAAACTCGGTGATTGCGAGTGCTAAATCCTGATTTGTAGACAAAAGCGCCGTTTCAGGGTGTAACGAAGAACAAAAATGACAGGTATGTTCAGTTCGCTTTTTATAATCGCAAACCGCGTTCAAAAGCGATGAATAGTTAAAAAGTTACCTCGATACGAAAAAATGACTGTTGAATTATTTGAAGTGAACTAGTGATATTTGTGCGTACAGTCGGTGGCACTTCCGGTTTGGCTCACTGTACGGTTATACACAGTGTTAAAGTAAGCTGCAGTTACGAGGTTTTTGTTAGAAAGCGACGATATGATATTCGCATTATGTAATTGATTGCATCGCTCCAATGCTCTGTATGAGCGTCAATGTAAGTATGCATATCTTACTTTAAAAATATACAAAAAATTAAAAATATGTTAAATGGCAAAATATACTTTAAACTTACTTAAAATTACTTTCATGCACTACAGTTCAATAGGTGTATATCGTCCCTTTTCAACAAACACCTCGTTACTACAGCTTTATCCAAGCTACGTACGTGTGTTCAACATCTTTTTTGTAAATACGCTTAATGAAGACAACATGGACCTTGTAAATGGACTAGAATGAAATGTCATCGATAAAAAAATGGTCTTGAAATATGCCGTGTGAACAGAGAGTTCTTTGGATAAGAAATAAAGCTGTAAATGTGTTTTTAGGTTATTTATCCTCGGTTGCCGGTTGCCCATATGACCGAGTAGTAGACTGGGCGTGCCCAGGAAGGAACTCCCTTCTTTTGACCTGTTTCCAGCTTTGAATGGTGGAGGAAGACCCCAAGTAAGCAATTGGGTAGAACCACCGACGTTCCGCAAGCCAGCTGGATAGCTTCCTCACATGAAAGTTCATACGTCCCTGGCGGGATTCGAACCCACAGAGGTGAGGGGCAAGTGATCCTGAGTCAGCGACTCTAACCACTCGGCCACGGACGCCCCAAGCTGTAAATATGATGCTACGTGCTTAATATACATCCAAAATTTTCGCAATTTCGGAAATATTCGTTAAGCGTTCTCTAAATACAGCGAACGGATGGGGGAAAGTTGGATATCTGTGAAAACCTTAGACAATAGCGGGTACTTTAGGATAGGTGGTTTGTCTGAGAAGCTAAGTAGATTGAATACATACCTTCTAAAGTTTGGATTTCCACGCCGAAGCGGTCATTTCGTCGCCATTTTTTCGTGTTCAATACCATAGTCAATCACGTGATTCTTCCCATTGATAATCTAAGTTGTTTATCACATAACATAAAAACCAGGCCCGTAGGAAACAATTCCATATCTGTTGGGCTCAAGCCCCTGTGTCTCAATATCGCGGGGTGGGGGCGGGTTAAATTGGGTTTTCCCTGTATTTTCAGAGTAAAATAAAGAAAACTCGGCAATTGTGGCCAACTTTGGCCCCCTTGTCCCCCTCTTCCTTCGCACGGGCCTGAAAGCATTGTTTGTTAAAAATGACTATTCTGTATTATATTTTCTGTACTATAATGTACTTTGATATACGAGTATTTCATCCTCCACCTATTTTGCCGTCTGCGGGAACTTTGGAATTGGTCGACCTAAAGTTTTTGTCGTTTGGAAAACTTTTAATTAGGTAGCGGCTCAACAATCGGTTGCCTCAATTCTATTCGGTTAGCCCCGCTTGTTAACCACTTTATCGCTGCTTTTCAACAAAACCATCGTACCTGCAGCTTAAAGTAAGCTGCAGTTACGAGGTTTTTGTTAGAAAGCGACGATATGATATTCGCATAATGTAATTGACTGCATCGCTTCAATGCTCTGTATGAGCGTCAATATAAGTATGCATATCTTACTTTAAAAAATACAAAATTTTAAAGATATGTCAAATTGTTATATAATTATATACTGAGAGGCAAAATAAAGTATACACTTTTTGTTTTTCAATATCTCTCTCAATTTCCATCATATCGACTCAAAATTTTGTATTATTCATTTCTACTTATAAACCAATAATACAATGTTGTTAAATTTTACATAAAATTGCCTGATTACCCATACTCTTGCTACAGGCCGATTTTGCAAATTTTACACGCGAGACATAGTGGAGTATCACATATTGCTGTTAATTTTAATTTCTTTATCCGTGGTCACAACAAATGACAACGTTAATTTTTCTCCAACGTTAAAACACAATTATCGGTGGCTAGTAGAAGTCGATCAATATGCCCCTTTTTGCCATTAAAACACATTTTTCTATGACGCAGCATAAAACAAAGGAAACATGACACTATAGATAACTTATACACTTAGTCATGTAGCATAGGAACATTCTGTGCAGATTCTATCAAAATTCGTCCATGAATTTAGAAGGAATTATGTTAGATAATTTGTTTGCATCAAGCCCCCTTTTGTCATGACGCATCGTAATATGGAAAAGCTCTAACAAGATATGCGCGGTCCTAGGTGACAAGGCACTTTCTGTAAAATTTCTATCCAAATCCGTTCATAAATGTAGGGATTGTGTCAATGGGAATTCTTGCATTAATTGATTGATAAAATCTCCTTTTTCGATGACGCTGTGCCCTATGAAAAACCCTCCGCAACGGAAGGAAGGACGTAAAGATGGGTAGGCCAAGAAGTTTACTTCAAACAAACGACCACGTTCGGTGGCGTTTAAAAAAATTGGTAATAATCTATTAATCGTTTTCTCAGAAAACGTGGAAGAACTAGGGTGTATACTTATTTTTGCCTCTCAGTATATTAAACTTAGTTAAACTATATACTTACGTGTACTGCAGTTCAATAGGTGTACAGATCGTCCCTTCTCAAAAAAATCTCGTAACTGCAGCTTTGCCCACGCTGTAGTTACGAGATTTTTGTTGAAAAGCAGCGATATGTTGTGGGCAAAGTTAGATTAGAACACGAAACATCTTCGAAACTGCCAAAGCATCTTACACGGTATTGAAATTTCAAAGAATGTGTATGACACATACAAGGGGTCGAATATGGCGCTTTGGTTGACCATTGCCCAGACGAGATTATGTAATCTATTGAGAGAAAGGAAGAAAACTCAGATGATCATAATTTTCTCCTTTTCCTCGGTATTTTCCTGCTAAATCTTAAATTTTCTAGAGTAACACTAATCGTGTCCTCTGTATTCTTATGAATTTAACCATTTACCGAACAAGCTCCGGTTTTGACGTCCCTATTAGAAGGTTCGGGAAACATTGAAGCAAAAAAAAGAAGATACAGATAACCGGCATTTTCTCCTCTGCTTCAATATTTTCTGTGCTATATTATACATAAATCCTGTTTTCATAAAAAACACACCTGTTTTGTCATCTACTGCTCATGTCGAATTGAACCACTCTAAAGTTACATGGTTGTTTGGGAACGGGTAAAACTAACCTAATTTAGTGTTGTTCTGGATAGGTTACGTCATTTTATTTCTTGTTTGACACCAAAATATGTCTCGAGACCGTTCGTTGGAATCCAACGATACTACTGAGCATATGGATACCCCATTGAGCAAGACACGTCTGTGTCCTACACCTGTACAGGGAATATCAAGGAAACACTTTCAAATGTCAAGATCGTCGTGCTATTATTTAAAAAATGTTGCGAAAAATCAAAGTAATAAATAACAAATAATAAAGAAGAAAGAAATACATATTCAGGGCTTGAAACAGCATTAATATGAGACAAGCAATCGATATTATCAAGGATTTGTCGGAAAGGAAACATTACTGGTGAAAATTGAAATTCTCAGAATGTATTTTTTTCATATTCACTAAATTACATTTCTGATAGGTAGACACATATATTACAGACACAAAACATGTATCTGATTTTTCTTATCATTTAATTAAACAAAGACGTATCACGCACACACAAGATTGAAATTTGGCGTACCATGCTACGGGGATCTCGAGGAACTCGTTTGGTCGAAAAATGTCTTGTTTATATAGCATCGTACAAAACAAAACGGACGCGCGTGAAAACAAGAAATATTATTAAAGCATAATGAACAAGGGACAATCAACATTTTCTTTTCCCTCAATATTCTTTAATGTTTTCACGTAAGGGGCGTTTTCGAGACGAAATTCGTTACAGGTCTACAGTTTTAATCCATTCTCATGTATTGACGCTGTTTGACGCCCAAGAAGATAAAAATCTAGAGAAAACATTGTACAAAAATTAATTACAAAAATGCCAGTTACCAGGAAGTTCTTGCCGTCTGGTTACGTTTTAAAACGCGATCGAAATAGTCATTTATTTGTGTCTCATTTAAATTAGCCGATACAACCATCTTGTTACATTCTATGGGTAGGTCTTGACTTGTACATTTATTTGTAAGTCTTGTTCCAACTGCACATTCATCGACGGTCAGTAGCCTAAAGTTCACATCCTTTATTTTGTTCAACACTAACCCGGTCAGGTACACATCCTCGAATGGGAAGAATGGCGTTGATCGCATTGCTTCGTACATTGATAATGTCAGATCATTTGTTGCGAGGTAGAAATAGCCTCGACAGTACGGTGGATATGTGCTTTGGTTGGGAAATATATGATTTGGTATATAAAATTTAGCGCCTTCTTTTCTATTAATTGTTTTATTAAATACCTTATCACATACCACAGTTTTGTTTGCACCATTTAGATTTTGAATAATTTGATATAAGTTATACATGTTTACAACAACATCGTCATCAACCCTCAGAATGTATTTAGCGTTTTGACACTTGTTTGTAATCCACTTGTACTGTGATACGCCTTTATTCGTCAGCTGATAATAGGTATCCACGAAGTCCCCTTGTAATAAATCTCCATAATTGTTTAATTCTTTTTGTAGTTTATTTTGAAGAGCTTGTACCGGCCGTCCCACGACAAATAGAAGTTTTATTTTTCCTATAGCTTCTAGGTATTCCTCCCTTCCCCACGTATCTCTTATAACTTTGCGTTTTGTGAAGTAAGATGGTGCAGAATTCACAACAATCAGTAGGAGCAAGTCTTTTATTGACTTGCAAAATGTTGGGTTTTCCAGCACAAAACCGCGTTGTAAAGCTATAGGTAGCTTCCAACTACCGATCAAACGTGCGGATAGCTCTAAATCCGATGATTTGTTCCGGGTAATGAAAATTCGTGTGTCATTTTGTTGAGAAGCATTTATTTGAGCGCTCATCCATATGCTAGTCACAAGAGGAATAGTTTCATTATACAGATTTCCGTACAAACAAATTAGTAATACGAACACAAAGAAAAATGATGCTACTAAAATATGTCTTATTCGAATAGATAACATTTGTACTTATCAAAAATACCATACATCATTATGTACTTTATATACAGGGTGTACCAAAATATTTGACACTGAAAGTTATTACTTACAGACATGATAAATTATAGAGTATTGCATAAAATGTGTGTTTTCGGACATCAGCATCGAATAACGAGAAGAAACCGGGCTGATATCGTGAAAAATCGGTCGTTATTTGGGAGATTCACGTACGATATAGGACCTACTTTACACTCAAATATTCTCTGTCGGGTATATGTTGTGAGTAAGAAATTGAGAAGAAATCCGAAGTTTTTTCATTTCTCTTTCCGCGATGTAATTTATTGGAAAACCTCCTGTACATCCTCATAAATAGGAGAGTAGTTATCTCCCATTTTTTAATTATATCTGATAACGTAATCATGACGAAGGTTTCTTGAACAAAAGAAGTAGACATAAGGAAAGCTGGCGGATTTTAACTTGGAAATGGATTTCGTTGACGGGGAAGGATAGAGATAAGTGGTTGTTTATCTTATTGCAAGAGAATGGTCTTTCTACAAGGTCGCCGTTTTAAGCAATTCGGGTTTCTGTCCATGATATCAACGTTTGACTCAGGAGGCTGTTCAACATCAAATTCAAAAGTGGACGACTTCGGAAATCACCAGTAAACAGACATTATCTAGAGGTTAAGAACTCTTAGGCATGAGGAGAGAAAATTGGATGGATCTTACAATGAAATGTGGTAGGCCTATGTGTTTCGCGTTCTTGTTTAAGTTACTCATTTATAAGTAATGAGTAACTTGAAGATGTGTGACATGATAATGGCTAACTCTGTGGTATGATAATTTTTTTGCCTTGCTTAAGTGAACCGTAAAATTGGCTTAAAAGTAAGGCGGTTAAGATGAAGCATGACGATCAAAATTGCATTGAATTTATTAGTATGGTTGTAAAATAGTCACGGGTCAGTCAGTGAAAGTCGCGGCATACCAGATTATGGTCCATATACGATATTATGGTACATTTTTACAAAATTAACATAATTATGTAAACAACACAATATTGTCCCGGTAAGGGGTCGTCTTCTATAAACTTGGAAATTCTGAAACCGGCTACCCCGTCCACTTAGTTAAAATGTCAATTCCAAACTCTTCAATTATTTTTGTATACATAAGGCTCATGTTATGTTCCTGTCTGGTATTTTATGTTTAATTTGTGGTAAAAAATGGTTTAGATACGAATTAGTACTCTCTTATAATATTTTGACATTTTTATCACGAAAACAAGGGCAAGTAACCCAGAATACACAGCAGTCATTTTGAAATTAATGGTATCACGAATTATGGTAATATATGACGATAATCAGTATTTTCTCCTTAAAGCTGGAGGGTAACAGATGGTCTAATTGCAAAAAAATGAATTCTTTTTAAGAAAATATGCAAAACTTTTGTGTTGGCCACCTCAGAATGGTTAATAATACGCGATTCAGACAGAGATTGAGCCGAAATTATAAGAGGGATAGCCGAATTTAGGGAGAATCCAAACCCAAATTCAACTCCGTTACAGATGCGGTTGAATTTATTTTTTTAACTGTCACGCATGCGCATTTAGCGCGGACCAAGATTCAAACGAGATTCATACTTGATTTCAATATGACGTCATCATGTATGTTGTGACGTCATTTAAGAAAGTCACATGTCCTACTGTTTTTGACCTACTTTCGACATCGCTTCATGAATTTGGTATCAAATTGCGAAAAAATGAGTCGTTGCTTCAATTGTTTGTCGTAATCATTTAATCAGGTCATATAAAGCTTAAAAAGTGTACATTTCGTTTGTTTTTGACAAATTTTGGGTCAAAATCTGGGAAATAGTAGCTTTAAGCCTCAATATCTTTTGTGCTATATTATAGGGTTAATTCACGTTTTTGAGGTTGTCAGCATTCGAAGAGGCCCAAGAAATTCGTTAACGCCCGAGTGCGAAGCACGAGGGTCATTCGTATTTTGCGTGCCTCTGTGAATGTTAACGACCGAAAAATACGTGATTTGACGCTATTATTGCATAAAAAGCTTAAAATTCCAATGGTTACTTACCCCAAACCCATTGATATGTCCGAAAAATGAACCGATGTGAGATAAGAAAATGTCCGCCATTGTTGTTTTGTTCTGATAAATCTTCCGAGAATTTTTTGTTATGCACGACGTCGGTAAAACGACGTTATGTCATAATCTGGCGCCAAAAGGCGAATGTCGCTTATCTAACGTAAGACGTTGAGAATTTTGCGAGAAAAGAGACAATTGTTTATTTTGAAGGGTCAAATCGAGGATAATTGAGTGCAAAGACGGTCCGATATCGCACTGAATATAGACCGGTTTTCACGATATCGGACCGATTTCTTCCCGTTATTCAATGCTAATAACAGACTGAAAACACACATTTATGCAATAATGTAAATAAATGCTATTTTCTTGAACTTCGATTTCATCGTCTGCAGCCACTTTCGAATTAGACCACCTTATACTATTGTCGTTTGGGAAAGACTTAATCTGAATAAAATACATTGGATTTACGGATCAGCATTTTTAAAGTCCAAAATTCCTCGCTCAACTTAGTTCTATTAAGAGACCAAGTCGAACTTGATTCGATTCCGTGGCCCTTAGTTGGTTGCCAATATTTTTTTTATCTTCTTATCAATAAATACCTTTCATATCTAGACGTTTTTAATCTCCTATGCTTCAAACCGAATTTTGAATTGGTCATACGTATTAGAGTAACTGTTGGCAACTTTCTCAAATTGTTTTATTACTTTGTTTTATTTTGATTCCTTGCCGTAATATATACATGTATAACCATGTTTTTTGCGTAATGGGTAGGTGGACGATTAAAATACAAAAGAAAATGGAAAATAACTGCTCGAGACAAGCGATGTTTTCCTTTCCCTACCATTTTTCTGTGGTATTCAATCTATATTTCAAAATTATTTTGGTTCACGTTGTTTTCATTTCTATTGATGACATTGGATTTTCAGAAAATCATCAATAGTATTGTAATAACCTGACCAATTTGTAGAATTCGGTTTGAAGCAAAGAAGGCGGAAAAAATGCCAGAAATAAGCTAGACCTGTTTTTTTTTAAATCAGCTGATAAAATGTTATTGAAGATCAACCAAAATTGTGCTTGATCTTCAATAACTTTTTTTATCAGGTGACCTTTTTAACACCCACAACACCCATCTTACGAGTGATGTCTGTCCACATTCTCTGTCCAAATTCAGCTCAAATCGGTCTCGTATTTTCAAAAGTGTTGTAACACATGATTATCCACCGTGACTCTACTGTCTACCGTTAGAACCTTTTTTCAATCGACTGTTTAGTTACTTATTCTTCCAAAAGCGCATTCTGCTTGCGTTATTCAGATTCCGGATTAGATTTTGACACAATCATAACCACAACTTATTTTACACCTTTTCACAAGTGTCTGCTGTGTACTGCAACACGTATTTACTTATAAGTTGATACAGGGATCATACAAAACCAGTTGTAAGCCTTCGTGCAGCTTGCTGAATTTACAGGACTGAGCATCAGTAGATAATTTATATGTAAATATGTAGAACATCTGAGGTTTCACTTTTCCGCGACCAAGGTCAGGCTCTCCTTTGTTTCATACAAACCTTGCTTATATGAGTCTACCGCGAGGGCTGAGCCGTCTTGTTCGTTGACGAACGTTGTATTTTGACATCTTTGTGAGAGTATCAGCTAATTATTTAATGTTTGGTTGTGCCTTTATTCCTTTCTGTTCTCTTTCGACAGTCTTTAAAGATAAGATACATGAACAGGGACCACAATATTATTAAGAAAGTAATCCTCAAAATAGTTCCTCGTTTCAATTGAAAAGAAGACATCGTGCCTTTGTTCATGTTACACAAATTTAATCGTGTACGTTTTTTCTTTGCAGTTTTAGTCAAGCGTGATCCATCCATTAACCACATCAAAGGCGATGAATGTGTTGATTGTTTCAATTTGAAAGAAAAAAAGATGGCCATGAAGTTTGAATTTCGTACACCTATTGAAATTATTATGACAAAGGAAGATTAAGACATCTTACTGTTCAGTTTTTTGTTATTTTGTTTCAATGTTTTCCCATTTTCCATTAGGGGCATCAACGTCATGTCAGCTGTCAGAAATAAAATAGGAGCCGCACGAATCTTGACTCTCGGAAGAACGACAAATCGAGTCAGCTGTGTTGACATCACTGCACGCAGCAGAGAGCCTGGAGGGGATTCCCCTGATGCTGATAATGCTTCTACCGTTGCACATTAAGTAAGAAACTATTTATCCACTTTCATTTTACACTGCAACATACATCCACTTGCAAAACGTCTCCGTTGTACACCGTAAACTTTTTTTGTAGCAACCCTTGTATCTTGACCATGTCCAGGACTTCCCAACACAAATGTAACATAAATTTTCCAAAGACCTTAAAGATATCCATATCTTTTTCTACCTGTCTGAGCTACAATTAAGCTTTACATAGTAAGGGTGCGATGAATTCATAGCAATTCGCAACAATCGCAACATCTAAATATGATATTTTAATATTCTTCGATCAAGCAAACAATGGTTCAGGCTCATTTTTGTTCCCTACAATATTTGCCAAAAAGTCTAAATCTGAGAGTTGCTTCGTCGTTGACGAACATTGTGTTTTTGCCATTGTTGGTAATATTTCAGCTGCTCTCTTCTTAATGCTTGCTTCTTTCATTGGTCCAGCTGGTTTCTTAATGATTGATTCTTTCATCAACTCGTTCTGCTTCTGACAGTCTTTATAGATAAAATACAAACATAATGACCACACCATTATGAAGAAAGTAACGAGTAAAATATTTCCACGTTTCACTTTATAAGAAGACATTGTTCCCTTGTTAATATTACACAAAATTAACCGTATATATACTAAGCAAAACAATTGAAGGATATTCAAATTGCACTGTTTGTAAAAATCAACAAAGGCATATATTCGAACAAAAATCTACAAATAACTTCATATCAATTTCTAATCTTGAAAATCAAAAACATAAAGCAGAGAAATCGTTTCCGGTTTCCCTACGGTATCCGGTTAAACGCTGGTACCCTACAACCAAAAAGTCACACGTCATGAATAACGGATATTTTCACCCTGGAAGTCGACTCAAGCCTTACAATTATCTCGCAAATTCATCGCAGATTGAATTACCAAATGTTGCGGTACAGTATTCCATTTCCGAATACGCCCATGTTGGAAAAAACCGGGTTGGTCGGTTGTTGTTGTCGGTGACGAAGACGTCTACCCAACGTGTTTCAATCATGCTCGATTGGATAAAGGTTCTGTGAGCAGGATGGCAAATCCTTGGATTGAAACCAAATCTGTTTAAGATGGTGTTTTACAATAATGGCACCGAATAAGTTTACGTTGACGTCAATGAACGCGTGTTCATCTCCATTTTCCTGTTTAAAAGTTACAGGACGTGAGTCAAACACGTGGTTAATGTAATGTTGGTCAATCAGTGTCATTTAGCACTAAAAGGTTTGTCTCTAGATAACGTAAGATTCCTGTAAACTCCATAACGCTCACGTAACCATATGCGTCACATGTGGGAGTATTGCATACGTGTTATCTCTCGTTCTTATATCGAGAAAAACACGAATTCTGCTGTCAACATGCGACGCCGAAACCAACTTTGGTTGGTGATGAGCACTGTACTCCTGTGTTGCTGGTTCCATCCCAAATGGGTTCTGGTCCATGCGTCAATGTCGTCATGTCAAAGCGGTAGCTGTCAACGGCCTACTGGCGTTAATGCCCATGATTATTTAATCCGTTTGTCACAGACTGAATTCTAAGGTTAACCCCTCGCACATCTGTTAGACTCTGGAGTAATTTTGGAAAGCTTTGGAGTCCTAGAACGTAACGAGTTCTTGAGAATGTAACTGTCATCAGCCAAAGACGTCGTTTTCTTACGTCCCCTGTCACGCCGTTTCATAATTACGACTGCCCAGTGATACGAGGGGCGTTCAATTAAAAGTGGTACTAATGGTCCACCATACCTCACGGTTCTATAGAACTGGTGATGCTTGCGGCTATCTGACGGGAAAATTACTGTCTATACTTGGTCAAAATTTGAGATAAATTCGTTGACTCTTTCAAAAGTTATTGAACTTTTAAATTGGTTCAGTCAAATACACTGGCTGTTTCGCTGGGCGCAAAATGGGAAACGAACTGAAGTAGGATGTACGGGTCTACATTAAAGGTCGCATATGCTTTGAAATATCTGCATCACGTGTATATAATGAACTATATCAGATTCATGGACATTCGAACGTTGAATATGCGTCTGTTTTTAGGAAGATGATGAAACTGAAACTGGTGAAATTGGCCTGAATGATACCCCCCTCTCAGGCAACCCGGGTGGAGCTAGTACCAAAGCAAATGTTGCTGTAGATTCCGACATGACCGAACAAGACGCATGGTTCAATGTGCAAGAAATATCAGATAAAGTTGGTTTTTCATCGGGGGCATGTTATACGATTTTGGCGAAAGGGTTGAAACACAGAAAGGTTTATGACCATTGGGTCTCCCACCTGCTGCCTAAAGGACAGAGAGCCACCGTTCAAAATATATTTTGAAATAATGCAATAAATGCAACAAATGTTGGCTTTCTGAGCTTTATACATATGATTGAACAATAATCTACTACTACAAGCACTAATGGCGTGTAATTAGCACGCAATGGTTGCGAAAAGATCAGGCAAGGTCCGTAATAGCCAAAAAATTAAAAGCGCGGCAAAAGTTTTGTACGCGGTAATTTTTAAATGTAAAGGATGTATTGTTCAAAATACTATTTCAAATAGTACATGTATCGCCGGTCATTCGTACAAGAAATGTATGTCGGCGAAAGTAAAGAAATATCACGAAAAGAGCAGGTCTATGACCGGCTAAAGAGGCATGTAACAAATCCATGGCAACGGAGCTGTCCACAGGTGTCATCTTGTCGAAGACTTCCTGAAAGAGACACATGCTGCACAGCGTCTTCATCCACCCTTATAGCCGGGCTTAAGCCCGTGTTGCCTTTTTGTGTTCCCCATGATGAAGAAAAAAGCCTCTTGTCGTCGGTATAGGCATTCATGTTCCATATGTAGTGCAATTTTCCAGTGTCTGTGGGGTGTTCCAAAAGATGCCCATTTATTGGCATATAAGTAATGGATCTCAAAACTTTAGAAGTGTGTAGGTGTCAAAGAGGATTACTTCGAAGCATTCAAGAAACTTAAAATTGAATTGCGACATAACTATGGCTTATAGAACCCCAGTTCCAAAATTAATTGAACGTCCCTCGTACCGTATGTGTAATCGACTGAATACACATTGCAAAGTTCAAAATCTACGAGTGACGTCAACCTGACGTTCCCATACGTTCAATTGACCAACGGCCTGCCAGCGCTGCAGATCTGTCAGCCATTAACGTTTAATCCTTTTTAATGAATTGATTATAGGCAAGTATGTTTAATTTACTCAATGAAGCAACTCAGAGTACACATTTATGTGAAAAACTGCACGTAAACGACTAGCTAAGTTTGGTAGTTGACCCCAGTGTTACAAATTTTCCCATTTTGGCATGACCAGTGAAGCATAACTCGATATGGCAGCATAAAATATGAGAGCGAATGTATGTTATAATAAAAAGCATTAGATTTTTATATCATATTTAATCAAAGTTTCTGAAATCGCTGTAGAATTTTAATATCCTTCAATTGTTTTGCTTAGTATAGATTTTGATTTTAACTTTTCAGTTGTATTCAAGCGCGAACCATCCATTAAATCTTTCCCAAGCTACAAAGAATAGACTGTTCCAATTCGAAAACGATTGTATATACGACTTTATAGATGTTGATTTTCTTTGCAAACCAGTACATTATCAATATTAACATGTACCTATTTTGCATCGCTGGTTTTTCGAGTATTTTTTGTAACACGGTCGACAAATTCAAGTCTTGTATTGGAAAGGATAAAATAAGGTAACGAACCATAAAAGTTACAATTGTAATATGTACAGTAAAACATTTCCACGCACGGTTTGCACCCTTCGACAACGTTATGGATTGGTGATTCAATGAAATGTCTATATGTAAGTATTTTGTTCTCCTCTAAATGGCTGAATAACACGGTGAATAATCACGTGATACAATATTTTCAGTAAATCTTCAATAATTTTGTTAATATGGGACCGATTTGAATTCGGTTTGAAGCAGAGAATGTGGACAGACGTCACGCATTAGATAGACGTGGTTGAATTTTGAAAAAAATCAACTGATAAAAAGGTATTGAAGATATAAGAAAGGATTTTTTGTTATCCGGTGGGGGACCCCTGTATTGCAGCGCAATACGACATGCACTTGTTCAAATTGAGGTAGAATACCCGTTTTGTGGCCATTTTGAGATTCCTAAAATATTGTTTTTTTAGCGGCGCCGTTACGTATCCGAACCTATTTGGGGGGGGGGGGGGGGGGGGGGTTGCGGTCGTAAACAAACGGCGTTGGAAAGTTCCACCGCCGATATATCCGACGTCGAGCAAATCTCATTAGGAGTGGACTACCTTAATATGTTCCAGTAACACAGACGTATATTTGCTAGATGATGAAGTATTGCTGGATTCTAATCCGACTTGCAGTTGAAACTTACTTTGTCACGATTATAAAATATAATGATAAACAAGTTGCTAGTGCCACTATCATCCCTTCCCGAAATACAATGTCAATAAATAAAGTTATCTTATACGTATGACCAAGCCTCAATTTTAAAGATATCTCAAACACAAACCAAATTAGATAAACCTAACCATCAAAATTGTTAACAGTTGTTTTATTGTATGTTTCCCTTTCTAAGCAGTTGTTTACTTGGTTGGTTTGGAAAATTTCTCATTTTGTATCCAGATGACCCAAAAAACTCATCGCCACTTAATTAACAAACAGTACTACAATTATAGCAAGTACGTATATATTTAGTTGGTGATATCCTTCTAGATTGGAATATGTCCCGCAAATGACCTGGCAGTGCATCTCTAGCAATTTGCTAGAGATGTTCTGCTGGTCATTTTTCGGCAGCTATATCAGTAGTGTGTACAACTAGGTTGTTTATACTCTCCATTGCCGAGCTCTATTGATTAAACCATCAAATATGACCTCTGCAGTTTTCGTTACGCCAACAGCCTATTTGGTCGCCATAATCTAATTATAGCACATCTTTTGAATTATCGAATCAAAGTCATTCAGTTTTATCTTGCATGATCATTACGTATACATTACGTCGCTTCTATTTTTGGCTGAAGCCAGTAACATTTGAATTATCGAATCAAAATCATTCAGTTTGATCTGGTTTGATTACGTTTACATTACGTCGCTTCTATTTTTGGATGAAGCCGGTAATTTGAAGCGTCAGCCAATGAAAGTTTGTATCAGCTTTTTGAA
Organism: Fragum sueziense; assembly: GCA_963680895.1. NCBI lineage: Eukaryota > Metazoa > Mollusca > Bivalvia > Cardiida > Cardiidae > Fragum > Fragum sueziense. The sequence goes on from OY804593.1 coordinate 15,613,447, forward strand.
TTGTTTTGTTGTGTATCGCCAACGGTTGGATACTGAAATCCCGCCAAGGCCCCGAGATTAGACGTGAAATGACCCCGCGAGAATAGAGCTCATTCTATCGAAATGGAATGTAGAGATAATGTGCTCTGTTCATAAGAGAGTAGGTTGTTTACTTCGACCATCAATGGAATTCGTCATTTTGTATCCAGATGAACTCACAGACTTAACGTCACTTAATTAACATACTGTACTACAATTACACATACGTATATACTCAGATAGTGAAATCCTTCTAGATTGGAATAGGACCCGAAAATGACATGGCAGAGCATCTCTGGCAATTAGCTAGAGATGTTCTGCCAGGTCATTTATCGGGAGCTATATCAATAGCTTTTGTGTGAACAACTAGGTTATTTACTTGGACCATTAATGAAATACGTCATTTTTGTATCTAAATGAACTCACAAACGCATCGTCACTTAATTAACCTACTGCACTACAATTACACAGACGTATATTTTCAGATAGTGAAATCATTCTAGATTGGAATAGGTCCCGAAAAATGACCTAGCAGAGCATCTCTAGCAATTAGCTAGAGATGCTCTGCCAGGTCATTTATCGGGAGCTATATCAATAGCTTTTGTGTGTACAACTAGGTTGTTTACTTAGACCATTAATGAAATTCGTCATTTTGTATCCAGATGAACCCACATACTCATTGCCACTTAATTAACATACTCCAATTACACAGACGTATATTCGTCAGATGTTGAAGTGTTGCTAGATTAGTATCAAACTTGTATGAGTGGAATGTCGCTATGTTATAATGATTAACAGATTATGAGATGGAAGTCTAATTATCTTTTCATTTGAGAACGATTGGTTTGCGTCTTATGTGCCATCCAACAATACGATGGTGACATAAAGAGGCAGTATCTGGGGTTAAGGGAGAATACCCGTAATGTAGCCATTTAAGATTCATAAAATATCGGCTTTTTTCGAACGGAGTCGTTACGTATCCGAACTTATTCTGGCGCGGTCGTAAACATTCGGCGGTGGAAAGTTCCGCCGCCGAATGTTTTCGACGTCGCCCAAATAATTCCTACGTCGTGAGAATCTTATTAGGGGTGAACTACCTGGATAAAAATCTAATCTTTAAAACTAGAGTAGCGATTGCTCCAACCAGCGACCCCTATTTGAAAAATCTAACGGCCTTCTAAAAGTATAAAATCAATGCCTGGAGAAAGAAAGAATTTAACGATTTAATGGTCACGGTAAGTTTTACAAGGCATTTGTTGAAGATAATTGGTCGAAAGGGCCATTTTAGATTAAGAATCAGCAAAACCTAATTCGTATGACGATTAATAGTGAAATGTTATAAAACATGGCTTCTAACGATTCTTAAATATCGTAAATTCCAATTGCACAAATATCGCCGTTTGTGCTACAACATTGTCATTTAGAAAAAAATCTCATTCTATTACACACCAGCCTTCTTTCAACGCTTCTCAAATGTCGTTTTTCAATAATAGGGAAATTAATTTTGGGTTGACAAAAGTAGTCTTTCTACTGGATATCATGCGATTAAAAACCAAACTTAAATAAGTATTTTTTTATTTATTATCGTTTGCAAACATTGTAATCTACGAGAAGCGGAGTGCTATTCAACAATGCTGCTGAAGATTACCAAATATCAGAAATTTCAATTACGCAGGAAGTGATTTCTCTGCAACAAACACTGTCATTCATTGAATGTATTAATTTAGACTATAAAAATCTCCAGCATTTATTATTGTGGAAAAGTCTAATGTTATTAAACATGGCATGTAACGATTTTCAAATATCGTAAATTTCAATTACCTACAGATTGATGTACAACCAAGAATGTCTGGTTTCAATCACGGGAAATACAGAAAATTGAAAACCTCTTGGATAGGAGATCCGAGTGCAAAGAAAATAATATGCTTTACGGAAAGATACCAGATAACTGGGTATGTTGTACATGGCCTAACATCTTTAAAAGTCAGTATTTTCTCCATTTGCCTACTTGTTGTTGCCTAGAACGCCATTGTATCGGTATTCTTATCTAAAACTAATGACAGCTATGAAAATAAATAATTTTCCTTATACCATGTCATCTTATCTTGTAAAATAACAATTTTACTTCTATTATGTCAAAAAAACGTTGTCAAAATCCCAGTTCTATAGTACAAAAATGTAAAAAATCGCCAGCCATGTCAAATCCGGTGAATAATGGTTTCACCCCATTATATCAGTACATTGTTATTGACTGTTGAAAAAGTTTTAAAAAAATGACTGACAATCAGCACCAAAAAGTATTTTAATTGAATCCACAGTTTCATTTTGACAAATAAGTGTACGCATTTTTGGAAAATAACAAAGTTTCAATACTTTTTATCACTTTTAACATTTGCTACCTGTTAAAATTAACCAAAAACTTCCATTCGTCAGTTCAGTTTTAAAATGTTTGAATAGTTATTACCTGATGAACAGATATGTTATAAAATCGGTGCTGGAAAGATTCAGTGGCCTTGTTGTTAATATAAATAATCAGAAGGTTGCTCTAAGATCACTGTATCACGAGATTTGCAAATAGACCGATACAGTGGATAGACCGATACAATGGAGTGGTAGTATACTACGATTTTGCTATCGTGTACATCTCAACCATGGATAGGGTTCCCGGAAAATTACGACAAACGATCTGACTGCATAAGAGACTGTCATCCATTGCGATGAATTACACACATACTTATCAAAAAGAAATACGATGTGCCGACTAATCGGGCTAAGATTTCATAATGCCAAGAATTACGAAAGATAACTCATTCTGTATGACAAGAATATCGTATTAAGTCCCGTAACTAGAAAGCTGTTTGATATACCAAGAAGACAGTTCGAAATACGATTCTATAGGAAAGTAATGAATCTTTATGAAATAAAAACAAAGATAAAAATCTTGGTCCCCATGCCCTAAATCTCTTAGACAAAATTTAGTCTAAAATATTCGATTTTCTCTAAGTTTTTAAGTATTTTCTTAGATTCTTAGAGAATATTTAGGATTTGTCTTAAAAAAAATCTTCAAAGAATTTTTCCATCATCGTATTATAGACACAAATGATATCACTGAAAAAAAACCTTTGCTTATCTTTCATTTTTCTCCACCTTCAAGAATAACAATTAGCAACAAAACTAGTTTTTTTCTGACAAAATGGTCTTCTTGTCTACCATTTTCGTTTTTTTTTTTTTTTGCAATGTGACATGAACCAAATATAAGGTCAGGCTACAACAGTTGTCTGAAATTTCAACACAATAAGATATAATCGCTTCTTTTCAACGAAAACCTCGTAACTGCAGCTTAACCCTTTCCCAAACAAGACCTGGGGCCCGTATTACTAACGATCGTACGTTTAATTTTTGCATAATTACTTGTAACAACAGCCCTGATTGGCGCAGTCGGATTTCTCGTGCAATCAGATGTCTTGTTACACAGTTTACACAAAAACTTTATCGTAAGATGTTTAGTAATACGGGGCCCTGGTTTTGACGTCCCTAATAAAACAGGTTTGGGAAAACATTGAAACAAAAGAAGAAACTGCTGATAACCAGCAGTTTCTCCTTTTGTCTCAATATTTTCTGTGCCATATTTTACACAAATCATGCCTTTATTATCATCAATTTTGTCGTCTGCATCAGCTTTCAATTTAGATCATCCTAAAATTTTGTCGTTTGGGAAAGGGTTAGAACAAGCTGCAGTTACGAGGTATTCATTGAAAGCGACGCAATGCTCTCCCCTGCTCGATAAGCTGTAGTTGTTCTGCATGGTAAATGTATAATCCGATCACAATATGATCACAGTTGTTTACAAGATTTACATTTGTAATTTAAACAACTGCGACATCCAAGCAAATCGTCCCTTGACAGCCAGAAGTTGCTATCAGCAGTTAAAATTTAACTGCTGATAGCCACTTCTGGCTGCCAAGGGACGAAATGTGATTTTGCATGTGATGGTTTGTATATTGCAGGTGTCTCACATCTGCAAGATGCGACCCGACACGTGCAGAAATGTATGGAAAATAAAGAACGTGTTTCCTCTTGTTTTCAAAGGTAAAATTTGTAAACATGTGTCAATATATCGTGACTAGACTATAATGTCCACACGTGCTCAAACGTCCCCTAAAAGCTTAATGTTGGTATTCTTTTTTTAATTTGGACACACGACATAACAAGGATAAGTCATTAATCCAAAGTACGCATTTAAGGACAGCACAATAAACGTAAACTTTACCTTTATATCTAAGCAATAAAGGCTCCCTAAATGACAAAAGCTGGTCGTAAACGAAAATTGGACTCATTTGAGGTTAATAAAAAAAAGTAAATGTTCTTCTAATTAACGTGTTCGTGATAATTATTTCGAGAAGGGATTCACTCCAAGTTATACATGGAGTCAAGACAATCTCTTATCCAAATGTTTTTTTCTATTTAAAGGACATAATTTAGATTTTTAAAAAAAGTAATTTATTCAAAAAAAGCAACTTAAAAATGTATATATATCTAAACATATTCAAGAAATATCGTATATATATATATATATGGTCAACTGAATAAGTAGATCACATCTCTCTAGCAAAATTTGCATTGAGTAAATTTAGTCCTTATTAGTCAAGTCTTTTTTCCACATACCCAAATTTTCCATTTCTAGATCTAGTAACATTTATGGGAAACTAGACCTCCATAGAAAGAAAAAAATCCCGACTAGCGCTAAAATTGACGTAATAATTTACCAGCTCAAACCCTAAGTACCGTGAATTCTGGCCTAGCGAAATAACGCCCGCCTAACATGGACTATGGTTGCGCATTCCTTCACAATTTCAATATTTACAGTCAGCAGTGAATCCCCCAGTGATACATTGTATGCATTCAAATGGCATCCATCAAACGCATGCAACATCAGTTTGCTGACTTTCTGTATTTGTTCTGTCAATTTCAGATTTTGCTTACTTTTAACGTACTAACTAAACTTTTACATTTGTATATCTTGTGAACATGATCCTACGATCGTATATGATGTAACGAAATATGTGTAAACTTTGAGTCAAATTTATTGCACAGAACCAAAATTATTTGACTTTGACCTTTTAAGGCTATTCTAAAAAACACTTTATATAATTTCAGCTATATATTGATATAAAAATGGGCTTATAAAGTATATTTTAATGAATAAAGTCACATATTTAATATTCTTGCTGTTCCAAGTTTGTTCAATGCTAATTTTACGGTAGACCCAGACCTTGACATACAGAACAATAATGACTATTGAAAAGTAAATTGTCCACTTGCCTCTTCAAAAGTCGTGATTATTATACATGTGCGCCAATGTCATTGTCATGCATGAAGTTTCCACTGAACTAAATAATTACAACAATGATATTATGACTCAATATTTTCAATATGACATATAGATCAATGTGTACTTTTGATAAATCAGAGACATAGAATACATTTTTACGTTTATTTATGCCTCTGGATAAATTGGTACAATCACTGCATATTACTCTGCTATAACCCACTTTTCATGTTAACAATTGGAATACCTTTTTCTGTGTTTGTATTTATTTTTAAATAACACGATTTAAGGTTTACAGACCTTCAAAAAATCACCTCTTTCTAGCAATACGAAATGAATCAAATTACACACACTTGTAAATATACTTCAAATAAGTTGATTCACCGTGCCTGATTTCAAGATTAAGCCTCAAGAAGAAAATAATTTACAAATATTATTTTACTCTTTATGCATATGCAAGGGGGGTAATTTTGAACATTTTTGTCAAATATTTCTAGAAGTATGCATTTATTCAAATTCTAAACCGTTCGAAATGCTTATGTTTGTATTTGGAATGGAAATGTAACACAGTTTAGGAATTACTGGCACTTTTCAAATTTCGCATCTAGGTCTTTGGTGCTTTTGAGGGGTTGCATACCTTAATAAACCAGTGTGATTGAGCAGTTATCAGCAAAACGCTTTCAAATGTGAGGTGATTTGTTGCGAAAGAGAACATGGGATATTTCAACACGTTTGTTTTGGTATAAAAATATGATAGATAAAACAGGCGGTGCATTCCAGAGATTAAAACATCATTATTGACTGGAAATATGATAAAGTCGACACTCGTTATCTCGACATCGGATAAGTCGAAATTCCGCTTAAGTCGAAGTGAAAGTCATGCCCCCGTCCTCAACAAATGGATATCGAAGTGTTTGATCAAAATAATTTCGAAACAATTACAGCTATTGAAATTTAGTAGGAAAAGGATAGAAATTGCTCGTGTCGAGCAATTTCTTTCCTTTTCCTACTATATTTCAATCATGGACACATATGATGCCCATCAAGAATGGTAAAATTTCGTTTTCATCGAAAATAATCAAAATCGGATGAGTCGAACTCCGGATATGTCGAGGTATTTTGACGGTCCCTCTGACTTCGACACAACGAGTGTCGACTGTAGTAAGTTTTCAATTATTTTTGGTAGAGTGTAATGATACTTGTACATCGTTGTGGTTCTAACGTAACTGTAAGTTATACATTAGACCAGACAAATGGGACCTCGTTACATTCCGAGAAAATAGAAGTTCTTTTTTATTTCCACGTAGAGATGGTTATAAAAGATATCTCCTTAGATTCCGTAAAGTTTGTTATTAAAGTCCGTCACATGAAATAAAGACGTTCTGGATTCCATATGTACATTTCTATCCATTACAATGTATAGATAGATTTAGATAGAAACATGACATGATAAATCATCAGTTTGCATTCCCAGGACAGTAGAGTTAACACGACCAATCTAACCCAGCAATAAAAATCCATTAAACAGCCAGATCTGGTCGTAAACAAAAATTGAACGTATTGGAGAGTTGAAGGTATGCGTTTAGATTCCGAGTATATTCACTCGCTAGAATTTACAGAGTGAAGAAGTACTGGTTTTCAGATGTGTAATTCTGGTATTGAAGTAAGCAAACATGAATTTGATTTTACATTGATACCATAGAGTAGTGCAGTGCTACACATTTGCCACATTCGTATTTGATAGTGGTTTACCTTTGCTTTGAAAATTATACAAAATGAAAATGTAAGACGTATCTTTTCAGTATGACATATACACGTAGATCTACATACAGTTGAATAAATTGGTATAAAAATAGCATATCACTATGGATTATTTTTATTTTTGTGTGGAAAATTCGATACCCTTTGTGTTTGTTGTAAAATATTTTCAATGACACGCTATAATAAATCATTGCGATTAAACAGTAATCAACAAACGTTTAAATTGTGAGGTAATTTGTTGGGAAGAGGCCATGGGATATTTGAAGACGTTTGCTTTGGTATAAAAATATGAAAGAGAAAACAGATGGTGCTAACGATAGATTAAAACAACGCTCATCTTGTAGCATTTGTTATAAGCTTTCAGAAAATCATACCCTTCAAAATTCCCCTGGGGGGGGGAGCAGAGATTATTAGTGGCTCAAGGTCTAATTTTGCAGACGAAAACACGGGTGTTGATATAGAGCGGCTTGTAAACAATATAAAAAGTGTTGAGACAGCGGAAGCAAATGCTGGTCAACAACATTTGCATCCGTTACCTCAGTGTTTTTTCCAAACCCATTTCTATAAAGAAAAAAGATGTCAAAGCAGGTCAAGTTTTTTATGTTCGGGAGAGGTTTAAATTACATGTATTTGATTTGACGGATGAATAGGTCTAAAGATGGCGACTACACTATAATTATCAAATACTCAGAGTATAAGCATATTACAATAGCGATTTCTTCATTTGTCACTTTAGTTTCATCTCTCTTCTAACTTCATCATGTTTACTTACCAGAAACATTTCACATTCTATATATATTGCCATGTGTTTTTTTGTAAATTGTATATTGTAAAATTTGTACACTTTGTATGACTAGAAGCTGGAAACAGCTTACGTCAAATAAAATTGTCTATGTCTATGTCTATGTCATTACTGGCTGGAAATACAATACAGTAAGTTTTTAGTTATTTTTCGTAAGAGTGCTATATGTAACTTATATCTAGTTCTTACGTAATTGCAATTGCATTGCATCAGGAAAAAAGGGACATGGTAACCTTTCAAGAACATAAAAGTTATCTATTTCCACATAAAGATGGTTATTATGAATATCTCCCTAGATTCTGTAAAGTTTGTTAGTAAATTCCGTCACTGAAACACATGGAAAAAAAGACGTTCTCGTATCTATATAAATCTCTACCCATTACAATGTATATATAGATTTAGATAGAAACAGGATATAATAAATCAGCTGTTCCCATTCCTAGGACAGTAGAGTTAACACGACCAATCTAATCCAGCAATAAAAATCCATTTAACAGCAAGATCTGGTCGTAAACAAAAATTGAACGTATTGGAGAGGTGAAGGTATACGTTTAGATTCCGAGTATATTCGCTCGCTAGAACTCACAGAGTGAAGAAGTACTGGTTATCAGATGTGTAATTCTGGGATTGAAGTAAGCAAACATGAATTTGATTTTACATTGATACCATAGAGTAGAGCAGTGATCCACATTTGCCACATTCGTATTTGATAGTGGTATACATTTGCTTTGAAAATTATACAAAATGAAAATGTAAGATGTATCTTTTCAGTATGACATATATACGTAGATCTACATACTGTTTAATAAATTGGTATAAAAATAGCATATCACTATGGTTTAGTCTTTATATTTGTGTGGAAAATTCGATATTCTTTGTGTGTGTGTCGTAAAATAATTTCAATGACATGCTATAATAAATCATTGTGATTAAACAGTAATCAACAAACGTTTAAATTGTGAGGTAATGTGTTGGGAAGAGGCCATGGGATATTTGAACACGTTTGCTTTGGTATAAAAATGTGAACGAGAAAACAGATGGTGCTTACGATAGATTAACCCTTTCCCAAACGGCAAAATCTAATGGTAGTCAAATACGAAATATGTTTCAGACGACAAAATGAATGTTGATAGAGATGAGATTTGTGTATTATATAGCTCAGAAAATATTGAGACAAAAGGAGAAACTGCTGATCATCAGCAGTTTCTTCTTTTGTCTCAATGTTTTCCACAGCCCTTTCTTTTACAGACGTCAAAACCAGGCCCCGGTTTCTCGAAAAAACTTAAGTATATTCTCATGAGAACATGCTCAACTTCAAAGGGATACTCTCCAACGTTGAAGGGTATTCGATTGAAGTTCATGTGGATTTCGTGCGATTTGAACACGTTGATCAGATTTGAGCATGAGAATATACTTAAGTTTTTTCAAGAAACCGGGGCCAGGTCTTGTTTGGGAAAGGGTAAAAAACATCATTATTGGCTGGAAATACAATATAGTAAGTTTTTAGTTATTTTTCGTAAGAGTGCTATATGCAACTTAATTATATCTAGTTCTTACGTAATTGTAAGTGCATTGCATCAGGGAAAAGGGACATGGTTACCTTTCGAAAACATAAAAGTTATATCTATTTCCACATGAAGATTGTTATTATAAATATCTCCCTAGATTCTGTAAAGTTTGTTAGTAAATTCCGTCACTGGAACACATGGAAAAAAGACGTTCTCGTATCTATATAAATCTCTACCCATTACAATGTATAGATAGATTTAGATAGAAACAGGACATGATAAATCAGCAGTTCGCATTCCTAGGACAGTAGAGTTAACACGACCAATCTAACCCAGCAGTAAAAATCCATTAAACAGCCAGATCGGGTCGTAAACGAAAATTGAACGTATTGGAGAGTTGAAGGTATGTTTAGTTTCCAATATCAGCGTAGAGGTATTTATATTGGTGCGAGAGCAGATTCACTCGCTAGAACTCAGAGTGAGGATGATATGAAATTCTGGGATTAAAGCTAACAAACAAAAAATGGTTTTACATTGATACTATAGAGAAGCGAAGTGCTCCATATTTCGAACATTCGTATTTGATAGTGAAATACATTTGCCTAGAAAATATACTCGATTGATATTTCGTTTAACTTTTGATGATTAGTATCAATATTGCATATCGTCGCTTTTTAACGAAAAACCGGATTCTTTTGTGTGTTTGCAATAACACAATAAAATAAACGAATGTGATTAAACATTAATTGACAAAACGTTCAAATTATGCGGTAATTCGTTGGAAAGAGGTAGTGGGATATTTCAACACGTGTGTTTTGGTATAAAAATGTGATCTATAAAACAGATGGTGCATACCAGAGATTAAAACATCATCATTGGCTGGAAATTTAATACAGTAAGTTTTCAGTTATTTTTCGAGAATGTAATGAAATTTACATCTAGTTCTTACGCAATTTTATGTTACATTTTAGATCTGAAGAGGGGTGGCTGATTACATTCCGAATACATAAAATGTATAGTAATTTCCAGATGAATAGGGTAATGATTGATATCCACTTAGATTTATCAAAGTTTGTTAGTAAATTACGTCACTTGAACACATGGAATAAAGACATTCTCGTATCTATACAAGTCTCCTCCCCATAACAATGTATAGATAGATTTAGATAGAAATGGGACATGATAAATCATCAGTTTGCATCCCAAGGACAGTAGAGTTAACACGACCAATCTAACCCAGCAATGAAAATCCATTAAACAGTCAGATCTGGTCGTAAACGAAAATTGAACGTATTGGAGAGTTGAAGGTATGCGTTTAGTTTCCAATATCAGAGTAGAGGTATTTATATTGGTGCGAGAGCAGATTTGCTCGCTAGAACTCAGAGTGAGGATGATATGAAATTCTGGGATTATTTAGCTAACAAACAAAAAATTGGTTTTACATTGATACTATAGAGAAGCGAAGTGCTCCATATTTCCAACATTCGTATTTGATAGTGAAATACATTTGCCTAGAAAATATACTCGATTGATAATTCGTTTAACTTTTGATGATTAGTATCAATATTGCATATCGTCGCTTTTTAACGAAAAACGGATATTTTTTGTGTGTTTGCAATAACACAATAAAATAAACGAATGTGATTAAACATTAATCGACAAAACGTTCAAATTATGCGGTAATTCGTTGGAAAGAGGCAGTGGGATATTTCAACACGTTTGTTTTGGTATAAAAATGTGATCTATAAAACAGATGGTGCATACCAGAGATTAAAACATCATCATTGGCTGGAAATTTAATACAGTAAGTTTTCAGTTATTTTGGTAGACGGTTTTATCAAACGCATATGGGTTTTGCATAATTTTAACTTATATTTTAGGTCTGGAAAGTTTGACGTTGCTGCATTTCGATTTGATACATGTACTACAATGTGCTTCAAAACAAAATAGGCGTTACCATTTTGCTGGTAACGTTAAAATGCGTTTTAGAACGAGACTGACAATGTGGAAAACATTTATCTAAAATCCATTCTGTTCTGTTTTTCATGCAGATAATGAAGAAATAATAAGATAACAAAATTGAACGAAATGCATGAGAACTATGCAGATTTTGACTAATTTGTGCCTTTGCAAAGGATGATCTATATCCACACTAGCCCCCAATATCATACGGCTCCTCTTTTCAAACTCCAACATATGTGACCCGTCGCGCTAAAAGGGACCTTATCCGAACTCCAAAAATCCAAATTTTGACAAAATTGTCAGACTCATCACAGGTCAATCAGATCACGTATGCAAAAAATTAATATATAGTAAGATAGGAAAACATTCCGGGTTTAGAAAATTACATAAAAGTGAAAAGTGTCGGCCCTAGTCTGGCTGCGCGTACTGCGCAGACAGGCTAGGGTCGATATTTTTCACACACCCGATAAGGTCCCTTTTAGCGTGAGGGGTCACATATATATTTTCCTCTGTTGGCTTTCAAACGTCTTTTTCATGTGTTATGTTTAGATCAGGTACTCTGAATTTAGCTGTTGTAAAGGGTCGACACGAACGAACGTGTTTGGTAAATAGAGTATATGTATGTAAGTTCTGCATAAATATAATTGAAGATGAATATCATTTTTGTTAATTTGTCCTTTGTATGTAGAAGTAAGAAAGCAATATTTACCTTAGAAATTCGCCGCCATCCATACGCACATTTGAAGTTTTGATGCCTATAAAAAAAGAGGACGCATGTTTTGGCAACGGACGTTTTGGCCAGGATGTTCTGCCCAGGACGTTTTTACCACGGACGTTGTAGCCAGAATGTTTTGGCCAGGACGTTTTGGCCACGGACGTTTTGGCCAGCTTTATTGGAAAAATGGACGTTTTGGCTGGACTCTATTTATATAGACTTATCATAGATTATCATGCTAAAATATTTTTGATTGACTTAGTGGGTAATCATAATCAATTAATTGAATTAGTTAAAAATTACATTTATTTAGCCAGTAATCTACAATAACATAATGTAAGTTGACTTTGGCCTATAAAAAACGGTCCCATTGTAAGAAATTTTGCTATTTACAAATATATAATATCCTCTTTGATTCTGCAAGATTATTTTTTGTTCATCTGAATGTATTGTTTAACTACTTACCTTGACTAAACCACCAACCTTTCGTAAATTATTGCAAATATACTGACCTTTTCTTGTAAATATTTTTCTTGTGTTAGTTATCCTTTCCATTTACCTTGTAGAATTGCCTAAATCGGTTATTGTATAGAAAGCAACTAAAATTCGACCGGAAACATCTACTAGACTTTAAGACGGCCGTCTTTATAGATAAAATGTCATGGACATTCACAGATTACCATACAATTGGGATATATTTGTATGTTGGAGAGAAAAGTATGTTTCCATGGATAAATGTAGACAGTTTGACTTTTGACGGTTAATATATAGTGGCATTGTATTGAAAGCAGTGAAATTTTGACTGGAATAATATCAGACTTTACGACGGTCGTATTTATGCATGACACGCCATGGCTGTTCACAGATTACCATACAATTGGGATATCTTTGACATTCAGATGACCTGTTCTTGACAAGTTATTGGTGAGAAAAATATGTCTCCAGAAATAAGTGTAGACATTTTGACGTTTGGTGGTTGGAAAATAGTCTAGAAGGTGATAAATATAACATTTATACGGTTTCTTTTCGAAATGTTTCTTTTGAGGCAGTCCATTCACAATGAAATTCGCGCGACGTAGGCATTATTCGGGTGACGTCGAAAACATTCAGCGATGGAACTTTCCAGCGCCGAATGTTTACGGCCGCGCCCAAAATAGGTACGGATACGTAACAACGTCGTTTGAAAAAAAAAGTCGGTGTTTTATGAATCTCAAAATGGCCACATTAATCGTTTTTCTTTTCACCTATCGTCGTTGTCAATGCAAATCTCGTTTTGGAAGATTTTAAAGAAGAAGGAAAAAGTGTAATAACTTTTCCCAAACTGAATGGTTTTACTTTCAATTTGGACATATTGTTCACAAATAACGTGTCATTATTACTGACCAGTAAATATATGTCAAAGCCTGCAAAAATTGTCATCACTGGAGACACAAGATTTTACTTTGAAAACCGCAAAAATCGAAACACGAGGTTTTGTATTTACATCGACGCAATATTAGATATAGATATCAACTTTACCGCGATACATGATGTGGAATCTCGCAATACGACAACAACAACAATAGTTACAGAAAATCTGTCATGATTCTATTAATGCATTATTTAGAATTGGTTTAAAAAAGATAACACGAAAAACTCCAAGCCTTATACAGTTGCTATAAAATTGGACATGGAATTGAATGGGTGAATAAAGAACAAAATGGCATATCGGTTCCGACAGCGTAATATCACTGAGATGCCCAAAATTTGTGGATTTGATGTCCGTTGCTGGGGATGAAGTTGCCTGATTTTCCTTACTTGTCTTAGTTCAAACATCGGAGACATGAAGTCCAATCTATTTGTAGAGAAATGTTTCTCTTAATAAATCATATAATAAACTACTTATCTTATCTTGCTAAATGCCAATAACATTAACTTGAAAGCACGCATTGAAACCGTACACGAAAAAGAAAAACACTAGCACTTACTTCTTTTTCAAATGTGCTCTTAAGGTAGACTTTGGAATTATTCGGGAGACGTAAAAACATTCGGCGGTGGAACTTTCCATCGCCGAATGTTTACGACAGCGCCCGAATATGTTCGGATACGTAACGACGACGCTCGTAAAATCCGTTGTTTCATGAAACTCAAAATGGCCACATTACGGGTATTCTACATACCTTAAAGTGACAATTCACATTTCAAACGTATGTCTTGATGCAAAGATTGTTGTCTCTAATGCATAGAAATGCTATTAGTTTTTAATTGGACGTCCGAAAGGACGTACAATTCTTATAACCACTTTTGGACAGGCGAAATGGGTTTTCATTACCAAAAAACCCTTTCTCAGACTCAATTGCCAGTTGACCAAAATTTAAAATAGATTTTGCGACCATACAGGAAAACTGTCGTATCTTTTCCTACTTTCTATGTGTTCTCTAACAAATACTATAAGATTCATTGGCCGATTCAATTCATGCCACGTCTTAACCAACTTTACGATCTTTTTTCGATTTAATCATTTTCTTGTAGTTTTTTGACTTTCGTAATATTTATTGTGTAAAGGGTAAGATCTTTAGAAAGCGATACATGCATACACTATGGTTATAATGTAAACAGACACCCTATATCATCAGCAGCAGCGATAGCTCAAACGGGAAAGGATTAACCTCGCAACCTTTTTTCAGTTTGAAATTTGGAACGCCGTTGGTTCAAAACCAGTTCGGATTATTTCTTCTGTAAAACGTTTGTTTTTCTTGATGTGTTTACTGAAAACACACATTTTAGAATGATTACCCAATTTAATGCACGTATTGTGTATGATAGGTTCCTTTTCTTTGATCGTTGTTGTTTAAGTCTTTGACATATTTAAAGGAACGGGGTTTCCACGAGACGTACTTTGGAACCAGGGTTTTGAAATTGATTATCGGGGAGTGAGTTCATTTCGCAACTCGGGTTCGACTCGATGACAAATCGGGGTTCCATCTGAACAGCCTCAGATGAGACACTAGTGAAATCCACCTATTCAGAAAAATAGTTGCTCTTACGAGTTTTTTTTCTCCAGCATCTGTATCACTGACACTCGACAGTATCATGACCTATTTACATACTGATCAATGGTCATGACAACAATGATTATTACTAGTATCAGATCGAGTGACAGCGATCTGTATTTATTTCGTTTAAGCGACCCGTTTACGTGTATTGAGCTGAGAAGATGAAGCAATGGGTCTGCAACAGATGGTACCTGGATGATCGTATGAATATGTTTACAGATAGGGACATTGATATTCTCAAATTTTCGTTGATAATGATATGAACATTTAAATTGCTTATTGTACTCCACTGCCATTTTCCCGACGGCACGTTCCCAATTTCTTCTTTTTATGCACATCTGTAGATGTAAGGATGCTGCGGTAGTACTTGTATGAGGAATCCATGGTTAGGTGCTCCAATTCATCTGGTATTTTGTTTCAGGAAAAGTATGTATTGAATTTGTTTTGTAACCACAACCAGGGAAAACTGCTACCGTGTTTTTTTCTTTTTTTACTCTAAACAGGAATAAAAATCAAAGTGCTTGGAGCACTATATTTAGACGCCTCTCATTGATTGAGCGGAATTGTATGTAAATGATCGGCGTTTCATTACTTTATTTCGTTGAATTTGTGTTAAGATCGATTCTAAATCACTGCGGTCGTTTTTTCGCCAACGATGGTGGAGATAGAAGTCGAACAAGAGTGCCATGGTCACAATATACGCCGCCACTTATAAAACTTGAGACAAAAAAAATGACATTGACAAGGATTTATAAATATTCACACAAAAACCTGTAAAAAGTTGTATTCACAAAAAGGTTTTATAAATATCCAGTCAAAAACCTGGAAGGAATTGCGTTCACGAGACTGAAATATCATTAAGCCCTAGGGACTAAGATTGAAGGGGGCATAACTCAGGCAAAAATCAATGAACCATAAAACCCTTACTTCATGCACATCTACCAATTAAGGTAATAACATCCACCAAGTTTCATAAGGATCCAGTCAGAATCTTAGAAGAAGTTGTGTTGACAAGGCTGCAATTTCAATCAGCCCCAGAGACTAAGTTTTAAGGGGGCATAACTCTAGAAAAAATCAATGAACCATAAAATCCTTCCTTCATGCAAATCTACCAATTGAGGTGATTGACCAAGTGTCATTAATATCCAGCCATAAACGTAGGAGGACTTGCGTTGACAAGGCTGCAATTTCAATAAGCTCCACAGACTAAGTTTAAGGGGGCATAACTCTGGCAAAAATCAATGAACCATAAAATTCTTCCTTCATGCACATCTACCAATTGAGGTGATAACATTGACCAAGTTTCATTAAGATCTAGCCAGAACCTTAGGAGAAATTGTGTTGACAAGGCTGCAATTTCAATAAGCCCCAGAGACTAAGTTTTAAGGGGCATAACTCAGGCAAAAATCAACGAACCATAAAATCCTTCCTTCATGCACATCTACCAATTGAGGTGATAACATTGACCAAGTTTCATTAAGATCCAGCTAGAAACATAGGAGGAGTTGCGTTGACAAGGCTGCAATTTCAATAAGCCCCAGAGACTAAGTTTTTAAGGGGCATAACTCTGGCAAAAATCAACGAACCATAAAATCCTTCCTTCATGCACATCTACCAATTGAGGTGATAACATTGACCAAGTTTCAAGAAGATCCAGCCAGAAACTTAGGAGGAGTTGCGTTGACAAGAAAAGTGGACGGACGTACGGACGGACGGACGGATGGACGGACGGACGGACGGACGGACGGATGGACGGACGGACAGACGGAGAAGATGACGCCAATATACGCCCGCCTCCGGCGGCGTATAAAAAAAGATGATTAAAAAGAACAATGTCTGAGTAGAATTCGAACCCAGGGCCTTCCGGATATAACATGTGTAAAGAGTACAAGGTGAGTGCTCTGCTAAGTGAGCTATCGAGGCTTTCATTTATGTAGCGCGTTGGCTTACATTTTAAATAAATTGCTTTGTAGCGTACTTTTTAAAATCAATGAAAAGTATAACTGACGACAATACTCATAGTAAACCAAAACAAGAAGACAAAAGTGCTAATCGCATGGCCTTAATTGAATTTGGTAATCAAATTAATAGTGATTATTCATAGCGACAAATCAGTTGTCTTGAAACGGCAATCAAATCAATTTGAAGCCTGAGAAGGGTTTTCTGGTATTAAAGCCGATTTCGTATGTCCGAAACCGATCTTATAGAATTAAACACAGAAGAATGAATAAAATATCTTTCGTTCATGTACAATCCCGCTCAATCAATCAGAGACGTCCAATTACAGTGCTCTCAGCACTTTGATTTGAAGTCGTTATTTATAAGCGAAAAATACGCCTTTAAACTTGAGACAGAAATGACAAATTCTACATAAATATGAATTGTTGTCCACAACAATTTGTTTAATTTTAGCACAAAAATATATATTTCTCGTAAACGGTTCAATATATTGGCATGAACTTTTCAGAATTTTCATAAGAAAACATGCTCTTTCAGATAGAATAAAAGGAAAATTTATCTACAAATAATTGTGAAATGTCACTTTAATGTAGGATCCTCGAAATTTGGTCATTTTGAGGTTTATACGATTTTTTTGTGAGCCGTCGTAAACGATCGTCGGTATTCGATCTAAATGGAAAATTTACGATGAGGAAAAAATCCACAATTTCCCGCTGCCGAATGATTACGATGTGAAATAAGCTGTAGTTACGAAATTTGTTAACATAGCCAAAGCTAAGCTTAGCTTAAGCTTCTTTTCTCCATGAGCCTACCTGTATATAAGGTGTGAAGTTTACGTTTATTCCCTCCCTAACTCATATCTCGTTAATTAACGTACTTCCATTACCTTTAGATCTTAAAGTATGGCTTAATTAATGACAATAGTGCGTAGGTGGTACAACAGTACACAAATAGGATAATAACATGGATCTTGTTCAACTTTGTTTCAGAGATGGCTTAATGTGTCGGAGTGGGTCATTTCGTTATATTTCACATGTTTTCAAAGGCCTGTGTTTCCATAACATAGCATACATGGAAAAGTCACATTTCGATGGCTCAGCGTGAAACGGTTACAAACTGCCTATACATGTATGTTTATAGGCAGTTACAACCGTTTCGCGCTGAGCCATCGGTTTTTAGTCATGTTATTGTACAAAGTGTGAATATTGTACAAAATGTACGAGTGACTAGTAGTCGTAATTATCAATTTCAACCATGTGTTTTCCACTGGTTGCACAAAGAAGGGGTACTGTTTAGTATTATAATATTATTTGCATGCAAATTTACTGGTTTGAGAAAAAGAAATCAAATTCGTCTAACTACTCCTTATTAATCAATTAAGAATTTACACCACCAAAAGACTATAATATTTATTATATCAGGGACTGTTATGACGAATGTAGTTTTATCTGATTTCATACTAATAAATTGGACTGTAAATCTCAATTAAGAAAACATAATCTTTGACAACCGACGTAATTCATGTCTGGCATTTTTCAGCGTTATTTTCGTAAGTGGATATATCGATAAATGAGCTAAGAACTGTCTATTAAGGGGGGATGCTCCAGTTTTTCGGAACACTCGGTCATTACTGTAGTAAATTAAATGTTTCGTACCAATATGTTTCGCTACCATATTTTCAATAATATAACACAATATTACAATTTACCATTTTCGACGGTAAAACTGTATTTATTATGCAAAACTGATTTCCTGAAGATGGAAATCGATTATTTAGAGCAAGACAGTCGTAAGTGTGTATGTAGTTACCACTGTTTTGTGTCATTTTATTTATGTGTAGCTGATAAAAAATGCTGTAATTCACTAATTAGTGCGCTGACCTATACATTTTCTTTTTGAATCATTCAAGGACATGTTGCTTAATACAATGAGGGAGTTTTATCAAATTCTATTATGTAGAACTTGAAATATTTCCAAAAATATGCAAATTTTTACATGAAACACTCCAGCTTCGTTGATCTAACCGAACACGTGAGCATGCTGTTTTATACATTAACGCGTCAATAATAGCACATATTTTGGGTTTTCTGTTCTTATTAAATGTAAGACGTTACTTTAAATCCGTTTTCGGGACTAAACGATGAATATACAGCATTTTATTAGAATTTTAGTGACCTTGGACAGGTGCAAGAAATTAAGCATTTTTTCGGTGTAAGGGTATGTGATACGAATGCCTATAAAATTCAAATAAGATCGCTGACCATCCATTTTTATTTTATTTTTCAATTGGTAATAACATGTAATTTCAACATACAAAATATGAATAAATTCTATTATTGGGAAAAATTTTAGGAAACTGGAGCATTCCCCCTTAAAAGTGTAATATATCAGTCCCACTTAACCCTTTCCAAAACAAGACCTGGCTTTGACGTCCCTATTAGAAAGAGCTCAGGAAAACATTGAGTCTTAAGAGGAAACTGCTGATAAACAGCATTTTTTCCCTTTGTCTTTGTCTTTTCCCTTCCCTGTTGTTTTCTTTGCTATATTATTCACAAGTTGCATCTTTGGCAATACACAATCAGTTGCATCTGTTGCAGCTTTCAAATTTGACCACCCTAAAATATTGTCTTTTTTGAAAGGGTTAATCCAGCATAATGTGAGGGTTTACGTCACAGATTAACCCATTACCAAACAACAAAATGTTGGGTTGGTCCAAAGTCAAAGATGTTGCAGACGACAATTTAAAAAGAATGAAATTTAAACATTGTTGGTGTTTTGTTATAGAAAACATTGTGGGAAATGAAGAAATTGCTTGGCACAAGCAATTTCTTCATTTTTCCAAAATGTTTCCCAAAGCCATTATTTTGTAGGGAGTCAAAGAGTCATTGTGTGGTATTGGGTTAAATTGACGCGGATGAACGTTTGTCATTGATAATTCATCATTGATCAGTTTTCTGTAAATTGTAATCAAAATTATACACTGAGAACTGCATGTCTGTTATATTATTTTGACTTAATTATGGCTTTATAAAGGGAGAAATATAATTGAATAGATTACACATGTGCAGCTATAGTCCAGTACCACAAATCAAGACATAAAAATATGTTTACAAAGTTTACGTATGTAAATAAGGAAAATCGTTCTTAACGAAGTACATGTATACCCCCCATGAGATTCATGCGACGTCGGAATTATTCGGCGATGGAAAATTACGACCGCATCCGAAAAAGTTCTGATACGCTCTAAAAAGTATATAAATTATTATGATTTTAATAATACCAACAGATAAGATCGACAAACAACTTAGGTTAAAAGTATTTGTGTACATAAACAAATATTGATCTGGCCATGGGTTCATGAATAACAAGCGCAGCTGCTGTTACTTGTAAATATTATCATCTAAGTGATGACTGGCGGAATTTGATCTCATAGGAACAGCCACTTCGTGTCTATGTTTCAATTGGTAGTAATCATATTTAGCCAGCCAGCTTCAAAATATGTTTGAACAAATAAACGATTGGATTAAAAAATATCTAAATAAATAGATAAATATTGACCTATCTATGGGTTCATGAATAACAAGCGCAGCTGCTGATACTTGTAAATATTATCATCTAACTGATGACTGGCGGAATTTGCTCTCATCGCAAAAGCTACGTGTTTATGTTTCAATTGGAAGTAGAATATAGTTTGCTAACCAGTTACAAACACGAAATATTGAATATTTAGTTACTGAAAATGATATACCGTCGTTGTAAATGCAAACCTCGTATCTCGTTTTTGAAAAATTTTAAAGGGGAGGGGAAAAGGTGTAATAACTTTTCACAAACTGAAATGTTTTACTTGAAATTTTGACATATTGTTCACAAATAATGTGCTATTGATACTTAATAGTAAAAACTTCTCAAAACCTGCGACAATTGTCTAAACTGGGCACAAAAGTTTGTACTTTGGAAATTGCAAGAATCGACATACGAGGTTTTGCATTTACACCGACGATACGCTCACGGCGAAGAATCACGTGACATAACAACTCGGCAATTATTCTTTCTTAAAATATGCCCTATTTGACTTCAGTTTGAAGCTGAGACGGTGGTCAAATGTCAGGAATTAGCTGGATATGGCAGGTTTTTAAAGAGTTCCAGCTAATTACTTGCGTTTTTTAACCGTCTCTGCTTTATGTAACCAATTTTAAAATATGTGATGTTTTAACATAGGTCTATATATTGAGGATGTTCAGCAATTGTTCTGTGAATACGATTCCCCGCTACTATGTTTTGAGTTACAAGCTTTGGAATTAATAAATAGGCAAACCGGATTGTACTGGAAAATGTAGATAACATGTTCGTGCATTTTATTGTTACATTATGGTAAATTTGGAGAGCGGCCACGTGATTTACAGATTTTGTGATTATTCTGCGGCATCAAATGCTCATTTTACAATTTTCATAATTTTTTTTAACTCGAAACATTCACCTTTTTTGTGATGGTGAATGTCAAATGAAGTAATTTGTTGTTCTAAATGAAAACATCTGCCAGAAAATTTTAGATTTCTTTGAAGATATTTTTGTCATAATTAGGCTAAAACAGATTGGGTTAAGTCAAATATCTTTTATTTTTTCGTGGAAAGGTGTATTGACTTTTTGTGTAAAAATAGCTCTTGGTATTATCTCCAAAATATAAAAAAAAGAATATTCATTGAGTAATTTTTGGTGAGTTGAAAAAAAGTTGCAAAATTTTCTTAAAAAATGTGATTTTTCAACTATTCCCATCAGTCGTGAGCTTCTGACTAGAAGGGATATAATCTGAGCTAATGAATTAGGAATGCAAGAGTTCAGTTCCTTTGGTATTCAAATACACTTACTCACGGCCTGGGAGCCAGGCTGATATTATTGAAATAATTATCATTTAATGAATAACAAAAACAGCTGTCGATACATGTAAGTATAATCAGCTAAGTGATGTGTGTTGGCATATGCTCTCTACGGAACATTCATTTAATTCTACCAAGTGGTTTGATATGTACTACTTAAAACATTTATCATATTCGAGAAAGCCACCGGCAATACCAAGAGCTACAGATAAAGCGGGGTTAACCCTTTACCAAACGGCAAAATTTTAGTGTGATCCACTTCAAAAATTGCCACAAATGACAAAATGTATGTTATTAAAGATAGAATTTGTGTAAAATATGGTACAGAAAATATTGAGACAAAAGGAGAAACTGCTGGTTATCAGCAGTTTGTTCTTTTGTTTCAATGTTTTCCGAAGCCATTTCGATTAGGGACGTCAAAACCAGGTCTTGTTTGGGAAAGGGTTAATTCTACCAAGTGGTTTGATATGTACAACTTAAAACATTTATCATATTCGAGAAAGCCACCGGCAATACCAAGAGCTACAGATAAATCGAGGTTAAAGGTCTGTCAAAAAGTGAATTATCATTATTTGTTCACCAAATTCTAAGTTGTATGCACTCGTTGCAAGCGCGGATCCAGGTATTTTTCCCAGGGGGAGGTGGGTCAACCAATCTTTAACCCCCTTTTGCCAAACTCCAGGGGGTTTAGGGGTTTACTATGGATTCGCGCATACAGATACTATGAAGGACTAAATGTAACAACAGTTTGTGGTGGCACGCAGGGACGAATGATGCAGCTATTTTGGGACATAACCACTAATCTTTTTGATAACCGCTTTTTTCGCCAAATTCCAGGGGGGGTCGTGACCCCCTGATCCCCCTTCTGGATCCGCGCATGCGTTGAAACTCAGAGGTGGTTAGTAGAATTATTTGTGCAATTAACGAGCAAACATAAAGCTGATTATAGGCTAATGAATAAATGAAGCACACCTGCGCATATATACATATGTATGTAGAATCTGGGTTTAATGAATAATTTTGCTTTTCTCGCAACAGCCATTTATAATTTAGCCAATGTTTTGGTAGTAACTACTTAAAGTGACATTTCACATTTATTTCATTTTTTTAAAGTATGTCTTGAAGAAAAGATAAATTGCAATGCGTAGAAATGATATCAGTGTATTGAAGTTGTCATTTATAAGCGAAAAATACGCCTTTTAAGTTGAGAAAGAAATGACCAATTCTATATAAATCTGAACTGTTGTCCACAACAATTTGTTTAATTTTAGTACAAAAATGTATACATGTATTTCTCGTTAACGGTTTAATATTTTGACGTGAAATTTTCAGAATTTTTATAAGAAAAGATGCTTTTTCGAATAGAAAAAAGTAAAATTAATGTAAAAATAATCGTGAAATGCCCCTTTAACATAATAGTGGTCTGCGAACTTCACTCTGCCAGTCTGCTAGTCTGCTGGTCTGCTAACTTCACTCTGCTAGTCTGCTGGTCTGCCAACTTCGCGAACATATTTGTTTTAGAACAAGAGTGCCATGGTCACAATATACGCCGCCACTTATAAAACTTGAGACAAAAAAAAGACATTGACAAGGATTTATAAATATTCCCACAAAAAAAACTGTAAAAAGTTGTGTTCACAAAAAGGTTTTTATAAATATCCAGTCAAAAACCTGGAAGGAATTGCGTTCACGAGGCTGAAATATCATTAAGCCCTAGAGACTAAGATTGAAGGGGGCATATCTCAGGCAAAAATCAATGAACCATAAAATCCTTACTTCATGCACATCTACCAATTAAGGTAATAACATCCACCAAGTTTCATTAGGATCCAGTCAGAATCTTTGAAGAAGTTGTGTTGACAAGGCTGCAATTTCAATCAGGCCCAGAGACGAATGCCCACTTGCATACTGCGTATAAGCCTAGCTTAAGCCGGGATTATACAGGGTAACGGGACAACTCACTTGCTGAGCCACAGGTTTCGCTAAGCCATAGCTATTTCTTATCCAAGCTTGTGTTGACTTGCACACTTGTGAGCTCAGTTCAATTCACAGTTAAAAACCCGGGCTCAGCCAAACCTGGTACATAGCTGGTTTGGGTGAGCCAGATGTACATTAATTATGATGTTCGTCTTCATAATTCACAAATAAACATTACTTTTCATATGAATTTCATCAATATTAGTGAGTCTAACAAAACGTAGGCTACTCAATTTTTGCATTAAATTGAAGATAATTAATAAAAGCAAAATTTTTGGTTGTATTCTGCAAATCAAAAAAGAAGCCAAAAAAAGCCCTAGCTGTTTTGATTAACCCTTTCACAAACAAGACATGGTTTTGACGTCCCTAATAGAAAAGGCTTGGGAAAACATTGAGATAAAAGAAGAAACTGCTGATTTTTACGCAAATCCAATGGTTTTCAATCTTAATTTTGTCGTCTGCAGTAACTTTCAAATTGGACCACTCTAAAATTTTGTCGTTTGGGAAAGGGTTAGAACTAGTCGGTACCTATTCGTTAATTTCTATATGATATAAAGGGAAGATGTGCAATAAGGATGGTTGGTTCTTTCTTAATAAACGAGAAAAGTGGAAGAAAGAGAAATTGGAAACAAGAGAAAAGATAGAAAGAACGCGATAAGCGAACGGGAAGGAAGGGGAAAGGAGATGGACAGGAAGGGAGGAGTGAGGAGGGGGTACGGACAAAACCCCACCAGGACAAAACCCCACCAGGACAAAACCCCCTCGGACAAAACCCCACCACTAAAATTGGCAAGGCGGACAAAACCCCACCAGTCTTATATTTTATTCATTTTCAAATCATTCAACAATAAATTATCATTGAAACAATTAAATTTGCATTTGATCAAGTATTGTAATAGTTATGCTTTGATAATTTATTTACTATTTTCTCATTTTTGATGTTTGATGAATGAAAATTACAGGAAAGAAATAACACTCATAATACTAATATAATGTAGGACTAATGTTATTTTCTTCCATAGTATATTATTATCATTGATTTATTTTTAATAATATTCTTAGATTTATGATGTTTTGAAGATTTTTTATGAAGTCTAAAATTTGTTTTTGGAACAAAAAAGTATTTATTGCTAAACCATAAACTGACAATGAATGAAGAAGTTATCCCTGAATATCATGAATATGAAATGATTTTTTTCCCCAAAAATTCATTTGAATGATGCCTTTGATAAATATGAATAAGCATGATTCTTGGGGATAAACTTATTTAAAAAGTAGAAGTGTTACTCTCTTCTGAGGTGTTAAAGTCTTCTGATGTCATCTATTGTCCTGATTATGATAGGTGATAATTGATTTCGTAGATAATGCATAATGCATTCCAAATGACTTATTTAGGTGACAAAAATTTGATGTCAAGATAATATTTGGCTTTATCTTATTCCCAGGAACCTCTCCTTTTCCCACAATTGTTTTCATTTTTAAAGCAAAATTGCCTTATTTGGATGTTTCAATAAACAAAGAATGGGAAATAAGTATGAAAAAACAATGCTTTTAAAATACAATAAATACACAAATACAATATAGATCTAGATCATTTTTTCAAGTTTCAAATAGATAATTAAATTATCAAGTAATAAATTGTGAAACATAATCAAATTTCTTATATTCAAAAATATTTTCCCTACTAAATATTTTTTCTATGTCATAAATTTGTTATACTATATTTTATATATTGGTGGGGTTTTGTCCTGGTGGGGTTTTGTCCTGATGGGGTTTTGTCCTGGTGGGGTTTTGTCCGAGGGGGTTTTGTCCTGGCGGGGTTTTGTCCTGGTGGGGTTTTGTCCTACACTCAGTGAGGAGTGGGGTCTACATTTCTACGCAAAGAGATAGGGAGAAAAGAGAAAAAACAGTGGAAAAAAGAAATAGGGGGGGGGGGGGGGGTAATACATGGATAAAAATAGATTGTTTTCTTTGCTGGCAATTAGATCGGCTTAAAACTAGAAAAACCGGTTTCGGCACGCGTAATAATATGAACCATAGCTCAAACTCGAGATCGTCCAAACCCGGGTTCAAAACCGTTAGAGCAAATGACCGTGAAGTCGGGATCATCTCGGGTTCAAGCCTAGCTTATCTGAAGTCGAGTTCGGTAACGGTCTACGGCTAAACCCAGGATCGAGTATGCAAGCGGGCATAAGTTTTAAGGGAGCATAACTCTAGAAAAAATCAATGAACCATATAATCCTTCCTACATGAACATCTACTAATTGAGGTGATAACATTGACCAAGTATCATTAATATCCAGCCATAAACTTAGGAGGAGTTGCGTTGACAAGGCTGCAATTTCAATAAGCCCCAGAGACTAAGTTATTAAGGGGCATAACTCAGGCAAAAATCAACGAACCATAAAATCCTTCCTTCATGCACATCTACCAATTGAGGTGATAACATTGACCAAGTTTCAAGAAGATCCAGCCAGAAACTTAGGAGGAGTTGCGTTGACAAGAAAAGTGGACGGACGTACGGACGGATGGACGGAGAAGATAACGCCAATATACGTCCGCCTCCGGCGGCGTATAAAAAATAAGCCACCTACTAGTGTACTTGTTTTGATTTCAAGATATGGGTTATTGAACGCACAACTCGTCTGATGTAGACCTACATATGCGAATATAATCATAACTTTTATTGTTTGTAAGCATACGTATTCAAAACCTTAGCAATGCCTTTCTATATGAGACAGCCAGTTAACCCATTACCACACAGTGACTATTTTTGACTCCCTACAAGATAATGGCTTTGAAAAGCATTGTAGAAAATGAAGAAATTGCTTGTAACAAGCAATTTCTTCATTTCCCACAATTTTTTCTACCCAGAAAGATCAAAGAATGCGAAATTTCATTCAATTCATATTGTCGTCTGCAGCATCTTTGAATTTGGACAAGTCCAAAATTTTGTCGTTTGGTAATGGGTTAAACATAACGACTGGAATCCATCCGTGTGAACATAATATGAATTGAAGATCATTCCTCGTAGGCGTTTGTCACATGTATCAACGTTTCATTTTGTTTTCGTTTAAGTTTCATTAATATCACGGTCATTCCATTTAGGGGTCTTATTTATTTTTTATCTCATCTTTGGTTTTAAAATTTAAAAAGGTATATTCTTATGAAAGGTAATAATATTGTTGTTTAATCCTTTCCCAAACGGCACATTTTGGACTGGTCCAAATTCTAAATGTTGCAGACGACAATTTAAAGTTTTTTTTTTATATCTTTTTATGTTTTGGTAGAAAACATTGTGGGAAACATTGTTTTCCAAAGCCCATTGCTTTACTGGGGTCAAAACGAGTCACTATGTGGTAATGGGTGAATTAACCAAAAGGCCGTTTGACAGCGACATAGTCATGTTTTCCAACTATGCGACGTAGAATAATTTATGATTTCTTTTTCTAAATAGTCGCCTGGAAACCCAGGAATCCCATTACATTATTATACAACTGGAAAATTGATATCATGCATTATTAAAGTTTCGCATGTCTGGATTTATATAAACCGTAAATTGCTTTGAATATCTAATGCACTGCATAAAGGGGCATAGGGTGAAAACGCTGGTTATAGGCATTTTCTTCTTTTGTATAGATTTGGTAGCTCATGCTTGAAAGCATGTCAAAAGCAGAACTGATTTTAGTGTAGGGCCTATGCGCTTGTGGAATCATGTCTCGAATTTTAAAACACGGCTGTCTAATGAAGGTAAATGTGTATGAATACAAGACTTATTATAAGCATTTTGTTCTGACGAACACTTACTATGTTTTTTTTTTCCATTATTGTAAATGGACGAAGAAGAGTTGACGCTTTTCGGTATATACACGGTATATACATGTATGTTATATACTAGATACTATCTAAAAGTAGGCCTAATATAATAATTATATAGTTTATCAAGCATCACATAAATTATACTCTTATTTTCATGTTAAGGAAGTCCACCCAAAATGAGATTCGCGAGACGTCGGAATTATTCGGGCGAAGCCGAAAACATTCGGCGGTGGAAGTTCCCACCGCTGAATGTTTAACGACCGCGCCCGAATAAGTTCGAATACGTAACGACGCCGCCCGAAAAAAAATCCGATGTTATATTAATCTCAAAAGGGCCACATAATGGGTATTCTACCTTAAAACAAAAGTATAGACAAACGAGCAATTGAAGCTCCATTTCAAAGTGTGAAGGAGGCGTTCGTTGAAATACGTATTTTTGTTGTCTTAATTAGTTTCTATTGTTTTTGCAGCTGTTCACGCCTTCTTTTCTCTTCTTTTGTGAAATAAATCTGATGTTTTTGTGTTATTTTGACATGTAATACATTTGATTGAAGCCTTACTTTTTGTCGATCATTTGGTACAAAATTAATTTCGTGTTTTGTTTATTTTACAAGTACCTTATAGTATGATACCCGTGTTCTACGGCTCTGTTTGTCTTATGAAAATACATCACAATACACTAGATAATATTTTCTCCTCAAAATACCATAATTTTCATTGGTATACCGGTATCTTATATGCAGCGAATGCCCTTATTCCAAATCCCAACATGAAATTGAAAATGGAAATCGTTGAAGTACAAATCTATCCTGGTTTCTAAAGCCCCTTAAGTAGCGACATTTTGCCTATTATTGGGATATTTTTCAAAATTTTACAGCTCTAGTTACACAATTTTTTGAAGAAGAAAAAAAAAAACGACTGTATAAAATTTGTAAGTGTACATCCTAACAAATGTCAATAGACTCTGTTTTCAGTGAAATTCGAAATCACCTAACTTTGTTCCTAACGCGTGGGTAAAAGTGCATCAATTTATTCACTTATCCAATGTTACTGTCCATTATTGCACCGCATGAAACCGATCAGCAAAAAAAAAAAAAAAAAAAAAAAAAAAAAAACCAATTACACCCACATACAATCTCCCACTAGAAATCATGCACTTTATCCGTTTAGGCTTCATGCTTTTATATGCATGCTTTGAAACAAACAAAAGCTAATTACATGATAACACTTTTATATCGAATAGCAGAAAGTATCAAATCAGATTGGAAGCCTAGGCAACCACGCATCTAGCATTTGCAAACCCACTCAATAAGTTGCTGAAAGTCATGCACTGATGTCCCCTAGATTAAGCGATTAGTTCAGGGTCCGCAGGGATACGCATTGTTTCATGTAACTAATGGAGCGTCCATTTCACCTACTGTGTCTATTGACAGATTAAGGTAGTATACCCCTAATGACATTCGCGCGACGTCGGAATCATTCGGGCGACATCGAAAACATTCGGTGGTGGAAGTTTCCACCGCCGAATGTTTACGACCGCGCCCCAATAGGTTCGGGTACGTAACGACGAGGTTCGAAAAAAAAACGAATGTTTTATGAATTTCAAAATGGCCACAGAGGGTATTCCGATAAGTTCATGGTCCGCAGGGACATGCATTGTTTCATGTAACTAATGGTCCGTCCATTTTACCTTCTGTGTCTATTGACAGATTAAACTTTTGTTTTGAATGGCAGAAATTATGAAATAGGATTGGATGCACAGGCAACCACGTGTCTAGCAATTGCACACCCACTCAATACACTGTTGAAGGTCTTGCACTGAAATCCCATAGATTAAGCGATAAGTTCAGGGTCCGCAGGGACATGCATTGTTTCATGTAACTAATGGTTCGTCCATTTTTACCTGCTGTATCTATTGACAGGTTAAGGTAGTCTACCCCTAATGACATTCGTGCGACGTCGGAATCATTCGTGTGACATCGAAAACATTCGGCGATGGAAGTTTCCACCGCCGAATGTTTACGACCGCGCCCCCAATAGGTTCGGATACGTAACGACGACGCTCGAAAAAATCTGATATTTATGAATCTCAAAATGACCACATTACGGGTAGTCTACCTTAAGCGATAAGTTCATGGTCCGCAGGGACATGCATTGTTTCATGTAACTAATGGTCCGTCCATTTTACCTTCTGTGTCTATTGACAGATTAAAGCATGGTTGATTGCTATCAAATATTTGGCAACACTATTCTAAAAGGACATTATTTGGTCAACCTACTGCGATTTGAGGGCGCTAAAGTTTGGTATTTTTACGTAGGCTAGAGAATTTTGTGCATGTCGTCACTAACTCGCATAAAGACGGAACTACAGATTGAATATCAATCAAAATTTCAAAAGACACGAACAACTAACAGGCCCTTACCACGGTGGATATCCCACGTGACCTTTGGGAAGTGTTCACGCCGAAAAATCGTCCACTTCATTGATATTTTGTTTAATATCTCAGCTTTTACTCTATGGATTTTGACGAGATAGAGTGCTCCGTACACGCATTTGAAAGATTCCTTCCCATTTCTAACTGACTGTGCACCGAGTCCCATCTATTCGCTTGAATATTTGAAGAAACCATGAAATGCGGTGCAGAGTGAGTTAGACTCGGGAATGGCCCTCTCAAATTATCGTGTGGTGCACTTTACGAGGGCTGTTAATAAATCATCCGGAATGGTTTCATAACCTTTTGAATTATGTACTAATTGTAGTGCTATTCTCCATACTAATACTTTAGAGAATCATGCTTTGGCAACGTAGGGTCACGTTGATCGGGACAACTTAGTCTTTGAGCGGACATGACGTCAGAAAATTCTGTCTTAACCCTTTCCCAAACGGCAAAATTTTAGACTCCTCCAAATTCAAAGATGATGCAGACGACAATTTCAAGTGAATGAAATTTAAAAAAAATTGTCTTTTGGGGTAGAAAACATTGTGGGAAATGAAGAAATTGCTTGTCACAAGCAATTTCTTCATTTCCCACGATGTTTTCCTAAGCCATTACCTTGTAGGGAGTTAAAAAGAGTAATTGTGTGGTAATGGGTTAAACATCTAATATTTACATCTGTTCGATTTATTTGCCACTGCACGATACCCACTTCTCCCACCCATGTAACAAACCGACCATAAATGCTTGATTGTTTCATAGCATTATTGTCGTAAGCGTTCATCATCACAAACATTGTCTCTGATTTTGATTTACCCATCTGCACGCAAAACATTATTGAATACCGCTGCTCAAGCACCTTTATTGCTATCAGCAAAGCAATGTATTCACCTACTGTTATTTACGCATTGACGCATTATGTTAGTCGATGGCGCTACATTTGCCAAGACAAAAGTTAACTCAAAGGTAACGAGCATTTTGGACAACTTTTGATGTTAGTAATACAAAATATGACCGCTTTAAATGCGATTGATCATAAGTCACATTTTTACCAGTTATCAAAAGTTGCCCCGCTCAACGTGACCCTACGTTTCTATAGGGACTGTAGAATGTCCCTTAATGCAAACAACTTAGGTTTCGTTGCAGGATCAAATGCATAATTCTTCAAAGTATTTGTATTGAAATTTTCATCTTAATTGGTGCAAAAGTTAAAAAGTTATGATACTATTCCGGATACTTTACTCGCGTATATCTCGTCAAAATCCGTTGAGTGTATGCTGAGAAATTTAACAAAACATACTCGAAGAGGACGATTTTTCCGTGTGAACGCTAAAGTCACGTGGGTTACCCACCGTGTTTACACAATTAGGTTACTTCATCTAAGACCCCCCCCCCCCCCCCCGAACACAACAGCCTCCAGAAATCGTCCTTGGAGTCATAAAACGCCGCTCAAACGTTTAGTATTTGTTATTTTTAGTAACGATACTCTCAATCCCAAAGCGTTTTGGTAACAATACTCTCGAACCAAAAGCGTTTAAGTAACGATACTCTCGAACCCAAAGCATGACGTCACACGAAATCAACAATGAAACTGGGAACGATTGACTGTAAATCCAATAAAATAACCATCTTACCGGCTATTAACGAATACATTCAATTTCATAGTTTTTGTTCCACTTAAAACTTCGCTTTATCGCTGCATGTTGAATGCACGTGGTCTTTATCGCTGTATATTGAATGCACGTGCGTCGTCATTGTTTTCTCCACATATTTAAAGAGCCTCGTTTTGATAATGTCGATTTGTGACTATTTTTAGTAACAATTTTCATGTCTACAATGTTGATTTCCCATAAACCCATTTTTTGCCTCCGGAAGTTTGCTCTGCGGGTACAGACTAACACATAAGTGAAAGGACCTAATTGCTAATAATTATGTTCGTTGTTTCGGCAAATGATCAGAAAAATAAAAGAAAGATAGCATCAGAGGATAAAATGCTGTATGACTGGTGCGATATTATTTGAAGCATAGCCTGGCCTTGGGTCAACATGCATCAAATGATTAATGCAGGCGTGAGGTCCCCAGGGCTATGCAATGTTTCATATAACTAATAGGTTTCCATTTTACCCACTCTTTATATGCATAGTCGATATCTATCATACTCGATAAGCATCGCTATGAAATATTGTTCGTTTAGCAAATACGGGTAACTGGTCCATTGACTTTTGAATAGTCTTAATATATAATATTATTAATTTGTATAATACTGTGGATACTCGACTGTACCATTCAGAATGTCAAAGATCTCATTTGAGATACGAATAAACATTCTTGCACATTTTCATTATTCCGTCGCTTTCCATCGATAAATTAAAGAGATTCACAGTTAAATTCGTCGAAAGTGCAGGAATGTCAAGACAAACGTCCCATTCTGCAGCCATTTTTACCACCGCCACCACACAAAACACCTTGATCAAGCATTTTCTCTGTAATTATGGTGCCTTTGTAAATGTCCTATTTCTTCCTACTTTCGCTATGTTAAGGTAAATTAAAACGTAAATGTACAGGATATCATGTTACCATGGAGACCATACTGAGTTTTTATATTTTCCCATTTAGATCATAACTAGATAAACTGTATGATTGAAAAAGTCCGCTAATGACAAATTGCGTATTAATTTCATAATTAGTGAAAACAATGTAATCGAGAGTGGGTTGCCTGTTTGAATGAAAAGCCAGAATTAAACAATTTCCCAGACAAGTCCAGGCTTTGGTGCCCCTAGTGGAAATCCGTTTTGAAAATTTTGATGAAAAAGAAGAAATTTTTAATAATCAAAATTTGCTTCTTTTTACTCAATGTTATTTATTTGATTACATCAATAATTTTCGTCTGCAACTCTTTAACTTGTAGCATTATATAGTTTCATCGCACGGGAACGGGTTGAGAGATGAAATTCATCCGTTGTAAATGCTCGGCAATTGGGAGATACTGGAAGTTCCCAGAACAAATACGGAATTAAAAATATTTCGAACCTCTCTTCAAAAATAAAAGAAAGGAAACTAAGGTCAATCCAATAGACCAGTAAAAGGAAATTGGCATGGAAAGATATTTCCATTGGTCTGAAATAAACATCCAAACGCACGAGCGAATTGAATAATTTTGGAATTTCATTCTTGCCTTATGGTCTAAAACTATATAAAAAAGAATGTGATTTTAATCAGACGTTTTACGTTCAATCGTACACATTTATGTTTTTACATTCGCATGTGCTCAATTAATCAGACACGTCAAATTACAGTGTTCCCAGCACTTTGATTGTAGTTGTTTTTCGTGAGCGGTTATTTCTTATTTCAAAAGTATAACGAAGGTATACTTAATTTGTAGCCACATGGCTTGATTAAATTACAATATTCTACGTTTATTTTCGACGGAGTTCCGTTTGTACGTAACATAATCAGGTCTCTCAATTTTGACATGGAATTTCAATTACATCTTAATTGCCGTTTTCGTGTTCAATTATTTTGACAAGAAATCATTTACGCATTATCCTGTACGAGGAATGTTTGGTTCATGATGCAGAATTTATTGCTGAACATATCGTCGCTTTTCAACAAAAAACATCGTAACTGCAGCTTGTTTTAAGCTGCAGTTACGATGTATTTGCTGAAAAGAGAAAAAATAAATCCATGGTAAACATGGCATACTTTCATTTTTTGCAGATTTTCCATGGGCGGATCTAGCACTGACCGAAAATTAAATTTTGACCACATAAATTTAGTGTTACGTTACATCTTTATTGCATGTTTAGCCATAATTTGAGCTTGGATACACCCCCCCCCTTTAGAAAAAAATCTTGGGATTGCCCCCCCCCCCCCCCCCCCCCCCCTGGAATAAATTCCTGGATCCGCCCTTATCTTCAATAAATTTGTGAAATTGCATACTGAAAACGGACTGTCAGTCCTGTATCAAAAACAATTTGATAACATTTTGTATCATTGACTTGTTTCCTTTTTTAACAACTTGTATGAATCAAATGAGATAAACAAACATGAGCTGTTCAATTATGAAAGCGGATAGGGATTGCAAAACATACAAAATTGATTAAGGTAGTCCATCCCTAATGACATTCGCGTGACGTCGGAATAATTCGGGCGACGTCGTAAACATTTGGCGGTGGAACTTTCCACCGACGAATGTTTACGGCGTCGTCCGAAAATGTTCGGATAAATTACGATATTTAAAGACGTAACACGAAAAATCCCGATGTCGGGTCAATTTCACAAGGGGTTGACTACCGTAAGACAAGATTATCTCCAAACAAAGCACATTAATGTTGAAACAGGAAGAAAATGCCCATTTTATCATTTTCTCCTTTCTTCTAAAAAAGTATTTTACAGAGGTTTTATATTGTGGACATTATAACCTGGACTTGTTTGGAAAGCTTTAACCCTTTCCCAAACAAGATCTAGTTTTGACTTCCCCACAAGAAAAGACTTGGGAAAATATTGAGACAAACGAAGAAACTGCTGATAAACAGCAGTTTCTCCTTTTGCCTGAATATTTTCTGTGCAATATTTTACACAAATCTTCTCGCTTTCAACATTTCTTTTGTCATTTGTAGCACTTTTCAAATTGGACTACCATATAATTTTGCAGTTTGGGAAGGGGTTAAATAATCCATACCTGCATGTCCCAGGTGACATAAAAATTATTTGAACTTGATGTTCCGTCGATAACCTCTGATCAAAGATCTCAAAGGACAAAAGTAACATTGGTAACATTCAAAAATGTCGTAACTACAGCTTAGATAAGTTGTATTTACGACGTTTTTAACGTAACTTATATTCTATGAATCATATTGTTGGTCAGTGATCAATGAAACCATTCCAACATAATAACGTCGCTTTTCAACAAAAACCACGTAACTGCAGCTTGTTTTAAGCTGCAGTTACGAGCTTTTTGTTGAAAAGCAGCGATAACTATTTTGCACCCTCATGGTAAAGGCTTAGAAAAAACATTGTCGAACATGAAGAAATTGCATATGATGCGCAATTTCTTCATTCTAGACAGTGTTTTCTACCCAGAAGGATCATAATTATTTGTAGAATTTTATGAACATTAATTCTTTGATTTCAGACCAGTTTTAAGAAATTCCACCCCTAATGAGATTCGTGCGACGTCGGACTTTTTTGGGCGACGTCGAAAACATTTTGCGGTGGAACTTTCCACCGCCGAATGTTTACGACCTCGCCCGAATAGGTTTGGCTACGTAACGACGACGCTCGAAAAAAGTCGATGTTTTATGAATCTAAAAATGGCAACATTATGGGTATTCTACCTTAAATTTTGCCATGTGTAAAAGGCTTAACAACTAAGCGTGACAGTTTCTGTAGTATTATTCCGATTCTCGATCCCATTAAAAATGTTGCATAACGCTAGATTACGGCTCCGTAAGGATGTTGAGGTAGTACTGACGAGAAAACGACTTGAATCCATGGTAAGGTGCCCCAGTTGCCGCGATGCATCAATGACCATAGCAATTGAAAGAGGCGTCGAAACCCCATTCAATCAACATTTTAAACATATGCAGAATGAACAGGATTTTGGAATAGTGTTGTTTGCGAGGTTATGACTGGGATGTAAAGATATAGCATAATGTATATATATAATTTACAGAAGCAGTTTTTCCTACTTTTAACTTCTGTCTTATACCCGGTATGTATAGGCTATTCTATATTCAAAAGCAAAAGTCAGGAAACTTCTAATCTACCATTTACGACAGAGAAAAGCCTTTAATATCTCAGTATAGTCATCCCAAGAGTCATCTAACCCTTTCGTAAAAAAGTCTACAGTTTTAGAGCTTTACAATAATATGAAAACCATGCTAGATTACAAAATGTTCATTGCAGAGATTTTGAAAAATCCTCGAATCTGAAAGCATTTAGGGAAAAGAAGAAAATGCTTTCTATTCTCTCAATGTTTCAGATTATCTTTCATTATTACACAGTAAAATACAGGGTTTGCTTGGGATAGGGTAAACAATTTTATGACAAGAACCATATGACACCAGAGCGACGAAATGTCATGTTGCTATGGCAACTTTTTGAAATTTCAACCGACGGTTTTCAGGTATATTTGATTATAGGTCCAGGAATATTGATTTAATCTTTTCCTCGACATGCTTTCATTTAAAGTGACATTTCACAGATATTTTTTTCATAATTTTTGCTTTTAATTTCATCTGAAAAATCATGATTATTTTCTTAAGAAAATTCTGAAAATTTCAAGCCAGAATATTGCACCGTTTACGAGAAATATATATTTTTGTGTTGAAATTAAACAATTTGATGTGGACAACAGTTCGGATTTATATGGCATTTGTCATTTCTGTCTCAACTTTAAAGGTGCATCTTTCGCTTATAAGCAACAACTTCAGAAAACTGCATTTATATGTATAAATTATAATACATGTATCCAATCTTGGCATTAAGACATACTTTTAGAAAATAAAATCGGAATGTTATGTCTCTTTAAAAAGTTCGTAAAACAATAATGACGATGTAAGATGAGTTGGGTTTTTTTTAAATAAAAACAAAATGACTGACAATTACATGGCGAAGAAAAGAAATCAGCATTTAGTCCTTCCTTCTTTATCAGGTCAGAGCGATTCAATACTTTCATAGTTCTTTTATTTTTTGTTCAGTAGTGTAACATTTTTTTGCGTCACATCAGAATATAAATTAGTAGTAATTCGTCGTTTAAAGACCTTTTCCAATCGTCAAAATTTTAAGGTTTACCAACATCGAATCTGTTGTAGATGGCAAGAATGATGTTAATAGAGAAGAAATATGATTGGAGTACAATATAGCCCAGAAAATATTGAGACGAAAGAAGAAAATGTTGGTCATCAATGTTTTTTCTATGTAATTCATATTCTCAATGTTTTCACATGTCTTTTCTATTTAATGCGTCAAAACAGGTCCCCGGTTTGGAAATGGTTATTGTTAAAAAATAGAGGGAAAATAAGGACAAAGTTTCTCTAGTGCAGTATCATTAATTTTACGTCTACAATTACGATATTTACAGACCAAATTAAGCACTGTACTGACTTTGATATTCTAAACTTCAATTTTCCAATTTTTATGTCATCGGGTTAAACACTAGTTCTTATATGTCAATGATATCTTTTTTGTTTCAGGAAAAAATCAGAATCATTATTGGTTTTACTTTCAGTCGTTTAGGCTTCTTGTTAATTTTTCAACAATTTCGTTTCTGAGAAACTATTAAAGGGAACCACGCTATATATTTCAGGGTTCAGAACAGCATAGGGGTAGTCAGGGTTTGCAGCATTGCGGGGTGCTTTGCTTATCTAGGGTAAAAAAGAAAGCAATTTTAGCGCTAGTAACAAGCGTTTTGCTATGTTTTACAGCTCGGTTTCCACAAATGGTACTATAGATAGAAAGCAAAGGTATGTAAAGTTAGAAATATACTTGAAATAACCTTCATTCGAATTTTCTAAAGCAAAATACAGCTTGACGAACCCATACGATATTTCTTGAAATATTATTATATACCTAATTGTATGTCTGTCAACCTAGCATGGGTCCCTTTAATTTACATTGGTAAAACCATATGTATGCCATATCTAAACACTTATTGCCGGGTTCCTGTATTGAAATAGAATTATGCAAATCCTGAAACTGACTACGATAAAGTAATGGCAAAAATATGCGTTAGCTACAATAAACAATCTTAAATGTCTGACAGAATAGATCTCTGCTGGAAATATTGCTAGGAAATATGATATAATCGCCTCTTATCTTCAGCATTAGTAAACACATTTATCATTTTCAAGTGGGCTACTTATAGCGTTTTAGGTGCATTGTTTTCCTTACTCATTTACGAAACATCAAAATATAGACGACAAGAAATTGTCTCGGAAGCAGAATACATTTTTTTTCAAATGGAAGTCACTTATGGGAAATAGAAACTGCTGTTTCTGCTTTACTTGCTATCAATGCTTTCCAACCATATTATTTATTAGCAATATAAAAAACAGTAATTATTGAGGAAAGGCTTAATGGTGCAGTATATGTCATCCTCTTATCTCCAACGGGAATACATTGTTCTTCTTCTACTGATAATCGATGTGAAAAGGCCAACAACTGTCATGGTTTTGCTATCATGGCGGCACTATTTAAGGAAAGGACATCTATTTCTATTAACTTATGGAGGTGAAGAAGAGCGAAATAATTATATCGTACTGTAGGAGAACGCGGAGCTGTTTCGTCAAAAACGATTGCCACACCCATTGCTAAACTAGATAATGTCTTTAACGGTCGTGATGTTTATGACTTGGAAGAACATTGAGGAAAAAAGAAAATGCTGTTTTCATAAGGTTTTCCTGTTGTTTCAATATTTTCTGTCCTATATTTTAAAACAGCTCGTTTCTGTCAGCATCAATTATGTCGTCTGCTTTGAACAGCCCTAATATTTTGTCGTTTGTACAATGAATAATCATACACGGATGCTAGCACAACAACGCAATTGTGTTTCTGTCATTCTGTTTCATTTGCTCATATCATAAATATCTTTTCTTCTAAATGGAAGAAAAGGTTCCTTAAATTGTAATGTGTAGTGAAAATGAATTATTCAAGAGCCAATATCTGGAAAGAATGCCCTTAATGAAAATATAGCATTTGAAATTAGCATGGATCTTGACCAGCCTGTGCATACGCACAGTCTAAACAAGATCCATGCGGTTCTCCAATAGCTTCTTGCGACCCGTAACAACTCAACTGAGCAGTATGGATATTGATCAGATTGCATTTTACACAGGCTGATCATGATTCATAGAATTCCCAAGTGCTATAAAGGACCTTTTTCCAGATCCTGGCTTTTACCAATTTGTACAAATGCAACGTTTCGAATCTGTACTATCAGTGGGTGAATCTCAAACGTATATCGTCGCTTTTCAACGAAAAACTCGTATCTACAGCTTTGAACAAGCTGTAGATACGAGGTTTTTGTTGAAAAGCAGCTATATTTTGACAAGTATTAGATAAGCTGCAGAGTTATATTCCAGTGATTCAACAAAATGCACATATCGTCGCTTTCAATGAAAGAAACTCATATCTACAACTTTAAACAAGCTGTAGATATGAGTTTTTTTCATAAAAGCAGCGATATATGTGTTGTATGAGTATCAAAAGAGCTTTTTAACAACGCCCTCCGTCGTTGATAATCGTAATTCTTTATTATCAATCCCATGATGTGCAATGCCCACCATGTAAGAATGACTCTATACTTCAAGCCCTGTCAAAGCTTAGTTGTAGTGCACAATTGATTGGGTGTTTTGATTTATTTGAAAATCTAAAAGTTGTCTTATCATCAAGATGATTACACAGGAAACCCTGGAATTTTTAGATTTTAAATTCGTGTACACAGAAAGGTCATCATTATAGAGTAACGTGTCGTTTTTGCACATTAATGTGAAAAAGAATGAGACGCGACGATTCTGCCTATGTAAACTTAATTAGCTGGTAAATCTCATTAAAATTCCTAGTAACTTATCTTGGTCAATACAGGAGATGAGACGATTCAAATGAGAACCCACAGCATATGGTTTGGATTTGAAATGATAAAAATAGAATGCCTTAAGCCCCGCTTATTTGTTGATCTGATATTGCTAACGAAGTATAAGATGAACAAATATTATCTTGTCCGGTGAATCATAAAAAACAACAATCCGACTTTCCGTGGGCTTACTTATATAGTGCGTAGTAGTATGAAGAGAAATAAAGAATAAAAGTGAGCAATAAAAACGTCCTCATGGATTACACTAAACTACGCAGACGTCCTGTTACAGATTCCTTAATGTTCATAATTGGAATTTATGACAATTGCTTCGTCCGATTATTTAAGAAAAGATCATATTGGTCAGTGTATTGCGGGAATAATTCATAACAAAAACTGGTATAATACGTTCAAAGTTAAACGAGAATAGTTTACGGTTGTTTTGGTTTATTTTTAGGTAGAATTACTACCTTTACCTAGGTAAAATTAAAGCAAGACAACCGTATCTATTCTCGTTTAATTGTGAATCTATAATATTATGCTGACAATTGTCTAAATCTTCCAAAAAAATAACACAATAAAAGCTTAATCTGTATTAAGGGCATTATTTGTTAACCATTAATCTTTAATGACAAAAATCATAAGTTAAAGATGTTCTTTAGCAGATGTCGGTAGTATGACCTAAGATTAAGATTTCGTTGCAGTCCCGTGCGACATTTGAGTTAACATTTACAATTGCAAATCCATATATATTCTTTCCGCAAAAATATATTAAATGGTAGAACTGGCTTTATGCGCAGAAATGATTTACTATTGCTTAATCCAAAAGGTATTTAAAGGTAATTAGTTTTACTTGACCGACCACCCTGGATGTCGACCAAATTGGTGCAAATTATTTCCGCGAATTTGGTGATTATAGCGTCATTTATCAATAACATTGATCCAATATCAGTTTGACCGGGTCAGAACAGGTCAGATATCACTTATCTGATACCGCGGTGTTTTGTACATAGATATATCAAGATAAAGCTCGAGTTATGTACAAGAAAACATAAAACTCCACTATACTTGACGATAGAAATAAGGAATACATTATTAAGAAATCGATAGGAAAATAAAAAATACCATAGTAACGTTTACCGTATTAAAGATATCAAGAAAAGAAATCAAACAAGTCATATGGTATAGAGAAAACAATGATGAGTGAATTTCTTATAAACGTTTACACAAACGCTGGTTTGTGCTCTACAGAGACTTAAATCATAGCCAGAGTAAGGTTTTGTCAGATTACGGTAAATGAACATTCTTAATAAAAGTGCCGTTAATTTGGTATTCAATTGTTTAGATGTATCGGGTTGAATTACACATGTTTTCTAGACTGAGATTCTATAAGATTCACCATTTGTCTGAAAAGAACCTGGTATTTCCCATAAATAACTGATAACCCAGGCAGTCCGATTCAAAATTGAAAACGAATGTTTTCTCAGAGATACATAGATAGAACTTAATATTTTCTCTTAGCTCAGCTTCAGCCGTTTCTAGTGTCATTCGACACGTAGATAGAAAGTTCACATTTTGTATATATTTGGTAGCTAAAACAGACGTTTTATACAAACAGCAATTATGTTATGGATTCAAGATGAAAGCATTAAGTTTGTTATGAAAATATTCCTGTTTGTTGTAGATAATAGGCCGACAATTATTTGATATTATTCTTAATGATAAACACACTAGAGGCTTTGAATAGACCACGCGTCTCAAATCGACCGCCCTACTTAATCTTGAGGAGTTCCAAAACATGGTTAATAGGTACTGAGATCACAGGCTTTATCACTTCTCGATGGTTGCCAGAATAGAAATATTCGGATATGGTTAACAAGTCCTGGTTTTTATTAACTTAGCTTGTTTCGAAATTGCGGCGTGTTATGCAGTTAAATGGAAAATAACAAACTTCACGAAATACTTTAACATTTTACAGGACAGTAGGACTGATAAAATTAAAACGTTTTCAGACCATGTTATACAAGGCTGTTCGCTAAACTTCCCCTGCCATGATGCCATAATGCCTATAAAAATACATGTATAATTTCACATAATATTTTTCAATTGAATGTCTGCGTTAACCCATTACCAAACGACAAAATTTTGGACTGTTCCAATTTGAAATGTGTTGCAGACGACAATTTCAAGTGCTGGAAATATTATATTTTTATGTGTTTTTGTTTAGGAAAACATCGTGGGAAATGAAGAAATTGCTTTTCACAAACAACTTCTTCATTTTCCACAATGTTTTCCAAATCAATTTTCTCTAGGGGCGTCAAAAGGTGCCAATGTTTGGTAATGGGTTAAAGAAAACGTTTCATAAGATTTTTAAACGCTGTCTTTATTTCAGGTCTTGAAACTTTTATATCTCATCATTTTAGAAATATTGATATGCTGATATATATCTTTTTTCAATTGCATTTGAAATGGATTACTAACACTTATGGATTTCTTGTACTGTATCAAAATCAACAAAATGTTATGTTAAAGAATGAAAACAGACTTCTCCTCTTGTCTTCATGCTTTGTATTTTAAGCTCATAAACTATTTTCCTAGATCAAGATTATGCAAAACCTCTTTCTCACAAAGATTTCGAACTGAGGATATTTTGCAATCTAAATGAAAATTATCGGTATGAAATTACAAATTACTTTTTCAGTCAAGAAGGCCTTCATGCATAATAGATAAATGCAATCTAAATGCAGTGTATTTGTAAATCAAATCTACATGTACACTTCAAGTAGTCTTGTCGCTCAGGACGATTACACTTGGAACCCCCCCCCCCCCCAAAGCATTTGTGAGTTTAATCCATTATAAACGTAAGTAAGAAATCTGTAATTCTGGTTTTCAAATTCAAATGCTTCATTCATAGTATTTATAGGCCTTTGGCCTGTCATACATATCATGTTTACAAAATACAAAGGAGATAAACGAACTTTGTCATGATAAGAGACCCCTCCCCCCAAAAAAGTCCACAGACCTGAATTATCGAGTATATTTGAAATGGAGTAAAAGATGAACAGATATTATCTTTTCCGGTGAATGATAAAAGCTAACAATCCGACTTTCCCTGGGTTTAATTATCGTGCGCAGAAGAAAAGAAAGAGAAATAAAGAATGAAAGTTGGCAATAAAAACGTCCTCATGGATTACACTAAACTTCGCAGACATCCTGTTACAATTTCGTTATTATTCATAATTGGAATTTACGAGCAATTACTTCACCAAATTATTCAAGAAAAGATCTCATTCATCGGGTAATTCCGAGAAAAAAAAACTGATATCATTTTGACCGCTGTGTTAAATCATTCAATAACATGATAACAGCGATCTAAGCAAATGAACCTGTTTCTAAAGGACAATTTGTAAACCATTTATCTTTGTTGTCAATATTCATAACCTACAGATACTCTTAAGCAGATTCCTGTTGGCAATGGCCATTATTGATTCATAGAGCAATTTTCAGAAATGAATTTATCAGTACTTTTTTCATCTGCTAAAAGTTAAATTTTAAATGATAAACATTGGTTATACGCAGAAAAATCTTCGAAATGCTTAATTCCAGAAAACGACGAATGTGACTATTTCCACTTAATCAACCAATCTGGTTGTCGCCCAAATTGGTGTAAACCATTTCCGCGAATTTTATAATGATATCATCATTTATCAATTGAATTGATCTATTTTCAGCTTGACCGGGTCAGAACATACCAGAGAAACGGATATCTGATACAGTTGGGCTTTGTACATAGATAATTATATGACAAGATAAAGTGCGAGCTATGTACCAGAAAACATAAAAAGCCACTAAACGTGTCGAGGGAAATTCATTACGGACCAGAAAACGAGACAACAGAAAATGGTAAGTTGCAGTAGGAAAATCATTTACGATATCTTGGAATACACCACAGAA
This sequence comes from Fragum sueziense, assembly GCA_963680895.1. Lineage (NCBI taxonomy): Eukaryota > Metazoa > Mollusca > Bivalvia > Cardiida > Cardiidae > Fragum > Fragum sueziense. Next base: position 15,657,169 of record OY804593.1, read on the forward strand.
CAAAAAGGAACTACTTTAAACAGCTCCTCTATTTGTTTCTTTTATTCAAAACTTATTTAACGTTCAACAAATGCTTTCATTTATCAACATGTTTAGGGTTGACCATACTACAGGACTATGAGAATCAAGGTGTCTGGTTAAACCATAGCTGTTGAGCAACGTGTTATTATAGTATCACATACCTTGCATCGATACATTTTCAAACATAGATGTTTCCATCACGTGTATGTTTGGTGGACAAACAGTTGATCACAGACATGCTTGAAGGACAATGATTTCATTATGCATTGAAGATGAAGCATCATGTTTATTTTGAAAACATCTCTGTTTGTTGTAGATAAAAGCCCAATGTTTATTCGATACAACTCAGGATAATTGACATGGCAAATTATTTCTAGCTAATCGATAGGGATGCTCTGCCAGGTCATTATCGTGGGCTGTATCGCTCTGACTAGTAAACACAATAGAGACCATACATAAGTAAATATCATAGACCATGTGCCTCAAATCGACCATTCTACGAAACCATTTCCCAAACATTGAGGTTATGTAGCTCTGTATATATATAAAGCCTACATCTACAGTTGTCGCCACATCGTATGGCACGTGTTTATGTTTTACGTTCAATTACATTTGAACAAAACATAAACATTGTGCCATACGATATGTGGCGACAACTGTAGGAAGGAGAATACTTCCATTATGCATTGTTGATAAAGCATCGTGTTTATTATGAAAACATCACTGTTTATTAAAGATAATAGCCAAAATGTTTATTTGATATCGTTGCGTACAGTAAACACACTAGAGACCATACATTAATAAATATCATAGACCACGCGCCCCCAATCAACCGCTCTACTTAATTCTTTACCAGACGTTACAATTTGATACAAGTCAAAATTCAGATGTGTTGCAAATGGACTTTATTCCCATTCTTTTTTAGACCCTGTATCAGAAGGTCGGGGCATATTGTTTTACCGTTGCCCGTATATCCGTCTGTCTGTCTTTCAGTCCGAAACTTAACGTGAAAACTTAACAATGGCATTTTCTCTTAAAGTATTCCACTTACAAAGCTCAAATTTGGTATGCAACCTTCTTTGAATTATATATATATGCACAATGCAATATGACTTTCCTCAAGGTCATCCTTTAACCCTAATCAACCCTTAACATGAAAACTTTACGTGAAAACTTAAAATAAAAACTGTACAATGTCCTTTCTCCAAAAGTGTTCCACATATAAAGCTCAATTTTGGTAACAAGCGTAACGTGAAAACTTAACATTGGCCTTTCCTCCAAATATTTTCTAGAATGTGGTATGTAACCTTCTTTCAACGATATCTAGTTAGAAGGTCAATGTCATCCATGTAGGTCAAGGTCAAATATCAATTAAGGTAATAATTTTAGGAAAATAGTCATTCGGGGGCATTTTTGTTTCACAAACACATCTTGTGTGGGGACAGAAATCATTGTAGGAGTTAAAGAAATTGCCTGTCACAAGCAATTTCTTTATTTTCCACAAGTTTCCACAAGTTTTCCAAAGTTGTTTTAGGACTCAAAACAGTCAATGTGAAGGAATAGATTAACCTTAATAAGTTCTGCGGAAACCCTAAAATTTACTTTTATTAGCTCACCTGAGCACAAAGTGCTCAAGGTGAGCTATTGTGATCACTTTTTGTCCGTCGTCTGTCCGTCTGTCCGTCCGTCCGTCCGTCCACAATTTCGTGTTTACACTCTAGCATCTACAAATATAAGCCAATCTTGACTTAGCTTGGTCAAAACATGTATGGCCATAAGATCTCGGATGAGTTCGATTATGGGTCAGATCGAACTTGAAAGTCAGGAGTCATCTGCCCTTGAATGCGAAAAATACCTAGTTTTGACATTGTTTACACTCTAGCATCTACAAATATTGATCAATCAAGACAAATCTTGGACATAACGTTGCAGACCATCTCGGATGAGTTCGATTTTCAGTCTGATCTGACCAAAAAGACGAGAGTTATGTGCCCTTGAATTCGACAAAATTGCCATTTTCGGCTGTTTTCGTCCTTGTTTACACTCTAGAATCTACAATTATTGATCAATCAAGCCAAAACTTGGACACAATGTTGGGGACCATGAGATCTCGTATGAGTTTGATTTTTAGTTTGATCTGATCAGAAAGTCGAAAGTTACTTGCCCTTGAATTTGACCAAATTGTCATTTTCGACTGTTTTCCACCTTGTTTACACTCTAGAATCTACAATTATCAATCAATCAAGCCAAAACTTGGACACAATATTGCGAATCATATGATCTGGGATGAGATTGATTTTCAGTCCTATCTAATTAGAAGGTCGAGAGTTATGAGCCCTTGAATTTGACAAAATTGCCGTTTTTGACTGTTTTTGGCCTTATTTACACTCTACAATTTATGACCAATCAAGACAAATCTTGGACACAAGTTTGGAGACCATAAGATCTCAAATGAGTTTGGTTCTCAGTCTGATCTGACCAGAAAGATGAGAGTTATGTGCCCTTGAATTTGATAAAATTGCATTTTTGGCTGTTTTTTACGTTGTTTACAATTATTTATCATTTAAAACAAAACTTGAACACAATATTGGAGACCATAAGATCTTGGATGAGTGTGAGTTTCAGTGTGATCTTATCTAAAAGTCGAGAGTTATGTGCCCTTGAATTTGACAAAATTGCTGTTTTCGGCTGTTTTTGACATTGTTTACACTCTAGAATCTACAATTATTGACCAATCAAGACAAATCTTAGACACAATGTTGGGTATCATAAGATCTCAGATGAAATTTAATTTCAGCCTGATCTGACTAAAAAGTCGAGAGATATGTGCCCTTGAATTTGATAAAATTGCCGTTTTCGGCCGTTTTCGACTGTTTTCGACCTTGTTTATACTCTAGAATCTACAATTATTGATCAATCAAGACAAAACTAAGACACAACATTGGGGATCATAAGATCTGGAATGAGTTTGATTTTCAGTCTGATCTGATCAAAAAGACGAGAGTTATGTGCCCTTGAATTTGGCAAAATTGCTGGTTTTGGCTGTTTTCGACCTTGTTTATACTCCAGAATCTACAATTGTTTATCAAACAAGACAAATCTTTGACACAATGTTGAGCACCGTAAGATCTTGGATGAGTTCGATTTTCACAACGTTATTGACCATAAGTTCGGTTTCAGTCTAAAAGTCATAAATATTTATTGAATTGAACAAAAGTGTTGCTCATATCATTTTGGTTCAGGTGAGCGATATAGGACCATCATGGTCCTCTTGTTTGATTTCCAAAAAAAAGTTTTGATTTTATTTATCTATTTGAATTGTTTATAAACAAAGTAGGTTTGAAAGTTAAAGTTTGCTGAATTGAATAACCATAATTTAAAATTGGTATATCAGAATGCCGCTTTACCGATAATTCCACGGTGATATTTTTTTTTTAAAAAGGGGCATCAATGTTTCGACAAAATATTCTGTTTAATAAATCAAATAATTTTGTTCGTCGTGTTTTGCTTTGTTCAAAGGTTGTTTTCTTTGATTTGCAAACACTGTCATGCAGCGAATCCCAACAGAGGAAAAGCTGCAATTCAAATCAAATTTATCGGTATGTTCTAAATTACATGTTAATTTTTGTTCAGCAGATGCATTTTAGATTGATTATACACTCTTCCAAAAGTCAAAATAATTAGTTAAGCGATTTGATGATATTATAATGTAACTCAATGTGGCAGTTGAAAACTAATTTGTTTGTATAAAAACGGTTCTGCATAATATTATGTTTTATTTAAACAAAATAGTTTAAACGCATTGTCAACGTATCTTCTTTTGTAACCAACCGGAGATACTAATTCAATGATAAGTTATTTTGTTTTTGAAATTCCTTAGATTATAATGACAATGTGCCGTTCAAGTCTCGAGGGGGTTCAAAAGGTTCTTATACTTTTTGCACCACTGTAATTGGATATTCGCAGATGGTGGTATCATTTTTTACAATACAGTTGAACTGACATTTTCTTCAGACCATACATTGATTAACGATGTTACTGAAACGTGACATGGGTGTTTAGAGAATTATTTTCAAAGAATCTCTTGTTGAAATATTGTATTGAAAATGTATATAATGGGTGAAGATTCGTCTTTTGAAAAAATAAAGCACATCATTAAAGATTTTAAACAGGGACTTGGGGATAAGGGAGAGCTTCTTTGGATAAGGAATGACCACTGTAATAACTTATAACCTGGTTAAACCATGAGGTCCTTTTATGTTGTTCAGAGACTGTACATTTTTTTATTCATTGAACGTTCGTTGTAACAAATCTGGAAGATGTGTCTGTCTCGATATACGATGCAGCTCCTTTTAACATGCACTTATTCTTGCTCTTGTAATTAAGATATTAGTTAATATATCAAAGGGGTAAAGGCGTCTTTCCTCATACGTTTCTTGGCATAATGAAATGCATGTCATTGTAATATCAAATAAGCGTTCTAGCGTTTGAAGTTAAAACAAATCAAGTTTCTTTTCTTTTTTATTTTTCTTGTTTCTGTCATTTATCATTACAACTGTCAGCCAGAGCTTGGTAGACAAACAAGAAGTGTTACATGTACATATAAAATATAAGTCTATCGAGTATAGCGGGGATCTGAAAAAGTCATGATGGTATATAAGACGAACATTGATCTAGATGCGTGCGTCTTTTTATACACACAGTCTGATCAAGTTTCACACTGTTCCCTCTAAAGATTCTTCATAATCAGAAGAAACTCTCGGAAGGCAGATCAGACTGCATCCAGGTACAAACTGATATTAAAACATTGAGTTATACTATGCCAATAGTTTTTAAAATCAATGTTCAATTTAGACAAATGACGGATCTAGAAAGGGGGGTGGGGGTGGGGAGTCTGGACCCCCCCCCTGGCATTGACCGAAAATTAAATTTTGACAATATGAATTAAGTGTAACGTTACATATTTATTACATTTTAAGCCATAATTTGGGCTTGGACCCCCCCCCCCCCCCCCCCCTGAAAAAAATCTTGGGCTTGGACCCCCCCCCCCCCCCCCTGGAAAAAAATCCTGGATCCGCCCTTGAATGTCATGTATTCATTATAAATGAATTAAATAGCAGCCTCGTAGAATGACCGGCCTTTATCTGAAGTCGGAAATAAACAAAGACAACGTCAAATTAACTTTCACAGACAGGAAATTCTCGAGACATTTTGATTGGTGATTAACCTTTGGAAGTTTTTGTGACTTTATCAGTTATAACCTTTCACTAACAGAACGTCAAAGGTCTGTCACACATAGAAAGTAGCAATGTAAAGTTATTTTTCTGACTTCACGGTCTTAATATTCCTTATTTTAGGTCACCTGACCGAGTCATGGTGACCTATTGCGACCGTGTTTCGTCCGTCGTCGTGCGTCGTCCGTCGTGCGTTAACTTTTAACATTTTCGACTTCTTCTTAAGAATCATTGGACGGATTGCAACCAAATTTGGCAGGGAGCATCCCCATGGAAAGCCGCTTCAGATTTACGAATCATGGAGTTATCTCCCTTTGGGGCCCCATAAGGGGCCAAAAGGGGTTAAATAGGGTACATCTTAAAAAACCTTGTACTCGTGAATCGGCTGATGGATTGGATTCACATTTGGTATTTAGAGTCTTTAGGGCAAGGACAACAAAGTTTGTACAAGAGAAAGAATCCGTCCAGAAATGGCCGTGCTGGGAAGGGAGGGGGGTTTTGGGTCGCGTTATTAGTTAACTTAACATTTTCGACTTCTTATTAAGAACCATTGGACGTATTTCAACCAAACTTGGCAGGAAGCATCCTAACAGGAAGTCGCCTCAGATATTGTACAAATCATGGAGTTATCTCCCTTTGGGGTCCCAAAAGGGCCAAAAAAGGGGGTAAATTTGGTACATCTTAAAAAAATCTTATACTCATGAACCGGCTGTTGCATTGGATACACATTTGGAAGTTAAAGTCTTTAGGGCAAGGACTACAAAGTTTGTACAAGAGAAAAAATCCGTCAATAAATGACCATGCTGGGGATGGGGGATGGGAGGGGTTCGCGTTATTACTTAACTTTGAACATTTTCTACTTCTTTTTGAGAACCATTGGACAGATTTCTACCAAACTTGGCAGAAAGCATACCAATGGGAAGCCGCTTCAGATTTTTACAAATCATGGAGTTATCGCCCTCTGGGGTCCCAAAAGGGGGTAAATTGGGTACATATTAAGAAATGTTCTATTGTTGGATTGAATTCACTTTTGGTATTTGAGTATTTAAAAATAAGTTTGTACAAGAGAAAAAAAGACTGTCAAGAAATGGTGGTGCTAGGGGGGTGCGCTAATAGTTAACTTTTAAAATTTTCCTTTAAGTTAACTGTTTCTGCTCATTTGATTCAGGTGACCGACAAGGCTCTCTTGTTGTGTGAACGCTTTCTCTTTTTAGATCAAACTGCAATGCAACCAAATTGACATGGACATCTGCATGTATAATGACCCCCATCTCGACTCTACCTACTGAATGTAGCGGACTTTGTGGACGAAGATAAAGTTGTTCCGGCTAAGGGTTTCTGCAATATATATGTTCTGCGCAAAGTAGGAATTAGAACAATTCTAGAATTGTCCTGCGCAAAGTAGGAATTCTTACTTTGTCCGCCGATTCCGGAATTGTACCGGACAATTATAGAATTGCGCAGGGCTTGAAAATCGCATATTTGCATTCCTACTTTGTCCTGTGCGCAAAGTAAGAATATTTTTGACAAAATAGGAATGTTAATTCTGGTGCAAAGTGAGAATAATAAGATGATGTACAGTGTATATGAATCGTATATTTGTTTTATGTTCTATTCTTTCCCTTGATCTGCCTTTGTCTTAAGTCGTGTTATTTTTTCTCTTTTTTTCGAGAAGAGAGCTTCAGAGTACGTTTTTATGGTTTATTTCTTGCCGTCATTCTTTTGCTAAATAGTTCTTTTTTCAACAACAAATAGATATTGATGAAGATATATTTTACGTATGATAGCAAAAACACATTAATGCAAAAGGAGAAAATGATGGTCATCATCACTGTCATCTCTTGCCCCAATGCTTTGCCAAAAGCTGTTTCCTTTTGAGAAAAGGGTTAAAGCATTATGACAACCTTTGGATTAACTATCGTAACAATGCTATCGCAAACTTCTCAATCTGTATTCGAGCAATTTGTCTCAGCTTTTATTATCATACCTAATAGATGTTTGACTACAATACAGAAATGGGCCTTTGATATACATTCATCAGTCATTGTACATTTCTATAATAGATTTGCAAGCAAATAATTTACAATTACGCATACGCATACATGCATCTTTATTGTAAGTGATGAAGTATTCTTACTTCGTACCTACTATTCCTACATTGCGCAGACAGTGAAAAATCGATAATCGATTCTTACTTTGTCCCGATTCCTACTTTGCGCACGGCCAATTCCGGAATTGTCCGGGCAATTTAGGAATTCTTACTTCGCCCGACAAAGTAAGAATTCCTACTTTGCGCAGGACAATTCCGGAATTGTACTAATTCTCACTTTGCGCAGAACATATACAAGAAGTTGAATGGTGCATTAATGTGGTGTTTGGTTTATTGGGGTTTTACGCCGTTTTCAACTACTAAGGTTGAGTACTACGGGTTCTGTCATTATGTTATAAGCAGTTTTGTGTATACTCAATCTGTAGTATACACAGATGACATAAGCCCATTTGGCATTCTTGGGTTTGATTATCCAACGAAATAGCACATAAAGAATGAAAACTCATCTTGACAACAATAAAACTGTCCTTACGGATTACACTAAACTACACAGACATCCTGTTACCGTTTCTTTATTATTCATAATTGGAATTTATGACCAATTATTGCGCCAAATTATTCAGGAAAAGATCACATTCATCGGGGAATTTGGGAAGAAAAAAACTGATATTATTTTGACCGCTGTCTTTATTCTTCCAATAGTAGCAATCGAAAATTCAAACTGAATTACATTTTGTAAACTAATAATCTTTGATGCCAAATAACAGAGGGGGAATTTAAGATTGAAAAGGGTTTAAGATCGATCATTTTAATATTCATTTGGTCAAAAGGGAGATTTTTGTACAAACGAGTAAAGTAAGACAAAGAGCACGTTATTTCAAGTTTCATGCAGCTGCTGTCCCGGTTGAACATTTACTTTACATTTGATCTGCATCAATGGCGTGCTTTACTTGCCGAAACTAATTCAAGAATAAATAAACTTACTTCATTGCCAATATACATTTCAATGATACAATGCCATATCAAAGTATTTGGTTAGTCAATGTCAAAAGTCATAGTCCGAATTGAAAAGACCTAATAGAATGAATATTAAGTGAATGGCATTGATTTTAAGGTTACCACCTTGTACATATAAAATTTTACAGTTAAAAGTAACAAAAAAGTAAGGTCATCTGACTTATTTCAAATGACATTATTTCTTTTAGAAAATAATTTAATTGTTACATGTATATCGTAGATGAAACATGATGTTTATTATGAGAACATCTTTGTTTGCAGTTGATAATAGCATTATATCATCCCACACAATAAAACACACTAGAGACCATACATTAGTAAGTATCATCGGTTGCGCGCATCCCATGGACCATTCTGCTTTACCCTTTGTATAAAATATAACAAAGGAAATAATAAGGCAAAAAGGGAGAAATGCTGATAATATGTAACTAACTATGGTCTTTCTTAAAATGACATCTATGTTTTGATACAAGGTTCCGTCTGATATATCAAATAATTCAAATCGGTAATTTTATTCGTCATTTTGTTTGCTCAGATGTTGTTATCTTTGATTAAAAGCGCACACAGCAAAACACATCCACACAGTGGATACCAACTGAGAAATATTTGAATTTCAAATTATCGGTGTGTTTGGAACGACATTTTTGTTTAAGGGTTTCCTCCTAAGGTAAAAAACAAATTTAGATGTTTGAAGATATTAGAAAGTAATTCAATATGGCAATTTCCAAAGAATTTTACAAGTAATTTGTTTGTGTCAAAATATTATGTATATTGTCTAATCTATACTGATATTTAAAGAAAACATTGACGAACCATCCATTTGTGTGATCAACTGGGGAGAACTTTATAAAATTGTAAAAAAGTTATTTCGTTCCTCAGCTGAATATAACATTGTGTACTTGTCGTTTCTACAGGTTTCATATTCTTTGTTTTGCACCACTGTAATTTGATATTTGCAAATGATGATGGTATCATTTTTTATACGCCCGAAGGGTCGTATTATGTTATGGCCCCGCTCGTCCGTCCGTCCGTCCGTCCGTCCGTCCGTCTGTCTGTCCGTCTGTCCGTCCGTCCGTTAGCAATTTCTTGTGTGCGCAACTCCTCCTACAGTTTTGATCGGAATTTGATCAAACTTGCCACAATTGATCTCCATGGTGTCTAGTTGTGCACCGCGCTTACGGAATTCGGATAACTCTTTTCGTTCTTGAATTATCTGCCCTTGAATTAAAAAAATGCCCATTCTCTTGTGTGCGCAACTCCTCCTACAGTTTTGATCAGAATTTGATCAAACTTGCCACAATGAATCTCCATGGTGTCTAATTGTGCACACCGCTTACAGAATTTAGATATCTGTTTTTGTTCTTGAATTATCTGCCCTTGAATTTAAGGAAAAATGCCCATTTTCTCAAAAATGCCCATTTTCTCCTGTGTGTTACTTCTACAGTTTCAACCAGAATTTAATCAAACTAGCCACAATGAATCTCTATGGTGTCTTGTTGTGCAAACAAAATTTTGATAACTTTTCATGTTTGAATTATCTGCCCTTAAATTGAAAAAATGGCCAATTTTTACTGACAAGCCCCTCTCGGGCGTATATGCGCCGCTCTGCGAAGCTCTTGTTATTATATGGTCTGAACCGGTATCTTCCTCAGACAATAGCTTGATTAACGATGTGGCTGAAACGTGATATGGGTGTCGTGTTCAGAGAAACTTTTTTCTCTAAGAATCTATTTAAATATGGACGAAATTCAATTGAAAACGGATATGAAATAATGCATATTATGAAAGCTTCAAAAGGAATCTTTGAAGATGGGTTGACTTTCCCGAAGAGAGAATGATACCTGTTATAACTTTTACTTTCCTGGTCAAACCATGAGGACCATGCATGTTGTTCAGGGGCGGTATCTTTATTTCTAAATCGAGTGTTTAACCCTTTCACAAACAAGACCTGGTTTTGACGGCTGTAATAGAAAAGACTTGGGAAAACATTGAAACAAAAAAGAAACTGCTGATAATCAGCAGTTTCTCCTTCTGTCGCAATATTTTCTGTGCCATATTTTTCAGAAATGCTATCTTTAATAACATCTATCTTGTCATTTGTGACAGTTTTGAAGTGCATCACCCTAAAATTTTGTCATTTGGGAAAGGGTTAATTGTTAATTACATGACAAACCATCTGATTGAACAAGATGTATATCTTGGCCAATCAAATTGATTGTTGTGTAATTTTAAAAGTACACTGGGATCTAGATGGGTTGATGAATTATACTCCAGACATTCAGGGAACGGTCTTTGTTGGCTCGCAGATAACAAATATGAAAGACGTATCTGTCTTGATATACGATGCAGCACCTTTAGATATGCACGATTTCATGCTCTTGTAATTAAAATGTTGGGTTTAATTTGAAAAAAAAGTAAAGAGTATCTTTCCTGGCACTTTTAACATTTAATGGAAGGGGTGTGTTGAAATGTCAAACCAGCGATAGCGGTCAACGTTTCACACAAATCAAGCTTCTCGCCTTTTTCTTTTTTTTTTGTTTCCATCTATATATTATCATTGCAATTGCCAAGCATGGCTCGGTAGAAACAATCATGTATCACACATGTATGAAACAAGACGTCCAATGTCGAATCGAGTGCGGATCTGAAAAAAATCGTTATTGTAAATGAGTATGGACCCTAACTGCGATCCAGCTGCGTCTTAGCATACGCACAGTCTGGTCAAGTTTCACACTGCTTTCTAATAGCATTTTTATAACCTGAAAATTGTCGGAAAACAATATGGATAATGATCACATCGCACTCAAGTAAAATTGATCGGGATCTCTCGTGGTCATAAAATTAGACCATGGGAATCTCCTTTCGAAACATGCCTTCACTTAGACTCCTGTCCTTTTTTGTCTGTATTCATAAATTATTTAAACTGCCGCCTCAAAAAATATCAGTCCTTGTCTCAAGTCAGAAATAAACAAAGCCAATGTCAAATTAACTTTTACAGAAAGGAAATTCTCAAGACATTTTGATTGGGCATTAACCTTTGGACGTTCGTGTGAATTAACCAATTATAACATCTCTAACAGATTCCAAAGGCATCTTGTTATACAGAGAAAATAGTATAAATAATGTAAAACAAATATTTTTAGACACCACGATTCCAAATTTGCCGTTTTATGTTTAAATGTTTTCATTCTCAGATCAGATTAACTCACTAAACAACGATGCCCTTCTTTCGGCTATGTTACCTAAAATGACATTTTACATTAATTTTTTGTTCACTTTTATTGTTATCTTAAAGAGCATATTTACTTATGAACATTCTGAAAGTCGCAAGCCAAAGTATTAATTGTGCCGTTTACGAGAAAAATATATATTTTTGTGTTAAAATTAAACAAATTTGTGTATAGAACAGCTCAGATGTACATGGAATTTGCCTTTTCTGTCTCAACTTTGCTTATCAGCAATAATTAAACAATGATAGCATTTATATGCATTAGAATAACCAATCTTAGCACCAAGACATACTTTAAAAATGAAAAAGGAATGTGATGTCTCTTTAACCCTTTACCAAACGACAATATTTTGGGCTGTTCCAAATTCAAAGATGATGCAGACGGCAATTTCAAATTAAGGAAATTTAAAATATTTTTGGTCTTTTTTGGTAGAAAACATTGTGGGAAATGAAGAAATTGCTTGTCACAATCAATTTCTTCATTTTCCACGATGTTTTCCAAAGTCATTTCACTGTGAGGAGTTAAAAAGAGTCTATGTGTGGTAATGGGTTAAGGTGCTAGGCACTTAACGGCTTTATCTACGAAAGAAGATTGTCCTGTCTTACTTTTTGTGCAAACCACACAGTTTTGCTTTGTATTCAGGTGCATGTATTACCGGATCGTTGTATATTATTAGCAATTTTGTGCACACTATATCTGTTGTTTACGCAATGGACATAGGGCCATTTGGCATTCGTGTGTTTGATTATCCCATGAAAAGCAAATCAAGAATAAGAGTTCACCTTGGTAACAATAAAACTGTCGTACTTGATTACACTAAACTACACAGACATCCTGTTACCGTTTCGTTATTATTCATAATTGGAATTTATGACCAATCATTGCTCGAAATTATTCAGGAAAAGATCACATTCATCTGGGAAATCGGGAAAAACTTATATTATTATGATCGATGTCTTACATCTTCCAATAGCTGCGATCAAAAATCAAAACTGTATTGAGGGAATAATTTGTAAACTATTAATTTTGGATGCCAAATAAGGAGAAGGATTTAAGGTCAATAATTTAAATTTGTTTTGGGAGGGGCAGCTTAGTAAGAATTCAATGGTAATTTAAGTAAGACAGAGAGAAAAGTATATATATCGGATATCCGATAGCCACTGTCCCAGTTGACCATTTGAGCCAGGATACGGAAAAACGTCCCTTATAGCATTTTTAAAAATTGAGTTTGAAGATCAGCCTGTTGTCAAATTCAGTCAAATATGCATCCGTGCTGCTCTCTTTAAGTTACTACAGGTCACGAAGATGCTATTAGAGAACAACATGGATCCTGATCAGACTGTGCGTATGCACAGGCTGATCTGGATCTATGTTGGGCTCAAAAGCCTTAAGGGACATTTTTCCAGATCCTGGCTCATTTACTTTACACTGTACTGCATCGATCGCGTTTTTACTTGCCGAAGAGTGATTGCTTACTTCAGTCGCCAATATAATTTTATTCAAATGAGAAATACCGTATAAGCTTTTGAAAAACTGATCAAACTTGAAATGTTTTTATATTATCCCTTACATTATAAACACACTAGAGACCTCACATTAATACATATCATAGGTCCCGTGCGTCCAATCGACCATTCTTCTTAACTATATGTTTGTGTTCAATATAACAAAGGAAATGTTTAGGCAAGGGAGAAAATGCTGACCATAGGTATTTTCTTCCTTTTTCTCAATGTCTTCTACTAGAAACGTCAAATCAAGTATTGATAGCCAAATAGTTAAATGAATAAGTATCTAAGACCACGTGCCTCCACTCGACTACTCTACTTAGCCTTTAGGAGTTCCACAGCATCGTTAATAGGTACTCGTGAGATCAGAGACTTTAGCACTTTTCGCTGAGTACCAAAACAAAAATATTTGATTCTCGGTATAGAAACTGTTTATAAACTGTTAATAAAGCCAGTTTCAAAATTACAGTCTGCTCTGTAGTTGGAAAATCTGTAACTAACTGTGACCTTTCTTAACCTTTTCCCAAACAAGACCTGGTTTTGACGTCCTTAATAGAAATGGCTTGGGAAAACATTAAGACAAAAGAAGAAACTGCTGATAACCAGCAGTTTCTCCTTTTGTCTCAATATTTTCTATGCCATATTTTACACAAATTATATTTTTGATAACACCCATTTTGTCATTTGTGGCAGTTTTTTAAGCAGATCACCCTAAAATTTTGTTGTTTGGGAAAGGGTTAAAAGGGCATTCATGTTTTGACGCAATGTTCTGTCTTATACACCTGATAATTCAAATCGGTAATTTTTTTCGTCATTTTGTATGTTCAGATGTTTTTATCTTTTATTAAAAGTACACATACAAAAAAAAAACAAAAACAAAAAAAAAAAAAAAAAAAACAAACAAAAAAAACAATCATACAGTGAAACGGTTGAATCCCAACTGAGGAAAATCTGCTATTTAAATTAAATTTATCGGTATGTTCTGAATTACATGTTATTTTTTTTTTGTTCAGGAGATGCATTATGTAGAATGATATTGCACTCTTCTTCATCTCACAACACGTTACGTGATTTAATCATAATGCAATTCAATGCGGCAATTTCCATAGAAGCTGAAAAACATTTTGTCAGTATTAAAACATTTCTCGTACTGTTTCTAAAATTTAGTTAAAATAATTGCCAAAAAACTTGTTTTGTGATACTGAGAAAACAAAATTAAGGAATAGTTTATTTCGTTTTTATAATTCCTTAAGGTTTACGAACTGAGAATGAAAACACCACTTTCTAGCCATACGAAATGCATCAAATTACACACACATGTAAATACACTTCACCTAAGTTGATTCAACGTGTCGGATTTCAAGATTATGCTCCAAGAAGAAAATAATGACAAATATTAGTTTACTCTATATTCATATGCAAGGGAGGTAATTTTGAACATTTTTGCCAAATATTTTCATATGTATGCATTAATTCAAAATTCTAAACCATACACAATGCTTATGCTTGTATTCGGAATGGAAATGCAACACATTTTAGGAATTACTGGCACTTTTCAAATTTCGCCTCTGGCTCTCCATTTCATTCTCAGTTCGTAAACCTTAAATTATATAGCACGGTGCCTTTGTCGTCTTTGGAGGGTTCAAAAGGTTCAATGTTCTTTTTTGCACAACTGTAATAAGATATTGGTTGAGGATGATGGTATAATTTTACTTTACAGTTTTAACCCTTTCCCAAACGACCAAATTCTAGTGTGATCCACTTTAAAAACTGCCACAAATGACAAAATGAAAGTTATTAAAGATTGAATTTGTGTAAAATATGGCATAGAAAATATTGAGACAAAAGGAGAAACTGCTGGTTATCAGCAGTTTCTTCTTTTGCTTCAAAGTTTTCCCAAGCCTTTTCTATTAGGGATGTCAAAATCAGGTTTTGTTTGGGAAAGGGTAAACTGATGTTTTCTTCACACAACAGCTTGAGTAACGATGCTACCGAAACGTGACATGGGTGTTTTTAGAGATTTTTTTTTCTAATAATCACTTGTTGAAATATTGTTTTACAAAAAGGTAAATACAGATGAAAAATATAATATATGAAGTTTAATATAAGGCATTTTATGAAAGTTTTAAATTGGATCTTTGATGACGTTTACTGTCCTGGTCAACCGTGAGGTTCACGTGTGTTGATTAGAGGCTGTAGTCACTGAGATTCCTACATTGAGTGTAAAATAGTACATTACACTACAAGCCATCTGATTGGACGAGACGTATGTCTCGGCGGCGGCCAATCAGATTGATTGTTGTGTAATTTAAAAGATATACTGATTGGTTAAACTGCCACTCCAGGGATTCAGAAAACGTTATTTGTTAGGTAATAAATAACACAAATATTAAGATGTATCTGGTTTGGTATACGATGCAGCGCCTTTAACATTCAAAATTGGGTTTGTGCCAGACTATGTTAATCTCAGGTTATAAATGTGATTTGTTCAACTTGACCGACCACCCGTGCTGCCACATAAATTGGAGTTAATCATTTCTACGAATTCGTAGATAACTTCGGATAAAACAACGTATGCTTAAGTGGCAGTGCCGCAGTAGGATCAAACGCAACTGAATTGATAAACGAAATGTTGCAATTCTTGCCAGCTTTTGCAAAATTCGAAATTTAATCAGACTCGTTTTGGGGCAATCATTAAAAACAATGATCGAAGATTCACCTGTGTCAGGGGTGATTTACTATATATTTCTTCATCTATAACTCTCAACATGACCACTCTAGGATGAGCACTACAACATAATTATGGAACGTTGTGACAAATCACTCATTATTGTATATTTAGCATGGTAGATAATCACGTGATACAACAATACATATAATCTTCAATAATTTTGTGAATACGGGACCGATTTGAATTCGCTTTGAAGCAGAGAAGATGGACAGACGACACGCATTATTCCGGATTTTCGTAATTCCGTCGTTACAGAGTTGTCGTTCATGCGGGACGGTATACCGTCTTCTGGTGTCAATGAAAACAAGCGCTATCGGTGGGAAAGAACCGCTATTGCATTCATGAATGCCATAATTTTGCGGATAAAATTGGAAATTTTGAACTGCACAAACTATATCGAAAGAGGCAAATGCAAGACGAGCTGGGATTCGCGTAATAAGTCTAAAGAATTAGAACCAAACATCGTATCTGGCCTAGGCCTACCTGAGTCTGAGAGACAGTATTAGCCGAAACGATTAGATCGTTGGGAGATTCCAACAAAGGAACCTCAGCGGAGAGAGGAAAGAGAAATCCCATCACAACATAGTCACAACACACTAAACGCTTACATATCTAAGTAGATCTGGTCTATTGAGACAGAAGGAGAAAATGCCGGTTATCAGGGCACTCTTACATTTTGCCAAAATGTTTCCCAAAGTATTTTCTATTAAGTAAAACCAGGTCTTGTTTTGGGAAGCTTTAACGAACAAACAATGAATTACATAGATCTGCTTGGATGAAATAGCAAAGTTTTGAGAGAAAAGAAAAACATGCTGACTTTGCTTTTCCCTCAATAGTTCCTATATTCTACAATCTACACCAAACTGTTCTTCTTAATAGATCTACGTATCAACTTCAAATTTGAATCAAATTTTAAATGATGGTTTATTATGTTAACCATTTCCTATCCAATTCTTTGTTTTGATGCCCACAAAGCCAAATCAGAATTTTTTCGGCACATTTAAAAACGAATTCTTCATTTTTTAAAACCATTTTCTTAAGTCCTGTAGATCTATTTGATCTCAGTAGATTGTTCGGAAAAACATTGAGAAAAGGGGAGCAATTTGATGATAGTCAGAAATATCGCCTCTTTCCTCAATATTTTCTGTGATTTAACATTTACTTATTCTATTTCCGATATTAAGCGTTTTCCGACAGTGGAAAACCGTGTGGAGCGGAATGTTCTTACAAACAAATACAAAATATTCGTTTGGAAAAACTCGCTCACAGCGTACATGTATATATATTTACCCCAAAGGTGCCCCTCTACTTATTACTATGACGTCATATGACTACAGTGTGTAACGCAAAGTCATGACGTCACATAACGACACTCGCCTGATTTGAGGCGAACCACGGGGAAAAATATTTTCAATGATAACCTATCATCGGATTATGGGAGATTTCTTTTGTTATAGATTTCTGAATGGTTTAAAAATGATGGAAGGTGCAGAGGTATTATTAGATTCCATTATTAAGTTACAATAAAAATCATTTTTATTTAATTACTCATTGATTTGATGAAAATATTAAAGTTGCCGCTTGTCAAACAGGCAAATGGAAGTAAACATACCGTCCCGCAGGAACGACAACTCCGTATTACCGGAATTACGAAAAGACCCAATTTGGCGTGGTAGATCTTTGGAAAGAAAAGGTTGATCTTCGATAACTTTTTTAACAGTTGATTTTTCAAAATTCCACCAAGTCCAGCTTATTTCTGGCATTTCCCCACCTTCACTGTTTCAAGCCGAATTCAAATTGGTCAAATATTACACCCATTCTCATTTTTTGGGCCGAAAACGTGTCACAAGCATTCTTACCATTGGAAAGGGACATTGTTAGTGTAAAATATACTTGTTCTGCATGTCATACTTTTGCTTAACCATATATCAGATAAATTCATATCACACAACGGCGATCTAAACTTCCGTTTGATCTTGACCAGCGATTATATAACCCGACCCCCCGTAAAATCAGTGTCACAACCCAATTTTCCGAATTTCAAAAGGTTGGTAAATCTCTGTCCATAAAGCGATATACGCAGAATATGTTTCATTCGACACGTGGTGTATAAGAATATGATAAAATTACCTGGAATCATAAAATAAATTTGCTGTTTTGAAAAAAATGTCATTTCTTGCTCTGTCACAACTCAGGCGAATTCTACGTGACTATGTTTTTGTATGCGCACTGAATTAACAACAGAAGCAAATTCATACCACTTACCGTTTTTTTTAAATCAATTATCCATATAGCGATTGCCCCAGAACATGTGTATCCAAATAATGGAAGTATTTACTTCATGGTCGCCATTTGAAATAGCTCCATCAAGTGTCGGACTTTTTTGCTTGAATATGTACGTGACAGCGATCTTTCATTTATGGTAAAGACTATGTCTAAATCTTTTTAAGTATATCAAAGTCTTTAGTATATACACACTATTGACACAGAGTACGACAATATATTTTGAAACCACGTTAAGTCATCCTGATTTAAAAGTAAGTTTTAATTTTACGTGACTAAATACAACGTGACACTGAAAAACAAAAGTGACCATAACTTTGTTCAACAACAACATAATCATTATTCATGACCTGTACTTGTACTATGGCGTCAAGTTTAAGGCTTTTTACATTCATTTTTAAATTCAACGACAATAATCCGTATACGAAGGAAGGTTTTGCTGGATTTACAGCCATGTACATTACTGGTTCAATATCATAATCTCCTGACAGGTGTGATATTTAAAGTTTGCATTAAGACTCAAAAATAGTATTTCTCTGATACACTTGCGTGTTCTGAATGTTTATCCCTTTAAACAGGCCTTTAGCTGCAATCAGGATCGTCACGTAATATTCACTGTTTCGTCAAGTTAGATTACACATCCGCTTCTCAACCTTTCAGACATTGAAACAATTTTCGCTATTCTTCCCATGAATTCCTCGACATATCTATTGAAAATAAGAATTTGGACAGCTTTAAAGAAAGAAATGAGACACAAGAAGCACCAGAGACGGGCAGTATACCCCACATACCGTATGTGCTTGTCACAAAACCACATTTCTATTAGCAGTGACCTGTGATAGAGCCAGCGGTCCACGCTACATGCAAAATTTAAATACATTAACCCAAATGCAGATAGAAGATTCCTGGAGGATCTATAGCTTAAGAATTCGAATAGTGATAGACAGTGAATATTACGATAGTAACGCGGGTAGCAGACAAAATATCTTTATCTTTATATCTTGGTATCTATGCCTTTGTTTCTATTTAAAAACCGAGAACCCGTGCCATTATGTAAGTTTTCATTGCATAGTGATAACTTGAAATATTATTGTAGGAAGAGGCGATATCGCACACTGAAATCGAAATGGCTTAATGCTTTAGGAGAAGATTGAATTGGATTTCTTTCTTAACTTCTATGTAAATATCAATAACCCACAATGTAGGGGTAATTGTCATTCCATGTAAATAGTATGTATTTCAAACCAAACAAATGTTTGTCTTTAAATTTTTAACTAATTTTACTTTCAAATAATACTACTCAATTAAAAAACAGGACTTGATTCTAAAACAGTTACTTTCACTGAATATTACGTGACGAAGGATCAAATTTCGTTAGGTCGACATATATTTTTTATTTTTACCAAATACATGCTAATTTGTTTTGAGTTCGATAGAGCATATATTGCTTAAAGAAATAATTAGTCTTATAAACTAATTTGTTGCCATCATAAGTTACGAGAGGAATTAGAAGCAAGTGTTTTAAATATTGACTGTTTTTGCACATTAGTTCTAATAAATCCCATACTCGCGGTGCTTCTTGTTCTTACATGCCTCGAGTTTATGCAAGTAACTTGAATTTCTAATATACAGCTATATATCGCCTGTTGAATTACCAAAACATTACGTCCTTTGTAACTTACTTGAATATTTTTTTACCAGATTTGGTATAATACAGTCGTGTCACGTAAAATTAAATGGTAGTTTTGGGGGTTCTTCAAATCATTGATGCAGGTAAAGACAGACACCTTTAAAGGAGTGGCCATTATTTATTTTTTACCGTATAGATGTTATACTATCATATTGTAATAAAAGTATTGCAATTCTGTAAAGTCGGAATTTTGGAATTTTGCTGGTGGTTTTCGGCCGAAAAAATGAGAATGGGTGATTAACAAAATTATGGAAGAGTTTTGGAATGTCTAAGTCACGTGAATATCCACCGTGCTTAGGCTGCTTGTACTCCTGACGAAATAATTTTCGCAGTGAGATCATTACATATCGCTGCTTTTTAACAAAAATCTTGTAGCTACAATTTGTTTAATGCTAGGTTCCCACTGCCGATCTGTTCAACTCGATCAACACGACCTCCTAATTTCCCCGATCAAGCCCGACCAAATACCTGTACACGACTTCTTCTCGATCTCTAGTCGATCAAACTAGACCCCCACCCGAGCACTCCTGATCATTTCCCGATTGAAGCCCGACCATCTTTCCGATTACTACCCGATCACCCCGACCTTAATTCGAGCCCCACACGACCAAGACGCGACCATCTTGATCTATGCACGACCAGATTGAGATGATTCTATTCTAGGTGTTCTGGATGAAAATATTTCTGCAGTGTTTGTGATTATCAATTCTTCATAATATTTTCATAATATTGTCGGTTTAAACATATACATAATTTAGATGTAATGTAAATGTACTTTTAGCTATTGTCTCACCCTTAATCTGATTAAATATAACGATTAATGTATTATTTAGGCATTAAATACCGTTATTTCAATCGTACGTGTTATGTCTTAAATCAGGGAATAACATGAAACACCGTTTCCGATAATTTTCAATATTTCCGTTAAGATAATCTGCGCGGGATCTAGTGCTGTTTGTATACATTTATCACCACACGGCCTAGTGTTCCCACTGCAGATCAGATCAATTCGATCAAGCGATCGAATACAGGTCGAGCTCAATCTGCAAGGGTGGTCGGGAGAGGTCGAGGTGATCGAAATTGATCTTCATCGCTCGGGATTCCTACTCGAGTTTTTTTGACATGCAAAAATAGTCGAGTGCGATCGAGTACAAAAATAATCGAGAAGCGATTGTGTATTGATCGGGTAGAAGATCGACCTTATCGAGAAACACTCGGGTCTGGAGATCGAGTATGATCGGGTTGATAATCTGTATTCCGACCTGCACCGAACGTGCACTCGATTTCCTCGACTTGTACTCGAGTAATTTCCGACCACATCCCGATCAACTCGACCTCTGATTCTTCTGTTCATCCGACCAAATCGAGTGAAGAGGTCGGGTTTGATCGACTAGAGATCGAGAAGAAGTAATATGGTCGAGTTTGATCGAGGGCATTTGAGGGATCGAGTAGATCGAATTGATGCGCTGCCATAGAGCAGTTGGAAGCACTCGATCACCTCGACTTGTACGAGTAATTCCCGAACGCTTTCCCGATCAACTCGACCTCTCCTCCATCTGTTTATCCAATCAAATCCCAGTAAAAGATATCGACTCGATCATACACAATCTCTACACGAGTGATTGTCGATCAGCTCGATCTTCTATACGATCTACACTCGAGCAACTTCCCGATGTCCTTTCTACTCGATCGCTTCACGGATTTTTAGCTCACCTGAGCACGAAGTGCTCAAGGTGAGCTATTGTGATCGCTTTTTGTCCGTCGTCCGTCTGTCCGTATGTCCGTCCGTCCGTCCGTCCGTCTGTCCGTCCGTCCGTCCGTCCGTCTGTCAACAATTTGGTGTTTACACTCTAGCATCTACAAATATAAGCAAATCTTAACCAAACTTGGTCAAAACATGTATGACCATGAGATCTCGGATGAGTTCGAATTTGGGTCAGATCGGACCAGAAAGTCATTAGTTATCTGCCCTTGAATGTAAAAAATAGCTACTTTTGACATTGTTTACAATCTAGCATCTACAAATATTGACCAATCAATACAAAAGTTGGACACAATGTTGGTGACTTTAAGATCTCGGACGAGTTTGATTTTGGGTCAGATCAGACCAGAAAGTCCTAAGTTATCTGCCCTTGAATTTGACAAAATTGTCGTTTTTGACCGTTTTCGACTTTGTTTACACTATAGCATCTGCAATTATAGACCAATCAAGACAAAACTTTGACATAATGTTAGTGACTATAAGATCTTGGATGAGTTTGAATTTGGGTCAGATCGGACCAGAAAGTCAGAAGTTATCTGCCCTTGAATGTACAAAATAGCTACTTTTGACATTGTTTACACTCTAGCATCTACAAATATTGACCAATCAATACAAAAGTTGGACACAATGTTGATGACCATAAGATCTCAAATGAGTAGATGTTGGGTCAGATCTGACTAGAAAGTCCTAAGTTATCTGCCCTTGAATTTCACAAAATTGTCGTTTTTGACCGTTTTCGACTTTGTTTACACTTTAGCATATACAATTATTGACCAATCAAGACAAATGTTTAAAACAATGTTAGTGACCATAAGATCTTGGATGAGTTTGATTTTGGGTGAGATCGGACCAGAAAGTCAGGAGTTATCTGCCCTTGAATGTAAAAAAAGGCTACTTTTGACATTATTTACACTCTAGCATCTACAAAATTAATATTGACCAATCAATACAAAAGTTAAACACAATGTTGGTGACCTTATATAAGATTTCGGATGAGTTTTTGTTTTGGTTTGATCAGACCAGAATGTCCTGAGTTATCTGCTCTTGAATTTGAAAAAAAATGCTGTTTTTGACTGCTTTCGACTTTTTTTTACACTATAGCATCTACAATGAAATTGATTATTGACCAATCAAGACAAAACTTGGACACAATGTTAGTGATCATAAGATCTTGGATGAGTTCGATTTTTGGTCTGATCTGACCAGAAAGTCGTGAGTTATATGCCCTTGAATTTGAAAAATTGCTGCTTTTGACTGTTTACTCTCTAGCATCTTCAATTATTGACCAATCAAGACAAAACTTTGCCACAATATTAAGGACCATAACATGTCAGATGATTCAATTTTCAGCTTGATCGGTTAAAAAGATGATCTCGAGTTATATGCTATTGAATTTGACAAAATTGACATTTCGACGTTTTTTTACTTTGTTTACACTGTAGCATCTACAAATATTGACCAATTAAGACAAAACTTGTACATAATGCTGATGACCATTAGATCCTGGATGACTTTGAATTTCAGTCACAGTGTGATCGGATGAGAAAGTCATGAGTTATATGCCCTTGAATTTGACAAAATTGTTGTTATGGACTGTTTTTCAACTTTGTTTACTCTCTGGCATTTACAATTATTGACCAATCAAGACTTACAATTTAATAATGTTGGTGACCATAAGATCCTAGATGACTTTGAATTTCAGTCTGATTGGATGAGAAAGTCGTGAGTTACATGCCCTTGAATTTGAACAAAATTGCTGTTTTCGACTTTGTTTTTACTCTTAATAACCACAAAATTAATGGTAATGAATCAAGACAAAACTTTGATCTTGGATATAATGGTTAATCACCATAAGATCATGGATGAGTTTGTTTTTTACTTTGTTTTCACTCTTTGCAACCAGATATATTGACCTATAAAGACGAAACAGGAACATACTGTTGATGACCATAAGTTAGTTTTCAGTCTTAATGTAACAAATATTAATTGATTCAAACATTACTGTGGCTCATATCATCTTGGTTCAGGTGAGCGATATAGGACCATCATGGTCCTCTTGTTTTGACATGTCAAAACAAATTGGCAGGATTGACGATCTATGCCGACCATACTCGATCATCTCGACTAATCCCGATCACCACTGCCGACCGACCTCGATCGCTTGATCGGGTTTGGTCGAGTTAATTTGATCGGCAGTGGGAACCTAGCTTTAAGCTGCAGCTACATGTACGAGGTTTTTGTTGATTCTCTATTGCTACCTATAGAACGAAACCTTGCTAAACGCGGTCTTCTGTTACTGCGAAAAAGTCCGGATAACTCAGCCAATTAGTTTATAAATGGATACTTCATGTTTATGATATCTGAAGTGTTGAACGGTATCTAACAGACTGTTTATTAATTCTTTCAAAACTGAGATTATTCTTGAAGTACTGGATATTAATAAACCCAATCCCATTTTCTGCTTATCTTAAGTTTGATATTAAATGTAATCGGGATTATGTCCCGATGAATGACCTGGCAAAGTATATCTATAATACCTAGAGATGCTCTGCTCGGTCATTATCGAGACCTATATTTGATGTAAAGTGGTTTGCAATGCAGAGAACTATTTCTATGGAAATATTAACAGGTATTTCAACATTTTTTAAATCATGACAAGCAATTCAACCTTAAAAAGTAACTGCAACTTATTTGACGTGGTTTGAAAAATAGGGTTTAGATCATTTCGCAATTCATTTTGTCAAAAGATATAAAAACAGGATATAAGAGTGGAAGCGTTTTTCTGTCAGAATCCTGTAGAACAATTGTTCCGTTATAATTTCTCCACGTTTGAAATAAAGATAACCTTGTTGGTGTACTCAATAACTCCGTGTTTGTTTCATATCGTTATGAATATACACACTAGAGAGTTCAGGGTAAATTATAGAAAACAGAAATTATAGACCACAAGTCGCCAATAGCCGAGTCAATTTGACCTTAGCCCTTTCCCAAACAAGACATGGTTTTGATGTCCCCAATGGAAAAGGCATTGGACAATATTGAGACAAAAGAAGAAAATTCTGATAATCAGCATTTTCTCATTTCGCCTCAATATTTTCCTTGCTATAGACACAGGATATTTCTTTATCAACATCTATGTTTGTCGTCTGCAGAAGCTTTGACTTTTGAAAGGCCCAACATTTGCCGTTTGGGAAAGGGTTAATGAGTAACATAGCATCGTTGATATGCACTCGAGAATTCTAAGACTTAATCGCAATTATCAGATTGTAATCATTTGACTCTGGATAAAAAGACTGCATTGAAAGTATGAATTAGCTCGAGTTCTAACAGCAGTTAAAACGAACATGTTTCAATATCATCATGTATGCAATTACAGTCCTATCATGATCAACACACTTCTCCCTTACAACTGCTACTATACATGCAATGGGAATGCTATTTGAGAAGAACACGGATCTTGATCAAACTGCTAGTATACGCAGACTGAACTTGATTCATGTTAATTATAAATGCCATGAAGGCCCTTTCTTAAAACTAGGCCCAAATATTGGTCATTTTAAAGTCACACCCTATATACTAGTGTCTGTCATTCCCATTTTGGACCCTTTTCCAAACGGAAAACTATCAGAGAGGTCCCATTTGAAAGATACCGCAGACTGCAAAATGGCTTTTGATAAGGCACCAAAAAAGGAGATCTGACCAGCGTTTTCTCTTTTTGCCTTCGCTTTTCTGGTGCCTTTGACAGCAGCATTTTCTCCTTTTGCCCCAATTAAATGATTTTCCATGCCATTTCGATGTGTGACGTCAAAATCAGATCATGTTTGGGAAAGATTTTAATTGTCTAACGGATTCCTTAGCGTTACGTGTCCCTTTAATGCTTTCATAATTACAATTTTTTAATTGTTTGTAAATACATGTATATTTATGCTCACCGAAAACGATTCGGGGGATTATAGTCGCCACACTGTCCGTCCGTACGTCCACAGCCATATCTATGTAACCCTTTGACCGAATTGGATGAAACTTCATATTATGAATCCTTTGAATATTTCTAGTGGATAGGTTTTCCCCAAATGCTGAATATGTGGCTTCGTCACGGAAAAAGGGGCCTTAATGTAGAAATTCATTTTTCTCTAATTTCTTTTCATCTAATGGTCAGAATTTAATGAATATTTGTACTTATGTGATAACTGAAATGTTCTACACCTAACACTATATATAATCAATGTACAAAAAGCAAGTCATGAAAAAATGGGCTTAATGTATTTTTTGTGACAAACACTTATTCGGAGAGCATAATCCGTCTATGACAGCTCTTGTTTTTATCTGTTTAAAGGTTGGGTTTTCTCTAGCCAATACAAAAACAACAGCATTCATTTCAGTTTTATCTGCAACTCCAAATTACAATTATTGGTATGTTTGAATTCCATTTTTGTAGAGGAGAAATTCATGAATAAAAGATGAGCGCAATTTCTGCAAGTCTGAACAATTGTAAACATTTGTAGATTTTTTAAACAAAATCAAGTAGACAAGTTCTCAGGAAATTAAAATATAACAGAAAATGACTTGTGAAAGTCTTTTCTTAGTCCTAAAACATACAATGTATGGGAGAAATTCATTCTTTACAAATTTGAATCATATTAATTTTTATTATTGCTGGTCCACATAGCTTATAAACAATTCGAAATATGAAAGTTTCATGTACTATATTAATCATCTTGAATAGTTATCACAAAAATAATCGCCATTGAACACGTTTTTATTCAAAACACTAGTGAAACCCTTTCCAAAACAGCAAAATTTTCATAGACTGATACAAATTCAAAGATGTTGCTGTCGAAAGATGTTGCTGTCGAAAATTTCAATTCAAAGATGTTGCTGTCGAAAATTTCAAGTGAATGAGTGTTTACATTGTTTGGTCTTTTTTGTAGAAAACCTTGTAGGGAACGATGTTTTCCAAAGCATTTATATTTTGAGGAGTCCAACAAAGTCAATATGTGGTATTAGGTTAAGATCAATGCGTACAAAACATTTTTGATACGCCCGTCGAAGAGGGACGTTTTATCGGATCATCCGGGGCGTTCGGTTGTCCGGGCGTCCAGGCGGCGTCCACTTCTTCGTCCGGAGCATAACTCTGTCACCTTAAGTCCGAATGACTTCAAACTTAGCAGTTATATTCTTCTCATCATTACGGAGTGCAGTGCATAAGAACCATAACTCTATTTTTGAGTTATTGCCCTTTGTTGTTTTTCAAACTTGAATCTTGTCCGGAGTATATCTCTAAAAGTATAATAATCTAGCTAGAATCATGAAACTTCATGGATGGATAGAGCTCATCAAGGGGGAGTGCATTGCACAAGAACCATAACTCCGCCTTGCTTTGTTTTAGTTATTGCCCTTTCTTGTTTTTCATACTTCGTTTTTGTCCAGGGCATATCTGGAAAAGTATAACACTAAGGACCATGAAACTTTTATCAACCCGCTCCCCTGTAGACATAAAGCAGTGTTACGGGCGAATCTTGTGACAGTTTGACACCTTGTTGTTGTTGCCTTTTTGCTCTGTGACATTTTTAAAGACAACAGCATGCACAAACGATATCAATCTGCCCTTGTTGATGCGAAGTGACCTTTATTTCAGACAATCCATCGTGAAGGGTGTGGCTGAAATGTGACGTATTGTATTATACATTACAGAACTTATTCCACAAACATTCCTCTTTCTAAGGAATCACTAGGGGTTTTGTTTTTGTTTTAGTTAGGTGCTCATTGAGAATGATTGAATGATATTTAGGATAAATAAATGGTTTTAAGAAAATGATAATTATATAGTAAGGTAAGACCTGGGTAATGCAGTTCCTGAATAATCGTTATATTTCGACTTTTTACGTGACGTCCGTACGTCTGAGCATTTTAAAGCACCGTTAGATGCAATATCGCCTGTTTCCGTAAAACCGAAAATAGCGCGTGCTCAGATTTCCGGGGAATATTCTAAACAATTTTTGTGAAAATGTTTCTACATTGTATAAAGAGTAGCCAAAACAACCCAACAAAAGTAAAAAAATCATAATTTGAAAGCCATGAAAATTGCCTCCCCTGAAACCGACTATTCGCACCATACAGATTTCGTTCCATAACTGGTCACATACCCGGTAGCCCATTACCCAGGTCTTACCTTAACATGCTGATACCAGTAGAAATATATGTGCTGTGCTTACTTTATTAGTTGCCCGAAGGCGACCGAAGTGATTCAAATGAGTGCCCACATTATAGTGTTTGTATTCGAACAAAAAAATACACGAACATTTAGAATTATTTATCTTCTCTTGTCTTATGCTGTGATTTACTGCAATGCCAATTTCAACGAAAACATTGAGGATTTTTTTGTTGATCCATTATTTAAGTCGGAACCGAATGGCAAGGGTAAAGTCAAATTACTTCTGGGCATCACAATTAAGAATCAATAGATTTTTCCTGTGTCATTAGCATTTAGAATAGAACTTAAATGGAGGATATTAGTCATAAATCACGTATTTGAAGTCAAAGACAAATCTTTTTTGTCCGTTTTCATCAATTAGTTTTGGTTTTATTTATACGTTATACCAGTTACGTAAACGAGTTATATGGCAGAAATGACAAAGACAAAGTCAAATGACTCTCGGGGATCAAAATTTAGAATCGGAAGTTTTTTTCCAAGCCTTAATTAATTATTCAAACAAATAGCTAGAGGAACGACCAGTCCTTGTCTGCAAACGGAAATAAACAAAGAAATGTCAATTAATCTATAGAGACAGGAACACTTCGAGACGTTTTGGATTAGTGATTAACCTTTCCAAGTATGTGTGACTTAACTATTTATAATCTTTCACACCACAATCACAAAGTTATGTCACATACTAGGTATTGAGGCAATGCCGAAGTAAACTTCGGGTGTAGAAAATTAACATTCTCTCACAAAATTAGAGTCCATACTTGAACCAGTTCTTCAAGTGGTTAAATGGTGCTTCATCAAAGTCTTTGTCAATCTTTCCAGGCTTTACAGTTTAATAAAAAGCTAAGAGAGATCAACGAAGATCTAAATGAGGTGTATGTAGATGTTGACGTGGCCCCATGCAGGTTTTGTCTGGTTTGTAAGATCCAATCTTCCAGACCCAGCTCAAATATGGCATATGTACTCATGAAAATGGTGGTCGAAACCACATTTTTGAAAGGACATACTCTTAAAGACGACACGAGTGAAACTATTGCATCTTTTATAGGGTCTAAATGCTCAAGGCATGTTTCTTCATGGTACTGTATTGCCTTTTTTCTAAGGGACCACCGAGACGACATCATCTTCCCCATAACAATCTGATTTGTCATGTATTCCAGACAGTAATGTGACTGTGCTGATAATGTGCCTGCAATGGGACCAGGGCCCGTGTTCACATCAATTATTAAGCGATTGTCTAATCCTAAATTATATTACAAGAAGTCTGATTGGACGAGACGTATGTCTCGATTGGACGAGACGTATGTCTCGACCAATCGGATTGATTGTTGTGTAATTTTACAGCCATACTGGGAATTGCAAGAGTTGATGAATACCACCCTTGGTTTTATATTACGAAAGAAAATCATCCACAAAATATTTCTTTGTAAGAGTAGCTTGATTATGGGTCGCGGGATCAATAATGATGCATGTAATTTAGGTACTAAAATTTGAAGCCAATGCTGGTCACTCTCTTTTTACGCTTGTCATACTTATACCAGAAGATATCGACCTTCTAGAAATTGGTTTGTTATTGTAATGCCAATCTCAAATAAATCATTTGAAGCAACGACAAATCAACAAATTCTTGTTTTAATTTAAATTCATACCAGTTAAATAAGCAGGGTCTGTCACACAAAAGAAATGACGAAGGCAATGTCAAATTTCTTTCGTAGATCAAAATTTATAATCAGATTTTTTCTCTAGTCCCCATCAATTATTCAAATAAAAAACTAGAAGGATGACCAGTTCTTGTCTACAAACGGAAATAAACAAAGAAATGTCAATTAACTTATTTAGTCAGGAGAACCTCGAGACATCTAGATTGGTGATTAACCTTTAGAAGTCTGTGTGACTTAATCATTTGAGGCGGGATCTGGAAAATAATCCCTTATAGCATTTGAGAACAACATCGTTCCAGATCAGTCTGCGTATACACGCAGTCTGACCAGGAACCATGTTGTTATACAATAGCTTCCTCGTGGTCTGTAGCAACCATTTGAGAGTATCATGGATGCTAGCTAGACTGCATCTAGGCACAGCCTGACCTTGATACCTGGTCGTCTTAAATGCTACATGGGACGTTTTCCAGATCCCGGCTCAATTATAAATCAAAGTGCTGAGAGCACTGTAATTGGACGTCTCTGATTGATTGAGCGGGATTGTACATGATCGAAAGATATTTTATTCATTCATCTGTGTTTAATTCTATAAGATCGGTTTCGGACATACGAAATCGGCTTTAATACCAGAAAACCCTTCTCAGGCTTCAAATTGATTTGATTGCCGTTTCAAGACAACTGATTTGTCGCTATGAATAATCACTATTAATTTGATTACCAAATTCAATTAAGGCCATGCGATTAGCACTTTTGTCTTCTTGTTTCGGTTTACTATGAGTATTGTCGTCAGTTATACTTTTCATTGATTTTATAAAGTACGCTACAAAGCAATTTATTCAAAATGTAAGCCAACGCGCTACATAAATGAAAGCCGCGATAGCTCACTTAGCAGAGCACTCACCTTGTACTCTTTACACATGTTATATCCGGAAGGCCCTGGGTTCGAATTCTACTCAGACCTTGTTCTTTTTAATCATCTTTTTTATACGCCGCCGGAGGCGGACGTATATTGGCGTCATCTTCTCCGTCTGTCCGTCCGTCCATCCGTCCGTCCGTCCGTCCACTTTTCTTGTCAACGCAACTCCTCCTAAGTTTCTGGCTGGATCTTAATGAAACTTGGTCAATGTTATCACCTCAATTGGTAGATGTGCATTAAGGAAGGATTTTATGGTTCGTTGATTTTTGCCTGAGTTAGGCCCCTTAAAAACTTAGTCTCTGGGGCTTATTGAAATTGCAGCCTTGTCAACACAACTCCTCCTAAGTTTCTTGCTAGATCTTAATGAAACTTGGTCAATGTTATCACCTCAATTGGTAGATGTGCATGAAGGAAGAATTTTATGGTTCATTGATTTTTGCCAGAGTTATGCCCCCTTAAAACTTAGTCTGTGGGGCTTATTGAAATTACAGCCTTGTCAACGCAAGTCCTCCTACGTTTATGGCTGGATATTAATGACACTTGGTCAATCACCTCAATTGGTAGATTTGCATGAAGGAAGGATTGTATGGTTCATTGATTTTTTCTAGAGTTATGCCCCCTTAAAACTTAGTCTCTGGGGCTGATTGAAATTGCAGCCTTGTCAACACAACTTCTTCTAAGATTCTGACTGGATCCTTATGAAATTTGGTGGATGTTATTACCTTAATTGGTAGATGTGCATGAAGTAAGGATTTTATGGTTCATTGATTTTTGCCTGAGTTATGCCCCCTTCAATCTTAGTCTCTAGGGCTTAATGATATTTCAGTCTCGTGAACGCAATTCCTTCCAGGTTTTTGACTGGATATTTATAAAAACCTTTTTGTGAACACAACTTTTTACAGGTTTTTGTGTGAATATTTGTAAATCCTTGTCAATGTCATTTTTTTGTCTCAAGTTTTATAAGTGGCGGCGTATATTGTGACCATGGCACTCTTGTTCGACTTCTATCTCCACCATCGTTGGCGAAAAAACGACCGCAGTGATTTAGAATCGATCTTAACACAAATTCAACGAAATAAAGTAATGAAACGCCGATCATTTACATACAATTCCGCTCAATCAATGAGAGGCGTCTAAATATAGTGCTACAAGCACTTTGATTTTTATTCCTGTTTAGAGTAAAAAAAGAAAAAAAAACACGGTAGCAGTTTTCCCTGGTTGTGGTTACAAAACAAATTCAATACATACTTTTCCTGAAACAAAATACCAGATGAATTGGAGCACCTAACCATGGATTCCTCATACAAGTACTACCGCAGCATCCTTACATCTACAGATGTGCATAAAAAGAAGAAATTGGGAACGTGCCGTCGGGAAAATGGCAGTGGAGTACAATAAGCAATTTAAATCTTCATATCATTATCAACGAAAATTTGAGAATAGCAATGTCCCTATCTGTAAACATATTCATACGATCATCCAGGTACCATCTGTTGCAGACCCATTGCTTCATCTTCTTAGGTTAATACACGTAAACGGGTCTCTTAAACGAAATAAATACAGATCGCTGTCACTTAGTCTTATACTAGTAATAATCATTGTTGTCATGATCATCGATCAGTATGTAAATAGGTCATGATACTGTCGAATATCAGTGATACAGATGCTGGAGAAAATCAAAGTACTGACAGTACTGTTTGGAAGCAAATTTTTCAAAAATGTAGGCCTGTCCAAGCCCCAGTTTCTCGAAAAAAAAAAACTTAAGTATATTCTCATGAGAACATGCTCAACATCAAAGGGATACTCTCCAACGTTGTAAGGGTATTCAATTGAAGTTCACGTGGAATTCATGCGATTTGAGCACTGTGCTCAGATTTGAGCATGAGAACGTACTTAAGTTTTTTCGAGAAACCGGGGCCAGAAATAGAGTAGTTTGATTAGGTACTTTGATTATCCATTTTGATACCTTGAATACTTTGATTCGTAGAGTATTTTGATTAAGTACTTTGATTATCCAGAATACCTTGCATACTTTGATTTCATGATGGAGTTGTATTTATTTTTAGCACAACTTCATGCATATTAATCGTTTGTGTAAGCTGAATATATTTCATAGTTCAGTAAACTTGACTGACCCATTTACAAGGAAGGCCATTGGACTAATTCTTTGAACCATAATAAAGCAAATTACTACATGGATCTTTTCTCCTCTCAGAGACGTGATTACTTGAATGTTTCATTTTCAGTCACACAATTCAATATCTACACATAACTTCAGACTTACATATTGAATATTCGAATGACGGTTACCTCATTAATCTTTGCTTTTGATAGAACTATTTATAGTGAGGAAGACCGGAAGATGTTGTGTGGTATGCAGAGAATGGTAAAGTGCAGAGACACGTGGCTGCTAAGAGAAGCAAATTTGGAAAATTTGCTTCCAAAAACTCGTAAGAGCAACTATTTTTCTGAATAGGTGGATTTCACTAGTGTCTCATCTGAGGCTGTTCAGATGGAACCCCGATTTGTCATCGAGTCGAACCCGAGTTGCGAAATGAACTCACTCCCCGATAATCAATTTCAAAACCCTGGTTCCAAAGTACGTCTCGTGGAAACCCCGTTCCTTTAAATATGTCAAAGACTTAAACAACAATGATCAAAGAAAAGTAACCTATCATACACAATACGTGCATTAAATTGGGTAATCATTCTAAAATGTGTGTTTTCAGTAAACACATCAAGAAAAACAAACGTTTTACAGAAGAAATAATCCGAATTGGTTTTGAACCAACGGCGTTCCAAATTTCAAACCGAAAAAAGGTTCGAGGTTAATCCTTTCCCGTTTGAGCTATCGCTGCTGCTGATGATATAGGGTGTCTGTTTACATTATAACCATAGTGTATGCATGTATCGCTTTCTAAAGATCTTACCCTTTACACAATAAATATTACGAAAGTCAAAAAACTACAAGAAAATGATTCAATCGAAAAAAGATCGTAAAGTTGGTTAAGACGTGGCATGAATTGAATCGGCCAATGAATCTTATAGTATTTGTTAGAGAACACATAGAAAGTAGGAAAAGATACGACAGTTTTCCTGTATGGTCGCAAAATCTATTTTGAATTTTGGTCAACTGGCAATTGAGTCTGAGAAAGGGTTTTTTGGTAATGAAAACCCATTTCGCCTGTCCAAAAGTGGTTATAAGAATTGTACGTCCTTTCGTACGTCCAATTAATAAAACTACAGAGTTTTTTAACAAATAAGAAATCGTAGGCAACGTTATATTCATTTTCGTGTGTCACAAGTTAAAACAGGCATATTCAATGCCAGCGTGATCTACCACGGTTAAAAATACTGTTTTAGAAGAAACATTAGACTGATCTTTAATGAAGAAAATACGTTAAATAAGTTAATTTCAACAATACAAAAATATAATTATAAATAATATACATGTATTTTTGTATTAAAATAGATACATGTGTTTAAAAATAAAGACAATCCTGAGGTTCAAAATTTCATACTGCACAAAAATAAAGGTTTACAGAAATTATAAGTACAGTCGACACTCGTTGTGTCGATGTCAGAGGGGCAGTCAAAATACCTCGACATATCCGGAGTTCGACTCACCCAATTTTGATTATATCTTATTTTTAACCATTTTTTGGTGGGCATCATATGTGCCCATGATTGAAATATAGTAGGAAAAGGAAAGAAATTGCTCGAAACGAGCAATTTCTATCCTTTTCCTACTAAATTTCAATGGCTGTATTTGTTTCGGAATTATTTTAATTAAACATTTTTATATCCATATGTTGAGGATGGGATATGACTTTCACTTCGAATTAAGCGGAATTTCGACTTATCCGATGTCGAAATAACGAGTGTCGACTGTAGATGACTGTGTAAGGTTTGTAGGCACCGGTATGGTAGATCAAGGAACGTGAAAATTTACATTCAGCTTTAGAACTAAATTAAGGCTTCAAAGCATTGAGACCAACAATGTGACTGTATAAATTTGTGAAGATCTTTTTGTTGACCCAACAACCCAGGGAAACGTAGAGAAAGCGGCATGTGAAAGTAATCTGCAGTTCAAAGGTGGTAGTAAGGTATACCAAACAGCATTAGGTACATGCACCAAGCACTTCGTGCAACTTCCGCTTCATCAGTGGCAACACAGATTGTCTAGTTTATCCGTTATACGTTCGTCAATATCTGTTGTCACTGAAAATAGCCAAGTTAGAGAACATTTTGAATTCTGAGAAGCCATTTCCTGCAATCTGGGCACTTTCAGACAGCATTTTATACCTGGAACTTTCTTGAAGGAAAATATGGGTGTATTATTGGGGGCATAGGATATGCTGCCCCCTTCTAAAGTATGGGTAAGGCTTGTCCTCCTGCCCCCCCCCCCCCTTCCTACGCCCGTGGCCATCGTGCATCCTTAATCATTTTCAAACTGAAGAACTTATTCAAAGTGTATTTACGACGTTTCGATTGTAACCACCCAACGGTATCAGTCTAGGCGACCAACTACTGACCTCATGAGCCTCACAGTTACTAGGGGATCATGTAGAGATTATCTAGCTGAAATCAGAACCATAGAATGCAGTTGGATTCAGGCCTGATATATGGGGGTCTTTTTTCATGTGTATGTTTATTTTTTAAAAAGTCTATAGAAAAACAATGAAAGATAAACAAAACTGTCTTCATATAGAAGTAACAAAGAGGAATGATTAAGAAAGTTAGCAATATGGTTCTTCTATACACGTGTTATCTTGTAGTTTCCTGGAATGATCGGTATAGACACCTGTGAGTAAAATCATGTCGTCTGAGATGTATTGTCGGTTGGAGGTCAAAACCTTGCAACTCCAGCTTTTTCAAGCCGGAAGTACGAGGTTTTGACCTTCAACTAACGATGTGAGATGAGGTAGGTGTGATATTCTGTGCTCCAAATAAGAGGGGTGATGACTTTTTAAACTGCAATAATTCTCTTATTGTTCATCAAACCCTATATTGTTGGTACTCATTTGTATCGTCTCGTCGAGACGATTCAAATGAGTACCCACAACATAGGGTTTGGATTTGGAATAAAAAAGTTAGAAAGTCTTCACAGATTTCGTATTGTTCCCAGGGGCCATATTATGTTGTCATTGACCGAGCAGATTGACCCAGGGAAATACATCAAACTTATTTTTTCCTGGTTTATGGCTGAAATCTAATAACCGTTCTAGGCTATCAGGATTTATAGTTTTTTTTGTGCTTCACAATTGACTTTTTATTTCGAAAGAGGTCATTCCTTCCCTATCCTTTTCTTGATATTTGATTTCACTCATCTTCTGTTTCGATTGACCTATCAGAATATTTCTAATTTGGAGAATTAAATGTGTACCTCAGATAAAATATTGTTAATGCTTTTTTTCTCTTAATACTCGTTACAGTTTTATTGTCGACAACATGTCTCTTAACCTTGTCCAAAACCCAACCTGGTTTTAACGTCTTTTTAGGTAAGGGCTTCGGAAAACATTGAAACAATAGAGGAAAATGCGGATAATCAGCATTTTATCACTTTGCTTCATTTTTTCAATACTATATTTTGCACAAATCTTGTTTTTATCAACATAGATTTTGTATTCTGCAACATCCTTCAAATTAGACCACCCTGAGTTTTTACTGTCTGGAAAAGTGTTAACGCTTCCTTTTTCGTGCGTTGTAACAGATACTCTCCATAAATGATAGGTGTCGAATCATGGCGACCAAATTATAAAGAGAAATTGTGATATTTTGTGGTATAGTAACTGAATAATATACAGATTTCATTATTATTCCCAGGGGCCATATTATGTTGTCATTGACCGAGCAGATTGACCCAGGGAAATACATCAGACTTAATTTTTCCTGACTTATGACTGAAATCTAATAACCGTTCTAGGTCATCTGGAGTTATAGTTATTGTGCTACACAGATGGCTTTTTATTTCGAAAGAGGTCATTTCTTCCTTTTCCTCAAATTTTTTTTCTTTGAGTTACTTGATATTGTATGGTCAACCATTCTTGGTTCAATATTGATCTATCAGACTTATTTCACTTAGAAGCATCCAATGTATACGTACCTCAAATATTGCAAATTTTTAAATAAGTCATTACAGCTCAATTGTCGATAAAATGTTAATTATTCGTTCATAATAAGTGTGCATTTAGAAAGACATGCAATTTTGACCGGTACCATGTTATGTACAGGGTTTATGGTGTAGGATTTGTTCTAGCTACTACATAAATTACATATTTTATATTGTCCAATGGTGCGAATTATGTTGTCTTGACACGGGGCGTAAATCCTGCCAGTAATATTATAATCAATGTTCTAGGATATTGTGTTTTATCATGTTGTGTCGGCAAGTGTCTTTCATCCGAGATCAAGAATAAAGACCTTCTTGGTATTTGAAAACATAATGTACCCAGAAAAGCTAATGTCCGAATGTAGTTTTTATTTTTATCCATACTACTTTCTTACAATATACATCACGGTGTATAATCACGTGACTCAGATTTTCCGATAATCTTCAATATCTTTTTTAATACTTGACCAATTTGAATTCGGTTTGAAGCAGAGAATGTGGGAAAATGCCAGGAATAAGCTGGATGTGTTGGATTTTTGAAAAATCTACTGATAAAAAAGTTATTGAAGATAAACCAAAATTTTGGTTTATCTTCAATAACTTTTTTATTAGTTCATTTTTTCAATAATCAACCACGTCCATCTAATGCGTGACATATGTCCACATTCTTTGCTTCAAACCGAATTCAAATCGGTCCCGTATTTACAAAATTATTGAAGATTCTCTGAAAATATTGTATCACGTGATTATCCACCGTGTACATGTCGTCTCTTTTCCTCGAGGTGATCAAGAAAAATATCATATTATGCTTTTGGCATATGTACGGTGGATAATCACGTGATACAACAATTTCAGAAATTCTTCAATAATTTTGTTACCTTAATACGAGACCGATTTGAATTCGGTTTGAAGCAGAGAAGGTGGACAGACGCCAGGCATTAGATGAATGAATATTGAACAAAAAATCTTGTTTCTATCCAGTAATTTAAGGCCATGCTTCTCTCTAAACAAAGTAGGCGTACAGCGCAAAATCATCAATTATATAAAAGTTCCCTACAGTGGGGAAAATTATTCTCGAGATTAAAGACTGCACTGGCTTACAAACATGTGAGCATGGACATGACAAAATGGTCATTGTGGCATTTAAGATAAACATGGATCCAGACCAGTTTGCACATTCGCACAGATAATTTTTTTATTTAAAGCCTCTCTTACAACCCGTCGTGCGTCTTTTTAAATCGCACGTTTTAAACATCGGCAAAATCGCACGATTTATAAAGACGCACGACGGGTTGTGAGAGCGCCCCAAAGAATTGTCCGGTCAATTCTTTGCTGCGTGCAGTCTGCGTCGTGGTTGAGTCCATCAAAATCGTACGTTACACGTGCGTGCATCGCACGACTAAACGTACGTTTTAGACGCAGACCGCACGCAGACCGCACGCAGGAGCACGTACGACCGGTTGTAAGAGAGGCTTAACATCTAGATTATATAACTGTTGTAGTAGTATTTTTCACCTTACGGTCGAACCGTGACAAAGTGTAATATAAATTTTGCAGTTATGACGAGCAATAGTTCTTATAAATCATTCTTTAGAACTTAGACGACATTGTTAAACAATACTGAGACGACATTGTTAAAAGAATAAATATACGTGTTGCACTTCACTTAAAAAACTGCAGTTACGACGTTTTGGTCGTCCAACGTTCAAATGTAGCTAGGCTAGTTTTGACGCCTATTGTCGAAAGACTTCTCGTTTCGCGCCGTTCAGTTATATCACCTAGCGAATATTTTGTGTAAGACTTGCGATATTTTCTATATTGCCATTTGAATAATTTAGTAAGCTTAATTGGTAGAATTTCGTCTTTCCCCAAGGTCTAATTTACACGGTATAAGTCGACTTGATTCAGCACAGGGTTTTATACGTCTTTTTGTCTTTTTTCTGTCTTTCTTGATAAAATCATCTTATTCCAAAGGTTATTTTTTAACTAGTTTCAGGCAACCGGTCCTCAAATTTTAAAGCAGTGATCATGTAGAATTGTTGAATTTAGTTTAAATCATGACAAAAGATCACGATTGTAGTCTGTATACTTCCGAGAAAAAAAAAGAAACGTTGAGTCGAAAAAATAATATGTATAACATGCAGTATGTGTTATCTGCTGCGATTAACCATTTGGCTAACAATAAAACCTTTGTTGCATTTGGATTCTGTTGCAGACCACAAAACGAGCGTTGACTAAGATAGAATTTAGTGTATAATTGATCACAGAAAATAATGGGACGTAGCCCTGCCTATATGCTTCTTATGCGTGTTACTGGTTTTACAGTTCGTATAAAGAAAATGGATTAAAGGCTACCATCCTAAGCAGTCGATTTCGTCGTGTTTAAGAAGAAAATATTATTATCATTACTGATGTGTTGTATAAACGACCCGTCATACTGGGTTGTTTAAAAGTTATTTTTGCTTTTCATTACGTCGGTACTGGGATTAAGAAATAGATTTTCAAAAAAAACAAAAACAAAAAAAAAAAAACAAACAAACAAACAAACAAACAAGAATCGGCAATTTCCGTAAATCTCTAGGAAGTGACGTAGTACCATGGCCTGATTCCGCCTCCAATCTAAAACATGAGGTTTCTGACACAGATTAAATGCACGACATTTCTGTCATAAAGCGAAGTTTAAGTTTCACCAATTTCTGGATCCTCAGTGTAATACAGAAAAATTCAATCCGAACTTTGGTGCATTCGATCACTCACTAATTAAAAGATGTTATACTCTTTCATTATTGTAACAACTTTTCTATCTGTTATCAATAGACTACTTCCGTGTTTTTAGTAAATCGATTTAAATACGACTTAGGGAGATAGTTTCATGACTGAAAAGTTGGGCATTTTATTGTTTCAGAAATCTCAGGCACCCATGACTACCCATTTTGTCCTGACATGACGTTATAATTATCCCGGTGCGACGTCACAACTTCAAATCCGAAGTTTGGCGATGTTTCAAATTTCGTATCCGGTAAAGATCGGAAAAGACAAAAGAATCCAATGTAAAGGACGAAATAAAAATGCTTTTCATGTTTTGAAATTGTAGAAACTTTGGTATTTGGTTATTAGAAATGTGTAAAAGAGGAGTCAACTCGAGACAGAGGTTATGCAAAAGTCAGTAACCCAGTACTGACTCCATGTTAATCACAAGATGATGGTATCACCACATGATTGTGTCACGATGAAGGATGCTTATTTTTGCACAATGGGGTGTTTTCGTTAAAACTATTTTCATAATAAGTATATGTATGATAATATTTTTTAGTTCATCATTATTAACTCGCGTTCTTAAAGCATAAATAAAACCGTGTTTGATTTTTACATGTTTAAGTAAAATCGAAACCATAAACGTTCTTGTGAAATGTTCGTCCTGACAGAGATCTAGTCCTATTCAATTGGAGTAAACTGTGATGGAAATTGCGATGGGGTGTGCAAACAATCTTCGATGTTGCTATTTGCATATACTTCTCATTCTTTCTAAGCAGTAAATAAGCTTCACACGATGACTCAATGATAAGTAAGAGCTTTTGTTCCGTTCTATTCTCAGGAGATAGCTCGACGATTAATCGTAGCTTTATAAACATTAGATAAATAATCAATGCTTGACCCATCACGATCGTAAACATGTGAAACAATATTTATTATTTGTGTATAAACGTATTCCATCAATCATTAGTAGATACAAACACTTCGTGAAATTTCGCCCACCCCTCTTTCTCGCCGTTTTATATACATGTCAACGGAAATTGGCGAGGATATACGATTTTATTTTAAAATAATTCGGATAATCTCCTAAATCTCCATTGTCTTGAATGACGCCGAAATTGCATATAAATGTGTTGTATTACATAATGGGTGGAATTGTTAATGATCTCCGGAGTTGGAGACAGTACAAATAAATATACTTATTCAAAACAAATAGCAAATAAATACCAAGATCAATGACAAATAAGAGCTAGTGTTCCGTTCTATTCTCATGAGATAAATCTCTACCATTAATCATAGCTTTATAAACATTAGATAATCAATGTTTGACCCATCAGGACCGTTAACACTTGAAACAGTATTTATTATTTGTGTCTAAACGTATTCCATCAATCATTAGATACCAAAAACTGTGTGCAACTTCGCCCATCTCTCCTTTTGCGCTGTTTTGTATATATGGCAACGGAATTTTACAAGAATATCTTGTTGTTTTTTTTTCTTTTTTCTTTGAAATCGGACAATCCCGTCAATCTCCGTCGTCCCGAATGACGCCGAAGAAGTATAAAGATATCTGAGGAGTAATGGAATGCCTTTAAGAACTCTGAAAATGGAGACACTATCAATATATAGATGTACTGATTCAAAATCATGTATAATAAGTAAAATACGAAAATCAATAGTAAATAAGAGCTATTGCTCAGTTCTATTCTCATGAGATAAATCTCTACCATTAATCATAGCTTAATAAACATTAGATAATGAATGTTTGACCCATCACGGTCGTAAACATGTGAAACAATATTTATTATTTGTGTCTAAACGTATTCCATCAATCATAAGTAGATACTAAACATTGTGTGCAACTGCGCCCATCTCTCCTTTTCGCTGTTTTGTATATATGCCCACGGAATTTTACGAGAATATCTTGTTTGTTTTTTTTTGTGTGTTTTTTTTTTAAATCGGACAATCCCGTCAATCTCCGTTGTCACGAATGACGCCGAAGAAGTACAAAGATATCTAAGAATTTATGGAATGCATTAATAGTAGGGTGACTTTCAAGGCTTGGTTGAAGGTGGGGTGGTCACAAAAGTACCACATTTTCTAACATATACTCAAATGTTTGTCATATCCTGAAGTTTGTCAAACTGGCAATATCAAGTCTTGGATGTTGGTACGAGCTGAGAAATCCAAGATGGCGTCCAAGACGGCCGCCAGAATTGAAAACAAGGGGTTGTTGTATATGATTGCCTGTACTGATTTAATGTATATCTATACACCATACAAACTAGGTTTAATATCATATACTATGTTTGAACTTTTTCATGATACATTTTACAATGGTCACAATGTCAAGGTCAAGGTCAAATTCAAGGTCAAATGTGAAAAATTGTGAAAAAATACATCATCTACCAGTTTTCTTTTCTTATTACTCAAAAGTTTGCATAAAAAGTCAGGTATGTTATATACCAAAATAAACTACACTATATAGGCTTTCATAATTTAACATAAAGATTAAGATATCTTGTGTTTCCATGGAGATATTCAAGATGGCGTCTACAGACCCCTAGTGAAAAATAATGGAAAACTGTATTTTACCAGTTTCCCCCGATTTTGATATATGTAATGGTCACGTAATGGTCATTAAAATTAATGTCAAAGTGTTATTTTTTATTTTTTATATTAGTACAATAGTCATATTCTAGATTAAGCTGTCATGTAAGACTAGAAAATAATCTAATTTATTGTAAAATCCAAGATGACATTCAATATGGCCACCACAATGAATACTAAATGAGCTATCATATATGATTATTTGTACTGACTTAATGCATATTTGTATATCAAATTATCTAGATTTATTTCATGCAGTGTGTTTGGTCTTTTTTATGATACATTTTAAATCTGTAATTTTGCATATTCTTTTGATTTTACAGAAAATATTGCGTAAAAAGTATGAAGTGTTATATACCACAATAAGCAGCAATATACAGGCTTTTATGATTAAATGTTAAAAGGGCCAATGTCAGGGATCAGAACAA
This sequence comes from Fragum sueziense, assembly GCA_963680895.1. Lineage (NCBI taxonomy): Eukaryota > Metazoa > Mollusca > Bivalvia > Cardiida > Cardiidae > Fragum > Fragum sueziense. The sequence goes on from OY804593.1 coordinate 15,699,381, forward strand.
CATGGGCACAGTCAGAGTATGCATTGTTATATGGTGCATTGAATTATCTGGTACCAAAAGAAAGGAATATACCAAATTCTTAACTATATATCAAGGTCCAGTTTCCATAAATATCACTATTGATATAAAAGGTGGGTCAGTCAATCATATATAGATTTGATCTATAAGGACTAACTGAACTTCATTTGAAATTTCCTTTGACAGAAATACATGTAATCTAGCAACATATAAAATGCATGTTGACCATTCCATATGTTAAAGTTTGGTTTAAAGTCTGTTTTACAAACCGAGAAACGCACTCAACTGACTTAACACTTTAACCCACGACCACTATGTCTCAAGTCGGCTGTTACTAATTGTCGACTTCGGCAGCCACAGCAATTTGAGTTTCAACTTTCTCGTGTACCCATTTATATACCTGGGTGAAGAGGAGCAGCGTGGGGTACCTCTTTTGCTCAGAAAAATTCCTGTGGCACCGGCGAAATTTGAACCCAGGACCCTTCGATTCCAAAGCCTGCAGCCTACCTCTAGACCTTGGCGCCCCTTGTAATTTCTTGCATACGTTTTTTTTACCTCAGCCATCATAGCATGGCTACATTTATGATTTGGATAGGATATGTCATGTAGCCATGGATATTTTCATGGTGGTGTCTAATTAGAAACCTTGTGAAAATAATTGAAAACTATATTGATTAAACCATGTTTCATATTTATTTGCAATATGGTCACTACAATAAAATGCTAAAAGTAAAGTAGGGAGTATACTCGTATTTTAACTATAACAGCTTAACAAGAGTGCCATGGTCACAATATACGCCGCCACTTATAAAACTTGAGACAAAATATGACATTGACAAGGATTTATAAATATTCACACAAAAACCTGTAAAAAGTTGTGTTCACAAAAAGGTTTTTATAAATATCCAGTCAAAAACCTGGAAGGAATTGCGTTCATGAGGCTGAAATATCATTAAGCCCCAGAGACTAAGGTTGAAGGGGGCATAACTCAGGCAAAAATCAATGTACCATAAAATCCTTACTTCATACACATCTACCAATTTAGGAAATAACATCCACCAAGTTTCATTAGGATCCAGTCAGAATCTTAGAAGAAGTTGTGTTGACAAGGCTGCAATTTTAATCAGCCCAAGAGACTAAGTTTTAAGGGGGTATAACTCTGGCAAAAATCAATGAACCATAAAATCCTTCCTTCATGCACATCTACCAATTGAGGTGATAATGTTGACCAAGTTTCATTAAGATCTAGCCAGAAACATAGGAGGAGTTGCGTTGACAAGGCTGCAATTTCAATAAGCCCCAGAGACTAAGTTTTAAAGGGGCATAACTCTGGCAAAAGTCAATGAACCATAAAATCCTTCCTTCATGCACATCTACCAATTGAGGTGATAACATTGACCAAGTTTCATTAAGATCCAGCTAGAAACTTAGGAGGAGTTGCGTTGACAAGGCTGCAACTTCAATAAGCCCCAGAGACTTAGTTTTTAAGGGACATAACTCAGGCAAAAATCAACGAACCATTAAATCCTTCCTTCATGCACATCTACCAATTGAGGTGATAACATTGACCAAGTTTCAAGAAGATCCAGTCAGAAACTTAGGAGGAGTTGCGTTGACAAGAAAAGTGGACTAACGTACGTACAGACGGAGAGGATGACGCCAATATACGTTCGCCTCCGGCGGCGTATAATAAAAAGTAATTAGGCCTACAAAACAACAGTACTTGTGACTTTTATTGAATATTTTACCACCCGGTTTATGAGTAGTCATAGTTGAATAGTTAACCTGTTTGAAACATATACTAGAATGATCGTTCATGGAAAGACTCATGTGACAATACATAGTAGCAAGATTCTTTAATAGTGATTTATTACATGTATAGTACTCCTTTAAAACTCAAAGATAATCAACAAGAGGCACAGAGGGCCCTAGGGGTCACCTGAATCAAATGAGCAGAAAAGCATGTATTTACAGATAAAGTATACTTACTTATAAAATCATCCCCACAGGTATATCTAAAGATATACAAAGCATGGCCATTTTTAAACAGATTTTATTTTCTTGTACAAACTTTATAGTCCGAAGACTCTAAAAATCAAATATGAATCCAATCCATAAGCCGGTTCACAAGAAGAAGATTTTTAAGATGTACCATATTTAGGCTACCCCCTTAGTGGCCCATTATGGGGTCCCATGGGGAGGTAACTCTGAAGCTACTTCCTATAAAAATGCATCCTACCAAGTTTGGTTGAAATCCATTCAATGGTTCTTAATAACACTAATACACTAATAACACACCCCCACCCCTCCACCTCAGCACGGCCAATTCTTGACATATTTTTTTCTTTTGTACAAACTTTGTTGTCCTTGCCCTAAAGACTCTAGATATCAAATTTGAATCCAATCCAACAGCCGGTTCATGAGAAGAAGATTTTTAAGATGTACCCTATTTACACCCTTTTTGGCTCCTTATGGGGCCCCAAGGTGAGATAACATGATTTGTAATCTGAGGCGGCTTCCCATGGGGGATACTTCCTGCCAAATATGGTTGGAATCCATCCAATGGTTCTCAAGAAGAAGTCGAAAATGATAAAAGTTAACACATGACGGATGACGCACATCGCACGACGACGGACAAAAAATGGTCGCAATAGGTCACCATGACCTTTGGTCAGTTGACATAAAAATGCTGATTAAAATTGGTTGAAATGAAATAACCCATTTTAGAGTTACACAGGTATTGCACAAAGAATCATAACAACTTTGAGTCGAATTCAAGCAATAATAACAATAATATAAGGTTAAACATGACTGTTTTATATAAACAGGGTAACATTAAAAAGATGTAAAGTTGTGTAAATCACTACATCGACATATCATGAAAACTTAAGATATCTTCTTTTAAGCTTGGGTTTGGCATTTTAAATAGATGTAAACGTCTGGTTTTGAAATAAAAGTGCTCAGACTCCTAGTTCGGTAAACTGGCGCAAAATGATGTAGCAGGAGTATAAAAGATGTCTGTATCTGGACTAAGCAAGAGTACTTGGGATAAACAAGTATTGTACAAATTGACAATTGACTTGTAAAATATTTAAATCAAATCCACTACTGATGAACATGGATTAATAATCTGGCACCAGAGTTAGAGCTTACTTACAGTATTATTTTATTTAAAACCTGTTGAGATGACCTTAAGGTCTACGTTAAGCTGGTCAAGAACATTTTTGGATATATGACTTTCATATTTGATCGTATATTTGCCACCATCAATGACAGGTCTCCAAGCTCTTGGCTTGAGTTTTGATTCTGTTCTCAAAATGAGATCGAAGATGACATAGGCTAAACGGCATTTACACCTCCACTATTGCGTTTAATGTAAATCTAGAACATATTGGTAGGATCACAGAATATATGTTGGAGTGGTGATGCAAGAGACTATAATACATCTGCGACTGCTGTCTCACCTAAGATGATAGCTCAACCCACACACAATTTCATCAAGATACAATTGGAGTTTATCAAACAAGTCTCACGTTCTTGTTTGTTACCATTTCGCAAATCTCATTAAACAAGCTTAGTGGTACTTGTGCATTTTCAAATGACATAACGCTTCCCTGTTTCCAGTGGTACATTTTTAAGCTGTTTATTGCTTACAAAGTGATTACAATGTTTTTAATCCTGCATTTCAATTTTGGTTTGATGGATCCGATTGCTGCCATTTTACTTTTAAGTAAAGGATCATAGAAGCTCTTCCTTTGTCTATGCATTATTTCACCATCTGAAATCACAATACATTCTAGAACCTTACTCCAATCAAGGAGAAGCAGATGCTTGGTACTTGAATGAAACTTCCTACTGACTACATTTGTTGCGAGACTATGGCCAAAGTAGTCTTGGTTAGTCCATATACAAGTCATGTGCTAAAACTCCTGATACACATATTTACTGAATAAGGAGAGAGATGGGCCTTGTGGCTATCAAGAACATTACAAAAATTGGAACTATCCACAACTTACAATAGTAGGGGAAGTGTTAATAAATATGTTGGTATTTTATATGGCATCAGTATTTGTAGTTCTTTGAACAAACTCTGAACAGAAAAGGTGAAAAAATTGAACCCTAAAATTCTGCCAGCAAATGACATAATACTGCTGTATATGCTACAATTGATGCGAGTATCACTTGCTGGTCATGAGAGGATGTTATCCTGCAATGTAGCAGCTGCCTGACCCACTAAAGTTGGATAAATGATGGACAGTAAGACAGATCAATCAGCTCCACAACTCATGAGTCTACCAGTTACTCCACCAGAACTTCTCAGTGACTTTGTTTGTGATAGAATAGATATATATGAGCATCAATGTACACAAAACAAAATGGATATACCATTACTTAAGATCTTTGATTGCAGTAACTGTTCATGTAGCTTCTCTCAAGTAACACGTGTGTATGTATATACGAAACTTGATAATTATCACTAATTCAGATTTTATTAGGGTGTCATGATATATTACGAAAAGAAAAATTATAATTGGTGGTCTCAAAGGTTTAAATGGGACATGTGATTCTAATGAATTTAGAAAATAAATCCGTAAACTGATTAGGACGGCAAAATTGCTCTATACAGTGTATTGTGTGATATAGCCACTAAAGAAGTATCGTCATTTTGATTTTTGTTGAAATGAACTGTGTCTCAAATTTGTTTTTAAATGAAGAACTAAATTGCATATATACTGTATTTAAATCACTTATTTTATTCTACATATTTTCTGTTGTCAATTTATGACATTTCACAGCTCAAAAGGCTACCGTCAACCTAAATTAAGATGGTTTTTTTTATCATTTTGCATGGCATATTCAATTCTATATCGGATAATATTATGGTGATACTTCAGATAGCTGTATATAGAAAATGAGTATTGTGCCAATTTAGAATATAAAGATTAACGACTTTGACATTATTTAAATTACCTTAACACATATCAAATTTGAAACATGGAAAAAACAAAGATTTTCGATTATTCTCTCAAGGTGTCCCACAGGGTGTTTGTACACATCATTTTAAAATCTCCATGACAATGTTACACATCCGAATCTTAATATCAAGTTATTGAAATTCATACACCATTGTTTATTTTAGTATATAGCTTTTTATTCAAGATTTTGTGTACAATAACAAAAATACGTAAAATAACAGGTATATTCACTATTTTTCACATCTGACCTTGAATTTGACATTGACATTGACATTGAAAGCATCTTAAAAATGTATTACAAAAAAGATTGAACACACTGCATGAAATAAAATCTGGTTTATTTGATATACAGATATACATCAAGTCAGTACAAACAATCATATAAGACAGCCCATTTGGTTTTCATTGTGGCGGCCATGTTGGACGCCATCTTGGATTTTGCAACAAATAAGAATACTTTCTAGTCTTACATGACAGTTTTATCTAGAATTTGAGCATTGTGCTAATATAGAAAAAAATAAAGCAACACTTTGACATTGATTTTAATGACCACATGTATATCAAAATTATGGGAAAACTGGTAAAATACAGTTTTCCATTATTTTTTACTAGGGGTCTATAGACGCCATCTTGAATATCTCCATGGAAACACAAGATATCTTAATCTTTATGTTAAATTATGAAAGCCTATATAGTGTAGTTTATTTTGGTATATAACATACTTGACTTTTTATGCAAACTTTTGAGTAATAAGAAAAGAAAACTGGTAGATGATGTATTTTTTCACATTTTTTCACATTTGACCTTGAATTTGACCTTGACCTTGACATTGTGACCATTGTAAAATGTATCATGAAAAAGTTCAAACCTAGTATATGATATTAAACCTAGTTTGTATGATGTATAGATATACATTAAATCACTACAGGCAATCATATACAACAACCTCTTGTTTTCAATTCTGGCGGCCATGTTGGACGCCATCTTGGATTTCTCAGCTCGTACCAACATCCAAGACTTGATATTGACCGTTTTATAAACTTCAGGATATGACAAACATTTTAGTATAGGTTAGAAAATGTGGTACTTTTGTGACCACCTACCCCATGAAATAGGCCACTTTTTCAGCACTATAACGAACTTCGAAAATTGAGACACTATCTATATAAATGTACTGATTCAAAATCATGTATACTAAATGAAATACGAAAATCAATGATAAATAACAGCTATTTGTCTGTTCTATTCTCTAGAGATAAATCTATTCCATTAATCACAGCTTTGTAAACACCAGATAATCAATAACTGACCGGCAATCAGCTCTTACATGTGAAATAATATTTAACGAAGGAATCTAGAAAAAGGGTCCCTAAAGGCATTTGATAACAACATGGATCCAGGTCAGCCTGTGCATACGCACAGTCTGATCCAGATCCATATTGTCCTCTGAAAGCTTCTTTTTTAGTTGAAGCAATTGTAAGTTAGCAGAATGTATTTTTTAGACTGTGGCAGTGTTTGACCACACATTGCTCTGGAAACTCATGTCGCTAAAAGTCTTTGATGGTCCTTTTTCCAGATCCCGGCTCTTATCATTCTCTGCTTTTTTGCGATTTCGTGAAAATATTTGTGACCCGTCACGCTAAAAGGGACCGTATGTGAAGTGTGAAAAGTATCGATCCTAGTCAGTCTGCGCAGTCCACGCAGCCAGACTAGGGCTGACACTTTTCACTTGTATGTAATTTTCAGAATCTGGAATGCATTCCCTATCTTACTTTATGTTCATTTTTCGCTTACAGTATCTAGTTAACTTGTGCTGAGTCTGACAAGATTGTCAACATGTGGATTTTTTTTTACTTCTGATAAGGCCCCTTTTAGCGTGACGGATCACATTTATATATCACGAATTCTACTTACTAGAATACTATTTAGAAAGAAAATGGTTTGTGGTGAAACGTGATGAAATGCGTATTATAAAATAACAATTTTTGACTCTTGAAATGGCAGTATGCGTGTTTATAGCAAACGATTATAAATAATTATTTTAATTTCTCTAATGTTAAATTAATCAAACACACACATGCAAATGGGCACAAGTTACATGTTTTATCGATTACTTTCAATTTATTGAAATTTGAACAACGAAATGCCACGAATTAATTATTATCCTATTTGAAATAAGCAGTCTTAAGATTTAGATAGGTTGCTGAATAAGTTGCCTCTCTCGACAGAAACAACAACATATGTTTACATGTATAGGAAAGCAAGTGTCATTATATCTATATTGTTATATGAATTATTTATTCCACCAAACTTTTCCAGTCAGATTTTCAGCTCTCGTGGGGGCAATTTAGTAGTCTGCGGTACGCTTATCCCTCGTCGCATTTCCGCTTCCAACATTTTATATGCGGGGTTAAATTAAGGGGGAATGCTCCAGTTTCCTAATTTTTTTCCCAATAATAGAATTTATTTATATTTTGTATGTTGAAATTACATGTTATTACCAATCGAAAAATAAAATAAAAATGGATGGTCAGCGATCTTGTTTTATTTTTATGGCCATTCGTGCCACATACCCCTACAGCGAAAAAATGCACAATTTCTTGTACCTGTCCAAGGTCACTAAAATGCGAATAAAATGCTGTATATTTATTGTTTAGTCCCGAAAACGGATTTAAAGTAACGTCTTACGTTTATTAAGAACAGAAAACCCTAAATATGTGCTATTATAAACGCGTAAATGTATAGAACAGCATGCTAACGAGTTCGGTTAGATCAACGAAGCTGGAGTATTTTATGTCAAAATTTGCATATTTTTGGAAATATTTCAAGTTCTACATAATAGAATTTGATAAAACTCCTTCATTGTATTAAGCAACATGTCCTGGTAATAATTCAAAAAGAAAATGTATAGGTCAGCGCATTTATTAATGAATTACAGCAATTTTTATCAACTACACATGAATAAAATGACGCAAAACAGTGGTAACTGCATACACACTTACGACTGTCTTGCTCTAAATAAGCGATTTCCATCTTGAGGAAATCAGTATCGAATAATAAATACACTTTTACCGTCGAAAATGGTAAATTGTAATGATGTGTTTTATTATTGAAAATATGGTAGCGAAACATATTGGTACGAAACATTTAATTTACTACGGTAATGACCGAGTGTTCCGAAAAACTGGAGCATTCCCCCTTAAAGCATACTAAAAGATTGATTTCATCTAATCGTTTGACCAGAAAACTTGCATGATTCCTAATATATTACAATATATTAAATAAATTCCGCGTGGGTTAGTTTTTTCGAATGTCTGGCACATATTCTTTTATTCTAAAAAGAATAAAGGCTTGGTATCGCACTGCTGTTCTGGGACAATGAAATTTTTGAAGTTAGATAGCTTGTCTATTGACATCTAGTGTCAAGAATGGCAAAGGAATATGTCAATCAACTACCCATGAAAGTCTTAGTATAGACTCACAAATTGGCCGACGAAAAGACATTGAGCTTAAATACATGTGTTTTACTATAATAATCTTACGAATAATGAACATGGTCGTGATATGAATGCTCTCTTATAGAATTACATATCACCGTTTTTTAACAAAAACCTCGTAACTGCAGCTTGCTTTAAGCTGAAGTAACGAGTTTTTTGTTAAAAAGCAGGGAAGTAATGTCTGAGGGACTTAAATTCAACATAAAATTATATGCCAGGATTAGACTTCAGTTCAACGTGTCTGAGACCGGCCAAAAGTAGGCCAAATAAGTACAAAGGGTAAAGCAGGGTCAAATCATAACAATTGAGATTCGTTGGTGCTATCGATTCCGTTAAAATTAATGACAATGCATTGTGCACCCGTACCTCAAACATTAGTTTATTTTGAGTATTTGAATAATATTTTGTTGACAATAATTGACTAAAACAAAACTATCCTGGGACATGAAAACAATGCAAGTCTTCTGCTTAATTACCTTCATTCAATTTATAGAAACAGAAATCAATTAGTGGAATAACAAAGTTGTCATTAATGCAACATTAAAATCAATGCAGAACTGAATACAATACAAAGTTTACATTCTAAATATGGTAAACAATTGACATTATTATTTTACGGAATTGTACAATACTGTAAATGTGTTATTTGCAGTTCATGTCCAACAAAATGTCGAAAGAAAACTGTCGTAAAGAACATGGTCAAAACGAACGAAATGGCTTTTACAGAATATGCGATTTTCCCGGTGAAAAAATAATAGCAATTCTAAGTTGATCGTCTAAATCCATATTGCACCAAACGCCATCTAACTGGACGAGACGTATGTTTCGGCCAATCGGATGACTTGGTGTATTAAATGTTAAATTAGAAGTAAACTGGCTAATGAATACCACCCCATTTTGGAAATATAATTATTTTAGCTTTAAATATACATCAATTCATAACTAAGCCAGACCTACGCATAATTCTCCCAGACGAATGAGAAAATGAACAAAAATTGGATTTACAACCAGGCTTATTGATTAATATAAAAGCCATTTACTTCCAGACCTACTAATGATAAAATCTCCGTTACGTTTAATTAACCCTATCCCAAACGACAGAATTTTAGGGTGATCCACTTCAAAAACTGCCACAAATGACAAAATGGAAGTTATCAAAGATAGAATTTGTGTAAAATATGACATAGAAAATATTGAGACAAAAGGAGAAACTGTTGGTTATCAGCAGTTTCTTCTTTTGTTTCAATGTTTTCCCAATCCATTTCGATTAGGGACGCCAAAACCAGGTCCTGTTTGGGAAAGGGTTAATATGTAGGCCTACTGGACGTGGAAGGGACATTATGGCCGATCGCGGCTACTTATTTAGAGGTACATGTACATGTTCATAGAACCTTAACTTTTGTCACATTGCCACCCCAGATTGGAAATATGGTTTTTAATGTACCTTAATTCATAAAAAGTCTGGAAAAGTATGGAATACTCATTTAGCCTCCCAAACGAATGAGAACATGAACAAAAAATTAGATTTACAACCGGGCTTATTGATCAACCCTTTCCCAAACGACAATGAAAGCTGCTACAGACGACACAACGGAAGTTACTAAACGTAAGATTTGTGAATAATATAGCACAGAGAACTTTGTAGACTAGCGCCTGTTTGCTTTATTTGCAGATGGGTGCAACATTTATATTGTAGCTTGCCTCTTTAATCCAAGTTCAATTTATTTATTGCTAATAGAAACCTAGTATTCTAGACTAGGATGTCATAAAAAACGGTCTTCCCCTTTATAACTATAACCTTAATGTTAGGGTCTGGGCCAGACTAAGAACTTTGAGACAAAAGGAGAAAATGCTGGTATCAGCATTTTCTTCTTTTGCCTCGACGTTTTCCCAAACCTATTCTATATAGGACGTCAAAACAAGGTCTCGTGTGGGAAAAGGTCCACGTACTACCAGATCTACCAATGATGGAATCTCCGTTACGTTTAATTAATGTGTAATGTACGTGGAAGGGAAATTACAGGCAATATAGTCTACTTATTTAGAGGGACTACATGTATGTTCATAGGAGCCTTTCCACATAGATTGAGACAAGTTCGTCATAACTTGATCCTGGATGGAAATGAATTTTGTGCTGAAAATAGACCGGGTTTAACGTTATGTTTTGATAAACTGTCGATGTTGTTATAATATCTTATAACTGCGGCTTGATTCAAGCCGTAGTTACGAGATTTTATAACAACACCGACGAAATGCTATTGTTTGTCCGAAATCACATCACGATTAATTGGATAAAATCGTTCCCTATTAAGAACATTTGTTGGTCTGATAACATTTCTTGTTCTAGACTGTTGAAAACGGCGTAAAACCCCAATAAACTCAAACTTGTTCTAGACTATTTTCTTTATATCATCATTCTCAAAATATTCAGATTCGATAGCGTAACTGAAGTTTCGAGTACAGTGATGCATTGTTCGTTGAAAGTCCGTGATATTTTATGTTTAAACAAGAGTGCCTGAAAGGCACTGATATCGCTCACCTGAGTTCTTCGTGTATTTGATTGTGTACAATATAGGTTTTGTTGTAAACAAATATATATATCAGTATTATATCATATTAAATTATTGTAAACTAGAATATCACTAAAAGTGATCATACCCCCAAACAGCACTGTTTTTGTGCATTTTGAGAAGTACATTTCATTTGAACTGTGATCTGATCAATTGGGAAAAAGAGCAAACAAAAAAATCAACAGACCAAACAACACATGTAAATGTTACGAAAAATACCAATGTTCAACAAAAGGACATAACTTATTCAAAAATCAACAAGCCCCACCCTGCCATGCCCACATTTTTTTAATTAATCAAAAATTCTCAACCATATATTGAAGACAGTCACTCAAGGTACATTCCTGTAAGGTTTGGTTCAACTTAGCCCCATAATTACTTTTTTAAAGAATTTTCTCATGAATTTGTTAAGTCCAATAAGCCCTGCCCCGCCAAGACCACATTTTTTGACGAATAAAAAATTCTCGAACAGATATCGTAACGAGTCACCCAATGATCATTTCTGCCAAGTTTGGTAACGAATTGCCTGATGGTTAAGGAGAAGAAGATTTTGGAAGAATTATCTAACGATTTCTTGAAGTCTGGTAAGCCCCACCCTGTAAGCCGATGTTTTTCACCCAATCAAAAATTCATGAACATGTGTTGAATACAGTCTCTCAAGGGACGTTCCTGCTACGTTTGGTTCAAATTGGCCGAATAATTGATTTTTAAAGATTTTTCACATGATTTCTCCTAGTCCGATAAGCCCCGCCCTGCCACGCCCACAATTTTTGACAAATCAAAAATTCACCAACAAGTTTTGAAAAGGGTCACCCAAGGAACATTCCTTTCAAGTTTGGTAATAATTAGCCCAGTGGTTAAGGAGGAGAAGATTTTTGAATAATTATCTTTCGATTTCTCGAAGTCTGATAAGCCCTGCCCTGCCACGCCCACAATTTTTTACGAATCAAACATTCATGAGCATGTGTTGGAAACAGTCACTCAAGGAACATTTCTGCCAAGCTTGGTTCAAATTGGCCTGATAATTGATTTTTAAAGATTTTTCACATGATTTCTCTAAGTCCGATAAGCCCCGCCCTGCCTCGCCCACAATTTTTGACGAATCACAAATTCACGAACAAGTTTTGAAAAGGGTCACCCAAGGAACATTTCTGCCAAGTTTGGAAAGAATTGGCCGAGTGGTTGAGGAGGAGAAGATTTTTGAAGAAAACCGTCATGATTTCTTTAAGTCTGATAAGCCCCGCACTGCCACGCCCACAATTTTTGACGAATCAAAAATTCATGAACAAGTTTTGGAAAGGGTCACCCAAGGAACATTTCTGCCAAGTTTGGAAAGAATTGGCCAAGTGGTTGAGGAGGAGAAGATTTTTGAAGAACTACCTAAAGATTTCTTTTAGTCTGATAAGCCATGCCCTGCCACGCCCACAATTTTTGACAAATCAAAAATTCACCAACAAGTTTTGAAAAGGGTCACCCAAGGAACATTCCATTCAAGTTTGGTAAGAATTAGCCCAATGGTTGAGGAGAAGAAGATTTTTGAATAATTATCTTACCATTTCTCGAAGTCTGATAAGCCCCGCCCTGCCACGCCCACAATTTTCACCCAATCAAAAATTCATGAAGCATGTGTTGAAAACAGTCACTCAAGGGACATTTCTGCCATGCTTGATTCAAATTGGCCTGATAATTGATTTTTAAAGATTTTTCACATGATTTCTCTAAGTCCGATAAGCCCCGCCCTGCCTCGCCCACAATTTTTGACGAATCAAAAATTCAGATACAAGTTTTGAAAAGGGTCACCCAAGGAACATTTCTGCCAAGTTTGGAAAGAATTGGCCTGGTGGTTGAGGAGGAGAAGATTTTTGAAGAATTCCCTAATGATTTCTTTAAGTCTGATAAGCCCCGCCCTGCCACGCCCACAATTTTTGACGAATCAAAAATTCATGAACAAATTTTGGAAAGGGTCACCCAAGGAACATTTCTGCCAAGTTTGGAAAGAATTGGCCCAGTGGTTGAGGAGGAGAAGATTTTTGAAGAATTCCCTAATGATTTCTTTAAGTCTGATAAGCCCCGCCCTGCCACGCCCACAATTTTTGTCGAATCAAAAATTCACGAACAAGTTTTGAAAAGGGTCACCCAAGGAACATTCCTGCCAAGTTTGGTCAGGATTGGCCCAGTGGTTGAGGAGGAGAAGATGTTTAAAGAAATTGTTGACGACGGACGACGCACGACGGACGACGGACGCCGGATAGTGACTGACCCTAAGAGCTCCCCTTGAGCTCATTGAGCTCAGGTGAGCTAAAAAATACTTGCGTTATTTCATTGAGTTTTACTGATCTAAAAAGCTTAATGATAATAATTTATTGAATACTATAAATCAATGTCTTTATAACTCACACTTGTGACCAAGATAGAGAATACATTTGGTAAATAAGACAATGAAAAGATAATTGGTTTTTTTTTTTTGCAATTCTTATTGATTAGTATGAAATTTACTACAAGACTCAGTGTTTACAATGATAAAATTTCCATTACTTTGATAAAGTTGTGCGTGGAAGGACACTTATGGATGGTCATGGCTTAAGTGTTTAACTTATCTGGTGGAATAATGTTCGAAGGAAGGAGTCATTGGTCATTTTTTATGCTTGTTGGTAGTAACCCCCCCCCCCCCCCGATTCCAATCTCACAAAGAGATGTGTCTATGGTAAGAATTCTTCAACTATCTGGCAGTCCACCAAGCGGTCGCAGACCGGCTATCACCATGTACAGTCGACACTCTTTATGTCGACATCGGATAAGTCGAATTTTCGCTTAAGTCGAAGTTCAAATCTGGTCCCGTCCTCATCTATTGACATAGTTTTTTTCAAAACAAAATAATTTCGAACTGAATGTAGCCATTGAAATATAGTAGGAAAATGATAGAAATTGCTCGACACGAGCAATTTCTTTCCTTTTCCTTCTATTATTCAATAATATTCGTACTTGATAAGTTTCAAAAAACGGTCAAATATAAAATATCTCGAAGCCGAACAAAATCGGATGAGTCGAACTCCGGATATGTCGAGGTATTTTGACGGCCCCTCAGACTTCGACACAACGAGTGTCGACTGTATCTAGTTTTTTTTCTTTGCACGAATAAACAGAAAATGAAAGGACATGTGGCATTGGTTGATGGATAGTAGATCTAACAGAAAATTGGACTGATAACCCAGCTTATTGGTTAATATAAAATCCATTAACAACCAGACATAGTAATGATAATATCTCCGTAACGTTGATAAATATGTACATAAAGGCCATTTGAGGTATATTATGAGTGACCATGGCTAGAACTACTAAATCAAATTAGGTCAATATTTTATCGGACATGAGTTTTCATTTTAGTAGAGAAACTGATAATTATAGAATTTAGTGTTCGACCTACTTTTTGGACCAATGAAATTGCAGCATATATCAAAATTCCGCCGCCCTATTTCGCATAAACGGGCGGTCGGCTAGTTTATGTGACGTCTAAACATAGCCACGCCCAGTCTCCAATGAACCTCTAGCGAACACTAAGTCAGATAGAGTCTGTATAGTAGATTCTACGCGACATAAACATTCAATGCGCTGCGCGCATTTGCATGTTTATGTCGCGTAGAATCTACTATACAGCCTCTATCTAATACATGGAATAGAATGTCTCTGAGACAAGCTTTTCACAAGATGCTGGTATGTTTAACCTTTTCCAAACGGCAAAGTTTTAGGGTGACCCACTTCAAAAACTGACACAAATGACAAAATGGAAGGTATTTAAGATAGAATGTGTGTAAAATATGGTAAAGAAAATATTGAGACAAAAGGAGAAACTGCTGGTTATCAGCAGTTTCTTCTTTTGTTTCAATGTTTTCCCAAGTCTTTTCTACCAGGGACGTCAAAACCAGGTCTTGTTTGTGAAAGGGTTAAGCAATTGCATTTTAAGTGCAAATGTAAGGGAATCTCAAAATCTGTCTGACTTCATACTAGATTAAACACACGTTAACCTTTTATCTTGAGAATCTGCATATTTCAATTTCAAGAGATTTTTTCTTTTTTCAGTAGAATTGGCTTTGTTGTCTCGAATGTCTTGTAAGTTAAACTAGGCTGAAATCAAGGCATTTAGGAAAGAGCGAAAAGCAAGCTATACTTATGCACGAGAGAATACGGAACGTATCAGACAGTGCATTATTCTTGAGAGGATTTTCATGTTCCGATAGTTGATCAAGGATATAGTTTACTGTAATGAGCATAATCGTAATTCACTGATAAAACATAGCAAAAGCATGTGAGTGGTTTAGGATATAAATGTTGCCCGTCATGCTAAACGTGACCTCCTACAAAATGAAATGTATAAACTAGAAAGACCTGAAGGTCTTGAGTCGCTCCACAGGCCTGAATTTCTTTTAATATTCAATCGAAGTTTTGACTAGATTTTTGGATACTTGTGGTTCTTACAGCAAACACAAAGTCAAAAGCAGCAATCATGTGGTCAATGCAAAAAGAAAGTAAATGATTGACTAATATTTCAGGGATGTTAGAGTGATAATAAAATTGAAAACTGTGATTTTGCCAAATTCAAGGACACATAATTCAGTATGTATATTTAAAATCAAATCGAAAATTAAACACATGCAAGATCTTATAGTCACTATCATTCTGTTCAAATTTTGTCTATATCAGCCAATATTTGTGGCTTCAAGAATGGAAAAAGTGTCAAAAACTGAAATTTTGTTAATTTCAAGGGCACATAACTCAGATTGTAGCAATGTGATTATGTTGAAAATTACATATCATGAAGATCTTGTTGTCAACAAGATTTATTCCAAGTATCATCTTGATTGGTTAACATTTGTGATTGTTAGAGTGAAAACAAAGTCGAAAATGGCAATTTTGTCAAATTCAAGGGCACATAACTCATGATGTAAAGTTTCTATCAAGCTGAAAATTACACCCAAGCAGGATACAATGCTTATATATATTCTGTCCAAGTTTTGTCTTGATTGGTAAATATTTGTAGATTTTAGCGTAAAAATAAAGTCAAAACCAGCAAAATATAGCCGAAAATGGCAATTTCAAGGGCACATTACTCATGCTATAAAATTCAGATCAAGCTGAAAATTTTACCAAGGCAAGATCTTATAGTCAGCATCATTTTGTCAAAGTTTTGTCTTGTTTAGTCAATATTTGTAGTTGCTAGAGTGAAAACAAAGTCAAAATACAGCCGAAAATGGCAATTCTGTCAATTTCAAGGGCACATAACTCATGATGTAAATTTCAGATCAAGCTGAAAATATTACCAAGGCAAGATCTTGTAGTCAGCATCATTCTGTCAAAGTTTTGTTTTGATTTTCAATATTTGTAGATTTTACAAGAAAACTAAAGTCAAAACCTGCTATTTTTGACATTCAAGGGCAGATAACTCAGGTTATTCTGTTTCGATCCATATTCTTTGAAGGAATCTGAGAGATGGTCACCCAAGGATCATTCCTGTGAAGTTTGATTGAAATCTATCCAGTACTTTTTGAGAAGAAGATTTTTAAAGAAAAAGTTTACGGACGCACGGACGGACGGACGCACGCACGCACGCACGACGGACACACCGCCATGACAATAGCCCGCTGGCCTGAAAGGCCAGTGGAGCTTAAAACAAACCTTGATCCTGGTCAGTTGTGCTGTGTTTGCAGACTAATTTGGGTCGAAACTTTTCACTGCAAGGATTTTTCTAAATACATTATTTTTCCTATATTATTTTCCAAAGGAGACAACTGGTTGACGTCTGTCAAGTCTGTTTCCTGAAAATTTGGTCATTGACTTCACAGAAGGTTAGATACATACTCTATCTGACTTAGTGTTCGCTATCGGTTCATTGGAGTGAGACGGGGCGTGGCTATGTATAGACGTCACAGAAAATAGGGGGCAGCTGGTGTATGCGAAATATAGCGGCGAAATTGTCAAATATTCTGCGATTTCATTGGTCCAAAAAGTAGGCCAAATACTATTTTTAGTGTGCCTGCTCACAAACCCATTGACGGAGCTGGGTGCTAGAATGATAGAATGGTCGTTTACGGAAGATGCATGCATATAATTACATGTATTGTGCACAGTCTTCGCTCTTGGCTGTAGACAAAATGTATCAGAAATTGCGAAAGCTTTAGAGATAATACCACTGTAACGATATCGATGTTTGAGAATAATAACAAAGTAACTGCAACAATATCGTAAGACAATACCGCAATTTTCCTGCAAGGCATAGATATGATCAATGAAACATTGCACTATAATGGATCTAGTCGTTATTTACTAGTATTAGCTAGCGGATTAGTGGTTTGCTGTACAACATAACGTCGCTTTTCTGCGAAAACCTCGTATCTGCAGCTTAAAACAAGCTGCAGATACGAGTTTCCGAAGAAAAGCAGCGATAAGTGATTGAGTCTTGAATTAACCCTTTCCCAAAACGACAAACTATTAGGCCGGTCCAATTCAAATGCTGATCCTGGTGCCAAAATAGACATTTCCAACTATACGATTTGTTTAGAATATAGTATGGATTATATTGAGACAAAAGAAGAAAATGCTGATTATCAGCATTTTCTTCTTTTGACACAATGTTTGCCCAATTCCTTTCTATTCGGACCGTCAAAACCAGGCATTATTTGGAAGAGAATGAAAAATGTATTCAAAGGGAATACGAAAATGCCATTATGTTAGAGCTTTTTTATGCAAGTAAAAGGTGTTGGTGAAACATGTTCAAGTTATTTTGATGTACATGTAGGAAACGGAGCATTATAGTATTTCAAAAGATGTAATTTTTAGCTCCACTGGCCGAAGGCCAGCGGGGCTTATGTCATGGCCCTGTGTCCGTCGTGCGTGCGTCCGTCCGTCCGTCCGTCCGTGCGTCAACTTTTTCTTTAAACATCTTCTTCTACAAAACTACTGGACCAATTTCAACCAAACTTCACAGGAATCTTCCTTGCATGAACCTTTTTCAAATTCCTTCAAAAAATTAAATTCCGTTTAGAACTTGAATTTTAATTAAATTAATTAATTTAAATTTTCGAAAAATCTTTTAAAAATCTTCTTCTCCAAAACTACTGGACCAATTTCAACCAAACTTCACGGGAATCTTCCTTGCATGAACCTTTTCCAAATTCCTTCAAAAAATTTAATTCTGTTAAGAACTTGAATTTTAATTAAATTAATTAATTTAAATTTTCGAAGAATCTTTAAAAATTCTTCTTCACCAAAACTACTGGACCAATTTCAACCAAACTTCACATGAATCATCCTTGCATGAATCTCTACCAAATTCCTTTAAAAGAATATAATCTAAGCAGAACTTGAATTTAAATTAATTTAATTGATTTAAATTTTCAAAAAACCTTAAAAAATTCTTCTTCACCAAAACTACTGGACCAATTTCAACCAAACTTCACAGAAATCTTCCTTGCATGAATCTCTACTAAATTCTTACAAAAGAATAAAATCCGTGCAGAACTTGAATTTTAAATAATTTAATTGATTTAAATTTTCGAAAAATCTTTAAAAATTCTTCTCCTCCAAAACTACTGGACCAATTTCAACCAAACTTTACAGAAATGTTCCTTGCATTAATATCTTTTTAATTCTTTCAAAAAAATAAATTCTATGCAGAACTTAAATTGTAATTAATTTAATTAAATTAAATTTTCGAAAAATCTTTAAAAATTCTTCTCCTCCAAAAGTACTGGACCAATTTCAACCAAACTTTACAGAAATGTTCCTTGCATTAATCTCTTCTTAATTCCTTCAAAAAAAAAAAAAAAAAAAATTCTATGTAAAACTTAAATTTTGATTAATTAAATCAAATTAAATTTTCGAATAATCTTCTTTTCCAAAACTACTTGACCAATTTTAACCAAACTTCACACGAATCTTCCTTGCATTTATCACCTCTAAATTCCTTAAAGAAATAATTTCCGTGTAGAACTTAAATTTTTAATAAATTTAATTAAATTGAATTTTCGAAAAATTGTTGAACAATCTTTTTCTCCAAAACTACTGGACCAATTTCAACCAAACTTAACAGGAATCTTCCTTGCATGAATCTCTTTCAAATTCCTTCACAATCGGATGAAAAGCTTGGCTGTTGTGGGCTAGCTTAAGCTTTTTTTCCTGCTATATGAAACAATGTAATTTTAAGAAAATTTTAAAAACATTTCTGCTCCTTAATCACTAACTTATTGGATATCATTCTGGTGTAGCATGAATCTTCTTTGAATAGACCTCTATTGTATTCCTTGAAGAAGTTCATAGTCTAAATGTCTAAAAGCCAGTGGAGCGATACAGGGCCATCATGGCCCTCTTGTTTGATCAGCCCACTGTCTGATGTTCTCCTTTTCCCTCTCAATATTTTCAATGCTTTATGAAATATATATGTACGTTTTTTTCTACATCACTATTTTTGTTGTACGTTACTTTTTTCCAATTGAAGTGATCTAGATTTCACCGTTTGGGAAAGTGTTTAATGCCTATTTCCATATCCCGGTTCATGTCTAGGAAGTGCAAGAGTGCATACTTTTCAAGGAAAATATCCACACAGACTGTTTATTTAATCAAGGGGCGCTGTACTATGAAGCACATAACATATGCTTATTTGATGAGAGGATTGCAGTAATAAATCAAAACCTAGGATAAAAGCCTTTTTGTTTCCAGTGTGCATTTACGTTTAGGGGAATATACTCTAAAAGTGCAGTTTGAGACAGAAATTGCATAAACCATGATTTGGAAAATAGCGGTTTTGGCGGTTATGAGACTTAAGGTATTCAGCCCCTAATGAGATTCATGCAACATCGACATTTTCGTGCGGTGTCGTTTACATTCGTTACGTATACGAACGTTTTATGGCCACGTGGTACTAATTTAGGTAAACATTCAGCGAAGGAACGTTTCACGTGTCACATCGGAATGTTTACGACGTCACCCGAATAATTCCGACGTCGCGTTAATCATCGGGCTAGACTGCTTTAAAAGCAGCATGCATCCAAATCAGAAAGTGCATAAACACAGCCTGATCTAGATCTAGACGCCTTATTTTACAACTCCTCTAAGACTATAACATATGGCAACTAACTGTTAACCAGCAAACTGCTTCTAATCGTACTGCTACTTTTTGCAAATGACGAACTTGATCAATTACAAAGAATCGTCTTCTCCCAAATCGTTTGGCGTGAAATTTTGCATGTTTAATCGCCTTTAATGTTAACAGTATTTTTTTTCTTTCTTGAACTTACAAGAATGCCATTTTGATATGTTCATTATCATTTTATTTTTTTCATTTTTTTCCATTTCAGATTGGTATACATTGAAGACTACAAATTAAGAAAACGACAGCTTGTGAATAACAACAGATGGTCCATCTACAATATCTTCTTTAGATTGTAAAAAACGACTTGTAAACAGGTAAGCATCTTCTTTCATATGTTTTATTTATATTCAATGAGACGTGACAACCCATTCACACATAGTGACGCTTTTTGACGCCTCTAAAGAAATACGCAAAATTTAATGGAAAACATTGTGGAAAATGAAGAAATTGCTCGTGACAAGCAATTTCGTCATGTTCCACAATGTTTTCAAGACCAAAATTTTTAAAATTTCATTCACTTGAAATTGTCGTCTGGATCATCTTTGAATTCTGACCAATCCAAAATTTTGTCGTCTGGAAATGGGTTATTATTTTCCCTGACAGAATCCGGCTTTAGTGTCCCTTGTGAGGAGAAATATTTGGAAAGTTTAAAGAGAGGAAAAACGCTGACAGCAATAGGAAATTTCATATTGATACAGATGAAATATCATATGTACAATATAGAACAAAGATTATTGAGTATTTTCCATTGCTGGTTATCACCATAATATACTTTTGTATCAATGTTTATCCAAATTATTAATAGAAGGGGTGTAAAAGCAGGTCTTGTTGGGGAAATTCATAAATTAATTTTTTCTGTATCACAAGTAATATACACTCGTCGGGAACAACTGGACTGCGCCCATTTCTGAACTTTATCCAGTATGTATGTATTAAAAATATCAAGACTACATGCATGTATCCTTTTTATACGCCGCCGGAGGCGGACGTATATTGGCGTCATCTTCTCCGTCTGTCCGTCCGTCCATCCGTCCATCCGTCCATCCGTCCATCCGTCCATCCGTCCGTCCGTCCGTACGTACGTCCACTTTTCTTGTCAACGCAACTCCTCCTAAGTTTCTGGCTGGATCTTCTTGAAACTTGGTCAATGTTATCACCTCAATTGGTAGATGTGCATGAAGGAAGGATTTTATGGTTCGTTGATTTTTGCCTGAGTTATGCCCCTTAAAAACTTAGTCTCTGGGGCTTATTGAAATTGCAGCCTTGTCAACGCAACTCCTCCTAAGTTTCTGGCTGGATCTTCTTGAAAGTTGTTCAATGTTATCACCTCAATTGGTAGATGTGCATGAAGGAAGGATTTTATGGTTCGTTGATTTTTGCCTGAGTTACGCCCCTTAAAAACTTAGTCTCTGGGGCTTATTGAAATTGCAGGCTTGTCAACGCAACTCCTCCTAAGTTTCTGGCTGGATCTTCTTGAAACTTGGTCAATGTTATCACCTCAATTGGTAGATGTGCATGAAGGAAGGATTTTATGGTTCGTTGATTTTTGCCTGAGTTACGCCCCTTAAAAACTTAAGTCTCTGGGGCTTATTGAAATTGCAGGCTTGTCAACACAACTCCTCCTAAGTTTCTGACTGGATCTTAATGAAACTTGGTCAATGTTATCACCTCAATTGGTAGATGTGCATGAAGGAAGGATTTTATGGTTCGTTGATTTTTGCCTGAGTTATGCCCCTTAAAAACTTAGTCTCTGGGGCTTATTGAAATTGCAGGCTTGTCAACACAACTCCTCCTAAGTTTCTGGCTGGATCTTAATGAAACTTGGTGGATGTTATCACCTCAATTGGTAGATGTGCATGAAGGAAGGATTTCATGGTTCATTGATTTTTGCCAGAATTATGTACCCTTCAATCTTAGTCTCTGGGGCTTAATGATATTTCAGCCTCGTGAATGCAATTCCTTCCAGGTTTTTCACTGGATATTTATAAAAACCTTTTTGTGAACACAATTTTTTAAAGGTTTTTCAGTGAATATTTATAAATCCTTGTCAATGTCATTTTTTTGTCTCAAGTTTTATAAGTGGCGGCGTATATTGTGACGATGGCACTCTTGTTATATTTTGCGTAACAAGTCACGTCAATTGCATAATACAATAACAAAAAGTGTTACCAGTGGGTCCTATGTTTATTTGACATTGTCTGACTTCTGCAGACTTATTTTGACGTTTCTGTCAGCTTCACGCCCTGTTTTGTCTAATTAGGCCTTTATCGAACGTTACGGTGTAAGCCTGTCCCAAACAAGATCTGGTTTTGACGTCCCTAGTAGAACAAGTATTTGGAAAATATTGAGGCAATAATAGAAGGAAATTAATATCAGCCTTTAATTTTTTGTCCAACCATAATGAGAATCACACGACTTCGACATGCTTCGTGCAACCTCGTTAACATTCTTTACGTATCCGGACCTATTCGGGCGACGTCACAAACATACGGCGTTGGAACGTTCCACCGCCGAATGTGTACGACGTCGCCAGAATAAACCCTTCTTCGCAAGCCAAGGGTGACATCTACGACGTAACGTCGTTTCTGTATATTTTCATTGGTTCCAGCGAGGTCTCGCTGGAACCAATCAGATTGTCGACTGATACATTTGTTATGAGTAACCAAATCATGACAACGGGCTGGAAAAGGCATTGCATTTGCAACTCAAAAACGCGAAGATGGGCGATTTTTCCTAAGAATTTCACTGCAATAGACAGGAATTCCCCAACTTTAATCGACGAATTATTACTTTCGACAATTCGACCAAAAAAGCAGCTAACTTTTACATAATCCGCATGACGTATGACGCGAAAGACAACGCGCGTTAATGACGTCATCAATAATGGACGTAAACAACCATCTGAACAACCGCTAGGCGGCGCTTCGCGATTTCAAGAAAATCAGACTAAATCCGCCAAGGGTGAATACAAACGTAGGTGGGTTCAACCTTGGCTAGCGAAGATGGAATAAACCCGACTTTGCGTGAATCTCAGTCTTAATGTTTCCAGTGCTTTAATACACAAAGTATGCACAAAATATACATGTGTTTCTTAAAACAAATATTCATTCTGTCGTCTACGGCAGCTATCAAATTCGAACAGTCTACAATTTTGCCGCTTGGAAAGGGGTAAATGCAACATTTCCCGGTGAAAAGTTCACGACTTTTTCAACCATTATCCGGACATAAAAGGATAGAGGCCAAATTAAATATAATAATTCGACAAGCGCCGAAAGCTTCAAATCCACAGGATTGTCGGTTCCTCCTTTCTTTATGTCGGTTTTAATTAGGGATATAACACGTTCCATACATAGAATATGAATATCAGCTACAAATGGAATGGGAAATGAATGGAAAAATAGCACGACTGCTTTAAGAAAAGGTATCTTCATACTTGTAGGCATATAGCTCGCGATAAATGACCTCGCATGGCATCCCTAGCTAATAGCTAGAGATGCTCTGCCAGGTCATTTATCTCGAGCTGTACTAGTCGTTTGATCATTTGTTGAAATTAATAACAAGACATAATTAGCGACAACAACATAAAGCTAGTGCTGTCAGAAGACAATGCGTCTGAAAACAGGCATTGAAAAAGCGATGAAATAACAAGAGAATAATAATACTACAGAGTGTCAAAAAAAAAAAAAAAACGGAACCCATTTTTGAAAGTACATTTCTCATGTATCAGGCAATATTTGTCCACCAAATTTACATATGCAATAGCGACGACAGTTTTCTATTAGCAGTTAAAATTTGGTCGAAAAATATTGATTAGTTTTGAAAATATTGACATTAAAATGAATGTACCCGGAAAACCATTTTAACACGATATCGATCTTTTCGTTTTGCAGCGCGCGCCTAAACACGGGTGGTAAACAGAGAAACTAGCTCCAAAAAGAGGTAGTTGCATAGAGCGAAAATTTGTAGGTCACGAACACATTTTCTAAAATTATTTCTTTTAAAGGGAGTTTTTGAGAAATCTGGCGATGCTGTAATATGAAAAAATGGTGAGAAGTTTGTTGTGCAAGAGAAAATACGGTATTAGTAGCAGGGTTTAAATACAATCGTTGAAAAACATTTCAAAATCGAAAGTAAAAACATCTGAATTTTCGATTTTGAAATGTTTTTCAACGATTGTATTCAAACTCTGCTTACTACCATCGTATATTCTCGTGCACAACAAACTTAGACCATTTCTTCATATTACAGCATCGCCGGATTTTTCAATAACTCGTTGTAAAAGAAATAATTGTAGAAAAATGTGTTCGTGACCTACCTTTGTTTACAAATTTTCGGTCTATGCAACTACCTCGGTAAAGGCCGGATATCACGAGGAAACAAAATACCGTTGACTCTTTTTGGAGCTAGTTTCTCTGTTTACCACCCGTGCTAAACTCATTGAATAAATTGACGCTATACAATATATTCAATACAATACAAACATGATTTTGAAACATTGTATTCACAATAGTGCAATTTCATTTCATCTTTTTTGCTAATAAATAAACTGTTAATGCTGCGAGCTGCGATGCAACTAAACTGATTACAAACAAAATATCAAGTGTATCACATACTCATGAATAATAATCATAGGCACTTATTTTATTTCTGACCAACATGCCGGTCACCGCCCAATTTAAAGTATTACAGGGTTCATTTAACCTGACACTGACATTTATGCAAAACACAAATAACACAAAATTCACCAAAAACAATTAAATCATAGTCCACAGAAATGTATACTATGCAAGAAAATTAAGGCTGGACTAATTTTAGGAAGCATACCAAGCTTGTAATTTATGAAAATAAACGTTAAAACTGCGCCATGTGTAATGAATCACATGATAATTTGAAATTAATTCAAACAACCACCCTATGGACTCAATTTTAACGTACAGAACGTGTACATATTAAATTTTGAGAAAATCGGTGCATACATGTACAACGGTACAGAATTCATTAGCTGACCGCTAGTGCGCTTTCACGAACAAACAAGACGCAAAAATCAATATCATGTCAGATCGGTTTTTTAGTGTCATTATTAATTTGCTTATAACTTTTGAACCGATGCATATTTTTAAGTGAAATTAGGAACACAAATGCAAAAATAATGTATCTTTAGTACTGCAAATTCTAAATTAGATTTTTCGCTTACGCTTTGAAATATTTAACTTTGAATTAGGGTTCCGTTTTTTGGGGACACTCTGTACAGTGAAGTAAGTCCTCACCATTCTGTAAATGATAGTTTTTGACCTCGAAATGACATCATTTTGAGATGAGTATGTCATTTCCATTGTCGATTTAAGGACAAAGTTCTAGATATACTTTGAGCCAAGATCTGGAAAAAAATTCCGTTAAAGCATTCGAGAACAATATGGTTCCGGATCAGCCTGCGTGTACACGCAGTCCGATCCAGAACCATTATTTCCTCCAAAAATTTCTTCGTGACATGTAGCATCCGTAAGAAAGCATCTGTGATCCTGTCTTAGATACATGTACATGCTGATTTCGACAAAATATGGTTCTCTCAAATGCTTTAAAGTGACATTTCAGATTTAGTTTTCATAAATTTCACTTTTATCTTAACCTGAAAGAGAATATTTTCTTATGAAAATTCTGTAAATTTTAAGCCAAAATATTGAACAGTTTACGAGAAATGAATATTTTTGTGCTAAAATTCAACAAATTGTTGGGGACAACAGTTCATATCTATGTGGAATTTGTCCTTTCTGTCTCAACTTTAAAGGCATTTTTTTCGCTTATAAATTACAACTTCAAAAACTGATAGCATTTCTACGCATTAGAATAACCAATCGTTGCATCAAGACATATTTTAAAAAATGAACCTGGAAAGTAAAGTACCTTTAAGGGACCAATTTCTAGATGTTGGCTCAATTGCTAATCCTATTATATGAAAACAAATTAACAAACCAAAATATTTAGTTCGAATATTTACATATTTAAGTTAACCATATTTTAAATATCTATATTTTAAGCAATTAACATGCATTTGTCTGTAAAGGGTGTGTTATATTGTTTCAATCTGTTTTCAACTTTTATAAATCTAGAATATCTTTGTGAAAAGAATAAATTCTAGAAAATACGTCGGACGAACCGATAGTTCTTTTCAGTGTGCTATTTTTCATTGTCGTAGTTTGTTTTAGTTAATATCAAGTTACTTTCCGTTTTGCACGCCATAGGACAATATTTTTCTCCCGAATGTACGGAAGTTTCAATTCATGTGAGCTATATCGGTTGTCAACAACAAATCCGTAATTGATCAATTTCGTGACAATTTGTATACATCCCACTTTAAGAAACGTGAGAGATCTTGGTTAATTTCTTATCATATATTCACGCATCTCGGATACACTTGCTTTTGTTATTCGTAAAAACTGATATCGTTCTTGATGCAGTATACCCCTAATGAGATTTGCGCGACGTCGAAATTATTCGGGCGACGTCGAAAACATTCAGCGGTGGAACTTTCCACCGCCGAATGTTTACGACCGTGGAACTTTCCACCGCCGAATGTTTACGACCGCGCTCTAATAAGTTCGGATACGTAACGACGACGCTCGAAAATATCCGAAGTTTTACGAATCTCAAAATGTCCACATTACGGGTATTTTACCTTAAACAATTATACATTCTGCTGGACAACATGCCTGCCTTAAAATTAAGGTCATCAAGGATAAAGTCGTTAGAAACAATGATTGTTTGTGATGTCGACATCCGGTCACCCTAACTTCACCTTGATTCAAATCAATATGTATGTTGTCATTACAACCATTAACCCTTTCTGAAACGATAATACTATTTAGTGTTCGTCCTAATTTTTGGACCAATGAAATTGCAGTATAATAATTTGAAAATGTCGGCGCTATATTTCACATAAACGCATTGCCGGTCAGTTTATGTCACGGATATATATAGCCACGCCCCCCGTTTCCTGTGCAGTTATGAAAAATGATGTAATTTCTGTGAAAATGGTGTAATTTCTGTGAAAATGGTGTAATTTTTGGGAAAATGATGTAATTCCAGTAAGATCCGCTCGATAGTAACTCCGGTCGGAGGCGTGATTGAAGAATGACGGTATAAGCGTATGTTTTCATTGGTTGACGAACACTTAGTCAGATAGAGTCTGTATAGTAGATTCTACGCGACATAAACGTTCAAAGGCTGCGCCTTTTGAACGTTTATATCGCGTAGAGTCTACTATACAGCCTCTATCTAATATGTATTAGATAGAGGCTGTAAAGTAGATTCTACTAGCCGGTTGAGAGTTTATGCGAATTATAGCGACGAAATTTTAAAATATTCTGCAATTTCACTGGTCCAAAAAGTAGGTCGAACACTAAATAATAAACAATCAAGTATAATAGATTCACAATTAAACGAGAATAAATACGGTCGTCTTGCTTTAATTTTACGTAGGTAAAGGTAGTAGTTCTACCTAAAAATAAACCAAAACAACCGTAAAATTTTCTCGTTTAACTTTGAACGTATTATATAGTGGACGAGAATTCACCTGGCAGAGCATTCCATTCAATTAGCATGGGCTGCTCTGCCAGGTCGATTATCGTCCGCTATACATTGTATAAATAAACCATGACCTCTGGACAGACGAGTCAAACTGAACAGGTAAACCAGGTATGTAAACGTCGTGGTTTTAAGAAGGCGTTTACCGTTGGATGTAATCAAAACACCCCTCTCACGTAGGACAGTCAATAGTTAAAAGTACATTTGAGTCTCAATGTTGATGGTACCACTATAGTATAGTTGCTGTAATTAATATAACTGTTTGGATTTGATCCTAAACACGTTCTACTGAAACACTTATTATGCCATATGACAGAACCTAAGAAACAAAGCAATTAATTTTGTAAACGTAATTTTCTCGTTACAGAAAATCCATAATAGAAATTGGCTCTCAGAGCTCTGATTACATGTACACGAATGGCAATGAATTTTCCGCCCAAATATAGACTAGGTTTACCGTTATGTTTTGATAAACCGTCGGTGTTTTTACAAGATCCAAGCCGTAGTTGCGAGATTTTATAACAACACTAAAAATACTATTGTTTGTCGAAAAGTACGTCACGGTTAGCAGGATAGAATTGTTCCCTATTGGTGACGGAATCTTGGAGAAGTGTCTATCTGACAATTGACCAAACGCCAATCGACAGATTGCTCCGCCCAACAAATAATTTAAGACAAACAATGGGGATGTGATCGTTAAAATGGAACGATTTTATCCAGTTAATCGTGACGTAAATTCGGACAAACAAAATAGTATTTCGTATGTGTTGTTATAAAATCTCGTCACTACGGCTTGGTTTAAGCCGTAGGTATGAAAATTTTATAACAACACCGACGGTTTATTAAACCATAACGGTAAACCTAGTCTATTGTTAGCACAAAATTCTTTGTCATTGGCATGTCGATTGTTTTGATTGTCAAGCGATAAATCGATACAATAACACGTGCAACGAAGAACAATTTGGGCATGACATCTTTTCTGATCGTCCATTGGCTAATCAATGTTTTTGATTGACAGTCGGCGTTTGGTCATTTGAGACCAGCATGAATGTGTATTTATAAGCTTGTGTATTCAAGCAGTCGTATCAAGATCTACGCTACGCTATGGCCTTTTCATTACTTGTAGCAATTGTAACATACAGAATGTGACAGAGTCGACCCATGATTAGGCTATACCACACTTATAGTTTGTTCACGAAATCATGGCAGGCCACCCTTAATGAAATTCGCGCGATTTCGGTATAATTCGGGTGACGACGAAAACATTCGACGGTGGAACTTTCCACCGCCGATTGTTTACGACCGCCTGAATAAGTCCTGATACGTAGCGACACATCTCGAAAAAATCTGATGTTTTATTAATCACAAAATACCCGCATAAGGAGTTTTCTACCTTAATAACATTTAACTCTGTGACTTGGGCCCAAATTGGTCTAAAATATTACCATAAGGTTCCTTTGTCAAGATGTCGGCTCATGTAAATTATTTATGTTTATAATTTCATACTGACGGACAAAGACTAGACAGATGATCTTATTATATAACGCAAATGGAAATCGATCATGTGTCCATTATAGCTTAACAAAACAAAAATATTCATGACCTATGGAAACGGTAAGAGAACAGCATGGAATTTGATTAGACTGTGCGAATGCACAGGCTGATCTGGATCCATGTTGGTCTCAAAAACGATTACACGTATCATAATGACCTTTTTTGTGCAAATAAGAAAAGAAGACGTTCACGCGTCTCGTAAGCTCCGTTTGAAAAGGGTTTAACTACAACTATTTAAGCTGTCGTTACGATATTTTCGAAATTAACCAACAAAATACATTATTTCATTATTTATATTCTCAGGTTGACAGGCAAAAACAAAATAGACGATCTAATAACGTGGAAATGGAAATCGATCCCGGGTCCAATATAGTGGCACAAAACAAACAGTACGATTTGTACCGGTGACGAGAAAGGAATGCTGACAGTCGGAGATACGCTTGACTTCTGGGACACATCACTTAGTGACTTTATGGAACGAAACAATATTTATTACCACAACAACATTAAAAAACGACGACAACTATTACAAACGCAACAACGCGATACACGTAATCGGCCCCGTTTCTAATATAGTGGTACAAAATTGTTACCTATGATGAGAAATGAAAGCTGACAGTCTGAATTACACTCGACCTCGGGGACACAACACTTAGTGACTTCCTGGAACGAAATTGTTAGTTATTATAACAACAACATCATCATCAACAACAACACATACCTAATCGATCATGTTATTAATATAGTGTCTAATATTGGGGCACGTATTTTTAGCTCACCTGAGCACGATAGTGCTCATGGTGAGGTATTGTGATACCGCTGTGTCCGTCGTCCGTCGTCCGTCGTCCGTCGTCAGTCGTCCGTCGTCCGTCGTGCGTCGTGCGTCAACCTTTGGCTTGTGTGCACTCTAGAGGCCACATTTTTTGCCCAATCAACCTTAAATTTGCTCAGAATGATTGTCTTGATAAAATCTCGTACAAGTTCGAAATTGGGTCATCTGGGGTCAAAAACTAGGTCACGGGGTCAAATCTTAGAAAAACCTTGTGTGCACTCTAGAGGCCACATTTTTTGCCCAATCAACCTGAAATTTGCTCAGAATGATTGTCTTGATGAAATCTCAGACAAGTTCGAAATTGGGTCATCTGGGGTCAAAAACTAGGTCACGGGGTCAAATCTTAGAAAAACCTTGTGTGCACTCTAGAGGCCACTTTTTTTGCCCAATCAACCTGAAAATTGATCAGAATGATTGTCTTGATGAAATCTCAGACAAGTTTGAAATTGGGTCATCTGGGGTCAAAAACTAGGTCACGGGGTCAAATGTTAGAAAAACCTTGTGTGCACTCTAGAGGCCACATTTTTTGCCCAATCAACCTGAAATTTTCTCAGAATGATTGTCTTGATGAAATCTCGGACAAGTTCGAAATTGGGTCATCTGGGGTCAAAAACTAGGTCACGGGTCAAGTCTTAGAAAAACCTTGTGTGCACTCTAAAGGCCACATTTTTTTGCCCAATCAACCTGAAATTTTCTCAGAATGATTGTCTTGATGAAATCTCGGACAAGTTAGAAATTGGGTCATCTGGGGTCAAAAACTAGGTCACGGGGTCAAATCTTAGAAAAACATTGTGTGCACTCTAGAGGCCACATTTTTTGCCCAATCAACCTGAAATTTGCTCAGAATGATTGTCTTGATGAAATCTCAGACAAGTTCGAAATTGGGTCATCTGGGGTCAAAAACTAGGTCACAGAGTCAAATGTTAGAAAAACCTTGTGTGAACTCTAGAGGCCACATTTTTTGCCCTATCAACCTGAAATTTGCTCAGAATGATTGTCTTGATGAAATCTCAGACAAGTTCGAAATTGGGTCATCTAGGGTCAAAAACTAGGTCACGGGGTCAAATGTTAGAAAAACCTTGTGTGCACTCTAGAGGCCACATTTTTTGCCCAATCAACCTGAAATTTTCTCAGAATGATTGTCTTGATGAAATTTTGGACAAGTTTGAAATTGGGTCATCTGGGGTCAAAAACTAGGTCATGGGGTCAAATCTTAGAAAAAACGTGTGTGCACTCTAGAGGCCACAATTTTTGCCCAATCAACTTGAAAATTGATTAGAATGATTGTCTTGATCAATTCTCGAACAAGTTCGAAATGGGTCATCTGGGGCCATAGACTAGGTCATGAGGTCAAATATTTGTAAAACCTTGTGTGCTCTCTAGAGGCCACATTTTTAGCTCACCTGAGCATGATAGTGCTCATGGTGAGGTATTGTGATACCGCTGTGTCTGTCGTCCGTCAGGTGTCGTGCGTCAACCTTTGGCTTGTGTGCACTCTAGAGGCCACATTTTTTGCCCAATAAATCTTAACTTTGCTCAAAATGATTGTCTTGATGAAATCTTAGACAAGTTAGAAATTGGGTCATCTTGTGTCATAAACTAGGTCACAAGGTCAAATCTTAGTTAAACCTTGTGTGCACCCTAGAGGTCACATTTTTTGTCCAATCAACCTGAAATTTGCTCAGATTGATTGTCTTGATAAAATCTCGGACAAGTTTGAAATTGGGTCATCTTGGGTCATAAGCTAGGTCACGGTGTCAAATCTTAGAAAAACCTTGTGTGCAGTCTAGGAGCCATAGATTTTGCCCAATTAACCTGAAATAGGGTCAGAATGATTTTTTTTATCAATTCCATGACACATTTAAAATGGGATCTAGTTTTTGAAAACAATTTATTACACACCAGGGGGTAGTTCCCATCAAAGCATTTATGGAAATTTTTGTCTTCCCAATGTCTAAGAAATATAAATCATTTATTCTCTATTTCTAAAGTCTTTAGAAATGCAACATCTCAATTTTGTCCTTAATGTTTGATTAGACATTTGTTAGACAAAAAAAGGCTCCTATATGTTTTGACGAAACTGGTCCTGGGAATTTACCAAACTTTAATACAATGATTTTGCAAGCTTGTCAGTATTCATGGCCTATTTCTTTTTATTTTTCAGGATAACATGTAAAGAAAAGAAGCATTGACGTATCTGAACCACTACAGTATTTTCTGTAAAAAGATGATGTTCAGAAATTAATCATAGATGCCAGACAAGAACTTTAGATGGCATCATGATAAACACATGCAAATTTTAAAAGTACCCCCTGAGTTTCCTGTAATAACTACATTTGGTGTTGAAATTCGTAATATGTATCATTTAATTTTTGGGTTAAAAATGCACACATCATGTAGTATTGAGGTTATTGCAGATGTCAACTGTACCGGGTAAGTGCCAATGGTGAATTAAGATTTGTCATTCTTCAAATTGAAAATTTATTTAATCAGCTCTTTCATTTTAAAAGGTTTTTTAGAATTTTCAAAATAATTTCTATTTCCTTATTTCATTGTGTACTGAAATTCTCCTTATAATTTGTGTGATATATTTAACATTGTATTCACCATTGTTGTAAACGGGCCTCTTTCTATGGAAAAGAACCACCTTGCTGATTATGATTTCTTCATGCTTTTACTGTTAATTTCTATTTTCCAATCTGTTTATCAAAAGCGTTTATGTTCTTAGAAAACTTTTAGATCTATTATTTATTTTTAAATTTATCACTTTGAAATTATTTTATAACATCATCAACTTTGAAAAATATTGTAGTTTGAATCAAAATTAATAAAGCCAATGGTATTTTTCATGTCAATTGTTTTGTTTAAGAAAAGGTAATAAGTAATTTTGATTCAGTATGCGAGTACTGGTTTGAATATATACCAGGAAAACAAAACTGTTTTAGAAAAATGAAAAAAACAAATAAATGAATAGTAATAAGAAATGATTGAAATTTGAGATATTTTTCATGACCTGTCATTTCTTATTAACCCATTACCACACAGTAATGCCTTTTGACGCCCAACAACAAAAGGGCATTGGTAGACATTATGGAAAATGAAGAAATTGTGACAAGCAATTTTTCTATTTCCCACAATGTTTTCTACCCAGAAAGACCGAAAAATTAAAAATTTCATTCACTTTAAATCGTGGTCTGCAACATCTTTGAAATTGGACAAGTCTGAAATTTGTCTTCTGGTAATGGGCTTATTTTGTATTTTCTCTATACAAAGAGATTTTTTCTTTATTTTCTAGGTGAAAGAAAAAAAAGAAGAAAAAACTGTACACATATTGTTCCTTCATGAACATTGAACTTGTTATCAGATGTTATTATTTGATTTATTCCTCTGTGATTCAAACAATGTAGAAACAGTGAGAGAGATAGTAGTGTAAAGTTTTGTTAAGAAACTTGTGATATTTGGTTGTTAATAACAACAGTGCCTGAAACAGTGACTGTTTTGGGATTGAATAATCAAGAGACAGTGACTCTTAGTTATATGCTGACTAAATCTGTGTTCATATTTGGATATTTGGATTACTAGTATTGCTGAAAAGCATCGTGACTCAAGTATTGAGAAGATTGTTGCTAGTGATTTTAAATACTGTTATTTATTAATTAATGTGCAGTGAAAAATACTAGTGTTAGTGAAGTCAGTACAGACTCTTGGACCTGATTTAAAGCTGTAAGTATAAAGAACATAATCTTTTGTATAAATATGAACTACAATCTGATTGAAATCTGTTGTTAACTTACAGCAAAATCTGGCCGTCACAATACAAGTTAGGTGTCATCTTCTGTGATCCTGGGAAAACCAAAAATCATTTTTTACTCTAACCAATCAAATCTTTTATTATATACAGTTTTTCATGACAATTATGTGTGAACACTAGGTTCTTCACTGAAATGTGCTGGCTTTATGACCTTGTTTACAGTTTAAATCACCTTCAGAATCTTGAAACGTTTACTTGATTGGGCAGAAGAAAAGGTCATTAAAGATTGAATTTTACTGGTGCCTGTCAGATATTACTGTATGTTAAGTTGTTAACACCAGATTTTAATTGGATTGATATGAACTATTTTCTTAGTTATAAGCTGCATTTAGTTATGCAGCATATTGTTATACTGTTCACCATCTGTCTGTCCAAAAACTTAATGTAATAATATAATTAAGTAATGTAGAAGCTATGAAGTTTAACAAACATATATTTCTTTCGTTTCAATACATGTATTTCACCAGCATCTTACATTTTTTCTGACAAATAAGTGCATTGACTCTTACCTTAGAAGTCAAATTAGAATAAAGACTATTGGAAAGGATGTTATGGAAGTACTTGTAAGCATCATTCCAGGAATTCATAACTAGGTGCTATAGCAGTGTAATATGAGTGAAAAAAATAATGGTACTAAACACCATCATATGATTACAATATTATTATGTTTAGGCTTTTTATTACTTTCTTATAATGTCAATATTTTTTGTTCATGAAAACTTATAAATATCTTGAAAAATCTTAAAGCATCCTTAGCATGGAGTCTTTGGTTCACATATTTGACTTCATTTTATTATTATGATCTACTATTATGCTTTGGGCAGGTGTTAAATGTATGCATATTCTGATGATTGTCTGAGATGGGAAACTATATAAACCCATTTCTAAACAGCAAAATACAGCTAAATACAGTAACAAGTTGTTTCAGATGACAAAATGGTTAAGAATAAATTTGAAATCAATACCAACATGATATTTTATCAAAATTAATATGGAGACAAAATGAGAATATGGAGATGAAATGAAAACACATTGTGTTTCTGTATTTTTTGTTTTGCTTCAATATTTCCCTTAGCCTTCTTAATACAATACATAAAACACAATCATTAGGTTGCAAAGGGCTAGCCCTTTCCAAACAAGAACTTCTTTTGACATCCTTAGTATTGATTATTTTAGAAAATGTTGAACCAAAAGAAGAAAATGCTGATCATAAGCAACATTTTCGCTTGTTTTCCAATGTTATTTTCTTTGCTTTATTAAACATATTGTCCTCTTTGTAATTACTGCAGTATTTTTATGCCCCTGTATCAAGAGATCAGGGGCATATTGTTTTACTCAATCTGTCTGTCCGTCTGTCTGTCCGAAAACTTAACATTAGCCTTTTCTCCAAAGGTATTTGATATAGAAAGCTCGAATTTGGTATTTAACATCCTTTCAATGAAATCTATCTGTTCCATGCAATTTGATCTTCCTCAAGGTCATTCGTTAACCCTTATCAACCCTATACTCGACGAAAACTTAACATTTTACAACATTGCCATTTCAGGGGCATTCATGTTTCACAAACACATCTTGTTTTTAAATTAGACCAGTCTAATACTTTTGGTTTGGGAAAGGGTCAATGTATTGAAGAATGACAAAGTAAAATATATTCTTACTTTTTGTGATTATCTTTTCAGGTAAACATGCCAAAATTAAGAAAGAAATCATCGGCTCAGTACAGTGCCACCAATCGGGCTCGTATGAGAGAGAGAAGACTTCAAACTCAGGCTGCACAACAAGGTCCTGTCATTGCGCAGGCACAACGAAGTCCTGTTATCGCACAGGCACAACGAAGTCCTGTTATCGCACAGGCACAACGAAGTCCTGTTATCGCACAGGCACAACGAAGTCCTGTTATCGCACAGGCACAACGAAGTCCTGTTATCGCACAGGCACAACGAAGTCCTGTCATCGCACAGGCACAACGAAGTCCTGTTATCGCACAGGCAAATGAAAGTCCTGTCATCGCACAGGCACATACAGAACAATTAGAAAGAAACATAGATATAAAACCATTGCTCACTTATTATACTTCAGAAAATCACAAAATGAATTCATTCACAAAAGTCTGTCCAGCAGACCAGAAAAATGACTTTTCAAAATATGCTGAGGAGGTAGCAGAAAAACTTGACTCAAATACCAAAGAGGATAATCCCTTATTCATTGCTATGAATGCTCCTAATTCAAATACAAATGTATGCATAGGATACATATTGGCTGAAAGCTGCAGTGAAAATGAACTTGATACTTCCATTCTTGGATCATTCAACCAAGATGATGTCAGATTTCATACAGAGTCTCGTGGAAGTCAGTGTACTGCCAATGCCTTGTGTGCTTTGATTTATGCAGATTTTGCACAGCTGAATAGTGTAGATGATCTTGACCAAGTGCTTTATGATGGAGATTGTTTGTATAACAAAATTATTACATCCTTGAAAGAAAATGGTACATACAGAAATAAGCTTTTAAGTTTCGATGAAATTCCAAGGAAAGTAAGAATACAAAACAAAGACATGAGTGTTGTTAAAGGAGATATCATTTCTGGCGTATGTACAAAACAAAGTATCACAGAAGATTTTCCCGAACTAAACGAAGCACTGTCAAACGGATTTCAAAAATCCTCATATATTCTACTTATGGTTGGTGCAATATGTTCTGCAGTATTTAAAACAGACAATAGATATTTTATTTTTGATTCACATTCACATGGACAAGATGGTTTGTTCAATGAAGATGGCAGATCAATTTTGATTTCTTTCACTATTTTGGAAGATCTGGTATTGTTTCTGTATAGGATGTATGATAGTATAATGATTGACTTGTCTTCTCAGTTTGAGTTATTACCTTTATTTATAAAAGAGAAAGATTGTGATGATTTTCAAACCAGCTTCAAACAAATCAATCAGGCAATTTTGATAGAGAACGATAAACAAGAGATTTTGATGAAGAACTACTTTGAAGATCAAAAAAAAAAAACAACATACCAAGGATATTCAAAATAAACCGTTTGATAGAAAAGTCTATAACAGAATGTATAAACAGAAACAAAGACGGAGTGAACACCAAAAAGTAAAAGAAAGAATGAAAACCTTGAAGTGCATGAGA
This sequence comes from Fragum sueziense, assembly GCA_963680895.1. Lineage (NCBI taxonomy): Eukaryota > Metazoa > Mollusca > Bivalvia > Cardiida > Cardiidae > Fragum > Fragum sueziense. The sequence continues at coordinate 15,736,509 of OY804593.1, forward strand.
AAAGCTAGGACATCTGAAGAATTTAAAGAGAAAGAAAGAACTTTAAAAGCTTCTTTGAGACAGAAAGAAGACCAAAAAGTAAAAGAGAGAGTTAAAACCTTGAAATGCATGACAAAAGCCAGGACATCTGAAGAATTTAAGAAGAAAGAAAGAGCTTTAAAAGCTACTATGAGACAGAAAGAAGACCAAAAAGTAAAAGAGAGAGTTAGAACCTTGAAGTGCAAGAGAAAAGCCAGGACATCTGAAGAATTTAAAAAGAAAGAAAGAGATTCCAAAGCTACTATGAGACAGAAAGAAGACCAAAAAGTAAAGGAGAGAGTTAGAACCTTGAAGTGCAAGAGAATAGCCAGGACATCTGAAGAATTTAAAAAGAAAGAAAGAGATTCCAAAGCTACCTTGAGACTGAAGGAAGTCCAAAAAGTAAAGGAAAGAGTAATTACCTTGAAGTGCAAGAGAACCGCCAGGACATCTGGAGAATTTAAAAAGAAAGAAAGAGATTCAAAAGCTATCTTAAGACAGAAGGAAGACCAAAAAGTAAAGGAAAGAGTAAATACCTTGAAGTGCAAGAGAAAAGCCAGGACATCTGAAGAATTTAAAAAGAAAGAAAGAGATTCAAAAGCTACCTTGAGACAGAAGGAAGACCAAAAAGTAAAGGAAAGAGTAATAACCGTGAAGTCCAAGACAAAAGCGAGAAAATCTGCAGAATTCAGGGAGAGAGAGTTGAAAAAGAAATCTCTTTCCAGAGAGAAACATGATTTTAAAGTGAAGGAATTACAATCTCAAAGAAGTTCCAAAAGAAAAGCAAGATCTGATCCATATGTGCTAGAGAAGGAAAGAATCGCTAAACAAGTGTGGAGAACAAATAAAAGAAACAGATGTGTTGAAGCAAGTTCTGCCAGAGAACATAAATCAACCAAACGTAAGGATCCAGACTTTATCACACATGAAAGGTTATCAGGTAAACGCAGAAAGTATGGCTCTGATATTGCATCATGCATTGATATTTTCCACAGAAATGTATCTGTAGGGCCTGTGTTTATTTGTACCTGCTGCCATCAAACTTGGTTCAGACACAGTGTTTCATTGGCAACGTCCTTATCTGAAAGCCAAAAAACAAAATATTGTACAAATCTGTTGTCATTTGATGACAAAGAATGGGTATGCACTACATGCAAAGTTAACATATTAAATGGAAAAATTCCAAAATTGTCTGTAATGAATGGGATGAAATGGCCTGCAATACCTAAAGAGTTGGACCTTTTCCCACTTGAAGAAAGATTGATCGCATTGAGGATTCCATTCATGCAAATAAGAGAACTACCAAGAGGTCGTCAACTGTCAATAAAAGGAAATGTAGTAAATGTACCCGTCAATATACAGCCAGTCGTGAATGCGCTTCCTAGACCATTTGATGAAAATGTTACTGTGGCTGTGAAACTGAAAAAAAAGCTGTCATTTAAATCTTGTGCTTTTTCTGAGAATGTTCGACCTGTTCGAGTGATTTTAGCTTTGCATTGGCTTATGAAAAATAGTGAATTGTACCAAAATGCAAATATTCAAATAGATGAAGATTGGGTAAAAAAAGTATCAGAGACAAGAGTTGAGAATGTACATGAGTTTGTGTCACAAGAATCCATTATCTCTGATGAAAATATGATTAATGACAATGAAAAGGATCTAGGAAGTGAATTGATAACCAGTGAGAAAGTTGAAGATTTACAAACTTCAGAAATAGATCATCCTGGTTCAGATGATTTGTATGACAGTGATGCAGAAGAAGTGAATAAAGAAAATGTTGGTAATATAGATACACTTTTAGAAGATGCCAATCCTGAAAATAGAAATACTACTTTCACATTTGCTCCTGGAGAGGGACAACAACCTCTTAGCTTATACCAAGATACAGATTCAGAATATCTGTGCTTTCCATCAATTTTTTGTGGACAAAAAAGAATGGAAAACAATGAAAGGCATGTAAATGTGCATTATAGTGACATTGCAAAATGGGAATTGAGATGCAAAGACAGACGTTCTGCAAATAGTGTCCCAAATATTTTCTTTAAATTGAAAAAAATACAGATGAAACAACTGAATGATAAAGTGAATTTAGCTGTTAGAAGATGCCAAACTGGGAGAAGCACATTGACAGCAGCAGATGTCAGAAATTCTGCTTCCATGGATAGTATAGTGAAAAAAGATGAAGGATATTACTTATTCAAACAGTTGAGAAACTCTCCAGCGTATTTAGAAACGAAGAAAAAGGATGTATTTGCAATGATAAGACAGTTAGGTCTACCAACATGGTTTTTATCTTTGTCTTCTGCTGACACAAGATGGACAGATCTTTTAAGCATTTTAGCTTCCCTGAATAAAAATGTAAACTACAGTCCAGAAGAAATTAATGAGCTGTCATGGGAACAGAAAATAAAACTTGTCCAATCTGATCCAGTCACTTGCTCTAGATATTTTGATAATAGAGTACAGGAGTTCATAAACATTGTCCTTAAAAGTACCCACACACCACTTGGCAATGTCACAGATAGCTTTTATCGAGTCGAATTTCAGCAGAGAGGTTCACCTCACATACACATGATTGTTTGGGTGGAAAACGCTCCAAAGTACAATGTCAACTCAAATGAAGAAATAACAAGTTTTGTTGACAAGTTTCTGCAATGTACAATTGATGATGAGGATGTTGGTAATCTTGTGGATTTGCAAATTCATAAACATTCTAGAACATGTCGGAAGAAGGAGGACAGATTATGTCGGTTTGGATATCCTTTACCACCTCTGCGAAATACAATGGTACTAGAACCTCTTGACAATGACAAAGAAAAGTATGACAAGATGTATCAACAAATACAGAAGAAATTGAATGCTGAAAAAGAAGGATATGATATTCCTTTTGACCTATTTCTGAAAGATGTTATACAAATGGATGAAGAAGATTATATCAAATGCATCAGAAGTTCACTTTCTTCATCAAAAGTATTTCTGAAACGAAAGCCCAATGAAATTCGAGTTAACTTGTACAACAAATCTGTGCTGAAGGCTTGGAAGGCCAACATTGACATTCAATTTGTTCTAGACCCATAAGCATGTGCTATGTACATTGTCTCCTACATCAGCAAGTCACAGAGAGGAATGAGTAACCTGTTGTATGCTGCTGCAAAAGAAGCAAGGCAAGGAAATTTAGATATCAAAAGGCAAGTGAGACATATTGGAAATGTATTTTCAAACAGTGTTGAAGTAAGTGCACAAGAAGCAGTGTACTTAGTATTACAAATGCCATTAACAAAAGGCACTAGAGATGTTGTCTTTATCAACACATCTTCACCTGAGGAAAGAGTGCAATTATTGAAGTCAAAGTCTGCTCTTGATGAATTACCAGCAGAGTCCACAGACATTGTGGCAAGTAATGTGATAAAAAGGTATTCTCAACGTCCAAAAATGTTGGAAAAATACTGTCTTGCAGATTATGTTTCACAATTGGATATTGTGTATCCTGAAAAAAATGATCAGGAAAATGAAATTGACATCAATGATGATACAGATGAAACTGAAGAAAATTTCCCAGAAAGTACCACAATTTTACAACTGAAAAGTGGAATTAAGATAAAACGCCGTTCTGAATCCAAAGTAATACGTTATGTAAGATTCAACCGTAAATCCAATGAAGAAAACCATTTTAGAGAAAAGTTGCTACTATTTTATCCTTGGAGAAATGAAATGACTGATTTGTTGGGTAATTCTGATACATACAAAGACTCTTATGAATTGAGGAAACATACTATTGATTTAAAGTGTTCTGAGTACGAACATCATGTTGAAGAATTGGAAATAGCAAGAAACATGGCTGAGGCAGATCTTGAAATTTATGATGACATTGTACCAGGAGTTCAGCAAACTGAGGCTGAAACAGCTGAACAAAGTATAGAAGAATCTGAGGCTTTCATATATTTCAATCCTGACAGAATTTCAGAGCACAGAAATTATGACATAGGGATAGAAATTGGATGTTCAAGTTCTGCATCACAAATCAATATAAATGAAAATATTTTATCAGATCAAGAGTATAGGACATTATTAAGAAACTTGAATGCTGAACAAAGACATTTTCATGACCATGTTGTCCATTGGATCAAAACAAAAGAATCCCCGTTGTATACTTTTCTCTCAGGAGGTGCAGGTGTAGGAAAAAGTGTTGTTGTAAGAGCACTGTATCAAACTCTGTACAGATTTATGAACCTTAAAGAAGGAGAAAATGCAGATGACATCAGAGTTCTTCTTTGTGCATACACTGGTAAAGCAGCATTTAATATTGGTGGATCAACCATCTCATCAGCCTTTAAACAGAAGTTCAAACAATCAAACCAGACATTGACATGTGATAACCTGAATTCATTTAGATCAAAATTCAGGAATTTGGCTGTTGTTATCATAGATGAGATTTCCATGGTATCAAACTCAATGCTAAGTTTCATTGACCAAAGATTGCAGGAACTTAAAGGAACAAGACTTCCATTTGGTGGAGTGAGTGTCATTGCAGTTGGTGACCTATATCAGTTGAAACCTGTGAATGGTGACTGGATATTTAATGACTTGAAAAAAGATGCCTCAGCATTAGCTTACAATCTATGGACAGATCATTTCAAGCTATATGAATTGATCCAAATAATGAGACAAAAAGATGACCTCGAATTCGCTCATTTGTTGAATAGACTCAGAATTGATGCCTTAACACACGAAGATAGGGCTAAGTTACAAAAATGCAACATTGATAAAAGTTCAAAAGACTACAGGAGTCATGCCCCTCATTTGTTTGCAGAAAATGTTTTCATGCATTCATTCAATGATTCAATCATAAATGATATGGAAACAGAGAAAACTACCATTCCGTGTCATGACACAGTTATTTCCCCAAAATTGTCAAAGGAGAAACAGAGTGAAGCTGTCAAAAAACTGCCTACTGATCCAAACAGAACTGCAAATCTTCATTGTTCATTGACTGTTGTAGTGAACATGATCTATGACCTTACAGTAAACATTAATACAGAGGATGGACTTGCTAATGGAGCTTCATGTGTTGTCAAGCACATAGAGTATAAGCAAACAGAAACAGATCGTCCAAGTATTATATGGGTTCAATTCCATGATAAAAAGGCAGGCTTTGAGACTAGGGAGAAATTCAGAAATAGACAATTTTATCACTCAAAAATAAATGCAAATTGGACACCCATGTTTGACATCGAAAGAACATTTTTGTACAATAAGAAAACATTCCAGAGAATACAGTTTCCCTTGCAACCATCAGCAGGACGTTCTGTTCACAGAGCTCAGGGAAGTACTCTAGATGAAGTTGTCATAGATCTTTCTCAGAAGAAAATAAGAAAAGTTCCTCATCTCCATTATGTTGCTCTGAGCAGAGTTAAGTCAATGAAAAGTCTTCAGATCCTAAATTTGAATGCAGATGCTCTGAAAGTTGATGATCAAGTAAACAAAGAAATGCAGAGGTTACAAGATAATGCTAAATTAAAGTTAAGCTTTACTCCTTTAGATACCATTGACTCTGCTGTTCACATGAAATTAGCCTTCAATAACTGCGGATCACTTCATCTTCACATAGAGGACATCAAGCATGACAGAGGTCTTTTGTCTTCACATGTTTTCGGGTTATCTGAAACTCGACTTGCAAAGCTTGACAGAGATACAAACTACATTATTGAGGGACACACATTGATAAGAAATGATCAGTCTATCAGTGACAGATCCACTCGTCCACCTCATGGCTTGGCAGTTTATGTTAAAGACTGTTGCAAAATTGTATCCAAAACTTCATTTACCTCTAAAATGTTTGAATATCTAAACTTGAAATTGCAACTTTTGGATAATGAGATTCAGTTTGTAGTGTTGTACAAATCACCACAAATGCCTGTAAACCAATTCACACAAATGATGGTTAATGAGCTTGCTCCAAAATTAGATACAAATAAACCATTGGTTCTAATGGGGGACTTCAATCTTGATATCTTTAACAAACACAGCAGAGCAGTGCAGAAAATATGCAAAGATTTTGGATGTGAATTAAAGAGTAGGGCACCAACAACCGACAATAGTTCCACATTAGATCTTGTACTTTCAAATATTAATGGAGAAGCAGGCACAGCTGAAGCATACTGGTCAGACCACAAAGTAATCTATTTTCATAACTAATTGCTACTCGTAACACTGATGCTAGAAACAGTGGAAATAGTCCCATATACATCTATACCCTTAAAATGTACAATTAGCAAATTATTGGTAAACATGTTACATATTTATCTATGCAATAAATCAAGCTGAATCATTTAGTTGATGTACATTGTTCTTAAGGTGGTCCAATGTGAAAATGTGCATGCCATCATTAATAAGACAATGGCATAAATGTTTACACAGAAAGATAAAAAAAATATGATCCATTACATTTTTGTAATAAAAAATGCAATATTTTGCGTCAGATTTTTATGCCCCTGTATTGAGAGATCGGGGGCATATTGTTTTAGTCGTGTCCATCCGTCCATCTGTCTGTCTGTCCGAAAACTTAGTATGAAAACTTAACATTGGCCTTTTCTCCAAAAGTATTTGACATACAAAGGTCAAGTTTGCTGGTGTTTGTGGATATGTCAAACGCAAGGTAAGTCACATTTTATTAACTATTAGTTCATTGATTGATGAGAAATATCTATATTGATATATTACCTTATAACAGCAATACATGTAGCTCACAAAGCTATACACAAAAATGAATAAGGTCAATGACTAATACCTATTATATCCTAAACTAATGTTAATCCTATACCACATTTCAATGGTCCTTTTAAACAATTGTTACTCATGTATGCACAAAGCTATTATCTCAGGTGAGCGCTTCAGGGCCAATGGCCCTCTTGTTTGGTATTTGTGACGAGAAAGGAATTTTGGCAGTCGGAAATACGTTTGGCCAGGGGATACAAGACTTAGTGATTTCCTTGAACAACATCATTAATTAGAAACAACAGCAACAATGGTGCAAATTGGTAAGGGAATAGTTACGGGGTTTGGGATTTGTATTTGTTAATGGAGTTGATATGGGTTTGTGCCCAATAAAAAGGATTACGGAATATTCCTTGGGACTAATTAACGAAATGGAAGTTAATGTACCCAGTGACTTCTGTTATCAAAAGAAATCGTACTAATAATCATAGTTGTCTTATTAATGATTATTGGTATTGGGCGGACCCTGTGTGTACTTTGTCTTACAAGAATTACGTGGACATAAAGCAACAGGGATCATTAAGTAAACCCGATAGTATTATGGTGGTTTCAGTGGTAGGTAACATCGCAACATAGTGCTGATGTCAAAATCAATTTGAAACAGTGTTACCTATTCTACGACAAGTGATATTTGTAGCTGCTAACGTGTGTTTTGATCTACTTTGGATTACGGGAAACATTGTCATGATATTCGATATTTTGTTAATCAGGTCACGCTGAAATGTATTGGATAGAGACATTTGTTTTAAAAAAATATCCATGTTTCTGTGAAAATTGTCAGTATGGATATCATGCTCTCGTATTTTAGTTAAACTGTGAAAAAGCGAAGTATTTGATTCATATTGAAATATCTTAGATTCGAAAAAGCACGTGAGAAGTATGATACCTCGGAAATGAATTTTTAGTTTGTTAAAGTAAAGTATGCCGAATTCACATTGAAAGTTTGTGATAACTAAAATGATATAAGATCGATTTTGTGCCTTTGGTTACGCAAAAACAACAAAAATGGATTTAACCCTGAACTACGAAGGGAAGACGCAGTCGGATGCGCAAACAATGGATAATATAACAACGAATAACACAAGCATGATTGACGAGATACAGATTCTAGAACAGTTTAACCATGATCGGCTGTTGTACCAGCTACCAGCAATTATCTATGCGTCACTCATGATGCTACTTGGTTTACCAGGAAATACAGTGGTGTTCTACGTATACTTCTTTAAATGGCGGCGGAGCACATCTCGAGTGTTCATCCTCTTCTTGGCTGCCCTAGATATGGTGAACTGTGCCACTACCATACCGATGGAGATCTACATTATGCGATTTTCCGTGATGCTTGATAGACCGTTCTTGTGTAAGGTGTCAAGGTTTGCGACGTATACAATGAACAGCTCATCTGCGTTAATTCTCATTGGAATTGCCGTTGATCGTTTCAAAAGAATATGTCGACCTTACAACAAGTCCTTCGGAGAAGAGGACTGTAGAAAGATCTGTATTGCATCGATTGTGATTTCCCTAAGTTTAACATGGCCTGCTTTACTTCTGTACGGTACTCGCATCGTAAACTTAGGCGGAGTCACTGGAAGAGCGTGCCAGTTGGAAAACAAATTTGACGACGCCCCATATCCCGTAATTTTCTTCGGTATTTTTGCTTCAATGACACTCGTAATATTCACTGTATTATCAATCTTGTATTATTTCGTTGGCATGCAAATTTACAAACACAGAAGTTTTAAACTTCGTAAATGTACACACGTACAGAAGGTGGTAGACGAAAAATCAATAACAGTGAAATCAGAAAACGGCAAAACAACCTCAAACGATAAATCAAAACATTCATCGTCCAACGAGGCGGTCAATGTGGTAAAATCAATCTCAAATAACGTGCCTCAGATAGTGGAGAATCGAGCATCGTCAACACATGACTTGCATGACGAAAATAACTGTATGTCGAGCTATCGTCTTATGCCGGCCATTATGAACGATGCTGGTACAAGCTGTGGTATGCTCGCTTTACCGTCGTGTAACTCTCTTAAAGACTTAAGCTCAATCGCGAAAAGTGAACTTTCAACATGCGAAGTGTCGGTGAATTCCAATTTCAAACACGAGGATGAAAGTCCCAAACCACCAGAAACAAATACACAGACACAAACCGAATCATCTCCGACGAACAGAAGTCCCGTAAAGAAGATAAAACCGAAGGTGAAGAAGAAAACACGGAGAGTTCGGTATATGTTAGTGCGTGGTGCGTCAACCCTGAACCAATCTGGTAGGACTAAATGTACAGACTGTCTGACTGTACGTATCGGTAGATCCACATTCATGCTTTTCTTGATAACCCTCGCGTATATCATTAGCTTCTTACCCTTTTATATAGTGGCAATCATACGACAGTCGGACAGTGGATTTTTATCAAACTTGTCAAAGGCGGGACAAATTGCCTACCATGTGTTTCTGAGGTCTTATCTTTTGTCAAGCGCAATTAATCCATTTATTTACTCTTTTTGTAACGCCCAATTTCGGGAATATGTGCATGATCTTTTCCGTGGTATTTTCATTACAAGATCAGATTCAGTGAAATATAGCGATAAAAGGAGATTCAGGAGATAGCAAAATTATTGGCACCGTGGGATTTGTTTCTTTTGTATAAATATGTTCTTGAAGTTGCATTTCAAGAGGACTGCCTTTGTTAGAATCGTTTGAAGGGTCGCTTTCGTTGAATGGTAATTCACGGGTTCGATGGAAGCACATCAGAAAACTACTTCTAAGAGGGAATATTACATGTAGTTCAATAATAAATAGCATTTGATGTTCATCAAACTATATTATAATATGGTGGGTACTCATTGGAATCGACTCATTTGAAATAAAACATTCATATTTTCTTAAACCCCTCTTATCTGTTGCTCTGACGCATCGTCATCGTCATTAACGTATTTACAATTTAAATGGATAAGGGATCAGATCGAACATTGTGTGGTGTCTACAGATTTGATAAATACGCAAACAACAGTTATGACAATTTGGTTTAAAATACGACGAGAATTAGGTCAGTCTGAAAGATCGAGCTTTTAACTGGGTCAAAATAATTTACTATACAGAACAAAAGTGAAAACGCTACACCTCAAGATTTCTTGTTTCTGAAAAAGTATCGAACTAAAAGCTTGAAATATATTTTGACGTTATGTCCCAGAAAATTAGCAATCATTTTGTTGAAATTTCAATGCATTGTCTCCTTAAATGACAGAGTTATAGCCCTTTATACGTTCAGAGCTGATTTCATGTAATGCCGCATTTTCGCATTTTAGCGTTTTCACTTTTGTTCAGTATATTACATGTATATTTAACAAAATCAGTAAAATAACATCTTTAAATCCCCGTTTTAACAAAAACATCGTAACTGCAGCTCAAAATACGCTGCAGTTAAGATTTTTTTTTTTTGAAAGCAAGCAAATGTATAACTGAAATGGAGCGATGCCTTCGGGAGACTTTTAGGTGGCACTATGTTAATCCTACACAAGTCGTTTGATATATGACATTTTGTTCCCATGGCGCCCTTGAAATTCTTCTCATTTTCAACGTTAACTCCCAAGTGACATTAGATTTTCTCCGAGATTGTTTCCTAAAATTGCACGGATTTGTGCATTTTTTGGTCAAATATTGTAAGACTTTTGTTTTAAATCCCTTATTTCCACACCATGCTTTAACGGCTTTCAAATTAGTAGCAGACATGCGTGGATCTAAACGTTCTTCCAAAAAGGCCCCCCAGGTTTTCCAGAATCCGTTGAAAAACACCTTGGTTAGCCTTTTTCATAATCGAGAGAGGTTCTACTCCTGGATCCAGTTATGGCAGATCAACAATACAGGTAGTTTACCCTTTCCCAAAAATACAGAATCTTAGGATGGTCCAATTCAAAAGCTGTTCAGATGATAAAATGACTTCTGATAATGATTGCGTTAGTGTACATTATAACGCAGAAAGTATTGGGGCAAAATGAGAAAATGCTACCAGTATTTTCTTCTTTTGTCTCAATATTTTCCAAAGTATTTTCAAATGTGGGCGTTAAAACCATGTCGCGTTTTGGAAGGGATTAATAACGGTTTAATTAGTAAAATTAACTATTTATCAGTAGTTTCTTAAATGTCTGCAATTTTACTTTGCAACTCACTTTAAAAAAAGATTTGCTAAAAAGCAGCCATCTTCGCTAACCAGGGTCTAATTCACCTCCGTTGTATTCGCCTATGGCGGATTTATTCCAGATTTCAGTTTTATAGCGATATGCCGCTTAGCGCTATAATGTGAATGGCTAATAGATATAGCGGAAAATGAAAACAATGCTTGTGACGTTTTTTTTTTCCTTTCCAAAATATATTCTACCAGCAAAAGCTTATATAAATTTATATATACATTTAAATTCTCTTAAACGTTTTTTTTTTCTGCAAAATATTTCAATTTTGACAATATTAAAACTATCAAGTTTGGTACTACGTTGAAAGAACAACGATTCACAAGAAATTCAGGTGCCATGAAATGATCCCAAATAAATTGTTCAATATATGACAGTTTGTCCCCATGGTGCGTCGTAAAGTCTTCTCATTTTCAACACGACGTCCCCTGAGACTTTGGATTTTCCTTAGATTGTATCCTAAAATGACAAGATTAACCCTTTCCCAAACAAGACCTGGTTTTGACGTCATTAAGAGAATCGGCTTGAGAAAACATTGAAACAAAAGAAAAAACTGCTGATAATCAGCAGTTTCTCCTTTTGTCTCAATATTTTCTGTGTCATATTTTACACAAATCCTATCTTTAAAAACATCCATTTTGTCATTTGTGGCAGTTTTTGAAGTGGATCACCCTAAAATTTTGTCGTTTGGGAAAGGGTTAAGCTTATTTTGTTCTGTCAAACTTTGTATGCCTTTAGCTTTTTACCCTGATCTAAATCGTAGATTTTCTTCAAAAACCTCGTAACTGCAGGTTTTTTAACTTGCTGTTACGAGATTCTCGTAAAAAGGATGAAATGATGATCTGATTTAAAAAAGTGTGGTAGATGACAAATCAAATATAATTTTGCTTAAATCGTTTTATTTCTTCTGTAGGCTTCAAAAAAGTAATCCGCATCGAAGACAATTTACCTCGATAGGATTGTATTTATAAACTTTGGTTAGCATTAACCAAATGGTTACATAGTAGCTGTTTCGCTTAATTCGTCTCTGTAAGAAAAAAAAACAAAATAGGTACTTAAAACTTTCTTTAACGCTAACCAAAGTTAAAACAATCAAGCCATTATTTATTTTCTCTCCAAAATATACAGCACAAGATATTAAAATGGTTAAATAAAATGTAACAACGTATTTGAGAGACTTTCAGGTGTAACATAACATTAATTCTACAAAATCAGTAAGATATGACTCACTTGTCTTCTTCTCATTTTCATAAAGAGGTCCCTTGCGATTTTTTTATTTTGAGATTGCTTCCTTAACTGATAAACAGAGCGGATTTTGTTTTGACATATCTTTAGTATTTTTTCTAGTTAACGATATCTTCTATTTTATAATTGCCTTATGAATAAATTTGTATACATGTATTTTGTTTTATTTTGTCATATTTTCTTGGCTTTATTGTATTGTTTTGTTTTGCATCGTCAATCATATTAAAGTGACATTTCAGAATTTTTTGTCATAAATTTTACTTTTATTTTTATCTGAAAGAGCATATTTCCTTATGAAAATTCTGAAAATTTCAAGCCAAAATATTGCGCCGTTTACAAGAAATTTATATTTTTGTGTTAAAATTGAACAAATTGTTGTGGACAACAGTTCGGATTTATATGCAATTTATTGATTATGTCTCAACTTTAAATGTGTGTTTCTCGCTTATTGGCAACAACTTCAAAAAAACCAATAGTATTTATACTCATTAGAATAACCAATCTTGGCATCAAGACATACTTTAAAAAATTGAAATTGGAATGAAATGTCCCTTTAAATGACAATGTACAGTTTGAAATCAATGGTTTGGAATAGTTAAAAACACGGTAAAATCAGACCTACGGGTAGGCCTATGTCATACATGTAAATGAGTATGTACATACATAAGTGTGACAATGATCTAATTGTTTAGCCTTTCGGAAGGCAATCCCTAATATCGACTGACCCCTGAACTACGTTTTAACCCTTTCCCAAACAACAAAATTTTAGGGTGATCCACTTCAAGAACTGTCACAAATGACAAAATGCTTGTTATATAGGATAGGATTTGTGTAAAATATAGCAGAGAAAATATTGAGACAAAAGGAGAAACTGCTGGTTATCAGCAGTTTCGTCTTTTGTTTCAATGTTAGGCCTGTTCTAAACAAGGTCTTGTTTGGGAAAGGGTTAAAAAATGGAACATAATAATAATCAAAAAAATGGAAAATGACATTATATGCGCATATATCACAATTATTTTATCATCTACATCACCTATCATATTAGACTAGTCTTTAATTCCGTCTATAGAATAGTAAATAAAATATCTTAATGACCCTTATCCTGCTGTTTGTTAAAAAAGAAAAGAAAACAAGAAAAGAGTCATTGATAGGGACGTCATGTTTTACATGTGTACATATCTTTCGACAAGACTTTTCCATTGATACATTGTCAAGTATAGTCATTATTATGAAGAATGGCCAGGATTGGTTCTGTTGCATTGTTGTATAAATCAGGGCAACAGATGAGAGAGTGTAAAGACATTCTAATTTTGTTATTTTAAATCCAAACCCTATATTGAGGGTACTCCTTTAGATCGTCTTGACGACACGATTCCAACGAGTACACACAACTTAGTGTTCGTCCTAGTTTTTGGACCAATGAAATTGCAGTATATTTGAAAGTTTCGGCGCTATATTTCACAAACTCACTGCCGGTCAGTTTATGTCACGGATATACATAGCCACTCCCCGTTTCCTGTGCAGTTATGAAAAATGATGTAATTTTTGGGAAAATGATGTAATTTTTGGGGAAATGATGTTATTCCATTAAGATCCGCATTAAGATCCGGTCGGAGGCGTGATTTGAAGAATGAAAGTAGAAGCGTATGTTTTCATTGGTTGACGAACACTTAGTCAGATAGAGTCTGTATAGTAGATTCTACGCGACATAAACGTTCAAAGGCTGTGCCTTTTGAGCGTTTATATCGCGTAGAATCTACTATACAGCCTCTATCTAATACGGAGAATTTGAAGGACAATTAACGAAGCATTGCATTTTCAAAATAAAAACATTACCTCTTTATCTATAGCTCTTTTAACATCTCGCGCTAACATTTCATCGTTGTTTATCTTTGCGATTTTCATGTTTTATACAATCATCTTCTCATTTGTATTTCATCGTTTATTACTTTATATGAAAATCAAAATTGTATTGTTATTTTTGTGACAAATAAAATTTGTGGAACCAGTGTTGGATACATACGACTTTTTGGTTTCTTAGTCATGCTCGTTTATCTTAACCCTTTCCCAAACAAGACCTGGTTTTGACGTCCCTAATAGAAAAAACTTGGGAAAACATTGACACAAAAGAAGAAACTGCTGATAACGAGCAGTTTCTCCTTTTGTCTCAGTATTTTCTATGTCATATTTTACACAAATTCTATCTTTAATAACATCCATTTTGTCATTTGTGGCAGTTTTTGAAGTGGATCACCCTAAAATCTTGCCGTTTGGGAAAGGGTTAAGGTAGGATACCCGTAATGTGGCCATTATGAGATTCATTAAACATCGGATTTTTTCCGAGCGTCGTCGTTACGTATAGATCTGAACTTATTCGGGTGCGGTCGTAAACATCCACCGCCGAATGTTTTCGACGTGGCCCGAATCATTCCAACGTCCCGCGAATCTCATTAGGGGTAGACTACCTTAAAATGACACAAGCTGATAAACCGAAAATGAATAAGCCAATAATTTGATTAGCTTTTTCAAGTTTGCCTCTACGTTTAACGATCTGGAACCATAATAGACACTTTTGAAAATACAAAAAGTATTGTTATATATTATTTCTATGATATGAGACGGAGGTAAAATGAAACTTAAAACAATTTTTACCGATATGTTGGAATTTTATATATTTTTTTAGTTATTGACCCCCTTTTACAAAAAAAGGCGGGAAAAGGGGAAGCACCAACTCCGTAAATCTCATATTTTTTTCCCAGAAGATGATAATATCTGACATTTTTCAGCTTTTATGCTACAATAGATATGTATGTAACATAAATAAGCTAAATACAAAACTATGAAAAACAAAATTGAGATAAAAAACAATTGATTATACATAAGATTTATGATTTTGCGACTGAATTTTTTCCATGTTTAAGAAAAATGAACATTTTTCTTTGATCTGTAATTTTTCTAATATTGACTGGCAGGGTATGAGACCTACACCAAAATTATCTCTAATTTATACTTGTGCAAATAAAACAAGAATGGGAAAAAGTTACCGTTAAATTTTGGTTTTTTATGAATTCAAACTTAGTAGGGGCGCGTAAAACAAGGACAAAATTATCCAAAATAGGTCATTCAATTCCATCAAATATTCATTGTAAGGTCAAATGTAACAACACATATCTTTTTTATAGTAACTTATATAAAGAAATTATTTTTATCAAATATTCATTGCCAGATTTCCCTGTAGTTACTACATAAACTATTGTTAACAAAACAAGGGCATTATATACATCGGTGGGGAATCATGTGACACTAAATTTCAGAAAATCGTCAATAATTTTGTAAATACTTGACCAATTTGAAATCGGCTTGAAACAGAAAAAAGGTGTAAAACGCCCGATATCAGATGGGTGGTAACTCTTACAAATCAAGTGATAAAAACGTTATTGACGACCAGATTAAGTTTTGGTTGGTCGTCAATAACTTTCATATCAGCTGATTTTTCAAAGATTATCCTTGGCATTCAGCAAAGTCATGGAGTGTTCCCGCTGTCTCCGCTTAAATTCTTCTTTTCAAATCGGTCATCTTTTGACAGAATTTTTGGCAAATATAGAAACTATTATGTCAGGTGATTCCCCGCCGTGATATAAGATTCGCGGGCTGGAAGAGGGTTGAAATTGGTGTCATATACTACTGTATAAGAACGCTTTTTTAATCAAATTAAGCTAACCTTACACGGACATGTATCTTTGATTACCGGGTCTTTACATACCTATAGTCCTTTAATTAACGATGTTATGGCACATGTTTACAAAATTTACCCTTGCAAAAAAACGCAATAGCAGTCATAACTACTGTAAATTTGCATGTGATGGTTCGAATCTTGCAGGTCCCTTACACCTTCAAGATTTGAACCAAGACATGCAACGTTGAACTGAAAATTAACAAGGATTACCTTTTGTTTATTACTGTAAAATTTATAAACATGTGTCATTATATTGTGACTGGACTATAATCGAAAAAATCAAGACAGAAGACGCAATATTGATACTATATCAAATCCTGGTCTTAAGCATTTATTCGTATCTATAGATCTTGAATCAATCAAGTGTATTGGTGCATGCATAACCCCCCCCCCCCCCCCCAAAAAAAAAAAAAAGAAAAAAGAAAACTGTACCAGTCCAAAAGAACAGAAAACACTGAGGAAAAGGGACACATTGATGATAATCAACAACCTCTTCTTTTCTCTCAATGTTTTCTCAAATTATTTCTACAATGGACGTCAAAACCAGACTTGTTAAGAGAAGGATATATCAGTGCTTTGCTCTTTATAACCAAATCAGTAAATTCATAACAATTGTAGGCCTATTGAAACAGTTATTTCTTCATTTCTCTTAGTAGTGTTTTTCTGTTATTTCTACCAGTGATCTGGGCCCCGTTTTATCAACGAAATTACGCACATTATTTTCGTATATTTGAACGGAAGTTCAAATTTTTTGCGTAAGTGCGTTTTACGAAACATGTTCGCAGCTAAGAATAGAATGTCCTTAGTTTTTTTCCGTAACTTTACGATCAAAAATAGTTGACGTAAATCTTTTCGTCACCACTGTCGATGCCTAAATTTACCGTTTAAAGCCTTGATAACCCCAAAATTACTGAAAATATCAAAATATCTATGAAAGGAAATGTTGAAATTGAACAAACCACGGAAAATTCATGTGAATAGCAATGGTTTTGTGCTAACAATAGACTGGGTTTAAAGCTACGTTTTGATAAACCGTCAGTGTTGTCATAAAATATCGTAACTACGGCCTGATTTAAGTCGTAGCTACGAGATTTCATAACAGCTCCAACGAATTACTACTGTATGTCCGAAATAACGTCACCATTAACTGGATAAAATCGTTCCCTATTTCGCTGTTCTTTCACTTTCTTTTTTGTTGCTATTTATAGAATACAACATGAAAAAGTATTTTTCATGTATTTCCTATTCTAATGGAATGAATGTACGTTTAATATACGTTTAATCGCCAGAGTGTTCAGAACGATAATATTTAAGCATTTTTCATGCTACTAACAACGAGAAATACGAGAATTATCTCTATCTATGCAGAATAATACACTTTAAATAGCTTACAAGGCCGATAAATATTAATATTTACGAGAAAGTAAACCGAGGTGAGAACAAAAGCGAATCTTTCCGAAGTGCGTTTCACGGAAATAACCGAGTGCCGTAAATACCCGATCATCGGCGATACTAACCGAAATCCATTATGGTTCCAGATCGTTAAGACCGTATTGTACACGAATCCTTTTTTGATCAGCAACGACCTTGTCGCCTACAGCAGCTTTCAAATTGGAATCGTCTATATTTTGTCATTTTGGAAGGGTTGATAGGCTGTTACAATCTGAAAAATCTTGTAAGTCCAACTTTTGGAGTTGTAGTTGCGAGGATTTGACTTCCCATTCACGATAATGGCCTATTCTACAAGTACGGCTCCTGTCCTTAATTACAAATAATTAAGCGTATTTGAGATTTATAGATGTTATAATTATACAGTATTTCCCTGCTTATGAAAAGATAACCTTTATTCTATAGCAGTGACCGTTGATTTATTTCTTAGAAAAGGCTTGATACGTTATAGAAGCAAAAGAAGAAAATGCTGATAACCAGCATTTTCTCCTGTTGCCTCTATATTTTTTATGTTCTACTGAACGCATATTTCTTTCTTTTCCATCATGCATTTTGCCGAGTACAGCTTCGTAAATAAAACACGTTGCCGTTTAGAAAGAGTTACTTCATTATAATGATCTATACTACAAGTACGCTGCCTGTCCGTAATTACAAATAATTAAGCGTATCGTAGATTTATAGATGCTACAATTATCAAGTCTATCCCTGGCTTTGAAAAAACTGACATTATTTCTGAGGCGTTGATTTATTTCACAGAAAAGGCTTGAGAAAACATGAGGGCAAAAGAAGAAAATGCTTATAACAAGCATTTTTCTCCTTTCGCTTAAATATTTGTTATGCTCTATTGTACACATGTCCTTTCTGTACAACATACATTTTGTCGTCTAGATCTACAGCTTTTTTTAGACCACCTCTGATACTGTCGTTATGGAAAGGATAAATTCATTATTGACCTACTATACAAGTAGGGACCCTGTCCGTAATTACAAATAATTAAGCGTACCTGAGATTTATGCATGATATAATATAATGTTATTAATCAAATGACTTCGTGTTGGCCCAGTTACAGGTCCGAGATCTTCTATATGGGCCCGAGGCAGAAGGCTGAGGGCACAAATAGATGGCCGAGGACCTGTTACTGGGCCAAAGCGAAATCATTTGATTATTGAGATTTATATTAATTAACTCTCAGCTGGAACCGAGTTTCTGTTTTTCAGAAGACAACAACAGCAACAACAACAACATCAACAACAACAACAACATCATCATCAACAACAGCAAGGCTGATATCAAAAATCAAAATTCACCTGGACGTTTCACTGCTTTTTTCACCTGAACGCCTCACTGTGTTTTTTTACAAATACATCTTCGAGACTGACATTCAAGCGAAAGTTTTTTTCGGCGCATGTGAACGCTTCCCACTTTCGTTTTGCACTTACAAACACTTTGGCTCGAATGTTTGAAGAAACCACTGGATTTGGAGCAGAGTGATCGAGTTACAGCCGGGGACAGCCCTCTCAAAGGCGCGTTCCATGCACTTTATCTCGTCAAAATCAATAGAGTATAAGCTGAGAAATTAAACAAAACATACCTTGAAGCGGACGATTTTTTCGGTGTTAACGCTTCCCAAAAGTCACGTGGGTTATCCACCGTGTAATATCAAGAAAGAAATGTTACCGGTATCACAGACCGATTTATAAATTATCATCGTGCTTATCACAGTATTTGTAAAGCACACTTTCATCAGGAAGTGGCTTAAGCTAAACATTTCCGAATGACTAAACAACTTTGCTCTAAATTAAAAGAAGGAGCAAATGGTTAAAAAATAATCGAATTTCTACTATGATCTATCGTAAATTAACCACAGTTCTGAGTTAGGCGGCACAATAAATAATCCATGAGGGCGACAGCCCGAGGGGATTATTTATTGAGAAGCCTAACTCAGAACCGTGGTTAAATAACGATATACCACAGATGAAATTCTGTTACTTTTACGAAATACGAAAACAAACATTTTCCTTGTAAATATTGGGAAAACAAAAGTGCGGATAAATTTTATAACATTTCATTAACCCCCTCTGCACGGCACGCGGTTTGAACAATTTTGTGGAATTAACGCAAACTTCATCGTATAGTAATGCATGCTTGCCAACTTTATATGTATTCGTCAACTTTTTAATTTTATCCGAGATAAATGAATTAAGTTGATTGCGAAATGAGCTGCGGTCTCTTTAAATAAACGTGCCTCGTCTTAAACATTCTAAGTTATAAAACTTTCGCGAAAAAAAACTTTCTGTATTACTTACACGAATTCTAATGGTCTGTTTTAGCAAATACAGTAATCAGTGAAAACAAATTAAAACGTCATCATTATTTAATGAAGTCATATCAAGAGCGTAACCGCTTCACATTTGTTTAATGGATTCACGTGCATGTTAAAATTGATATTATTCTTATAGAATAGCATTGTTTTGTTTCACAAACGGCTTTCACAACTTCAGCATGCTTAAGCTAAGTAAAAATTATGTTTAGTTCGGGGCACCGCTTGGGACGACTCAAAAGAAAAGAAATCAAAGAAACAACAGAAACAACAACGGCAATAAATGTAACAACTACAAAACGCATTTAAGAAAATTGTAATTTAAAAAAACCCCTGAATTTACGAGTTATTTGTTGAAAAGCGACAATACGAAACAAACAAATCGTGGATCCTCGCCATTATCCGTGACAACAGAAAATGACTGAGTTACCCAGATTGTTTTTCTTTTTTTTCTTTTTTTTTTCTATTTTGATGACATTGTCAATGTCATAACATGTTTGGGGTAACGACAAAGTTGTGCAAAGTGTTTAGTATAATATCGTATTGACGGATGGAAAATGTAAAACACCATTGATTTCGATTCCAAATATGTTTACCCTTATAAACTAGCACTGCATTCTGTTTAGAATCGAATTTCTACTGCGGTTTATCATTATTTAACCACCGTTCTTAGTAAGGCGACACAATAGATAATCCACGAGGGCGACAACCCGCTTGGATTATTCATTTACAAACTTAACACAGAACCGTGGTTAAATAACGATAGACCACGGTAGAAATATCAATAAGCAATACATTGATTTAAAATTAAACCTTCTTATCACAAACGGCAAGAAATGGAATACTGATTGATACTGCGTACATCTCATTGAGGCTGAGATAAAGCTCGATATCAGTCTTTTCTTCTTTTACCCCAATTTTGCCCAAAAATGTTCATATATAGACGTTAAACCCTAGTCTTGTTTGTAAATGAGAGTTAAGAACGCAAATGGCCTTCGATACCCGCCATCATGCACGCTATAGAACAATAAATAGTGTGTCTCATTTAATGTACTCTTTCTCAATTGCTCAATACTTTCCATTAGTTTCATGACAGGAATGGTATATATCAGAGTTATAGTCACTTTATGTATGGCGTTTGAACATGATAACACTGAAAGTATTTAAAGAAAAGGAGAAAATGCTGAGTATCAGCATTTGCTTCTTTTCTATAAAAACTTTCAAAATCCATTCTGATTAGATTACACAAAACGCAGTTTGTATGGGAAAGGATGTCATAACGACAAATAACTATCAAATACCAAGGCTTCAAAGAACAAACAAGTTCCTATTTTATAACTCGGAACTAAGATCAAGAGTGCAGTGTCATTAAAAGTTGTTGTTTTAATGGAAATCTCTAATTATTGTCGGTAAAAAAAGCTTTGATATTTACCAATCCTTATTTCAAGGACAATCTGAGCACAACATATTAGTCCCTGGGCCAGAAACATGTTTGCTCCCCCCCCAGGGGGAATTTTGTAGACATAGTTTTTCATAAAGTACAATATCTTAGAAACATTTTGAGCATTGTTTGCACTCTGGCCGTTGGGGCTTTTGGCTGTTACCCTTATCTAAAACCCTTAACCCTATCATTTTTTTCATTCAAATTTACAATACTTATTTGGTCATATTTTCATTGAATATTGTCCTACAGATGTCTAAATGGTATCAAATGAAAGCTTAGGACTTGCTCTTTCATTTGTAGTTATTTTATGCAAATTAGCTCATTTGCATATTCATGAATATTAATGATTCCCCTTAAAATTTCAATTTTTTGGCGAAAATTTGATAAATACTTTCTTAAAAAAGGTGTTTTTGTCCAGGGGGAATTTTGTAAACATGGTTTATCAGTAAGAAAATTTTATTAGAAACATTTTGAGCCTTGTTTGCACTCTGGCGGTTGGGGCTTTTCGGCGTGACCCTTATCTAAACCCTTAACCCTACCAAATTGTTCATTCAAATTTTGAAAATGAATTTGGTCATATCTTGATTGAATATTTACACACATATGTCAGAATGGTATCAAATGAAAGCTTATTACTTGCTCTTTCATTTTAAGATATGTTATGCAAATTAGCTCATTTGCATATTCATGAATATTAATTATTTTCCCTAAAATTGCGATTTTCCACCAATATCTGGTGAATACTTTCCAAAACAAGACACTTTTGTGCAGGGGAATTGTGTAAACATAATTAATCTTAAAGTTAATGATATATGAAACATTTTGAGCGATGTTTGCACTTCGGCTGTTGGGGCATTTGGCCAAAACCCTTACCTAAACCCTTAACCCTATAAAATTGTTCAGTCATTTCAAAACGTTTTTTATCATATCTTGGTTGAATATTGACCTACAGATGTAAGAATGGTATCAAATGAAAGCTTATGACTGTCCCAATAATTTGCCATAAATTTTATGCAAATTATCTCATTTGCATATTCATGAATATTAATGACATTACTTAAAAATGTGACCTTTTTAGCGGGTATTTGGAAAATACTTTCAAAAACATTGTGTTTCTACTCAAGGGGAATCATGTAAACATAGTTTATCTTAAAGAACATTTTATTAGAAAAATTATAAGCAATGTTTGCAATCTGGCGGTTGGGGCTTTTGGCCCTGACCCTTATCTAAACCCTTAATCCCATCAAATTTTTCATTTGAATTTTCAAAACGTGTTTGGTCATAGCTTGATTGAATATTGACCTACAGATGTAAGAATGGTATCAAATGAAAGCTAATGACTTTTTCTTTAATTTGCAGTTATTTTATGCAAATTGGCTCATTTGCATATACATGTGTATTAATGATTTGTCTACAATTTGTGATTGTTTTCAAGTTAAATACCTACCAAAAAGTGGGTTTCTTTTCTTTCTCGTGAGTTTTTAACCATCTGATATCCATGTTCACTCTTTTAACAACATCTAAGCCTTGTTTGAGATCTATTTGATGTTTTGTTTGGAAGTAACTGCGATTTTAAAGTGTGCAACCCATCATATTTTGTTCCTATAAATCTTATTATCAATGTATGTATATAGTTTCCATTTGATTTTTTTTAAATCTTTATTGTTTAAGTGCAAATAAGTTAAATTGATTCCATGTATTGTACTTGTGTTCTTGCTTATATCTAGTTTAGTTGACAAAATGTTATCCTTTGATGAATCCAAAATTGCCGCAAAATAGGACTTTGAACATTAACATTTTATTAAATGCCATATGATGATACAAAGGTGTCTAACCTGCGGGACTTTATTCTAATACACATATAAAATTAATTATTTCAATAATTTTTGTAATTTTTATGGCTGAATAGAGATCCTGGAATGTAGACAAATTGCATACATACAGCAGAATAACATTGTTAAGTTCTTGTCAAGCTTCATTTTTTGCCATTCACATTGAGAAAACAGCATGATTTTGTTCCATCTGGAGAGCCCTTCCTTGTGTATTCCTCATAGCCAAGTAAATTTGTTGGCCTTAAGTGTATTTGATATGTGGCTGACAGATCAGGGACACTGGTGTTACCATTCCTTTATGCTCTATTGAGGTATTTTAACTTCAGATAATTTAAGCTTGGGGTGCCATATGTAAAGCCTACGTATCAGATGCATAAATCAAGAAATATACTCGCTGTATGTATGTAGCTAGAGTACATAAATAAACGATTGCGATCAAAAGATTATTGCAGTCATTTACGATGCATTTATTTGTCTGTATCTGATCAGAACAGATGTGAACTGTGAACTGATCCATACTACCGACAGCCCATGCTGAATGTACATTAAAATTCTTCTGAACTTATAAATATGTCTTATATGTGCTTTCAGCATAGTATATAACCTCACAATGGATTGAAAAGAGTTCCCTTGAGATACATATACAATATCTTTCAATATGGCGTATGTTTTCAAGGATGGCATTTGATAGCCATAGATATCTTCAGTTCAATACTTTCCTGATATTTAAATGCTACAGCTAAAACCTGGTTAAGATCAGCATATGAAATCCCATATTAAGACACTTACTCTTTGTACTGTTGTAGGACAATTTGACCAAAAATGATAACATCACACTTGGTGGCAATCTTGGAATTACTTACACTCTGGGAGTTTGACTAGGTTATCATAATGGAAACCGACATAGATCAACACTAGAGTGTCTATTTAATGAAAAGAATCATCAACATTTATTGTACTTAACATAACAGGGCTACTACCCAGCAAACATGCTTATATGGGTCCTATATGGGATGTGTATGGGTAAGCCCATGTGGGTAGGCCCATATTGGACCCAAATAGGACCTATGTAGGTAAGCCCATGTGGGTTTGATAATTAGGGACCCAGATTGGTCCCATATTCCCAGCATATGGGCTGTGTATGGGCAAGCCCATATGGGTATGCCCATATAGGACCTATGTAGGAAAGCCCATGTTGTTTTGACTATGGGGGTCCCAGTTACAATAATTGACTTGCGCCCATTCAAGTACAACAGAATAATTATGTATACATGAGCATATCTAAAATATCCATAATCTGAATCATGCAGCCTATAGAATTATAAGTTTTCAATTTGAATGACGATCTTATTTATATCCATCAAAATTAATGACCATCAAATCAATGCAAATTGACAAAACAACAACATTAGATTCAGCAAGACAAGTAGCCTAAGGCAACATCAATAAGACATGTCTAATCCTTTCTCGAACAAAACCTGGTATTGACTTCTCTAATAGAAAGGTAGGCCTAAATTGCCAAAAAACATAGACCTAGAGATATTAAATAGCAAAAGTTGATAATCGGCATTTTCTTCTTTTGCATACGTTTTTTCTGCGCTATATTGTACAGAAGTACATTCTTTGTCAATATTGTTTTTTAAACATGGGCTTCATGTTGGATCATCCGAATTATTTTGTCGTTTTAACGGTGTTTAAACTGTAATTAGTCTGTTCAAATCACTAACATAATCTTATCAATTAGTGTGTTACAAGGAGTTTTATGTATATTAAAGGGAAATAATTTAAAATCTTGACAATAAATCATGTTTTTACAAAGCGTTTATGTAAAGAATGCATTTGGCTTGATAATCCCATATGATTTTGTTAAAAGAAATTAAATTGTGTACACATTTTCAAAAAAAGATAGAAATAAATCTAGACATAAAAAATATATCAAAAAACATATAGATAGTTATAGAAAGCCTCGAAAATGTTATAACAGTTAAGACCAAATTCCCATGTATCAAACCTTAGAAAATGTGTCAAGGTCGTCAGACATACCTAGCGAGACCTTAATCCTCTATGGTGGGGAATAATTACCCCTTCTGAGCGAGAAGCTCTGGAAGGTTTTTATCTTCGATCAACACCAAACGAAAGCCAATAGAAAAGGGTTAGATCAGGACTGTCTATATGGGTCTGCCCATTTGGGACCCATATGGGTCCCAGATTGCATGTGTATGGGCTGCCCAGATAGGACCCATATGGCCCCCGGTTGCACATCCTAAATGGGTCCCATATGGGTTACCCTTATGGGACCCATAAAGGTGCCCATAAGGGACCAATATGGGACCCATACAAATTGCTTGCTGGGTATGTACTTAACATTACAGGGTTACTATATAACATATATGTTAGCACTGTCAAATGGAATACATTTTATGGATTTTCCACAATAAATGTGGTTTTATCCCAAACATTTACAGAATCAATAATATTCATGAATAAGCAAATGAGCAAATTGCCAATATACAAGCAATTCAATAGATTTCATTTGGTACCATTATGACGTTTGTATGCCAATTTTTGATCAGGACAATTTGATAGGGTTAAGGGTTTAGATAAGGGGTTTTGCCAAAAGCTCCTACTACCACAGTGCAAACATCGCTTATAGTGTTATTTTTATAATGTTCGTTAAGATAAATCATGTTTGCATAATTCCCCCTGAACAGAAACACCTTGTTTCTGAAAGCATTTTCTGAAAGTATTTAACACGTTTTCGTTGAAAAATCACAATTTTAAGGAAAGTCATTAATTCTTATGAATATGCAAATGAACTAATTTGCATAAAAAATAATAGCACATGAAAGAGTCATCCATAAGCTTTCATTTGATACCGTAGTGACATCTGTTAGTACTTAACTGTTCAATCAGGATATGACCAAAAACGTTTTGAAAATTCAAATAAAAATTTGATGGGGTTAAGGGTTTAGATAAGGGTCACGGCCAAAAGCCCCAACCGCCAGATTGCAAACATTGCTTATAATTTTTCTAATAAAATGTTCTTTAAGATAAACTATGTTTACATGATTCCCCTCGAGTAGAAACACAATGTTTTTGAAAGTATTTTCCAAATACCCGCTAAAAAGGTCACAGTTTTAAGTAATGTCATTAATATTCATGAATATGCAAATGAGATAATTTGTATAAAATTTATGGCAAATTATTGGGACAGTCATAAGCTTTCATTTGATACCATTCTTACATCTGTAGGTCAATATTCAACCAAGATATGATAAAAAACGTTTTGAAATGACTGAACAATTTTATAGGGTTAAGGGTTTAGGTAAGGGTTTTGGCCAAATGCCCCAACAGCCGAAGTGCAAACATCGCTCAAAATGTTTCATATATCATTAACTTTAAGATTAATTATGTTTACACAATTCCCCTGCACAAAAGTGTCTTGTTTTGGAAAGTATTTATCAGATTTTGGTCGAAAATCGCAATTTTAGGAAAAATAATTAATATTCATGAATATGCAAATGAGCTAATTTGCATAACATATCTTAAAATGAAAGAGCAAGTCATAAGCTTTCATTTGATACCATTCTGACATCTATGTGTAAATATTCAACCAAGATATAACCAAATTCATTTTCAAAATTTGAATGAACAATTTGGTAGGGTTAAGGGTTTAGATAAGGGTCACGCCGAAAAGCCCCAACAGCCAGAGTGCAAACAAGGCTCAAAATGTTTCTAATAAAATTTTCGTACTGATAAACCATGTTTACAAAATTCCCCCTGGACAGAAACGCCTTGTTTTGGAAATTATTAACCAAATTTTAATCAAAAATTGACAATTTTAAGGAAAATCATTAATATTCATGAATATGCAAATGAGCTAATTTGCATAAAATAACTACAAATGAAAGAGCAAGTCATAAGCTTTCATTTGATACCATATTGACATATGTAGGCCGAAATTCAATGAAGATATGACCAAATAAATGTTTGTATATTTGCATAAAAAAAATTAAAAGGGTTAAGGGTTTTAGATAAGGGTTACAGCCAAAAGCCCCGACGGCCAGAGTGCAAACAACGCTCATCTTGTAGCATTTGTTATAAGCTTTCAGAAAATCATACCCTTCAAAATTCCCCCTGGGGGGGGGGGGGGGGGGGGGGAGCAGGGGTTATTGGTGGCTCAAGGTCTATATCGAGTCTTTGAAGTAACTTATAAAATGAGCTCGATGAAATATTGAAACAAAAGAAGTACATTGTAAATGCTAGCAGATCGTATTTTCTATCTTTAAGCTATTCTAAAACGAATTTGGAACCAATTTGTCTCAATTACACAAAAATTGTTATTTCTAAAGCTTTATTAGAACTTATTGAATTGATTTAAGATTAAAGTGCTAACTCATTTTTCACACAAGTTTATACAGAATTGAGAAACGAGATAAAGAAAGTGGGCCGAAAACTGAATCGAAACAGAACTACAAAAAAGTGAAAATGTGTCGACTTATTAAGTTAACCGTTGCATTATTTCAGACAAACAATAGTACGTATTTTGTCGGTGTAATTCTAAAACCTCGTAACTACAGCTGCATTGAAGCTGTACTTATGAGGCTGTATAATAAAACTGACGATTTACGGCAAACTCAGTCTATTCTAGCTCAAAGTTTATCCTTATTGAATTGAGTGCACTAAATTCTATGCGTTCAGAATGCACATAGATGTAGAATAATAACTGAAGGCATTCGGTCATTGTCCTCTTTTATGTAATCACCAAGGGAAATTTATCATTTAATAAAGATACAATTACATTAATCCTTTCACAAATGAGACCAAGTCGTCGCGTCATTAGCAGAAATCTATTGGGAAAATATTGAGGCAAAAGAAGAAAATGCTGATAACCAGCATTTTCTTCTTTGGTCTCAATATTTTTGCAGTGTTTTATACACGAGTCCAATCTTTACTGATGCCCATTATGTCGTCTTCGTTACAAATAGCCTTTAGACTGAAACAGCCTGAATATTTGTCGTTTCGAAAAGGGTACCAACGCTTCATGATATTGTTTGTATTGTTGGGTTATCATCGATCATAGCAAACAGATTACCGTACAAATCATTACTCGTAATCCAAACGAAATGTGACCCACGAGGAAGATGAAGGCAAGAAAAAAAACTAGTGTGCCACCGTTTTGATAAATTCGGAACTTTTTTCCGTAAAATGGATCAACTTTGCCCACTCTGCACATTTTTACAGCATGATAAAAATGTATCTTTGTTAACTGGCCATTGTTGCATGTTGAATCAATTAAATCAAAGTATGATTCACATGCCTCTTCTTTTCGAATTGCTCTATTCAAGTTTGTGTTATCCATTAACCCTTTACCAAACAAAACCTGGTTTTGACGTCCCTTGGGAAAAATGCTTGGGAAAACATTGAAACAAAAGAAGAAACTGCTGATAATTTTTCAGGTGGATCACCCTAAAATTTTGCCGTTTGGGAAAGGGTTGATATATGACATTATCAATTAATGTTGAGCCGACAGACAAACAGGTATATTATTTTAGACTTTTAAGTTGAAATATTTCATATTAATAACCAATAGTTTTCCATTTTTTAAATCATTTGCTAAAAGTATCAACAAAATTGTCACAACGTTTGTAAAAAAAATCAAGAAATGCATGTTTTTAGATTCCAAGTTCTATCTTAAGTATATTCGTACATTTCAAGTTACACGCAATTCTAACAAGAAAATGATTCGTTTGAACGATACATATCTACAGATAAGAATGGTAATTGCTTTTCAAAATGCAATATTTCATAACTATATTGTTCACCAAAAACCATGATGTCGGTACTCGTTTGAATCGTCTCATCGAGACGATTCAAATGAGTAGCCACAACTTAGGGTTTAGAGTTGAAATAACAGATTTAAAATGTCTTTTTACCCTCTTATCTGTTACTCTGTGATACATATAACCATAATATTATAATCGAATCCATCATTTACAGACCAGTAGAGAAGAAAACAACAAATGTGTTTGTCAAGAACTGACAAAGGCAGAACGACGAAATAGAATTACTTTTTGTGACGCTCAATGTTAAAATAGGACATACGTACATTTACTGAAGGTACGAAACTATCAACACGTATTGATGGGAGCTGTAAGAAAACTAAAGTAATATACAAATGTAACTTCCCATTTTTCATCAGCGCCCATATCTGTCTATCTTGTTTGTACTACCACGGTGTTTTTTTTTAGTTGAACACACTTAAGAAGGTAAATTTGTTTCTATTGCTGTTTTATTTCTAGGGGTTTTGTTGATTCTTTGTTGTTTCTATGTTGCAAAATTGCATATACATAGACGAAGAATGATTTAAACGGTGTAGAAAGATTTTTGTTAAAATGTTGAAAAAGGTTTTTCGATAACAAGCCAATTGTCCGCATACTTTCTGATCTCTAATCGTAACTGTTGTAAGCAGTCTTGGATGAAAGAAGTTCGTCGCCTCGTTTTTAAGCTGCGATATCTCCATTTTTGAAAAAAAATCCTATGTTTGGTATCGTAGTTTTCGTATTTTTATGCTCTATCTCCTGAACACAAGATATCGTCGATTGGCGGGCTGGTTTTTGAGAAATCGCGCATGCATATTGCTCTATGTCCTGATTTTTTTCTATAAGTTGATCCGAATTTTATCCTATGTCCAAGACATAGAGCAATCGGTGCCTGAAAATTTCCCTCGTCCAATGAAAATAAGAATAAAAACCACGTGACCTGTAACGTGAAAAAAACACGAATTCCGATTACAAAATGTGACCAATAGATTTCTATTGAAGATTTTGATAATATGTAAGTACATATATGTTATCAAGTCAATGATTAACAATTTCAAATGCTATTTTAATCAATAGCCGTTTATAATAACACTATATGCGTGCCTGCATTCTGATTACCAGTCCTCGATGGGTAGAATAGTCGGATAATCTTTAAAATAAATGTAATTGAAATTGAATTTGGCACACAAGTGCTTCAACAAGTAGATTTTTCTCAACTATAACTCATGTAGCCATTATAAAAAGCAAAATATATTTCTTTGGAACGAAAATGATATGAATTTGTTGCAATTTAAATCTATGGAGACGAGAGTCTGTATCCTTTACGATGTCATATAAAGTTTAAATCAATTTGTACTCGAATATTTTTTTTACTTTATCTAGAACAAAGGCCACCGGTTCGTAATACAACCGCATGTGTTGTCCCATTTCTACGACAAAACGACAATTTGTCCTTTTCTATGATTCGTAAGGTGGTCCTATATAGCTAATAGTATTTTCTGAGTTATTTTGCTCTATCTCCTTTAAAAGTGAGAAGTGTGTTTGAAAATGACAGAATTTACTCTATCTCCAAACAGAAAAAATGATTTTTCTCAAAAAAAGCTCCATCGTTTCTTATCAAATTGCGCATGTGGATAGATAACGTTATTTCTGACAGTCATGCAGAATTTGGGTCAATTTCAAGCAAAGATAAAAAAGTTATGAAGGTCTGAATCTTTAAAGTCGATTTTCTCTGAAATGTGTTTTTTGGTAGTTAGCGCAGGTTAAAAACAAGGCGACGAGTTTTGCTTTCACGGGAGCAATTTTAAAAATGATAAGCTTAAGTTTCAAGTTTGCTTACAACATATCTACAGTCATCATACAGTACTGAAATACACGGTGGTTAATCACATGACTTAGGATTTCAAAAAATTATCAATACTTTTTTTAATGTTTCGCCAATTTGAATGTGGTTTGAAGTAGAGAAGGTGGGAAAGTGCCAGGAATAAGCTGAAGATAGCGCATTTTTGGAAAATCAACTTTAATTCGGTCCAGTATTAAAAAAAATATAACAGATGTTCTAAATGTTTTGTATCACGTGATTATCCACCGTGGAAATATATCGTATAAGAGTGGTGCCTGTTTTCCTAATGCCGCTAATTATGATCTTCCCATCTAATCTTGCTTGTACTACTATGATGTAGTCTAATTGAGCAGATATAAATGATGTCTCGTTATACGTGGTAATTTGGTGCTTTTATGTAATTTGTGAACTTGGATTTTAGTACTACTATACCTTTGTCAGCCCAGGTCAACCCTTTGTTTTTGTTGCAATGATTATGTTCATTGTAACGAAAAATAAATGCAAATGTGTTTCATTCCTACATGGCGTCGAGAGTACGTCATTAGAGAAGGTTTCAAGGAGAGCAGATTAATCGATTTTTTTCTGGACAAGCTAATTGATAATTGTGTACCAGGTTGGCCGTATAAAAAGCTTTTTCTCGAAACAATACATGTATATATGCATGTACAAAATCTTTACACGAATAAGCAAACATACAGAAATAAAGTCTCAAAAAGTCTGTCTGCCTCTGGTGCAAATTGGCTAATCAATACATAATTAGTGTAGGATTTAGTGGATAATACCTGGTGACGTGTCAGGAACACAAAAATAGGACAATTACGAAATGGTACACAAATAGGCCTATGTCGCCCACGTTTGTGGAATAACAAACGAAATATGGTCTTCTCAAACCATTTAATTAACCCTTTCCCAAACAAAACATGGTTTTGACGTACCTAAGAGAATAGGCTTTGGTAAAACATTGAAACAAAAGAAGAAACTGCTGATAACCAGCAGTTTCTCCTTTTGTCTCAATATTTTCTATGAAATATTTTACACAAATTCTATCTTTAATAACTTCCATTTTGTCATTTGTGGCAGTATTTGAAGTGGAACAGCTAAAAATGTGTCGTTTGGGAAAGGGTTAACGCTGCAATAAAACAAGATAGGTTTAAAGAATGAGTTCAAACTGTATTCATGTCATCTGGTTAGGAGCACCATCATAATTTATAGTCTTAAAGTAGGTAAACATTAATGTTGCGTTGTGGACACAAAAGTATAAATCGTGTACAGCCCCTCCCCCCCCCCCGACTTTCCTCTAGATCCGCCCCAATTTAAGTGCGGCAAGGTTGCTTGTATATGAGCCAGGATCTGGAAAAACGTCCCTTATAGCATTTCTCAAAATTGAGTTTCAAGATCGGCCTGTTGTCAAATACAGTCCAACATGCATCCATGCTGCTCTCTTTAAGTTACTACAGGTCACAAAGAAGCTATTAGAGAACAACATGGATCCTGATCAGACTGTGCGTATGCACAGGCTGATCTGGATCTATGTTGGGCTCAAAAGCCTTAAGGGACGTTTTTCCAGATCCTGGCTCATATGTATGAGCTTGTTCGTCAATGACCCAGAATTAGGTTATTTTAGAATTACTAATCTGATTATATCATATCATATGTTTCATACGGTTAATTTGTGGTTGGAGTTCCATAATCCATGGTTGTACTAAACCCCTTCCAAAATGACATAATATAAGGGTTGTTTAATTTTATTGTGAATTCAGCCGACAAAATCATTCATGTCAATAAATGTGTACGCTAAATCATATACGGACGACACTCGTTATCTCGACATCGGTTAAGTCGAAATTCCGCTTAAGTCGAAGTGAAAGTCATGTCCCATCATCAACATATGGATATCAAAATGAATTCGTTTTGAGCAATTTCTTTCCTTTTCCTACTATATTTCAATCCTGGACGCATATGATGCCTATCAAAAATGGTTAAATATCGTTTTCATCGAAAATAATCAAAATCTGATTAGTCGAATTCCGGATATGTCGAGGTATTTTGACCGCCCCTCTGACTTCGACACAACGAGTGTCGATTGTAGATCCTATTGGAGGAAAGAAGGGGAAAAGAATTATAAGAAAATAATTCTGCTCTTTCAGGTACAAATGGTTGGCCTCATCAACTTATTCTTACACGGAAGACAAACACATCCCTCGTTTTGGTCAATGGTTAATACTTTCATAACAAATATCCTATATACTGACCTTTATCTATAAAATACAGAAAAATTGTGATCATTTTGAGAGACCAGTTTTGATGACTAGACGTTTTCTTGTTATTTCTACATGTTTTGACTGAAAATGAATTAAAATGTGCATAAATCGAATAATTTGGTTATCTACAACAACAAATTATATCTTTAATAACTTCCATTTTGTCATTTGTGGCAGTTTTTGAAGTGGATCGCCTTAACAATTTGCCGTTTGGGAAAGGATTAAATTCTCATCCGAAAGACTAGAGAGGGAGGGAATGATCGAACATGTGGCCCCTGTATTAAAAGTCCAGCGCTTTACCACTGCACCAAATCCGCCCCATTAAGGAATTTGGAAAAGCTAAACGTAACCCCACATAAAAAATATTTCAGCTTAAATAGTGTTGATTTAAACAGAAATCACATTCCTTTTTTTTCATTTGCTTTTGTAAGTATTGATGCCAGAATTGGTTATTCTAGATAAAGCGTATAAATGCAACAGTAATTCAGGGTTATTTTTTAAGTTGTTCCTAATAAGCGAAAACATGCTTTTAAAGTTAAGACAGAAATTACAAATTCCAGATACATCTGAACTGCTGTATACACAAATTTGTTTAATTTAAACACATAAATATATATTTTAGACTTTTCATGAGAAAATAATTGTGCTCTTTCAGAAAAAATAAAAGAAACATTTAAAAAAATATCTGTGAAATGTCACTTTAAAGATCAATTTTCAGATAAACTCTTGCGATCATTCTCGAGGGATTTCTTTCGGGTCAATTGAAACTGTAATCTAGCCTTTAAACTACAAGAACAAAAATAATTACAGATTTGAAATTGAGCATAAAATACAATTTGCAGTCATTTGATTTGATTGACTCTTGCCGATTTCCAATCCGTCATACATTCACATTGGAATCAAAGGAAGGCTACAAGAACCACTGGTGGCGAACCCGGCCAAAGCGAGGGACGTTTTTCGCTACAACAAGGTACAGATATTTTGCGTTTAGATGTGAGTTTAAAGATCTGATTGGATAGTTTTTGATATAACAATGAATTTGTTCTAAAAATACACCGGGTTTACCGATATGTATTGACAAACCGTCTATGTTGTTATAAAACTTCGTAACTACGGCTTTATCGAAGCCGTAGTTACGATATTTTATAACAACACCGACGGAATACTATGATCGCGAAAAAACGTCCAACGCTTTGGACGAGTTCACCACCAGTGAGAACTTTCCTATTAAAATTATAATCGCTTTTGTAACCAATCGGGAGGATCTTAGGATAGCGTCTGAATTGAATCTTTATTAGATACCAAACATTTCGTGTAACTTTGGTATACCCTCGACAATTTCCGTTTGCTACGGATGACGACCGAAGTTGTACGAAGTGTTTGGTATCTAATGATTTGTGTCATTGTCAACTACATGTATCATCCGTTCCTATTGAAGAGAATGCTATTATTTGGAGTCGCATATCTCAAAACACATCCTGTTTTCTTTCACAATATAGGCCTATGCAGAGAAAGGTAGGAAAGCAAAGAGTGGAAATAGCAGGGCGCCGATTCCGAAATAAATAATAAATAACGACAGAGAAAGGATATTGGATTCTGAAATGAATTTCTGTTTTAATATTGGTTTCAATATTTCTGAAAGATGATGTGCAACAGCACTCCCTTATAATCAAAGGTAAATAAACACATTCTAATGGTAAAGGGATTGTTTTATCCTACACTGTTCAAAATAACTCTAATTCATCTCATCATGGATGACTTTCCCCTATGTCGAAATATGAAGTTTCTACCGATGCTAGATTTATGCAGAATGTCTATCGGCTTTTTCTTGAAGGCCCCATTTTTGAAATGCCGCGTGGCCTTCAATGGGGATAGGACTTGTGATTTTAAGATATTTTTTTTCAGGTTTATGTATTTTATTATGATTAACGGAAAGAAAATACGTTCCTGAATAAAAAAAATAATTGTGGGAAAAGGACATCGTGCAATTATTCTAAAAATGGCTTATCAGTTCGAAAGCATGCAATCACTTCCAGTTTTAAAAATATTCAAAAGTCGGTAGGCCAATAAGTATTGTGGGATATAAAAGATTTTATTGAACTTAAATACATGGGTCTATACTAAGTTATGAACAACTGAATTCATGTGTTCCTTTTATTATTTTGAGCAGTGTATATATGATTTCAAAAAGGAAATACTATTCTGGTTCATATTTGTAGTTCTTTACTGGCACACAGACACTGTCTGTATACCAATTTGTGTTCGATGTGCAGTATTTATCACACATACACACCAGACACAAACTTTCTGTACTTTCCCAACAAGACCCAACAAACCTATATAATTTTAAAAGTTTTGACCTCTCTTATTAAGGAGGTTAGGGAAAACAGAACGAAAACAAAAAGATAACCGAAAATGTCACTCTCAAAGGCGCGCACTGTGCACCTTTTCTCGGCAAAATTCGTTGAGGTTAAGCTGAGGAACAAACATTACGTTGATTACGGATCACCCTGGATATTGATGAGACTGTGCGTAGGCACAGACTAATCTGGAACTATGTACGAGTATATCTCAAATAGTATACATGCCTAAACAATACATGTATGCATTTCGACATTTCGATACTCGTCAGTTATGATCACACACGACCTATACAGAGATGATTGTTTTGTACATTTTATCTTTTTGTATTCATTCTTGTATTTTATTACAATATTTCCCCTAAACTACAATCATAAACCAATAAGTTTTTTAATTAATCTAACCTTACTCTACCAATATTATTCGAAAAGTAGAACATAAAAACAGTTTTTATTTTTACATTTGTCATTTTTGTTCATGTATTTAGCATACATTGAACACGCGTTGCTTTTTCCATTATACAAAAGGCTTATTGACATTATTATCTATTAACACTTTCCAAAACAAGACCTGGTTTTGACGTCACTAATAGAAAATGTTTGGGAACACATTGAAACAAAAGAAGATGCTGCTGATAACCAGCAGTTTCTCCTTTTGTCTCAATATTTTCTGTGCCATATTTTACAAATTTTCAAATTCTATCTTTACTTACACCCATTTTGTCCTTTGTGGCAGTTTTTGGAGTTGATCACCCTAAAATTTTGTCGTTTGGGAAAGGGTTAAGCAAACAAATACAGAAATCAATTACATTTCGTGTAAAGCGATGTAACCGAACCAGATAAGTTAGATGCAACATTATACTGTATTTTACACCAAATGCAACACGAAGCACGCAGAGAGACAAATTGAATTTTGTCATAATGCACACCGTCATCGCGTGTCAAAGCGACAGAACGGAAATCCTGAATTTCTGTTGTTAATTACGAAACCTGGGATTATTTCGCTAATTGTAATATCTTATTTGATTGTTTGAAATGTTCAACAGTGTATGAGGGTGTATCAAAAAGTTTTAAAGGGACATTTCATTCCAATTTCAATTTTTTAAAGTATGTCTTGATGTCAAGATTAGTTATTCTAATGAGTATAAATACTATTAGGTTTTTTAAGTTGTAGCCAATAAGCGAGAAACACGCATTCAAAGTTGAGACATAATCGATAAATTGCATATAAATCCGAACTGTTGTCCACAACAATTTGTTCAATTTTAACACAAAAATATAAATTTCTCGTAAACGGCGCAATATTTTGGCTTGAAATTTTCAGAATTTTCATAAGGAAATATGCTCTTTCAGATAAAAATAAAAGTAAAATTCATGAAAGAAAATTCTGAATTGTCACATCGAACTCGGTGTTTTATGCATGCCCATTCAACCGATTTTGTTTTTCAATAGTAACAGCTAGCAACATTTTGCTACGAGCAATCTGTATTTTGTCGCTTTTCAACAAAAACCTCGTAACTACAGCTGTTTTTTTTCTGCGGTTATGAGGTTTTTGTTGAAAAGCAGCGATAAACAGCATTTATTTAGAAAAAGCTGTTTTGTCTTGCAGCTACAATCTGAAATGAATAAATGCCTATGGCTCAAAACTACATGTATTTCATATTCTCTCGTATCTCAAACAAGGTAGTGTTAACGTATACAACCCATCATCAGCACCAAAGAGCCAGAGGCGAAATTTGAAAAGAGCCAGTAAATCCTAAACGGTGTTATATTTCCATTCCAAATACAATCATAAGCATTTTGAACGGTTTAAAATTTTTGAAATAATGCATAATTTCGGAAATATTTGACAAAAATGTTCAAAATTACATCCCTTGTATATGAATATAGAGTAAAAATATATTTGTAAATTATTTTCTTCTTAAAGCATAATCTTGAAATCCGGCAAGGTGAATAAACTCATTTGAAGTATATTTAAGGCGCGTTCCCATTACCGACCAAAACAACTCGATGAAGCTCGATCAAGCGATCGAGTACTGCTCGAGTTTGGTCGGCAAGAGTGATCGGGATGATCGAGCGTGGTCGGCAAAAATGATCGGGAATCAATCTACAAGAGATAAAGAAGAAGTCGTGTAAACATATTTGATCGAGTTTAATCGGGTATGATCGGGGAATTTAGGCGATCGAGTTGATCGAGTTGATTTGGTCGGCAATGGGAACGCGGCTTTACAAGAGTGTATAATTTGATGCCTGTCCAATGGCTAGAAAGTGGAGTTTTTAATGATGGGTCATATACCTTAAGCAAACTTCAATCATACAAGTTGTTTGAACGGCAAAGTAGAATGCCCATAATATGACCATTTTGAGATTCATTAAAAATCGACTTTTTCCAAGCGGCGTCGTTACGTATCCGGGGCTATTCGGGCGCAGTCGTAAACATTCGGCGGTGGAAAGTTCCACCGCCGAATATTTTCGACGTCGCCCGAATAATTCCGACGTCGTGCGAATCTCATTAGGGGTTGACTACTTTAAAGTCCAAATTGTGACTAGTATACAGTGTACGTGGAAAGCCCTGGAAGTACTGGTATATATCGTTCGCGTCTTTATACCAACAAAAATTCATGTTGCCCCCAGACCTCCCAAAATAATGTTGATTCAATGATGAATTCAATTTGCATGCACGAGCATTTTCTCATTAACTCACAGATACAATTCTCTGAAGACTTAACTTTAATACATTTAAACTGTAATCTGGTATTAAAACTACCAGAACGATTATTGGATCAGATTTGAGCCTGATCATTAAACGTTTTGTAGCGATTTAATTTGATTATCACACGAAGATTTCCATGCTATCACATCTAACCCATACAATAATTTCGAATATAGAAGCAATTCATGTTTTCATAATGTATTGACCTGGCCCGGTTTCTCGAAAAAACTTAAGTACGTTCTCAGACTCAAATCTGAGCACCGTACTCAAATCACACGAAATTCACATGAACTTCAATCGAATACCCGTCAACGTTGGAGAGTATTCCATTGAAGTTGAGCATGTACTCATAAGTATGTATTATAAATTCATAATGACCCCGGATTGACTTACCTCATTTAAATAGTTGCTCATTTCAAAACAGGTAAATCAGGTTGAACACGTAATTATCGAATAACGTTATGTTGAATCTTTGAAATGTACCATATGATTTCAACAATCTGGTTAGCTGAATGGTTTGCTCGTTGGCTTTAAACCCTAGTGGACCTAGGTTCGAGTCCCAAGCAAACTCCTTTCTTTTACCTATTCCACGGACTTCTATTTTACCTTTTCTGTGTATATTACCCTATTGGAACCATAAAGATCATTATTTGTTATGCTTTTGCCCAATAAAGTAAGCACAATTTATGAATATTGACTTAAATATTGTCAGTGATAGATAGAGGTGTAAAGAACCTCCATAGACGACCAATGTCACAAAAAAGCCACAAGCCTTTGGAAAAAGGGCAAGAGAAATAATTTTGAATGTACCAAGTTAATCTGTGAAGTAGCAGCAGAACTAGGCCTACAACAGAAAGCTATCTTCCGCCTTTGTAGACCAAACGTTGTCATCCAGAAGGCTCTGGGGTCAGTAAAATCATGACCTATCATAAAATAAAGAAGGAGCTCGATCGACAATGGCGTCTTCATGTAACCAACGAGGGAATAGGAGATGAACGGAATAGCAAATTGAAGAAAAAAAATAATAAAATAACAAAAATTAGAAAAATAAATAAAATGATTTTGCACAATGGTTCAGTGGGGATTCGAACCTCGGACATCTTGCTTCTTAATCAATGACTCTACCAGTTGAGCTATCGAGCAATCGACAAATACAATACACTTTGAGAGTAGAGAATCTCGTGCAAGTTATCTGAAAAATCCCGACATACCTTTTATTGGATAAACTCGTCCAAATAAGTATGCAAATGAAGTAGGTCATTCCGCGGTCAAATTAAAAAATCAATACTTGGGTTTTTTTTCGAGAAACCAAGGTCAGTTGTTTTCTGTTTTTGCCTATCCTGTAATATCGTTATATGACTATTGATAACTGAACTGCCTGTGTCATATTTTGAATGGACTTCGTTTTACCCTTTCCCAAACAAGACCGGGTTTTGACGTCCCCAAAAGAAAAGGCTTGGGAAAATATTGAAACAAAAGAAGAAACTGCTGATAACCAGCAGTTTCTCCTTTTGTCTCAATATTTTCTATGCCATATTTCACAGAAATTCTAACCTAAATATATTTCATTTTGTCATTTGCGGTAGTTTTTGAAGTGGGTCACCCTAATTTCTTTTTCGTTTTTCGTTTGGTAAAGGGTTAAAAGACTCATCTGAAGATTTCGGTGGCGGAGGTCGACATTTGCTGCCCATAAGTTATAGGACAATCACAAATGCACATGTATTCCCTTCTGCATATCAGTTGTAAAAATGAATATCAGCCATCAGTTTATCACACATGTTTACAACATAGGTGTAAAGTTATATAATCCAACAATATGAATTTGAAACAACTTTACTTTCGTCGGTTAAGCCTCTCTTACAACCCTTCGTGTGTCTTTTTAAATCGTACGTTTTAAAACTCTGCAAAATCGCACGATATATAAAGACGCACCACGGGTTGTAAGAGCGCCTCAAAATATGTACATTCAAAGCAGGTCAAAAGTATGAATCTCTTTCGAGAAAAGTACACATTCTTTGTGAATTTTCTGGAATTCCAGTATATCGTTCCCTGCGTCACACGCACGCCTGTCGTATATGCTTCGTACTTCTTTCTTGTGTGCTGCTTGCGTTCTAAAAGACGCAGAATGGTCGTAGCAAAGAATTGTCCCCGGTCAATTCTTTGCCGCGTGCAGTCTGCGTCGTGGTTGCGTCCACCACAATCGTACGTTGCACGTTCGTGCATCGCACGACTAAACGTACGTTTTAGAGACGCAGACCGCACGCAGGAGCACGTACAATCGTTTTAAGTCCGTTAATTGAGCGCCTTAGGCATATCTGAACTGGGGTCATTACATATACTTGCATATGTCCCGGGTTAATCTGGGGGCACTATAAACAATACAATATCGAACTGCAACTGTTGGGATCGTTCAAGTGTCTCACATCCGCGCGATTCGAGCTAACGCATACAAAGTTGTATGTATTGGAATTATGAATGTTTTCACTATTTGATACCATAGGTAAAAATGTGCAATAAAAATATACCGGTAGTCTATATAGAGAATAGATGGTTCATGTCTTGGATGGGTCAAGTTTATTTGGCAAGGCGGAGGAATTTATCTGGTGAGCCGAAGGCGAAGCTTGATAAATTCCTCAGCCGAGTATTTTATCAATATTCTTGCACCGAACTTGCAAAAACGCCAAGTTTAAGCTCACTCGTAATCCGAGGCAAGTGGTCTACAGAAAACGAGAAATAAAAAGCACAAATGAAACTTTTCCATTCCGTTGTCTAAATAATGGACTAAATGCCCCACTAACAGAATCCGCCCCTGGAATATTGACCTAAATCTTAGAAATCGATGACGTAGATTAAAGTTTGGATGACGTAATACACACCCGTTGTTGTCTGGGAATCGAAGCGATGTTTGTTTACAACAGGACAGTACAGGAAAAAACAAGGAATGGTTTGGATTTACAGGAGGAGGAAAGATCGATGGTTTGTTATCGTATTTCAAAACATCTGTAGTACCTGTTTTACACGTCAGGCTATTGTTATTTTGAAATAATGTCTTCATTACCACGCACAACACAACCTTCCTTCGTTGGAGACTGTCTAAAAATGGACGACATCGGAGAAAGTGCAAAACACGTTAGATTTTACAGCTAAATCCAGAGGACTGGGGAAATTAAAGTTGGGACGAATAGTGAGCTGAGTGATTTGTGGTACGCGCTTCATGTTCTTATTACAGTTTGACCTTTTTAATTTAAACGTTGAATCTGTTTTTGTTAAAAATGATACGGATCTTTCCAATCCCAATCCACACACAAAAACCGGCCAGGTCAAGACACAGTCGTCGACTCGCGTCACCTTCTAGTTCTTTGCTATTTGAATTTACACAGCATGGTTATTATATTTGAAAATTCAAATATAACTTTCTTGTTTTACCTCGGTAAAATTATAAAATGTTGATGGAAAAGGAAATTTTCCTCGCGGATTACTTTCTGACGCTCATCAAACGTCTGCGCATTCAAACATTTTGAAAAGGTGACATCGCTGGTAAAAAAATAATCAATCGATTTAAATGGATTATGAATATGTTTTTGTAATTCTAAATCGTTTTAAGGTTGTAACAGGATAACATAACAAAATCGGACTGGACACATAAAATTGTACAGTTGATACAAATGTCGTGGTTCTATCATGATCAAATAAGTCAGACCACATATTAGTTTTGAAAATGCCATGTAGGTATACTTTTCAAAGAATACCATTTCAAAGTTTGTTTTATTTCTAGGTTCATAAAATACGTACCGGATTAAAAGATAGCAACGGAAAATATAGCGAATAGAATGCTGTCTACTAAATGAGTACCAAACAAATAATAATAGTCAGTCTGCGCGAACTGGGATACTTTACACACTTCCCATAAGATCTCCTTTAAGGACAGATCCTCCATTTATTTCCTACGGTAAGTTTTTTTTTATTTTTTCTGTACTGATATTTAAATATATGAAAAGTAAAAATATGACTTAAAAACTATAGGTCACCAAGCCAATTAAAAAGTTATTGGATTTCAAGGGAGACTACTCTTGTCTAAAATTGCAAAAATGTGGTGTCACTTAAATGCCCACAAAAAAGATGTTCGAAATGACTAGGATTACATAAATAAGCCTTTATTGTGTTCAATATGCTTTATTCTGTCTAAATGAGTATCAATTTGGGAAAATTTAGTGATGATTTTGAAATTTTTAGTAAAATATCCTTTCAAAAGTGACAGAAATTGCTCGTTTTTCGAAAAGATTCCGATAATAAAAAATATTCCAGCGGTAAGATTTTTTTCTATTTTTGTATAGACATAGTGCTTGGTTATACCTACAAAAACAAAAAAAAAGAAAAATATATCAAACCAAGCGTTTTTCTTAGTTACAAGTAAAATTTGGTTTACTTTTTGCAGCTCTGTCCGAAATTGTTT
Source organism: Fragum sueziense (assembly GCA_963680895.1). Lineage (NCBI taxonomy): Eukaryota > Metazoa > Mollusca > Bivalvia > Cardiida > Cardiidae > Fragum > Fragum sueziense. The sequence goes on from OY804593.1 coordinate 15,778,969, forward strand.
CACCACATTTATCCATTTTCTTCCTTATTACCATCTTAAGATCATAAAAAGTATCGTCTTTTGTGTCCATCTGAAGCGGACTAGCTCATAAAGACACCACCTTGCTTTTGTTGCTCCGTTTCCTATCACTAACGCCACATGTTGAACGCGTAACAAAAAGCAAAATGTACCATCCGAGTACTATTACACTTTAATTGACCAAACAGAGAAAATGAAAATAACCGAAAAGGGTCTTGTCATTTATCAACCAAACATTAACTAAATGTAAAAAATATATTTGCTGAAACAGCCAATTACTGAAACAACTTTATTTCGTTATTTAGGATATGCGCAGAAAGTTGCGCAGTAATAACTGGAGGATCTGTCCTTAAGGTCTCAGTCCACGGTTTTCCCCCTCCGCACTGTGTTGTCGGCTGTCGTCTAATGTTGTCAGAGACTGTATTCTATCAAAACACTATTCTGCAATAGAAAAAGCATGTTATTTGTAGGAGTAGGATGTAAAACTATCTAAAAAATACTAAAAATCATACTGGTATCCTGTAGAAGTGACACATGTGACGCTTTATGTATGTGCGGCATGATCGCCAAATCAGGGCGAAAATGGCCGATTTTGTGCAAGTCGAGAGTTGATGCACAGGCCAAATTGGAAATGATAGCCCCCTAACAACTTGCTTTCTGTACAGTAAAAACTATATAAATTCAGCAAATGCAATCAAAAATACCATGTATCCAGGAAGTTTTTCCACTATCTTGGCCCATATTCCTACCTTTCAAAAATACCCTGCGTTAGCGACAAAAGTCAGCAATTCCACCACTTTGCAATTCTGGGCACACGAAAACTGATGATAATCTGTGAGAGCTAGCATACTGTGTGGCGAATTTGAAAAAGGGTCTCTTTTTCACAATTTGGGGCCATTTGAAGAAAAAGTAGCTTTTCTTACCTTCAAAACGGCATTTAAAATCAACATTTTCCTAATATTTCATTTTTTGACCATGGCCAGTGCGAATATTCTAGCAAAACCGTAGACTGGCACCTAAAGCAAAGTTGGTCACATATTTTTTTAAAGAAAAGAAATTGTGTCCTTTAAGAGTGAGATTGTGTTTGGAAATGTCGAATTAATTTGAAAAAAAAAGAAACAAGAAATGATACACACTCAAGGAAAGAACATCGATATCACAATTTAAACAGTTGATTCTTATTGAGTAAAGACAGCTGAAATGTACAGAAATCATGAAACGGCGTAACTGAAAACGCCACATCAGTTTATTTGCAACACGAAGCACACAGAGAGACAAATTGAATTTTGTCATAATGCACACCGTCCTTGCGTGTCAGAGAGCCAAAACGGAAATCCTGATTTTTTGTTGTTAATCATAAAACCTGGAATTATTTCTCTAATTGTTATCTCTTATTTAATTTCTAGAACTGTTTAACCACCTATCCTAGTTACAGAATAATGTGCCGCAACAATTGCAGAAAATTGTCAATAATTTTTGTTAGAATGGTGGAAAAAAACCCAAAAAAACCCCAAAAATACAGCCGATAAATAGGTAATTGGCGACCAAATGAAATGTTACTTGGTCGTCAAAAAGAACTAATGATGTCAACTTGAACGAATTTTTGATAAGTTTTTTAAAATATGCTGAGAAAAATATGCTAATAAGTAAGAAAAGCAAGGAAAGCATTTCTTTAGTTTTACTGATGTTTTCTACTTTTAAGCATTGAATTTCTATGGATCCGTATCTAGCCCTTTCCCATACGACAGTCTTGTAGGGCAGTTATTCAACGATGGTAAAATCTATGTTAATAAAGTTAGTATTTGTGAAAATAAATAGCTTAACCCTTTCCCAAATGGCAGAGTTTTAGGGTGATCCACTTCAAAAAATGTCACAAATGACAAAATAGATGTTATCTAAGATATTATTTGTGTAAAATATGGCACAGAAAATATTGAGACAAAAGAAGAAAGTGCTGGTTATCAGCAGTTTCTTCTTTAGTTTCAATGTTTTCCCAAGTCTGTTCTATTAAGGACGTCAAAACCAGGTCTTGTTTAGGTAAGGGTTAAAACAAGATGTATTGGTGAAACACAAATGCCCAGAAATGGCCATTTTTGTAAAAAGGCTAAGTTTTTGAAGAGTAAAGGGTTGATAAGAAAACGTATGACCTTTAGGAAGGTGAAATTGCATGGAACAGATAGACATCATTGGAATGATGTTACATATCAAATTTGAGCTTTCTATATCAAATACTTTTGGAGAAAAGGCAGACGGGCGGACAGACAGACGGAGTGACAGACAGACGGACACGAGTAAAACAATATGCCCCGATCTCTCGATACGGGGGCATAAAAATATTGAGGCAAAAGGAGAAAATGCTACAATATTTTCCTAAGCCGAATCTTGTATTGATGTCAAATCCACGTTTTCATTAAAAAATGCGATTAAGACATGTCTATGTGGTTCCATTTGATGAAGAATAAAAATGGTTTAGTAAAATGTGCAATTTAGGTGTTGACATTTCAAGCCAAGTTTGAAACATGATCTTAAAGCTTTTATTATACTGCAATTAAACTTTACCATATGCGAACAATAATCAAGTTTAGGCTTTTTATGAAATAGCGATGCTTTCCTTCAAACCCCTCGTAACTACAGCTTAAAGTGACATTTCACGATTATTTTTAGATAAATTTTACTTTTACTCTATCTGAAAGAGCATGTTTTCTTATGAAAATTCTGAAAATTTCAAGCTGAAATACTGAACCGTTTACGAGAAATATATATATATTTGTGCTAAAATTAAACAAATTGTTGTGGACAACAGTTCAGATTTATATAGAATTTGTCATTTCTCTCTCAACTTTAAAGGCGTATTTTTCGCTTATAAATAACGACTTCAAAAAACTGATAGCATTTCTACGCATTAGAATAAACAATCTTTGCATCAAGACATACTTTTAAAAAATGAAATAAATGTGAAATGTCACTTTAACAAGATGTGGTTACGAAGTTTTAGGTAAGACAGTCATACAGATTCTGTGTGCACATTTTGATAAGCTGAACTGACACATAGTGGGGAAACTTATCCAGAAATACTTCACTTTGTGATGTAAGCACCAAATGGCACAAATGTTCCTCAATGTATATCATTTTCAAAGTATATGGTTTCCACCATGTAAAACCATGGCTGCCATTTTCCAAGATGGCCGCCGTCTCTATAGGTAAAAAGAAAATCATAAAAATACATCGTTTCGAGATATCAACATTGGTCCCAAATTTCATAAAGGCCCCTTTTCGTGATTGTACAAATATCAGACAAAAACACTGCAATAAAATGATGCACATCGTTGTCTTTAACCCCTCACAAACACCAAAATTTTAGGTTAGTCTAATAGGGAATGATTTAATCCAGTTAATCGTGATTTAAATCCGGACAAACAACAGTATTTTCGTTGGTGTTGTTAAAAAATCTCGTAAATACGGCTTGATTCAAGCCGTTGTTACGAGATTTCATAATAACACTGACGGTTTATCAAAACGTAACCGTATATTTACCAATTCTATCTTGGCACAAAATTCATTGTCATTTACAAGAAATGGCAGACACCAAAAGGCTTCTTGATGAGCATACAATTTTAGTATAATATAGTGCGTTTTCTTTTCTTACCCGGTATAGTCTCTAATTTTTTGCGTGAACCGACGAATATGTAATGTTTAATTGTGACGTGGAATAACCAAAAGTCGTCAGCGATCGTACACCGTCGAGCAGAGTCGATAGTTTCCGGAGAGTCGCAAAAACTCATTGAAGCTTGTAGGTTCAGGTGAAAAGTTACAGACTTTGCCTTGATATTTCCAGAGGTTTGTGGATTAATATAATGCATCACGACCAGAGTTCATTTGGGAAAAAAAAAAACAAAAACACGGCATTTTAAAAACAAAACGAAATGAATGACAAACTCTGTAGTCTTGTTTCTGTTTTATTTCAAAAGGATTTTTCCACATCTTTAGAAATGAAAGCTTTCAATTAAATACTTTCAAGTTTTTCTTATCAAAATAATAAGTCTAATGTTTGGCACTTTGCGTGGGATCACGAGCACGTTGTGTTCCCCCAGTGGCACTTTAAGTTGATATTTCTATGATGAATTGTCTATTCAAAACAAAATGCAATGTAAAGATAAATACGGCGATAAAGCCTTTCCCAAACGAAAAAAATGGCCAGGAACAATTTTGAAGCAGATTTGTTTGGTTGGTTTAACAATATGACACAGTTTAATATTGCGCAAAATGGACGAAAGAAGATACTGCTCCTATTCGTTTTTTCTTCTGTTTCAGTGTTTTCCCGGACCTTGTCTAATAGATATATCAATACCAGGATTTGTTATGAAATAGTGAAAGGGTCAATCAAAATGAAATGAAAGGCACATCGTGAATGTAGATTCTTTTTATTTCAAGATTGATACTTGCACAATTTAACCCTTTCCCAAACGTCAAATTTTATGGGTGGTCAAATTTGAAAGCTCCTTCATTCTACAAACTTGATGTAAAAAAAGGAAATGATTTATCTACCAGCAAGCACCGTAAATATTGAGGCAAAAGGGGAAATGCTGATAATCAGCATTTTCATCTTTACCCTCAATATTTTGCCCAGCTTTATCCTTTGAGAACGTGAAAACCAGATCTTGTTTGGGAAGGGGTTATGTTAACATAGGTCTTAATTATAAACATAAAACGATGTTATCAATAAAATATATTTGGCACTTTGCACGTAAGCACGCACATAATAATTCTCTCAAGGCACATTGAGTGACATATCTATGCTATATCGCCCATTAAAGGCGAAATGCTGCATTTAGAAAGATACAGCCATTAATCATAATTATCTCTACAATACCAACAATTATTAACCAAATACTTTTCTGTAAATTCTTAACGTTTTTAGACAATCCTTAGATAACAAATGCTTCGTGCAAATCGCTTGCAATTCGCTTGCAGCTATGTCCTTGTCCGTGACAACAGCAATGGGCTTGGTTATCCGGATTTTAAAACGGATTTTAAAAATCCGGATGATCTCGACAACGTTGTCATGAATGACGACGAAAATGCACGACATGTTTTGTATCTAATGGTGGGTAGAGCACAAAGACAACTTCATAAGGCTGTGAACCTCTTAGAAAGTTCCCATAGTTATAAACCTCTCAAACACGCATCAGGAATGAAACGATGTTTTCTATGTGGATTTGAGGCATATATATATATATCATGCACTGGATAATAAGACCCGTTTTAGCAAAGAAATTGTTAATACATCCGTTTAGAATAATAATTCATCATTTGACTCATAATGATTGATCCACATAAACCCTTTCTAACACGAAACGCATACACCACAACAGTTCCGTTCGTGCAGCCAATTCAAGTACATTCGGAGAAATGGGATGTCAGGCTTATTTTAAGGAAGTTTTGTGTATATTTGATTTGTTTCGTGATCCTTGGAAGCCTTGTAACACAACGATCTTGCAAGCTCAGGGTATTGCTTTTCCTATGTATGTTTAATATTCATAAATGTCTATAGAAGCTTCAAATGATACCATGGGACCTTTGAAATGACAATAATACACGTGGATGTTTCTTTAAAACAACGGACACAGATTCAACTACAGCAAATTCTCCGTCTATTTCACGAAGAGTCTTTTTCATACTGCATAGTTTTACTGTCCACTCATATATTGACATGCCTGTGTTAGATTATTATTTGGTTGAGAATTTAAATTAGATAACATTCTGTTTACACAACTGACACAGGTTTCACAACGCCTGATTCTTCAACGATTTTCTGAAAGTCTTTCACATTGCCTTTATCTATAGCAATGCATGTTAAATTACCACTACTCGATGTTTTGTTACATGTAGTTAACCCATTATTAGACGGCAACATTTTAGACTGGCCCAAATCGAAAGATGCTGCAGACAATAATTACAAGTGAATGAAATTCTACATTTTTTGGCTTTCTCAACAGAAAACATTGTGGGAAGTGAAGAAATTGCTTGTCACAAGCAATTTCTTCACTTTCCACAATATTTTCCAAAGCCTCTTTCTTAAGGGGTTTAAAGAGCATCAACATGTGGGAATGAGTTAAAAGGCACTTATTTCACACAACTGACACAGGTTTCACAACGTCCGATTCTTCAATAATTTTCTGAAAGTCTTTCACATTGCCCTCCTTCATCTGTTTTCTCCTCTCAGCGTCAAGTTTGTCTTGCTCTTCTTTAAACTTCTTCGCTTCACGTTCGGCGAGTGTGTGTAATTCGTCACCGTGCATCAACTCTCTAAATGATACAATGTGTGAAAATTACTACAAAAACGTTAACTGAATGAGGCATTGTATATGTAGTTCTACAGTCGATTTTTCTAAAGCTTAAGTAAAATTAAACTATATATCAAGTATTTACAAGTCTACGTGGACAGTCCCGAGGAGGACATGCATTTTAAACATACGTTTTGCCTATGCCTAAAACAAATTGAACAAACTAATTCAGTCTTACAAATGATATACTTATATTACTGGACTTATTTGATTTGGAACTGACCTTTATTCAAGATGCATTATTATTAGGTAAATATGTCACTGATTCAGTTGTCATTTCGTACCTCATTTCAATGGTTCCGCTGTTATCGTCGTCCAATTTCTGCATCAATACTTCGATTTCAGCGTCATTCATGGGTATTCCAGCTGCCTAGAAAAATAAGAATAAAAAGTTTTATACGATTAAGTTTAAGAACAACTTACAGTGACGATGCAAAAATTCACTAATCCGGAATGATAAAAAGAATCATTGCTGTTAATAATTGTAATCATGTTTTAACAGACTTCCTTTCATGTTCTGATTCTAGCGAAAGGTTAAACAAAGTTTTTGGTACTTACTGACTCGCTGCCGACAACGGATGTTACGGTCTTGTGTAAGGACCAATGAATGCATAAAATGCTTTTTAATTGTAATTTCAAAAACCTTAATATATATAATATGGTTTTGTGATATTGCTGCTTACAAGGCATTGTAAAGGAACGGCCTTATAACCACGAATTTTGTACTCACATGTATCCCTGTCTTTAACTCTGACAGATCCAGCGTCAAACTTTTATCTTTATCGAATGTGAGTAACAAATTCGCAAGACTGTAACCAGCGTTATCCATCCATTCTTTAAGTATCGTCATTGGGTCGTTAATGCTTTGTTTATGTTTATGTTCGTTCTTTAACCCATTACCAAACAGCAAATTTTTAGACATGCTTGAATTCAAAGATGCTGCAGATGTCAATGTCAAGTGAATAACATCTTACATACATGTACTTAAGTCTTCTTGCATAGAAAATATTGTGGGAAATGAAGAAATTGCTTGTCACAAGCAATTTCTTCATTTTCCACAATGTTTTCTAATGCCTTTTTCTTTTGGATAGTCAAAAAGTGTCTATGTTTGGTAATGGATTAATGGGAAATTAACGCTATAATAATAAATACTTACGTGTATCCCTGCCTTTAACTCTGACAGATCCAGCGTCAAACTTTTATCTTTATCGAATATAAGTAACAAATCAACCAGCCTGTAACCAGCGTTATCCACCCATTCTTTAAGTTTCGTTATGGGATCGTTAACCAATTACCAAACGGCAAATTTTTTGAACAGTTCGAATTTAAAATGTGTTGCAGACGACAATTTCAAGTTGATGTAATTTCAAAAATATTCCATTTAGGTTTGGAAAAAAAACATTGTGGAAAATGAAGAAATTGCTTGTCACAAGCAATTTCTTTATTTTCCACAATATTTTCCCCAGCAACTTCTTGTCGGGGCTCACTATGCGGTAATGTGTTTTAATGTTGTTGTTTTTTTTTTACTTTTATTTTGCTTCGTAATGGAAAACTTTTGCAAGGGGAATAAATACTTACGTGTATCCCTGCCTTTAACTCTGACAGATCCAGCGTCAAACTTTTATCTTTATCGAATGTAAGTAACAAATCAACCAGCCTGTAACCAGCGTTGTCCAGCCATTCTTTCAGTTTCGTCATCGGGTCGTTAACGTGTTGGTCCCATGGATTGTAATTAGCGTTACGGAACCGCGTTACATCTAACAATACACCGCCGTATAGAATGGTGATCTTTCTCTCCTCAATGAGCGCATCTGATAGCTTCTTAAAGTCCGTCTTGACCATCAGATTCTACCAAAAAGAAATGGTTTGAATATATAGAAACTATCGCTGCTTATTCATCAAAAGTGTCGTGACTAGCCTACTTAAGTTTAAAATTATAGTTTTGACTTTTGTGATACAAAGCAACTATAATTCGTTTTCGAGTATATTGATGAAAATATTTGACTTAATAACGGCAAACATTTTAAACTCGACAGAATCGCTTACCCACTTTTTTTTAAATCAAACTGGTGACTGCCAGATGTTACTGTATGAAATAAGTTAAAACATCCGGATTAAATCAGATTTCTTACTTTTGGTTATTATAATTTGAGTTTTTGTAATACGGGTGTTACACTCCTTTTTTAATACCTCAGGAATTTACTTACACCAAAATTGACATATTTCAGTGGAGCCGATTCATTTCTGTCAAGGGCTACCAGTATTACATATCCGCCTTCACCTTGGATTGGATTGTAGCCAATCTGGAATCAAAATATCATCTTTAAGGTAGTCTACCCCTAATGAGATTCTCGCGACGACGGAATTATTTGGACGACGTCGGAATTATTCGAGCCATATCGAAAACGTTCGACAGTGGAACTTTCCATCGCCGAATGCTTACGACCGTCCTCGAATAGGTTCGGACAAGTAACGACGCAGCTGGGAAAAATCCGATGATTTGTGAATTTCAAAATGGCCACATTACGGGTATTCTACCTTAAACAGAACGTGCAAAGGAAAAGAGTCATGGGGATGAGCTGGATATTGGTCATGTAGTATATATCTTGTAACTAGTGCTAAAACGAGTACATATTTGTACTCGGGCACCCGCATGTAATCGTCAGGGTTATTGAAAAGAAATGGTGATATACCAGATAAAAGAAGGGAAATGCTTTCATCTTAATTAATTTGGTGAGATTTACATCATTTTGTTAATCTATCTTTTGATAGTTTAACCTATTACTGCACAGTGACGCCTTTTGGCTCTCTAACAAGGAAAGGCTTGGTGAAAAATTGTGAAAAATGAAGAAATTGCTTGGGAGCAATTCATCATTTTCCAAAATGTTTTCCTCACCAAAACGGAATGATTTTAAAATTTTCATCAACTTGTAATTGTCGTGTGCAACATCTTTGAAATTGGAAAATCCCAAAATTGTGTCGTCTGGTAATGGGTTAAGTCGGAGAAGCACGAAATAAAACAACAATAGCAGAACATTGACAATACTTTTGTTGAAACGTGACCAGTTTGAATTCATATTATCACGGTGTATAATCACGTGACTCAGAATTTCCAATAATCTTCAATATCTTTTTAATACTTTACCAATTTGAATTCGGTTTTAAGCAGAGAAGGTGGGAAAATGCCAGGAATAAGCTGGACGTGTTGGATTTTTGAAAAAATCAACTGATAAAAAAGTTATTGAAGATAAACCAAAATTTTGGTTTATCTTCAATAACTTTTTTAGCAGTTGGTTTTTCAAAAATCAACCACGTCCATCTAATGCGTGACGTCTGTCCACATTCTCTGCTTCAAACCGAATTCAAATCGGTCCAGAATTAAAAAAGATATTGGATATTACCGGAAATTCTGAGTCACGTGATTATACACCGTGATTATGAAAAAAGAAAAGGGGAAAAGAAATTTTCTGGATACCGTAGGTCGTTAAAAAATCATCTGATAAAAATCTTAATGATGATAGTTTTAGCAAAATATTGCTTGGTCGCCATTAACATCTAATATGGATTTCACTGTAAAAGCCCGTGTACAATATATTTTTATTAAAGCTGCTAAAAGAAGCACTACAAACCTAAGTTAAAAATACGTATATAGTGAATCATGATTATCATTTTACTATATTGTCCGACAAATCGTCTTGAATATTAAGCTACTAGATCTATCACGACGAAACTTAACTTGAATGTCGCTAGTCTGTATTATAATTGAATGTTAGGCGTCTTTCAACCCTTTCCAAAAAACAAGAAAATTTAAAGATGATCAAAATTAAAAAGCTGCTGTACACGACAAAATAGATGGTGATAAAGATAGAGGTTGTGTACAATATAGCACAGAAACTATTTAGACAAAAGGAGAAAATACTGATCATCAGCATCTTCTTCTTTTGTCCTAATATTTTTCCAAGCCATTGTACAAGGGGCAGAAAAGCTATGATTTCTTTGGGAAATGGTGAATGGTGCCCAGTAGTAACTAAATTCTAGTTCTGTCAGAAAAAATAGAGATTCGGGGAAACTGCCTTTGATGCGCATTCAAAACGTATTAGATATTCGGAAATTACCTTTTAACGTATACAACCCATTATTAGCACCAAAGATCCAGAGGCGAAATTTGAAAAGTTCCAGTAAATCCTAAAATGTATTATATTTCCATTCCAAATACAAACATATATAAGCATTTTGAACGGTTTAGAATTGTGAATTGATGCATTATTATGGAAATATTTGACAAAAATGTTATAAATTACCTCCCTTGCATATGAATATAGAGTAAAAATATATTTGTAAATTATTTTCTTCTTAAAGCATAATCTTGAAAAATCATACACGGTGAATCAACTTATTTGTCGTGTATTTACAAGAGCGTGTAATTTGATGCATGTCCAATGGCTAGAAAGTGGAGTTTTTAATGATGGGTGTCATATACCTTAAAAGTATAAATTGCCTGTACTCATAAAATCAACACTTACATTTAATTTTTCTAGAGTGTCGTTATTCTGTACCCCGGCTGCAATATGCGGTGCCCCGGTCAATGGTATCCGGCAGTAGCTGATATCTAGATCTGTAAGCGTGTGATTATTGCGTAATGTGTCCTCTAGAGCCTGGGATCCAGCTAGACCAAACCCATTCATACTGAGGTTGACTTTCTTTAGGCCCTGGTTTTGCTGAAAATACATACATGTATGCAACCTGTTACGCTAAAAGGGATCTCATGGGAAGTGTGAAAAGTATCGAAGCTAGTCAGTCTGCGCAGTCAGCGCAGCCTGACTATGATCGAAGCTTTTCACGCTGATTACAAAAAAATGATGTAAAATATTTCCACCATCTTGCTGTTTGTTCATTTTTTTTAAAATACCACGTCTGGTTGACTTTTGATGAGTCTGACCTACTTCTCCGAATTTGGTTTTGACTTCCTATAAGATTCCCTGAAGCGTCACGGCTCATGTTTACTTATTCTGTACCCCGGCTGCAATATGCGGTGCCCCGGTCAATGGTATCCGGCAGTAGCTGATATTTAGATCTGTGAGCGTGTGATTATTGCGTAATGTGTCCTCTAGAGCTTGGGATCCAGCCAGACCAAACCCATTCATACTGAGGTTGACTTTCTTAAAGCCCTGGTTTTGCTGAAAATACATTTGATCCAGGATCTGGAGAAAGGTCCCTTAAGGCTTTTGAGCCCAACATGGTTCCAGATCAGCCTGTGTATACACACAGTCTGACCTGGAACCATGTTGTTCTCCAACAGCTTCGTCATAGTTTGTAAGAACTGAATAGGAGTAGAATGGATCCCGGTGAGACAACACTTAGACACAGGCTGATTGTGAGACACCGACCGTCTCAGATGCTTTAAGGAACCTTTTTCGAGATCTCGGTTCATTTATATCATTATGAATAATTGACACAGCATCTTTAAATCAACATTTTAAAACAAATTGTATCAAATAGATGCATGGCCATAGATATACCGGTATCAAGGGACCTTCTTACTTTGATATGACACCTTTGCCTCAAGATTCTACAGGAGCACCTTCATGTATTTAGACATTATGAAGACATTAGCTGTCCGTATATTGCTTGCAAAACGCGAAATAGGTAAGTGGCTTCTTGGGCAGTACTTAAGCATTTCCCAAACGGAAAAATTTAAGACTGTTCCAATTTGTAAGCTGTTGCAGACGACATAATAATATTTCATGCCAAAGTCTGCAATGTATGTGCTGTAACATAGAAAATTTAAAATGAAAAAGAGAAAATGCTGGTTATCAGCGTTTTTCTTCTTTTTCCACTATGTCTCCCAAACATTTTCTTCTAAGGACGTCAATGTCAGTTCTAGTTTTGGAAAGGCTTAACCAGTTTCTTTAAACTTTTGTAATTCCGTTAATAATAGATACCGTCGCTTTTCAACAAAAAACTCGTAATCTGCAGCTTTAAAAAAGCTGTAGATACGATGTTTTGCTGAAAAGAAGTAACATAATTAATATCTTTATATGAAATAGGACGTGGGTGCCGACGGTTGATTAAATAAAACGCCATGGTAAAAACTCAGCATGAATCATTGCTATGAAATTGGAAAAGGAGACGTTAGATAACTAGCAATCAGACTTTGGTAAATTTACTAAGAAAAGACCCATTTATCTCAATATGGGGCATTCGTGCAGACAAACCACAATAAGACTTGCGACTGCATACTAAATGTCGCTGCTTTTAAACAAAAAACCTCGTAACTGCAGCTTAAAACAAGCTGCAGTTACGAGGTTTTCGTCAAAAAGGTCAAACATAAACTCAGGTTTAATCGCCCTACCTTATTTGAATTACACGGTGGGTAACCCACTTGACTTTTAGGAAGCGTTCACACCGAAAAAATCGTCCGCTTCAAGGTATGTTTTGTTTAATTTCTCAGCTTATACGCTACGGATTTTGACGAGATAAAGTGCACGGAACGCACCTTTGAGAGGGCTATTCCCGGCTCTAACTCACTCTGCTCCAAATCCCATGATTTCTTCAAACATTCAAGCGAAAGTTTTTTTAGGTGCATGTGAACGCTTCCCATTTTCGTTTTGCACTTAAAAATATTTTGGCTCGAATGTTTGAAGAAACCACTGGATTTGGAGCAGAGTGAGTTAGAGCCGGGAATAGCCCTCTCAAAGGCGCGTTCCGTGCACTTTATCTCGACAAAATCCATAGCGTATCAGCTAAGAAATGAAACAAAATATACCTTGAAGCGGACGATTTTTTTTGTGTGTGAACGCTTCCCAAAAGTCACGTGGGTTACCCAGCTTGTGAATTACACACCTTAAAAAATTATATACGACTGTTTCTTGCTCAAATAAGTATAATTAAATGATCTGAAATCGGGAAAAAGCTCCAGTAAATTTTTGGACCACGATAAGTTGATAAAAGTTTGCTACCAAATAGATCTTCAATCTGATCTTTATAGCCTACATATTCTCTGAAATGTAATGAATAATACATGTATATAGAAAATACTAATATATGGCTTAATCAGGTTGTGTGTCCGCAGAGGTTGATCTGGATCATCATTTTATCATATATCACAAGGATTCCAGCTCATATATAATATAAATTGTTTTGTCTGTTCATCTATTATCCTTAAATGATATTTTATACAAATTTGTTTGACATTTTGACATTAGATATGTCGTGCAAACAGACGCCATAAATGGCTAAACCACAGGCATTGCGTGCAGACAGTATGTTGGGTCATAATTGACCTCGTAATCTTCGCTGCACAGGACACATTTTCCCTACTAAATATTTGAGGGTCACAATCAGATTGAATGGAATTTGGTACGTCTTTCAACTAGCTGCTGTGGCAATATCGCGACTGCATCTTATCTCACTGTTTCTCCAACCAGTGCTACAACAACAATAGGTTTACGATTATTAAATCATTGGTGGGAGACAAGTGACAGAAAGGACGCTTTCTATGGCAAAGAATCGAGCCCGGACTTCTCGAGTTTAAGTCCGATGCGCCATCGTCTGCGACAAGGCCGCGACTTTGGAAACTGGTCTAGAAAGTTGTAGAATATATGAGCCGTCACGTTTAAAGGTACCGCAGGGAAGTCCATAAAACCAAATTTTGAAAAGAGCCACTTTTCGCAAACGTCAACCAAATTCAGCATTTGGAATATTATTCTATCATATTATTCTAAGATAGGAAAACACAAGATTGCCAGAAAAGTAGGTTAGATGAAAAAATATGATACCTTTCACATCACACGCATACTTCCCGCAAGGTCTCTTTTAGTATGACGTGTTAGATATGAATCATACAGAGTTTATAATTGACATTATTGACGTTGTTAGTTGCATTCATCTTTATGGGAGGTCGCCTTGCACTGCGAGCAAATTATATACATATAGAAGACGAATTGGTAGTTCAGCACCGCATTGATTAACCAAAATGTATCCTTTCGATCAGGTCGGAAATCAAATTAGCCCTAAGACATTTTTACGCATTAAGAAATATTTGAGTCGTTTTTCAATCAATAATATCACTTACAGTCAATATATTAATACGTTCAAGAGATATCCCATTTTCTACGGGCTAAACGGCGGACTTTTGGGGGTCAAGAAATCGACGCATTTGGCACGAGTGAAAACATCAAAACAATCAGTGTAGAGATAGGGAAAAGATTTTGATCGGCTGACACAGACCGGAGTACATCGAATAAGATCAATGGAACAGCCAAAATATAGCTCGAACTATCGCCAATTGAAGTCGGCAAAACAGTAGTTACGTGTATGAACAGTTCAAGACAGCCGTAGATCTGTTCGTTACCCCATGTCCGTTTATGATTTAAAGCTCCAGTGACAAGACTCCAATATCATACCAAAAGTACGACGCGTTGCGGGCGCCGTTCAAGCTCAAACCTTTTCAAAACAAACTGTGTATTAAATGTCAATACGAAGATTATTTTTAAGAAATCCCGAAAATATACTAATGAGTTATTTTCATTTTCTTTCAGTTGTCATTAAATTCATTTCGCAACTTTACTAACAATTGTTAATTTCGTCGTATATTCGTTAACTCATGAAAATTATAATGTAGGAAAGGATTTGAGACTGTCGCAAAATCAGAATGTTAGAAATATAGATTAATGGTGTATTTCTTGACAAGTTAATCCCTAACTTCACGTGCAGTTCCAACATAATGATACGTACTCTCTTATGAACAGAGCACATTATCTCTACATTCCATTTCGATAGAATGAGCTCTGTTCTCGCGGGGTCATTTCACGTCTAATCTCGGGGCCTTGGCGGGATTTCAGTATCCAATCCTTGGCGATACACAACAAAACAATTTAAACAGCTGATACAAGCTTTCATTGGCTGACGCTTCAAATTACCGGCTTCTGCCAAAAATAGAAGCGACGTAATGTATACGTAATCAAACCAGATCAAACTGAATGATTTTGATTCGATAATTCAAATGTTACCGCTTTCAACCAAATATAGAAGCGACGTAATGTATACGTAATGATCATGCAAGATAAAACTGAATGATTTTGATTCGATAATTCAAATGGTGTGCTATAATTAGATTATGACGACCAAATAGGCTGTTGGCGTACCGAAAATTGCAGAGGTCATATTTGATGGTTTAATCAATAGACCTCGGCAATGGAGAGTAAATGATACGGTATGTCTGGTTGTTAACACCAATCATTATGGTTATATGACCATTCTGTTATTGTCGCATAGAAAGCGTTCAAATGTCCTAAATAAGACTGATACAGATCTTCAGTAATAAACTAATAGCATATCGACGCGTTTCTTCAAAAACCTCATAACTGCAGCTTGATCTAAGCTGCAGTTACGAGGTTTTCGATGAAAAGCAGAAACATTCTGGGCAAGTTCATACTTTACGTTGCATGCAGATTCAATCATAGTTACAAGTTATATCTGGCAGATAATTGATTGATGCGTTTTAGAATCAACATGTCGACCGGAATATCAGTTGATGAAAGTAATGGTCTTAAAGTTAGGCCAGGAAATAATGGCACGTGTTTCTCCATAAAACCTTATGTCGCATAATAATTAATATGTTATCTAATGTGAATGATGGAAAAGACATTCTTAATTTTCAAAAAAAAAAAAAAACATAACACGCATTGGTTCGATGCTTGCATGTGTACAACATCTGCAAAATTGGAACCATCGCATGCAAAATTACATGAAATGTAGTTCGATTTTGCAATGTTTACATATAAGGTTTTTAAACATATATCATAATATATTGTGAGCGAACTAAAGGTTTCCAACATACATACAAGGCACAAACATGTATAATGCTAAAATCTGAGCACATCGTCGCCTTTTTAAAATATTCTCACAACTACAGATTATTTGAAGCTGAAGTTACGAGGTTGTGCAAGAAAATAATCCGAATACTTAATTCTTCTAGAAACGTAATTACAAACCTCTGTAGTCTTAACACAGATTCAAAAGGCATTGTAACAAGAGCACGTCTCTCTTCATTTTAACAACGCATTAAAAAACCAAAATTTTTATCTTGAATTTCAGTTTACTAGTAAAAACATTTTCCGGGAAGGAGTTTTCCGACTTCATTTAAACAAATGCAAGGCACGAAAGATAGCGTTTATAAAATGAACATTCTTTAATGTGCCCTGCTTCACTACAAGTTGTTTTAATTCAAATGAATTGCCCTTTCATAGTAGGATTTTTCTTGCAATGAATTATGATATTGCGTGGTTTATAAAAGAAGAAGGGGATAATTCAAGTCGCAGAACGTGGATAGATTTATAGCCATGTGAATATATTCATATTCTGAAAATAGCCTAACATGCATGAAAGAAACTTAATTCGTTATACATGGGTATGAAAAGAACACAAGGATATATGAATGAACGATCATCAGGAAAAAATGAGTTTTACACGAAAAGTAACTTTTCATTCTTTTTTTCTAAAAACTCAACATAAAATCATGACCGATCATAGGGTTGCAAAATAAATGTAAGACACATATAATGTATAATGCTAAAAACTGAGCATATTGTCACTTTTTACAAAATAATCTCCTCACTACAGCTTGTTTAAAGCTTAATTTACGAGGTTTTGCACGAAAATAATCCGAAAACATAATTCTTCTAGAAACGTAATAACAAACCTCTGACGTCTTCGAAGCAAAAAAAAAAAAAACAAAAACAGTGTAGATCATGTCTCTCTTGATTTTCACAACGGATTAAAATACCGACATTTTTATCTTGAATTTCAGTTTACTTGCAAAAACATTTCCTGGGAAGGATATAGAATTTTATGACTAAATTTAATCAAAATGCAAGGCACGAATAATGGCATTTATAAACTGAGCATTTTTTGTGCAAGTTCAAAGTTGTTTCTTTTTTTTTTCAAATCGATCTCTATTTCTGAACAAGATTGCTCTTGCAATGAATTATGCTATGATGTCGTTTATACGAGGGACGTTCATTAAAGATTTCCCCTGACCTACTTTCAGTTGAGGTAACAGTCCGAATCCTGAGCGCTTACAGTCTGTCATTGATGATGCCGCCATAGAGTCAAAGCAAGGTTTCGGACACAATCTACGGTGTTCTACAAAACAGGTCTCCAAAACTGCATTAAACGATGGCAGAAGTATGTCTCTCTGGCTAGAGGCCATGTAGAGAAAGACTAACATTTGTGCCAAGTTTCAATTCTCTATACTTATTGGAAGTAGGTTAGGGGAAATCTTTAATGAACGCCCCTCGTACATAAAATTTATATGTACGAGTATAAAAACGAAAGGGAGTTATTCAAATTGTAGAACGTGGATAGATTGTAGATTGATCGTTATGTGCAAATTAGTTCATAAATTGGACATTGCTGTTTCATCAATTACGTATAGCCTAATTTGTTTTAGTTAAGGTGTCACTGATATCTATGCATGGCATACATGTATTCATATTCGGCAGATATTCTTACATGCATGAAAGAGGGTTTAAAAATGTTGATGTAACATGGGTGTATAATGAATGCAAGAAGATATGATTGAACGATTATCAGAAAAAAGTCCAAACGTGGTAGTATGATAACAAAGTTTCGATATGATCTTGGTAATGAGTATAACAATTATCTTTTTGTATGAAAAAAGACGTTTAACACATTACCAGACGACAAAATGCTTGACTACTACAAATTCAGAGATGTTACAGACGACAATTTCATTTTTTTTTCGTATGTTTTGGTCTTTTGGGGATAGAAAACATCGTGCGAAAAAAAGAAATTGCTTTTCAAAGCAATTTCCTTATTTTCCACAATGTTTTCCTAAGTCGTTATCTTGTAGGGCGTCAAAAGGCGTCAATGTGTGGTAATGGGGTATTTAAAGAACGTTTTACCTCTAGGCCCTCTGCGATTGCGCAACAACCTTTCCACCGGAAGTGATTCCAACTGAGATCAAGGTCAAGCAGAGTGTCGTTATCGATCAAAGCGTCCCGTAGATAGTTCGCACCGTCGTCCTCAAAACTGTTATGGCGCAGTATTAAAGTTTTCAAATCTGTATTTTTCTTATAGTAAGAATGATAAAAAGGAAAACAAATAAGGATACATTTGATTTAATATTTTATCCACAAATTCAAATACAACAACAATAGAGTACTTAAATTTGATTACAGAATTCGCTTACACTTGGTTGATTGTATAAAGACCGGCGTTTGCATGCTCCGAATTTTGTATTCAAAAACTGAATAACAACTTTATGTCTTAAATATCTTTGCATGATTCAAACAAAGATACAGAGGACAAAAGCTACGAAACAATTCGCGAAATTGCACTTTTACCATAGACAAGTTTATTAAAAGCAAGAATCTAGGACTGTAGGAATGTAGGTCTATTATAGACAAAGGGAGATAAACGAAGTAGCTTCAAGCGTTACTCACAATCAGCAGACTTATTCCGCATGTCGATGGTCGTTCATGGTTGGTGTCATACATAATACGCAGGTCCGTAGGAACAGGGGGCTAGGGGGCTAAGCCCCCAAAAATTGGCCAAAAATGCGGATTTTTCTTAATTTCTCAATGAAAATTTTGGGAAAATCCAAATTAGCCCCCCCCCCAATATTCAGGACAAGGGCTTTAGCCCCCCCCCATATGAAATTGCTCCCTACGGGCCTGATACGTTTAATTTTATCATTTTGCAAAAATTAAAAATGAGTATCGCTTGACAGTCTTCAAATACGAACTCTATAATTACATGGTATATCTAGCGTTTTAGTCTAAATGTGTTCAAAACCATTAATTTGATTTGTTTCATGACAATAAAGTATTTCCGATGTATTTAAACACAATGAATATAAATCATATACTCACTGACAACATATCGTAAAAGTCCTCTGCAACTCCATCACCTATATTGTTGCCTGGTGATAAGAAGAAATGTAATACGAAATTTCGACATTACAGTGTATCAATTGGCAGTTGAATAAAACAAGCCTAGTCATTCTCACGGTGGATAATCACGTGATACAAAATTTTCAGAAAATCTTCAATAATTTTGTAAATACGGGACCGATTTGAATTCGGTTTGAAGCAGAGAAGGGTTGACAGACGTCACGCATAAGATGGACGTGGTCGATTTTTGATAAATCAGCTGATAAAAAAGTTATTGAAGATAAACCAAAATTTTGGTTTATCTTCAATAACTTTTTATCAGTTGATTTAAAAAAAAAACACCACGTCTAGGTTATTTCTGAAATTTCCCAATCTTCTATGCTTCAAACCGAATTCAAATTGGTCAAGTATTGACAAAGTTATTGAAGATTATCGGAAATTCTAAGTCACGTGATTATACACCGTGATTCTGCGCACTCCGGTATTTTATCTGTCGTCAGACAAGGCCAATCTGTATAGCGTACTTGTGAATGCGTTTGAGTTTTAAGATATCTTTTGGTTATAAATGTCTATCCTCGACATATCAGAGCCACAACCTATATGTTGTATGTGGTCGGTTGGGAGTCAAAACCTCGTAACTCCAGCTTATTCAAGCTGTAGTTACGAGGTTTTGACTCCCCACCAACAATGTACTTTATCCAAGGAAGCGGATGAAAAATGAAATAACCCTTTCCCAAACACCAAAATTTTAGGGTGATCCGATCTGAATCTGGTGCAAACGACAAAATACGTGTTACTAAAGGCAAAATTTGAGAATAATATAGCTCAGAAAACATTGAGGCAAAAGGAGAAAATGCTGGTTATCAGCATTTACTTCTTTTGCCTCAATGTTTTTCCAATCATATTCTATAAGAGAAGTCAAAACAAGGGAAAGGGTTAATCCATTACCAGACGGCACTATTTTGGATAGGTCCAAGTTCAAAGATGTTGCAGATGACATTTTCAAACGAATTATTTATTTTTCTTTTTGTGTAGAATATTTTTGTGAGAAATGAAGGAATTGCACAAGTTATTTCAAAACGAGTGAATGTTTGGGAATGGGATAATTCATATAATATTGAGCCGTCTTTTATAAATCAAAGTAGTGAAAATACTGTTTGGAAGCAAATTTGTTTATAATGTAGAGTACTTTGTTTATCCATTTGAATACTTTAGTACCTTGAATACTTTTATTCTTAGAGTACTTTTATTGGGTACTTTGATTATCCAGAAAACCTTGAATACTTTGATTCCATGCTAGAGTTGTATCTATTTTTAGCACAACTTCATGCATATTAATTGTTTGTGTAAGCTT
The DNA here is from genome assembly GCA_963680895.1 of Fragum sueziense. Lineage (NCBI taxonomy): Eukaryota > Metazoa > Mollusca > Bivalvia > Cardiida > Cardiidae > Fragum > Fragum sueziense. The sequence continues at coordinate 15,799,602 of OY804593.1, forward strand.
TGAGTATATTTCATAGTTCAGTAAACTTGACTGACCCATTTACAAGGAAGGCCATAGGACTGATCTTTGAACCATAATAAAGCAAATTACTACATCGATCTTTTCTTCTCTTGGAGACATGATTAATTGAATGTTTCATTTTCAGTCACAAAATTCAATATCTACACATAACTTCAGACTTACATATTGAATATTCGAATGACTGTTACCTTATTAATGATGCTCTTACGAGGGACGGTCGGAAAGTAGTTGGACTTTTGACTAGTTCTCCAAAACCATTTAACTTTTTAACAAAATTCTTTCTACACTGTTTAAACAAATTGTCCATCTGTGTCTATGCATTTTTGCCATGTTAGTAGGAGCTTTACTTTTCCCACTATCAACCATGACGTAGACCCACTGTATTAGGTACTGTGTAACCACCGGTATCAAAGGCGCCCTGGTCTCAAATTTCTTCCTACCAAGCATTTTCATCAGTTCTAGATACAAATAAAAGTCATATGGGGTAGGGTCTGGGCTATAAGAGGAGTAAAACAACTTTTGTCATGGGTAATAGTTGATAATCTCCACTGTAAATGCGGTGGTATGGGAGCGTGCGTAATCGTGAAGTAGAAAACATTTTTCTTTGCTAATCTGGGACGCGTTTACTTCAGCATTTATTCTTTGTTTTTTATGAGTTACTTCAGAATTGTACTTGGCAATGACAGTTTTCACCATTTAACATGACATGACTACCTATCAATCCTCGTGAATCCACAAATGCAACAAACATGACTACCAGCCGAAGGTAACATCTTAATCTTTTCATGGGTGGGGAACCAGCTCGTTTTCATGGCTGCTTTGACTTAGTTTTTATCCCAAGTTCGGAATTATTAACCCACATTAAATCTTCAGTGATAATGTAGTTCAAAAACTGAACTTCTTCGCGATTAAAATGACTAGAATGTTCGTTTGTTTTGGTTACCCTTGTTGTTCCTCTAACAAATTGCCCAGATACAGTAAACCCCTATCACATATAAATGGACAGAATATTGTATATATACAATTATCTTTGAAAATAAACTGACCATGTTATTGGCAAATGGATGTAGATTCCGCCAATATATAATGTGTTTATACAGTTACAAATGGAAACACAGCAGCACGAAAAGTCCAACTACTTTCCGACCGTCCCTCGTATAGTGAGGAGGACCGGAAGATGTTGTGTGGTATGCAGAGAATGGTAAAGTGCAGAGACATGTGGCTGCAAAGAGAAGCAAATTTTGCAAAAGTTGCTTCCAAAAACAACAAACCATAGAAAGCCTTGTATAATTGATTCATACGTAGACTATGCAACGATACAGTCGTAATCCTACAACTATCAAAAAATTAGGGAGACCAATTTGACAATGTTACGAGGCAGCGTAAAATCATACCTTTTAGATCTAAGTACGTTATAGTTTTGTTTTCTAGGAGAAGATCACATATGGCTGCAGCACCTTGGTTACCCATTCTGTTTTCTGACAGTATCTGAAATGATTTGTGTATTAACTTACAATAAGCATGTCGTCGCTTTTCACCGAAAATCTCGTAACTGCAGATTGTTTTCACCTGCAGTTACGAGGTTTCCGTTGAAAATCAGCGATGTTTAGTTCTGGGATGCTGAATGATATGTTAATGAATAAGCCATTTGTGTGGCTATTCTTCCCAATAATTTATAAAACGAAATGTTACTAATAAGCTTGTAATGTCATATCATCGAAATCATCATTTAACCCTTTCCCAAACGGCAAAAAATTAGGGTAATCCACTTCAAAAGACAAAATTGATATTATCAAAGATAGGATTTGTGTAAAATATGGCACAGAAAAATGTTGAGACAAAAGGAGTAACTGCTGATTAAAAGGGGTTTCTTATTTTGTTTCAATGTTTTCCCAAACCTTTTCTGTTAGGGACGTCTGAACCAGGCCTTGTTTGGGAAAGGATTTAAGAGACACATATTAGATGATTAACCCTTTCCAAAACAAGACCTGGTTTTGACGTCCCAAGTAAAAAAAGCTTTGGTAACACATTCAGACAAAAGCAGAAAATGCCGATGAACTGCAAAAAGAATTTAAAGAGTGACGTCATACCATAAGATAACTATTGTAATGCATATAAACACCTTATGCATGTGTATTGTCCAGCAAGATAAACCCGGGACATCTGCATATGTAATGACCCTACTTCGGCAATGTTTTATTAAGACGCCCAACTAACGGACTTGGCGCATGAAAATTAAGTTGTCCCTAGTTAATTTGGGTGGACAATACCTAAAACAATTTTGTACTGTTATCGAACGGACAACAGTGTGTCTAGTTGAATAAACAACAACACCAAAAGTAGGCCTATACTCACTAGTTCGGTAACATAGACATTGTCTTTAAGTACTTTGGCCAGGAATGCTGCACCGTTACCCAGAATATAGTTTCCTTCTAGGTCCATACGTTCTATTGTAGTGTTGATCTGTGGACAAAGGAGACATTGTTGTTTAAATATGTGTATCATTTACCTACAAAGACCGCATTATTTTAAAAAAAATCGATAAGCTATGAATTGAAACAAGTAATTTCTATACTTTCCCTACCATATTTCAATAGTTTTATTTAATTCGAAAGCATTTCATTTGAAAGTTGTGATATTCGTTGATAAGGACAGGACCAGATTTTCACTTCGACTTAAGCAAAAATTCGACTCATCTGATGTCGAGATAACGACGGTCAAAGTTCTGTATTGTATTCTTACTTCTAGTGTATCTGACATAGCTCACACCTATACACCCATGGTATTTCATCACAATTAAGTTATGTATATGCCGTGCTTCAAGTATACAGTGAGTCTAAAATTGTTCCGGAAATGCTTCTAAAGAGCCAGTCGAAATAGGATATTATACAGAGCAACATATCGCTGGTGGGGAGTCAAAACCTCGTAACTACAGCTTGACAAAGCTGGAGTTACGAAGTTTTGATCCCCTACCGGCGATATAATATCTAGAATTATAAATTTGTTGAACATTTCAAATTAAAACGCTGTGTTGTTGTTACTCATTTGAATCGTCTCTATGAGACGAGAAATTCTCTACCCCTTTGTCTTAACGACGGACCCGGATTAACTTTACTTGCCTCTAATGGATCTGACATGGCTCTAACACCGAGAGGTCCCAATCCATGGTACTTCATCACTAGTTCCGTATCCTGCATGTGTTTGAGGAAGTAAGTTGTAGGCTGTATCTCTAATTTCTGACACATTCGTAAATACCGATTAACACCAGTTGTGTCACGGTCAAACAGCTCAGGACGTAACCATTCTACAAATGGTGAGAAATTCTGGTTTCAAACAATTTTAACAAGCTTGTAACTAAAATTAATACAAAATGAGATGCAACGATTTTGCAACTTCATGTATCAAGGAAGTATACATTTCAGTTAAAAGCGAGTACATTGTTGTTATGTTTTACAATGTTTTAGTAATTAAAGGCAACATGTAAAATGTTTGAGACTTTATTGAACCTAATGTTTGTGATTTTTTTTTAAAAACAGTTCTTATTCTAATAAATTAGTGGCTTTCATTCACATATAATGTGTTCTTGTTTAACCTTTTCTCAAATTTGACCAGGTTTTGATGTACTTATTAGAAAAGGCTCGGGAAAACATTGAAAAAAAGTAAGAAAATGTTGATTATCAGTATTTTCTTCCTTCGCCTCAATGTTTTCTGCGCTTTATCATACAAAAACATTCCTGTATCGACAACAATTGTCATGCCCGGAGCAGCTTTCAAAATTGAAGGCTTAAAGTATTGCCGTTTGGGAAGGACTAAATAATGATACTTACTCTCAGCATCCTCCATCTCCAAATCTGTATCATATTCCTCTTCTGGTTCGTCATTTTCCGACATGGCGGAAACCACCGAGCCTACAGTATCACGTGACTCGTGCGCCGCTTCGTCAACCTCATCGTAAGGGTCACGTGATTCAGCAAACGTAAAATCATCATCTTCTATATCTTCTTCGTCAATGGCGTCCAGATCGGTGAGGTTTGCCTCCGTCATGAATATCTACAAACATTATCTAATTTGGTTATAATACGAGCCCGAATAGCTCAGTCGGTAACGTCCGAGTCAATACGCCCGAATAGCTCAGTCGGTAACGTCCGAGTCAATACAAGTATCGTACGTTCGCACTCAAGCTTGACAAATATCCACTCTAACATCTGAAAAGTCATTTCGTCGTTGTAAATGCAAAACCTCGTATCTCGATTTTAGAAAATTTTAAAGGGGAGAGAAAAAAGTGGAATAACTTTTCCCAAACTGAAATGTTTTACATGAAATTTGGACACATTGTTCATAAATGATTTGTCATCAATACTGATTAGTCAAAATATCTCAAGACCTGCAAGAATTGTCTTTAACTGGACACAAAAGTTTGTACTTTGAAAATCGCAACAATCGACATACGAGGTTTTGCATTTACACCGACGATTTGTCTCTCGCCAGTGGGTGCGATTCATCTGTATGATAGATGAACTGGAGGCTCGATTTTAATATTGTGGTAGTACTGGTGAGAAAATACCAGTAATCCATGGTAAGATGCTCCATTTGTTGAAAAAGGCGTTTAATTACATTCAATCAACCATTTGGTTACACTTTTTTAATCGTATTGACATCTGTACCTTAATTGTTTTAAGTAACTGTAATGCATCTACTGAAAATTATTTAACCATGTTGTCATTCGTGTTTAACGAATTTTTCTTTCTCTGATGGGAAAGAGTAAATTAATACAGTATTTTCATATTGTTAGGAGAATTAGTGAGGTACTGGTTTTTCCTAATGTTTCCATATTTCAAACATGGAGATTGTGCATCATGGAATATATAACAACTACGGACAAAACAATCTCAATACTGGTAAAATATTTTTCAGTAACTGAAGCGAGGCAAATTTGTCCGTAGATTTATCCATCCCATCATGCACATTATCCTTGCATATGCCATGAATATCAAATGCTATTTCAGCTTATTCGAAAACATTTTATGATTAAATCTAAATGCAACCACAAGACAGGTTTAATTCACATCATATTAAGATATTCCATCTATCATTAGATACCAAACACTTCTTGCATCTTCGGGCGTCACCCGTGGCAACGGAATTGACGAGGGATACCCTCGCCAATCATTATCGTGTTCGGTACTAGTATCTAGTGATGGATGACTACCTTTACGAATATACCTACCGTGCTATCTTTTTCTTGCAGTTCGACATCCTCCAGTTTCCAAGGCGTGTCCAACTCTATCGTTTGTGTTTCTTGCCCCTCCTCTATCACTTCCGGTTGAGATTGTTTACTTCCTGCCTCGCGCTGACCTACTTTTGACGGGGATTGCAGGCGTGGTGGGGTAACGGCTGGTAGCGGCGAGACGCCCACTTTTTTCTCCATCGACGGCATTGCGTTGGCAATGGTCTTCCTATTTCTATATACAAGAAATAAATGTCTCACTGTATGTAATCTCATTTGAGAGAAAACCTCGTAACTTCATATTCGTTAAAGGTGTAGTTACGAGTTTTTTTTTTCATTTTGGTGACAAGCAGAAAAAGTGTTTTTACTTTTCTCTTTTGAAATACCGTTTGTTGATACTCGCTGTGTCCAAATGGCTGGAAACGTCATTTTGCCTCGAGATAGCCGAAGTTTGATGCATCCGATTTCTGACTAGTATTGATTAAGGAAAAGGAAAGAATTGCTCGAAACGCACAACCTGATCAGTCCGTATTATAGCTTCTGTGTTGCCTGTGGCAACCGTAACATGCATCGTGGACATACACTTATTAATTTACAGTGTCTGATTTTAACTAACCCTTATCTAGATGTAGCTATTACCCTACTTTGTCAAGTACTAAATGATTTCATTTCTATCACTCTCATTTGGTGAACAAAAAGGTGTGCACTTAACATCTTTTTAAATATGGGTATTCTTTGATCGGTGTTTTTAAAAGTGATGATATATCAAACATGATTCGGTCTAGGAATTATTTTTTTTAATTTGCTGGTTAAAGTGACATTTCACTTTTATTTCATCTTTTAAAAGTATGTCTTGATGCAAAGATTGTTTATCCTTATGCGTAGAAATGCTATTAGTTTTTTTAATTTGTTATTTATAAGCGAAAAATACGTCTTTAAAGTTGAGACAGAAATGACAAATATTGTATAAATCTGAACTGTTGTCCACAACAATTTGTCTAATTTTAGCACAAAAATATATATTTCTCGTAAACGGTTCCATATTTTGACTTCAAATTTTCAGAATTTTCATAAGAAAAGATGCTCTTTCAGATAGAATAAAAGTAAAATTTATGTAGAAATAATTGTGAAATGTCACTTTAAAGACTTATAAATCTTCACGGAAAACGCGAAACTTATTTGATCTTGTTTAACCTGCATGTACAAGAATAAAGAATGTTTGAAATACCTAATTTGTTCGTGACACGGTTCGAATGTATTGATTAAAATGAATAAAGGAATCACGCAAGCTATCAATGACGTTTTGTTTCAACCTTTTTTTTTTTAAATTATGCCATTTTAAACTAGGCCCTATATTAAATTTATAACATGCTTCAGACGACAAAAATTATATAAGATGAAAATGAAAATTGTTTTAGAGCACAGAAAGTATTAAACGAAAACGAGATTCTAGCTATCACCTTATTCTTCTTTGCTTCAAAAATGTTCTACAGACTCCGCTATTTAGAACATCAAAACAATGCCTTGTTTGGGAGAGGGTTATCATCATTTTAGCTTTGGCATGGAAAATGGGCCACTGTATGATTTTATGCATTAGATAGAAGCTGTATAGTAGATGCCACGCGAAATAAACATTCAAATGCGCGCAGCGCATTGAATGTTTATATCGCGTAGAATCTTCTATACAAACTCTATCTGACTTAGTGTTCGCTAGCGGTTCATTGGAGACTGGGCGTGTCTATGTATTGACGTCACATAAACTAGCCGGCAGCCCGTTTATGCGAAATAGAGAGGTGAAATTTTAAAATTTACTGCAATTTCATTGGTCCAAAAAGTAGGTCGAACACTAAACCAACATCGAACCAGATCAGTTTGTGTCCAAAAGCAGACAGATCGAATTCCATGATGCCCTCTTACGCTTTTTACGCGCAATACAGATGTGAAAGGACGTTATCACATAACCATACGGCAAAATTTTAGACTGTCCTAAAAATGTTGAAGACAATAATTTCTAGTGACTGAAATTTAAACATTTTTGGTCTTTTGTGATAGAAAACACTGTGGGAGATGAATAAATTGCTTCGCGAGCAATTTCTTCATTTTCCAAAATGTTTTCCGAAGTATGTGCCTATTTTTTTCGGTGCCAAAATACATTATCGTGTAGGAATGGGAATTAAAAAAGAAATGAAACATATCCTGATCAGAGTAATGCTTATAGATAAACTGATCTTGATTCATGGTGTTACAAATAGCATAAAGACCCTCATTATCAAGTCTCGGCTCATTTGTATACAGTATTCGGACAATAAAAGATCTGCCAATAAAGCAGCATTGTATCATTTTACATGTAAACACTGTATCATGTGTTAGCATTTCGCATTACTTTAATCTTATTCAAACCTTTGCCAATACATATTTTCCTTTTCTTTCAATATGTATAAGGTACAGCCGTTTCAAAAGTTAAATGCACCAGTCGGTCGACTGCATCAATGTTAATGGAGCAATCTAGAATTATGTTGTTCCGTAAATGGTGAAAGTTCGTTTCTAAAACACTACCATTGTGACTCTGATTTCCCCATGACAGAGGTATGTAACCGACTAACCGATTCACAAATGTGACTCGTCATGCTAAAAGGGACCTTATCCGAACTCCAATTTTCAATTTTTGACCAGCTTGTCAGACTCACAACAGGCCAACTAGATCCCGTATGCGAAAAGTGAAGATATGGTAAGATAGGGAAAACATTCCGGATTTAGAAAATTACATAAAAGTGAAAAGTATCGTCCCTAGTCTGGCTGCGCGGACTGCGCAGACTGACTAGGGTCGATATTTTTCACACATTCGATAAGGTCCCTTTTAGCGTGATGGGTCACATTAATGAACAATATTTTAGATTAATAAAATGTTACTGAAGATAAAAAGATGACAAATCTCACATAAAATGCATGTAACGTTACAGATATAAATCTTTGCAAGAAAAGGAAAATGGTTGATCAATCGACCTACCCCGCGTGAAAGTTTCGAAGAAGATTCGAAGACGATTATTAATTTGTAACTCCCCGGTCCAACTGAGGGATCCTGTGCCTGGAAAAATGTCCCTTAAAGCATTGTGCGGGCCATTTATGCCAATGCGCCTGTGTCTAATTGCAGTCTTGGTTCGGTCCATATTTGTCTATTTTATTTGAAACATATTAGAACAACATGAATCCTAATCACACTGTCTGTATTCATCGGCTGATCTCGATCCCGAGTTCGTATCAAATGACTCGTAAATTTCAAAATTTCTGCACAAATGACATTTTGTCAATTGTCAAAATGTGCATACCGACCAAGTCTGGATTTGAACCCACAGTGTATTTCCCAGAATTGACTTCGACTTCACCGATCACTCCATCGGAGCTCGGATTGCCAATTCGCATGCTCATTTTGTTTTTCTTGCATTTTTTTCTCTTGCCTCAGTGTTTTCCCTGGTCAATTGTATTAGGGACGTCGAAAGCAGATCTTGTTTAGGAAAAGGTTAAGGGTACAAGAAGCTTTAAGTACGCTTTTTAGTAACTAACCTTATTTCTAGGATTGAAAATGAAATTATATTTAGGAAAATGTTAAAATTCATAACAATAACTTTCGCACAAAATAACGTGACAAAAACCTAAAGGTAGTCCATCCATAATGAGAATCGCGTGACGTCGGAATTCATTGTGAAACGTCGTTTTTCATTCCTTGCACATCCGAACCTATTCGGACAATATCGTAAACATTCGATGGTGGAACATGCGAATGTCCACAACGTCGCCCGAACAAATTGACATCATGCGAATATCATGATAAGTGGACTACCTTAAAATACGAAAGGTCTTGATTTTTACGAGACTGGTGTCAGTTTTGCAGGTGACAAGAACGGGCCTTTTCGCCTTTTAGTCGATTGATTTTTTTATAACAATACCCAATGTAGGCTTAGTATGACAATAATCAACTTTGTTCAAGTTTTGGTCTTTTATTCATCATGTGTGTACATCGAATGTAGGTAAAAATGCCAGAGGTAAAATTGCCATATGCAAATTAGCCATAGGTAAATTAGCCATAGGTAAATTAGCCATACCCAAAATGGTAAATTAGCCATAGGTAAAATTGCCATAGGTAAAATTGCCAGACTCCCATTAAATAGTGTGTTTTCTTCTGTTTTTTTTTACACAGAATTTTGTTGATAACTGATTATGATGCCATAATTTGAAAATCTTGATTTAAATAATTTGATACAGTTGATTTCATAATCTAATAATTTGAAAATTTCGATTTTTATAACAGGAGGGTTACCCCCCCCCCCCATGATGGATTTTGTTGAAATAAAGTTAATATTATTTTTGTGTATAATTAAGGAGTCTAGTTACTATTTATTTTGAAGTAGAATGGTGTTATAACATTATTTTTGGACCATTTATTCACTTTTCATTATAATTATCGAGCAGTTCAGTAATTTAATTGAAGGTACTATCACTTGGGACTTATTGGTGTGAATGTCATGTCACATTTACTGTTTATTGTCAGTCATGCTATCATCCCTTATCCCCTTTTCAAAACAACAGATTTTACCATTTTAACAAAGCTTTTGAAAACCTTGTTACAGTTAAGTAAAATACTTAACCCTTTAACCCTTAACCCTTTCCCAAACGACAAAATTGTAGAGTGATCCGCTTCAAAAACTGCCACAAATGACAAAATGGATGTCATTAAAGGTAGGATTTGAGTAAAATATGGCACAGAAAATATTGAGACAAAAGGAGAAACTGCTTGTGATCAGCAGTTTCTTCTTTTGTTCCAATGTTTTCCCAAGCCATTTCTTCTAGGGACGTCAGAATCAGGTCTTGTTTGGGAAAGGGTTAACCCGCTTTTTGAAAAACGAGAAGAAAATGCTGTTAACAAACATTTCTCCTTTTTGTCTCAATATTTTCTTATATCATCCCAAAGTTTTCTCCTTGTAACAACGGGGTACGGACAAAACCCCACCAGGACAAAACGAGGTACGGACAAAACCCCCCTAGGACAAAACCCCCCTAGGACAAAACCCCACCAGGACAAAACCCCACCAGGACAAAACCCCACCACTAAAATTGGCAAGGCGGACAAAACCCCACCAGTCTTATATTTTATTCAATTTCAAATCATTCAACAATAAATTATTATTGAAACAAATAAATTTGCATTTGCTCAAGTATTGTCATAGTTATGCTTTAATAATTTATTTTCTATTTTTCTCATTTTTGATGTTTGATGAATAAAATTACAGGAAAGAAATAACACTCATAATACTATTATAATGTAGGACTAATGTTATTTTTTCCATGGTATATATTATCATTGATTTATTTTTATAATATTCTTAGATTCATGACTTTTTGAAGTTTTTTTATGAAGCCTAAGAATTTGTTTTTGGAACAAAAATGTATTTATTGCTAATGGCTTAATTCATGAAGCTTACTCTTACTTATTTGAAGTTACCTCAAATAGAATTGCACGAGTTTCTTACATTTTATCGTGCAGCCAGCACGATGTTTTCATGAGAGTTCGCTCTTGAGGACAGGTTGGTATTCAAAGACATTAGGAAGGTTCGAAGCGACTTAACTAAGTTAGGATTTCTCGAGGCAAGAAGGTCGGACCTTGAGCTAAACTCATGCTTATTTTCTCCTACATTTTACGGATTTTTGAAAGAAAATTTGCTGGAATTCATGTTTTTGAAACATATTCTTCCATTAAATCAAGTTTTTGTGATATGAAAGTTAAAATTTACAGTTTTTGAAAATGCCAAAAACGCTTCTTCTTTTGACACTTTTTTTTTTAATTTTCATTCTAATTGTTAAATTTTAGACAAGTCCTATTTCAAATGTGCGGCAACTAACATTATGAATAAGACAAAAATGATATCGGAAAACTTTAAGAGAAAACAGGAAATTGTTGATGATCAGAAGTTTCTCCTTTCCATCGATATTTTCTATGCTAGATCTATAACCCAATCATTTTCTTTTTAATGCATCATATATCTTGTCATCTGTAACAGCTATAAACATTCAATTGAATGATTCTAACGTTATCAGTGGAGTTTTGATATTCGGCTATTTTGTGAAAACATTATAAGAAAAGACGCATTTTTAAAGCCGCATAATAATTCTTTTCCTTTGAAGTTTTCAGAAGCATTGGTCAGAGGATTAAAATTTCGTATTTTGCCCAACGGATTTATCTATGATGACATGAACAACCTTTCCTAAAAAAATAATTTATCTATGAAAATCACTTGAATCAAGCGATGTTTCGACGAAACGGGTATGAAGGGTTGTAAAAGATTATAACAAATTAAGAAAAGGGTTAAGAAACATTTCCTCAATAAAGAAAAGAAAGATTTGACTGTAAATACTACTTTGTTACTGAGTCTTTCTGGTCCGGGGATCCCGTGCTAACGGCGTAACCAGTAACTTCAGGCGTCCTTCCCTTGGGAAAAATCGCCAGCTTTTACGCAGCTTCTGCGAAGCTTTCAAGCTGCGTTAAAGCTGCGTTTACGCAGCGGTATTGGCACCTGCGCAAAAGCTGCGTATTTTTGGGGCTAGAAAAACGCAGCTTTTCAAGAAATAAAAACAGAAGCTGCGTAAAAGCTGCGCAAAAGCTGCGTAAAAGCTGCGTAAACGCAGCTTTCCAGAGCTGCGTAAACGCAGGTGCCAATACCGCCGCGTAAACGCAGCTCTGAAAAGCTGCGTAAACGCAGCTTTTACGCAGCTCTAAGTCAGAGCTGCGTAAACGCAGCTCTGAAAAGCTGCGTAAACGCAGCTTTTACGCAGCTCTAAGTCAGAGCTGCGCAAAAGCTTTCCAGGGCTGCGTAAACGCAGGTGCCAATACCGCCGCGTAAACGCAGCTTTTCAGAGCTGCGTAAACGCAGCTTTTACGCAGCTCTAAGTCAGAGCTGCGCAAAAGCTGCGTAAAAGCTGCGTAAACGCAGCTCTAAGTCAGAGCTGCGCAAAAGCTGCGTAAAAGCTGCGCAAACGCAGCTTTTACGCAGCTTTGCACAATGTCTAAAACCAAAATTAAAAAAAATCATATAGCCTGAAAGTCGTTTGGCCATGAATGATTCAAAATATATTAATACAAATTTTAAAGTAGATTAGTCCTTATCCAACAGCCAAATTTTAAACAAATCAAATTTGAAAGCTGCTACTAGTTACAATAATGGAATACAAGATTTGTTTTCATCATATCACAGAGGAAAAGGCTAATTATAAGCAATTATTTCTTTTACTTCAATGGTTATCGAAGGCATTTAAAAGTTATATAACAGAAAATATCAAAGAATGTAATAAATACAAATTTTTAATAAATAGACTTATAAAACTCAAAAGAACATAAGCTTGTGACAAATTACCTAATTCATTATTTTAATACATTCTAACAAAATCCAAATACCCTTTCAAAAATGGTGAAATTTCAAATTGGTCCAAAGCTAATGTTTCTTGTATCAACAAACTAGGTTTTCATGAAGAAAAAGGTATCATAACAGTAAAAAATATTGAGGCAAAAAGAGAAAATGCTGATGATCAGCCAATTTTCTTCTTTTGCCTCATCATTTTCCCAAGCCTTTCTATTAGAGACGTATTGAAAGATGGTACAAAAAATGACACATACAGAAAACATTTGGGCCAGGATCTAAAAAAATGTCTCTTAAGGCTTTTGAGCCCAACATGGTTCCAGTTCAGCCTGTGTATACACACAGTCTGATCAGAAACCATGTTGTTCTCTAATAGCTTCATCATAGTGTGTAACAATTACATGAGAGTAACATGATCCAGGTCAAACTGCACCTAGGCACAGCCTGATCTTGAAACATGGTTGTCTGAAATGCTCTAAGGGACATTTTTCCAGCTTGCGGCTCATTTAAAAGCTGGTCATCATGAGTTCAAATATGTTTTAGGCGTTTTCTCAAACTCTTTTAACCTGTGATATGTTTGATCATGATCCTTGTCATTCTAATTTTCAGAGTAAGCAAGTATGCAGTTTGATAGTTATGAGGATTTTTTGGCTTTTTCATTATAATGAAATTACACAAATCATCTATTATTACCTCAGAGAACATTAACCCTTTCCCAACAACATTTTTTTAGTCCAAAGCAGTTTCAGATACTAGAATTTTTGTATTGAAAAGCAATATCAAAGAATGCTATCGCATGGGAAACATTAAGGAAAAAGACGAAAATGATGATAATGATAATATACTTCTTTTCTCACAATATTTCTTTGACACAAGTCTTGTATGGAAATTTTTTTAATTCTTTCATAAATCAACATCAAATATTTTAAAGTAACAATATTAATATTACATTCGACCTGATTGGCTATACTAAAGTACCATCACGGAAAGTGGCATGTTCAGTCCGCACCGATTTGACAAGGATTCAGAATACTGCAAGATGATAATTCTGAATCTAACATGTTTTCATACCTTACTCTATGCTTTTTAAATACAATAAATACACAAATACAATTTAGATCTAGATCAATTTTTTGAAGTTTGAAATAAATAATTGAATTATAAAGTAATGAATTGTGAAACATAATCAAATTTCTTATATTTAAAGATATTTTTCTTACCAAATATTTTTTTCTATGTCATAAATTTGTTATACTATATTTTATTCATTGGTGGGGTTTTGTCCTGATGGGGTTTTGTCCTGGTGGGGTTTTGTCCGAGGGGGTTTTGTCCTGGTGGGGTTTTGTCCTGGTGGGGTTTTGTCATACACTCTGTAACAACAGCCATATTGAGATCTTCTAATCGGGACCACTTAATCCTAACCCAAATGACAAGATTTTCGGGTGGTCCAATTTGAAAGCTGTTGCAGTCACAAAATAGCATTGATTAAAGACAATGTAACACAGAAAGTATTGGGACAAAAGGAGGAAACGCTGTTAAACAACATTTCTCCTGTGTGTCTCAATATTTTTGTTCTGTATCATCAGCTTCTTCTTCTTTGTCTCCATGTTTTCCCAAACCTTGGCCAAGGTCTTGTTTGGGAAAGGGTTAAAAAGTCTTTAACCCATTACCTGAGGACAAATTTTGAGCTAGTGCAATTTCAAAGACGTTGCTGACGACATTTTCAAATTTATGAAATTCTAAAATTGTAAGACTTTTGGGGTAGATAACATTTTGGGAAATGAGGAAATTGCTTGCACAAGCAATTTCTACATATACCACAATGTTTTCCCAAGCCTTTTGTTTTTAAAGGAGTCAAAAGGAGTCATTGTGTGGGTTAATATCTTGTTGTTTCGCAAAGCATTAACAGAAGTGGCCCAGACCCTTAATAATGCTTCCCCCCTTGGTTGAGACGATTATTCAATGCTTTAACTCACTTAATGAGAAAATGTAGACGAAAATCCTGGTTATTTACATTTATTCTTTTCATATAGATGACAATGTTGGTGTCAAAAGAAGGAATTGTGTGTTATATCAAATGAAATATTGAGCGAAAATGGGAAATTGCTGATAATAGCAAATTCTTCTGTGTTCTCAAAGTTTACCAAAACATTTCTATAATGGTCTTTTTCGTATCCAGGATTTCTGTGTATTTTACTTAACTGTAACAAGGTTTTCAAAAGCGTTGTTTAAATGGTAAAATATGTTGTTTTGAAAAAGGGATAAGGGATGATAGCATGACTGACAATAAACAGTAAATGTGACATGACATTCACACCAATAAGTCCCAAGTGATAGTACCTTCAATTAAATTACTGAACTGTCATAATATGTTTCTGAAATAATACATATAACTAAACAACACTCTTTGCATAAATGTAGCTAAAATTTTGGGAATACATAACTTATGGTTGAATTTAGGATGTAAAGAAACTTTTTAAAATGTGTGTCAAATTTCATTCAATATTGAAATACAAAACCAAAGTTCTCGATAATTATAGTGAAAAGTGAATAAATTGTCCAAAAATAATGTTATAACACCATTCTACTTCAAAATAAATAGAAACTACTTAATTATACACAAAAATAATATCAACTTTATTTCAACAAAATCCATTATTTTTTTTGTTATAAAAAATCGAAATTTTCAAATTATTAAATTAGGAAATCAACTGTATCAAATTATTTATTATTCAAATTATAGCATCATAATCAGTTATCCACAAAATTCTGTGTTAAAAAAAAGAAAAAAAAAAACAGAAGAAAACACACTTTTTAATGGAGTCTGGCAATTTTACCTATGGCTAATTTACCTATGGCTAATTTGCATATGGCAATTTTACCTCTGGCATTTTTACCGCATACCGTGTACATCTTATATCGACGGTTTGAATAATATAGATCACATCTGCGGGGTCAGTGTAAAACAAATGTACATGTACATAAACCTGCATGCACCTACAAGGGTCTTGCACTAAACCCACATCTTGTAAATATTTAAAGAAAAACGCGGTTCTTTTTATTTAATAATTATAGGGTGTTTTCATAGAAATGATAAACATTTAGCCGATTTCTATCAGTTGGAAAATTATGTGAACGAGTTGAATTAACCCTTTCCCGAACGGAAAAAAATTAGGGTGATCCACTTCAAAAACTGCCACAAATGCAAAAATGGATGTTATTAAAGAAAGGATTTTTGAAAAATATGACACAGAAAATATTGAGACAAAAGGAGAAACTGCTGGTTATCAGCAGTTTCTTCTCTTGTTTCAATGTTTTCCTAAGCCCTTTCTATTAGGGACGTCAAAACCAGGTCTTGTTTGGGAAAGGGTTAAATTTTTCATTTGGAATCCCTTACATTAAACGTTTATGATTAAAACTGATTTAAAATAGCAAAGCATTGAACGATGCCACTTCTTTTCTTTATTCGATCAAACGCGTAGACAGACAGAAATATACATGACATTTCGCTATTATATGAAAATTCGTTTTTGTTCCTTAAAAAAAAACAATTTCATCAAGATGGTAGAAATTTTATTATCGAAAATCATGGATAAATAGATAATATTGATGAAGAATATTCATTTTGTTGTTGGGATGGTTTTTAAAAAAGACTTCTATAAAACATGTTGTATGAATATCCGCTTCACACATGTCTTTTGACGCTCTCTCAGAGGGACAGACAGTATCGTTAAAAATACATTTGAGCTGGGGCCTGGAAAAACGTCCCTTGTAGCATTTTTCAAAATTGAGTTTCAAGATCGGCCTGTTGTCAAATGGAGTCCAATATGCATCAATGTTGATCTCTATAAGTTACTACAGGTCACGAAGAAGCTATTAGAGAACAATATGGATCCTGATCAGACTGTGCGTATGCACAGGCTGATCTGGATCTATGTTGGGCTCAAAAGCCTTAAGGGACATTTTTCCAGATCCTGGCTCATTTCAATAAAGTGGCATGAAAAATCATTTAACCCTTTCCCAAACGGCAAAATTTTGGAATGTCTATTTTGAAAACTGCTGTGTAGGTAGGCCTTTTTCCAAAACAAGACATCGTTTTGACGCCCCTGTTACTAAAGTCTTAGACATAGCATTGATGCATAAGATGAAAATGCTAATAACCAGTATTTTCTACTTTTCCCTCATATTTTCTGTGCGACAATATGTGCAAATTTCAAAATTGTAATATTCCTTATGTCATCTACAGTCACTAGATTTCGAATCCATGCAGTCGAAAACGATGAAGTTTTGGAAAAGGACAATCTTCTGTCAAATAAGACATGGATTGACGTCCCATGCTGATACATGTATAATCCATTTTTATTCACCTCACAGGGTGTGGCTAAGCGAAGAGGTTATTTGACGAGTTTACTTCTCGATATCTTGGTTGATATAAGAGAAAAACGTGCGGCACGAGCATGAGCACATTTCGAAATTGAAAAAAACGTTCTATTGTAAAATGAGTTGTTATAAAACCTCGTAACTACAGCCTGATTCACGCTGTAGTTATAATGTTTTGCAATAATACCGACGATGTTCCGCTAGGCGAGAAGGCTGTTTCTCCTCAAGCTTAAATGTAATGAACCGCTTACTAGGCTCCGCCCTGTCTCCCGAAAAAAATCAGAATATAATCAGCTTGATTTGCATCAATGTTTTCCCGGACGTATGAAAATATATGATTGGAATGGTAAACCCAGGGTTGGGACAAGGGTTTAAAAAATATTGAGAAAGAAGAAGAAAATGCTTGCGACAAACATTTTCTCCTTTTTCCTCAATAATTTCAGCTAAATCGTACAAAAATCATATCTTTACCAACATCGATGTCGTTGTCTGAAGATGCTTACAAATCGTCTCCTGAATGCAAGAATGTGCCAAATGTATATATATTATAAATATACACTTCTTATGCACTTTCTTGCATTCAGGAGACGAAATTGAAACACACTCAATTACTGTTGTTTGAGAAAAGGTGAAAAAGCCACAATTTGAAATACATACCAAAGGTTTAAGTATGATTAGTTCCTCCTATAATTAGTCACAATGTGTGATGTACAATAACTTCTTTAAGTTAAATACTGATCAACCCATAGAAAAGATTATTGGAATATTTATTATCTTTTCGCGCATCTCAAATGCTATACTGTTTTCTGCATCGGGACAAAATGGGTCTTACAGCGGCCCGTGCTAGTTTGTCGAAATACAGAGAAGTAAAAATTTGCATCAAGTTCATTTAGTCCTTCTTAAGGTAAGATCTGTGTAATGGACTATGTGACAAGTTATGGAACGAAATCTGTATGGTACGAATAGACGATTTCAAGGGAGGTACTTTTCATTACTCTCCAATTTTTATTTTTTGACTTTTGTTGGGGTTTTGCCTACTCTTAATACATTTAGAAACATTTTCACAAAATTGTTTAGAATATTCCCCGGAAATCTGAGCACGCTCAATTATTTCTGTTGTTACTGAAACAGGCGATTACTGAAACAGGCGATTATGCATCTAACAGTACTTTAAGAATGCTCGGACTTACACACGTCGCGGAATAAGTCGAAATATAACGATTATACAGGAAGTGCATTACACAGGTCTTACCTTAATAAAATCTGTACCTTTTTTACCTACCCACATTTTTCGATTCTAGCAATGTTTACGGGAAACTGTTTCTCCATAGAAAGTGGAAAACTTTGTACCAGTGCTGAAACAGCTTTCTTTTTGGTCCTATATAATGCAGTTCACCATAGAATCATACAATTTCTGACTGCTTCCATGTCGTTTGATGTCTGAAATACAAAAATGTATCTAACGAAACAACATTTTTTACCTTTCAAAATCTAAATGGACTTCGGTCGATAGATAAGCATGTGCAAGAATGATAGTTTTTAGTAAGTTATGCCAATTTATAGAAACTTTTTTGCTTAAAGGAGAAATGTTTGTTGTAAGCATTTCTTTCGCCTGTTTCATTGAATGCAAATGTTGCTTTTTTTTAAAAGAGCAAAAACCTGGTGTTTGGAAAAGGGTCAATTATAAGCCTGCCAATTCGGAAGTACAAAATACTTTTGTATCAATTGCTCAAGTATACCATATCGATACTGTGTACTGTGTGTAAGACACATACCAAGCAAGAAAGAACAGTCATTTGAAAGAAACAGATCAACAAAAGTGTGCCCAAGCTCGAATCTGCTAATAGGGCAGAAATATCCCAACCAAGGATGGTGTTTTAATAACATAAAGAGAGAAGGAAAGAAAGAAAGAAAATAAGAAAAATGAAAGTAAAATAAGAAAAATAGAAAAGTAAACAGTGTAGAGAAGAGAAAGAAAGAGAGAATGAAAGATGGAACGATAGGTGGGAAAGAGAAGAAGAAAGAAAATGGGAAAATCGCTCCAATAAGCTAATAAATGATAGTATATAAAACAAAAATAATATTTCATGTTAATTGTCGTTAGTTGATCATTTTCAATCCAATCCCGGACTTTATATACCGGAGTTCGTAATGTCAGAGTAATTTCCCTTTAGTAGTAACTGGAAATCGAAAGTGAAAGTACAATTTTTCACTCAAACGATATTTTCTGCTGAAAAAGGTTTCCTTATCTTACACTGTTTCATATATCAATAAGCTTGTTTGAAGTTACAGACTTTCAAAGGTATGTTTTTGTTTATTTATTTTGTAAGAACATCTGACCTGGTCTAGCTGTGATATGCCTATATCATGGCCACAAACTTGATGATTGGTTTTAATTAGGAGTATATTTATGCAACTAACCCTATACACTTCAATTCATATGTCCTGACATGCAGTTTTACTTATTTTCGTGTATCGTTTCAAAAACATCAAATCGTGTAACGTCTATTTATCTATGCTTTTCAACAAGAACCACATAACTGCAGCTTGTTTTAAGCTGCAGTTATGAGGTTTTGGTTGACAATCGTCGTGATTGCGCAATTCAGGCCACGATCTCCACTTCGATAACAACTGCATACATCTACAGGCCCGTAGGAAGTAATTTCATATTGGAGGGGCTTTAGCCTCAGTGTCTGAATATTGGGGGGAGGGGGCTGATTTGGATTTTCCCTAAATTTTCAGTGTAAAAAAAGAAAAAAAAATGGCATTTTTGGCTAACATAGCCCCCCCCCCCCCCCCTGTTCCTACGGGCCTGCATCTATATGCCATTTCATTTGAATGAATTGCGGTTGTATCAAGCGATTTATTTACCTACAATGTGTCTATTTAATGGTAGATCTATTTGAGAAAAGCGTAAGCGATTGAGATTGCTATACTCTTTCTCAAACAAGACCTGACCAGATTGGCGAATCATTTTTTCGTTTGGAAAAGGGTTAAGTTGGGATTGGGAATTACAATTGGTTGACATCATTTCCTGAAACGTTTCAAACTAATTGGAGACGTTATAACCGGGTTTGTTTGGCAAAGGGTTATGATATATTCAAAACGCCATTTTCTACACTCTAGACCGTAGTGATCTATTTTTAGAAGTTTTACACTGATAACATTTTAACTATTGCCCGGATGATTTAAGAACGACATTTATAAGAGACATCATAATGTATAGAATAAAATGCTGATAACCAGCATTTTCTTCTTTTTCTTCAATAATTTCGCTGTATATTTAGGAACAATACACTTATTATATTCACATTTATTTTGTCGTCTGCAACTCTTTTATGTGACTAAAGACAGGGTTGAATACTACTTGGATTATCGGATGGATCTGCCTAATTTTACACTTTCCCCAATGACAATTTTTAGAACAGAAGGCAATGTTCACTATTTCTAGATTTTTTCACATTTTCTAAATGTTGTTGTTGTTGTTGTTGTTGTTGCTGCTGCTGCCACCACCGCCATCAGATATATCTAGTATTCGAACAATTCTTTTCAACTTAATCCTTTCCCAAATGGCATTATAGGGTAGTCCAATTTGCAAATTGTTGCATATCATGTTGATGAATATGGAAATCGTTTACATTACACGTGTTGCATAGAAAACATTGATGGTAAAGCAATTTCGTCTTTTACTAAATAATTTCTGATAAGTACGTCAAAACAAGGTCTTGTTTGGGAAAGGGTTAAGAGAAATTTAATTTGATTTTTAAGGCTTGAAAACATTCACAATAATTTTTGCGCGTCCATTTTACGACCGGATCAGTACTAAAGTGGTAAGATGCACAGCATAGTGTTTGACGTGCTGTTGACGCACCATTGTATGTGACTAGGCTTAAACCCCAAAATGGGGTTTTGTTCAGTAAGAAAGAAAGTATCTAGTTATTTTCATTTGCAGGTCACCTTAAACAAACACAATGGGGAATGTATTTGGGAGTACAGAAGGTAAAGACGACGGAAAATTAGCTGTTGATAGGGATCTCATCTTCAAGGACTTCAAAGTATAGTATCAATTTAATCCCCTCAATTTGTTATGCTGAATCTATACTGAAAATTATCTAGAAATTAGCTAGACTGTTCCAACCTGAAAGCTCTAGCAGATCTAAAGATATGAAAATATGATTGTGTCCAATATTGCAAAGAAAATGTTGAGGCAAAAAAGTAGTAAATGGTGGTGACATGTATTGGTATTTTCTACCTTTTCCAACTCAGTGTTTTCCCGCCAGGGACATCAAAACCAGATTTTGTTGAGGAAACAGTTGAATAAGGCAGTAATTTTAGAAAATGGGGTCAAACAGCCTATCGTGTACAGGCTGATATGACATTTGACCAAAGTCGTTTGTTTCTCACATTGGATGTGAATAATCTAGGCCCGTAGGAACAGGCCAGGGCTTTTCTTCCTTCTATAATAGAGGCCGAAATTCGGTGGCTTCCCAATACAAGTGGAAATGGCTCCCTTTTCCCCACTTTCAAAGTAAGAATTTCCCAACTTTATAAACTAAAATTCCCAAAATTTGAAAATAGATAATGATCAATCACCTACTGGCAATTCTAGTCTCAAAGAAGCAGTGTGTGTTCTAAAATTCAGTTATTCTTATTATTAAGTGTTGTTAAAGAGAATTTATTGTCATTTGAACATTTACTCTCCTGTGTCTTTTTTCCGTAATTTCACCAAAATTGCGCTAAAATTTCCCAAAATGACTCACCAGGACCCCTTCCCAATTTCTGGAAGAAAAGTTCTGCAGGGGGTCTAGGGGGGCTTAGCCCCATGCCCCCAAAGCTGGCCAAAAATAGCCACCCAATATGAAATTGCTTCCTACGGGCCTGTAATCTGTATGAAGCTGCTGGAGGCTTGGAGTGGATAACTATTGTGGTAGTACTGGCGAGAGTGTTGCCAGGAGTCCATGGTAAGGTGTTCAATTGCCACATTATGACCAATTATACTGAAATACGGCGTTCAACCTCATTCAGTCAATCATATGTATGGCTGTATGCCTGTTTTAGCATTTACAAAGCAACCGTTTGTATCGATGACCTAACGAAATATTATCTAAGACGAACTATATGAAAATTAAGGAAATATATAACTATACTTAAAACCATCATATTCTCTTTTTCCTCTATGATTACTTTGAAATAAGGATTTTCACTTCCGTAACATTAGTTTTATCATCAGCAATAGCTTTAATATTGCCTAAGCAATTTCTATCTCTTTCTTGTCTTGTTTTGAAAGTAATTGCCATCTCGTTGACACACAGTGACATGTTTCGGGCACTACTTAAAGTAAGGCTTTAGAAAGCATTGCGGAATAAGAAGAAATTGCTTGTGATTAACAATTTCTTAGATTTCTACAATGCTTTCTGTTCTGAAAGACAATAATATTGTAAAATTATGTTCAATTGAACTTGTCGTGTGCCACATCTTTATGTTTTACACCAGTCTAACATTTTGCCGTCTTGTGATGGGTTTAAAAATACTATTCCTCTTTCTTCAGTTCCATTTCCAGTCTTTAAAAGATGCAGCTGAAAGTATTTCATCGGCCACCGATTCCCAATTTGAAATGGTTCAGAACTTTGTAAGTGGAAAAGGAGATGCTAAAAACCTGAAAGGTTTGTTTGAAACTATTATTTTACTAAACATATAAATCGTTTATTTGAAGCTACTGGGACAATAAAATACTTAAGATACCGGTGTAATTTAGCTTACATTATTATCCCCCGCCGATGAAATCATCGGGAGGTGGGGGTATATTGTTTTTGCGTAGTCCGTCCGTTCGTTCGCCCGTCTTTCCGTCCGTCCGTCCGAGATTCGTTTCAGTGGTATTTCTTGAAAACTATAGACCGGATTTCAATGAAACTTAGCACACAGCTTCATTACAAAGAGGACATGCGCATATCGTCGGGGTTACCCGGTTCGACCATTGGATTTAGAGTTACTGCCCCTGATTGTTGAAGCCATATACATAGAGTGATATTCGTTTCCGCGCTATTCCTTGAAAACTATAGACCGGATTTCAATGAAACTTTTTGCACAGCTTCACTACAAAGTGGACACGCGCATATCGTCGGGGTTACCGGGTTCGACTATTGAATTCAGAGTTACTGCCCCTGACTGTTGAAGCCATATACATAGAGAGTGATATTCGTTTCCGCGCTATTTCTTGAAAACTATAGACCGAAATTCAATGAAACTTGGCACACAGCTTCACTACAAAGAGGAAATATGCATATCGTCGGGATAACATGGTTCGACCATTGAATTCAGAGTTACTGCCCCTTACTGTTGAAGACATATACATACAGAGTGATATTCGTTTCCGCACTATTTCTTGAAAACTATAGACCAGATTTCAATGAAACTTTGTGCACAGCTCCACTACAAAGAGGGCATGCGCATATCTAAATTTAGAGTTACTGCCCCTGACTGTTGAAGCCATATACATACAGAGTGATATTCGTTTCCTCGCTATTTCTTGAAAACTATAGACCGGATACCAATGAAACTTTGTGCACAGCTTCACTACAAAGAGGACATGCGCATATCATCGGGGTTACCTGGTTCGACCAATGAATTCAGAGTTACTGCCCCTGACTGTTGAAGCCATATACATACAGAGTGATATTCGTTCTGTTGAAGCCATATACATACAGAGTGATATTCGTTTCCCTGCTACTCCATTGACAATAAAAATATATTCGGCGGGGAATATCAATTCAACGAATTTGCTTGTTTTCTATATAATGGCGTAGATCTACATAAAATTTTGCTTTGTTTATGACCTATATTATATAATGCACATGTATGGCTTCTGAAAACACTGTTAACGTTTTAAAGAATTTGCTGCAGTATAAATTCTTGTCAATTTATTACGCAAATCAAGTAAGTTGGGAGATTCCTAAACTGTTTAACATCGGTGTTTTTAGAATATCTTCGTAAATCCAGCTTTAATCAAGCTGGAGTTACGATGTTTTTTAATAACACCGGCGATAAATGAAAAAATACATTATAGAATAGACCTGTCATGAATTCATTCGTAGCTCTTTTTTGATTCAAATACACATGATTAGGGACCTGAAAATGGCGGCAGTTACAACCGCCATGTTTCAGAATCATCTTGCGCCTAGATATTGTCTGATATCTACCCAAAGATCTTTCATATTGTTGTTACAAGTAACTAAAGAAGCGTTTTTAGAACATCACGAATGCTGATTACTCTGCATTTAATACGCTCGGACTACATTTTTGTCTTTTAAAATAAAGATCTTTTTACCAGATCAAACCAAAATGTATGTCGAGTACAAGAAAAAAACAATTTAATCGTATTTCATGAAGAAATATTGAAGTACTTACTGGATTGATAAATCTTATGGGCTTTCACACCACACTATATTGTTGTGACTGTTGCACTTTACCATGTGTTGTCGGCATTTCGCACACCGCCACACACACCATATTCAGCTACTTCCTTCTTGTATTTTTTTACACTTTTTGCTATGTACATGTATTAGATAGAGGCTGTATATGTCGTAAGCAATCTTGAAACTATGCAGTCTTAAGACTGCGCAGATGTTACGGAACTCATTTTGAGCAGTTTCGAAACTGCGTAATATAGCGATTATATTGTTTTTTGACGTATAACGGCGTTCTCTCGATGCAGAACTCATCTTAAACATATTCCTTTTGAGAAGGAAACTTAACAGATCACAAAACAAACCATATTAATCTGTTTTTATTTGAAAACGTGTTCGGTACCGAACAGCCGAAGTTCTGCTTCGAACCGAAAAACAGCTTCCGGTTTACCGAAAATGATTCGTACCCTAGAAATTTCGTACCTTAATTATACCCCCCAAATTCAATTTGGGGGGTATATAGGAGTCAGCTTGTCTGTCTGTCTGTTGGTCCGTTGGTCCGTTGGTCTGTTGGTCTGTTGGTCTGTCTGTTGGTTTTTTCTTCAAAAATCTTCTCCTCCTCAACCACTGGGCCAATTCTTACCAAACTTGGCAGGAATGTTCCTTGGGTGACCCTTTTCAAAACTTGTTCGTGAATTTTTGATTCGTCAAAAATTCTGGGCGTGGCAGGGCGGGGCTTATCGGACTTAGAGAAATCATGTGAAAAATCTTTAAAAATCAATTATCTGGCCAATTTGAACCATACTTGGCAGAATTGACCCTTGAGTGATTGAATTCAATGTGTGTTCATGATTTTTTCATTCGTCAAAAAATGAGGGCGTGGCAGGGCGGGGCTTATCCGACTTCAAGAAATCGTTAAATAATTCTTCAAAAATCTTCTCCTCCTGAACCACTGAGCCAATTCTTACTAAATTTGGCAGGAATGTTCCTTGGGTGACCCTTTTCAAAACTTGTTCGTGAATTTTTGATTTGTCAAAAATTGTGGGCGTGGCAGGGTGGGGCTTATCGGACTTTGAGAAATCAAGTGAAAAATCTTTAAAAATCAATTATCTGGCCAATTTGAACCATACTTGGCAGAATTGACCCTTGAGTGATTGTATTCAATGTGTGTTCATGATTTTTTCATTTGTCGAAAAATGAGGGCGTGGCAGGGCGGGGCTTATCCGACTTCAAGAAATCGTTAAATAATTCTTCAAAAATCTTCTCCTCCTGAACCACTGAGCCAATTCTTACCAAACTTGGCAGGAATGTTCCTTGGGTGACCCTTTTCAAAACTTGTTCGTGAATTTTTGATTTGTCAAAAATTGTTGGCGTGGCAGGGCGGGGCTTATCGGACTTTGAGAAATCAAGTGAAAAATCTTTAAAAATCAATTATCTGGCCAATTTGAATCATACTTGGCAGAATTGACCCTTGAGTGATTGTATTCAATGTGTGTTCATGATTTTTTCATTCGTCAAAAAATGAGGGCGTGGCAGGGAGGGGCGTATCCGACTTCAAAAAATCGTTAAATAATTCTTCAAAAATCTTCTCCTCCTGATCTATTGAGCCAATTCTTACTAAACTTGGCAGGAATGTTCCTTGTGTGACTTTTGTCCAAACTTGTTCGTGAATTTTTGATTCATCAAAAATTGTGGGCATGGCAGGGCGGGGCTTATCGGACTTATAGAAATAATGTGAAAAATCTTTAAAAATTAATTATTTGGCCAATTTGAATCAAATGTGGCAGGAATGTCCCTTTGGTGACTTTATTCAACACATGTTTATGAATTTTTGATCGGGCGAAAAATTTGGGCGTGGCAGCGCGGGGTATATCAGATTTCGAGAAATTGTTAGATAATTCTTCAAAAATTTTCTTCTCCTCAACCACAGGGCCAATTTTTACCAAACATGGCAGAAATGTTCCTTTGGTGAGTTTTTTCAAAACTTGCTCATGAATGTTTGATTCATCAAAAGTTGTGGGCTTGGCAGGGCGGGGCTTATCAGACTTAGAAAAATCATGTGAAAAATCTTTGAAAATAAATTATTAGGCCAATTTGAACTCAACTTGGCAGGAATGTCCCTTGAGTGATTGTATTCAATGCTTGTTTTGTTTGCTCTTTTTCCCAATTGATCAGATCACAGTTCAAATGAAATGTACTTCTCAAAATGCACAAAAACAGTGCTGTTTGGGGGTATGATCACTTTCAGTGATATTCTAGTTTTACCAGTTCGTCTACATTTACAAAACAATGCATATCGTCCAATTTATAGACAATATTGTCATAATGGAGATATGGTTTCTCGGTTCTGATTAATTATTTTGGAAAATGATGCAGTAAGTCGTACTATTCCATTTCGTAACATTATTTACAGATTGTAAATGTCTGTTGGCCTATTCTGTTTGTGAACTATTATCGAAAAATGAGGGCGTGGCAGGGCGGGGCTTATCCGACTTCAAGAAATCGTTAAATAATTCTTCAAAAATCTTCTCCTCCTGAACCACTGAGCCAATTCTTACCAAACTTGGCAGGAATGTTCCTTGGGTGACCCTTTTCAAAACTTGTTCGTGAATTTTTGATTTGTCAAAAATTGTTGGCGTGGCAGGGCGGGGCTTATCGGACTTTGAGAAATCAAGTGAACAATCTTTAAAAATCAATTATCTGGCCAATTTGAACCATACTTGGCAGAATTGACCCTTGAGTGATTGTATTCAATGTGTGTTCATGATTTTTTCATTCGTCAAAAAATGAGGGCGTGGCAGGGAGGGGCGTATCCGACTTCAAAAAATCGTTAAATAATTCTTCAAAAATCTTCTCCTCCTGATCTATTGAGCCAATTCTTACTAAACTTGGCAGGAATGTTCCTTGGGTGACTTTTGTCCAAACTTGTTCGTGAATTTTTGATTCATCAAAAATTGTGGGCATGGCAGGGCGGGGCTTATCGGACTTATAGAAATAATGTGAAAAATCTTTAAAAATTAATTATTTGGCCAATTTGAATCAAATGTGGCAGGAATGTCCCTTTGGTGACTTTATTCAACACATGTTTATGAATTTTTGATCGGGCGAAAAATTTGGGCGTGGCAGCGCGGGGTATATCAGATTTCGAGAAATTGTTAGATAATTCTTCAAAAATTTTCTTCTCCTCAACCACAGGGCCAATTTTTACCAAACATGGCAGAAATGTTCCTTTGGTGAGTTTTTTCAAAACTTGCTCATGAATGTTTGATTCATCATGTTTTGTTAAGACACTCAACTAACGGACTTTGCACACGAAAATTAATCAGTATCAGTTCAATGTGGTCAGACAATACGATTGTATGAATTGTTATGAGCATCCTAACAACCTATCTATAGGATTTTTTTTAAAAAATAAGATGAAATTTATGTAATCAGGTCTAATAGGAAATTTTAGTTGACAAAGTTGGCATTTTGAAAAAAAAAAACTCCTTGAAAGTAAGCAAGTTTTATTACGGAACATTTCACCCTTTAAGGGGGAATGCTCCAGATTCCTAAATCTTTTCCCAATAATAGAATTTATTTATATTTTGTGTGTTGAAATTACATGTTATTACCAATTGAAAAAAAATCATTCCTCCTATAATATTGGTCAGTATACGTGAACTACCCGATGGAGTTAAATCATTCATCCTATAATGTCGGTCAGTATACACGAACTACCCTGTTGAGCTAAATCATTCATCATATAATGTTGGTCAGTATACGCGAACTACCTAGTGGAGCTAATTCATCCTATAATGTCGGTCAGTATATGCAAACTACCCAATGGAGCTAAATCATTCATCCTATAATGTCGGTCAGTATACGCGAACTACCCAGTTGAGCTAAATCATTCATCCTATTATGTCGGTCAGTATACTCGAACCAATCGGTGGAGCTATATCATTCATCCTATAATGTCGGTCAGTATACGCAAACTACCCGGTTAAGCTAAATCATTCATCCTATAATGTCGGTCAGTATACGTGAACTACCCAATGGAGCTAAATCATTCGTCCTATAATGTCGGTCAGTATACGCGAACTACTCGGTTGAGCTAAATCATTCATGCTATAATGTCGGTCAGTATACGCAAAGTACCCAATGGAGCTAAATCATTCATCCTATAATGTCGGTCAGTATACGCGAACCAATCGGTGGAGCTATATCATTCATCCTATAATGTCGGTCAGTATACGCGAACTACCCAATAGAGCTAAATCATTCGTCCTATAATGTCGGTCTGTATACGTGAACTACCCAATGGAGCTAAATCATTCATCCTATAATGTCGGTCAGTATACGTGAACTACCCAATGGAGCTAAATCATTCATCCTATAATGTCGGTCAGTATACGCGAACTACCCAAAGGAGCTAAATCATTCATCCTATAATGTTGGTCAGTATACGCAAACTACCCGGTTGAGCTAAATCATTCATACTATAATGTCGGTCAGTATACGTGAACTACCCAATGGAGCTAAATCATTCGTCCTATAATGTCAGTCAGTATACGCAAACTACCCGGTGGAGCTAATTCATTCATCCTATAATGTCGGTCAGTATACGTGAACTACCCAATGGAGCTAAATCATTCGCCCTATAATGTCCGTCTGTATACGCTAACTACCAAATGGAGCTAAATCATTCATCCTATAATGTTGGTCAGTATACGCGAACTACCCGGTTGAGCTAAATCATTCATCCTATAATGTCGGTCAGTATACGTGAACTACCCAATGGAGCTAAATCATTCGTCCTATAATGTCAGTCAGTATACGCGAACAACCTGGTGGAGCTAATTCATTCATCCTATAATGTCGGTCAGTATACGTGAACTACCCAATGGAGCTAAATCATTCGTCCTATAATGTCGGTCTGTATACGCTAACTACCCAATGGAGCTTAATCATTCATCCTATAATGTCGGTCAGTATACGCGAACTACCCAATGGAGCTAAATCATTCATCCTATTATATACTATAGTAGATTCTACGCGAAATAAACATTCAAATACGTGTAACGCATTGAATGTTTATATTGCGTAGAATCTACTAAACAGACTATATTTGACCTAAAGTGTTCGCTATCAGTGCATTGGAGATGGGGCGTGGCTATGTATTGACGTCACATAAACTAGCCGACAGCCTCCGTTATGCGAAATATAGCAATGAAGTTTAAAAATATACTGCAATTACATAGGTCAAAAAGTAGGTCGAACACTAAGTACAAATAATTATGCATTGCAATTGTAGGTGCGTTTAGCGGTACTTCCCAAGAAGACCTCAATGAAAATGAGAAGAAAAGCTTGGCGTATATTCAGGTATGTTGCTCTTTATCATAGCAATAACTGCCTTAAAATGACAAGTCTTACAGAAATTGGTAGTAGTCTTAGAGCTTGACGAAATTCACTTTAAATAGGATTGTATGGAGTTTTACGTCCCACTCAACAGCTAAGGTTATTTGGAGACGGGACCTCGGTTTAAAGTATCATCCGAAAGACTGGAGAACCGGGGGATCGAACAAGCGATCCCTGTGTTTCAAGTCCAGCGCGTTACCACTGCACCACATCCGCCCCCTCACTTTAAATAGGATTTCGATATTACAACCTTTTCCCACTTACAGTTAAAATTGGCAAAAATGTAACGTTTTCATAAATGAATCAATATAAATAACGCCCTTAACCCTTCCCCAAACAAGACCTGGTTTTGACGTCCCTAACAGAATAGACTTTGGATTCCCGTAAAACATTGAGGCAAAAGAAGAATATTCTATTCATCAGCATTTTCTCCTTTTAACTCAATATTTTCTGTATGACAATTCAAGCTCCATCATCAGAATATTCTTAATGAATTTTTGTGAAACGGAATTAACTCGGACAATATGACGTCGAACAGTTAGTTTACTTATATGATCGAACTGATAAAGAAGCGTGTGAATAGGTTGCAGCCTTTAACACTAACCCATTCCTAACTAAACAGTGATTCCATTTAAAAGAACCCATAGACAATGTTTTAAGAAATTATTGTGGAAAAAGCGGTATTTTGCAAAATATATATCTTTTTCAGGATAACATTTGTGTTCAAGCAGCAGTTTTGAGAAACACAGTTTCACATTTGGAAGAAATTTTTCGTAAGATTCCCGGCTATACAGTCTCTGTTGCCAAACACTCAAAAATGAAGACACAGCTGCCTGAAAATATCAATCAAAATCGAATGGAAATCAATAACCTCAGGGCTGAGTATGAAGAAACACAACGTCGACTTACGGATATAGATAAGAGAATAGCAGAGCTACGTACAAGCTCACATCATTCTCATATAGAAATATCTGCGCGAAGTAATGTTGGGAAAGCTGACCAAACATCAGAACTTGAGGCCAGAGTATCAGAATTGAAAAGCGATATAAGAACAAAGGATAGAGAAATTGAAGAAATACAAAAGAAACTGAAAAATAAAACAGACGAAGTAGCTCGTATAAAAGATGATAATGATGAACTTAAAAGACAGAATTACAAGTTAAGTAGAGCTATTGATTCGGAAAAACGCAAAGCCTGTGATGAAAAAGAATCCATGCAAAAGAAATTATTTAAAATGGAAAATGACAAAAACAGGGAAATACGTGATCTGCAAGATAAGATGACAAGACTTAAGAAGCAAGCCGAAATAAAAAGGGTTGAAAAGACAGGTGGGTAAACAAGGATGATTTAAAAAGTATTGTTTTTCTTTCATTCGGAAACGATCCCGTTTCAATCTCATTCTTGGCGTAGATGTAAGAACTGCAACGTAAGAGCGGAAACCATCTCTTAAATATACAGACTCTTATTTTGCGGCCATCAATATCCACTTAATAAAATTGGAATTGTGAACAAAATCTCTTCAAATTGTTTAAGCAACCTCGTATTCCTATCGCAAAAATTATGTAAGAATACAAAATCTATTACTGGAATACGTTCGCTAAAGCATTGATCCGTCTTTTTTGTCACGTATATCACTATGTTCAAAATGAACATGGGAAAACTCTCTCAGTAACATCTGAGACACAGTAACATCTGAGACACACCCGTAAAAGGTCTTCTTCTGTGACCCCTGAAAAAATCCTAGTAGTTTTTTTTTCCCTTTCTCAAACGATACAATGTTATGGGGTTGTAATTCAAAGCTGCTACAAGTGACAGAATGGATCTCAAAATTATAATTTGTGTAAAATGTACTTACAATGTATCAATGAAAACAATGAGGCAAAGCAGCAGTTTTTTCTCTTGTTTCAGTATTTCCCAAGTAGTTTCTAAAGAGGATCTCAAAACCAGGTTTTGTTTGGGAAATGGTTATAAAATGACAAGCACGTGTAAACAAGTGAAACGTTATGTTCTTGTGGATTTATTTACGGTTTCAATCGTTTTCACTTTTTCTCGAACCTAAAGGATGTGGGTCCATTTCTATTGAAAATTGCCCCCTCGAGAACACAGATGAAATTTATATGAATGAATGCTACATATGTGTACTTAATCCTCCCGAAATATTTAAGGATTTGGAATAGTCCAAAAGGGTGTATTAGAGCTCTAAAGTATGGTGGTCTGGACTGGCCATAATTGCACATTTGACATTGTTCTTTAATTTTGTCCCAATTTTTCGATGCATTTTCGTGTAAAAATGTATGAATATCAAAGAACCAATTACAAAATATATTTTTGAAAGAAAAAATCCTACATATTTCCTCGAAAACTTGTCAAAATTCCATTTATTAGAGCTCTATGGAAAATCCAAAGAATTTTTTAATTTATATTTCTGATTTTAAGACGTAGAATTCAACGTGAATGATCGATTTTCAATTATTTACCCTCCAGGGTACAAAGGGCACAGAGTAAGCTGTTGTAGTCACTTTACGACTGTCATCCGCTCGTTTGTCCGTCCGTCCGCATGTCTGACCCTCCTGCCACAATGTAGTGTTTACACTCTAATATGCACAAATATCAACCGATTTTAATCAAACTTAGACAAAGCATGTTTGATTATAAGTTCTTTTTTGAGTATAAAAATGAGCCCGATCAAATCGAAATATCATGAGTTATCTGCCCTTGAATATCAACAATGCCTATTTCTGACTATGTTTACATTCTAACATCTACAATTATTGACCGATCAAGATGAAACTTGTACAAAATGTAGGGCACTATATGATCTTACAAACATGTGGTTTACAGTGTGATCCAAATCGCTCATCCTGAATTATGCACCCTTGAACTTCACAAAATCGCTGATTTTGACATTATTTTCTCTGTGAAAATAAAAATACTTGTATTAACAATTTAAGAAATACATGTAGCATAAAGATATAGATGAACATAAGATCTTGTGTGAGTCTAATTGTAAGAATTATTGTCATCAATAATCCTAAGTTATGTGAGCGACAAATGTCATGACGTCATTTCCCAAAAATGTGCACGTAATGAATTCTACAGGAAACCTCTCTGAATTGCTGTACAACAGTACACGTCGGCTGTAATTTATTACAATAAATGTGCGATTGGCTTGGTATCCTGTGTAAGTAGTTCTTCAAAATATTAAACCATCTTCCCTATAAGACCTGTTTTGATGTTCCCTATAAAAGCCCTGGGAAAAAACTAAGACAAAAGAAGTAAATGCCGAGAGGCAACTTTTTTTCCCTTTTGTCTTAATATGTTCTGTGATGGTTCTGAACTATTCACAATATCTTGTCTTAATCCACATTTATTTCGTTTAGAGCATTCTTTTTTTAATTATACCCCCCAAATTCAATTTGGGGGGTATATAGGAGTCAGCTTGTCCGTCTGTCTGTCTGTCTGCCTGTCTGTCTGTCTGTCTGTCTGTCTGTTGGTCTGTTGGTCTGTTGGTCCGTCTGTTGGTTTTTTGTCCGCTCTATTTCTCCTAAACCACAAGTCCAATTTTATTCAAACTTCACATGTGAACTCATTACCAAGTGCAGATGTGCATATGAAATTTTTGTCACGGTTCATTGATTTTTGACGGAGTTACAGCCCTTGAGTGAATTTTCTTGTCCGCTCAATTTCTAAGATACTAATGGACGGATTCCAAAAAAACTTTACAGTTATGCTTAATAGCTCTCAAATATGTGCATATTAAATTTTGGTGATGATTCATTGATTTTTGACTGAGTTATGGTCCTTTGCTGAAAATTGCCATTTAACGCAAAATCAATGTGTGTTGATCGGTTTTTCAATTTTTTGTCCACTCTATTTCTCATAAACTATTGGACCAATTTTGTTCAAACTTCACTTGTGAACTCATTACTAAGTTGAAATGTGCATACTAAAAAAATTTTTCACGGTCCATTGATTTTTGACGGAGTTACGGCCCTTGAGTGAATTTTCTTGTCCGCTCAATTTCTCAGAAACTAATGGACGGATTTCAAAAAGACTTTACAGTTATGCTTAGTAGCTCTCAAATATGTGCATATCAAATTTTGGTGATGATTCATTGATTTTTGACTGAGTTATGGCCCTTTGCTGAAAATTGCCATTTTACGCAAAATCAATGTGTGTTGATCGGTTTTCAATTTTTTGTCCACTCTATTTCTCAAAAACTATTAAACCAATTTTGTTCAAACATCACATGTGAACTAATTACTAAGTTGAGATGTGCATACTAAATTTTTTTCACAGTCCATTGATTTTTGACGGAGTTACGGCCCTTGAGTGAATTTTCTTGTCCACTCAATTTCTTGAAAACTAATGGACGGATTTCAAAAAAACTTTACAGTTATGCTCAGTAGCTCTCAAATATGTGCATATCAAATTTTGGTGATGATTCATTGATTTTTGTTTGAGTTATGGCCCTTTGCTGAAAATTGCCATTTAACGCAAAATCAATGTGTGTTGATCAGTTTTTCAATTTTTTGTCCAATCTATTTCTCATAAACTATTGGACCAATTTTGTTCAAACTTCACATGTGAACTCATTACTAAGTTGAGATGTGCATACTAAAAAATTTTTCTCGGTCCATTGATTTTTGATGGAGTTACGGCCCTTGAGTGAATTTTCTTGTCCGCTCAATTTCTCGGAAACTAAAGAATGGATTTCAAAAAGACTTTACAGTTATGCTTAGTAGCTCTCTCAAATATGTGCATATCAAATTTTGGTGATGATTCATTATACCCCCCAAATTCAATTTGGGGGGTATATAGGAGTCAGCTTGTCCGTTGGTCTGTCTGTCTGTCTGTCGGTTGGTCGGTCGGTCTG
Source organism: Fragum sueziense (assembly GCA_963680895.1). Lineage (NCBI taxonomy): Eukaryota > Metazoa > Mollusca > Bivalvia > Cardiida > Cardiidae > Fragum > Fragum sueziense. Next base: position 15,834,315 of record OY804593.1, read on the forward strand.
TCGGTCTGTAGCTTTCTTGTCCGCTCTATTTCTCCTAAACTGCTGGTCCAATTTTGTTCAAACTTCACATGTGAACTCATTACCAAGTGCAGATGTGCATATGAAATTTTTGTTACGGTTCATTGATCTTTGACGGAGTTACAGCCCTTGAGTGAATTTTCTTGTCCGCTCAATTTCTCAGATACTAATGGACGGATTTCAAAAAAACTTTACAGTTATGCTTAGTAGCTCTCAAATATGTGCATATCAAATTTTGGTGATGATTCATTGATTTTTGACTGAGTTATGGCCCTTTTCTGAAAATTGCCATTTAACGCAAAATCAATGTGTGTTGATCGGTTTTTCAATTTTTTGTCCACTCTATTTCTCATAAACTATTGGACCAATTTTGTTCAAACTTCACATGTGAACTCATTACTAAGTTGAAATGTGCATACTAAAAAATTTTCACGGTCCATTGATTTTTGACGGAGTTACGGCCCTTGAGTGAATTTTCTTGTCCGCTCAATTTCTCGTAAACTAAAGGACGGATTACAAAAAAACTTTACAGTCATGCTTAGTAGCTCTCAAATATGTGCATATCAAATTTTGGTGATGATTCATTGATTTTTGACTGAGTTATGGCCCTTTGCTGAAAATTGCCATTTTACGCAAAATCAATGTGTGTTGATCGGTTTTTCAATTTTTTGTCCACTCTATTTCTCATAAACTATTAGACCAATTTTGTTCAAACATCACATGTGAACTAATTACTAAGTTGAGATGTGCATACTAAATTTTTTTTACAGTCCATTGATTTTTGACGTAGTTACGGCCCTTGAGTGAATTTTCTTGTCCACTCAATTTCTTGGAAACTAATGGACAGATTTAAAAAAAAAAAACTTTACAGTTATGCTTAGTAGCTCTCAAATATGTGCATATCAAATTTTGGTGATGATTCATTGATTTTTAGCTCCACTGGCCGAAGGCCAGCGGGGCTTATGTCATGGCCCTGTGTCCGTCGTCCGTCCGTGCATGCGTGTGTCCGTGCGTAAACTTTTTCTTTAAACATCTTCTTCTCCAAAACTACTGGACCAATTTCAACCAAACTTCACAGGAATCTTCCTTGTAAGAACCTCTTCCAAATTCCTTCAAAAAAATAAATTCCGTGCAGAACTTGAATTTTAATTAATTAAATTAAATTAAATTTTCGAAAAATCTATAAAAATCCTCTTCTCCAAAACTATTGGACCAATTTCAACCAAACTACACAGGAACCTTCCTTACATGAACCTCTTTTAAATTCCTTCAAAAAAATAAATTCCGTGCAGACCTTGAATTTTAATTAAATAAATTAAATTAAATTTTCGAAAAATCTTTAAAAATTCTTCTTCTCAAAAACTACTGGACTAATTTCAACCAAACTTCACAGAAATCTTCCTTGCATAAATCTCTACCAAATTCCTTCAAAAGAATAAAATCCGCGCAGACCTTGAATTTTTATTAATTTAATTGATTTAAATTTTCAAAAAATCTTTAAAAATTCTTCTTCTCAAAAACTACTGGACCAATTTCAACCAAACTTCACACAAATCATCCTTGCATGAATCTCTACCAAATTTCTTCAAAAGAATAAAATCTATGCAGAACTTGAATTTTGATTAATTTAATTGAATTAAATTTTCGAAAAATCTTTAAAAATTCTTCTTCTCCAAAACTACTGGACTAATTTCAACCTAACTTCACAGAAATCTTCCTTGAATAAATCTCTACCAAATTCCTTCAAAAGAATAAAATCCGTGCAGAACTTGAATTTTAATTAATTTAATTGATTTAAATTTTCGAAAAATCTTTAAAAAATTTTCTTCTCCAAAACAAATGGACCAATTTCAACCAAACTCTACAGAAATGTTCCTTGCATTAATCTCTTCTTATTTGCTTCAAAAAAATAAATTCTATGTAGAACTTAAATTTTAATTCATTTAATTAAATTAAATTTTCGAAAAATCTTTAAAAAATCTTGTTCTCCAAAATTACTGGACCAATTTCAACCAAACTTTACAGAAATGTTCCTTGCATTAATCTCTTCTTAATTCCTTCAAAAAAAAAATAAATAAATTCTATGTAGAACTTAAGTTTTGATCTTTGAAATTAAATTAAATTTTCGAAAAATCTTCTTTTCCAAAACTACTGGACCAATTTTAACCAAACTTCACATGAATCTTCCTTGCATTTATCTCCTCTAAATTCCTTAAAAAAATATTTCCGTGTAGAACTTAAATTTTAATAAATTTAATTGAATTGAATTTTCGAAAAATCATTAAACAATCTTCTTCTTCAAAACTACAGGACCAATTTCAACCAAACTTCACAGGAATCTTCCTTGCATAAATCTCTTCAAAATTCCTTCACGTTCGGAAGAAAAGCTTGGTGGGCTAGGCTTTTTTTTTTGCTATATGAAACAGTGTAATTTTAAGAAATTTTTTAAAAACATTTCTGCTCCTTAATCACTTATTGGATTTCATTCTGGTGTAGCATGAATCTTCTTTGAATAGACCTCTATTGTATTCCGTGAAGAAATTCGTAGTCTAAATGTCTAAAAGCCAGTGGAGCGATACAGGGGCATCTTGGCCCTCTTGTTGACCGAGTTATGGCCCTTTGCTGAAAATTGCCATTTAACGCAAAATCAATGTGTGTGGATCGGTTTCTAAATTTTTTGTCCACTCTATTTCTCATAAACTTTTGGACCAATTTTGTTCAAACTTCACATGTGAACTCATTACTAAGTTGAAATGTGCATACTAAAAAATTTTTCATGATCCATTGATTTTTAGCTCCACTGGCCGAAGGCCAGCGAGCTATTGTCATGGCGTTGTGTCCGTCGTGCGTGCGTGCGTCCGTCCGTCCGTGCGTCCGTCCGTCCGTCCGTTAACTTTTTCTTTAAAAATCTTCTCCTCAGAAACTACTGGATGTATTTCAACCAAACTTCACAGGAATGATCCTTGGGTGACCCTTTCTCAGATTCCTTCAAAGAATTTTGATCGAACCAGAATAACCTGAGTTATCTGCCCTTGAATGTCAAAAATAGCTGGTTTTGACTTTATTTTTACTCTAAAATCTACAAATATCAACTAATCAAGACAAAACTTGGACAGAATATATATAAGCATAATATCCTGCCTGGGTATAATTTTTAGCTTGATCGGAATTATATATCATGAGTTATGTGCCCTTGAATTTGACAAAATTGCCATTTTCAACTCTATTTTGACTTTGATTTCACTCTAGCAACTACAAATATTGACAAATCTAAACAAAACTTTCACAAAATGTTGGTGACTATAAGATCTTGCCTTGGTGTAATTTTCAGCTTGTTTACATTTGTCAAAAAATGTGGCCATGGCAGGGAGGAAGGGGCTTATCAGACTTAAAGAAATCATAAGAAAATTCTTAAAAAATCAACCAGTGTGCCCAATTGAACCAAACTTTGCAGGAATGAGCCTTTAGTCGTTCTTTTTAAAATTTGTTCACAAATTTTTATATTTGTCAAAAAAATGTGGCTGTGGCAGGGAGAAAGGGGCTTATCAGACTTACAGAAATCATAAGAAAATTCTTTAAAAATCAACCATAAGGCCAATTGTAACCAGACTTTGCAAGAATGTTCTTTGAGTCTCTTTTCAAAATTTATTCACAAATATCAAGATTTGGCTGCCCCTGTGTAAGGCTTACAAGAAATCGTGGGATAATTCTTCCACTTTAACCAGTGGAGCGATTCAGGCCCTCCTGGGCCTCTTGTTGATGGAGTTACGGCCCTTGAGTGAATTTTCTTGTCCGCTCAATTTCTCGTAGACTAAAGGACGGATTTCAAAAAAAACTTTACAGTCATGCTTAGTAGCTCTCAAATATGTGCATATCAAATTTTGGTGATGATTCATTGATTTTTGACTGAGTTATGGCCCTTTGCTGAAAATTGCCATTTTACGCAAAATCAATGTGTGTTGATCAGTTTTTAGCTCCACTGGCCGAAGGCCAGCGGGGCTTATGTCATGACCCTGTGTCCGTCGTCTGTCCGTCCGTCCGTCCGTGCGTGCGTCCGTGCGTAAACTTTTTCTTTAAACATCTTCTTCTCCAAAATTACTGGACCAATTCCAACCAAACTTCACACGAATCATCCTTGCATGAATCTCTACCAAATTCCTTTAAAAGAATAAAATCTATGCAGAACTTGAATTTTGATTAATTTAATTGAATTAAATTTTCGAAAAATCTTTAAAAATTCTTCTTCTCCAAAACTACTGGACCAATTTCAACAAAACTTTACAGAAATGCTCCTTGCATGAATCTCTACCAAATTCCTTCAAAAGAATAAAATCCGCGCAGAACTTGAATTTTAATTAATTTAATGGATTTAAATTTTCGAAAAATCTTTAAAAATTCTTCTTCTCCAAAACTACTGGACCAATTTCAACCAAACTTCATACGAATCATCCTTGCATGAATCTCTACCAAATTCCTTCAAAAGAATAAAACTTATGCAGAACTTGAATTTTAATCAATTTAATTGAATTAAATTTTCGAAAAATCTTTAAAAATTCTTCTTCTCCAAAACTACTGGACCAATTTCAACAAAACTTCACAGAAATGCTCCTTGCATGGATCTCTACCAAATTCCTTCAAAAGAATAAAATCCGCGCAGAACTTGAATTTTAATTAATTTAATGGATTTAAATTTTCGAAAAATCTTTAAAAATTCTTCTTCTCCAAAACTACTGGACCAATTTCAACCAAACTTCATACGAATCATCCTTGCATGAATCTCTACCAAATTCCTTCAAAAGAATAAAACTTATGCAGAACTTGAATTTTAATCAATTTAATTGAATTAAATTTTCGAAAAATCTTTAAAATTTGTTCTCCAAAACTACTAGACCAATTTCAACCAAACTTCATAGAAATTTTCCTTGCATAAATCTGTACCAAATTCCTTCAAAAGGAAAAAAAATCCGGGCAGAACTTGAATTTTAAATAATTTAATTGATTTAAATTTTCGAAAAATCTTTAAAAAAATTTCCTCTCCAAAACAACTGAACCAATTTCAACCAAACTTTACAGAAATGTTCCTTGCATTAAATTCTTCTTAATTCCTTAAAAAAAATCTATATAGAACTTAAATTTTGATTAATCAAATTAAATTTAATTTTCGAAAAATCTTCTTTTCCAAAACTACTGGACCAATTTTAACCAAACTTCACACGAATCTTCCTTGCATTTATCTCCTCTAAATTCCTTAAAAGAATAATTTCTGTGAAGAACTTAAATTTTAATAAATTTAATTAAATTGAATTTTCGAAAAATTGTTAAACAATCTTCTTTTCCAAAACTACAGGACCAATTTCAACTGAACTTCACAGGAATCTTCCTTGCATGAATCTCTTCCAAATTCCTTCACGATCGGATGAAAAGCATGGCCGTTGTGGGCTAGGATTTTTTTCGCTATATGAAATTGTGTAATTTTAAGAAAATTTTAAAAACATTTCTGCTCCTTAATCACTTATTGGATTTCATTCTGGTGTAGCATGAATCTTCTTTGAATAGACCTCTATTGTATTCCTTGAAGAAGTTAGTTGTCTAAATGTCTAAAAGCCAGTGGAGCGATACAGGGCCATCTTGGCCCTCTTGTTCAATTTTTTGTCCACTCTATTTCTCATAAATTATTAGACCAATTTTGTTCAAACATCACATGTGAACTCATTACTAAGTTGAGATGTGCATACTAAATTTTTTTTACGGTCCATTGATTTTTGACGGAGTTACGGCCCTTGAGTGAATTTTCTTGTCCACTCAATTTCTTGGAAACTAATGGACGGATTTCAAAAAAACTTTACAGTTATGCTTAGTAGCTCTCAAATATGTGCATATCAAATTTTGGTGATGATTCATTGATTTTTGACTGAGTTATGGCCCTTTGCTGAAAATTACCATTTAACGCAAAATCAATGTGTGTTGATCGGTTTTTCAATTTTTTGTCCACTCTATTTCTCATAAACTATTGGACCAATTTTGTTCAAACTTCACATGTGAACTCATTACTAAGTTGAGATGTGCATACTAAATTTTTGTTACGGTCCATTGATTTTTGACGGAGTTATGGCCCTTGAGTGAATTTTCTTGTCCGCTCAATTTCTCGCTAACTAATGGATGGATTTCATAAAAACTTTACAAGTATGCTTCCTGCCTCTCATATATGTGCATATCAAATTTTGATTATGGTTCATTGATTTTTGACTGAATTATGGTCCTATGTTGAAAATAAGCAATGTTTACAACATTACCATGTGTTGGTCAGTCTTTCTTTTTTTGCTCTTTTTCTCACTTGATCATTTCACAGTTCATAGGAAATGTACATCTCAAAATGCACAAACACAGCGCTTTTGGGGGGTATGATCACTTTCAGTGATATTCTAGTTGGAACTGTCCAGATTTATCATTTATGGTTTTAAGAATGACGACTAACTTCTGATTGGCGATGCCAATAATTCTTAAAATTGGACTCGCACAAGATCTTTCGTTCATCAATATCTTGCTTATGCTATTTCTTGAATTGTAAATATTCGTTTTTGTTACAGTAAAAATAATGTAAAAATCAGCGATTTTGTGAATCTTAATGACCCATAATTCAGGATGAGCGATTTGGATCACACAGAAATTCGCAAGTCTTTGAGATCATATCGTGCCCCACATTTTGTACAAGTTTCATCTTGATCGGTCGATAATTGTAGATGTTAGAATGTAAACATAGTCAGAAATAGGCATTGTTGACATTCAAGGGCAGATAACTCGTGATATTTCGATTTGATCGGGCTCATTTTTATACTCACACAAGAACTTATGATCATACATGTTTTGGCTAAGTTTGATTAAAATCGGTGAATATTTGTGCATATTAGAGTGTAAACACTACATTGTGGCAGGAGGGTCAGACATGCGGACGGACGGACAGACGAGCGGATGACAGTCGTAAAGTGACTACAACAGCTTACTCTGTGCCCTTGGTACCCTGGAGGGTAAATAATTGAAAATCGATCATTCACGTTGAATTCTACGTCTTAAAATCAGAAATATAAATAAAAAATTCTTTGGATTTTCCATAGAGCTCTAATAAATGGGATTTTGACAAGTTTTCGAGGAAATATGTAGGATTTTTTTCATTCAAAAATATATTTTGTAATTGGTTCTTTGATATTCATACATTTTTACATGAAAATGCATCGAAAAATTGGGACAAAATTAAAGAACAATGTCAAATGTGCAATTATGGCCAGTCCAGACCACCATACTTTAGAGCTCTAATATACCCTTTTGGACTATTCCAAATCCTTAAATATTTCGGGAGGATTAAGTACACATATGTAGCATGCATTCATATAAATTTCATCCGTGTTCTCGAGGGGGCAATTTTCAATAGAAATGGACCCACATCCTTTGATTTGGACAGAAGATGACCCCTAACACACACGTCTTAGATGTTACTAAAAAATTAACATCAGATTTTAACCAGATTTCCACTCACTAAAACAATGGATCATACTTGAATTTAGGTTACGGCTAAGCCAATCAACTTGTTAACTTTAAATGCATTTTTAAAATTAACAGTGTGCGCGTGTCGAATTATTTGGATTAAAGTTGAAAGCACTTGATTGTGAAGCTAGCTTCGTTGTACCATATTCCAGATCTTGAAGTACTGTTTCGTAAATTAATTTCAGTTTGCTTGTACACCCAAAGAAAGAGTGAACTTCTGAGCAAAGTTCTTGTTGAGTTGAAGGATATGTTGGATACGACGTTCCAGACACAAAATATGTCTTTAAGAATAATAGAGTGTGAGAACGCTTCCGAGATTGAACCAAACAAGCCTGTGCTGGTCCTGTGTATTAATGCATCTAGAATTGGAACAGATGTGTCCAGTGCATTATCCGGGATTCAAGGTAGTATGGATTCCCATAATCATCATGTAAATGCCTAGAGTACTTTTGGAAATGACACAAACGCTAATTTCTCTATTCGAAACTGATGACGCTGGTTCTTTGAATATGGCATTATGTAAAACGGAAATAATACGCGCTCTTTTAATGCCTTGTCTGCAATTCAAGGCAATGCAGACTACAGGCATGTACATGTAATAATAATAAATGTAGAACATTTGACATCTCTACAAATGGCTATACCCTTCCCGTGATAGAAGAAATGAGTTAAACATGTCTATACTTTATAATCGGTACACGCAACATTGCTTGTTCACTCAAGATCCGAATACTTTACGCGAATACGTTCCGCGAGATCATTTAAAAAAGGAGAGATGTGTTTTATTGGTAGTTTCTCTTTTCGTCCTTTCATCAACCTTACTATAAGTTCTTTAGTTGACAATTCAATTTTGACTTTGCTCCATATACTCAGTTATGTTGTGTTCGTATATTGCAGCTGATAGCCGTGTTGCAGTTGTGGTGCTACATCACAAAGAGATACATGCATTACCTAACCAGTCAAGCGAGAGAGTGCTTACTGCCCCCGAGTACAAAAGTCTAGGAAGCATCGTTGATATGGCGTTCTTGTCTTCCAGGGGGATTTATACTTGTGATATGAACAATACCGCGCTTAGTGCGATCGTCGAGTTTATTAAGCAAAGGAATTAGCCGCATATACGAGCATAAGTCGCATTAGTCGGTTCTAGCTATGTTTATATTCAGTAATATATTGAGAAATACATTTTGCTTCTAGAAACATCATCTTAAAGTCAGAAGTCTACCGATACGCAACGCTGCATTATTATAGCGTTGTGTATCGGTAAACATCTGTTTCCGAGAGGGTCATTGGTAATTCCGGTGATACAGAGTTGTCGTTCCTGCGGGACGGTATGTTTACTTCCATTTGCCTGTAGGACAAGCGGCAACTTTGATATTTTCATCAAATCAATGAGTAATTAAATGAAAATAATTTTTATTGTAACTTAATAATGGAATCTAATAATACCTCTGCACTTTCCATAATTTTTAAACCATTCGGAAATCTATAGCAAAAGAAATCTCCCATAATCCGATGATAGGTTATCATTGAAAATATTTTTCCCTGTGGCGTGCCTCAAATCAAGCAAGTGTCGATTTGTGACGTCTGACTTTGGGTTACTTACGCTAGTAATATGACGTCATAGAAATAAAAAGAGGGGCAACTTTGGGGGAAAAAGATACATGTATACATGTACGCTGCGAGCGAGTTTTTCCAAACGAATATTTTGTAAAATTTTGTTTGTAAGAACATTCCGCTCCACACGTTTTTTCACTGTCGGAAAACGATTAATATCGAAAACAGAATAAGTGAATGTTAAAGCACAGAAAATATTGAGGTAACAGGCGATATTTCCAACTAGATCTATCATCAAATTGCTTCCTTTTTCTCAAATGTTTTTCCAAACAATCTACTGAGGTCAAATACGGGACTTTAATATTAAGAAAAAGGTTTGCAAATTGAAGAATCCGTTTTTAAATGTGCCGAAAAAATATGATCCTTTCCAAATTAAGTCATGCTTATTGTCAGAATGATTCTGATTTTGCTATATGTGGGTATCAAAACAAAGAATTGGTTAGGAAAGGGTTGTTAACATACATAATAAACCATCATTTCAAATTTAATCCAAATTTGAAGCAGGATGTAAACTATGATACTTAGATCTTCTAACTTAAAGAAGAACAGTTTGGTGTAGATTGTAGAATAAGAAAATTAATATTGAGGGAAAAGCAAAGTCAGCATGTTTTTCTTTTCTCTCAAAACTTTGCAATTTCGTTCAAGTAGATCTGTGTAATTCATTGTTTGTTTGTTAAAGCGTTCCCAAAACAAGGCTTGGTTTTGATGAATATTACTTAAGAGAAAATACTTTGGGAAACATTTTGGCAAAATTTAAGAGCATCCTGATAACCAGCAATTTCTCCTTCTGTCTCAATAGACTAGATCTTCTTTGATATGTAAGCATTTATTATACCCCCCAAATTCAATTTGGGGGGTATATAGGAGTCAGCTTGTCCGTCTGTCTGTCTGTCTGTCTGTCTGTCTGTCTGTTGGTCTGTTGGTCTGTTGGTCCGTCTGTTGGTTTTTTGTCCGCTCTATTTCTCCTAAACCACAAGTCCAATTTTATTCAAACTTCACATGTGAACTCATTACCAAGTGCAGATGTGCATATGAAATTTTTGTCACGGTTCATTGATTTTTGACGGAGTTACAGCCCTTGAGTGAATTTTCTTGTCCGCTCAATTTCTCAGATACTAATGGACGGATTTCAAATGTAACTTTACAGTTATGCTTAGTAGCTCTCAAATATGTGCATATCAAATTTTGGTGATGATTCATTGATTTTTGACTGAGTTATGGCCCTTTGCTGAAAATTGCCATTTAACGCAAAATCAATGTGTGTTGATCGGTTTTTCAATTTTTGTCCACTCTATTTCTCATAAACTATTAGACCAATTTTGTTCAAACATCACATGTGAACTCATTACTAAGTGCAAATGTGCATACTAAATTTTTTTCCACGGTCCATTGATTTTTGACAGAGTTACGGCCCTTGAGTGAATTTTCTTGTCCACTCAATTTCTTGAAAACTAATGGACGGATTTCCAATGTAACTTAACAGTTATGCTTAGTAGCTCTCAAATATGTGCATATCAAATTTTGGTGATGATTCATTGATTTTTGACTGAGTTATGGCCCTTTGCTGAAAATTGCCATTTAACGCAAAATCAATGTGTGTTGATCGGTTTTTCAATTTTTTGTCCACTCTATTTCTCATAAACTATTGAACCAATTTTGTTCAAACTTCACATGTGAACTCATTACTAAGTTGAGATGTGCATACTAAAAAAATTTTCACGGTCCATTGATTTTTGACGGAGTTACGGCCCTTGAGTGAATTTTCTTGTCCACTCAATTTCTTGGAAACTAATGGACGGATTTCAAAAAAACTTTACAGTTATGCTTAGTAGCTCTCAAATATGTGCATATCAAATTTTGGTGATGATTCATTGATTTTTGACTGAGTTATGGCCCTTTGCTGAAAATTGCCATTTAACGCAAAATCAATGTGTGTTGATCGGTTTTTCAATTTTTTGTCCACTCTATTTCTCATAAACTACCGAACCAATTTTGTTCAAACTTCACATGTGAACTCATTACTAAGTTGAGATGTGCATACTAAAAAAATTTTCACGGTCCATTGATTTTTGACGGAGTTACGGCCCTTGAGTGAATTTTCTTGTCCACTCAATTTCTTGGAAACTAATGGACGGATTTCAAAAAAACTTTACAGTTATGCTTAGTAGCTCTCAAATATGTGCATATCAAATTTTGGTGATGATTCATTGATTTTTGACTGAGTTATGGCCCTTTGCTGAAAATTGCCATTTAACGCAAAATCAATGTGTGTTGATCGGTTTTTCAATTTTTTGTCCACTCTATTTCTCATAAACTACCGGACCAATTTTGTTCAAACTTCACATGTGAACTCATTACTAAGTTGAGATGTGCATACTAAATTTTTGTTACGGTCCATTGATTTTTGACAGAGTTACGGCCCTTGAGTGAATTTCTTGTCCGTTCAATTTCTCGGAAACTAATGGACAGAATTCAAAAAGAATTTCCAGTTATGCTAACTGACTCTCAAATATGTGCATATCAAATTTCGGTAATGTTTCATTGATTTTTTTATGAGTTATGGCCCTTTGCTGAAAATTGCCATTTTACGCGAAATCAACATGTGTTGATCGGTTTTTCAATTTTTTGTCCGCTCTATTTCTCATAAACTACTAGATCAATTTTGTTCAAACTTCACCTGTGAACTCATTACTAAGTGGAAATGTGCATATCATATTTTGGTCATGGTCCATTGATTTTTGACTTAGTTATGGCCCTTGAGTGAATTTTCTTGTCCGCTCAATTTCTTGAAAATTAATTTACAGATTCCAAAAAAAAAACTTACATATTTGCTTAGTAGCTCTCAAATATGTGCATATTAAATTCTGGTGATGTTTCATTGTTTTTTGAATGAGTTATGGCCCTTTGCTGAAAATTGCCATTTAGCGCAAAATCAAGGTGTGTTGATCGGTTTTTCAATTTTTTGTCCACTCTATTTCTCATAAACTACTGGACCAATTTTGTTCAAACATCACATGTGAATTTATTACTAAGTTGAGATGTGCATACTAAATTTTTGTTACGGTCCATTGAATTTTGACGGAGTTACGGCCCTTGAGTGAATTTTCTTGTCCGCTCAATTTCTCGGTAACTAATGGATGGATTTCATAAAAAACTTTACAAGTATGCTTCCTGCCTCTCATATATCGATGGCTCAGCGCAAAACGGTTGTAACTGCCTATATGTTTATAGGCAGTTACAACCGTTTCGCGCTGAGCCATCGATATGTGCATATCAAATTTTGATTATGGTTCATTGATTTTTGACTGAATTATGGTCCTATGTTGAAAATAAGCAATGTTTACAACATTACCATGTGTTGGTCAGGTTATTTTTTTTTGTTTGCTCTTTTTCTCACTTGATCATTTCACAGTTCATAGGAAATGTACATCTCAAAATGTACAAACACAGCGCTTTTGGGGGGTATGATCACTTTCAGTGATATTCTAGTTTAAAGTGTGTTGTGACTATGTTGCTATGGGATTTCTCTTTCTTAATTCTCTCCGCTGAGGTTCCTCTGTTGGAATCTCCCAACAATCTACGCGTTTCGGCTAATAAATAAGTTGTCTCTCAGACTCGGGTAGGCCTAGGCCAGATACGATGTTGTTTGGTTCTAATTCTTGCGACTTATTACTCGGATCCAAGCTCGTCTTGTATTTGCCTCTTTCGATAAAGTTTGTGCAGTTCAAAATTTCCAATTCTATCCGCAAATTTATGTCATTCATAAATGCAGAAGCGGTTCTTTCTCACTGATAGCGCTTGTTTACATTGACACCGGAAGACGGCATACCGTCCTGCATGAACGACAACTCTGTCACGACGGAATGACGAAAACCCGGAATTGAAATACGATTACCTACGATCGTATTTATTAAGATGATATGTTGCGATTTCATACGTTTCCTGAGAGTAAACGGAATTGTTGATATGGCACTCTTGTCTACCATGGGCATTTATACTGTATGTGATATGAACAACACAGCGCATAGTGTGATCGTGATTTATTATTTATTAAACAGAGGAATTAGACGCACATGAAATGAAAATATTTATGAGTGCTTAATGCCCACGAATACAAAAGTCTTGGGACTATCGTGGATATAGCATTCTTGTCTAATAAGGGGATTTATACGTGTGATAAGAACAATACTGCTCATAGTGCGGCAGAATTTATTAAACAGAGAAACTAGCGTATGAAATTTCGCCGACAATATCAAAGAAGAAACTTTTTTACTTCTAGCTATAAAAGTATCGCCGGAAACCAAGGTTTCACCTAGTTCGCTACGCTGCTTTGATGCCACGTAGTGTGTTTTGAGACACTTAGGTTTCCATGGATGTCATTGAAGTATGAAAACAAGAACATTTTTATCTACATATTCAGATGGCGAGTTATTATTTCTAACATCTTCCGAGGGTAAACTGAGTGGTTGACATGGCTTTAAGAAGGAGTATTTATACTTTAGAGTAGGGCGCTATGTAACGAAATTGGCTCCCGTGTGCTTTTGATGATACAGGGTGCCAATATGCATTTTTGTAATCACATATGTTCCTGTTATCGATATCCGTTTCTTGACACTTCGGGAGAGGCGGTTTTTCCCAGAATTCGGCCATTTCCAGGCTGCTTAAATACGTCACAAATTCAATGCAAACATTCTAGTTGATATAACTCCTACATTTATGAACGGATTTGGATCAAAATTTCACAGAATGTTCCTAGTTACTTGATCATGTACATTCTGTTGATTTTTTACCATTTTATGCTACGTCATGGCAAAAGAGGACTTGATGCAAAAACGTTCTTTGACATAATTCCTTAGAAATTTATAGTCGGATTTTGAAAATAAATACGAAAAGTGTTTCTATCCACATGATCATGTGCATATTGTCACGTGTTTTTGTCATTTAATGCTGCATCATAGAAAAATGGGACTTAATTAAAAAAGCTGGCATGTAATAGAAATAACAACATTGCGATATGTTGTAGTAAGGAATAGAGAAAACAAATCATAATCAACAGCAATATCCGATACTCCACTAAGTCGCACATGCAAAGTTCGCAAAACCGACATGTAGCACGAGTATGGATAATCGATTGATTCCAGGGGACATCTCTCAACCTTGTGTAAATGCTTTATGAGTAAAAGTATTTTGTTCAAAATTTCGAGTCGATATCATGAAAATTAATAGAGAAATTGAGAGATAGATTAGGCTTCAGAGGCAAAATAACAGCAACTTCATTGATGTCATAGCAATAACCATGTTACCATGTTGGATGGCTTTATTGCAAAGAGGCTTCACACAAATGAAACACAGTTTTGGGGCACGATGACAAAGGCTTCTCTCAATTTGTACAGGTCATCCTTCAAATCTATTGTAGTCCAAATACAAAACAAGCTTACTGAGCTCAAAGAGGACAGAGGACAGTCTGCATGGCTACTTATAATTGCGAATTCTCGTAAGGAAATCAGCCTAGAAAATGGCCTCAGTAATTATGACTTTTCAGTCGTCCCAAGAGCACTGTTTGACGCCGATGGTTCACTTCATCGTTGTTCGAACAAGTCTCCGTTGATGACATTTCCCAGAGAGAGGGTTACCTCTGATCACTTCGAGCCTGTACTTGGTTCAAGGAATAGGCAAGGTGCGGTAATAGATGTGATGAACTTAGTGCAGGCACTTCATAAACCCCAAAGCATCAAAACAGGTTCACAATTGGGCGACCATTTTGTATCTGTACTTGAGTCAACGTATGAAGGCTATTTTTAAGTGCATCTGATCTTCGATCGCTTTGATCGACCATCTTCTTTGAAAACAGCAACACGCCTGAAACGAATTGGCAAGAAACAAGCGGTATCGTCTCACATCACAGACAGTACACCGCTCGAAAATGTGTCGATGGCAACTCTTCTCTCTTCTACTAATAATAAGCTTGCTGTTTACCCAGCAGAGGTAATCACGAAACTCAAAGAAAGCATACCTTAGCGTTGTACGTTCAACGAAAGGAGGTACATGTTTGTCATATCTTTCCAGTTCACAAGAAGAGGCCGATACAAAGATTCTGCTCCATGCAACTGACTGCTTCAAAAGTTGCTTCATTTTCATTGATATTTATTCGCCAGACACAGGTGTATTTGTGCTATGCTTGAGGCGAATTCCATTTTTTTTACCTGGACACACCGTGTTTGTTTCAGGAAATGGCGAGACAAAATGCATTTTACGTCTGAAAGCAGTAGTTGATGCCGTAGGAAATAACGCAGCCGAAGCTTTACCAGCCGTGCATGCCTTTTCGGTCGCTGATAACACAGAGTCCTTCACTGTAAAGGTGAAAATCTGTTTTGGAAGTCATTTGAACAGGCAAACACCAATGTTATAGACGCTTTTAAAGCCATCATTGCGGGGCATTCCATAACTGGCAAAAGATTAGCGTCTGCTGAAAAGTTTGTCTGCCAGTTGTATCAGCCTGCAACAGAGATCACAGAACTGGGAGCTTTTCGGTGGTGGCTATTTCGTAGGAAGCAATACGAATCTGAGCGATTGCCACCTACAAACGCGGCATTTGAGGAAGCTGTTAAGCGCGCAGCGTTCCAATGCATAATTTGGAACTTTGACGTGGTCCCTTGTCCTCACATTCCAGATCCTGAAATAGTGGTTGGACAAAGAATCGGGATGTATACCAGCCGGTTATAACGACCTTGTTGCCCCAACCACTGGCACTTCTTGAACTGGTAAAGTGCGGTTGCACAAAATCTAAATGTGAATCAAGAAAGTTCAAGTGCACATCAATCAACCTAGATTGCACTGAATTGTATGCATGTGGAGCAGATGAGTCTACTTGTCAAAACAGAGCCGATGCCGCCTATTAATTTTGCTCATTTTTATACACCCGAAGGGTCGTAAATATGTTATGGCCCCGGTCGTCCGTCTATCTGTCCGTCCATTAGCAATTTCTTGTGTGCGCAACTCCTCCTACAGTTTTGATCGGAATTTGATCAAACTTGCCACAATGATTTTCCATGGTCTCTAGTTGTGCACACCGCTTACGGAATACAGATATCTCTTTTCGTTCCTGAATTATCTGCCCTTGAATTAAAAGAAAATGGCCAATTTTACTGACAAGCCCCTCTCGGACGTATATGCGCCGCTCTGTGAAGCTCTTCTTATGATTATGTGATAATTTTATCTTACTTTATCCCGTTTTTACATTCTTTTACGTCGTTTTACATGTTTAAAAAGAGTATAATGATTCTACACAGTCTAGTAGCCTTTTATAAAACAGGTGTAAAATATATAATTGGCATACTTGCGATAACGTCAAAATTGGGAATCTAAGCAATTGTTTATATAAAGAAACTGCAAGCTTCCTATATTTCTCAGAAATGTATACGTATATACGTTTCGATACTACATACTAGACTATAAATACCGGTATATCAATTTCAAAGGGTGGGCAAACAAGAAAGGGCAAAATATACCAACGTCAATTACAATTTTAATGATTTAATACCTATCCCTATCTACTTGTGTACATTAAATGTTTTCTGTGGTAAACATATTTGCTTTAGATCGGACAGAATTGAATAAAATTTATTACTATGCGTATTCTTTGAAAACAATACTAAAGTGACGTCACCGGTTTTCAATAACGTTTATTTTGCGTACTCACGGTGGCATAAAAATCATTTTTAATATTTTTTACAATTGTTCAATGAGTAATTGTAAACATGATCTGTTTATATACCAAAAAATACCTACGTCTGCTTCTTTTATTAACAACGTTTAAATTGGGTCGTGACGTCAGAACTAGCGTTTTAGGTTAAACACAGTACACAAAATACGTTTTTCTACGTTAAGATAAATACTCTATGAATAAATGAAAGTATATTCATCAAACTTTTCATCATTTACGTCTTTTATTTTTCAAAAGTCTTTTTTCCGGACGTCATTTTTAACGTAACGGTTCAAAAATCTCCCGCGTGAACACGGATGTCAAGATGTTGTTTCTCCACCTTCGGTGTATGGACTTCGTAATGGACAATGTTGGCAAGCTGTATCATCAAAAGCACACGGAATTACATAGCGCCCTACTCTATTGTGATATAAACACTATGTACAACGCTGAATGAAATAGTCGGGTTTATTCAACAAAGAACCTAGCTGAAAGTGTGGCTTTTTAGCTCACCTGAGCAGGAAGTGCTCAAGGTGAGCTATTGTGGTCGCTTTTTGTCCGTCGGCAATGTAGGCGTGTCCGTCCGTCCGTCGGTCCGTCTGTCCACATTTTGGTGTTACCGCTCTAGCACCCACAAATATTGATCAAATGTAACCAAACTTTGTCAAAACATGTATGACCATAAGTATTCGAATGTGTTTGATTTTGAATCAAATCGGACAAGGAAGTCCGGAGTTATGTGCCCTTGATCGTCAAAACTGGCTAATTTTGACTTTGTTACCATTCAAGTATCTACAAATATTGACATATCTTAACTAAACTTAAACAAAACATGTATAACCATAAGTTCTCAGATGCATTCGATTTTGAGTCAGGTCGGACAAGTCCGGAGTTATGTGCCCTTGAACATCAAAAAATGGCTCGTTTTGACTTTGTTACCAATCTAGTATCTACAAATATTGACCAATCTTTACCAAACTTGGTCAAAACATGTATGATCATAACTTCTCAGATGAGTCCGATTTTGAGTCAGATCGGACAAGGAAGTCCTGAGTTATGTTCTCTTGAATTTCAAAAATGGCTAGTTTTTACTTTGTTACCACTCTAGCATCTACAAATATAGACTAATCAAGACAAAACTTGGGTACAATGTTGATTACTATAAGATCTTGGATGAGTTCGATTTTTCATGTCATTAGAGCAGGAAGTCCAGAGTTATGTGCCCTTGAATTTGACATTTTTTCCATTTTTGACTTTGTTTACACTGTAGCATCTACATTTATTGACCAAACAAAACAAAAATCTACCACAACGTTGATGACCATAAAATCCTGCATGGATTAAATTTTCAGCTTGATTGGACAAGAGAAACCAGAGTTATTGACCCTTGAATTTCATAAAATTACCGTTTTTGACTTTATTTTCACTCTAACAAACACAAATATTGACCAATCAAGACACAACTTGGTCACAATGTTAGTGACCATAAGATCTTAAATGTTTTAATTTTTCAGATTGATTGGACTAGGAAAAAACAGAGTTGTGTGCCCTTGACGGTGACAAAATTGCTGTTTTCGACTTTATTTTCACTAAAACAGCAAAAAATATTGACCAATGAAAAAAATCCTTGGAAATAATGTTGATGAAAATATCTTCATCAGATTAGAGTTATGTGCCCTTGACTGTGACAAAATTGTTGTTTTCTTCCACTTTGTTTATGAATGCAGTTTTCAGCTGGATCGTGATCTCGCATCTTAAATCATGTGCTGTTGTCTGTTGAACTTGACAATATTATGACATATCATTCTATCTAGGTTCAGGTGAGCGATTTTGAAAGGACCATCATGGTTCTCTTATTTTAAATACACAGTACCTGTGTAAAAATTTGGATTTAACGCACAAATAGTATTTTATATTTTTTGTTTAGTATCAGTTCATCATTTGATAGGAAAGTTGGGCAAAGGAGAACTTATTGTAGGTCATTAGCATTTTCTTCCTTTATTCTGTCGATGCTTCCTACGTTGGTTCCATCAGGGACGTCAAAACCAGACCTTGATTTTGAAATGGTTGAACCGGGGGACATAGCATATGAAATGAACCTCTTGGAATAGGTCTGTGACCAAAAGAGCTACCATTTACGCAGTGTCGATTGTGAAATTTGGCATTTTGATTTAATTTCTATAGACTTTTGAAAAAAAATAACCTAATTACGCAGTATGAATACTCGAAACGTGTGATTGCTTTCATGATGCATGTACACAAAATGAAAATATACGTAATAATTATATAATTCTTCGTAGTTCTTGTAATTGTGACTTTGTAATAGATTTGTTTAAAATGCATTACCTCTGTTATATAATTTCGCACTAATTTTTGAATATGAAAGTTTAGCACATGCTAAATATTAAATGACTCCCTGACAGACTAGGCATAGTAGGCCGATAATGTTTTGTCATCTTAGTTCGACAATGTCACGGTGTATAATCACGTGACTTAGAATTTCCGATAATCTTCAATATCTTTTTTAATACTAGACCAATTTGAATTCGGTTTGAAGCAGAGAAGTTGGAAAATGTCAGGAATAACATGGTCGTGGTAGATTTTTAAAAAAATCAACTGATAAAAAAGTTATTGAAGATAAACCAATTTTTTGGTTTATCTTCAATAACTTATTTATCAGTTGATTTGTCAAAAATCAACCACGTCCATCTAATGCGTGACGTCTATCCACATTCTCTGCTCCAAACCGAATTCAAATCGGTCCGGTAATTACAAAATTGATAAAGATTTTCTGAAAATATTGTATTACATGTACGTGATTGTCCACCGTGAATGTCGTAGCTACAGCTTATCCAGCTACAGCATGGATAAGCTGTAGTTACAGCATTTTCGAGGGTTGCCGACGATTTTCTTTTCACCAAACCCTTTCCCTATATAGCAAATACATTATGCCCTTATTAGCTCACCTGAGCACGAAGTGCTCAAGGTGAGCTATTGTGGTCACTTTTTGTCCGTCGTCTGTCCGTCTGTCTGTCTGTCTGTCCGTCCACAATTTCGTGTTAACACTCTAGCATCTACAAATATAAGGCAATCTTGACCAAACTTGGTCAAAACATGTATGGCCATAAGATCTCGGATGAGTTCGATTATGGGTCAGATCGAACTAGAAATGCAGGAGTTATCTGCCCTTGAATGCGAAAAATACTTAGTTTTGACATTGTTTACACTCTAGCATCTACAATTATTGATCAATCAAGACAAATCTTGGACATAACATTGCAGACCATAAGATCTCGGATGAGTTCGATTTTCAGTCTGATCTGACTGGAAAGACGAGAGTTGTGTGCCCTTGAATTTGACAAAATTGCCATTTTCGGCTGTTTTTGACCTTGTTTACACTCTAGAATCTACAATTATTCATCAATCAAGACAAAACTTTGACACAATGTTTGGGACTATGAGATCTCGGATGAGTGTAGTTTTCAGTCTGATCTGATCAGAAAGTCGAGAGTTACTTGCCCTTGAATTTGACAAAATTGTCATTTTTTGGCTGTTTTCGACGATGTTTACACTCTAGAATCTACAATTATTGATCAATCAATCCAAAACTTGGACACACTATTGGAGATCATAAGATCTGAAATGAGTTTGATTTTCAGTCTTATCTGATCACCAGAAAGTTGAGAGTTATGAGCCCTTGAATTTGACAAAATTGCTGTTTTTGACTGTTGTCGACCTTATTTACACTCTAGAATCTACAATTTATGACCAATCAAGACAAATCTTGGACACAAGGTTGGAGACCATAAGATCTCAGATGAGTTTGATTTTCAGTCTGATCTGACCAGAAAGATGAGAGTTTTGTGCCCTTGAATTTGATAAAATTGCCGATTTCGGCTGTTTTTGACATTGTTTACACTCTATAATCTACTATTATTTATCAATTAAGACAAAACTTGAACACAATGTTTGAGACCATAAGATCTTGGATAAGTTTGATTTTCAGTCCAATCTGACAAAAAGTGGAGAGTTACGTGCCCTTGAATTTGATCAAATTGCCGTTTTCGGCTGCTTTAGACCTTGTTTACACTCTAGAATCTACAATTATTGACCAATCAAGACAAATCTTGGACACAATGTTGGATATCATAAGATCTCGGTTGAGTTTGATTTTCAGCCTGATCTGACTAGGAAGTCAAGAGTAATGTGCCCTTGAATTTGACAAAATTGCTGTTTTCGGCTGTTTTCGTCTATGTTTATACTCCAGAATCTACAATTATTTAAATATCAAACAAGACAAATCTTGGGCACAATGTTTGGCAAGATGAAATCTTGGATGAGTTCGATTTTCACAATGTTATTGAGCATAAGTTCGTTTTCAGTCTAAAAGTCATAAATATTTTTTGAATTGAAGAAAAGTGTTGCTTATATCATTTTGGTTCAGGTGAGCGATATAGGACCATCATGGTCCTCTTGTTACATGTAACCCTTAAATTGCGGACGGCAAAGTTTCAGATTTCCACTGTTCAAAATTGTTGAAGACGACAGATCTGTTTTCTAAATGAAAATACGTCATAATTATGCATGTTACATAAGAGTAGATATAGACGAAAATGTAAGAAAAGCTTGCGATCAAAAACATTGCTATTTTCGCTAGAATATATTTTCCGAAGCGTTATCTAAAATAATAGTATCTGTTGATGTCCCTTGTAAAAATGACTTGGAAAATAATGAGACCAAAGAAGAAAATGCTGATTAACAGTATTTTCTTCTTTTGCCTAGATGTTTTCAATGATATATTGTACACACACCCTATCTTTATCAACATCCATTTTTACGTCTGCAGCGACTTTCAAATTTGACACGTCTAAAATTCTGTCGTCTGGTTATCGCTTAAGAACTTTCTTTTACCGTGGTACATAGGCCCATGTTGGTCGTAAAGTCTTTGCTCTACCTCAATGGTAGAGCATTACGGACTTAACCATTTCTCAAACAAGACCATGGCCCCGTATTACTAAACTTCTTACGATCAAGATTTTGTGTAAACTGTGCAACAAGACATCTGATTGCACGAGAAATCCGACTGAGCCAATCGGGGCTGTTGTTACAAGTGGTTATGCAAAAATCAAGTGATCATGCATAAATCAAACGTACGCTCGATAGTAATACGGACCCCTGGTTTTGACGTCCCTAATAGAAAGGGTTTGGGGAAAACATTGAAACAAAAGAAGAAACTGCTGATAACCACCAGTTTCTCCTTTTGTCTCAATATTTTCTATACCATATTTCACACAAATTTGATCTTTAATAAATTCAATTTTGTCATTTTTGGCAGTTTTAGAAGTGGACCACCCTAAAGTGTTGTCGTTTGGGAAAGGGTTTAATATCACCAGATTCCGGTGTATAGCCTTCCCTGTTAGAGCTGCCAAATCGGATTTTGTTTACAGACGTTGACGCGCCACAAGATAGAGGTTTTCGAAAACATTGCGGGAAATGAAGACATTGCTTGTGACATTTCTCACAATGTATTTTATTCAAAGTAGACAAGTCTATGTAAAATTTCTTTCAATTAAAGTTGTCGTCTTCAACCTCTTTGTATTCGGACCAGTCTACAATTTTGCTGGTTAATATACCCAACGATTTTGAAATACATAATGTATAGAGACTCAACGTCACGTTGGAGATTGCGGTATTCAATAGTCGGTATGTTTCGAAATGAAGGCTAATTGTGAGTGTTTTATAAATAGGTTTTGTTTGCAAACATGGATAGTTCAAAGATAACGTTCGGCTTAGGATATGAAAAAGCTCTCAATATTGATGACAATTTGTTTTGTATTTGTGGAATTTACATTGAGAGGTAAGAGGTTTATCCGTCTGTCTTAGTAGATTCAGAGTCTGTATCTATTAACCTTTTCCCAAACGACACAATTTTAGGCTTGTTTGGTGCTTCTACGGTGTCCAAAATGGTTATTTGCACAAGTATAATTAATGTAGAATATATCACAGAAAATATTGAAGCCAAAGAAGAAAATGCTGAATCTTAACATTTTCTTCTTTTGTTTAAAAATTTCCCAAAAACCTCTTCTATGAGAGTCAAGACGAGGTCTTGGTTGGAAATGGGTTGAGCTGTGTGAATGCCTGTCTTCGTCTTTTATTTTGATATCTGCCATATCGCTCCTATTCTCTCCCAACCCTTTCTCTTTGTCTCTTTCTTTCTCTAACCGCCCCTCTTCCTTCTCGCTGTTACTTTCTCTTTTCATGTCCGTTTTAATATCTTAACCCTTTCCCAAACAGCAAAAGTTTAGGGAAGTCAAATTCAAAGTCTGCTGCAAGCCACAAAATTGATGTTCAAAAAGATACAAGTTGTATATAATATAGCATAGAAAATATTGAGAAAAAATGAGAAAATGCTGGTCACCAGCATTTTCGTCTTTTGTCTCAATGTTTTCATAAGCCTATTGTATTAGGGACGTCAAAACCAGGTCCTGTTTGAGAAAGGGTTAAGATATTGATCAATCAAGACAAAACTTGGATTGAATGTTGGTAACTACATTGAATAAGATCTTGCCTTAGTGTAAGTTTCAAAATTCAATGTAGGATAAGTTAAGATATTGCATAAGTGTGATTCTCAGCTTTATATGAATATAAAATCTCTAATTATATGCCCTTGAATTTGACAAAATTGCCAAATGTGTCTTTGTTGTCAGTCTAACAGCCCCCACCCCCCCACCCCCGCCCCACCCATATTTACCAATCAAGGCAAATGATGGTAACCACATAATCTTGTAATCATGAAAGTATTTTCATCTTTCTAGTTCTATCTACATTTCATTTTATTTTGCCAAAGAATTAGTTCTAAAACTATGCTTGTTTTATTTTAAACAGGGACGTATGTAGAGGCTCGAGGCGGACGTGGCGGTGCCAGAGCTAGATATAGGTAGGCCTATAGCACGGTGTATAATCACGTGACTCAAAAATTTCCTATAATCGTCAATATCTTTTTAAATACTTGACCAATTTGAATTCGGTTTGAAGCAGATAATGTGGGAAAATGCCAGGAATAAGCTAGCTGAACGTGTTGGATTTTTGAAATATCAACTGATAAAAAGTTATTGAAGATAAACCAAAGTTTTGGTTTATCTTCAATAACTTTTTTATCAGTTGATTTTTCAAACATCAACCACGTCCATCTAATGCGTGACGTCTGTCCACATTCTCTGCTTTAAACCGAATTCAAATCGGTCAAGTATTAAGAAACTTATTGAAGATTTTCTGGAAAAAATGTATCACGTGATTATCCGCCGTGTATAGTACGATTACGATATTATGACACATGTCTTCAAAAGTTTGCTTTGTACACAAGCGAACAATGTGTATAATTATGAATTGTGATACTCATAAGATTCTACATACACTTTCAAACTCCAAACTTCTATCATTTCCATGTGATGGCTGGAATTTAGTAGGTGTCTCAAACCTGCAAAATTTAAACCAAAATGCAAATAGAAAATATATCATACAAAAGAAGAAAATGCTGTTCACCCATTTTTTGTCTCAATGTTTTCATGTGCCTATTCGAGTAGGAACATCAAAACTTGCCTTGTTGGGAAATGGGTTAAATAATTAAATGTGAATAAGTACAATTTAGAGTAATTTGCTTAACTATTAAACATGTAACATCTACAAAAGCAAACAATATATTTTTTTCGCAGTTATATGGAAATTGGTTTTGTCACTGTTATTTGTTGCACATAACACTGCGTATGCGCGAAAGCCTCGTTTCCAATACGATTTTCAAATTAGGGGGTACTCAATTTTCAAAGGCGTCTTTTACACGCAAACGAGAACGATAATTTGCTTGAGTAAAGCATTTAACGCCCCGTGAGATGCATTGGAATTCCTATTGTTGTTTGTTTCGTTGAAGAGCTTAAAAATGTTGCACGAGTGAGAGAAACGACATGGCTCCATGATTAGATGCACCAGCCGTCTTGATATTACTTAGACACTACTTAACCCTTTCCTAAACAAGACCTGGTTTTGACGTCCCTAGTAGAAAAGGCTTGAGAAAACATTGAGACAAAAAAAAAAAAGAAACTGCTGATAACCAGCAGTTTCTCCTTTTGTCTCAATATTTTCTGTACATTTTTTTTACACAAATTCTGTCTGTAATAACTTCCATTTTGTCATTTGTGGCAGTTTTTGAAGTGGATCACCCTAAAATTTTACCGTTTGGGAAAGGGTTAAATCGGCATGTGGCAATAAAAACCATTCGCTTCAGTTCTCGTTGAAAATACCATAAAACGATAATCTGCATATTCTCCCTTTATCACAATATTTTCTATGCTATATTGGTCATGAATTATGTCTCTTTCAACACCATATTAATTATTTTGTTGTTTGCAACAGCATTCAAAAGGACAATGTCATTTCTTTGTGAAATTCTTTTCAGGGGCGGATCAAGTAGCGGATCAGGATCAAGCTCTGGTGATGGATTAGTATGGAAGATAGTGGTGGCCATATTTACATCTCTGATTATGATTGGAGTTATTATATTCGCAATATATCACTTATGCTGTAAACGAGAGAGAAGGATACAGGCACCCTCGGGAACGATCGCATACACGAACCAAAGTAGATACTACCCACAATAACCTTGATTAAGGTAGTCTACCCCTAATGAGATTCGCGCGACGTCGGAATTATTCGGGCTCGGTCGAAAACATTCAGCGGTGGAACTTTCCACCGCCAAATGTTTTCGTTCGTGCCCGAAAAAGTTCGGATATGTAACGACAACGCTCGAAAAAATTCGATGTTTTATGAACGTCAAAATTGCAACATTACGAGTATTTCTACCTTAATCAATCGAAAGTTACTTGGTGACTGAGTGCCTAAGGAACAGGCTATGTCGATAGAATAGTATGGAACAACGCTGTGCCCATCCTTTTGTCTCTAATTATGATTTGGATTTATAATTGTATTAATAATTTATCGACTTTCGCCGTGAACGAGAGAGCAGGGCGAATGTACCCTCCGCTCCGCTGCCATCGCATACCCGAACCGAGGAAGATAGTACCCACAATAGTGTTGAACAGTTTATATTGACTTGAAAAGAACTGAAAGAGGACGAATAAGTATTCTTTTTAAAGCTGTATAAAGTCTCGTAAAAATAGGATTTGCGTATGAAAATTAATGTTAAATACATTTTATTGCAATATTTTCAATGCCTATCAGATCAATAAGATTCAAAGCCCAATCAAGCTATCGAGTACATATCGAGCTAGGTAGATATGGCTGATCTTTAATATTTCGGGATGATCGAGCTTGATCTTTGACATATCAAAAGTACTCGTGAGTAATCGAGTAAAACAATTGAGCCAGGATCTGGAAAAACGTCCCTTAAGGCTTTTGAGCCCAACATAGATCCAGATCAGCCTGTGCATACGCACAGTCTGATCAGGATCCATGTTGTTCTCTAATAGGTTCCTCGTGACCTGCAGTAACTTAAAGAGAGCAGCGTGGATGCATACTGGACAGCATTTTACAACAGGCTGGTCTTGAAACTCAATTTTTAAAACTGCTATAAGGGACGTTTTTCAAGATCCCGGCTCAATTATAAGGAAAAGACCGTGTGTTGATCAGGTAGAAGATCGACCTGATCGAGAATAAATCTGGAGATCGAGTGTAATCGGATTCATATCATGTGCTCGACCCGGAGCCAGCCTGCACTCGATCACCTCGACTTGTATTTGATTGATTCCCGACTATATGCCGATCAACTCAATTTCTGCTCCATCTATTCGCCCAATCAAATCGACTGAAGAGGTCGGGTTGATCGATTAGCGATGGAAAAAAAGTCATTTGGTCGAGTTTGTCCGAATTCAAGCGATCGATTTGATCGAGTTGGTCTGATCGGCAGTAGGAACCTAGCATTAAATAAATGATTAGGGTGATGCTATTTTTTATTTCTTTATTATTTCACTATTTAACCATTTACCAAACAGCAAACTTTAAGGCTGGTAAAATTTGAAAGCTGTTGCATAGCGACCAGTAATAAACACTAGATGTGTGTAAAATATAGAGCTTAGAAAATATTGAAGCTAAAGGGAAAATGCTGATTATTAGCATTGTCTTATTTTGCCTCAATGTTCTCACAAACTCTTGTGGTCATCAAAACAAGGGATTGTTTCAGAAAGAGTTAAAGCGGACGCAGATGACAAAATAAGTAAGCCGATTTTATAATCACATATTGTCGGTATAAATGCAAAACCTCGTACGTCGATTTTGGCGGTTTTTAAAGTAAAATCTTGTGTGTCCAGTTAAGACAATTCAGTAAATTCTTGCAGGTTTTGAGATATTTTTAGCGATCAGTATTAATGACACATTATTTGTGAACAATGCTTAGTATGTCCAAATTTCAAGTAAAACATTTCAGTTTGGGAAAAGTTATTACACTGTTCCATCCCCTTTACAATTTTCCAAAAACGAGATAGGTTTTGCATTTACAACGACGATAATATGTACTTTGTACAGCCCCTCATAGCAAATGTTGAAGGGAAAGAAGAAATGTAATTTAAAATAAGTTTCCACAAAATTGTTCAAGTAGCAGAAAGGAATTAAATATGGTTACCGTTCCGGAGTTTGCTTCGTGTAGACAAGGAAGAATCAATGGGTGCGTTCAGGGTTCTCCCATCGGTAACCGATTGTATTTACCGTCGGCTACCGATGGTACCATCGGTAGCCGATGGCACCGTCAGCAACCAGGGAACTCTGAACGAAAATTGTACCGATCGGTAAACAAAGGCGGATAATCAATTACCAAGAGCGTATTCTCCCCGCAGAGTGATCGTTCGTTTTCAAAAAATATGAATAAAAAGATATTTTCAGAAATAAATGGCTAAATAATATAACTGTAGCTTCAACTATTACAATAAATTCTATCAAGAACGGTTAGAATGCTATTCGCTTGCTATTGAAGAAAATATATGATTAGGATCGCCGTAGTTGGATTGTTATCCGCCATCTTACTGTAATGAAAACGAGGCTACCGATGCTACCCGATATGTCTACTCTCGGGACAATTGGTTACCAACAAAATTTCCATCGGTATACCGACGGTTACCGATGGCTACCGATGGTTACCAACGGCACCAATGGCTACCGATGGGAGAACCCTGAACGCACCCAATGTGAACAGTCTCGCGCATGCGCTGAGAGATGTCCGGACGTTTAATTGTATGTACGGTAAAACGTAGCGTGAAAGGTTCTCGTAACAAAGAAACCATACAGGGAAAAGGAGAAAATGTTGTTTATTTGCATTTTACTCTACTTCAAGTGTTTCTAAACTATCATCCTGTAAGGCAGTCAAACAAGTCTTATTTAGGAAAGGGTTAAACCGTATCCTTTTTCCAAACGTAAAAAATTGACTGTTCAAATTTTAGAGTTTCTGTAGCATACAAAATTGTTGTGAACATATAGAATTTTTGTTTACTATATATACTCGGCAAAACTGCTAACGCATCACTCAGATCTTTGTTAATATTTTTTCAACGAATCAACAGAATACGTTCAAAATTTGCACATGCCGACTACCACCATTTGATAAGAAGCCCATGAAATTTCATAGTAAATGCTACGGTCTGTATTGAAATATAGAACTTTTGATAAGGACACCCTTAATTCTAAAATTCATAAAGTCTAAAATTTAATTTGAATGGGAAATTCACGCATAACTTTCAAACCGTTTGTATTGGCTGAAAGAGTTCCTGTAAAAAAAAAGTTACAATTCCTTAAACAAACCGACAGCTTAACACTTTTGTAGGCGCATAATTTATTCCCGCAGAGGAAATGTTACATTACTAGTGTCGTTGGTGTCATTGTTGGGGTCGACGGCGACGTCGCTTACGTAGACAAAAACGTAACGGTCTGTATCTTATGAACTGTATGAGATGCTGTCTTGATATTTCACACATAGACAGGTCCCACCATGACCTTTCACCTGACACTATAAAATATGACCTTCTGACCTTGACCTTGAAAGTTTGACCTTTTCTTTTAAAAAGGTGCGTCTATGCGAGCTACGTTGTCCGCGAACAACCCTTGTTACGTTAGATAAGGAATTAATTTTTTCAGACTTCAATACAACAATGAATCAGCTTTCAAAATCAATTCAAATAAAAATGATTGAAAAAGATCACAAGTTACACGAGCCGAAAAACTGTTTTGGACCCCTTTTCTTATGACACGGTCATGTAAAAGAGAAAACTTAGAAATAGTTTTATGGATGAGTGCAGAAACTTGTGGAATTAACATATGCCAAATTATAAATCTAAATCTTTGAACTTAAAGAAATTATGCAATTTCAAAAAGTGATGCGTTAGCTCTTTTGCCGAGTATATATAGGTTAAAAATATGAAGACTAAAGGAGAAAGTGCTGATAATCAGCATTTACTTCTTTTGCCCCAATTTTCCCAAGCCTTTTCTTTAAAAGGCGTCAAATCAGGCCCCGGTTTCTCGAAAAAAAAACTTTAGTACATTCTCAGACTCAAATTTAAGCTTCGTATAAAAATCACGCGAAATCCAGATGAACTTCAATCGATTTCCCTTCAACGTTTGAGAGTATTCCATTGAAGTTGAGCATGTACTCATGAGTATGTGCTTAAGTTTTTTCGAGAAACCGGGACCTGGTTTTGTTTAGGATGGGTTATCGAAAGGAAAAAATAGCCATCATTTCAGAATGTGATTTAGAAAGAATCTGCATACATTTTCAAATACACATACGACTTACGTCACGCAGGTATTTTTGGTAATTCAATATTCCGCATAAAGAGTATTTCGAAATGTCTGAGGTGTATAAATAGAAGTTTGTTTACAAAATATGGTGTAAAGTGAATCGAGCAAGATATGAAAAACCTGTCAATATTGTTATTAATTTTCGTGTTATCAAGTGAATTTCTGATTAAAGGTAAGTGTGTGTTAATTTTTTCTTTCTTTGAAATTCATTTTACATTTCTTTTTTAAAAAAACCCTCGTAACTGCCGCTTAAAACAAGCTGCAGTTACGAGTTTTTGTTTAAAAACGACGATTTTTGGACGAGAACAAAGTCGTACAACTAAATGGGGTTGCACACGACTTAATCAAGAAAACCAGATGCAGGATATTTAAACATCATGTTGCATAGAAAGCGCTGAGGGAAAATGAGAAAATGCTGCTCATCATCATTTTCTTCTTTTCCATCGCATTTTGTATTGGATGCCTCAAAACAAGGTACTGCTTGCGAAAAGTTTAAACACATGCAATTTATATCTGAACTTAGCTGTAAATAGGGGAGACCGGGGCTATTTCGGCCCCATAATTTCGATTGCTCATATTTTGAATTATATGAAAGTTATTTGGGCGTGATTTATATATTTAAGCTCGACAGACGAAAGCCTTTCAAACTGCGTCTGTCCTTTTTATATTTTTCTTTTCAATAAAGAGAATTTCAAAATTTAGAGTTTTGATCGTGGTGGCCGAACTTGCCCATACATGGGGCAAGTTCGGCCCACCCTTGGGGCAAGGTATGCACAGACCTATAAATCCTTATATTTGATTTTTAGACTGTTTAAATTTATAGGAATCTGTATACGACTTCCAAATGAAGGTATAAATTGAAGAAGCATTGTTATAACAGTCAAATCATCGTGAGCAAGGGGAGATTCGGGATAACAAGTAGAGGCTGGGACAAGTTCGGCCTGTGATTTTGAATTTGTCCATTTTTTACATTTCTGTTAGAGCTAGGTCTGAACAATTGATATATTCGGAGTCGTCAAGAAATGGCAATTCTAACAGCGATTATTCTTTTTATTCACGGGCAAGTTTGTTGGTGTCCGAACTTGCCCCAACCCCAAAGGCCGAACTAGCCCCGGACAGACCTGGTGTCAACATCACGCCATATCTTCTTTTAGATAACATAAACACTTCATCTTTAGTTTTAATATGAAAGAGGACTTAATTGTCTTCATAAATATACAAAAATGAAATCTGAATCCTGGCGCATATTACTGTAAATTAAAACTTACATAAATGTGGAAAACATACTGAAAGTGTCTAAAAATCAGAATTGTGTTCTAAATTCTATGTTTTTGTATTAAATTCTACAAAAAACCTTCTGCGAAAAGCTTTCGTCAAGAGTGACATCAAAATCCGGGTCAGAGCTCTCTATCTCCGTCGACAGGCTCAAAAGAGCCACTAGCCGAACTTGCCCCGGGGCCGAAATAGCCCAGGTCTCCCCTACAGGAATCTGTATGAGCCAAGATCTGAAAAATGGTCCATTATGGCACTTGCGAACAACATAGATCCTGATCAGCCTGTGCGCAAGGACAGTCTGATCACGATCTATATCGTCCTCTAATATCGTCTCCATTACCTGTATATAGCAAATATACATTAGAAGAATGTATCCTTAACCCTTTCCAAAACAAGGCCTGGTTTTGGCGTCCCTAGTAGAATAAGCTTGGGAGAACATTGAGACCAAAGAAGTAAATGCTGATAACCAGCATTTTCTCCTTTTGCCTAAATATTTTCCATACTTTATTATACACAAATCCCTTCTTTTGGAGTATCCATTTTGTCATCTGCATCAGATTCAAGTTAGATCACCCTTAAATTTTACAGTTTGGGAAAGGGTTAAGACTGCACCTGATCACAGAGTGAAACACCTTTCTAGCTATAAGGACCCTATTCCATATCCCGATTGTTTTAACGCTTTCCCACAAAGCTGAATTCAAAATTGAGGAAATAGGAGAAAAAACTGATTATCAGTGTCTTCATTTTTTGTGTCAATGTTTTCCCATGCCGTTTTTATATGGGATATCAAAAGCACGGTTTTTTTTTTTTTGGGGGGGGGGGGGGGGGGGTAAGCTATAGTTACGAGGTTTTTTTTTTTTTTTTTTTTTTTTTTTTTTTAAGAAAAGCAATCATGATAATTATGTAAATTGTAAATATGAGCCGAAGTAGCGTAACGGGACTACCGTAAATTTTTGATGACGAGTGTCATCTCTATATCACGGTGGATTATCACGTGATACAATGTTTTCAGAAAATGTTCAATAATTTAGAAATACTGGACCGATTTGAATTCGGTTTGAAACAGAGAATGTGGGCAGACGCTACGCATTAGATAGAGGTGGTTGATTTTTGAAAAATCAACTGATAGAAAAGTTTTTGAAGATCAACCAACTTTTTGGTTGATCTTCAATAACTTTTTTATCAGTAGAATTTTAAAAATCTACCACACGGCCGCTTATCTACTAAATCACAACATTTTGTTGTGTATGAAAAAAAGTTTAGAGGATATCCGGTTGGCAGTTAGAGGAGCCGACAAATCGGCGGGTGAAAGGTGAGTCTCGTCTTTTAATCGAAATGTTCTTGTTTCTAGCTCGAAAATCAAAAATCGGAGAATGTCATACAACCCTTTATTCATTTTCACATATTTGTGAGCCCAATCCAAACCCCGATTCCCAGAGATTGAAAGGGAATTCATTTTCTCCCGTTGCAAGGGTAACCCCAATAATGACATTTCGTCAATCCTGATGAGCGTTTGTCCACTTTCTGAGGATGAATGGCCCAAAACATGTGTGTATTATAAAATAGTTGTATGTAAATTACATCGTGCAAACAATATTTTAATAACTTACTGTCGATCTTTGAAGAAAATCAGTTCTTCCGGTCAGTTTGTGCGTTAGAGGATAGGTTGTGATCAAGAGGATAGGTTGTGATTTAGAAGACAGAATGCATTCATCGCATTCAATACCATTTGTCATTGTTTATATGCGAATTAAGCCAAACCGAAATACTCTCATTACTAGACTAGTCTTGTCCAAAGATTAAACCCTTATTTCGCTTAAGAATCACTGTGTCATTTTTATTTGACAGAGTACTAGTTCATTGTGATATGATATAGAAAAACCCTTTTTACACACCAGTTATATGTTTCATATTACATTATCTCATCTAAATGAATGTAAGATTCTTATGCATAATAGATTTATAACAATGTTTGATACATTCACTATCCTTTGTGTTTCTTTCTGTCTGTCTGTACTCTGTGCGTCTTCATGTGAACTTTTAAACTATTCGAAGTAAATACTGTGCAATAGTCCAACCATTTTTGTATGCTCTAAAGTAGAATCTAGCCTCTTAAAAATATAATGCGTAAGAAGTGGAAAAACCGGAGACAATAAAGACGTGTCAAAAATACAGGTCTGTAAATCTTGTTTATCCATAGATCTTCTTGTTTATTGATTCAATATGTTTGATATTAAGTCATCAATCATATAGGCCTACAAGTTGCTGATTAACAATAATCTCTTCTTTGTGTCAATACTTTACAATCCCTTTCTAATAAGTACGTTATACCATGCCTTGTATGAGAAAGGGTTAAAGAATCCCATTTACACATCATGTAAAAGCAACGGAACAAGAGAAAGTCGATTTTCTTCATAAAGATTTCTTCAAAAATCCTATCCCATACAAGATATTTATTTTATAACTCCCTTGTAAAATAGTTTCGGAAAACATCGCGAGAAAGAAGAAATTGTTGATTATTAGTCCTTCCCTCAATATTTACGCCCTCAAACATATACTTCTCACATCTGTAACTCTTTATAAATAAAGCAGTCCAAAATCGTGTCAATTTGAAAACACTTTTGAAAACACCCATTACCAAATTGGCTAAATATTTGACTTTTCCGAAGCAAAAGATGTAGCAGACAAGAATATCAGGTGTATGAAATTTTAAAAAGAGAACGCACAAACGCCCTCTTAACTTAAATGTCCATTTAAAATTATCACATGCAGATGGGCAGACAATGTTAAATTGTTTAAATGTTTAAATGTTAAACTGATGTATCAATTTACTGGGCGTAAAAATACGTCATACCATTTCACTCACCCTTTGATAATAGATAATCACATAGAGTATTTCCGTTTGGCTTAATTCGCATATAAACAATGACAAATGGTATTAAATGCGATGAATGCATTCTGTCTTCTAAATCACAACCTATCCTCTTACTCACAACCTATCCTCTAACGCACAAACTGACCGGAAGAACTGATTTTCTTCAAAGATCGACAGTAAGTTATTAAAATATTGTTTACACGATGTAATTTACATACAACTATTTTATAATACACACATGTTTTGGGCCATTCATCCTCAGAAAGTGGACAAACGCTCATCAGGATTGACGAAATGTCAATATTGGGGCTACCCTTGCAACGGGAGAAAATGAATTCCCTTTCAATCTCTGGGAATCGGGGTTTGGATGGGGCTCACAAATATGTGAAAATGAATAAAGGGTTGTATGACATTCTCCGATTTTTGATTTTCGAGCTAGAAACAAGAACATTTCGATTAAAAGACGAGACTCACCTTTCACCCGCCGATTTGTCGGCTCCTCTAACTGCCAACCGGATATCCTCTAAACCTTTTTTCATACACAACAAAATGTTGTGATTTAGTAGATAAGCGGCCGTGTACCACGTCCATGTTATTCTTGAAATTGTTCATCCTCTCTGCTTCAAACGAATTCAAATTGGTCAAGTATTGACAAAAATATTGACGATTTACTGTAATTCTGAGTCACGTGATTAACCACCGTGTATATGGTTATTTCAGATATCTATGTAGAAGCCCGAGGTGGGCGTGGCGGCCGATCCAGGTCTAGATACAGGTATGTGAAGTGTAATATAAAATCTTTCATTCGGCAATTTTCCTTTACCGTAATGTTTCTTTTAAAGGTAAATTTGTTATGGTCGTGGAAACGTGAGAGGCCTTCTTTTTTGTAAGGGACAGGATTAAAGGGTTAACAGTTTTGAAGCTTTCTCTTGTCCCGCTTTCAACATTATATAAAAAGGGATTCAACTTTTAATTGATATTAAAATTGTAGTGTTGAGTTATTTCCCTTTTAGTCTTATTTTCTGCGTATACTCTCTGAACCTTCGTCAAATCAATTTGACGTTTAGTAGGCCTACTGGGGGTGCATATGAGAAAAGAGGATTAAATCCATTTGACAATATAATAGAACCAGAATAGACTGCACAGAAAGCGCAGAATGTTTGGTCACGATTGGAATTTCAACACATCTAGATGTACGTCGTTAGCGTACAGTTTTAGTACAAGAGCAAGAACATGATTTTATTCTCAAACCAGATATACACGGTATTTGAGAATACAAGGCATATATACATTGAATATTAATATGATCAAGTAGTATGGTAGAACAGGAAATTTATATGTGACAAAGAAGCTATTAATATGCATATTCAAAGTTATTCCTATAAATAATCACATTGAACCCGCAGAAGATTGGGTGGCGGAAGAATGGAAGTATAGAATCTCGCAGTAACCATTGTAATGTCTGCTAGTGTATTCCTAGTTACATGTAAGCATCTATGATGTAAGAGGATTGATTGAATACAAGAAACAATTCTCACTTGAAAACACCTTTAACGTGTCCATTTATGTTTTCAGAGGAGGTGGCGGAAGTTCAGGCGGTGGATTTGAAGTATGGAAGCTGGTAGTTGCCATCGTCATGTCTGTCGGTGTTATCGGGTTAATCATATTCCTGATTTATCATCTATGCTGCAAGAAGGTGGAGAGAATATCAGTCCCGCTAGATGACATTGCTTATAAGAATTGACCATAGACTTTTGTAATGAAAGGCCTGCGAGATGAAGATGTTTCAAATCACTGCATGCATACGCATACGCAAAATTTCGACTGAAAACAGATTCATCAGTCTAAACGGTACCAACGAAAAAATACGCCACCGACACGTATTGTTTATATAATATAAACAATACGTGTCGGTGGCGTATTTTTTCGTTGGTATCGTACAATAATGCACAATAATTGTGCATACATGTGACAGTTTTAATAAGACTTTGTATTGCGTCGGCTACATTCAAAATGTCATAAGTATAGTCCAGTCACGATAATTTAGCACAAATTTTACCTATTTAACCATTTCTGAATTCGTAAAATGTTAAGGCGATCTTATTCAAAAGCTGCTGTAGACGACAAAATTGATATCAAAAAGGAAGGCGTTTGTGTACAATACAGCACAGAAAATATTGAGACAAAAGGAGAAACTGCTGGTTATCAGCAGTTTCTTCTTTTGTCTAAATGTTTTCCCAAGTCATTTATATTAGGGACGTCAAGAGCAGGTTTTGTTTGGGGAAGGGTTGAATAAGAGACTGGCGTTCTAAATTTTCAATACAATTTTGCATGTGTTGGCTTTAATCTAAGACTTGCAAATGTTATACGCATGCAAGATTCAAATAATCACGTTCAAAGTTACAGTAGTTTGGCGTTCAATATAGTGCTGTTCACATTTAGGCAAATTTCGTATGTTTACATGTGCCGTAATTTCGTGACCGGACCCTATAGTGTTTCCTTTTTATTCAAGGGCGTAGCACCCATTACGCATAATACGCACGTGCGTAATGTTAGAAAAATCGCGAATACGCGGAAACGGCAAAACCGACCCTAAAAACGATATAAACCAACCTACGATGGCAAAACTGACCCTGAAAACGATGCAAAGCAACATACCACTGTTGCTTTGTATCGTTTTCAGGGTAAGTTTTGCCGTTGTGTGTCTCAAAATGCACATAGACTGTACGAAAACAACTCTTGCAAATCAAACTTTTCTCGGGGGGAAACCCCCGACCCCCTTAAGAGCGGGGAAACCCCCTCTCGTGCTCTCCTTTTCTCGGGCCTACGACGCTCGTACGTAATACAAATAATCTTAATAATTTTCTGGCTACGCCCGTGTTTTTTACATACGTTTAAAGACAACATGAACTAGGTACAATCCTGTCTTCTTTATATAATCAGCATACTTATGAAAGACATGAATAAACATTAATTATTATGTCGATAACCACTTTTATCTTTCCAATACTTCAATACATATATATGTTGTGACCCGTTTTAGAACTTGAGCAGTTTTAAAACTGCGTATACGGAACTTTAATCAGTTTCAAAACTGGATGAGCAGTTTCGAAACTGCTCATCCAGTTTTAAAACTGCTTATGCATGAGTTCTGTATGTGTCATGCAGAACCATTCAGACTGTTTATTTTCACTGAATTATTGATATTCAAATCAAACAACGACCTAAAAGGACTTTTTACGGGTAAATTTTGATTTTTGATCGATTCACTTCTGACAAAGACATAATAATAACAACAGAGATTGGAAATCCGCGAAATAACGTGGAGTCTCGTAAGCCGAGATTTTATTGCGCACCTGATTATCTATCTACCTGGCGTTACGTTGCTAGGCAATGATCCCCAAGTCAGGATTGTTTGTGGTGATGCTCGGAAAAAGTTAAACATCGTAGAAAATGAAAGAATTACTTCCGACCATGAGCATTTTCTTTATTTCTCACGATGATTTCTGTCCCAAAAGACAATATTTTTGTTCACTTAAAATTGTCAGTACAAAAAATTGTTACAAACTTTTGATAGATCTAGATCTACGTTAGCCAACATTGACAAATTTCAATATTAGCGGGATCGGGGAACAAAAATTCAGACGTAATTTTGTAGGCCCCAGTAATGGATCCAAAGTGGGTTCGGGGGTGGGGGGGGGGGGTGGGGGGGGACGAACATTTTATTTCAATTTCATATAGAAATTCAGTAAAATTTGTGTGATATTAGGAAAACGAACCTCCCCTCCTATTTGTAGGCCTACGTTCGAACCCCCGTCCACAGAAACCCTGGATCCGCAGCTGGGCCCAGATCTACCTAGGCCTATTTGTTAGCGTATACTGACCGACATTATAGGGTGAATAAATCAGTCCATCGAGTTGTCTGCATAAACTGACTGACATTATAGGGTGGGTGAATTTGATCTTCCGACTTTTTCGGGTGTACTGACCGACATTATAGGATGAATGATTTAGCTCCACTGAGTGGTACGTGTATACTGACCGACATTATAGGATGAATGATTTAGCTCTACCGAGTGGTTCATGTATACTGACCGACATTATAGGATGAATGATTTAGCTCCACCGAGTGGTTCATGTATACTGACCGACATTATAGGATGATTGATTTAGCTCCACCGAGTGGTTCATGTATACTGACCGACATTATAGGATGAATGATTTAGCTCCACCGAGTGGTTCATGTATACTGACCGACATTATAGGATGAATGATTTAGCTCCACCGAGTGGTTCATGTATACTGACCGACATTATAGGATGAATGATTTAGCTCCACCGGGTAGTTCGCGTAAACTGACCAACATTATAGGATGAATGATTAAGCTCTACTGAGTGGTTCGCATGTACTGACCGACATTATAGGATGAATGATTTAGCTCTACCGAGTGGTTCGCATATACTGACCGACATTATAGGATGAATGATTTAGCTCCACCGGGTAGTTCGCATACACTGACCGACATTATAGGATGAATGATTTAGCTCCACCGGGTAGTTCGCATACGCTGACCGACATTATAGGATGAATGATTTAGCTCTACCGAGTGGTTCGCATGTACTGACCGACATTATAGGATGAATGATTTAGCTCCACCGGGTAGATCGCGTACACTGACCGTCATTATAGGATGAATGATTTAGCTCCACTGAGTGGTTCATGTATACTGACCGACATTATAGGATGAATGATTTAGCTCCACCGAGTGGTTCATGTATACTGACTGACATTATAGGATGAATGATTTAGCTCCACCGGGTAGTTTGCGTACACTGACCGACATTATAGGATGAATGATTTAGCTCTTCCGGGTAGTTCGCATACACTGACCGACTTTATAGGATCAATGATTTAGCTCCACCGAGTGGTTCATGTATACTGACCGACATTATAGGATGAATGATTTAGCTCCACCGAGTAGTTCCCGTATACAGACCGACATTATAGGATGAATGATTTAGCTCCACCGAGTGGTTCATGTATACTGACCCATATTATAGGATGAATGATTTAGCTCCACCGAGTAGTTCCCGTATACAGACCGACATTATAGGATGAATGATTTAGCTCCACCGAGTGGTTCATGTATACTGACCGACATTATAGGATGAATGATTTAGCTCCACCGAGTAGTTCCCATATTCAGACCGACATTATAGGATGAATGATTTAGCTCCACCGGGTAACTCGCGTACACTGACCGACATTATAGTATGAATGATTTAGCTCCACCGGGTAGTTCGCGTACACTGACCGACATTATAGGATGAATGATTTAGCTCCACCCGGTAGATTGCGTACACTGACCGACATTATAGGATGAATGATTTAGCTCCACCGGGTAGTTCCCGTATACAGACCGACATTTTAGGATGAATGATATAGCTCAACCGATTGGTTCCGGTATACTGACCGACATTATAGGATGAATGATTTAGCTCCACTGGGTAGTTCGCGTATACTGACCGACATTATAGGATGAATGATATAGCTCAACCGAATGGTTCCGGTATACTGACCGACATTATAGGATGAATGATTAAGCTCCACCGAATGGTTCGCATGTACTGACCGACATTATAGGATGAATGATTTAGCTCCACCGAGTGGTTCATGTATACTGACCAACATTATAGGATGAATGATTTAGCTCCACCGGGTAGTTCGCGTACACTGACCAACATTATAGGATGAATGATTAAGCTCTACCGAGTGGTTCGCATGTACTGACCGACATTATAGGATGAATGATTTAGCTCTACCGAGTGGTTCGCATATACTGACCGACATTATAGGATGAATGATTTAGCTCCACCGGGTAGTTCGCATACACTGACCGACATTATAGGATGAATGATTTAGCTCCACCGGGTAGTTCGCATACACTGACCGACATTATAGGATGAATGATTTAGTTCTACCGAGTGGTTCGCATGTACTGACTGACATTTTAGGATGAATGATTTAGCTCCACCGGGTAGATCGCGTACACTGACCGACATTATAGGATGAATGATTTAGCTCCACTGAGTGGTTCATGTATACTGACCGACATTATAGGATGAATGATTTAGCTCCACCAAGTGGTTCATGTATACTGACTGACATTATAGGATGAATGATTTAGCTCCACCGGGTAGTTTGCGTACACTGACCGACATTATAGGATGAATGATTTAGCTCCACCGGGTAGTTCGCATACACTGACCGACTTTATAGGATGAATGATTTAGCTCCACCGAGTGGTTCATGTATACTGACCGACATTATAGGATGAATGATTTAGCTCGACCGAGTAGTTCCCGTATACAGACCGACATTATAGGATGAATGATTTAGCTCCACCGAGTGGTTCATGTATACTGACCCACATTATAGGATGAATGATTTAGCTCCACCGAGTAGTTCCCATATACAGACCGACATTATAGGATGAACGATTTAGCTCCACCGAGTGGTTCATGTATACTGACCAACATTATAGGATGAATGATTTAGCTCCACCGAGTAGTTCCCATATTCAGACCGACATTATAGGATGAATGATTTAGCTCCACCGGGTAACTCGCGTACACTGACCGACATTATAGTATGAATGATTGAGCTCCACCGGGTAGTTCGCGTACACTGACCGACATTATAGGATGAATGATTTAGCTCCGCCCGGTAGATTGCGTACACTGACCGACATTATAGGATGAATGATTTAGCTCAACCGGGTAGTTCCCGTATACAGACCGACATTATAGGATGAATGATATAGCTCAACCGATTGGTTCCGGTATACTGACCGACATTATAGGATGAATGATTTAGCTGCACTGGGTAGTTCGCGTATACTGACAGACATTATAGGATGAATGATATAGCTCAACCGATTGGTTCCGGTATACTGACCGACATTATAGGATGAATGATTAAGCTCCACCGAATGGTTCGCATATACTGACCGACATTATAGGATGAATGATTTAGCTCCACCGAGTGGTTCATGTATACTGACCGTCATTATAGGATGAATGATTTAGCTCCACCGGGTAGTTCGCGTACACTGACCGACATTATAGGATGAATGATTTAGCTCCACCAGGTAGTTCGCGTACACTGTCCGACATTATAGGATGAATGATTTAGCTCCACCGAGTGGTTCATGTATACTGACCGACATTATAGGATGAATGATTTAGCTCCACCGGGTAGTTCGTGTACACTGACCGACATTATAGGATGAATGATTAAGCTCCACCGGGTAGTTCGCATACACTGACCAACATTATAGGATGAATGATTTAGCTCCACCGGGTAGTTCGTGTACACTGACCGACATTATAGGATGAATCATTTAGCTCCACCGGGTAGTTCCCGTATACAGACTGACATTATAGGATGAATGATATAGCTCAACCGATTGGTTCGCGTATACTGACCGACATTATAGGATGAATGATTTAGCTCCACCGAGTGGTTCGCGTTTACTCACCGACATTATAGGATGAATGATTTAGCTCTGACGAGCGGTTCGCGTAAACTGACCGACATTATAGGATGAATGATTTAGCTCCACGGAGTGGTTCACGTATACTGACCAATATTATAGGATGAATGATTTTTTTTCAATTGGTAATAACATGTAATTTCAACACACAAAATATGAATAAATTCTATTATTGGGAAAAGATTTAGGAATCTGGGACATTCCCCCTTTAAGGGTGAAAGGTTCCGTAATAAAACTTGCTTACTTTCAAGGATTTTTTTTTCAAAATGTCAATTTTGTCAACTAAACTTTCCTATTAGACCTGATTACATAAATTTCATCTTATTTTAAATAAAAATCCTATAGATGGGTGGTTAGGATGCTCATAACAATACATACAATAGTAGTTCACAAACAGAATAGGCATACAGACATTTACAATCTGTAAATAATGTTACGAAATGGAATAGTACGAATTACTGCATCATTTTCCAAAATAATTAATCAGAACCGAGAAACCATATCACCATTATGACAATATTGTCTATAAATTGGACGTTATGCATTGTTTTGTAAATGTTGACGAACTGGTAAAATTAAGGTACGAAC
Organism: Fragum sueziense; assembly: GCA_963680895.1. Lineage (NCBI taxonomy): Eukaryota > Metazoa > Mollusca > Bivalvia > Cardiida > Cardiidae > Fragum > Fragum sueziense. The sequence continues at coordinate 15,876,270 of OY804593.1, forward strand.
TTTCTAGGGTACGAATCATTTTCGGTAAACCGGAAGCTGTTTTTCGGTTCTGTGCAGAACTTCGGCTGTTCGGTACCGAACATGTTTTCAAATAAAAACAGCCTAATATGATTTGTTTTGTGATCTGTTAAGTTTCCTTCTCAAAGGGAATATGTTTAAGATGAGTTCTGCATCGAGAGAACGCCGTTATACGTCAAAATAACAATATAATCGCTATATTACGCAGTTTCGAAACTGCTCAAAATGAGTTCCGTAACATATACGCAGTCTTAAGACTGCATAGTTTCAAGATTGCTTACGACATATACATGTATGATAACCCAGTATTATTTATAAGGCAGTTTGTATCGGCTTATGTAATATAACGTTTGTAAACTTTATATATTTAACTCTTCCATTTCTTACATGGTGGGTTATTATGTATATATTTTGTTTAATTACTTTACATGTTTATATGTCATAATTTGAATGTTCAGAGAACAAAATTGCTTCGTCGGTTTTTTTTTTTTTTTTTTTTTTTTTTTTTTTTTCTTTCTTTCGAGAAATCACTCAAATAAATCAAGGAAATTTAAGAAAGTGCTATTTACTAGAACCCTGAAAATGCTTTATGTCCTATGCATTACACAAATCCTATCTTTAGTTTACCCTTTTAACCCATTACGAGACGACAATATTTTGGGCTCTTCCAAATTTAAAGATGTTGAAGACGACAATTTCAAGTTGATGAAACTGAATCTTTCCATTTTTGGTTAGAAAACATTGTGGAATATGAAGAAATTGCTTGTCACAAGCAATTTCTTCATTTTCCTCAATGTTTTCCCAAGCTTTTTCCTTTGAGGGAGTCAAAAGGCGGCACTGTGCAGTAATGGGTTAATGTCTGCAGTAACTTTCAAATTGGACCACTTAGTCTAAATGTTGTCATGCGGGAAATGTTACAATGTACTCAGAATATTATTAATTGGACGACGAAAACATGCTGAACAAAGCAATTATCCAACGAATCGTCCTAAAGTTGTGCACACTGAAGATTGTACGGTGTTGCAACTTAAGACTCCCGAGACACGCTCTTTCGAGCGAGTTTTCTTGAGATATCTTGAGATTTCTAAAGATGTTTTAGGATAAAGCGTTCTTTATAGCAAAATATTTAAGACGCTCAATAGGAGGCGCCATTACACTATATTTCGTGCGAACCCCCTCGATTAACTCTGTAGAAACAATATAAGAAAGAATTGCCCGAATTGTTCCGAATACTTAATTTTACCATGGTAAGGCTCCATACTTCATACAAATGACGTCATGTTGACGTCATTTGTATGAAATATGGAACATTTGGAACATCTCGGTCAGAATCTAGTTCTTAAAAACGCTTTTTAAACAAGAGCCGTCAGAGACGGACAATGCTCCCCGAATAAGGCATTGTCACAGCAAATGTATTCCATGCAGAGCTAACATAAAGCTAGCAAATGTTAAGCCCATTTTTTGCATGACATAATTTTTATAACCAAATTTCACATAGTTTAATGTCAAGGGCATCTGGTTTACTACTCAAATATGAAATATCATCAAATTCTGACCATTAGACTAGGAGGAATTAGAAAAAAACTATATTTTACCTTAAGTCCCCTTTTCCCATGAAGAGGCCTCAAATCCAAAAACCGGGAAAAGTTCATCGGCATTATGTCATAGGGAGTTCACATGGTAAATTTCAATTGATTTGGCCCAAGGGTTATGGAGAAACCACTTCGGACGGACGGTCGGACAGACGGAATGACGGACGGACAGGACGGACGGACGGACAGACAAAGCGGCGACTATATGCTCTCCCTTCGGGGAGCATAAAAATATCGCATCCCGATCATTTTTCTACTCGGTCGCACACGAATATTTTTGACAATCGAAAAGAGATAGAGAATAGAGCCCAAGCGATGCAGATCCAGCTCGATCGCCCCGATCATTCTCGATCACACATGTCGATCGAGCTCGATATATATTGATCCAGATGAGCATGTTGGTCAGGAGCAATGGTGATGTCAAAAGCCACCATGGTCCCTTTCTTGCGTAAAACAGGTCAATTACTTTATAGCAGCAATTAACGAGAGTTTCGTCTATCCAAATAACGATGTTTACTTTTAATTATAATCATACTGTTTTTGTATTGTATCGTCCCAAAATTACCCTTTTACATCAAAACTCTACAATTCTATCAACCAGGTCATTTTTTAACAAGCGTTCAATGCCATACATAGAGAATTCACATTACGTTATTAATCTTACTAACCATTCTTCAATTATTTTCAGGTATGAAGAAATATGTGACTTTCTTTAATCATCTGAATTATGACATTTTTGTAATTATCATAATTATCATTTTCTCCTCTTTTTTTTCTCTAATGAGCATTTTTTTTGAAAAATCGATTATACTCCTGCAGCATTCATTAAAAACAAATGAGCCGGGATCTGGAAAAAAGGTTCATTTATAGCATATGAGGTAGCCATGTTTCAAGATCAACAAGTGCCTAAATTGAGCCTTGCAAGGATCCATGCTGCTCTCTTATGGTTGCTACATGTCATATAGAAGCTATTGGAGAACATCATGGTGCCTGGTCAGACTGCGTATATAAGCAGGCTGATCTGGAACCATGTTGGGCTCAAAAGCCCTTAAGGACCTTTTTCCAGATCCTGGTTCAAATGCCAATACTGTAACACTCTAGTGATTTGAGCCTTGAATTTCGATGTTCTATAGTTAAAGTTATCGTTAAAATGAATTTCAGTCTATTTGTATGAAAAACCTTTCATCTAAAACTAGTACATCGAATTTCTAGAGTTCTTACTGCTTCGACACGAAATATCTTTCCAAAATTTCCGGAGAATTCTTTTTGGATTGAATTCGCAAATAAATATACGTCTTTCGATGGGATTTGGAAGCTAAAAATGTGTGTACGAGGACAATTAAGTGTAATTTTAAATACAATTTCCGAATTATATTCGCTAAGAACTTAAGAAGCAAAATGATGTGAAGTTGAAAGACTCTTAGAAACTAAAAATAGACTTGACACATTTCTGTCAATTGAGCGTCTGTTCTACAGACTTGACTATCTGAAAGAATGATGTGGGTGACTCTAGTAGTTCTAGTAGTAGCGACATTCTGTCAGTTATCACAATCCATGAACATCAGGTTTGGGCGCTCCGACCTCTCTCAGTCAGTTGCATCATATGTCGGAGTCAGTTTTACGGAGTGCATGACAAAGTGTCAGACACGCAAAAGGTGCCGGTGCGTTTCCTATCACAGGTACACACATACGTGCGTGTTACAAAGGCACCAATGTTCACAGAGTTACTATTTACAAGTGGAACATGGGTATGTGCTGGCTTTTCAGTTTGAAAAGGTAAGATGTTCAACCGGTAGATCTGTATTCGATAGTTCGCAACTTCAGCCGGAAAACCTGTAATTGCGATACAGTCACTTTTCACAAAACCCTCACAAAACAAACTGCAGATTTTAATTGGACGTCTTTCGGACGTCCAGATCTTAAAAGCACTCTGGGGGCTTTCGAGATGGGGTTTATTACCATAAACCCTTATAAGAGTCAATTGCAAGCTGGTCAATATTCAAAGGATGGGTTGCAATAAGGGGTCAAAAAATAGATTTTCTTTAAATTTCGTGGATTGATAGAGTTATATAATATCTTTAATTCGTATGTGTAAAAAATCTGGTTTCGGCTTATTTTTCGAGATATGGGTAAATAAAGTGGGTGGGGTAAGATGGACTGAAACACAGTAGGGTTATTCTAAGTCGTTTATCTTTCTTACTTATAGCCCAAGATGCGTGAAAATTTGTATGCGTGTCTTTTGATATATGTGTTAAACATTTATGGGCTTATATTTGATATTCCATGTATATCTTTTCCGTAATACCCATTCTTCTTTCTTTCGAAGAATTTCGCTATTTTTTAACGACCAACTTTACCAAACTATCTCCACACGTTTTATTTGAAACCCGATTTCTATGAAACTTTACAGATGTGTTGTCCAGATGTTAATATAACTTTGTGTGAAATTTGAAAGAAAAGCGTAGGTCCGTTTTTTAGATATTTGACCTTGACCTTCAAAATGACATCAAAACTTGGAAAATGCCAAAATGTGATATTTAAAGCGCCAATTTTATTCATAAGGATTGGAAGCATGGTTTCTTTTTATTGTTCCTAATGAGTTTCGTAGCAATATTTAAGTTTTTGTGTCGTACAACCCATTCGGAAGAATGGGAAAGAAAGGAAATTCTTTTTACCTGTCAGTTTTCTTATCAAACTAAATATTGCACATGAAACATGTCTACGCGGAAACCGCTGTGATTAATATTACTACCACAGGTGAGTGAAATTAAATATTAGCATTATATTAAGATTGCTAGAACTTCCAAAGCTTTATATGCAACTTGAATGTCTAAGAGTTTATATTCACTCGTCTCATGATGGACAAGAATTATCAATTTGCTACGAGAAAACTGATCATTTTCAGATTGTATTTCTTATATGGTTATAACTTATAATGAAGACGCATTGTGAATGATTTTACTAAATGACCAAATGTGCTTACAATTAGTTAACTTAAGCTTAAAATTTATATAACCTTATATGATATCAACAAAAAGAAAATCATGTTAAATGTATAGACAAGCCTTAAACAAATATCTGTCTAACAATAATTTTATTAGATGAAATAACCGGGTAACTCTGAGAGGTGACCAAGTTTATTATATTGAGTATATCACTTTTAACGGTAAGATCATACAATAAAAACCTCAATCATATGTGAAATGCATTCTTTTATGAATGGGCTGTCACATGCCAATCAACCCTAACCATTTTCCCAACAATGCGTAGTTTTAACGGACTTTCCCGAATTTGATGTTATTTTGAAGGTCAAGGCCAAATATCTCAGTAACGAGCCAACGCTTTTCTTTCAAATTTCACACAAAGTTATATTTATATCTGGATAATACATCTGTAAAGTTTCATAGAAATCGGGTTTCAAATAAAACGTGTGGAGATAGTTTGGTAAAGTTGAACGTTAAAAAATAGCAAAATTCTTCGAAAGAAAGAAGAATGGGTATTACGGAAAAGATATACATGGAATATCAAATGTAAGCCCATTAATGTTTAACGCATATATCACAAGATACGCATACAAATTTTCACGCATCTGGGGCTAAAAATAAGAAAGATAAGCGACTTAGAATGACCCCTACTGTGTTTCAGTCCATCTTACCCCACCCACTTTATTTACCCATATCTCGGAAAATAAGCCGAAACCAGATTTTTTACACATACAAATTAAAGATATTATATAACCCTATCAATGCACAAAATTTAAAGAAAATCTATTTTTTGACTCCTTATTGCAACCCATCCTTTATTTGATGGTCAAACAGGGAAACTGTGGTTTCTTTTCTCTCTTTCTTTGTGTTTTCTAACATACAATATATGATTCAATTGATACCACATTTTACCATTTTATTGCTCTTGTTTCATTAGTCTGGTTCCCTGTCGTACTATGTATTTTAGTACGTCAAGCATTCACTAAAAATGGCCGCCTCCAGTGGGGTAATTTAATTACAAAGATAAAGAGCAAAGTCCATGAATTTTAAGAGCAAAGATATGACATTTATGAATTAGATAGTTTTCGGTATATTTTTAATACTAGCAGTAACGGTTTTTAATGATCGTCACGCTTACCCGAAATAAAGCGGTTTTAAAATATGTACATAAAAGCTATATCATGGCAATTTGTTACTCCGTTGCCAGTAGACTCAATAGCTCAGTGGTAGAGCGTCTGACTTGGGTTCCAGAGGTCAAGGGATCGAATCCCACGTTGGGTAAATGTTTTTCTTCTATTTTTTGTTTTAATACATTTTCTCAAACCAAACTATTCTAGAAATCACTAAGATGCAATTAAAACATAATTGTGTTTTTATAACGTCTTTGCAATCTCTTGAACCATTTGGTATGAAAAATGTAAAAAGAAAGGGGGTGTGGCCAAAATATCTAACACTCTTGGGATTCGAACCAGGGTCCTCTAGAACACAAGTCAGACGCCCTAACCACTGAGCTTATCGGACTTCTGGTCGGAGGAGAAACCAAATTGTCTTGATATAGTTTTCATGTACATAATTTAAAACCGTTTTATTTCGGGTTAGCGTTGAGGTAATGTAACATTGTTATTGCTCGTGTTAAAAATATATCGGAACCTATCTATTCTTCTAATGACCCTTCCCTGCTCACAAAATTAAAGAACTTTGTTCTTTACCTTTGTTAAAATATCATCCCAGTGGGCGCCTCCATGGTTGAAGTGTGCCTGACCCAATAACGCAGTATTAGGGGCAGGTAAGCCAGACTATTGTTTCATTAGCAAAGTCACAGTGTAGGAGCGGAAGTGTGTGAACGCTTATCTTTGAGTGATAACTTGTGTGTCTGTACATCGAGGAAATGCAACTTGGTAAACATCAGCGGTTGACATAGGTAAGAAAAAGTGTGTGATTGATAATTATTTCGACATATACTAGTCAAAACTTCTAACCGGCTACTTTAAAAATTAAGATATTTTTTCTGTGGTGATTGGATTTTCATGAAATTTGCTATGTGAATTTTTAAGCAACTATCCAAATGATTTTGACAAATATTTACCGTTGTTTTTTTTAAATAAAAGCACAGCTAGAAAAAAGCTCAAAAAGCTCTAAATTCACACAGAGCTCAGAATAGTGTCAATGTAGTGTTTTTGGTCTCATGAATCGTTAGCTAAAACATAGACTAAGAAAAAATTGAAAATGTTTGACAATTGTGCACGGCATACGGGCCTAGAAGAAAATGAAAGAGCTCATGTATGCAGAAAAACGGTGCTTAAAAACAACATCTAAATCACGTTTTTCTTCGAAAATGCTTTAAATATAGACTGATGATTCACGGCGAGCTACAAAATGTAAGAAATGTGTAAAAAATCAGTTTGTTGCATCGATTTTCCACACCAGACCATATTTGAGCATATTCACTAGATAAAATGTTTTGCCGGTTGAATTTAAACACCATTTTACCATGCCTCCCATTCTTTCCACTTTCTCTGTTGTCAAAAGTCACACAAAATTGACAACGTTTTCCAATTTTTTTCTTCGTCTGGGTTGTAGCTAACGATTTGTGTACTTTTATTTGTTGAAAGTGTTTTATCTCGAGCTCTAATATGATTTAGAGCTTTTTGAGCTTTTCCTTTATTACACATCAAAATATGATAATTATTGGTAAATCATCATGTAAATCCTCGGATATTATTCTTAAAAATGTACATATCAAATTTCATTAAAATGGAATTACCTTTAAAAAAGTTATGGTCATTTTTAAAGTGGCCGGTTAGGACTTTTGGCCAGTATATATCTTATATTTTGTTGTAATGTCGTAATCTTGAATAAACATGGAATCCATCGTCCTATTATGCGCCCGGTCTGAGCTGTTTAAACCATAAAAAATGCCTTGATCATTTGGATGGGAAAATTGGAGCATGATTTTCACCACATAAAATTACCATTTCTATCGCCTTTTTATCATTCATCGTATTGTTTATTTAAAAAATTAAATGCCTTTATGTAAGTATTTTTTCACTAAGAACATGATTCAGACGAAATGATATCTATTCCAATAAAACTCCGGATTTAAGTGTCCACAGTTTGACAGTTTTTATGTACAATCAATTGGTTAATGACAGTTCCCTTATGAATTTATTGTACAATCGCTTACAAGCAATTTGTAATGTCGTTTGCCTATTTTTCACACGGATTGAAATATCAACACAAACACGGATGTTCGGTTTATCTTCTTTAATTTGTTATCCAATGTTCCACTGGATAGGCTTCTTTCTTAACCTATATATCAAATTTAATTTTAGTGTGATGAATGAGTTTATACATGTATAATAGCTCAAGGAATTGTGTGCTAAACGTGTAGACTTGGTTTGCCGTTATGTTTTGATAAACCGTCGGTGCCTTTTTGAAAACTCGTAACTACGGCTAGAATCAAGCCGTTAGGTTTATTGGGGTTTTGCGGCGTTTTCAACTACTAAGGTCATATCGCGGAGGTTGGAGCACCTAACCATAGATTCCTGGTATTTCTCTCACCAGTACTACCACAACACCATAATCGAGCCTCCAGCTGCTCCCCACATAGGTTTACGATATCAAACCATTGATGGGTGACATTTTTGTCAGAAAGGGTATTAGCCACGGCCGGGTATCGAACCCGGGACCTCTCGTATGAGAGGCAGATGCGCTACCATCTGCGCCATGGCCGCGGCCTCAGGCCATTAGGTATGCCTTGGTGAAATCACATTTCAGTGCAAAATCGTGCATTTACAATTGTGATTTGTAAATTTATATGTAACAGGAGATCTGTTTGGTTACAGTAAAACTAATCGATTTTTTATTCCCCAGGGTCATGGATGATTACTATTAATTGGTCCCTGTCAAATGTTAATATCGATTAAAGCCGGATTTTAACAGATTGACAAAGATTGAGACTTCAATTATACTTTAGTATAGTATTTCGTCGGTGTAAATCAAAAACGTCGTAACTACAGCTTCATTGAATCAGTTGTTACGAGTGTTTACAACAACACCGACAATGGATCAAAATAAATTGGCAAACTCAGTATAATTGACAAAACGCCGGCTGTCAATCAAAATCATCGATTAGCCAATGGACGATTAGAAAAATACCACACCCCATTGTCTTAAGATCTACATTGCACGTGATATTGTATCGATCTATCGAATGACAATCAAAACAAGATCGATCAAGCGATTGAGTACTGATCGAGCTTGGTCAGCAAGAGTGACGTCCCGATCGAGCGTGGTCGGCAAAATGGTTGGGAATTAATCAACAAGAAATAAAGAAGAAGTCGTGTAAATACATTTGATCGAGTTTAATCGGGTTTGATCATGGGATTAAGCCGATCGAGTTGATCGAGTTGATTTGGTCGGCAATAATGTTTTTGTCAGATGATTTTAAAAGATCTAACATACAAAGTTTATTTCTGATGTTTTTTACATTCTTCGCCCAAGCCAAAACAACATGGTCAAATATTAATATAGGGCCTAGTTATCGAAGATGAAATTATATCACGTGATTCTCTATCGTGCAAACATTTCTTATTTTCCCGCCATTTTTTCTCTGTATCTTTTACGGGCGAGCATAATATCATGAGAATATCAGTCGAATATAATGCAGAAAGAGGTAAAGACGCATTTATTACAATCAATATGACACATATGCAATTCAAGCCATTGTACAAAAGTAAATATTTCTTGTCAGGCTATTGTACAGGACTTGACAATTGATTGTACAAAGGAACTTTTTTAAAACGGCAAAAATGGGAAGTTTTAGACGGTTTCCTAACTAAATAATTATATCAGTCTCAATACACACATATGCACGAGCTGTGATGGAAAATTTTGTTGAGAAAGACCCTACAGTATGCATCTATTCTAGTAAAAACTGCGATTCGTAACAGCGAAATCACCCGTTTTAGTTCATGCCCAAGTGAATGGGGCCTAAAATGATTTAAATCTAGAATTAATGGCTCCGATTGCTCTACAAATGATGCAGGGAATAATGAAAAAAGAGATTGGTACAATGATCTGACAAAAGTATTGTGTTTATCCAGAAAAAACATAAATTCTTACCAATGTCAACCGCTGATGTTTACCAAGTTGCATTTCCTCGATGTACAGACACACATGTAATCACTCAAAGACAAGCATTCACACACTTCCGCTCCTACACTGTGAAAGTGAACTAACGCTCTATCTTATCAACTGCAGCGATAGCTCAAACGGGAAAGGATTCAGTTTGAAATTTGAAACGCCCTTGGTTCGAAACCACTTGGTGCCATTTCTTCTGTATAACATTTGCTAAAACTTTCTTTTTTATGCGTATTCTGCAAACATATATTTTTATAATGATTACCCAATTTAATGCTAGTTCGGTGTTTGACGAATTCTTCTTCTTCGATCATTATTGTTTAATGATTTGAGAATAGGACCTTTGCGGATAAGGCGAGAAATCACCTTAAAAGGCTCAGCTTAATGAGTCAATTTTTAAAACTTTCAACTTGAGAAACAAAATCAAACTTTATGAATAGGCAGATAGATAAATGAAAGAATACCGATTTTATGCCATTTAAAAAAGTTATATAAGTGCAGATAACTCTTGATTTTTGTACCCACCTAAATTGTTTCATTTTCTTACGCTACCGGTATTCGTAGAGGTATAATGTAGATTATTTTTGTTTTATTTGCAATTTATTTTCTACGAATACAAGGATTAATAGTGTTGACATCATATGGCAGCTTTGATTTTGTCTGAATTGCGCATGCGCATCATTGAAACAACGATAAAAGCGCACTTTCCCGCCAAAAACTGAGGAATACCTACCTTCCCTGGGCTGGCGAACATCGTTCCCCCTTGACCCAGCTTCCAATGGACATAATCATGTTGTGTAGCCTGAACATTAGCTTCCTTGGTAAAAAGGATTTCCTGGGTCACGGGGGGAACATATTTTTATACTAAAAATTGTACTCATATACCAATTGCCACATTTTTGGCGGGAAGATTTCGCCTTTAAACTCGTTTCAATGTTGCGCATGCGCATTAAGGACAAATCGAAAACTGGTTTATGATTTCAACACCAACTGTCTTTACAATTACAGAAATATTTTTGCTAATAGAACCTTAGCAAAGTTAAATCTGCTTAAATGATTACCGGTGTTATTTCGGGGAAGGTACAGAAAGTAAGAGTTATTTGAACATGTCGAATCGTTTTAATTGTACAAAATCAGTTTTCATATGATTTTGGTATAGACATACATCTCACAATACAACTCAAATAATTATCAATTTGCATGTTTTAAAAAAATGACTTTTCCATTTGAGCCTTTTAGGGAGATTTCTCGCCTTATCGATAGAGGTCCTTCGAGAAACAGGGTCTGCATGTGATGTATTTTAGAAATGGTGTTTCAATATTGATTATCGGGGAGTGAGTTGCTATCGCTACTCGGGTTCGACTCGACGACAAGTAACCGGGTTCGATCCGAAAAGCCTCACGTGAGACTCTAGTGATATCCAGCTATTTAGAAAAAAGAGTTGTTCTTACGAGTTTTAGTGTAAAAACGGACCGATTCTGTTTAAATTTTAACCATTCTGTAACTCTTTAGTTTGTAAAGCAATCGTTATTGATTGTTTGAAACGACGTAATTTTTCGTTCATTCGGAGCATCCCCTGTTTTCCTACTTTTTTCTGATGAGACTTGAAACTGCGGGAGCATTCAAAACATAAAAATCATTACATAAATAAGGGTAGTTTTACTGACTTCTTCGATGCTGATTTTGTTTTAAACAAATCATAAATCATTCAGATTTGACCCTATACAATTGTTTACCCTGAGAAAATGATGAATTTTGAAAAACAAGCCAAAATATGAACTGTCCGTATTTTACCACCTATTTTGCTAGGGTAGGGAAAATACGGACTCCATTTTTGCAATGGCCTTTCGTACGGACGGAGCAGGTATTTTGTGAACGCGACGGTAGTTGTGGGTGAAGTAATATGACCCGGTCTTACGGGATGAGCAAGTGAGGAAAGCTGCTTAATGAATCGCCGACGTGTCAAAAACGTCCGTATTTACCCGAAAAATCATGTTTCTAATAACAATTATGTGTCCGTATTATCCCTATCTGTTTTATATAGTTTTATATAGTGTCCGTATTTTCTCACCCTATGTCCGTACTTTCCCTACCTCGTCCGTATTTACCCGATTTTACATCATGCACATTTTTGCCGTTTTTTATAAGTTTCCGTCAATATAGCGTCTTTCTGCGATCACCAGCGTCAAGATAAGATATTGACCGACCCAAAAAACTGGTACCCGGTCTTGTGGGACCAGCAGGTAAAGCACACGGCCTTGTGAATCACCGAAGTGTAAATAGCGTCCGTATTTACCCGAATTGACCCTATCACTGACACTCGACAGTATCAATAAACGGCGCGCTATTAGTATGCTATTGGATTTTTCACACTGGAGGTGTAAGTTGTACAATGACATGGAGTAACGAACAGTTCCGTGACTGTTCATATCTACATTTTGGCTGACTTCGATTGGTGATAATTCGAGCTATAGTTTGGCCGTTCCGTCTATTTTATTCAACCCCGATCTGTGTAAGCCAGTCTAAATCTTTGTCGCTCGATGCAGATTGTTTTTGACGTTTTAATTCGGGCTATAGCTCACGATTATTGACCTGACAGAGCATCTCCAGCTAATCGATAGGGATGCTCTGCCAGGTCATTTATCGTGAGCTTTAATTGGAACGGTTACTTGACCACAACAGTGTGTCGTATTGCGGGTAGAAAACATTGGATATCTCCGACATGTAAATGTATTGACTGTAAAGGGGTTTCTCAAATGAAATTATTTAATAATTGACGGGAAAATACTCAAATTGTTTCTACTGTGTAAACATTTTTTTGGGGCTAATTTGATTTCCGACATGACAGAAAGGATGTTGTTTGCTAATTAACTCGGCGCCGTACCACATTCTGTCTTGTGGCCTAATTACAAACTAATCAATGACCATGACAACACAATGATAATCATAAGATCGAGCTACAGCGATCTATATTATTACGCTTAAGGGGAAATGCTCCAGTTTTTCCGAACACTCGGTCATTACTGTAGTAAATTAAATGTTTCGTACCAATATGTTTCGCTACCATAATTTCAATAATATAACACATCATTACAATTTACCATTTTCGACGATAAAAGTGTATTTATTATGCGAAACTGATTTCCTTAAGATGTAAATCGATTATTCAGAGCAAGACAGTCGTAAGTGTGTATGCAGTTACCACTGTTTTGCGTCATTTTATCAATGTGTAGCTGATAAAAATTGCTGTAATTCACTAATAAGTGCGCTGACCTATACATTTTATTTTTGAATTATTACCAGGCCATGTTGCTTAATACAATGAGGGAGTTTTGTCAAATTCTATTATGTAGAACTTGAAATATTTCCAAAAATGTGCAAATTTTGACATAAAACACTCCAGCTTCGTTGATCAAACCGAACACATGAGCATGCTGTTTTATATATTTACATGTTTATAATAGCACATATTGTGGGTTTTCTGTTCTTATTAGATATAAGACGTTACTTTAAATCCGTTTTTTGAGACTAAACGATGAATACACGGCATTTTTAGCATTTTAGTGACCTTGGACAGGTGCAAGAAATTGTGCATTTTTTCGATGTAAGAGTATGTGATACGAATGCCTATAAAATTCAAACAAGATCGCTGACCCTCCATTTTTATTTTATTTTTCAATTGGTAATAACATGTAATTTCAACATACAAAATATAAATAAATTCTATTATTGGGAAAAATTTTAGGAAACTGGAGCAATAACTTTGCCTATGGTACCTCGATGATCGGGCGGATATATGCCCAGATAGGACCATTGCAATTTTCAAATGTTCGTTGATAATGATATGAAGTCAAAATTCCAAACCGTGTATTGTAAACCGATTTCCATTTCTCAAACGGCACGTTCCCAGTTTTTTCTTTATGTGCACATCCCTAGATGTAAGGATGCTGCGGAAGTCCTGGCATGAGAATTCAATGGTTACGTGATCAAATATGCCTGGCATTTTACTGCAAGAAAATATGTATTGAGTTTTGAGTTTGATTGTTGTGTAACCACAACCTGGGAAAACTGCTGCCGTGGTTTTTAGACTCTAAACACAAATAAAATGTAATTCGACGTCTCTGAACGTTTGAGCGGAATTGCAAATAAATTGATGGGCGTTCCATTACTTCAATTCTTTAAATTTGTGTTTAGATTGAGTCTATATCACTGAAGTCGTTTTTCCCTAACGATGGTGGGGGTAAAAGTCGAAAAAGAAAATAAAAAAAAAGACAATGCCTTAGTAGAATTCAAACTCACGACCTGTCAGATATAGACCTGTGTAAAGAGTACAAGGTGAATGCGCTCCCAAGTGAGCTATCGCGGCTTTCATTTACGTAGAGCGTTGGTTTACATTTTAAATACATTGCTCTGACTCATCCTTTGTAAAATCAACGAAAGGTATAACTGACGACAAATTCATGGTAACATCGAATCAAGAAGACGAAATTGGTAATCACATGGCATGAATCGAATCGGGTATTCGAATTGACAATGATTGTTCATAGAGGTAAATAAGTCGCCTTAAAACGGAAAGGTTTGAGAGGGGCTTTTGGTAATAAAACCCATTTTGTATGTCCGAAACCAATCTTATAGAATTAGACATTACAAATCTAATTAAAAAGAAAGAATGAAATATCTATCGATCATGCACAATCCCGCTCAATCAATCAGAGGCGTCCGATTATAGTGCTCTCAGCACTTTGATTTATATAGCGTATATGTCTTCGTGAATATAAATTTGTGAGGGATATTCATTTAAATGTATTTTCAGATTTGCAATGTTTCGCTGTGTGCAACTGGACAGAGTTGTGACATCACAGAGAATAACAACCAAACAAATTGCGTATACAAAGATTGCGAACAACCAACGTCACTCGCAAATGCACTGACTTATGGCAACATGATAACCATTGGATCCAAAGTTCTATACAGATGTTCCGATGAAACGTACTACAAGTACGAGAGCATGACCACGGTCTGCCAGCTGGATGGTAATTGGTCAAAAATTAAGGAATTTTGTTTCAAGACTGAAGAGGTATATCTTAACACTGGCCATTTTTCTGAAATCCTAGTTGTGCCTAATTTCGATGCATGCTTTGTGTTATGCATGCGTTCTCCTTACTACATGTCGGCTAATTACAAATTCGGCAAATGTGAATTAAGTTCAGCATATATCGACGAAGATGACAATGGCATTTCTGGGACCATTGAGAGTGAAGGCTCGGAAGTCATCCTGAAACCTTTCCCAGTATATTATAGCACTGGTGACATGTCTGAAAAACAAACACTGACATTTGAAGAAGCTAAAAGGTACTGTTTGTCACGAAATACAAGAATAGCGTCGTTCAGTAATGTTAGTTTTGCACATGAGGATGGTTTCAACAAATGTGGCTGTGGTTGGGTTGCGGAAGGCTACGCTGTTATAGCAATGCAATATCCTGACCAAAACTGCTATAATACAATAAGAGTAACGTCTTGTTCATTAGATTACGGCTTGAATACATTCGATGTGTTTTGTGAAAACCCATATTTTCAGCTTGAAAATTAGCTCGATTAGGATGGTTGCATAAAAATGAGAGAATTATTTAATTCCAAATTGTTACAATATTATACAATACAATGTATTTGATGTGTTTTATGAAGAAAACCCTTACTCTAGGGGTTTGTTTTTGACTTTTCCGAGAACCTGCTTTGAAATACATGTACTTAACTTTTGAAATATAATAAATGAAGTTGATCAAAAAATATCCACGATGAGACATTTCATCTTCGCAACCGTAGAAATCTACAGAGTGTCCCAAAAAACGGAACCCTAATTCAAAGTCAAACATTTTAAAGCGTAAGCAAAAAATCTAATTTTTAGATTTTCAGTACTGACGATACATTTCTTTTGCATTTGTGTTCCAAATTTCACTTAAAAATATGCATCGGTTCAAGAGTTATAAGCAAATTAATAATGACACTTAAAAACCGATCGGACATGATATTGATTTTTGCGTCTTCTTTTTTCGTGAATGCGCACTAACGGTCAGCTGTTGAATTCTATACCGTTGTGCATGTTAGACGTATGTACCGATGTTCTCAAAATTTAATATGTACACGTGCTTTACGTTCAAATTTAGTCCATAGGGTGGTTGTTTGAATTAATTAATGTGATTCATTTCATATGGCGCAGTTTTAACTTTTATTTTCATGAATTACAAGCTTGAGATGTTTCCTTAAATTTGTCCAGTCTTAATTTTCTTGCATAGTATACATTTCTGTGGACTATGGTTTAATTCTTTTTGGTGAGTTTTGTGTTATTTGTCATATATGAACATGTTTTGCATATATGTCAGTGTCAGGTCAAATGAAACCCGTAATATTTTTCAATTGAGCGGTGACCGGCATGTTGGTCAGAAATCAAATAAATGCCTATGGTTATTATTCATGAGTCTGTAATGCACTTGGATAGTTTGTTTGTATTCATTTTAGTTATATCGCAACTCTTCTTTAACAGTTTATTTATTAGCAAAAAAGATGAAATTAAAAACAATGTTTCAAATTCACTTTTGTATTGCATTGAATATATCAACCAATTGTGAAGCGTCAACTAAAAATGAATGTAGGCGCGCGCGCTGCAAAACAAAAAGATTGATATCGTGTTAAAGCCTTATGGTTCAAGCTGCACAAAGCAGGTATCCAAGGTAAACTTTTACGCGTGATAAGAAATATGTACCAACACGTAAAGTCTTGTGTAAAATCTCAAAATAATTTTTCTGATTTCTTCGACCAATACGTTGGGTTAAGACAGGGTGAAATAATGTCACCATTACTGGTATCGCTCTTCTTAGAAGATTTAGAGCTATTTTTACAAGGAAACATTGACGCGGGTATCAAAATTGATGACGTTATTATCGTTCTTTTATTATTCGCGGACGATATGGCAATTCTTGCTAAATCACCAATTGAACTTCAAGACCAACTAAATAAGCTTCACGAATATTGCAATAAATGGGGTTTACAAGTAAATGAAGAAAAAACAAAAATAATGGTATTTCGCAAAAAGGGAAAAATTAAAAACGACGAAAGATGGTCTTATAACAATACTAAAATTGAAATTGTTGATGATTTTAATTACCTTGGTTGTGTATTCCATTATACGGGAACTTTTGCAAATCATACTGAACATGTCGTCGGTAAAGCCTTAAAAAGTTTAAATTTCTTGCTTCATAAATGTCGGAATATCCCGATAAGTCTTAATTCTCAATGTCAGTTATTTGATTCTGTCGTAGCTTCAACCTTATTATACGGATCAGAAATATGCGGATATTCTAAATCTAGAGAAATTGAACGCATTCACCTTAAGTTTCTGAAGCGCATTTTAGGGGTCAGAACTACAACACCATCGGCTGCAGTTTATGGCGACCTAGGTCGATATCCTCTCTATATATCAAGATATTACCGGCTTGTGAAATTTTGGTGTAAAATAGTTAATTCTGACAATATAATTCTGAGTTCGGTCTATAAGCAGGCGTTAACAGACAGCAATAACGGTTATAAAAATTGGGTCAGCAATATCAAAAGTCTTTTAAACGATTTCGGTTTTTCCGATGTCTTTAATTGTGTCCAAAATGAAGCATATATCAAATCATTTCCTTACATTTTCAAACAACGAGTAATAGATTGTTTTGTTCAAGATTGGCAAAATACAATTCAGAATAGCTCGGCATTAAATGATTATTCTTTACTGAAAACCACTTTTGGATACGAGTCATATTTAGATCATTTATCAGGAGATTTAAGAATCCTTTTTACGAGACTAAGATTTTCCATGCTAAACCTAAGGGTCGAAACTGGTAGATATAGTAGACCTCCAATTCCACGTTTAGAACGTTTTTGTCAATGCTGCAATTCAAATGAAGTTGAAGATATTTTCCACTTTCTTTTTTCATGTCCTTGTCATGATGATTTTAGAAAACGTTACATCAATTTCAAATTTCGTAATCGTCCATCTATGTTTAAATGCATTGATCTATTAACTTCAAATGATAAGAAAATGCTCACAAATACTGCTATCTTTGTTAAGTTTGCTACTTCCAAAAGAATTGAATTATTGTAAAACGTATCTTTTTTTCACTCTCCTTTTAAGATATTAGTAAACTAATTTCATTTTCCTTCCTTCCTTTCTTCTAAATGTGTTTCTTACATCCATATATGTATCACGTTTTGTTAATATTTTGTATTTTGTAAAAAACGATGTACTATGTACAAGTTTTGATAATAAACTGTTCTGTTCTGTTCTGTTCTGTGTCACATTAAGTTTTCTGGGATTGGGTTAATGTACTTAGTTAAGGCGAGACTACGCCCCTTTTTATCTGCCGTGTGGTTTAAATTGGCTGCTTTAATACATTTTCTGGTGGCTAGTAGTTTTAATTGTACATTATGTAAATTAGTTTGCTTGGGTTAAGTGTGCGAGTTGGGTGAGTAGATTTTACTAGTTGAGCGTGGTGCATGGGAATTGGGTGCTTGTAGTGAGTTTTCTTCGTAGGGTTTTGTATAAAAACCCTGCGTTGAAATGACTCGTTGGGTAGACGATTTTTGGCATTATAGCTGGTGGAAGTGAAGTTGAGATTTTTGTGTGAAAGTTGGATTCTTCTTGGGGTAAATACTTTTTAATTTACATTGATTTTATTGTGTAAATGTTTTTAGTAATTTTGTGGCTTAAATGAGCAGCTTTTTGGTCTGTTGAATTATCGCAAACAACGCCGGAAAATGACAAATGGCTGTATAGCTAATTTCTCATTTTCCTGCACTGTTTTGGAATGTCGGATGGCTAGGACTGGTTATATCGGAGAACTATTACGTTGAATGTTTTGTCAGTTTATCATTTAAGCCATGGTTAAATAAGCTATTTTTGTAACTATTTTCAAAGAAACAAACATTGTGATAATTTGTAATTAATCGTCTGCTTAGCAGTTCATATTTTGTAATTGCTAATGTTGTATTGTTCAAATGATATTTGGATAATGTCAAATGCTGTAAAATTGTATCTTAAAACAGTTCAGTACTTTGAATTGTTGTTTTGAGAAAACATTGTGAGAAAAGATGTAAAGTATTATATTGGTCAATGTTCTGTAAATAGCTTGAGTTTGAGAAAACATTGTGGGAAAAGACGTTAGCATATTATATTGGTCTTGTTTTGTAATAGCTTGGGTTTGAGAAAACATTGTGGGAAAAGATGCTAACATGTTATTTTGTCTTGAGATGTTTGTAAAACATGATGTTAAGTAGAGCCATTAGAGCTCTTATTAGGTAGTTGCTATAATATTTGTTATACTTCTATAGGTTGCTTGATGTTGTTTGAAGTTGCTTGATTGGTTGTAACCTACAATATATACTGATGTATACTGATGATAGGCGTATGTGGTGTGATGGCTGTGAACCTGACCTTGTGAAAGTATACGTGTAGTCCAGACCGGGAAACTTGGGTAGTATGTCGTGCCGGCGTCAGCGTCATCGGGAAAGGACGTTTTGGATGTGACGACCGGGGAACAACATTGTAATATATAATAAACGGCTGGACAATCACATTATCTTGGTAATATAGGCGCGGTCAGGCGACAGTTTAATCTAGAAAATTTGTGTTGTTGGTGTTTTGGAAGAGAATTAGTATTTTTCAGTTGCATTAATTTATAAATCGTGTGAAGTAACGTGGACATTTTGGGACATTAGACGTCAACCTAAAACATACAGTGATAGTGGACTCTCGAAATTCTTTAGGAACTTTATTGATTTTTGGTTTAACTTGATTACATTTTGATAAATTGGTATTTGTTTATTTGTTTATGTAAATAAAATTTGGAAATGCACATCCTGACTCTTTACTGACCCGTATCCAAGCCAACCGCTCAGCCGTCTTGTGACATTTGGTGTCAGAAGTGGGATGTTTGGTTTGGATACATTGGCTAGTCTGAGATTTTGAATTATTTCTTAAGTAAAATTGACAAATATTCTTTAGGTCCGTCATTTGATAAAACTTAAACTGTTTGGTTGTTAATATTGACTAGGTTTATATTAAGTAATTTTCTTAAAGTATTTTACATACTAGGGATTTTGATTGTCATCTGTGTAAACCATTATTATAACATGTATTTTTCTTTGAGCTAAACGTTAATAACGCTGTCAGGAGTCTACCCCATTGCCTGTCAGGGTTGTTCAATGTTTAGTTACTATTTTTCAGTTGTGTTTTGTTAAGCAACCCCAGGAGGAAGTTTTTGGTGAGATTGGTGAGATTGGTAACATTTGTGATTTTGTTGTGGTCCTACTTTGGTGAGGTATCCTTTTTCATACTGTAGGTATTGATTATTTACATTCAGTTGTTGATTTTGGTCATGGCTGACATAAGTAAGTTGGTTGAGGCTGGGAAGGCTTTTGGTTATGAGGGGGAGGATCTTAGAGATTTTGTAAAGGACGAACAGAATAGGTTGAGAGATGAGAGGGCTAAGGAAAGGGAGTTTATACGTGAGGAAGAGTTAGAAAAGAGAAAGTTTTTGGTGGAACAGGAGAGAGAGGCACGTGAACATGAGCTTAGGAAAATGGAATTGGCTAAGAAATGTGGTGTTTCATTGGGACAGACCAACCCTAGGGGACCTAAGATTCCACCCTTTGACGAGGCACATGATGAGATAGATAGCTATCTGAAAAGGTTTGAAATCTATGCCACTGCACAGGGCTGGGACAAATCCCAGTGGGCCATGTATTTAAGTGCTTTGCTTAAGGGGAGGGCTTTGGACGTTTATGCTTTAATGCCGGTTGAAAAGTCAAGTGATTTTGAATACTTGAAGAATGCTTTACTTCAGAGATATGATTTATCAGAGGAGTCCTTTAAACGTAAGTTTAGGAGCAGTAAGCCGGAGACGGGTGAGAGTTTTGCTCAGTTTAACACTCGGTTGCGCAGCTATTTCAGCAGATGGATTGAATTAGCAGAATTGAAGAAGGACTACGAAAGTTTGTTTGATTTTATGGTAAGGGATCAATTTTTATTTATGTGTAACACAGATTTGAGAACGTTTCTTGCAGAGAAGAGATGCATGACATCAGGCGAGATGGCACAGATGGCAGATTGGTATCGTAATGCTAGATATACCTCGGCAGTGAGTTTAACAAAGCAGAATAAGAGACAAGAGCAGGGTAAGGTAGAAGCGACAGGGAATAGTCAGTCAAGTAGGCCGCAGGGCCAGCCTCAAGCAAACGGTGAAGGGAAGAGATGTTTTAAGTGCAATAGCCTAGGTCATTTAGCTAGAGATTGTCCTAGTGCTGTAAAATGTTATGTCTGTGATAGGAAAGGTCATGTAGCTAGGGAATGTCCAAAGAGACAAAAGGTAGCGAGCATATTGAGCCAGGAAGATGACGATGACATGGAAGATCAACAGCAAGGGATTTCGAATTGTGGAGCCTGTACCACTGATGATGTCGGGGAGAGTCGTAAGTCAACTGGGAGTTCGATGCCCGTACTCGAGGGAAAGGTAAGTGGTAAGGTAGTTAGTTTCTTGAGAGATACAGGTTGCAGTGGAGTAATTGTACGGAAGAGTTTAGTTCCAGTTGAGGCCCTAGAAGGCGAAACGCAGGAAATAAGATTGGCTGATAGGTCAGTAGTTAGTGTGCCAGTTGCTAAGGTTGGGATACAGACTCCATATTATACGGGAAAGGTAAGAGCGTGGTGTTTTAAGAATCCTTTATACGACGTGATGGTTGGGAATATTCCAGGGGCATTCAGGACCAGATAGGCCAGCAGAAGCTGTGGAAGGAGAGACTAGGAGAGACGGTCAGACTAAGGTAAGACTATCAGATGAGGTGTCGTTTCAGAAGACGCCATCTCAACGAATCACTGATAAAGCGTCGGGGCCGAAGCGGCCAGGTAGGTGGAAGAGTCATATGTTTGTGTTGGGTTTGATTTTGAGTGTTTTGATGGTGGTATTTTCGAGTGGGAGTTTAATTGCTTGTAGGGAAGTAGGTGGTTTCGGTAAGTTTGGGAGAACAGAAATCAAGTATCCTTATGCTGATAAAATTGAGGCAAACCATTCGGCTGATGGACACATACTATCATGTTTAGGCTTGATAGGATTTGATGGCAGGTATGTTCCTAGTTTCAGCTTGTTTGCATTGCAACTAACGGACCAGAATAAGCAGAAAAGGGTATGTATGGGAGTTTGTCGGGGGAAACAAATACATAATATGCCTTACAGTGCAGGGAGTTTTATACTCCAGACTGATGCCTCAGAGGGTGGATTGGTTGCAAGGTTGTGTCAGGAAGATGCGTTAAGGAAGTTGTTGGTAGCTGAAGGTAATAGGAAGTTAAAGGCTGGGGAATTGAACTATTCCATAATAGAGGTAGAGAGGCAGGCAATTGTTTGGGATGTTCATAGGCTTGGAGGTATCAGTGTGGGAAAGGATTCGTTTTGGAGGCTGAGTCGTTTGTTGGTTTTGACAGAGTTATCATCCGAAAACTTAATGTGGGAACAAAGTACTGCGTACTCTTTTGGTTGGGGGAGGTATGTCACATTAAGTTTTCTGGGATTGGGTTAATGTACTTAGTTAAGGCGAGACTACGCCCCTTTTTATCTGCCGTGTGGTTTAAATTGGCTGCTTTAATACATTTTCTGGTGGCTAGTAGTTTTAATTGTACATTATGTAAATTAGTTTGCTTGGGTTAAGTGTGCGAGTTGGGTGAGTAGATTTTACTAGTTGAGCGTGGTGCATGGGAATTGGGTGCTTGTAGTGAGTTTTCTTCGTAGGGTTTTGTATAAAAACCCTGCGTTGAAATGACTCGTTGGGTAGACGATTTTTGGCATTATAGCTGGTGGAAGTGAAGTTGAGATTTTTGTGTGAAAGTTGGATTCTTCTTGGGGTAAATACTTTTTAATTTACATTGATTTTATTGTGTAAATGTTTTTAGTAATTTTGTGGCTTAAATGAGCAGCTTTTTGGTCTGTTGAATTATCGCAAACAACGCCGGAAAATGACAAATGGCTGTATAGCTAATTTCTCATTTTCCTGCACTGTTTTGGAATGTCGGATGGCTAGGACTGGTTATATCGGAGAACTATTACGTTGAATGTTTTGTCAGTTTATCATTTAAGCCATGGTTAAATAAGCTATTTTTGTAACTATTTTCAAAGAAACAAACATTGTGATAATTTGTAATTAATCGTCTGCTTAGCAGTTCATATTTTGTAATTGCTAATGTTGTATTGTTCAAATGATATTTGGATAATGTCAAATGCTGTAAAATTGTATCTTAAAACAGTTCAGTACTTTGAATTGTTGTTTTGAGAAAACATTGTGAGAAAAGATGTAAAGTATTATATTGGTCAATGTTCTGTAAATAGCTTGAGTTTGAGAAAACATTGTGGGAAAAGACGTTAGCATATTATATTGGTCTTGTTTTGTAATAGCTTGGGTTTGAGAAAACATTGTGGGAAAAGATGCTAACATGTTATTTTGTCTTGAGATGTTTGTAAAACATGATGTTAAGTAGAGCCATTAGAGCTCTTATTAGGTAGTTGCTATAATATTTGTTATACTTCTATAGGTTGCTTGATGTTGTTTGAAGTTGCTTGATTGGTTGTAACCTACAATATATACTGATGTATACTGATGATAGGCGTATGTGGTGTGATGGCTGTGAACCTGACCTTGTGAAAGTATACGTGTAGTCCAGACCGGGAAACTTGGGTAGTATGTCGTGCCGGCGTCAGCGTCATCGGGAAAGGACGTTTTGGATGTGACGACCGGGGAACAACATTGTAATATATAATAAACGGCTGGACAATCACATTATCTTGGTAATATAGGCGCGGTCAGGCGACAGTTTAATCTAGAAAATTTGTGTTGTTGGTGTTTTGGAAGAGAATTAGTATTTTTCAGTTGCATTAATTTATAAATCGTGTGAAGTAACGTGGACATTTTGGGACATTAGACGTCAACCTAAAACATACAGTGATAGTGGACTCTCGAAATTCTTTAGGAACTTTATTGATTTTTGGTTTAACTTGATTACATTTTGATAAATTGGTATTTGTTTATTTGTTTATGTAAATAAAATTTGGAAATGCACATCCTGACTCTTTACTGACCCGTATCCAAGCCAACCGCTCAGCCGTCTTGTGACATTCTGTTAAAATGATTTCCGGGTATATTCATTTGAATGCCAATATTTTCAAAACCAATCATTATTTTTCAACCAAATTTTATCTGCTAATAGAAAACTGTCGTTGCTATTGCATATGTAAATTTGGTGGAGACATATTACTTGATACATGAGGAATGCACTTTCAAAAATGGGTTCCGTTTTTTTTGGACACCCTGTACATCAGTTTTACCATTCGCACGAAAAAAAAAATCGAGGAAGGATCCTTTGTTTACGATAATGGAGTTTCTAGCCTATGTCATAATCCTAATTATAATTGTATGTACCAAACGGTAGAAAATACGTTTATAATCAATGTTGCCTTGTCGGCTCAATAGGGAACGAATTTATCCAGTTTACCGTGACGGACAAAAATGGTATTTCATAGGTGTTGTTATAAAATCAAGCCGTAGTTATAAATAAACCATGACCTCTGGACAGACGAGTCAAATTGAACAGGTAAACCAGGTATGTAAACGTCATGGTTTTAAGAAAGCGTTTACCGTTAGATGTAATCACAACATCCCTCTCACGTAGGACAGTCGATAGGTAAAAGTACATTTGAATCTCAATGTTGATGGTATAGTGGTACCATCAACATTGAGACTCAAATGTACTTTTAACTATTGACTGTCCTGCGTGAGAGGAGTGTTGTGATTACATCTATCGGTAAACGCCTTCTTAAAACCATGACGTTTACATACATGTACCTGGTTTACCTGTTCAATTTGACTCGTCTGTCCAGAGGTCATGGTTTATTAATACCACTATACGAGATTTTATAACAACACCGGCGGTTTATCAAAACGTAACGGTAAACCCAGTCTATTTTTAGCACAAATTCATTGCCATTGAGACTTGAGACTGAATTTTGTAAAAGAGGTGTATACGCAAACAGGCTGATCTGGATCCATGATGGTCTCACAAGCCATATGGCATATTATTGTAGATTACCACTCAATGGTATTATACATGTATTTGAGACACTATAGTTAATGGGTAGGCTAATAATCCCATCCAATGACGAAAGTTTGGCCTGTGAGCTTGGTACATGTATGTTAGTCCCGGAAAAAGGACATCGTCACTTTTCGGCAAAACCTCGTAACTGCAGCTGAAAACAAGCTGCAGTTACAACGTTTTTCTTAAAAAGCAGCGATATAGATTTCTTGTGGGAGTTTTATGCTCCCCGAAAAAAATCAGGAAAGCATATAGTCGCCACGCTGTCCATCCGTCCGTGTGTCCGTCCGTCCGTTCACAGTCAGGTCTCAGCAACCCTGGGACCAAATTCAATGAAACTTCACATGTGAACTCCCTGGGATAATCCCTAGAGACCTTTTTCTCCGTTTCTTGATTTGGGGCTGTGTCATGGAAAAAGGGGTCTTAATGTAAAAATCTTTTTTTTCTCTCTCTCTAATTTCTCTTCATCTAATTGGCAGAATAACAAAATTGTGTACTTATGTGCTAGATGAGATGTTCCAGACCATATTCTATAAACAATGTTTGTACAAATAATCTGTCTTGGAAAAGGGGGGGGGGTAAATGTATGATAGTTTTTATTTTGTGACAAACACTTATTCGGAGAGCATAATCCGTCTGTCACAGCTCTTGTATACCTCTGTGATCAGCCTGCACATACTGATCCAAATTCAAGTTATAGTGGTATCTTCCTGATCTGTATCGTCTGTAACAGAACCCGAAACCCTGGCTGTCCCTATGATTTCTGACCCCTGAAATAACTAGCATGACCCCTTTAAGAGTTTGTTGTTGTTTTTTAGTCATAATTGATCATAACATAGTGTTGATGTTCAGCGGACTGTATTTCATTGACAAAAACAGAATCATTACGTTGGATAATATGTTTTCTTTAACCCTTTCCCTAACAGCAGAAATTTGGGCTACCCGAATTTGAAAGCTATTGCAGACGACAAAATCGGAGTGGATCGATAAAGATAGAATTTATATACAAAACAACAGAAAAGAAAATAATGCGGCAAAAGAAGAAAATGCTGGTTATCAACATTTTCTTCTTTTGTCGTAATATTTTCCTATGTCTTTGCTGTGAGGGGCCGAATCGTTTTAGGGAGAAAGAGTTATGGTTTCAAAACATTTTATTAGATAATACATAAAATATTATCACTTTCTATCTTTTTCGTGTCTCTTTTAAAATCCAATAATTGAGATTGTTGCTAAGATAATTTCAAATTTAGAAATAACGAACAAGTGGCTCTTTGTTAACGTTTTCTAATTAAAATTTGACGCACTGTAAAACTTGTCGAAAATATACCATCCCTGTTTATAAGCCATCTTCATGAAATTCTTGTTTTGTACCATTTCCAAAACAACAACAGTTTTTTACGTCAAAATTATATACTCCATTAGAAAATAAATCTTTTAACCCTTTCCCAAACGGCAACATTTTAGGGCAATGAACTTAAAGATAAAGATATGAGTTGTATAAAATATGGCATAGAAAATATTGAAACAAGAGGAGAAACTGCTGGTTATCAGCAGTTTCTTCTTTTGTTTCAATGTTTTCCAAAACCTCTTCTATTAGGGACGTCAAAACCAGGTCTTGTTTGATAAAGGGTAAAAGCAGTAAACATCGAAATAAGTAGAGAATTTGCTACAAATATGCAGTTTTTCCCATCTCCAAAAGGGACGACAAAAAGTCAGTGGTTGTATATTCCCAAAAGTAAAAATTATGGACTGGTCCATGTTGGAAGGGTTTGGAGGGGAGTAAATGATAATTGTCTGAATGTTTTCTCTAGTATTTTGTGTATAAGGGACGGTTTTTTTTTTTTTTTTTGTTTTGTTTTGTTTGTTTGTTCTTATTTTTTGTTTTGATTTGTTTTGTTTTAAGGCTTACAATGTCCTGATAAAACATTGTTGGTTTTATCAAAAGAGAAGAAAATACACGTAGATACACTGACACCCCCAGATGCCCCGGGGTCTGCTACTAGTTAATTGCCCCAGGGGTTATGTAGCGTAGCAGACCCCAGGGTATCCGAGGATGACAGGTAGACGTGATCAATCGAAGCGGATATATGTAGATTCGGATTAGCCGCTACAGTCTACCCTACCTAATTAGGATCGAATTGATGGAAAATGGTTTAACGCCGTATCAACGATTTTCAGGTTATATTGCGGCGGCGTATGTTTCTACCTACGTATGCAGGATAATTCTTGCACTTGTATAGCCTACGATAAATGACCTGGCAGAGCATCTATAGCTAATAGCTCGAGGTACTCTGACATGTCATTTATGGTGAGCTATACACAATGCAAAAACCAATCCAAGACACACACGGTACATCTTATATAGACGATTCTTATACGATTTGTCTATTGATGAGATACAAATGACTTAAGGTAGTCTACCCCTAATGAGATTCGCGCGACGTCGGAATTATTTGGGCGATGCCGAAAACATTCGGCGGTGGAACTTTCCACCGCCGAATGTTTGCGACCGCGCCCGAATAAGTTCGGAGACGTAACGACGACGCCCGAAAAAAAATCCGATATTTAATGAATCTCAAAATGGCCGCATTACGGGTATTCTACCTTAGGCCTTTCCCAAACGACGTAATTTTAAAGCAGTCCAAATTGAAAGATCTTGCAGATGACAATTTCGAATGAAATTTTTAATTTTTAGGTCTTTTTTTGGATGGAAAACATTGTGGGAAATGAAGAAATTGCTTTTCACAAGCAATTTCTTAATTTTCCACGATGTTTTCCAAAGCCATTATCTTGTGGGGAGTCAAAAGGAGTCACTGTGTGGTAATGTGTTAAAGCTTCGTCGTAAACTGTGGCAACTACCCATTTAAAGGTTGCTTTGATCCTGATTAAACTGTACTTGGGCAAGGGTGGATCCAGGATTCTTTTCCAGGGGGGTGGTCCAAGCCCAAATTTTTTTCTAGGGGGTCCAAGCCCAAATTATGGCTTAAATGTAGTTAATATGTAACACTAAATTTATATTGTCAAAATTCAATTTTCGGCCAATGCCAGGGGGTCCGTACCCATCCCCCGACCCCCCCCCCCCTCTAGATCCGCCCATGCTTAGGCACGCGCTGATCTTGTTCTTTTCTTATGTAAAAATGCCACGTTGCACCAAATCACGTCTATATGGCATGCTAATGCTCTTTACAAGTACAAAATTTAATTTAGAACGTTGTTAAAATTAATTTTATCCAATTTTATTTGTACGATTTCTTTTGAAGTTTTGCCTTTTGAAATTGCGTTTCTATTTTAGGAACAAAGAATTCATTTTCCACAAATCGTGTCGATTTAATCATTGACATTGAAACAATATAGACTGAAATCATGGAAATAAGTCCTTATGTCATTGATACCACTTTAGACAATGGTAACTTTCTAATTGATTATCCTATTACCACATAGAGACGTCAGTTGGCGCCCTACAATATAAAATATTTGGGAAACATCGTGGAAATGAAGAAGTTGCTTGCGATCTGCAATGTCTTCTTGTCCCGCAATGTTTTCTACACAAAAAGACCAGATTTTGACATGAATTTCATTCACTCAGAATTGTCGTCTGCAACATCTTCGATTTGGACCAGTCCAGTCTAAATTGTTGTCTTCTGGTAATGGGTTAAATGTCCTTAATTCCTTGTAGATCCCATCAACACGGTGGATAATCACGCGATACAATAATTTCAGAAAATCTTCATTAATTTTGTAAATACTGGACCGATTTCAATTCGGTTTGAAGCAGAGAATGTGGACAGACGTCACCCATTAGATGGACGTGGTTGATTTTTGAAAAATCAACTAATAAAAAGTAATTGAAGATAAACCATGATTTTGGTTTATCTTCAATAACTTTTTTATCAGTTGATTTTTTAAAAATCCAACATGTCCAGCTTATTCCTGGCATTTCCCCACCTTCTCTGCTTCAAACCGAATTCAAATTGGTCAAGTATTAAAGTGACATTTCAGAATTTTTTGTCATAAATTTCACTTTTATTTTATCTGAAAGAGCATATTTCCTTATGAAAATTCTGAAAATTTCAAGCCAAAATATTGGGCCGTTTACGAGAAATTTATATTTTTGTGTTAGAATTGATCAAATTGTTGTGGACAACAGTTTGGATTTATATCACGGGTGGTGAACAGAGAAACTAGCTCCAAAAAGAGGTAGTTGCATAGAGCGAAAATTTGTAGGTCACGAACATATTTTGTAAAATTACTTCTTTTAAAGCTACTATTTCCCAGATTTGGACCCAAAAATTGTCAAATACAAACGAAATGTACACTTTTTAAGCTTTATATGACCTGATTAAATGATTACGAGAAACTATTGAAGCAACGACTCATTTTTTCGCAATTTGATACCAAATTCATGAAGCGATGTCGAAAGTAGGTCAAAACAGTAGGACATGCGACTTTCTTAAATGACGTCACAACATACATGATGACGTCATATTGAAATTTAAGTATGAATCTCGTTTGAATCATGGTCCGCGCTGTATGCGCGTGCGCAACAATTTGAAAATAATTCTAACCCCATCAGTGATGGGGTTGAATTTAGGCTTGGATTCTCCCTAAATTCAGCTATCTGTCTTGTAATTTCGGCTCATTCTCTGTCTGAATCGCATATTATTAACCATCCCGAGGTGGTCAACACAAAAGTTTTGCATATTTTTTCAAAAAATTTCGTTTTTTGCAATTAGACCATCTGTTACCGTCGCCCTTTAAAGCGAGTTTTTGAGAAATCTGGCGATGCTGTAATATAAAGAAATGGTCGAAGTTTGTTGTGCACTAGAGTATACGGTATTAGTAGCAGGGTTTTAATACAATCATTGAAAAACATTTCAAAATCGAAAGTGAAGCAGTTTTTACTTTCGATCTTGAAATGTTTTTCAACGATTGTATTCAAACTCTGCTCACTAACACCGTATATTCTCGTGCACAACAAACTTCGACCATTTCTTCATATTACAGCATCGTCGGATTTTTCAAAAACTCGTTGTAAAAGAAATAATTGTAGAAAAAATGTGTTCGTGACCTACCTTTGTTTACAGAATTTCGCTCTATGCAACTACCTCGGTAGAGGCCGGATGTCAGGAGGAAACAAAATACCGTTGACTCTTTTTGGAGCTAGTTTCTCTGTTTACCACCCGTGTATATGCAATTTATCGATTATGTCTCAACTTTAAATACGTGTTTCTCCCTTATTGGTACAACTTCAAAAAACTAATAAAATTTATACTCATTAGAATAACCAATCTTGGCATCAAGACATACTTTAAAAAATTGAAATTGGAATGAAATGTCCCTTTAAAAAAGATTTTGAAGATTATCGGAAATGCTGAGTCACGTGATTATACACCGTGATCAAGCCATGCCCGTTGCTGCAGTTTTAGTACCCTCCGGCAGGGTTCGACACCTACTTTGTCCCGGGATCCCGAGGACCCAAAAACACAGGAAGGACTCCTGACTTTGGAAGATTAACCCATTACCAGACGACAAGATTTTAAGCTTGTCTAAATTCAAAGATGTTGCAGACAACAATTTCAATGAATGAAATTTCAATTTAATATGTCTTTTTCAGTAAAAAAAAAACATTGTGGTAAATGAAGAAATTGCTTTTCACAAGCAATTTCTTCATTTTCCACAATGTTTTCCCAAGCATTTTCTTGTCAGGGAGTCAAAAGGCGTCACTGTGCAGTAATGGGTTAACAGTCCGTTGGTAACCTTGGAGTTATCCCCAGAGTGAGCTCTTCTGGATCATGGTGATTAGTCAATCACCAAAATGGCAAAAAATTCGAAGGGTCTAAATTCAAAGATATTGCAGACGATAATTTCAATTGAATGAAATTTTACAGGGTTGACCTTTCTGGTATAAGACGTTGTGGAAAATGAAAAAAAAATGTCTTGTCACATGCAATTTCTTCATTTTCCACAATGTTTCCAAAAGCCCTTTTATTGAGAGGCTTCAAAAAGCGTCAATTAATGGGAAGAGCAACAAGACAGCTGTATTCCTCCTACGAACAGTTAGTGTTGAGCCCAGTCCGGTAGGACATTCTGCTATGTACACTTAAAGACACTTCTAACGCAACACTTACTATTTTGGAAATAACTTAAAATTCAATCAAATTTTTAACAAAGGGGGGGGGGTCTCATTTGCGCCCTCGCACAGATTTTCTTGTAACTTTACTCATAGAATGCCTCTGACCTATGAACTACAAAAATATATTCCTTTTACTCAAAGAGTGCATATAGGCCTATACGCGGCACCTTAAAGTGTTCCCGGTTTTCATTGATACTCGTCTTACAAAAACTCAATGTTGGCTATCTAGTTTTGGTATAAATCCACAAGTTTTAATTAAAATAGCAAGAAGAGTCATTGTAGAAACTTTTGATACCAATACTGTTGGTACCAACATGCGCTAAAAATTCTTAGAAATAAATTTTGTCAGAAATTGTCAGAAAAATAGCCGAAAAATTTTCAAACCCTAAAATTCTATCACATTTTTTTGTATGTTCCCGTCTTTGTCAACCTATGAAATTAATAGGAAAGTTGGCCATTTATGTCTTCTGATTGCATGCAAAATTTGGTGAATATTTGAAACCGGTAACATTGTCAAATAATGAGAATTGTGAACAACGGCACCTTAAGATGCTCCCGGATTTTAAAGATTCCCGTCCATCAAAAACCCAATTTTGCTTACCTAGTTTTACATCAGTCCACAATTTTAAATCAGAATAGCAAGAGGAGTCATTGATGAACATTTTGGTACCACATTGTTGATACCAACATGAACAAAAAAAATCTAAGGAATTTATTTATTCAGAAACATAGCCGAGAAATTTTCAAAATCTAAAATTCTATCATTTTTTTTTGTATTTTCCCGTCTTTGTCAACCTATGAAATCGATACGAAAATTTTCCAAATATGTCCCCTGTTTGTAAACAAAATTTGGTGAAAATTTGAAACTGGTAACGTTGTCAAATAATGAGAATTGTGAACAATATCACCTAAAGATGCTCCCGGATTTCAAATCTTTCCCGTCCAGCAAAAGCCCAATTTTGCTTACCTAGATTTGATATCAATCCCAAATTTTAAAGCAGAATAGCAAGAAGAGTTATTGTAGAACATGTAGAACATTTTCAGACCAATATTTTTAATAGCAACATGCCACATAATTTCTCAGAAATCTATTTAGTCAGAAATTGACAGAAGATCAACCCAGAAAATTATATAAAACCTAACAGTCAATCAAACATTTTTTGTATGTTCCCGTCTTTGTCAACATATGGAATTAATAGGAAAGTTGGCCATATATTTCCCTGTTTGCATGCAAAATTTGGTGAAAATTTGAAACCGGTAACATTGTCAAATTATAAAAATTGTGAACAACAGCACCTTAAAATGCTCCCGGATTTCAATGGTACCCGTCTAGCAAAAGCCCAATTTTGCTTACCTAGTTTTGATATCAGTCCCAAATTTTAAATCAGAATAGCAAGAGGGGTCATTGAAGAACATTTTGGTACCAACATTGTTGCTGCCAACATGCAAAATCAAAGTGCTGAGAGCACTGTAATTGGACGTCTCTGATTGATTGAGCGGGATGTACATGAACGAAAAATATTTTATTCATTCTTCTGTGTTTAATTCTATAAGATCGGTCTCGGACATACGAAATCGGCTTTATTACCAGAAAACCCTTCTCATAATTTGAATTGATTTGATTGCCGTTTCAAGACAACTGATTTGTCTCTATGAATAATCACTATTAATTTCATTACCCAATTCAATTAAGGCCATGTGATTAGCACTTTTGTCTTCTTGTTTGGGTTAACTATGAGTTCTTTTTGACTTTTATCTCCACCATCGTTAGGGAAAAAACGACCGCAGTGATTTAGAATCGATCTAAACACAAATTCAACGACATAAAGAAATGAAACGCTGATCATTTACATACAATTCCGCTCAATCAATCAGAGACGTCTAAATATAGTGTTCCAAGCACTTTGATTTTTATTCGTGTTTAGAGTAAAAAAACAAACAAACAAACAAACAAAAAAATATAAAAAAAACACGGCAGCAGTTTTCCATGCATACTTTTCCTGAAACAAAATACCAGATGAATTGGAGCACCTAACCATGGATTCCTCATACCAGTACTACCGCAGCATCCTTACATCTACAGATGTGCATACAAAGAAGAAATTGGGAACGTGCCGTCGGGAAAATGGCAGTGGAGTACAATACGCAATTAAAATCTTCATATTATTATCAACAAAAATATTGAGAATAGCAATGTCTCTATCTGTAAACATATTCATACGATCATCCAGGTACCATCGTCACTGTTGTAGATCTATTGCTTCATATTCTTAGCTCAATACACGTAAACGGTTCACTTAAACGTAAAAAATACAGATCGCTGTCACTCGATCATAGACTAGTAATAATCATTGTTGTCATGATCATTGATCAGTATGTAAATAGGTCATGATCCTGTCGAACATCAGTGATACAGATGCTGGAGAAAAAAATAAAACTCCTAAGAGCAACTATTTTTCTGAATAGGTGGATATCACTAGCGTCTCATCTGAGGCTGTTCAGATGGAACCCCGATTTGCCATCGAGTCGAACCCGAGTTGCGAAATGAACTCACTCCCCGATAATCAATTTTAAATACCTGTTTTCCAAAATACCCCGTTCCTTTAAATATGCCAAAGACTTAAACAACAATGATCACAGAAAAAGAATTTGTCATACACAATACGTGCATTAAATTGAGTAATCATCCTAAAATGTCTGTTTTCAGTAAACACATCAAGAAAAACAAACGTTTTAACAAACTTTATACAGAAGAAATAATCCGAACTGGTTTCGAACCAACGGCGTCCAAAATTTCATACTGAAAAAAGGTTGCGATGTTAATCCTTTCCCGTTTGAGCTATCGCTGCTGATGATGATATAGGGTGTTTGTTTACTTTATAAACATAGTATACCTATGCATGTATCGCTTTCTAAAGATCTTGCCCTTTACACAATATTACGAAAGTCAAATCACTACAAGAAACTGGTTAAATCGAAAAAAGATCGTAAAGTTCGTTAAGACGTGGCATGAATTAGATCGGCCAATGGATCTTATAGTGTTTGTTAGAGAACACATAGAAGGCAGGAAAAGATACGACAGTTTTCCTGTATGGTCGCAAAATCTGTTTTGAATTTTGGTCAACTGGCAATTGAGTCTGAGAAAGGGTTTTTTGGTAATGAAAACCCATTTTGCCTGTCGAAAAGTGGTTATAAGAATTGGACGTCCTTTCGGACGTCCAATTAAAAAAAAATCTCAGAAATTCATTTGGTCAGAAATTGTCAGAAAACAGCCGAGAAATTGTCAAAACCTTCAATTCAAATAATTTTATTTGTATGTTCCCGTCTTTGTCAACCTATGGAATTGATAAAAAGGTTAGCCATTATATGTCTCCTAGTCGTATGCAGAATTTGGTGAAAGTTTGAAACCGGTAACATTGTCAAATAATGAGAATTGTGAACAACGGCACCTGAAAATCCTCCCGAATTTTAATGGTACCCATCTAGCAAAAGCTCAGTATTGCCTACATAGTATTGATATCAGTCCCCAATTTTAAATCAAAATAGTAAGAGGAGTCATCGTACAACATTTTTGTATCAATATTGCTGATACAAACATGCCAAAATGATGCATGTTCTTCTCAAATCTGCGATTATGAAAAAGTTAATATGTCAACAAAGCAGTGGCTAGTTCATCATTACAATAGAAATGTTAGCAATTTTGCGTTGAAAGGCACAATTAATGTACAATAAAAACTGCGTTTGTGTTCTATCTATTATTTTGAGCAGTGTAGTAAAGAAAAAAATGTTTGTATTTTTAATAACTGTGCGAAAATGCTCTAGTAAGGGCCCAGCACTGTAACCGGAAGAAGAAGAAAGTAGTCTAAGTGCTGATAAGCCACAAAGGAAAGTTAAAAAGGGTGACATAATAGATTTAATATGTAACATTATGTATCTCCTTTATTTTTCATCCCCACATTTCATAATTTACTCCGCTGTTTGGGATTTTTTCTACCATTATATTATTGGTGGGTGGGGTACGACAATGCGACAAGTATTCTTTAAAATCATGTTTTGATGTGGCAAAAGCTAAAATTAATGCCATGGATAAGTTGGTTATGTTAAATAAAGACACAACAAAGCATAATGAGCTATTTACAAATGTATATGAAAATAATTAAGTAAAATCTTAGATTTTACATTCTTAGAAATCTTGACCCTTTACACTTAAATTAAAAAACAACACTGTTACCGGTTTTATTTTTTCTTCATATTTTACCATAAGCATGGGCATATATGGGGGCAATTTTACTGTAAATTTCATAGGTTGACAAAAACTGGAAGTAGGTGAAATTAAGACCTGAATTTGGTCGAAATATTCAAAAACTAAAAAACTTGGCGATGAGGTCATACAAAATCTTTTAGAAAATTGTTTTTTGGTGAGTAATACATACTATTCTGGTTTATACACGATGAGAAATTATTAGACATTATTTTTGGGGACAATTTGGCTCGAATACCACAAAGCTGGTTGTAAATGGCCTCTTTAAGTTAGGATACCCCCAATTTTTAAGCAAAAATCTTAAAATTCTTAGAAAATTATTTCCAGAATAGATTTTTAAAAAATATTTCGGGAATAACGCCGTAATAAAGAATACTAACTTCATACCAAATTTCATAAAATTCCGAGCGTGGGCACAACCCTATGGGAATTTCTGATAGGGTGAGACCCCCCCCCCCCTTTAAGTGTTAAATTGGATATATTGGCTAAATATCTGTAATTTTCATAAGGTAATATTGAGTGGAAATCATTGAATTTGTAGTTCATATAATATGACTAGAAAACAAAAAGTCCCGATAATAAAGCCGTGCGAGCTAATAACGTTAATTCATGTTATTCGTGTAACAGTAGTAAAGTTTATGACATTAAGCTAACATTATGTTTGTCCGCCATGGGCTTAGATGACACGACTACACCCCCTTCTCATTGACAAACCATAATTTATCATGATATTTTGCGGGACAGTTCTTCACTCGCCCCAATTCAGTGCCTGATCCAGTTGTTGAAAATTTTCATTTTCTCTTGCCTTTCGGGCAGATAAAATTTGATTTTTCGTTTTGCGTCTCAGTTTCTTGATTTTTCCCTCTCCCTGGACAATGATTATCATGTTCTAATCCCTTACCATTATTACAATGTACATGCAATTTTTTGAGCAAATTTCACTGCCGGATGTTGTCGAAAGATATTTTGACTGGACGGAACTTTTCGTTGGTGGGGAGTCAAAACCTCATAACTCCAGCTTATTCAAGCTGTAGTTACGAGGTTTGACTCCCCACCAACGTTTTGGTATCCGTAGACACCATATCGAACATCTTTAAAGTACAGGTGGGACAAAAAATTGCCTCAGTGGCATATAAATGGTGTTCCTGTTTATGAACGCAGAGACACACTAAGGGGGAGGGACAATGTATTTTCAAATTTGCAATGTATGATTCAATATCCACCTACCCCAATGTTGTTGGTACTAATTTGAATCGCCTCAGGAAGGACTCCAAACATGGAGTTTGAATTAGAAATAACACATTTGGAATGCCTTTACACCCTCGTATGTGCTGCTTTAAAGGAGATCGTGCTACGCTAGCAAAAATGCAAATGGCACAAAAATTACAAACGAGAAATAACGTACGAATTTATCAACCTGAATGGGTAGATCATTTATGTCCAGCGATAGCAGGCATTGATTACTATTATGTATACAAATTCGAGTCAATGAATAAAGTGCGTCCCATTTTTATTGTCCTTGTTTTTTAACGGTTGCCTATCAATAAGGTTATTTCATCTAAGACCCCCCCCCCCCCCGCACACAACAGCCTCCGAAAGTCGCACTTGGAGTCTTAAAACGCCGCTCAAACGTTTAGTATTTGTTATTTTTATTTTAGTAACATACTGTAACAGAATAGGTAGCCGACCCACTAGTTTTCCATGGCCAGGAATTGTGTCAATTCCGGGCTTTGGTCATTCTTCCTTGCAATAGCTATACTGAGTGATATTTCCTAACTATTGGATTAATAGACATTTTCGGCACAATCCTAATGCCAGTCTTACCTACCTAACTCTTATAGTCATCCTATTTGGCCCCTTTTATTATTGTTGTGTTTTTAGCCATTTTGGATTATCTCCCTTTATGCCAAACTTAAAACTACAATATTACCTACATTATGTGTATACAGAGTGCATTATATGGTTACAAAGATGCTATTTTGTCTAGAGTTTGTCTTTGCAGAAATGGATTTTCATGGAATTTGGTAGTAAATGTGTAATTCCATTACTGGATTTGACCTTGGAAGTTTGGAAGGAGGGAAAGTTTGAATCCTTTCCACCTTCCTACTTCAGAGGTCCTATCCTCCTTTATCAGAGTAATTTGCCTATGTTGTAGGGTATCAAAAGTTAGCTTTTTATATGTATTTTGTAATTATTTATATGGTTATTCCATATCTCTTTCATGTTTAGAGTAAATGCAGGTGACAGGATTTGTTCCTGGCAACATGGCCGAAATGGCCTGGAATATTCTTTTTGCAGCCAGGATTCCTGGATCGCCAGGAACATGTTGATTGGCTCAGTCACACCTTCCATTACATATGATTGGTTAATGACCTAGGTGATCAAAAGTCTATATAAAGGATTGAATCCTGGCACTAGTTTAGTTTTCACTATCAGAGTCAAAGATCTTACTTCGATGCAGAAATTCTCAACAACTGGATTAAATGATACATTTCTAAAACTAACCTGTGACTCTCCTTATTTACTCATCCATCTGGGTACAGACTAAAACATAAGTGAAAGGACCTTATATATGCCAGTTGAATTTGTACACGGTTAAAGTTTAATCATTCAACGATATGTCTTTCAAATTTGAAGACGTTTTTCCAAACAATCGCTGACTCTCGTCCGTCTTCGACGCAGCCGGTTGTACGGTGTGTTCAATGGAAATACCGCGGAGGTTTCTCGTTGACCTTGACCTTGTCTCGTTTTAAAGTCAAAATAGAATTTTTAAACACGCTTGTGAAGAATTGATCTATAGCAAAGAAAAGATGGTTATTCGCCGTGATTGAGGTTTTCATGCATTGCAAATTGTATTTCCGTGTAGAAATATGAGTTCTCGAATAGTCCGGAAGAATAAAAAATCTACCATGAGCCCCTTCAATTGTTAACGCGCCTTTTTTTGAACTTATTATGACTCTAGTCGACTAGATCATATTTAGTCGGTGTAAATGCAAAACCTCGTATGTCGATTGGTGCGATTTTTAAAGTGCAAACTTGTGTGCCGTGTGTAGACAATTTTCACAGGTTTTTAGTTATTTTGATTGATCAGTATTATTGACACATTATTTGTGAACAATATGTCCAAATTTCAAGTAAGACAATTCAGTTTGGGAATAGTTACTACACGTTTTTCCCTCCCCTTTAAAATTTTCCAAATCGAGATACGAGGTTTTGCATTTACAACGACGATTTGCTGGACATACCGTTTCTCAAAAAAAAAAACTGTGATCTCGACACAGGGTTCTACACCACAGTGTGGAATCAAAGGAAACAACAAATTCAGAAATCGTCAATGATTTTGTTAATTGGAGATCGGTTTGAATTGTGATTAAAGCAGAGAATGTGACGTTGCGCAATAAATGAACGTGGTGGATTTTTTTTTAAAAAAAAAGAGAATCAGCTGATAAAATAGTTATTGAAGATCAACCAAAATTTTGGTTGATCTTAAAAACTTTTTTATCAGTTGATTTTTCAAAAATTCACCACATGCAGCTCATACCTGGCATTTTCATACCTTCTGTGCTTCAACCCAAATTTCAAATTGGTCAAGTATTTGAAAAAAAGCATTGGTGCATGACATTGTATTGGTGATTTTCTGAAATTCTGAGTCACGTGATAACTGAACATGGTACTACACAACGTTGGGAAATCACGTGACACAACAATCGTCAATGATTTTGTTAATACTTGGCAAATGTGGGTTCGGTTTGAAGCACAGAAGGTCGGAAACGCAAGATATTAACTCGATGTTATACCTACATTTTTAAAAAAAAAACAGCTGACAAAAGAGTTATTGACGATCAACCACAAATTTTGGTCGGTTGTCAATAACTTTTTTATAAACTGCTTATTAAAAGACTCTTTGCATTCAACAAATCCCTGACGTATTTCCATCTTCTCTGCTTCAAATCCTTCTTAAAGCATTAACAGAACTATTGAAGATTTTTTGTACTTGTTGTGTCATGTGATTCCCCACCGTCATTATTCTCACAAATGTCACGAGGGCCCTTTTCTAAGACTCAAACTAACTTATTATTCGCTGCTTCTCAACAAAAACCTCGTAACTGCAGCTTAAAAGAAGCTGCATTTACGAGGTTGTTGTTGAAAATCGACGATTTGCATGTACAGTCCCATGTTTCTATGCGTGTTTCTCCGCGCATCAACGATTATGCAAAACAGAAGCGACTTTGTCGTCATCAAAAGTGACACAGATAGTGTTAAATATACCGCCGATCTTGCTGCAGGCTTTGTCACGTTAATTTCAACGTGGGATACGTAAATAGGCTTATTGTGCCCGATTTGGGAAAATTTGCAAACGTAAGTACCGATATTTGTACTTTTAAAATTTATTAATTTAAACTGATTTGATAATTTTGTTCGCAAAAGACGTATTTTCTCTCATTTTGCATTCATTGTTCGTTGACAAAAGGTTTGTTGTCTTTTCTTTTGGATAAATAGAAAAAATTGTTTGCTTTTCAGCAGAAACCTCATAACTGCAGCTTCAAATAACTGCAGCTTTTAGCTGCAGTTACGAAATTTTTGTTTAAAAGCAACAAAATATTGTGAAATGATATTCAGGTTATATTTCTAGTATTCATTATTTCTTTGCAATTTCAATTTCTTTTTCATTCCATACGGTGTGAAATGTGAACAATCTATAGTTCAATGGCATTCATGCCCGCATTGAATCAAAATATTGTTTCAAGTGAAAGTTTGATCACATATACATACCTTTGATATTTGTCTGTATCGATAGACATTGTAGACAAAGATAAGCCTGCACAAAGGCGCAGTCTAATCTTCTTCTATAAGGTCTTATTGTTCTTTGTCATGAAATATTCTCATTTACAATATAGTTAATCATTATCGTTTAGTTATACAGTCGACACTCGTTATGTCGACATCGGATTAGTCGAATTTCCGCTTAAGTCGAAGTTCAAATCTGGTCCCGTCCTCATCAATGACCATAATTTTTTCAAACAAAATAATTTCGAACTGAATACAGCCATTGAAATATAGTAGGAAAAGGATAGAAATTGCTCGAACGAGCAATTTCTTTCCCTTTCCTACTATATTTTAATAATAATCAAACTTGATTAGTTTCAAAAACTGTCCAATATCAATTTTATCGAAATTGAAGAAAATCGGATAAGTCGAACTCCGGATATGTCGAGGTATTTTGATGGCCTTTTGACTTCGACACAACGAGTGTCGACTGTATTTGGTAAGTGCTCATTAATTTTGTCCGAAACATTTTAATTCCCTTTCAACCTAATGCCAAACCTAGCAAGGCTGCTTTTGAAGGTTTCAGAAAAGGAGAACATTTCGGTAAACAGTTTACCGTCCAAAATATGACCGCAAGTAGCCGCAAAAAGTGTAGAAAACATAGTTAGGAGAACCAGCTGTCAAAAGGTGTCAGAATAAAATCTAGATGTGACGTAATGCTTCCTTTCAAATCATAGCGTCACGCTTCTTTCAAATCCTCGTTACAACAGCTTGTTTAACCCATTACCAAAAACAACAATATTTCGGCTGTTCCGAATGCAGAAAGATGTTGCAGACGACAATTTCATGTCGCACGTGCTCCTGCGTGCGGTCTGCGTCTAAAACTTACGTTTAGTCGTGCGATGCATGGACGTGCAACGTACGATTTTGGTGGACGCAACCACGACGCGGACTGCACGTAGCAAAGAATTGACCGGACAATATTTTGAGGCGCTCTTACAACCCGTCGTGCGTCTTTATAAATCGTGCGATTTTGCAGAGTTTTAAGACGCACGGCGGGTTGTAAGAGAGGCTTAAGAGACCTACCGGTCATTGAGATATAGAGTGGTAGAATGCGTCCTCGGCTGTATCAATAATGTATACAATCCGCAGTAAATCACCCAGAATAATTATCATGGTTGCCAAATAAATAAATGTAGCGTCACCACAACGTAGGGTTCAAGTGATTTTTTCTCAAACGGCAAAACATTAGATTGTTACATTATGAAAGTTGCTTCAGGTAAAAAAGGGTGTTGATAAAGATATAAATTGTGTAAAATATAGCAGGGACACCATTGAGGCAAAATGAGAAGTTATCAGCGTTTTCCTCTCTTTGTCTCCATGTGTCCTATGCTGGTTTTTTTTCTGTTAGGGTTGTCAAAAGCAGGAATTGTTTGGGTATCATTACAGTGACATTTCACATCTATTTTTTCATATTTTACTTTTTTTTATCTGAAAGAGCATATTTCCTTATGGAAATTCTGAAATTTCCAAGCCAAAATAGTGTACCGTTTACGAGAAATATATATTTTTGTACTGAAATTAAACAAATTGTTGTGGACAACAGTTCAGATTTATATGGAATCTTTGCATCAAGACATACTTAAAAAATGAAATCGGAATGTAATGTTACTTTAAGATGCGAAAAGAGTCGAATCTAAAGACCTGTCGTTTGAGAAAGTGCAAAGCATGTATGATTTATAAATGTCGCGTCATCGAACTTTCTTATTTAAGCCCCGTAACATTGTCTCATTGTCAAATGCGGTGAAGATAATATAGTGTAACATCAAAGGATATGTATTAGTGTTTTTCGTTCTGTATCTGTTTAATTAAAAAGGTAATTTTGCCTTTAACCCTGATTTTGAGGTTTAAACGCGAATGAAATTTATGATAAATTAAATAATTCATAATTTATGCTATACATAATAATCTAGACGCTTTCGATGTAATAAGTTACCTAATGTAACTATACCAAATTCTTCAGTTTTGTGTTTATTAGAGACAGTTTACCAACACATTGAAGAAAAGGAAATATCTTAAAAGAATACTTAACCCATCACCACACAATGACTCTTTTTGACTCACTGAAAGATAAAAATGGCATTGAAAAACATTGTAGAAAATGAGGAAATTGCTTGTGACAAGCAATTTCTTCATTTTCCACAATATTTAATACCCCAAAACACCAAAAATGTAAACATTTCAGTGGCCTGAAATTATCGTCTGCAACATCTTTGAATTGGAACTAGGACAAAATTTGTCGTTTGGTAATGGGTTAAACATCAACCTCCACTACCCACCACTTGACGTCACTATCTAGGTAGCTCCACGAATGACATCAAATCTGTTGTTGTCAGTAAGCGAGGCATTGGGGGAAAGACTTACGCTTTCTAGTCCATCATGAATTCCGATCAGGCTTTGAAGAGCCTTGTCTTAATTTGGTCGCACATACTTCCAACTTGGTCCCTTGTAGTGTGACGGTTCGTTGGCGACAACAAATTGGTTTCAGTACATTACATTACATAAAATATAAGAAGAATAGCTTGATACGTTCTAGCATTTTCAAGATTTATTAAAAAAAATCCTGCGCCTATTAACTATTATAATAATAAGA
Organism: Fragum sueziense; assembly: GCA_963680895.1. Classification (NCBI taxonomy): domain Eukaryota; kingdom Metazoa; phylum Mollusca; class Bivalvia; order Cardiida; family Cardiidae; genus Fragum; species Fragum sueziense. The sequence goes on from OY804593.1 coordinate 15,918,989, forward strand.
AACGGACAATTCGCTGATTCAAACTTGGTCTAAACAGACTGATTCAAAATTTAAAATGATACATATACATGTAAATTAAATGGATCTTGTTAGCTTTTACATAAGTTCACATTTCTTTAATGGCAGTAAGCACTGAATTAAAATTAGATGATAATTTTTATGCAGTCATAAAAAGTCGTTGAATTATCTAACCCTTTACACAAAGAAATTATTTTTAAAAGAGTTGTCCAAAATTACAACTGTTTCAGACAACAATTATGAAAATGATTTTGTATACATTTTAGTTTTGAAATATTTTGCGACAAAAGTAGAAAAATACTGGTTATTAGGGTTTTCTTATTTTGTCTCATGGTTTTCCATTTCCTTCAGATCAAAAATGGAAATCAAAATCACGTCCTTATATGAAAGGGTAAAACTGCTCTTAGATTAAATGTTAATTTGTCTTTAATTTGACTGCGCTGACATAACATGTGCGTCATTTCCTCGTCAAAGTGCTAAATATATCGTCGCTTTTCTACGAAAACCACGCATCTGCAGCTTAATTTAAGCTGCAGATACGTGGTTTTTGCAGAAAAGCAGCGATATAAGAAGGGTTTTGTAAGCGATTATTGAAGCTATAGTCCGGCCCTAATTTTATGGCACATGTTTACAAAAATGACCTTATATAACAGTATGTAAAATACAATTTCGAACTCAAAACTATCTTAATTTTGCATGTATTGATTCGAATCTTGCAGGTGTCTCACACCTGCAAGATTTGAAACAACGCATGCAAAATTGTAAGGAAAAGTTATTATTTATATAAGCCCCTACATGTGTCATAATGTCGTGAAAGGACTATTTGCATTTATCTATTTTTTTTTCTTTTTTTTAATTATTTGTGTGTGTATGTGTGGTTTTTTTGTTGTTGTTGTTTTGTTCTTGTTGTTTTTTTTAGAATCCATTAATCCTTTTTTAGAAAAAAAAAAACATTCTGCCATCGCAACAACGAAAATGCATCTAAATGTGTCCATTAAATATGAGCTGTTCATTTACTTTTAGTTAAACAATGACTAGTGAGAAGAAAAGCATACAGCCCGTTTGGGGTCTAGCTAGACGAAATCTCAGTAACTCCATGCTGGATACTGCAGAGACACTCGTAGAAAATCTAGACGATATATCTGATGTTCTTGATAAACTAACAGAAAAGTATGACAAGGTAAATAACAATATTGACAATGAAATTCACTGGGACTCCACCGAATGCAAGGGAAAATACTCATCTATTTTATACATGAATCGTCTATTAACTCTACAAGCATTCTTCAATTTTTCGACAGTACATATCGTCCCTTGACAGCCAGAAGTTGCTATCAGCACATTTGGCCGAAATGCACTTTTTAGCATAAATGAGGTGTAAATATGGTGGTCTACCTACACACAAAATTTTATTGCTATATTCCAACTATACGAGGGACGGTCGGAAAGTAGTTGGACTTTTCACTAGTTCTCTAAAATTATTTAACTTTTTAACAAAATTCTTTCTACACTGTTTAAACAAATTGTCCATCTAAGTCCATGCATTTTTGCCATGTTCGTAGGAGCTTTACTATTCCCACTATTAACCATGACGTCGACCCACTGTATTAGGTACTGTGTAACCACCGGTATCAAAGGCACCCTGGTCGCAAATTTCTTCCCAGCAAGCATTTTCATCAGTTCTAGACACAAATAAAAGTCATGTGGGGTAGGGTCTGGGCTATAAGAAGAGTAAAACATCTTTTGTCATGGGTAATAGTTGATAATCTCCACTGTAGATGCGGTGGTATGGGAGTGTGCAAAATCGTGAAGTAGAAAACATTTTTCTTTGCTAATCTGGGACGCGTTTACTTCAGCATTTATTCTTTGTTTTTATGAGTTACTTCAGAATTGTACTTGGCATTGATATTTTTTACCATTTGACATGAAATGACTAACTATCAATCCTCATGAATCCACAAAAGCAACAAACATGACTACCAACCGAATGTAAAAGCTTAATCTCTTCAGAGGAGGGGAACCAGCTCGTTTCTACGACTGATGTGACTGAGTTTTTATTCCAAGTGTCGAATTATGAACCATTATTTAATCTTCAGTGATAATGTAGTTCAAAAACTTAACTTCTTCGCGATTAAAATGACTAGAATGTTCTTTTGTTTTGGTTACCCTTGTTGTTCCTCTAACAAATAGCCTATGGTACATTAACCCCCTATCACATATAAGTGGACAGAATATTGTATATTTACAACTATCTTTGAAAATAAACTAACCAAGTTATTGGCAAATGGATGTAGATTCCGCCAATATATAATGTGTTTATACAGTTGCAATTGGAGAGACAGCAGAACGAAAAGTCCAACTACTTTCCGACCGTCCCTCGTAAGTGGTAAAACTGACAAGGGACATTTATGTGCTATCAGCAACCGGCATATTCATTGACTGCCATAAGTAGCTATCAGCAGATGATGGGGTGCCAGAAGTGGCTATCAACAATCACCTATATCTTGCATACATACCATACTTCAGCTATATTATACAAGAATTCTTATCAGATAGGCATCTGTTTATTATTTCATTGGCCTTCTACCATTTAGAATGTTTATTCTAGAAGTGTATGATATTATGTAGATAAGCCGAACACATTCTATTTTGTGTTTTAAAATGTGAATTTTAAGCTTCTGCTGATAGCCACTTCTGGCACCCCATCACAAATATTGTCACTCTGTGTTTTGATCATTCTAAGCTTCAAATAACTTCAGAATTGTTTCATTTCTTGAATTGATCGTGTTTTTATTGAAGATGCAAATGAACAATTCTCAAATCATACTTTTTTGTAAGTTTTGAATGCTGATAGCGCCTTCTGGCAGTATCAAACTTCAAACTTCATTTCTGTAAATGTTTTATACAATGATTGCTATAAATGAATAAAATGCATTCCTTTGGTTAAAACATCAATGTCAGAATCAGTCTTGTTTAATAATCCAGCAAATTAAGTTTGATTGCAGACATTTTTTTGTAGGATCTAAAAGGTTCTTTTTTGTAATACACAAAATCTAGTTTAGTATAACCAAAATGTATATTTCTATGAATCTTAAATGTGAATCCAGTTCATAAATTCCTGATGTATTTGTGGGAAAAGTTAATCTCATTATTTTTCAATTTAAACATTGTTAAATAAAGCCACATCATTCAAAAACGAAAATTTGTTTTTCAGGGAACAACCATATTATTTTTGTATCTGTCTATCTGTGTGCAGCATTAGATGGGCATTTGCCTTAAGCATTGATCTAAAAATACCAATTTTTTCAGACATACACATCAACAAAATTATCATTTTATGGATATTGTGGTTGTACTGGTGCGAGAAATACCAGGAACCCACGGTTAGATGCTCCAGCCGCCGTGATATGACCATAGAAGTTGAAAACGGCGTAAAACCCCAATAAAATCAAACTAAGTACAGATAAATGACTTCTTAAATCTAGAGTATTGACGACAACACTGGCAACGAATAATTATAAACAAAGCAAGTAGAAGACGAAAGAAGAAGACAATTTAGTGATATGTAATACATGCTTGTGATGTACATAGGACATTTCCAGAAAAAAAAAACAACTTAAAACTGCATTGAAAATAAATCAAAACTTATTTTTGTTAAATGGTGAATAAAAGACCAATTAACGATAAGTTAGATTGATAAAACTACGGATTAAGGATGCTGATAGCTGCCAAAAATCAACACATTTCTGAAGAAATGTCGGGAGCCAAAAGTGGCTATCAGCTATTTTTAGCTCACTTTAGCACGAAGTGCTGAGGGTGAGCTATTGTGATCGCTCACCGTCCGTCGTCCGTCCGTCCGTCTGTCCGTCCGTCTGTCTGTCCACAATTACTAAAAAATCTTCTCCTCCCAAACTATATGGTCTAGAGTCTTGAAATTTTGAATGTAGTATTGTCTCAATGCCCTCTACCAAAATACTTCAAATTATTGTGCTTATAGAAAAATTGGCCCTATGTTGTGGGGTTTAAGGTTTCACACAGAAACACAGTTTTCTCAAAGACTATTTGGCCTAGAGTCTTGAAATTTTGCATGAATTTACATGTCATAAACCTCTAACAGAACACTAAGAATCATCACATTGCAAGGAAAGAAGCCCTATGTTGTGGGTTCTGGAATTTTCAAGTGAGGAAATGTTTTGACCAGGTAGATTTTATCACATATCATTATCCCTAAAATAACAGTTTGGGTCTTTAAATCAGATTATGCAGATCATAATATCTGATAAAGAATGCATGGAGCTACAGATAAAAGGAGGCAAATCATTCTTTATTTATGAAGAATCTTTTCATTCTTTATTTGATGTTTAAAATCTAAACGCTTTGTTATGGGTACTCATTTGAATAGTCTTGATTTAAGAATTCAAATGAATACCCTCAACATAGGGTATTATAATATTAGAAAGATATTTTATGATTCTGAAAGCCATTACCCTCTGTTACCTGTATCCCTGAGGCACTTAACGTTTGTTTACTGATCTAGGGATCAACTAAATACTTTAACCCTTTCCTGGAAAGACCTTGTTTTGAAGTCCCTGTTAGAAAAGGCTTTGGAAATCAATGAGTCAAATGAAGAAAATGCTGATTCTCTTTTTACCTCAATATTTTATTTTATTCAATATTTTATATGCTAGTTTATTGTAAACGAATCCTATTTGTACCGCTGTCAATTTTGTATTCTGAACTTTCAAATTGGAATAGTCTATTTCTTTTCTGTACCTTCTGTACGGGAAAGCATTATGCCCTTTCTCTACCATACACAGGTTTGCCTCACGGACAGAAAAGGCTTGTAAATGATATGGTAAAAGAAGAAAATGTTGATAACTTGATAGCCTGTGTTGTCTCATTTTGCCTCATCATTTTCTCTGCATTTTTATACATGAATGCAGTCTTTATCAACACATGTTTTACCATCTACAGCAGCTTTTAATTATGTCTTTTCTTATGTTATGTCGTTTGGAAAAGGTATAACCATAACCAAATCCTTACTGTTCAATGAGTATTTCGCCTTTGTTGTGGGTTCCATATAAATGACAGAGGGCAATGTTTGGCAATCTTTTCAAATTGTTAAGGCCTGAAGATAGTATTTTTGCCTCGTTTAAGAACTACAGAATTATTCCTATGCTTTAGGCTTTTGCATTTTGTACAGAAAAAAGTGCCTAGAAGTTGTGTGTCGTATTGCCTTGTTAAACAGAAGAGTTCAAGTTATCATTACGCTTTGAAAATAAGCTCAACCATGAGGTATTCTAGATTTGAAAAAGCAGGAACAGGTTTAAAATTGTCTTAGAATTTCCAAACCTTCTATGGTTTCTAAATATTATAGCCCATTTAGCCCATTGACCTCTTTCCAAAATTAATGCTTCGATTTGTCTATGTGCAATGGAAATTCAGCAAAATGTTGTGGATTTTCTGATTTTAAATACAGATATAGTGAAAAATCTTTGACAATCTTTCCCAAAATTGTGCTTTGAAATTAAGTGTGTACCATTGTCATATGACTCCTTTTCAAAATCCTCTTTTCAAAATCCTCGGAGATTTAAAAGGTTTGCTAAAAGAATGTCTCAGGGCGCTCTAAGGTGAGCGATATAGGACCATCTTGGTCCTCTTGTTTCCAAATACGGCCTTAATTTTCAAGTTAGATAGATAATATTTTATATGAACAATCTTCAGAGGCGTATCTACCACTATGCAAAATTCCATTTACATACAGCGATTGTGTGAATTTAGAGACAAGTTCAAAACTTTAAATGCGTTTTTCTCGAAATTATAAAAACTGCTGATAGCCACTTCTGGCTGTCAAGGGACGATATGGCTGTAATTATTATCTGCATGACGTTTGGTTTTTGAAGTCTAAATAATATCCAGTTCTTTATGTGTACAAATACTAGTACATTGTCAGCACAACTAAGATCGAGTGAAGAAGCGTAAAAATACATTACATGTGTTATATAAGTCATAATTTGATAGATAAAAATCAGAAATAGAATTAAATCAAACATATATAATATCCACAAAATTGTAAAACTATTTTGTGATCCCGAGATTCGCTCTACTTGTCAACTAGAAGACTCTCCATTGTTTCCAAACATTTTTAGATGAGTTTAAAATGGCAATTTGCAAAATACATTATAGAATCATTTTTCATATTCCGATTGGCATTTTCTGTTGTAGTAGCAAATTGAGTGTTAAACGTAGATCTAGTCAAAAATTGTACAAGCAATATTGTCAATTTTCTTTTTCATTGCTTGTCACTTTATTCATTTTTCAATTAGAGTTACACTTTTTGAGTAACTTGAATGTTTTTGAATAATTTACTGCTATTTGAAAAAAAGGAAGAAAATTTCGGTATTCAGAGATTTTTCTTAAAAACAGATGAGAAAGAAAAAACAGAATACATAAATATAGCGTATGCTTTCAAGGTTAGCTGTTTTTTTCCTTAGAAAGAATGCTTACAAAATAATTCTTAATTTCACTTTTAGGAAACCTCAACCGCAACAAAATTCATCATTGATGAAGACGAAGATGAAAATGATGAAAATGAAGAAGACGAAAACGCCAATAATGCCAAAACAAAAACAGAAGAGCAGGATGCCAGTAGCGATTCTGAGGACGATCAATCTCACGCCAGACTGTTTCTAAGATTAAAGACAGGTCTCGATGCTGCACGAAGACTCATAGATTGTCTCAGATCTGAAAAGAAGAGAGTTATGAAACGAGAACTGAGTGTGGAATGCAGAATTGGTGAAATCGAAGATTATAAAGAACATATGAAACATGATATGGTACGTTGTCTGACAGCTTTCGAATATGAGCACATGTAAATTTAGTTAATGTTCTTTTAGGATTGCCAAAAATATAGACTGGTCCATATTTGAAATTGAAAAGTGCTAACTACAACGTTCAATATTACCATATCTACAATGAAAACTTACGTTCCCATTAAACAAAAACATGTCACGTGGATAACTTTGATGCGTTCTTAATAACAAAACGTTTGCTTATAATCTTGTCACGATTGTGGCACCTGTTCACAACTAGTACATGATGTATTACATGTATCTATGTTAACAATGGAAATGTTTTCCTAATTTTCAATACAATTCTGCCAATCAGTACTTTCCTTCGAATCTTGAAGGTATTAGACACCTGTAAGATTCGAAGCGCCACATGCAACATTCCAGTAATATTGAGGTAGACATTACCTTTTTTAAATAGAAAAAATATATAAACATGTGTCATAATATAGTGATGGGCTTATAGCTTAACTGAGTCTTGCTGTGCCAAAAATGCGTTTATGCACACATCTGATTTTGCTTTCATTACATTTCTTTAAATGTTCAAATTATGTGATGTCGATATTTCTACTTGAAAAGTTCGATACTTTTGGTGCAATATTGGATCTCGTTTTGCATTCCAGGCGAGTTTGAATGAGACGATTGACTTACTGTCTGTCCGTATTCTGCAATTAGAAGACCAACTTGTAGATCAACAAGAACAAATGGAAACATTGGAAGCAGAAAATCTCAAAATGAAGGAAAAACTGGAAGTGTACGAAAGAGCAGTATCAGGTATTACTATAATATTCAAAGTATTGTACAACAATTGGTCTTTTTTTGAAAACACTGTGTGCGTACACGTTTCATTATACATGTATTTATTTGATATCCACCGAATTGAACGATCTAATATAATTCGGAATAATATAGTTTTCGTTTTAAGTAAACAATGATTCAGATAGTTGCTTTGTAACTTATTATCTTACAAGGTCTCTTTCAATATCAAACCCTACACAGTGTAATAAAACAACTGCTTCAAAGGAAGAACTAATACCTTTGAAAGGTTAATATCTAATTAAAAAGTTGAGTGAGAAACAAGACTATAATTTTATTAGTTATAATGTTCTTTGCAAATGAATTTAACGGGAGTCTTGTTTCTATCTACTTTTCTTAGTTGCATCACGGCTATAGAATTGATGTCACGGAAAAAGTTTGAAAGCATGTTAAACGACGAAGAATCAAGGTTTAAGAAATGAAAAAAGAGACAAGAATGAGACTAGAATGAGATTGCTCAATATGTCAGTTATTAAGGAGAGACTTTTTACTACCTCACAGATTTGAAACACGACAACGATCTTTTGCTGGAAGACACATTCACGCTACGAAGGGAGCGCACAAACACGAGCATGATGTTGGAAAATAAGGAACTGTTGTTCAAGATTGAGATGCTGATGGTGGAAAACTCGAAACTGAAGGAAATGGTCAGAAGCTACAACGAGGACGATCTTCACTCGATCTCGTCTGAGGGAGATCTCGGACAGTCAAAGGGAGATAATCAAAATATTACGAATAACAACTTTCAGTATTCCACGCCATATTCTACAACTTCCGGAGACGAAAGTGACACGTCATGATGACGTAATGACTTTTCAAATGATTGACCAATCGCTGAAGTTAATTAAAACGATTGAACAGACATGTTATTTCGCAAAGTCCGGTGTTAAATTATCTGATATCGTCGGTTTTCAACAGAAAAACCTTGTAACTAGAGCTTAAATCAATCTGCAGTTACGGGACTTTGTTTAGAAGCATCTATATATAAACTCTGTTATTGAACAATGTAACCCATGTATTAGATAGAGGCTGTATAGTAGATTCTACGCGAAATAAACATTCAAATGCGCGCAGCGCATTGAATGTTTATATCGCATAGAATCTACTATACAGGCTCTATCTGACTTAGTGTTCGCTAGCGATTCATTGGAGACGGGGCGTGGCTATGTATAGACGTCACATAAAGTGGCCGGCAGACCGTTTATGCGAAATATAGCGGCGTAATTTTAACATATACTGCAATTTCATTGGTCCAAAAAGGTCGAACACTAATACGCGAAACAGACTGAACCCTTGATGAACCCATCAAAGAAGCTTGAATAAGCTGTAGTTACGAGGTTTTGACTCCCCACCAACGTTTTGTCTCGGAAATGTTTTTGGGTCAGAACATTTAATGAAAAACATTGTTTTGAAGTATATAAATGCCAAAGGAATGAAAAGTAGACTGTATAATTCAAGGATTATAATCGATCATTAGCTACCGAACACTTCGTGCATCTTCGGCGTCATCCGTGACAACGGAAATTAACGAGCTACCCTCGTAAATTTCCAGGTGTCATCCGTGACAACGGAAATGTTCGAGGGTATGACAACGGAAATGAACGAGATACCCTCGTAAATTTCCAGGTGTCATCCGCGTAAATGGAAATTGACAGTGATATCTTCGTCAGTATTTGTTGTTACGGTTACGGATGACTCCCGTAGATGCACGAATTGTTTTGTAGTTGATGATGTGTTGTAGTCCTAAAAGTGTTTGCTGATACAAAATGTTGGATACGTAAATAATAAACACACCACTCAAATTGATCATTCGAGTTCGTGAATTCAAATATCCATGTTTATAATTTCTTTTCTTCTAAGACAAAACTGTCATTGCCCACAATATTTACTGGCTTACCAATTGTTTGAGTATGTAAAGATCTGTGAATTTCTACATGCTTTTGAGCTGACAATCCACATTATGACGAATTTTACCATGTCCCTTTTCCGCAAAGTTTTTCTTCCAAAATGAAGTTTCCTTCCTCGTGGAAGAACAGATGGCACAACAAAATTGAGCCTTTGCTAAATTACATATCAGCCTGTGCATGAAAGCAATTTGATCGGGATCTAAACTGCTATCTTACAGTTGCTAAAGATCAGGAAGAAGCTATTGGAGACCAACATGGTTCAAGATCAGACTTCGGACTTCAGACTTCAGGCTGATCTTGGGCCATGTTGGGCTCGTTTAACCCTTTCCCAAACAAGACATGGTTTAGACGACCCTTACTGAATTTGCTTGAAAAACATTGAAGCAAAAGAAGAAACAGTTGATAACCAGCAGTTTCTTCTTTTGTCTCAATGTTTTCTGAGCCATATTATACACAAATCCCATCTTAATCCACATCCATTTTGTGGTCTGCAGCAGCTTGAAATTTGACTACCCTATAATATTGCTGTTTGTGAAAGGGTTAAACGCCTTAGAGGACCTTTTTCCAGATCTTGGCTCAATTGTCTAATTGTCTTGATTTGGCTAAGAGGTGAGGAAAATGGAAATACAAAGGTTGGTACAAATGTTGTGAGATCAAAAAACACAAACAGAAATGTTTCGTGCATGGTTATGGATAATTTGCGCACGGTTTTAGCCATTTATCGGATTAGATTTAGTTTTTATGTTCCTAGTAGAAAAAGTTTGGGAAAACATCCAAGTTTATTAAAACCAGAGGTTTCTTATTATTTCAACATCTGACTATCACAATTTAGTTGCCATCTTCTCTGACCTTGTTAACCCTTTCCCAAACGACAAAATTTTACGGTTATCCACTTCGAAAACAGCTACAAATGACAAAATGGATGTTATCTAAGATAAGATTTGTAAAAAAATATGGCATAGAAAATATTGAGACAAAAAGAGAAACTGCTGGTTATCAGCAGTTTCTTCTTTTGTCTCAATGTTTTCCCAAGCAGTTTCTATTAGGGACGTCAAAACCAGATCTTGTTTGGGAAAGGGTTAAAACCAGGCCGTGGCAAATACCCTTTCTGACAAAAATGTGATCCATCAATGGTTTGATATCGTGTACCTATGGAGCAGCTAGAGGCTCGGTAAGAGTGTTATGGTAGTTCTTGTAACAGGTTTGAGAAACAACGGGAATCTGTGGTTAGGTGCTCCAGCCCCCCCGCGATATGACCATAGCAGTTGAAAACGACGTAAAATCCCTATTAACCTGACTTTGTTAAAACCAATGTTGATTTTGTGACCTTATACTACAAATCAAATCTCTTATTGTATATGGTTTCCATGACACGCACGTTCACACACGTGGTTGTGCACTAAAGAGACAGGCTCGTAGGAAAAGGGGTGCTCGGGGGTCTTAGCCCCCTCCCCTTCCGAAATTTGCCAAAAATACTGAATTTCCCTTATTTTACACTGAAAATTTAGGGAAAAAAGTCCAATTTAGCGAATACAATATTCATACACAGTCCGGGACACGGGCTTCAGCCTCCAATATGAAATTGCTTACGGACCTGAATGGTATGTAATCATGGGGTAGTTTTCGGTTTTCATTAGTTTTCCGAATGTGGTAAACGTTTCCATGATTGGTCAGAGGAGGTCATAGAAGATGACCACTAACCTGTGCCTTTCAGATGTTAACGTAGATACCGATAACAACGGATTTAAGGTATATGACGTATCATTAAAAACTCCACTTTCTAGCCATACGAAATGAATCAAATTACATCCACTTGTAAATACACTTCACATGAGTTGATTCACTGTGCCGGATTTCAAGATTATGCTTCAAGAAGAAATAATTTACAAATACTATTTTACTCTATATCCATATGCAAGGGAGGTAATTTAGAACATTTTTGTCAAATATTTTAATAAGTATGCATTAATTCAAAATTCTAAACCGTTCAAAATGCTTATGTTTGTATTTGGAATGGAAATGTAACACCGTTTATGAATTACTGGTGCTTTTCAAATTTCGCCACTGGCTCTTTGAAGCTAATGATGGGTTGTATACCTTAACCAGATTCACCGTACTTAAGCGTCTAATAGCAATGAATTTGTGCTAAAAATAGACTTGATTTTTCGTTATGAATTGGTAGACCGTCAGCGTTGTTATAAAATCTGGTAACTGCGACTTCATTCGAGCCGTGAATTGTATAACAAAACCTACGGAAATAATATTATTTGTCCCAAATTACGTCGAGGTTAACTGGATAAAATCGTTCCATATTGTATATGCCAGGAAATTTAAAGAATTCGTGGAAAAAGAGAAAATGACGATTCCCTTAATGTTTTCAAGACCCTTCACTGATAAGGTAGTGGAAACAAATCACTTTTCGGGATAGAGTTCAGAATGTAAGATAAATCATATAAAAATATTCTGACATGATAGGGGACAATTTTATACAGTTAATCATGACGTCAATTCGGACAAACAAAAATGTTTCGTGGGTGTTGTTATAAAATCTCCTAACCACGGCCGTTGTTACGATATTTCACAACAACACCGAAAGTTTATCAAAATATAACGTTAATACAGTCTATTTTTAGCACAAAATTGATTGTTATTGAGAGCATTATTCTCTTCATAGTCCAAGGGAAATAACTAAAAAAATGTTGTTGAATCTTTAAAGATTTTATTGTCAACTGTCATCCCTAACCGGGGTATATAAGTCAAGAAGTGCTAACAGAAATAGAAAACTGAGGAAAGTTGCAACTGTTAGAAGCGTATCTCTTCATCCTTCCGCAAACAGCAAATTAGCAGCATGTTAAGTGGTCCTGCGATCTATTATACCGATTCCCACATATCAATAAAGGTAATACCAATTTACTAACAATAAGTGGGTATGGCCTTTATTTTTTGGCGGAAATCAGTACATCGCGGGACTACTATACTAATTACGAGATATTTGGCAATGGGTGTTTTGATTCCATCCTGATGGTTTCTTTTTAAGGGGGGGGGTCGGTTTTTTTCCTACCCATTTAATAATTGAAATTTTGATCGGGTTGAGGGATATCAGCAGCTTGTGAAAACAATGTGGTAAACGCGAAAAATGCTGGTGAACAACATTTTCCATCCACAACAATGCTGTCATTACTATCCCATTCTTTCATAGAATAATTGATGTGCTATATTGTACACGTCAAATCCTTTCTTATCAACATCGATTTATCGTCTGTAGAAACTCTTAAAATTGAAACAGTCTCAATTCTTAGAAATTTGAAAAAAATAATTAAGATAAAAACCCATCATTGAATACAAAAGACTTTGTGAATCTTTGGCGGCCATTCGTAGCAATGGAAATTGACGAATGACAATTAACGTTGCCATTGACGATGGTACAAGCATCTCCCGTTAATTTCCGTTTTCACGGAAGACACCCGAACACGCATGAACTTTAGCGTGAAAGGTCACATATTAGAATTACTACTCCTCGTCGTTGTAAATGCAGAACCTCGTATCTCGTTTTTGGAAAATCAAAGGGGAGGGAAAAAGTGTAATAACGTTTCCTAAACTGAAATGTTTTACTTGAAATTTGGACATATTGTTCACAAATATTTTTCATCAATACTGATCAGTAAAATATCTCAACACCTGCAAAAGTTGTCTGCAACTGGGCACACAAGTTTGTACTTTGAAAATCGCAAGAATCGACATACGAGGTTTTGCATTTACACCGACGTCCTATTTTGAACGTTCTGGGCTTTGAAAGTGATTTTTTAAAATTGCAATTTGTGATAAATCGGTGATGAAGTCATGGTTGAGTGTAGATATACGGCCTAAGACGTCATCGCTTTTCAACAAATATCTTTTAACTGCAGCTTCAGACAAGCTGCAGTTTAGAGGTCTTTGTTGAAAATCATCGAGGTGTTGCTTTTTTGTATAAACCTTGTAACTAATCAAGTGACTCGGAATTTCAGATGATCTTCAATATTTTTGTTAATAATTGTCGAATTTGAATTCGGTTTGACGCAGAGAAGATGGAAAAATGTCAGGAATTAGCTGGCTGGACGTGATTGCTGTTTTCAAAATCAAGTGATAGAAGGAATTATTGACGATTAACCAAAATTTAGGCTTATCTTCAATATTATTTGATCTGTTGATTTTTCAAAAATCAAACAAACTTATTTCTGGGATTTTCCCACCTATTCTACTTCAAGCCGAATTCAAATTCGTCAAGTGTTAACAAAAATATTGAAAATTATCTGAAACTAATTGTCACTTGATTTTCAACCGTGTAAGCAAACGCTCGGTTTCTTTGTCATGATATCCTAGTAAACAAAGCCTTACTAACTAAACTGAATCAAAGAAACCTCTGGGCTTTTTTACAACAATTCGAATAACGAATAAAACAAGAGTGGTCCGCGGACAACGTAGCTCGCCTATACGAAAGCTTGTCGCGAAAAAAGGAATCCAATGTCAAAGGCTAAGGTTACTGGGTCAAAGGTCATGGTCTCAAGGTCAATGTCATGGCACGAGGTATCTACATATGAAATATAAAGGCTTTATCTATTATAGTGCATGATCAATAGGCCAGGTTAAAGTTTTTTAAAAGTATGTCAAACTCCAAGATCAAGGTCACTAGGTCAAAGGTCCCAAATGAAAGGTCTTGCTGAGAAGTACCCATGTGTGAAGTATCAGGCTGTATCTGTAATGATGGCCAAGATATGGGTCAGCTTAAAGTTTTTGAAAAGTTGGTCAAACTCCAAGGTCAAGGTCACTAGGTCAAATATGTGTGAAGTATGAAGTCTGTATCTGTAATAATGGCCGATATATGGGCCAGGTTAAAGTTTTTGAAAAGTATGTCAAATTTCAAGTTCAAGGTCACTAGGTCAGAGGTCATTGTCTCAAATGAAATGCCTTGGCAGGAAGTATCCATCTGTGAAATATCAAGGCTGTATCATTAATAATGCATGCGATATTGGCCAGGTTAAAGTTTTGTAAAAGTAGGTCAAACTCCAAGGTCAAGGTAACTAGGTCAAAGGTCATGGTTTCAAATGAAAGGCCTTGGCAGGAGGAATCCATGTGAGAAATATCAAGGCTGTATCTCAAATAGTGCCCGAGATATAGACATGGTTTAAGTTTTATTTCAAGTGAAGACGCGACGCGACGCCGACGCGACTCGACACGACGTGACGCCGACACTAGGGTTGTGATATTAGCTCCCCGGACTTAAAGTCCCGGCTCGCTACAAAGCAAAAAAAAAAACACACCACATAACTAACTAGACTTTAATTAACACATCAAATATATAATATAAAACAAAAATTGATATTCAAAATATTCAGAAATTTTACTCTAAAATCAATATTCCAAGTAAAGGTAAAATAGTATTTTGGGGGGAAAAGAAAGAAAGATTTGAGCTTATAAACTGGTAATGGACAAATGGCCTAAAAGGAAAAAATGACTGAAATGCCATAACAAAGTTGGGTTAACCCTTTCCCAAACAAGACCTGGTTTTGACGTATTTAATAGGAAAGGCTTTGGAAAACATTGAGACAAAAGAAGAAACTGCTGACAACCAGCAGTTTCTCCTTTTGTCTCAATATTTTCTTTGCAATAATATACACAAATTTCTTCCTTTTTGGCATCAATTGTGTTGTCTACTGCAGCTTTTGAATTGGATCTCCCTAAAATTTTGTCGTTTGGGAAAGGGTTATATAAGCAAGGAACAACATTGTTACATGATATGATCTGAAGTTTCTAGCATGAAATTACGTGACACAAACAATTGTAGAAAATTAGCAATAATTTGTGAAGTTTTAAAGAACTGGAATTCGGTTAACCCTTTCCCAAACAAGACCTGGTTTTGACGTCCCTAATAGAAATGGCTCCGGAAAATATTGAAACAAAAGAAGAAACTGCTGATAACCGGCAGTTTCTCCTTTTGTCTCAATATTTTCAATGACATATTTTACACAAATTCTATCTTTGATAACTTCCATTTTGTCCTCTGTGGCAGTTTTTGAAGGGGATCACCCGAAAATTTTGACGTTTGGGAAAGGGTTAATGGGATGTACTTCTATAAAATTTGTTGTCAACATGTTGGCCTTGTTCCAAAGAAGGAAGAGAGAAGGCTTGAGAAAACATTGAAACAAAAGGAGAAACTGCTGATAACCAGCATTTTCTCCTTTTGCCTCAATGTTTTCTGTACCATATTTTACACAAATCATATCTTTATCAACATCCATTTTGTTATCTGTGGCAGTTTTTGTAGTGGATCACCCAGCAATGTTGTCGTTTGGGAATGGGTTAAGGCCAGAGAATATGGAAAACGCCAGGAATTAGCTTGATGTGGTATATTTTTCAGAAATCAAATGATAAAAAACGCTGGACGAACAACCAATACATGTAGTTTGGTTTGTTGTCGATAATCTGTATCTGATTCAGTTGATTTCTAAACGATCAAGTGTCCGCTTTCAGCAAATCCCAGGCATTTCCCCACATTCTCTACTTAACATCTTTTTTTATCGGTCATATATGTGTTGTTTCTCTTGTTTTCTTAAAGTAGTTTACCCTAATGAGATTCTAGAGACGTCGTTATTATTCGGGCGATGTCGCAAACATTCTTCCATTCTTGAAGATTCCGTTAACCCATTACTACACGGTGACTCTTTTTGACTCCCCACAAGATAATGACTTTGGAAACATTGTGGAAAATGAACAAATTAAATGTGACAAGCAATTTCTTCATTTCCCACAATATTCTTTTCACAAAAAGACATAAAAATGTAAAATTTCATTCAGTTTTAATAGTCGTCTGCAACATCTTTTTATTTCGAGGAGTCTAGAAATTTGCCGTTTGGTAATGGGCTAATCATTAAATTTTGATAAACCCGATCAGACGTTGCTGAGATACAGAAGAACGCTCTCAACATTCAAGTGCTCACTGCCATGGGGGTGGGGGAGAACCGTTTGGAACCATGTCTTTGCAATATCTAAACCATTTTGTGCAGGCAGGAATTTATATTTCAGTAGAGATAGATAGAGCCCGCTGTTGATAGTCTTGGTGTTTACGTCTTGATCTTGAAAAAAGAATTGCCTAATTATACCTGTAAAGCTAATAGCTCCCATCATTAAGGTTCCAGCAAGATGGCGCTGCTCCACACAACTCACAGAGAGTACTTGAACTGTCCATTAGATGTGAAACATAAAGATAATAACCAGTAACATGTTGCCATAACGTGATGACGAATTTCATGAAACGTGTAGAATTGGTGCAACGTCAAAATGGACGCCATTTTGAGAACATGCTGTAAATGGACCATGTTTTCAAACGTTGCTTAGATATTTCATAGGTATGTATAATCGGTAAAATTCAACTTATAAAATTGGACACAATTTACCCTAAATTTGATATATTTTTCACTGCTAAGGATATTTGCATATTAAAGAGATGCTTGGTTTAAGGGGGAATGCTCCAGTTTCCTTATTTTTCCCCCAATCATAGAATTTATTCATATTTTGTATGTTGAAATTACATGTTATAACCAATTGAAAAATGAAATAAAATTGGATGGTCAGCAGTCTTGTTTGAATTTTATAGGCATTCGTATCACATACCCCTACATCGAAAAGATGCATAATTTCTTGCACCTGTCCAAGGTCACTAAAATGCTAATAAAATGCTGTACATTCATCGTTTAGTCCTGAAAACGGATTTAAAGCAACGTCTTACATTTAATAAGAACAGAACACCCAAAATATGTACCATTATAAACGCGTAGATGTATAAAACAGCATGCTCGTGTGTTCGGTTAGATCAACGAAGCTGGAGTGTTTTATGTCAAAATTTGCATATTTTTGGAAATATTTCAAGTTCTACATAACAGAATTTGATAAAACTCCCTCATTGTATTAAGCAACATGTCCTGGTAATAATTCTAAAAGAAAATGTATAGGTCAGCGCACTTATTAGTGAATTACAGCAATTTTTATCAGGTACGCATGAATAAAATTAGGCAAAACAGTGGTAACTGCATACACACTTACGACCGTCTTGCTCTAAATAATTGATTTCCAACTTGAGGAAATCAGTTTTGCATAATAAATACAATTTTACCGTTGTAAATGGTAAATTGTAATGATGTGTTATATTATTGAAATTATGGTAGCGAAACATATTGGTACGAAACATTTCATTTACTACAGTAATGACCGAGTGTTCCGAAAAACTGGAGCATTACCCCTTAAAGTGTATCACATATTATGAAACACCCTGTATCTCGATAACGTTTTACTAAATGAGTAAAAATGAGGGGGTTTTGATCCAATGTCTAGTAAAGAAAATAAAGAAAATTAATTAAGTGCTTTCGGATCAAGACATAAACGTAGTTCTCCCGTCTTGGTTTTTTTCACAAATACCAGTGAGTTGACCCAGATGTTGGGTAATTTCATCCATTTACATTTTGCCCTCATTTTCTTATTTATTCATCCTGTAGGCGTGGTCTTGTTGCCCCTAGCACCTTGCATGGTGCATTAACTACCGGTATGGCATCCGGTTTGAAGTACAGTTTACATTGACTTGAAATGACCCCTATTCCCGTCATACTCCTGCTAAATCGTTGTTATGCCAAATATCTATACTAAGGTGGAGAATGTGCATCATGAGATGGATAACAGCTACAGACAAAAATAATCTCGATTCTGGTCAATAATTTTGCAATATTCTTTTTTATTTCTGCGTCAATTTTCAAAATGTTTGTTCCATATACCCCACCTTACTAAGATCTTTTCTCGGATATATGAATAACATGTGGAATCTGTTTACTTTTTCCAAAAATTGATCCCAACCGATCGGAAAACGAAATTATAATGACTACGGACAAATTTGCCTCGGATCAGGTACGAAGTTGTGCAATGATTTTTTATTTCTAAGTCAATTTACATGCAGTTTGTTGTATGTACCCAGCCTTGCTGAGCTCTTCCCTCAGATGTATGGCTTCTTTGAAAATTCCTGATATTTTTCCCAAAATTTGATCCTAACCGACCTGAAAAGCTATCTAATTTTTTGTCGTTTTTCTGAGCGGTTAGGATCAGTTTTTGCAAAAAATACAAAACTTCAGTACTCAGTACTCAATTAGGCGGGGAACATGCTATAAACCATTTGAAAAACGACGCAGAAATAAGACAGTTATTGCAAAATATCTTATCTGAACCAAGACAAAGTCTGTAGATTTACTCATCCCAACATGCACAATCCCCAACGTGATTATAAAACGTAAAATTACCTGGTGAATAAATGTCAACTTTCTTATTTAAAAGTAAATATTGCACTGAAATGACAAGACACACACTAACACTAAAATCATACAACAACATTAGAGTACTGTAACAACGAAACGAAAAAAAAAAAACCCATTGACCCATTACCAAATGGCGATTTTTTAGACTAGTCCAAATTCGAAGATGATGCGGACGACAATTTCAAGTGAATGAAATTTTGATTTTTTTTTTGTCTCTTTGGGTAGAAAACATTGTGGGAAATGAAGAAATTGCTTGTCACAAGCAATTTCTTCATTTTCAACGATGTTTTCCAAAGCCATTATCTTGTGGGGAGTCAAAAGGAGTCACTGTGTGGTAATGGGAGTACAGTTAACTAGCCTATTTCGGACCATGGTCTATTCCGGATCACTTTAAAGTGACAATTCTCATTTTTTCAATTTTTAAGAGAATGTCTTGGTGCAAAAATTGTTTATTCTAATGCGTAAAAATGCTATCAGTTTATTGAAGATTTATAAGCGAAAAATACGCCTTTTACAAATGAGACAGAAATGACCACTATTATATAAATCTGAACTGAACATTGTCCACAACAATGTGTTTAATTCTAGCACAAAAACACATATTTCTCGTAAACGGTCCAATACTTTGACTTGAAATTTTCAGAATTTTCATGAGAAAATACGCTCTTTTATAATAAAAGTGAAATTTGTGTAAAAATAATTGTGAAATGTCACTTTAATTTCTGTCTTGAACAACTTCAACATACGGACTCTGAGGTAGTATTGTTATAAAAATTATACCTATTTTTTGTTCACATGTCAAATGCTTAGCCAATTTCGTTGTTGTTGTACTTCTCCAGATCGATCAAACACTTATCTCCTTTCTGTGCGTACGTAAATTTACGTCACCGGAGTTTTACAAAAAAGGATTGCATGCAGTGTTGAGAGCCAGTCGGTGGCTGTTTAATAAAAATCCTGGCTTTGATCATGCAAAGGGTATGTGAAAAGTTGAACAGTCAACTTTTTATTTTATTGTATCAGTATATTTGTGTACAAACTATCGAGAAACACCATCACCCTTACTTGCCAGTTCCGGATCAGCTGTTTGAACACCAGCAAATCGGAGCCGTCTCAAAATAAACGAAAGTGATTAAGCACGATTTCAAATTCTGACTCTTGTTGCATTCTGTTGATTAGTTGCAATAATGTAACGAAGCATTTTTGAATTTTGATCTAGGTTTCGATTACAATTCCAACATATTTGTTGCAATGAAGCAGGTGCTGCGGTGATTCTTTTTAGCAAGTTTAGCATAGTCAGACTTCAAAATAAAGTTGTTGAATGTAGTAAGAATGTTACTTTACGACAGGTTAGCCATTTTCCTGTCAATCCAGCATAGTTGTATGTTGAAATAACTTTCAAAAAAGTTCTACTTGCTTTTGAAGCTGAGTACCCACCCATTCTGTTTTGTAAAAATTGCATTTTCTGTTGAAAGAAACTATTACAAACAATTCATGATGATACTTTTTTTTTACCGAATTTGTGATATGAAATATGTTTTAACGGGATTTACTTCTATACAATATGCTGGTATTCAAAAGTTTATGGAATGAAATATGATGTCAACATGTTGGTCTTGCTCTAAAGAAGGAAGAGAGCAGGATCGTAGCCACAAACAAATACCCATCATCAAGTTTGTGGTTACGATATCGCAGCTTTAAGGTATAAGACCCATCATTAAAAACACCACTTTCTAGCCATGCGACATGCATCAAATTATACACTCTTGTAAATACACTTCACATAAATTGATTCACCGTGCAAGATGTCGAGATTATGCTTCAAGAAGAAAATAATTTACAAATAATTTTTACTCTAAATTCATATGCAAGGGAGGTAATCGTGAACATTTTTGTCAAATATTTCCATAAGTATGTATTAATTCAAAATTCTAAACCGTTCAAAATGCTTGTTTGTATTTGGAATGAAAATGTAACACAGTTTAGGAATATCTGGTACTTTTCAATTTTCGCCTCTGGCTCTTTAGTGCTAATGATGGGTTGTATGCGTTAAGTTGATTAGATACATTGGACGTTTATAATCGTTCCAGACTAAATAAATAAATGATAACCCAAAGATTATCATACCAAATTATATCATATTCATTTTATGACCAAAGTTTTCGTTGGTAAAGCAAAATGTCGTAAATACACCTTAATTCAAGCTGTATTTAAGGCTTCTATGTCGACCAATAAAGATATTATTATTCAAAACTATACAACTAAAGAATTAGGCATGGTATGACAGCAGGTCTAAATATCTTTAACCCTTTCCTAAACGTCAAAATTTTAAGGTGATCCACTTCAAAAACTTCCACAAATGACAAAATGGAAGTTATTAAAGACAGAAAGTGTGTAAAATATGGCATAGAAAATATTGAGATTAAAGGAGAAACTGCTGGTTATCAGCAGTTTCTTCTTTTGTCTCAATATTTTCCCATGCCTTTTCTATAAGGAACGTCAAAACAAGGTCTGGTTTGGGAAAGGGTTAAGACGACATCATCATAACGTGATCCGCAATAGGTCAACTTGATCCGGAAACGGCGAATCAACGCACACTAGAAAACACCATGAACGGTAGCTATTTGCACCTAGATCAACATCAAATAAAAAGTACACTATAGCTTAGATGTATTCTCATTCGTGAACCATTTCCCAAACAAGACCTGGTTTTGACGTCCCTAATAGAAATGGCTTGGGAAAACAGTGAGACAAAAGAAGAAACTGCTGAAAACCAGCAGTTTCTCCTTTGTATCAATATTTTCCGTGCTATATTTTACACAAATCCTGCCTTTAGCAACGTCTATTTTGATGTGTGCAGTTGATTTTTAATTGAAAAAGTTAAATTTTTTGCCGTTTGGGAAAGGGTTAAAAACAGCACTTAGACGCAAAAGTTTGGTAAGTTGCTCTCTCTAGTGATCCGGAATAGGCAAGTTGACAGCACTGTGATGACGAAACAATATTAACTTAGCGAAATTCTAACTCTCATTGGGAATTTTTTCAAAAGTTCATAATGCACGCTTCTTATTTTTTGACAGGTCTAGTTAACAGATTTAATTCGATAGTTCAGAATATTGTACGATAATTGTTTATATTAGCCCAATTATTATATAGCTCACGATAATTGAACTGGCAGAGTATCCCATTCGATTAGCATGGGCTGCTCTGCCAGTTCAATTATCGTGAGCTATAAACATGTTAGAATTATTATTTCCATTTTACCTTTTCTTCGCAATATAATTATTCAACTTTTGGTTGAATTCTAAAGACTGGTCGAGTCATGTTCTGGGTCACATTTTCTCATTAACTCGGTATATGAAAGAAGAACAAATTATGAACACGATGTCTCTAAGTATGCCTCTTACGTATAAGTCCTGTACTGACGAAACAATGGCATGAAAGTACTGTAATGAAAATAACATATATAATCTACATTCTGTCTCTTATTGAAATATTTTTCAAAAGTTCATAATGCCTACTTCTTATTTTTTGACAAATCAGATTAGATTTGATAGTTCAGAATATTGTACAAGACTTGATTACATTAGGCCTTTTGATGTAAGTACATGAGAGTTATTCTTTTCAGTTTACCCCCCCCCCCCTCCCCCCCCCCCCATCTTAATTGATATTAAACTTTTGGTGGAATTCAAAGACTGGCCAAGTCATTTTCTCGCAAATTATATCTTGCTTACGGCTTCTGACATCAGCTACGAGTATATTGTATCAAAAACACCATTGTTTCTACTGCGGTCAAATCCGTTTTAATGGTTAACCTAAACAGTTTAAAATTGTTGAGAAGGGTAAATCCAGACTTCAAAGAAATGTTCCTAAAATACAGTGACAGACGACCCTAAATTTAAAACTTTTTGTTGTGAGTACGACATGTTTTGTGTCACATTTTCTCAACACCTCGGTACAGGTATATGAAATAAGAACAATTCATGTAAAGGTAAGAGGCGATTACCTACTTAGCGGCATCATTTTCATAATTCGTTCTTATTTCATATACTGAGGTGTTGAGAAAATGTGGCCCAAAACATGTCGTACTCACAACAAAAAAATGTCATGCTGAGGAAAAGGTTAACTGCAAAGAATATAATTCTCAAATGTTTGTATCAATGGGGCTAAATTAAACAGTTCTCGTACACTAATCTAAACTACCAAATCAAATCTACCAACTACACATATCAGAAAATAAGAAGCGGGCATTATGAACCTTTGAAAAATATCACAATAAGAAGCAGAACGTCGCTAAGAAAATGATGTAGCTAAGTTAGTAAGACGGCGAAACAACAACACTAAAGTAATAATGTAATGACAAGGTATGAACATAAAACCGTGGATAACCCTTTCCCAAACGACAATTTTTTGGGGTGGTCCTAATCAAAAGTTGCTGCAGATGACAATATTGGTGTTGTTAAAGACAGCATTTGTGTAGAAAATAGCTAAGAAAATATTGAAGCAATAGTAGAAACTGCTGGTTATAAGTAATTTCTCCTTTTGATCAATGTTTTCCCATGCCATTTCTATGAGAGACTTCAAAACCAGGTGTTGTTTGGAAAGGGTCAATCACGTGATACAACATTTTCAGAAAATCTTCGATAATTTTGTCAATACGGGACCGATTTAAATTCGATTTGAAACATAGATGGTTGACAGACGTCACGCATTAGAAGCACGTGTAGGATGTTTGAAAAATCAGCTGATAGAAATATTTAAGTTCAACCAAAATTTTGGTTGATCTTCAATTACTTTTTTATCAGAAGATTGTTTTTTTAAAATCCATGAGGTCCAGTTTATTCCTGGCCTTTTCCCACCTTCTCTGCTTCAACCCAAATTAGAATTGGTCAAATATATTGAAGATTTTCTGAAAGTGTTAAATCACGCGATTAACCACCGTGATAAAAGTACTGTGATTACGAGACAATGAAAATAAGGTACTGTTATGACAGGGTAAAACATTGAAGAACTGTAACGATCACATTCTAAAAATAATGTTGGGGTAAGAACACTGGTGGTGAACTCGGACAAAGCGAGGAACATTTTTCATGAATACAAGGTACAGATACTTCATTGCACATCCGGATTTTTGTAAACAATACACGTGGCATTTTGTTTTACTTCTCTTTCCGTCTTTTTTTCAAAGGATGCACTCAAATGGATGTTACTAAGGTATGTAGATATGATTTATTATACGCAGGAAAATATCAGTTTTATCGATCATTATTTTCAAATGGTATAAACGGATTGCAAGTGCACAAAGCGCATATTGAGATCATGTGGGTTGATCTTAATCGCCTGAACGAAATGGTACGATATCACTGTTTTATGAGAACATGTTTGATAAATTAATCGATTGCACTGGACTTAACGGCACATTTAAACATTTATTCGGTAATATCGCACTGATTTGAGCATCTAACCATAGATTTCCGGCATCAAATTCGAGCACCAGGTACTTGTTTCAATATATATCAATTTGTACCGCCTAACTCCCCTTTCAGATAAATTACTGACAGGTGATGACAATTAGATGACATCATCATCATCATCATCATCATCATCATCATCATCATCATCATCATCATCATCATCATCATCATCATCATCATCATCATCATCATCATCATCATCATCATCATCATCATTTTTATCGTTACCTTGGAGTTTCACCGGTAAGATTTTCGTTATGCCTTCTTAAATTTAGTACAGGTGGAGAATAAGCTATTAAATGAGAACAAGATGGATCTTGATCAGACAGTGCACATGCAAAGTCTGATCTGGATCCATGTTGGTCGCAAAAGCCTAAATGAACGTTTACAGATCTATATTGTAATGTTTGTCATTATCATTATCACCATTTATTCTAAGGAGGATCCACTGTTTCACACATCCCAGGCCCGTACGAACAAGGGGACTCTGGAGCCAACCCCCCCCCCTTCCCCCTCATAGTTGGCAAAAATGCCGAATTTTCATCATTTCACATCTAAAACTCATGGCAAATCTAATTTAGCCCCCCCCCCCCCCATATTAGACACTGGCCCAGACAGGGCCCATATGGAATTGCTTTCTACGGGCATGCATTCTAAAGTATACTAACGGGAAAAGTTAACTGTGTGCATTTCCTGTTTAATTAACACATTGACTGCATACGGTACATGAATTAAATTTTACAAATGCACATTTAATCTTTTACTTTCAATAATTGTCAATGTATTACTATACTTGTTATTACTGTAACAATTCCTAAGTGGATAAGGATAAGATTCGCGTTTACAAGACATTTTCGAGTGTGAACACCGTTGGTATTAATACATGCTATGCAATTGTCCTTAGAAAAAAATAGATGACAATGTTCACGGTATCATAAATAAACCGTACAAGTCCCCTTCAAAAAACGTTAACTACGATATTCACATCGCAAAAAAACTTCTACTCCAAGAATTGTAATACCAACTTCAGAATCAGTCAGAGATATCGTCGTCGGATGTATGTAAGGTCGCGGACATTTTTTTTCTCACGTTCGTCTCGCGAGATTTTCCGGGCACTTGCAGATCTGTGACGTAATATTTACTACGAAAGTTACTCCAGCGTATCGGCTGCACTACTTGCGGAAAAATGAGATTTAAACAGGTATTTGACCTACTTACTTTCTCCTACGCTAAAATCTTACATTTTCCTTACTGACAAAAATATAACCATAGTTACAGTTCAGTTTTACAGCACTTGGACAGGTTTTTCACATTCTGTCCCTCTGACCCATTTCTTCCATCAATGGAGGTCACGTGACAACTCAGGAATTTTTACTATTAGGGCCAAGAGATGATTTTCTCTTTCTGTTTCAGACAGCTCCACAGCCTATCAGACAGAAATATAGGCTTTATTCGCCATCTGCTTTAACATCTGCCTATAAACATGTGAGAGAAGATGGCATGTCTGTATTGAGAGCATCCAGAATTTTTAAAGTGTCAGAAAATACTTTGAGGGACAGGGTAGAAACTGTGACTATGGGAAAACTTCCTCTATTTGATCAGTACCAGGAAGCTAAAATCGTGGAACACTTCAAGACCATAGCTGATTTTGGTTATGGATATACACAGCAGGAGTGTATTAGTGTTGCCTCTCAGTATGCAGTTCAGCTGGTTTGCGCAGTTACGACAGACCTTTGTCCATGATGTGGATGAAGGGCTTTCTTGGACGTTGGCCAGAGATGAGGGTAATTAAGCCTCGGGCTCTTGAACATGTAAGAGCTAAATTAGCAAAAGCAAGCGTGGTAATGTCTTATTTCGGCAACCTGGAAAAGTGCCTTAGGGAACATAATCTTGTGAACAAACCTCACTTACTTTACAATATTGACGAAAAAGGGGTAAGCATAGAACATAAACCACCGTTCATTGTAGCTGGATCTGGTTATCCAAGTCAGGCGGTTACCTCTGGGAAAGGTAAGACAGTTACTATCATAGATGCTGGCAGTGCAAGTGGTTGTGCTGTCCCTCCCTATTTCGTATTCCCGGGAAAGAGGATGAATTCTGGTTTGTTGGAAGGAGCCACACCTGGAGCTGATGGGACTGTTTCTGATAACGGGTGGTCAAACCTTGCTGTGTTCCATAGATACATCACGGAAAATTTCATTTAATTCGCACCTGGTAGAGGCAATCCCTTGCTTCTTTTGCTAGATGGTCACAAGTCTCATGTGTCATTAACTCTTGCTGATTGGGCAAAAGAAAATAATGTAGTGTTATTCATACTGCCAGCACACACAAGCCATATTCTCCAGCCGTTGGATATTGCCTGTTATGGACCGTTTCAGAGGATATATCATGCTCAGTGCCATAAAGTCATGCGTCAGGTGTCTGCAACTATCACTAAGTATAACATTTGTGAGATTGCATGTAAAGCGTACTCCAAAGCTCTCAGCTCAGAGAATTTGCAATCTGGTTTTATGAGAACTGGTATCTTTCCTACTGATAGAAATGCAGTTCCCAAACATAGCATGATTCCTTCTCAGGTGTTTGAAACAGATAGCATCAGTTGTAGTCAGTCTAGTGAATCTACTGTAGAAGGTGGTGTTGTTGCAGAGATTGAGAATGGATTAGATGTATTTGTGGAGAGAGAAAAGGATCTGAGGTCGGTGAAAGTTGAAGGTTTGATGGCCAAGAAACAGAGGAATACAGTCAGTAAACATGTGTCTGGGAAGGAGTTTACGAGTGAAGAAGTCATGAGGGCGGTAACACAACATCAAAATGGTCAGAAAAAGTCATCCAAAAAAAATCAAATCATCTAAAAAGGGAAAAGAAACCTCCAGGGGTAATAATAAATCTACTGGAAAAGGCAAAGCTTACAAGAAGAGAACCAATCAACCGAATATGTTGATCACATCCAGTCCAGTCCCTGGTCCTTCTCACATTAATTTAGCTATAGACAGTATGAGTAGTGGAGATGAAGCTGAATTAGACGATAGCGAAGTTTGCTGTGTCTGTGGACTTTTTCAGCCTTTAGAGCTAGCTAATTGTGTGTCTCTTACTTTTGTGAAATGGGCAGCTTGTGATGGTAATACAAATGGAGTGTCTTGTAAGCATTGGACCCATCTGCAGTTTTGCTCACCAGTGAGGGTTTTAAGGAGAGGGGATACATTCCTCTGTCCTCACTGCGTGAGTAATGAGGAATAGACATCATGTCGGAAAACATCATGGGAAAGAAGAAATTGCTTGTCACAAGCATTTTCTTCATTTTCCACAATGTTTTCCAAAGCAATTATCTTGTAGGGTGTCAAAAAGAGTCATTGTGTGGTATTGGGTTAACTGATTTGAGGAAACCTTGAGGCATGATGAGAAAATACCATTAAAGCATTTTCTTCTTTTGACTCTATGTTTTTCCAAAAAATTTCTATTAGGAATGTCTAAACCAGTTGCTGTTTAAAAAAAAGGTTAATTTAACAATAGACTGTTACTTTCATTATATATGACATCTAGACAATAACTACTTGTAAATATACTGAAAGGCAAAAGTAACTTTACACCTGACTTTCGTTTGATTTATCAAACCCTAATCACACTTTGTGAAATTAATTGTGTTATACATATACATATGCCATTTTGCAAGAAAAACGTGGGACAGAAGAGTGTGTTCAGTCTTTCTTGTCGCCGGTGTTACCACGGCATTAACAAAGGGGTAAAATTGAAAAATCCAGGCAAAGTGTCATTACACCTTTCAGAATAAAAGGTTCGCATTTTATGCTAAATTTTATCTAATGTCATTATTTTTTTGTCCCTATGTGTACTATTGACTGCAAAAAGTACTCGCGTATGGATAAGGTCAGTCGTCTGATCTTGAGCTATTCAATTCTTAAACAATCGTCCCGTAGCACCCTCTCTCTTTCATGCACATTCATGTGTCCATGCGTCTTCTATCGTCTATGACACTAACATTTAACCTTTTCTCGCCAGGAAAGAGGGGCTAACTCCAATCTGCGTGTGTTCAAACTGCTACATAAGGTCAAATATTGGCGTTTTTGACGTTGGCGTCACGTTACTGTATAACCCAAGGGGTCTGGCTACCGGACGTCCAGCACTAAAATCAATGTTTCAAATTCGACATCCAACATTTCTACGGCTCATCTAATGATTTCACGCATCCTTACTGCAGCTTCCGGTAAAAACGTAACGTCACGTCACGTTAATGCCAAACACGAATTCATTGGTCTTGGTTATGGATACTCTCATTTTTTCGACCCCAAAGTTTTGAAATGCATTCAAGAAGTTAACGATTGATTGACGGGTGCAGTTCATTAGCATAGAAACATAAAATTTCATCCTGGCTATCTCATCATGCTTAATGTCCTGTTTTTATCGGCGTCGGATTGCTTATCTTTTCCTGGTAACTGGAATACAACTCCGGCCTTTTGTCTGGCAACCAACAAAGATCCAAAATGCAAAAGATAATTTCAGTATTTACAATACCCTTGTGTGGGTGGGGTATTTTGGCAATTTTAACGATATGCACGTGCAGATTGCTGTGACGTCGATGAAACGGATGTGTTCATTCAGAATAACAAAAAATAAATGTGAAAACACATTGTCGTGAAAATATCATAAATATGCTTTGGAATCAAGAAAATAGAATTATTCTAAAACTGTAAAGTTACTTTTGCCTTTGAGTATATGTTTCACCAATTCACTTTTGATGGTTTAACTGTTTGCCTTTTCTTCTTTGTAAAAAATACTCCAGAACCCACTATTGCAAGTGTTTTGGCCTTGTTAAGGGAACTATTTTCAACATATTTATTCATCCGCGAATCAACATACACATTCAAAATGGCTGACTCATATTGACAGGCTGCAACTTTTGACGTATTTCTAGCCCACAAATGGTTTTTAGGGGAGTCTTACGATGGATTGCAGATAAGAATAGATTCAGGTATTGATAAAGGTTAGTTTTATAATTCTTATCTTTGATTTTATTGCTCTATGTTTCAATGAAAGCTTAGCATCGCGAATCTACATACGACGAGGATATAAAACAACAAAACTGACAATAGCCTCTAAGTGTCTCTCCGATTCGTCCATATTGTTTTGAGCGGATATACACGTGCAAATCGTTGTGTACATGCTCAAACTACTAAAACTGGTTTTTAAACGCGCATTTAAACATGAAGTATCTGTACCTTGTGTTCATGAAAAATGTTCCTCGCTTTGTCCGAGTTCACCACCAGTGATTAAAGCACTGTAGTAATAAGGCACTAATATTAAATCACTGCAATGACAAGACACTAACATTAAATCACTGTAGTGATAAGACACTAACATTAAATCACTCTAGTGATAAGACACTAACATTGAAGCGATGCAGTGATAAGGCACTAACATTGAATCACTACAATGATTAAACACTCACATTGAATCACTGTAGTGATAAAGCACTAACGTTAAATCAGTGCAATAATAAGACACTACAATGTACTACCATTAAAGTATTTAATTGATAAGACACTAACATTAAAGCACTGTAGTGATAAGGCACTAATATTGGAGCGATGCAGTGATGAGGTATTAACATTGAATCACTACAATGATAAAACACTAACATTGAATTACTGTAATGATGAGGCACTAACGTTAAATCAGTGCAATAATAAGACACTACAATGTACTACCATTAAAGTATTTTATTGATAAGACACTAACATTAAAGCACTGTAGTGATAAGGCACTAATATTGGAGCGATGCAGTGATGAGGTTTAACATTGAATCACTACAATAATAAAACACTAACATTGAATCACTGTAGTGATAAATTACTAACGTTTAATCAGTGCAATAATAAGACACTACTATCATTAAAGCACTTTAGTGATAAGACACTAACATTAAATCACTGTAGTGATAAGGCACTTACATTGAAGCAATGCAGTGATAAGGCACTAACATTGAATTACTGCAGTGATAAGGCACTAACATTGAATCACTGTAGTTATAAGGCACAAACATTGAATCACTGCAAATATAAAACACTAACAATGAATCACTGCAGTGGCATGATACTAACAGTGAAGCAATACAGCGATAAGGCACTAACATTGAAGCAATGCAGTGATAAGGCACTAAAATTGAATCACTACAATGATAAGGCACTAACATTGAATCACTGCAGTGATAAGACACTAACATTGAAGCAATGCAGTGAAAAGGTACTACCATTGAATCAGTGCAATACTAAGACACTAACATTTAAGCAATGCAGTGATAAGGTACTAACATTGGATCACTGCAATGAAAAGGTACAAACATTGAATCACTGCAGTGAAAGGCACTTACATTGAAGCACAGCAATAATAAGACACTCGCATTAAACCAATACAATGATAAGGCACTAACATGAATCACTGCAATGATAAGGTACTAACATTGAATCAATGCAGCGTTAAGGCACTAACATTGAAGCACTGCAATGATAAGACACTAGCATTAAAGCAATGTAATGGTAAGGCAAAATCATTGAAGCAATGCAATGATAATGCAGTAACATTGAAGCACTGCAGTGATAAGGCACTAACATTGAAGCACTGCAGTGATTAGACACTAACATTGAAGCAATGCAGTGATAAGACACTAGCATTAAAGCAATGCAATGATAAGGCACTAACATTGAAGAACTGCAGTTATAAGGCACTCACATTGAAGCATTGAAATGATAAGGCACTAACATTGAAGCACTGCAGTGATTAGACACTAACATTGAAGCAATGCAGTGATGATACACTAGCATTAATGAAATGTAATGATAAGACACTAACATTGAATCACTGCGATGATAAGACAGTAACATTGAAGCAATGCAGTGATAAGCACTAATATTGAAGCACTGCAGTGATAAGACACTAAAATTTAATCACTGCAACTATAAGACACTAACATTTAAGCAATGCCGTGAAAAGCACTAACATTGAAGCAATGCAATGATAAAACACTAACAATGAAGCACTACAGTGATAAGGCACTAACATTGAAGCACTACAGTGATAAGGCACTAACATTAAATCACTGCAATGATAAGACACTAACATTTAAGCAATGCAGTGATAAGCACTAATATTGAAGCACTGCAATGATAAGACACTAACATTGAAGCATTGTAGCGATAAGGCACTAACATTTAAACAATGCAGTGATAAGACACTTACATTCAATCACTGCAATGATAAGACACTAACATTGAATCAATGTAATGATAGGCAGGGGTAAAAGTTTTCAGGCATATGCCTGAAGTTCAGGTTTTTGAGTATTCCAAAATGCCCCATTTTCTCGATTTTTACGATATAAATACAGACTTTTCCAGGTTTTCAGGTTTTTCAAAATTTTCAACTTTTACCCCTGGATAGGGCACTAACATTGACGCACTGCAGAGATAGGACACTTACATTCAATCAATCACTGCAATGATAAGACACTTACATTAAATCAATGTAGTGATAGGGCACTAACATTGACGCACTGCAGTGATAGGCCACTAACATTTAATCACTGCAATGATAAGACACTAACATTGACACAATGCAGTGTTAGGGCACTAACATTGAAGCATCGCAGTGATTAGGCACTAACATTGAGGCAATACAATGATAAAACACTAACATTGAAGCAATACAATGATAAAACACTAACAATGAAGCACTACAGTGATAAGGCACCAACATTGAAGCACTGCAGTGACAAGGCATTAACATTGAATCACTACAATGATAAGACACTAACATTGAAGCAATGCAGAGATAAGGCACTAACATTGAAGCAGTGCAGTGACAAGGCATTAACATTAAATCACTGTAGTGATAAGAAACTAACATTGAAGAAATGCAGTGATAAGGCACTAACATTGAAGCAGTGCAATGATAAGACACTAACATTGAATACTGCAATGATAAAACACCAACATTAAATTACTGCAGTAATAAGGCACTAACATTGAGGCGCTGCAGTGATAAGGTACTAACATTAAAGCACTGCAATGATAAGACACTAACATTAAAGCAAGGCAAAAACATGACAAGTACTGTTATGACAAGGTACTGGCATTAAAGTATTGTAGTAATGCGGGAGGCAATTACATTAAACGTTCTGTACCCGTAACGTCTGTAATTTGTAGAAACACTTGGGTAATATAAAAAAACATTAGGCAAAAGTGCGAATCTAGGGGTGGAAAATTAAGCTCCTTTAAGGTAGAAGACCCATAATGATCACTAAAGAGCCAGTGGCGAATGAAAACTGCAAGTAATTCCTAAACTGTGTTACTTTTCCATTCCAAATAGTTATAAACATAAGCATTTTGTACGGTATCGAATTTTGAATTCATGCATACTTATGGAAATGTTTGGCAAAAATGTTCAAAAGTACCTCCCTTGCATATGAATATAGAATAAAATGATATTTGTAAATCATTTTCTTCTTGAAGCATAATCTTGAAATCCGGCACGGTGAATCAACTTATCTGAAGTGTATTTACAAGTGTGTGTAATTTGATGCATTTCGTATGGCTAGAAAGTGATGTTTTTCATTATGGGTCTTCTACCTTAATTTAATATACGTATTTTTTTTGCTAATGTACATGAGACGCATTGAATTTTAAGATTTTTGTAGGATTGAAGCTTTCCGACATATAAAAAAATCCAACGTTTTATTGGAACAAATGAATGAAAAATTCCAAGATGTCTAAATTTAATTAAAGCTATAATTTTGTTTTTGAGGCCTAAATGTATTTGATATTCAATAATACAACGACCAGAAATATTAAACTAGTACATTTTACAACAAAAAAACATTGATCAACTTAAATTGTGAGCAAATATTAACAATTGTATTTAAGATTCAAGGAGAAATTCACAGTAAAATTACTTAATGTTTGTTTTCTTATCAACCGACAGCTATTCAATTTGAAAAAAAAATGCTCTATTAGAGCTATCATAACAAGTAACAAAAATATTGCGAGCCAAAATTAATTCAATGACAACGTTACAGTCCTGTAATTATAATATACTGTTTTAGACAGGTAAAAAATTTAAAAAGGTGTAGGATTGTAAAAATTCTTTCTTAACTTGAGAATAATATTTCATAAAAGATTATTCTTAACTTGAGAATAATATTTCATAAAAGATTATTCTTAAAAGGCCTGTTCACCATTTCTATAATATTATTTGCTTACAATGACTACAAGTATGATTGAAATGTATCAGATCATTACTTACAATGTACACAGTTTTAGACCAAGTAAAAAAGACATGGTTTTATAGCTAAATTGAATTTTAGCTAGGCTTGATATAAACTACAAAATCATGTTACACTCCTGTAACAAATACTTATCATGCTAAAGTGTTACCCTAATAGACTATAAAGTGGTCATATTGAATGATTACACAAAATAATACAATTAACGAATAGTAATTAATTGCAATGAAATTAAGCTACAATTCAGTGGCTACTTAAAGCCGATCGATCTCAAGTAATGGATTAAGTGTATACTATTCTACAATGTTTCCTGAAAAAAAAATCAATATAAACTGTTAGAGTTGCTGAGGACTATGTACATATATGCTTTTTACCTCTTAAGGGACATTGCTCCAGTTTTTCGGAACACTCGGTCATTACTGTATAAAATTTAATGTTTCGTACCATATATGTTTCGTTGACATATTTTAGATAACATAAAACGTCTTTCGATACACCTTACGATTTTCCTCAAGATGTAAATCGATGATTTAGAGCAAGACAGTCGTTATACCACTGACTATAAAATACTAACAAGATCGATGACCTTCCATTTTTATTTCATTTTCTAATTGGTAATAAGATGTACTTTCAGAAATCAGAATAAAGATAAATTATATTACTAGGAAAAAATGTAAACTGGGACATTGTCCTTTAAAAGGATTAACCAAGTTATAACAAGAAGGGTCACTATTTAATAGCAACAAGATAAAAAAACTGGCAGAGCAAATCACCAAACTTTTGGTATTACAGTCTTGCTCTATTCATACTTTTTTTTCGATAAACACTGATTCATGAATTATCGGCTTCAAAACATTTTCTAAGATATCAGTCTTATTGTGGCTGACAATCAAGCGTCTTGTCACAAAACACGCCTTACCCGAGTGGGGCTCGAACTCGTAACGCTTGGGTTAAAAGTCGAGTGCGCTAACCACTGCACCATTGAGGCTGTCGAAGCTTTACCACGTCAATAAAGTCACATTATAAATGACAGAAACCACATAAAATAACACCATTTGTACGAAATATTAGAAATTAAGGCTTAGAAATATTCATTTTATACCTTTATACACTATATAAAGATATATTTCAATGGTCGACACACGAGTAATTACTTGATCCATATTAGTTTTTTACTCTATATAGTCCATGAGCCAGACAACTTTTTATTACCACTTGGAGGGAGTAATTCTTGTTGCACTTTCTGAGCAGTTTGGTATGTATAGTTAACTAATTGGTATGATAGCAGTCCGAAATTGGTAGCTTATGCCGAGAAAATCACCACTTTCTGAACCCACCCCATTTCTGCTCTGTTACAAATGAAAAAGTTGATACGATTTCATTCGGACGTGTATGATAAATTAAAAACTTGTTGGTGAAATTGTTCTATGTCCAAACAATCTTTTGGAACTTAGTTTCAGTCTCATTTTATCAAAACTCAATTACATGGTCTTTCTAGACTATAATTCAGAAAACAATATACCGGCCCCTTCGTCGAACGTAATACACCCATTTTTGTTGACATTTTTCACTTTTCGGAAGCCAAAATGCATCTTGCTTACATATTAGGACTCACAAGTATAATTTTTGATGTCTAGTAATTGATTCAAGCCAGATTAGTGACACAAAAACCTTGGAAAGAGTCCCGAGAGACCGAAGAAAATATGGCCGATTCGTACCCTGAAATGTTCGTACCTACATTTGAATACGGATTTTCAGTGTTTCAACTGTTTAAGCTGGTCCTCATACATTGTCAGTGTTCCAAATTCATTTTTAAACATTGCATAAATCATTATGTGGTCGTTTTGTGTACAAATATTACGAATTCATTGCAAAATTACTAAACAAAACTGAACTCAAATGCACGTTTATTTTAACTCAATTTAACAATGAACAACTGATTTAATCTAGATTAGAAGTTCTTCACAAGGAAATCATATATTTGTAATGAAATAAATATCATATATTTGTATGAATTTGGTCGTTCGCAACCAAATTTATTTTTAATGGGGTAATTCTAGTGTAAATACAAACCTTATAATTGAGCATAATATATATCAAATAACTCGTTGATTTATTTCTAAGTATAATTCATTATTCTTTTAATAAATAGGCGTTCAAAATAAGTATCATTTCGTCGTTTTTGGAAAAATTTAAAGGGGAGGGAAAAAGGTGTTATAACTTTTCCCAAACTAAAATGTTTTACTTGAAATTTGGACATGTTGTTCATAAATAATGTATTATTGATCCTGATCGGTAAAAATATCCCAAAACCTGCGAGAATTGTCTAAACTGGACACACAAGTTTATACTTTGAAAATCGCAAGAATCGACATACAAGGTTTTGCATTTACACCGACGATTTGCTTTGAAATATAGCATATAGTGAATTGAAGATTTAAATTACGCTTTACACATTTATATATCACCTAGACACATTAAGTATGAGCGTATTCTTAATTAGAATTTATTAAAATACTGTAAAATGGATATTTTTTCATTTTTCAAGAATAAGATTAAGGTTTGGAAGTGCAAAAAATAAAGATATTACAGTGTACGCAGAGAATACATTTCTTTGTTAAATCTACGAACTGTCTATTTCTAATTTTTCTTGAATATATGACATTGTTTATGATTTGATGCAAAAACAACAAAACATTGCAACAAAAAACACAAAACAAAAACAAACAAACGTCTTTTGTTTTTTAAAAAGATTGTCCGTAGATGTATCATTTATTGTTCATTTTATATTGAGTCTGGGTCTGGACATAAGAAAAGAAGAGCAGTCCTATGGTCGTATTACATTATATCAAACCGCCGCCCATCTACATGTCTCTCTGTCTGTCTGTAATTAAATTCTTGTCATCTCATCTCAGCTCTTCCTACATTAACTACAGCATACGATCGATAGTAATAATGTGAGTGGTATCTATTGTAGTTTGTTTCGAAATAGTGGTTGGTTTCTGATGTACCTGTTAATGAATTTAATGCATTTACTGTCACTGACAAGCCCCTTTAGTATGTATAAGCATAAATCCTGTTAGGAAAAATGTTATTACGTGTTTGACTTGAACAGATAAAATATGCTATCTTTTTGTCTATTAAATTGATTTGGCGCGGATTTTAACAACACAGCCTTTGAACTGTCTGCACTCTGAAATTTTGGACACCGAATATCGCTCCAATCTACCCTCTGTTTCTAATTAATATTCATTATTACCATCACTACCACAAAATATTCACAGCAAAGTGATTGCAAAATAGTTCCATACTAATGGTAGGACTGCTCAGGCAATGATCCTTCTGCATGATAAAGCCTACATGTAAATTCACGAGCAGATTCAACTCTGAAAATCTTAGAGAAAACAATTCTGATTTTGGTTCCAATTCCAAATAAAAGTCTATTCATACAGTAAATATAACCACATATAATTTAAAAAAAAACTTTTTGAATGACTGAACAAGTCTTTCCTAGGTACAATCTGTCTAAATCTGCTATTCTTTTTTAAACGATTTAATTTATCCAGAGTGATGTGCTCTTTCTAGTAAATATCTGTATAGCTTCGGTATACGGCATGATAGACAGATTTGCTGATTGTGTACTTTGAACGCTTAGAACTATGTATGAATGAACATATGTTATCAAAAATGAAACTAAGACCACTAGTAATTTGGGCTTGTCCTTCTACAAATAAGATCTTTACAAAGAAATGAATGGCGGGATAAAAGAATTCTCGCAAGCACTTATCATCCCTGATAGCAATAACTATCAAGTACTGAGGAATGACAAAAGTGTTTCATTGCCATGTATTTCAGACGACATTTTCCGTTCCTCCTTATATCAACATATCTTTGATTGTATTCGTCTAAATGATATACAACATGAAGTTTTTTTTCAAGAATAGCAATCGTTCAAATGCTTTACGTAGGTGACTTTATATTGTCTTATCATGTGAATTAATGCATGGGTAGCCTAAAGTATTTTTTGGAAGGGTTGAATATGTGTGATAGAAAAAAATTAAAGGTTGTACTTGCTGCCAAATGTCATGATACTACATTTCAATAATTTGCTTCGAATGCAAAACATCAGAATTGGTTTCTTTGTATCATTTCTTTCACTTCATATCAATTTATTTCTGCAGTAGATATACACTATAGAGGAACCCGTGTAGCGACTCTTGCTTTCTTAACTGTCCGTTTTAACTCTGCATGATGCAACTTGACATTGTTATGTTGTATTTTAAATATCATTTTGTTTCCCAGCATCTGTTTAGTCGGTATAACATATTCTAAGTTTAGCTTTTTCATTTATTTTAACGTCATTTTTTCTATTTTTATTCTTTAGTAATTCTATTTAACTATATAACATCCTACATTGCTGGATTAGTATATTACGTCAAATAGCAACCGGCTTCATTTGATTATGGACGTAATAGTTATAAGGTTTTATTTCTTTATCATTGATCAGTTTCGGTACAGTTTTGCTTCTAAAAGCTATTTTGTAACATTTTGTCTTTCGTCAAAGATGCTTGGCAGTACTGTAGCCGGTGTTGTTTCCTTTTTCTCGAACTATTTCGTATGTTGAAGTCGAGTACAGTGTATAATTAGACCATATGTACACACGAATATGAATTTGAATTAAATAACACATTACCAACATGTTTATCCGTGTTAACATCAGAATTACAAAGTCCAACACTTATATTTTTAGCCTGTTAATACCTGACAAACTGACAGACACAATTTCCAATTTACAATACATTACATGTGCTGTATAGTTCAAAGCATACCTTTCGAAACAATTGGTGTAATCACTCTCGCCTTAATTTCAAGATTCAGATATCAAGTTTACTTTTCTTTCCAAATACTTAAAACGGGAAAACATGTGAACTGCTTGTAATCACATAAACTAAAGTAATTTGTCATCATGTGTTATGATATAGTTTTTGTATTCATTGTACAAAATATACCAGTAGAGCACTTCCACTGCAAATATTGAGTTTTAAAAATAGCCATATTGACTCTTTGTTTGATACACAAATAGAT
This sequence comes from Fragum sueziense, assembly GCA_963680895.1. Lineage (NCBI taxonomy): Eukaryota > Metazoa > Mollusca > Bivalvia > Cardiida > Cardiidae > Fragum > Fragum sueziense. The sequence continues at coordinate 15,957,746 of OY804593.1, forward strand.
AACTCACCGAGTTACGTTAAACACCAAATCTATATGGATGAAAGATTGTTTCATCACCGGCTACTGTCAGAACTAAATTTCATTTTAAAAAAAACTTACAATGCCATTCGCTCCAACTAATTTAGTTTCACAATTAAATTATTTCTACCTCCCTTTGTCTTATTTTATTTCATGGGGAATTAGCTTTTCGGTGCACTCTTTCAAATAATACATGGGCCTCTACGTATTAAGCATTAAACAGTAGTTGGTATAGTTACTTGTACTGTGTATGCTTTCGTGATTTAAAGTAGTCTTACAGTGAATGAAGAATTACTTTTAATTATTTGATAGGTGTTATGTTTTTTATTACTGATCGGTGGAGATCAAAGAAATTATGCCAACAAAGTCAGTATTATTTTCGTATCCAGCCATTTTTTGTTACATCACAAACTACTTGGGCCCGGTTGCATAAACTTCGGTTAGTGCTAACTAGTGGTTAAATATCTGTTTTGATTAAATCTCCATTTGACAACTTAGGTAATTTTAACCAAAACAGATATTAAACCATTTAGTGAGCGCTAACCAATGTTTATACAACCAGGCTTCGGAATCTAATAAAGCATTTTAGACGTATTATAGAACGCAGAATTTTCATTTATTGTATTTACAATAAATGTAAATTCTGTGATCAACAAAACGTCTAAAAGCATTATTTGTTGGATACCAAATGGTTTATGATGTAACCAAAAATAGCTGGACACGAAAATCATGTTCATATAATATAATCTGATAACTGTGCTAATTCAAATATCATTAGAAAAAAACTGGATTTACTTGTCCAAAAAGCAATATTCTTTGTTGTTTCTTTTTCTGAAAATTCGAGTGTAAGTGATAGTTCTCTGTGTACACTAAAATCACACAACAAATGACATTTTAGACAAATGTAAAACTTCTCAATATGATTCTCCAGACCTTATGTTCATTAACAAGAGTGCCATGGTCACAATATACGCCGCCACTTATAAAACTTGAGAGAAAAAAATGACATTGACAAGGATTTATAAATATTCACTGAAAAACCTATAAAAAATTGAGTTCACAAAAAGGTTTTTATAAATATCCAGTGAAAAACCTGGAAGGAATTGCGTTCCGGAGGCTGAAATATCATTAAGCCCCAGAGACTAAGATTGAAGGGTGCATAATTCAGGCAAAAATCAATGAACCATAAAATCTTTACTTCATGCACATCTACCAATTAAGGTAATAACATCCACCAAGTTTCATTAGGATCCAGTCAGAATCTTAGGAGGAGTTGTGTTGACAAGGCTGCAATTTCAATCAGCCCCAGAGACTAAGTTTTAAGGGGGCATAACTCTGGAAAAAAATCAATGAACCATAATATCCTTCCTACATGCACATCTACTAATTGAGGTGATAACATTGACCAAGTGACATTAAGATCTAGCCAGAAACTTAGGAGGAGTTGTGTTGACAAGCCTGCAATTTCAATAAGCACCAGAGACTATGTTTTTAAGGGGCATAACTCAGGCAAAAATCGACAAACCATGAAATCCTTCCTTCATGCACATCTACCAATTGAGGTGATAACTTTGACCAAGTTTCATTAAGATCCAGCCAGAAACTTAGGAGGAGTTGCGTTGACAAGCCTGCAATTTCAATAAGCACCAGAGACTAAGTTTTTAAGGGGCATAACTCAGGCAAAAATCAATGAACCATAAAATCCTTCCTTCATGCACATTTACCAATTGAGGTGATAACATTGACCAAGTTTCATTAAGATCCAGCCTGAAACTTAGGAGGAGTTGCGTTGACAAGGCTGCAATTTCAATAAGCCCCAGAGACTAAGTTTTTAAGGGGCATAACTCAGGCAAAAATCGACGAACCATGAAATCCTTCCTTCATGCACATCTACCAATTGAGGTGATAACATTGACCAAGTTTCATTAAGATCCAGCCACAAACTTAGGAGGAGTTGCGTTGACAAGGCTGCAATTTCAATAAGCCCCAGAGACTAAGTTTTTAAGGGGCATAACTCAGGCAAAAATCGACGAACCATAAAATCCTTCCTTCATGCACATCTACCAATTGAGGTGATAACATTGACCAAGTTTCAAGAAGATCCAGCTACAAACTTAGGAGGAGTTGCGTTGACAAGAAAAGTGGACGGACGTACGGATGGACGGATGGACGGACGGACGGACAGACGGAGAAGATGACGCCAATATACGTCCGCCTCCGGCGGCGTATAAAAATCAAGAACTTTGCAATAGAGTAAATAGAAAGTGCCGAACCTGAGCTTGTTTTGTTTCATCGGAGATCAAAGGAAAAACTTGTGAGTAAAGTGTACACCTAAAACACGTGTTATTCGGGGGAATTAGCTACCATTCTTGCATTGATATAATGAGGAAACAATATCCTAAGATAACAGACAATTCAGAAATTGCAAAACGAAACAAAACTAGCTTAATTTGTTCAATGTGCACTATTATTTGCTTCTGCCCTGGGAATTCGAGTCCCAAGTAACTAGTTCTCTGCGTACACTAAATGCATTAAACAAATGTCATTTTAGACTACTGCTAAACTTCTCATTGTATTGCCCCCATCCTTTATCATGATTAATAATTAAGAGCTTTGTAAAAGTAGTAATATTCAGGGCTAAACCAATGCATGTTTTTATTCACCAGAGGTCAGAATAAATTTTTGTGAGTAAAGGGTACCCCTTAAAACAAGTGTTTTTAGGCATAAGCTACCATTCTGACATTGATATCATAGCGAAACATTGTCCTCAGATATTTGACAAATAAAAGAGTACAAACAGATTTAAAAATGGATTTATTAGTCCAAAAACACTATTATTTGTCAATTTTCCCCTAGAATTCGAGTTCAAGTACGATGTTCTCTGCGTACACTAAAAGAATGCAATAAATGGCAGTTTAGACCAATGTCAACCTTTTCACTGTGTTGCCCTATCCTTTATCCCAATTATAAACCAAGAATTTCGCAAAAAGGGTAATGTTCGGGGCTGAACCAATGCATGTTTTATTTCATCAGAAATCAGAAGAAAAAGATGTTAGTAAAGGGTACCTCTAGTGTTTTTCGAGGCATAAGCTACCATTCTGGCATTGCTATCATAGTAAAACATTACCCTCAGATATCGGACTAATCAAAAAGGGCAAAATGATTTACTCCCTCCGAGTGGTAATAATCGGCCAAAATTCGAGTCCTGGCTCATGGACTAATATCAACCCAACACTTCAGTAAAACTCGAGGCCCTTCAATGTGGTAATGTTAGTGGACATGTAGTCGCGTACCTAGACGAAGGCCTAGAAGCCCGGGCTTCAAATTCTTTTCTTTCAATTGTTGTCTTTCTGAGAGAAATTTGAAAAAAACAGACCACAGATGCCACGAAATCGTACCAAATTTTCTAATTTTCTCGGAAAAGCACCGAAAGCCCCTGAAGTAAATATCAGTCGACAATTTCAAGTGACTGAAATTTCACATTTGTTGTCTCTCCGGGTAGAAAAAATTGTGGTAAATGAAGAAATTGCTTGCTCCAAGCAATTTCTTCGTTTTCCTCAACGTTTTCCAGAGCTTTGGGGGTCAAAAAGGGAAAAGGATAAATAAATTATAGAAGCACAAAAGATTCAAAAAGCGCAAAAGACTCAAAACGCGCAATAGACTCAAAAGAGCGAAATACTCAAAAAGCGCAAAAGAGTCTTGACCAAACACCTTAGGCTTCAACAAAGCAAGATTCCTGGGTAAAAACCTGGTGTGACGTCCAACGTTCACAAAAATTCATTACACTCCTTGTCAGGTAGCAACCACTTCAAGCAATTCGCATCGAAGTTTATCTTATTTTCGTGGTAACAGAAATTTAATATGTCATCCGGATATTAAAAATCTGGATAACACCGTGCATTATGGGATGCCATGGATGGCGCCGATCTTGCACATTGTATCTAATAATGGGTAGAATACATTTTAACCACCGCGCGCGCGCAAGTCCAGTGTCACCTTCGTGATCTTTTAAGGAATGTATCGTACAAAAAACAAAAAATTCAAACGTAGTCGTGTAACAATCATTATTGTATCGTGTGTATCGGAATATGGTCGGGGCCATCTTTACGCAGATAAAAGTTACGCATTCGTATATCTATATGCGTTCAATTTTGGGACAACATGACGCCGCCATTACACATATACCTTCTTTGGAATGTGTTCTTGTGGAGATGGATTGTCTAATATGGTACTTAATTGGGGAAATGTTTTTTATCGGCCATAGTTTCTCTATTTAGATAGAGTCAATTTCTTGTCCTTTTCCCCATTCTTAAGATCGCGTTATCTTCGATTTGATCTCCTCCAGAAACGTTTCGAACTCCGTCTTGAACAAGGAGCACTTCCACAAATAGAAAAAGAAGTTCAGCGAATAGTTGCAATAACCCACGTTCTCAATGATGGTGTAGATCAGAGTGAATGAGGGCGACGACGTGTCTAATTCTTGGTGAAATATTTGAAGGGCGATGTAGAATATCCCATACGGTAGAGTAGTAACGGCCATTAGCGCTGATATCGAAAAGAGCAGGTATATCTGGGCCTTGTCAGCTTCCGAGTAGTTTGGTCGTCTGCGGAACTTATAGATCAGTGCGAAATTGCCCGATGCTACGATCATGCATGGAACAAATAAGCACAAAATAAAGCCCGACATTTCCAAAATCCAGTCTAATGACTGGGTATCGTAGGAAATGCTATAACACGAGGTAGTAGCATTTTGCGATTCCGTATTCATTGTTTGATTTCCAGCAATGTCCCCATTGTCTTCCTTAAAGGCATACAGAGTTCCGAAGAGTGCAGTAATACCAAAGAAAGCACCGAAAATAGCAACGATACATCTGTTCCGGTTAAGATGCAGGTTGCTACGGTGTGGAAATAAAGCAAACAATGCTCGACTGATTGTAAATATAGCGATCACCCAGAATTGGATCGATGAAACAGTAAAAAGAAGCATGGCATTTGCGAAGCATAGCGAGACGGATATTTTCTCCAAACGAAAATCGTAGCCAAATCGTAAGGCGTCGCCTGCGAACACGCACCAGAGACTTAGAGCGTCTGCAATGGCAACAAATATGAGTACAAAGCAGGGCTTCGATCTGAACTTATTACGGAGAAGAATGATAACACTGGTAATGTTCCCGAATGTTCGGACGATGAGACAGATAACTGGAACAATACGCCAAATCCAGGTGCTGATTCTACAAACAATGTCGTCGACGGGCAGGCACTGTGTTCCAAAAACGCTTTCGGACATATCTTTGGATCTGAAATGACAAAAAGGAAACATATTGTCGTCTTTCAACAAAAACTGCAGCTTGTTTTAAGCTGTAATTACGAGGTTTTCGTTGAAAAGCAACGATTTACGGGCGCTATCTTATATTTACTATAAATGGTAGATATATATTGTGTTTGCAGATTGACATGATTGAGCGTTACCTCTAATAGCATGGTAAAACTCAATCATGTCAATCTGCAAACATAAGTACTCACCGTTATAAGAAAGTAGCCACTTTTCAAAAAGCCGTATTTTTTTCCAATTCTTTCTGTGTTGTTGTTTTTTCACATTCATACGCATTCTCAATGGTTCCTTTTCACACCTCAATGGTTAAATGCTTTCAACATGTTCGGAAAGATGTTTAGTTATAATATGGGTTTAAAACAGTATTTTAGGATACAATGTTCAGTTTTGTTAACTTACAGCTGTCATTTTCTGCATAAGTTGACGCTGTTGAAACACAAACAAAAGTCCCATTTCACATTTACAGAAAATCCTTTCATTGAATTGATAAAGGTCAATGAAAATTTAGCACTGCCAGTATAGCATGTCTCAATATTAAAAGTTTGATAATAACCGGAAGTGGTTGGTGAGTGAAGTGGAGGGAAACATTTTCCGAATAAGGAACTTGCTAAAGACCAAACAGAAATAAGTTTCAATGAATGGAGCATTTGAGAAGAAATTTGGGGTTGGTTGGGCTAAAACCGAAAACCGCCATTTTGCAAGGGTCCTTGGTGTAATGAAAATCACTTATTAGTCACTAAGCATTTTGAATTAAAACAGAATCATAAAAACATATCCTTATTCATTTTTGTCCCTTTTCTAGCCCTATATATGGCCGTGAATTTCAGTAGTGTGATCCGTATCAGTTACGGATTTCCTGGAACTACCACCAAGTTATCATAGCTAATAGGATAATTCGACTGTATTCGGTACTTTCGCGAAAACATTTTTACTTGCCTTGTTGCAATGTTTTGTATTCATTTCGACACGTTCATGAATAATCCTAAAATAGCGAATCATATGCATTAGACAAGTGGCTACTTTCTTATGACGGGGAGTATATGTTCACACGTGTTATCAAAATACATGTGTGCGTGTGTTATATGTTAAACATGTATGTTATAAATCGCGATTAATGACTTGTCAGAGCACCTCAAGCTAATAGCTAGGGATAATCTGGCAGGTCATTTATGATGAGCAATACAAACATGTTCATTATGTTGTCTGTGCGTGGTCATACATAACCATGCCGAGTTACAGATTGGTTGTATCTTTAAGAAAAAACGTAGAACAGGCGTTGTGTTAACTTAAGACCCGGTCACATACAGGTCCGTCTTGTTTGAAGCTGCAGATACGAGGTTTTTGAAGAAAAGCAGCGTATTGCTGTTTGACAGCTTTAATGTTAGGTTCCATCTACTTCATCGCTTATCTTTTACTACGTTTTACTGTGAAACGATCAATATCTGTCTTTAACATAGCTTATCTCGTCTAGTCTCGCGGCATTTCCGGAATGTCATTATCCAATTGTAGACTGTAAATGGAATAACAATTTTTAAATCTTATACTAAGAATGAGTGTCAATAAGTCCTTTTACGTGACCCAGTCCGATTTCTTCATTTTCGCCACACATGATCATTAACATGTTGACTTTATGTAGGCAATATATCATTTTGAGATACATGTTGTTGTTTATTCCATAGGTCATGTACAGGAGAAAAGGGGCAGTAAATCCGTATTTGAATTTTTAGGATTTTTGGATGAACTTTACGGAAAAACAGAACAGGCTTTATTTCTAATTACGTTTGATTTATTTCTCTCCGTTGGTGAATGAAGATATATCACCATAATTTGTAATATGATACTTTTCTGAATGGCTTCTATAGATTCTGGATTACTTTCCCTTGATGTCTTGATGAAAATGCCAAAAATTATAAAATGTACTATTTCGTTTCTGAACCAATCATTTCTTTATAAATCACTTTAAAATACCATATAGTTGCATAATAGGAGCCTTATGTATACAAAAACAGCAGATAAAGAGTTTGCAACTGATATTGTAACAGAGTTGCTGGGGTAATACACTGTGTGTAAGCATACATTTTGAATGTTTAAAAAAAACATGAGATTTGGTGTGAAGTGAGTTAGAAGCAGGAATGGTCCTCTCAAAGACCTGTACAGTGCACTTTATCATGTCAAAATCCATAAAGTAGTAGCTGAGAAATTATACAAGATATACAGACGATATTTCGGTGTGAACGCTTCCCAAATGTCACTAGGGTTACCTACCGTGATTATTTAACTCATCTAATTTTGAACCTTACCGCAACCCTTCGTTTAACATAGGTCATCGAACTTTTTGTGAGAAAAACGTCGTTATTCAAAGAATGGACATGCAAAGAACGTAAAAAAGCCGTATATTTTACATATATTGACGTTAGCCAAACAAATGTGCATCTGTTTAAGATAGTCGGGAGTTTATTCATAAAGAAAGTGATTACTTTTGCCGTTAATATTGGTCCATTATTTTTTTTTAAAAGGTCCATGATATCGAAGACCCTTCAAAAATGCTGGTGACGGGTTGATGTCAAATGTTACGTCACAACCATGTGTCCGAATAAAATATAAGGTTATATGTTGTGAGGTAGCATCCCCAAAATTTTATGCAATTCTTAAAAAAATGCAAATTTGCGTATCGAACTATATTGATGTCAAATTTCAGTGATTGTCCATGATTAAGTCATTAACGATCAGCTTCATAAAGGAAAAAACTGCATATCATCGTTTGATGTGTAAAGTAATATTCCTTCCCCTTTAAATGTTTAAAAGTATATACCAGAAAAAATCTTCAATAAATTAACGAAGTTCTTTTAAAATTTAAACACATTTTCATCTGCATAGTATGGCTTTCTACAAGAAAGAAATGTCACAGGCCAACACAAAAAAGAGCCATATCTAAGTCAAATTAAAGTTCTTGAATATTTTTAAAGACATTCCCAGCTAGCAATCTATATGGGTCCCATATGGACACCCTTAAGGTTCCCATAAGGGCAACCCAAATGGGACCCATATAGGATGTGCAACCGGGGGCCATATGGGTCCTATCTGGGCAGCCCATATACATGCAATATGGGGCCCATATGGGCAGCCCTGATCAAACCCATTTCCTCTGGATCTCAATTAATATTCTTCGAAGTTCAAAACCTTCCTGAGCTTCACGCTAAGATGGGGTTGCTATTCCCCGTCTCTAAGGGATTAGGTCTCGCCAAGTTTGTCTGAAGACCTTGACACAACTTCTGAGAAACATATTTTGTTTTTTCTATAACTATCCGAGTGTTTTTGATACATTTATATGTCTAGATTTATTTCTATCTTTTTTTTTAAAAATTATCTACACAAACAAATCAATAAAAATGTTTTTTTTAAACAGAATCGTACACGATTAACAGAATCATATAGAACAAGAGATGTTTGTAAAACATATATGCCCCCTCAAGGGCCTACATTTGATGTAGGTCAAAGTCCAAGGTCAAGTTAACAAGGTCCAAGGTCATGGTCAAATATGAAAGGTCTTGGTAGGAGGTGTCTATGTGTGAAATATCAAAGTTGTATATATAAAAGTAAAATGAAACATAGGCCAGGTTAAAGTTTTTAAAAGAAGCCAAATGCCAAGGTCAAGGTCATGGTCAAATGTGAAAGGTCTTGGTTGGAGGTGTCCATGTGTGAAATATCAAGGCTGTAGGTGTAAAAAGACATGATATATATGCCTGGTTTCAGTCTTTTTAAAAGAAGGTCAAACTCCAAGGTCAAGGTTGCAATATTCAAGGTCATGGTCAAATGTGAAAGGTCTTGGTAGGAAGTGTCTATGTGTGAAATATCAAGGCTGTAGTTGTAATAGGACAAAAGATAAAGGCTAGGTTAAAGATTTCTAAAAGTATGTAAAAATCAAAGGTCAAGATCACACAGGCCAAGGTCATGGTCAAATGAGAAAGGTCTTGGTAGGAGGTGTCAATGTGTAAAATATTGAGACTGTATAGGTAACAGGACATGAGATATAGGCCTAGTTTAAGTTTTTTAAAAGTAGGTCAAACTGCAAGGTCAATGTCCAAGGTCATGGTCAAAAGTGAAATATCTTGGTTGGAAGTGACCATGTGTGAAATATCAAGGCTGTATATGTAAAATGACATGAAATGTAGGCCAGGTTAATGTATTATTAAAGTAGGTCAAACACCAAGGTCAATGTCACAAGGTCCAAGGTCATGGTCAAATGTGAAAGGTCTTGGTCGTAGGTGTCCATGTGTCAAATATCAAGGCTGTATGTGTAAAAGGAATTGATATATCGGCTAGGTTTAAGTTTTTATTAAAGTAGGTCAAAGTCAAAGGTCAAGGTCACAAGGTCCAAGGTCATGGTCAAATATGAAAGGTTTTGGTAAGATGTGTCCATGTGTGAAATACCAAGGCTGTATGTGTAATAGCACATAAGATATAGCCCCAGTTTAATTTTTTTAAAGGTAGGTCAAACTTCAAGGTCAAGGCCACATGGTCCAAGGTCATAGTCGTATGTGATAGGTCTTGGTCGGAGGTTTCCATGTGTCAAATATCAAGGCTGTATGTGTAAATGGACATGATATATCGGCCAGGTTCAAGTTTTTCAAAAGTAGGTCAAACTCCAAGGTCAAGGTCACAAAGTCCAAGGATATGGTCAATTGTGAAAGGTCTTGGTAAGATGTGTCCATGTGTGAAATATCAAGGCTGTAGGTGTAAAAAGACATGATATATATGCCTGGTTTCAGTCTTTTTAAAAGAAGGTCAAACTCCAAGGTCAAGGTTGCAATATTCAAGGTCATGGTCAAATGTGAAAGGTCTTGGTAGGAAGTGTCTATGTGTGAAATATCAAGGCTGTAGTTGTAATAGGACAAAAGATAAAGGCTAGGTTAAAGATTTCTAAAAGTATGTAAAAATCAAAGGTCAAGATCACACAGGCCAAGGTCATGGTCAAATGAGAAAGGTCTTAGTAGGAGGTGTCAATGTGTAAAATATTGAGACTGTATAGGTAACAGGACATGAGATATAGGCCTAGTTTAAGTTTTTTAAAAGTAGGTCAAACTGCAAGGTCAATGTCCAAGGTCATGGTCAAAAGTGAAATATCTTGGTTGGAAGTGACCATGTGTGAAATATCAAGGCTGTATATGTAAAATGACATGAAATGTAGGCCAGGTTAATGTATTATTAAAGTAGGTCAAACACCAAGGTCAATGTCACAAGGTCCAAGGTCATGGTCAAATGTGAAAGGTCTTGGTCGTAGGTGTCCATGTGTCAAATATCAAGGCTGTATGTGTAAAAGGAATTGATATATCGGCTAGGTTTAAGTTTTTATTAAAGTAGGTCAAAGTCAAAGGTCAAGGTCACAAGGTCCAAGGTCATGGTCAAATATGAAAGGTTTTGGTAAGATGTGTCCATGTGTGAAATACCAAGGCTGTATGTGTAATAGCACATAAGATATAGCCCCAGTTTAATTTTTTTAAAGGTAGGTCAAACTTCAAGGTCAAGGCCACATGGTCCAAGGTCATAGTCGTATGTGATAGGTCTTGGTCGGAGGTTTCCATGTGTCAAATATCAAGGCTGTATGTGTAAATGGACATGATATATCGGCCAGGTTCAAGTTTTTCAAAAGTAGGTCAAACTCCAAGGTCAAGGTCACAAAGTCCAAGGATATGGTCAATTGTGAAAGGTCTTGGTAAGATGTGTCCATGTGTGAAATATCAAGGCTGTATTTGTAAAAGGTCATGAGATATATGCCGGGTTTAATTTTTTTTAAAGTAGGTCAAACTCCAAGGTCAAGGTCACAAGGTCCAAGGTCATGGTTAAATGTGAACCATGTTGATAGGAGGTATCTATGTGTGAGATATCAAGGCTGTATGTGTAAAAGGACATGAGATATAGGCAAGGTTAAGAATTAAGTGTAAAAAATCATCAAAGGGCAATAACTCCAAGAATTTGCTTGGTAGAGTTACGGTTTTTGTGCACTGCACCTCTCCATAATGAAATCTATTCACCTGTAAATTTTCATGATTCTACCTTACATATTTTTTGAGTTGTGCTCCGGACAAGAATCAAGTTATAAAATCAACAAAGGGCAATAACTCAGAGAATTTGATCGGCAGAGTTACGGTTCTTGTGCACTGCACCTCTCCATAATGAGATCTATCCACCTGTAAAGTTTCATGATTCTACCTTACATACTTTTTGAGTAATGCTCCGGACAATAATCAAATTTGAAAATCAACAAAGGGCAATAACTCCAAAAATATGATTGGCAGAGTTACGGTTCTTGTGCACTGCACCTCTCCATAATGAGATCTATTCACCTGTAAAGTTTCGTGATTCTACCTAACATAGTTTTTGAGTTATGCTCCGGACAAGAATCAAGTTTGAAAATCAACAAAGGGCAATAACTCCAAAAATATGATCAGCAGAGTTACGGTTCTTGTGCACTGCACCTCTCCATAATGAGATCTATCCACCTGTAAAGTTTCACGATTGTACCTTACATACTTTTTGAGTTATGCTCCGGACAAGAATCAATTTATAAAATCAACAAAGGGCAAAAACTCAAAAAATTTGATCGGCAGAGTTACGGTTCTTATGCACTGCACCTCTCCATAATGAGATCTATCCACCTATGAAGTTTCATGATTCTACCTTTAATACTTTTCGAGTTATGCTCCGGACAAGGTTTGGTCTACGGACAGACCGACCGACCTACGGACCGACCGACCGACCGACCGACCGACCTTCCGACCGACCGACCGACACTTGCAAAACAATATACCCCCATTTTCTTCGAAAGGGGGCATAATTATCAAGCCAAATGCTTTCTTTACATAATGTATAAAAGCTTTGTGAAAACATGATTTATTTTCAAGATTTTAAATTACTTCCCTTTAATGTACATAAAACTACATGCAACACACTAATTAATAAGATTATGTTAGTAATTTGAATGATCTAATTACAGTTTAAACACCGTTAGAACGAAAAATGATCCAACATGAAGTCCATGGTTAAAAAATGATACTGGCGAAGAATGTACTACTATAGGGTTAATTCACGTTTTTGAGGTCGTTAACATTCGCAGAGGCCCAAGAAATACGTTAACGCCCGACTGCGAAGCAGGAGGGTCGTTTTCGTATTTTGCGGGCCTCTGCGAATGTTAACGACCGAAAAATACGTGAATTGGCGCTATTATTGCATGAAAAAAGCATAAAATTCCAATATTTACTTACCCCAAACCCCTTGATATGTGCGAAAAATGAACCGAGTTAAGATAAGAAAATGTCCGCCATTGTTGTTTTGTTCTGATAAATCTTCCGAGAATTTTTTGTTATGCGTGACGTCGGTAAAACAACGTTACGTCATAATTTGGCGCCAAAAGGCGAACGTCGCTTATCTAACGTAAGACGTTGAGAATTTTGCGGGAAGAGAAACAATTGTTTATTTTGACGGGTCAAATAGAGGATATTTGAGTGCAAAACCGGTCCGATATCGCACGTGAATATGCCGATTAATGCACGATTTCTCTAGATATCCGCCCGGTTTCTTCTCGTTATCCAATGTCAATAACAGACTGAAAACACACATTTTAGTCAAAAATGTATAATATAGCACAGAAAAAACTTAGACAAAAGAAGAAAATGCCGATTATCAACTTATGCTAATAGCTCTATGTTTTCGCAATTTCCCTTTCTATTAGAGAAGTAAAAACCAGATTTTGTTCGAGAAAGGATTAAATATGTCTTATTGATGTTGCCTTACTTGTCTCAATAAATCTTATGTTGTTGTTTTTGCAAATTATATTGATTTGATGGTCATTTGATGGATATAGATAAGATAATCATTCCAATTGCAAACTTATAATTCTGTATACATTATTCAAATTATGGATATTTTAAATAGGCTCATGTATACATAATTATTCTGTTGTACTTGAATGGGCTCAAGCCACTTATTGTACATGGGACCCTTATTATCAAACCCACATTGGCTTTCCTACATGGGTCATACATGTATATGGACATACCCATATGGGCTAACCCATACACAGCCCATATGCTGGGAATATGGGACCCATCTGGGTCCCTTATGTTCAAACCCACATAGGCTTGCCTACAAAGGTCATATATGGGTCCAATCTGGGCCTACCCATATGGGCTTACCCATATACAGCCCATATGGGATCACATAAGCATGTTTGATGGGCTTGGAATAGGTCAACCCTATAGATGGATTCTGGATTTTAGAAAGGCTTATAAAAACTATGCGGATCACGGAAAATCAACCTTTAAGAACATATGGGCCGGTTTTTTTCCAGTGACCTTTTCGTTATTTTAAACTTAAGGTGTATGACCCATAATTAAAAACTCCACTTTCTAGCCATACAAAATGCATCAAATTACACACACTTGTAGATACACTTCACATAAGTTAGTTCGTCGTGCCAGATTTCAAGATTATGCTTTAAGAAGAAAATAATTTACAAACATTATTTTCCTTTATATTCGTATGCATGGGAGGTAATTTTGAACATTTTTGTCAAATACTTCCATAAGTATGCATTACATGTAATTCAAAATTCTAAACCGCTCAAAATGCTTATGTTTGTATTTGGAATGGAAATGTAACACTTGTTATTACTTGCACTTTTCAAATTTCGCATCTGGCTCTTTGATGCTAATGATGGGTTGTATACGTTAAACAAGGAAGTATGAAAAGTAAACACGACTTAAAAAAACTAGGTAACCATGCGAATCAATCTGATTACAACCCGATATTTCATTCTATTTTATAATATCCTACTCAAAATTTGCTAGGGTTCACTTTTTTAAATGTTGAAATCTTTTGTACAAAACTCCCGACTAATGTGCAAAGTGGTTTGAATGTTAGAGCTATGAATTCTGAATAAGATTCAACGATGATTGTTCTGTTTCAATTCTCACATCGATAGTTGCGTGGCACAGAAAAGGGATACCCCTTAAAATGAAAATGTTCGTAGATAGGCCAAAACTTATCACTTTTTACAAGATAATTTTTGTTCTTTACAACATTTTTAATCACTATATAGTCGTCTGTGGCCTTTTAATTGTCTTTAAGACTTCCTGAACAATATCTAACTGCTCGAATGGGTACACAGAACTATTCACCTTAAGGACAGATCCTCCAATTGTTATTGCGCAACTTACTGCGCATATCCTAAATAACGAAATAAAGCTGCTTCAGTAATTGGTCTTTTCAGCAAATGTATTTTTTAACATTAAGTTAATGTTTGGTTGATAAATGACAAGACCCTTTTCGGTTATGTCAATTTTCTCTGTTTGGTCAATTAAAGTGTAATAGTACTCGGATGGTACATTTTGCTTTCTGTTACGCGTTCAACATGTGGCGTTAGCGATAGGAAACGGAGCAACAAAAGCAAAGTGGTGTCTTTATGAGCTAGTCCGCTTCAGATGGACACAAAAGATGACACTTTTTATTATCTAAAGCTGATATTAAGGAAGAAAATGGATAAAAGTAGCGAAACAATTTCGGACAGAGCTGCAAAAAGTAAACCAATTTTTACTTATAACTAAGAAAAACGATTGGTTTGATATATTTTTCTTTTTTTGTTTTTGTAGGTATGACCAAGCACTATGTCTATACCAAAAAAGAAAAAAATCTTACCGCTGGATTTTTTTTATTATCAGAAACGTTGCGAAAAAAGAGCAATCTCAGCTACTTTTGAAAGAATGTTTTACTAAAATTTTTAAAATCATCACTAAATTTTCCAAAATTGATACTCATTTAGACAGAATAAAACATATCGAACACAAAAAAGACTTATTTATGCAATCCTAGTCATTTCGAACACCATTTTTGTGGGTATTTAAGTGACACCTTATTTTTGCAATTTTAGACAAGAGTAGCCTCCCTTGAAATCCAATAACTTTTTAATTCGCTTCGTGACCTATAGTTTTTAAGTCATTTTTTTTACTGCTCATATATTTAAATATCAGTACAGAAAAAATAAAAAAAACTTACCGTAGGAAATAAATGGAGGATCTGTCCTTAAAGCACGTCTGAGAACTCATAAATTCTACATGTTACATATTGTTGAGTTTGAATTTTAACTATTGCTTCATATCTGATGACTCCTATAAGTTTTTGGTCTTAAACAATGGTATATCGGTAATTGTAAGTCATAAAATTGATGATAAGCTCGTGTGCGGTCTGTTTGAAAACCATAATTATCCTCATAAATTCTTCCAATGGTAAAGTTTTTGTGGTGGTAGACTGAAAATATTCTGAATGAACCCCACTGGAAGATAAGAACACCATTTGTGCCTTTTCCCGACACATGGTTATTCGGCAACATCCAATAAACGAGGACGTGATGAAACTGAACAAAGTCAGTAAATCGGACCACAGCTCATGTTCACCAACACGTACTGCAATTGCAAAAATACAAAAAGAAATTCATTGAAGGCCCATGAGAAGACTTCTAAAACAACGCATACATAGAACACTTGCTGGGAATAGCCATATCAGACATGAGTAACTTTGGGTCTTTAGCTGTATCTGACTATGGAGGAAGACTGACATACATGTTCTTGGTAACCAAACTTTGATTGATGAACGGTATCTAGAATGAGAGCTTAGATACTGAAGAAGAGGTTAAGTATTATTTCTAAAAGATTCCATCATTTTATATCAACAAATAACGCCGATTTCCAAAATTAAGGTACGCCAATGACGTAATTAATGTTACCGATACTACAGGGTGTGGCACTCATGCGCAATATTTAACTGTGGATCCTGTTATTTAAGCTTTTTAAAACGATCCATATGTCAAGATTTAAATCCTTTGTGCGAATGCAGGATGCACTTTACACACGTTGGACAAGATGGTTAATGAGGTTCCGGAAACTGCCTTTCAAACGCAAGAAAATACAGGTGAAACCTTCCATGTCGTTTTAAAGGGTTGAAGGATCGTCACTCGTAGACTTTACGTAGCTTTTGCAAAGAAATAGAGGAAAATTCGTGTTGTAGACAAAAATCTGAATTTTCGCCACATCTATTGAAACATTCATTTTTATGGGTACCTCTTTTGAATGCCTCGTGACTGTTTTATCCAAAGCAACTCAACACGGAGACATACACATTAATATTCATAAATGATTATTCTACCAAGCAAAGTAATTACAGGGTAATATTTGAAATTGTGTAAGAAATATCATTGTTTCAAAACGTGATCCTTGGCAAATTCTGATTAGTATATTTTAATATTAGTTGATTACATTTAAATAACAACGTTCTATTGTCCAACAAGGTTAACCCGGGACAACTTAATTTTCGTGTGCAAAGTCCGTTAGTTGAGTGCCTTAACAAAACAAAGCCGAAGTGGGGTCATTACATATGCAGATGTCCCGGGTTAATCTTGCTGGACAATAAATGGCTGAAAAATATTTTTCATGGCTCCATGTCAGAGACGGAACTGCTCCACGAATAAGGCATTGTCACCTTTAAGCCCCCCTTTTCCAAGACATATCTTTTATATACGAATTTCAAATAATTTATGGTCAATGGCATCTGACTTGCTACTCAAACATAAAATTTCATTAAATTCCTACCATTAGACTAGGAAAAACTAGAGAAAAACTGTATTGTATTACGGATTTCATTTGACCTGACACTGACCTTTATTCAAAATATGTTCATATTTCGCACATAGCGTAGCATTCTTCACGAGACTTGTACCATAATACGCAGATATAACATGTTTGCATGAAAATATTACTGAATTGTTATTTAAAGACGTAACGTCAAAAGTTGCGGACCAACGTTGTAACACGCATATCGACCGTTTTCCGACGTTAACGTTACGCGAAGGTGTAAAGAAAGTTATAACTTTCCTCAAAACATGAAAAATGACAAATTTTCAATGTTGGCCAAAAGAAAACATTTTCACAATAATACCAATCTACATGCATACATGAAAATAGCACCGTACAAAATTTATAATCTCAACTATCAATAAATAAACAACAGAATTATTTCGTAAGTTTTGAAAAATCAAGCATTTTAAGACGCTACAAACACAATAAAATAATGATTTTCTTCAACTCCAATCTAGACAAATAATTAACTACAAAAACAAGAGCTCAGATGTATGTCCCAAATTTTTTTATATTGATTTCTAATCGCTATTGGAAAAATGAATTAGATTTAAAAATTAGACATACCGAAAAAATCAACATGACGTCAAATCGTCAAAAACGCGTTTTTGTGACATTTTTAAGACGCTACATCACACTCTATATCTTCGCTAGTTGAAGAGATATTGACAAATGCATTTATTTTTTCAAATTTTATCCGAGACGTATGTCGAAAATCAATTCAAATTCAAAATGTTTTGATTTTCTTAGAAAAAAAGCTATATATGAAAAAATCACCCTTGCATTTGGGACCGTTTTAGTGAAAATGTGACATTTTTAAGACGCTACAAACACAATAAAATAATGATTTTCTTCAACTCCAATCGAGACAAAAAATTAACTACAAAAACTAGAGCTCAGATGTATGTCCCAAAATTTTTTATATTGATTTCTAATCGCTATTGGAAAAATAAATTAGATTCAAAAATTAGACATACCGAAAAAATCAACATGACGTCAAATCGTCAAAAACGCGTTTTTGTGACATTTTTAAGACGCTACATCACACTCTATATCTTCGCTAGTTATCGCTAGTAATCGCTATTGGAAAAATAAATTAGATTTAAAAATTAGACATACCGAAAAAATGACGTTTTTTAACAGCGTGACGCTACTTATCTCTTTCTTTCCATTCCTCCATAATTTGTTTACACCATCCAACTGCCGTAAGATTTACGCTGTATCTTCTGTGACATCACTGACGTAATTTGCCAAAGTTTGTGCGCTTTAAAAAGCCTTACTTTTTATTCTATTGGGATTCTCGCGAGTTTGTTTGGTAATTTCTGTTACACGTGACGACGTCATTTTCTGCGTCAGAGTTTATTTATTTTGTTTATCAAATTGTCTGTATTCAAACAATGTTGAAATTCGACATATATTAAAAAATTACAATTTAATATCTTTTATATGATACCAAATACATGTGTGTTTCTCAAATAAGAATAACAAATATGCGGTTTTAAACAGAAGTGCATAGCCAATTTTGGCTTGGTCCGCAACTTTTGACGTTACGTCAAAAAATACACAGGCGTGTAAATTATGATAACAAAAGTTAAAGCTGCGCCATGTGAATTGAAACCTGTAATACCCTTGTGGGGCGCTGTGGTCTAGTGGTAAGACACTGGCTTCGGGATCGAAAGGTCCTTGGTTCAAATCCTGCCGGTGCCATGGGATTTTTTCTGAGCAAAACAAAATAGCCCCACGTTGCTCCTCTTCACCAAAGTGTATACATAGGTACACGTGAGAGTAAAAGCCAATGCGCTGCGGCTAGCCGTAGGCGTAGTGTATTAACAGCCGGCTTGAAACTCGATGATCGTGGGTTAAAATGTAAAGTCTGCGAGATCTAATCCAAGATATACGGACTTTAAACCCCAAACTTTAACTTTACCCTAAGCCTCCTTTTCCCGTGACAAGGCCGCAAATCCAAAAGCCGGAAGAGATGCATCAGCACTATATCATAGGGGGTTCACATGGTAAGGTTCATTTGATTTGACCCAAGGGTTATGGAGAAATTGCTCCAGACGGACGGACAGACAAAGCGGCGACTTTATGCTCTCCCTTTGGGGAGCAGCAAATGCCGGAACTGCTTTTCAGCTCACCTGAGCACGAAGTGCTCAAGTTGAGCTATTGTGGTCGCTCACCGTTCGTCCGTCTGTCCGTCCGTTCACATTTTCGTTCAACAACTCTCCTCCTAGGCCAAACCAGGCAGGAATATTTCTTGGGTGACCCTTTTCAAATCATGTTCGGGATTTTTGATCCGTCAAAATATGTGGGCGTGGCAGGGCGTGGCTTTTTGGACATAGAGAAATCGTAAAAAAAATCCTATAAAATCAGCTATTGGACCAAGTTGAATTTAACTTGGCAGGACTGTTCCTCTAGAGACTCTTTTCAAAATGTGTTTACAAATTTTAAGATTTGTCAAAAAATGTTGGCGTGGCAGAGCATGGTGTATTAGACTAAGAGAAATCCTAAATGAAAAAAATCTTTAAATAATGACCATGTATGGGGTTTCATATCTAATCCTATAAAATATAAATAGAGCCCTGGAATATAAACAAAGATCGTCAGTAATGTAGCTGCAGGTTAACCCATTACCAAACGACAAAATTTTGGACTGTTCCAATTTGAAAGGTGTTGCAGACGACAATTTCAAGTGCTTGGAATGTTACATTTTTAGGTGTTTTTGTTTAGAAAACATCGTGGGAAATGACGAAATTGCTTGTCACAAGCAATTTCTTCATTTTCCACAATGTTTTCCTAAGCATTTTTCTTAGGGGCGTCAAAAGGTGTCAATGTTTTGTAATGGGTTAAGGGGGCATATACATTTGATTTTTTTACTCAGATTTAATTCCTTTGTTGTTTGTACTCATCTAAATAGTCTTGATTAGATCATTCAAATGAATATCCACAGCTCAGGATTTGATAAACATTGAAAGGTATTTTACAAAATGCAAAGACAATAACCTCTCTTATTTGAACCTTATTAATAGTCGTTATGTATTTATCTATTTATTTAAAGGGACATAACATTCCAATTTCATTTTTTTACAGTATGTCTTGATGCAAAGATTGATTATTTTAATGCGTAGAAATGCTATCAGTGTTTTGAAGTACAGGGTGTCCCAAAAGTAAGGTAACACTTTAAATCTAATATGTCTCGGCTAATATATCACTTGCGTATTCCTAATATTACTGACAGAAGAGAAGGTTATGTGCAAAAATAAATAAAAGAAATTTCATCAAATTATCATACACCTTGTAATTTTTATCTATGATATATCAAACACACCCAATTTTATCAATGGCGTCATTTTGATAGTAAATGACGTTCTCTAGATTACGTCCCTTCTGTCGCTTTCCTTGATTTATTCTTGTGCTAAAGTTTTTACAACTGCCTCGCATGTGTCTATAGAAATTTTCCTACATTCTCTTTGAGTGTTTGATAGCAACACTATATGTGTTCAATTTAAAATGTTCTTGCTCTGAGAATTACACTTTCGACCACATGTTTCTCCACAGAAAATAGTCTAATGAATGCAAATCCGACATGTGTCCACGGTCTTAGCGTTTGACTTGATCACCTAAAGACAATGATTCCATAATTTGAATATGGTATGGGAAAGTTTCAAATCAAATTTTAAAATACATTATAATAAAGATTTCAATGAATCTTGTTTTGGCGAAATTCTTCTCGTTGTCTTTCCTGGACTCTGATAAGCAGTCTCATTCAAAGCTGAGATGTTTTCTGTGCTGCGGGATATTTTCTGTCTTTTGCTTCTATGTTCATCAAAATATGACCAAGATCGTTCAAATTTATCTATTATTTAGTAGATGAGTTTTCTTCTTGGTGGACCTTCTGTTCTGAATTAAAATTGAAACTTTCTTTGCAAACATATTGGAGATTTAGATTAGTGATATGCTTTACATCATACATACACTGTGAGAAGGTAGGTTGTGACGTCATTTTGATAGTGGTACAGATGACGTCAAAATGACGCCATTTTAATTTGTGCATAATGTTGAAGTGTAAAGCAAACATATTTTCAATGAATTCCGCAGATAATGATAGTTTTCCGAAAGAAATTGGCTAGGAAATAGCAGAGTTATTACCCTTTACAAGTGTTACCTTACTTTGGGGACACCCTGTATTTAATTATAAGCGAAAAATACACCTTTAATGTTGAGACAGAAATGACAAATTCTATATAAATCTGAACTGTTGTCCACAACAATTTGTAAATATAAAATTTGTAAAAATATAAAATTTCTCTTAAACGCTTCAATATTCTGGCTTGAAATTTTCAGAATTTTTATAAGAAAATCTTCTCTTTCGGATAAAAATAAAAGTAAAATATGAAAAAATAAATGTGAAATGTCACTTAAAGATTATCTTAACGCTTTAACCCTTTTCTGAAAGTGCCTGATTTGACATCCCTATAATTATAATTAGAAAAAGGCTTTGGAAAATTTTGAGTCAAATGAAGAAAATGCTGATAATCAGTGATTTTCTCCCTTTACCTCAATATTTTATGTTCTATATTGTGCATGAATCCTTTTTTTATATCAATTCTATCTGCTTTTTTTTCAAATTGGAACAATCTATTCCTTTTTCTGTTTGGGAAAAGATTAAGCCTTTTCCCAACCATACAAAGGTTTTGTCTCACTTATAGAAAATGCTGGAAAATTGTTAAAGCTACTATTTCCCAGATTTGGACCCAAAAATTGTCAAATACAAACGAAATGTACACTTTTTAAGCTTTATATGACCTGATTAAATGATTACGAGAAACTATTGAAGCAACGACTCATTTTTTCGCAATTTGATACCAAATTCATGAAGCGATGTCGAAAGTAGGTCAAAACAGTAGGACATGCGACTTTCTTAAATGACGTCACAACATACATGATGACGTCATATTGAAATTTAAGTATGAATCTCGTTTGAATCATGGTCCGCGCTGTATGCGCATGCGCAACAATTTGAAAATAATTCTAACCCCATCAGTGATGGGGTTGAATTTAGGCTTGGATTCTCCCTAATAGTCCAGTCAGCGTAGCATCGGACCTAGACAAAATTGCAACAGAATTTCTTTTTGCACCATTTTGTAGATCGGGTATTGGTCATCACTCAGTAAAAAGTCCCAAAGTGTTCTCCTAGCAATAACATGGGAATTTGAGTTTAAAGTTTGTTAATTTTCCGTGTTTTTCAAATGTCACGAATGACACACCATACAATGCTTGGATGACGTCATATCGAAACTTTACATAGATACGTCATCATAACAAAATGGCATCGCCGTAGATCTCGTGAAGGTCGATGAAAGAAAATGACGTTTTACATCTTCGCTACTATTTTACACACTTTAACTGGTCCAAACACTTTACATAAGGTAAGTACATTATGACCTGTTACACAAAAAGTTTGTTAGAAGTTGAAAAAATGATTAATATTCTGCAAATTCCGATCCGAGTCTTTCGATTTGTTTACATTTGATTTGACGGAGATAATTCATGACATAGATTAAAACACACTGAAATTAATATTACGAATGAGTTTTCACTCGTTTTACTTGTTTGTGAACAATATATAAATATGACGACATAAATGTTATAATGATTTATTTAACTAATTGCTTGTCATATTTCTTCTACGGAAGCCATTGGCGGCCATAAAACCGTATTTGGTTTGTATTTTTATCCAGATATCTACACCGTCATTTCTTGTATGAATGAAGAAGATTGCGTATTATATGCAATGTCTATGGATGATTATCATAATTCTAAGTAGAATAACACAAAACCTTTTGAAAATTGAAAGCAAACGACTCTAATATTTGGTTCTATTTGGAGCTCTCTTTACCCCAATTATATGCTCTTTAATATAATTTAGCGCCCGAAATTTGCGTAGATAAGCATTTAACATTATGAATATTTGGGACACTACAGTACTTCTCTATCGTTTTTTTATATTGAATAATCACTTGTCAACAATTATCTATAGGCCATGTTTAGTAATGTAGGTCTATTGGATAGACCCTGCACCCGGAAAGTGAATGTAATTACGATATAAACATGAAGGTAACAATATTTTTTCCCACAATTGTTGCTTTTGAAAATGTATGCACATGTAATATTGCATGGACTAAAAAGTTACTTTTACTTAATTCTTATATGCACGTTTTCATTATTTTTGGTTGGTTCAGCCACATGATTTCAAATTGATACCTTTTCTTTCAGGGTGACAATTAGCCAAATATTACAATGCACAACAACTGAGTGGCGTTCAAACCATATGGTAGCTATTTTCATATATTAAGATTTGAGTCAAATCTTAACTTCATTCAATATATAAATATAAATCGATTATCTCTAGTGTCTGTTTACCAGGACCAGGTAGGACTTACATTTAAAATCAAAGACAAATTGAAAAATACAACATCTGTGTATATTTCAAATTTCCATTAACTTTCAAATCTAGGGGTAAAAAGCACACTTATACAGTATGCTTGTACCCCCTCTGTTATAGACAAAGAAGGATTGCGAAAAATTGGGGTACAAAATTTATTTTGGGGGTAAAAAACATTTGGAGGTTTTTGGACACCCTGATGTTTAGACCAAGCAGCACTGTTCCTCATTCCATAAATTAAATAATTTGTATAGAATTGATTCCTTGCAAAGTTCACAGTAAAGTGCACTACCACGTAAGATTTCAAAACTCGAGCCAGTAGTTATTATTACATCGTCTACTATATCAAAAGATCGGGAACGTGTGTCATAAAATTCGATTTGTGATATTTAACTTTTCCACAATTTAATGAGAAATTTGGAATATGTGTGCGTTCATATGTGGTAAACCAATTCTCTTATACATTTTCAGATGACCCAACGGCCTTTCGTCTAAGTCAAAAGGGGTGTGAGAGTACCATGGTCCATCAGTACCAACATTAAGAACGGTCATGAAGTCAATGTAATAGCGGGTGATTTTGTCCATGGAAAGTGCCATAAAGACTTTACTAGACGAGTCGAGCAAGTAGGTGTTAAAGACGACACATTAAGTAATATTGCTCGAGTATTACGGTCGGTACATTTTCTGTTTGACTTGTTACAAGTGGTTGTTTTGTCACTTTTGTGGTTTAGAAGCAAAGTGTTCTTTAAGAAAAAGATCACCTCATATATATTTCCCGTGCGTAGTTTTGGCTTCCAAGCTTCTGTTATGGAGGCATGTGGCAAAAGGAGAAACAAATGGGCTGGTGAAGTGCAAACACGTTTGACGCACCTTCCGGCAGCAGATGCAATATATCACCAATCATGCAGTGTTAACCCCACAACTGAGAAAGGTGGTCCAAAACTATTCATAACCAAAGCAGCCAACATTGAATTAATGAAATCCCCAGGAGGACCCGAAAATGATAAACAGATGGAAGCATTTCAAATGTTAATCAAGTGCATTTAAAGTTGGGAAAGTTTTTTCCACTAATTACCAGCAAACAAAGATGTTCAACATGTGTAATTATGAAAACTGTTATTCGTCAAAACAAAAACGGAACACCCTTAAGCACTTCGGCGATGCAGTGGTAGTGAGTAGCAATGATGGGCAAAAAATCGACACTAAAACAGAATGTTTCAACCATTATTCATAGCCTTGATAAAGCCTGTAAAGACATTTCTAATGAAGAGAAGAAACAAGTATTTTTGAAACAGCTGCAAAGCTTATTAGGTGTGATGTTAAGGACCTTGTTGAGCTCAAAGACAGTTATCCTTCTTTTTCAGATGTTGCTTTATTACAAAGAAACATCGAATACTTGCCCTATATAGATTGAAACACTTAGACAAACTTTTCAGAAGTAACAACAAGACAAAACAGCTGCTATCAGACAATGTGCAATTCAAGCGTGTTCAAGGGACTTGTAGTACCACTACCACTTCAGCTAGACTTGGGTATTCAACTACATCACCACTCCGGTCCTCGGTTTCTGATAGATACATTGAACACCATGGGATTTTGTACTTCATACTGGGAAGTGCAGAAATATGAGACCAATGCCGCAGCTGTGTTCTAAGCAAGATTGCCAAACCAAGTAAATGACAACACACCCGTGACCGCTTCTTCAATTTGTTGGAAATAATGATTATATGGACCATAACATGATCCGTACTTTAGATGCATAGAATGGGAATCATTGCATCTTCAACACCAGGTACAGATTTGTCAGAGATCCCAGGAAAGATATTTCACTGCAGGAAGTAGTAGCCCTTTGTAATATTGACATTAAATTCTTTCTGTATAGTACGCTGACAAAGCTTATGAAGCTGAAAAGCCATGTTTCATCATGTTACCTGAAAAGCTACTAGGTCACCGTGGTTGACCACAAGACATGTTGTGTAAAAACATTAAAATTTGGCCTTGAGACAGAACAGACAGTGCTGGTCACAGTGGTCAGGCTTTATACAGATGCTTGTAACTCCGACCACGCCCTTTAATATAAAATCGTCCATATCCTTCCTGCCCATGATTGACACCAGTCCTAGTGGTCTGACACGCTTTAACTCTACGCTGCATTTTGTCTGCATACAAGCCGAACGCTACAGAAAGTCACCGGTTTTAACCTTCGGCCAGCATATCTTTCAGAAAGCAACAGACATGTCACATAGTAGTCCATTAAAGAAGATTGTACTTCGCATTGGTCGTTTCCACAGGGATTTGAGCCTGTAAAATGGCCCGCGACTCGAAGAAATACAGTTGTAAGCATATGCTTCAATGTTTGAGTTGTTTTTAAGAATGCCGATGTGTTTAATGCTCTAAGTCAGCGACTTTGTGGGAAATAGACGATCTCTTTGTGGTTGAAGACGGTATACCCGGTACATGGCATACTATTTTTCACAGAGTACTGGTTTTTGGACTTCTACATTATAAGGCACGTGAAATCATTGTGGATTGGGAGAAATTGCACAAAACACAATTTCTTCTTTTCCAACAATGTTTGAATTTTCTACACCATGAATTAGTGACACTTCCTTTAACCCTTTCCCAAACAGCAATATTTTGGGGTGATCAGTTTTGAAAGCTGTTGTAGGTGAAAAAAAATTGTGCTCAAACAGAAATAATTTTTGTACAATAAAGTTAAGAAAATATTGAAGCAAAAGAAGAAAATGCTGATTATCAGCATTTTCTTCTTTTGTCTCAAAGTTTCCCCAAGCCTATTCTACCAAGGATGCCAAAACCAGGTCTTGTTTGGAAAAGGGTTAATTTGTCAATTGACTTTGATGCTTGAACACTGGTCAAAATATTTTGCATGTTTGAAAGGGTAAATGCATTTCCAAAATTTGCTGGTTTTGACGTCCTTAGCAGAAAAAAAAGTTTTGTAAAGCATTGAGAGAAAAGAAAAAAGAATAACAATTGTTTTTCATTCTTTCTCATAGTTCTTCATGTTCCAATGTGAGGAAAATTATGCGTATTCAAATACACTTATTTTGCATCTTGTGACTGACTGTTGGAAATTTGGATGAATTTTGATAAAAGTCTATAATTTTGTTGTTTGGTAAAGGGTTAAATGTATTATCAAAGGATGTATAATGACTACTTTGCTAGAATAGAATTAAACAAATAATATGACTTCTTTAAATAATACCATGACAAGACAATGTTTCGAGTGGTCACAGAATAATCACAAAATAACGGAAAACGTGCTCATCTACGCGTAGATCTACATACGTAAATTAGCGTAGCACTAAATGTTATTCTCTTTAATATCAGCCGCATTTAGGTAGAAATGTGTTTACTTAGTTTTATCTAGTAATATTTTCTTTTTAAAACGCTATAAAAGCGGACAGCGTGATAAAAATATTGAAACTTTGGATTAGTTTTTACAATTTCCATATAACCATATTAAGAGAAGTGGGTGGGGTAAATGAATATCAATTTTTTTGCTTCAAACCAATGAAATGATTATGAAACTTATATATTTCTGTAAAATTGGCTTCTAAATAATCATACATCTTCATAATATAACTGCAAAGTAGTTACAACGCTATAAAAATAATTTTAAACTAAAAAATAACAAGTCATTTGATTGTTCAATAATTTTCACCGGGTAAATACCCGCCTCAGTCAAGGGCGATTTTTACAAAACTGGCAACTGCAACAGAGTGGGACTTTTTTCTGGGAATACTACATATATTTACGATGTGAAAAATGCAAAAATAAATTCTGTTGCAATTTTGTCTAGGTTAGGCATGTTTTTCGGCTAGGCTTACTGGACTATAAATTCAGCTATCTGTCTTGTAATTTCGGCTCATTCTCTGTCTGAATCGCATATTATTAACAATCCCGAGGTGGTCAACACAAAAGTTTTGCATATTTTTTCAAAAAAAATCATTTTTTGC
Organism: Fragum sueziense; assembly: GCA_963680895.1. Taxonomy (NCBI): domain Eukaryota; kingdom Metazoa; phylum Mollusca; class Bivalvia; order Cardiida; family Cardiidae; genus Fragum; species Fragum sueziense. Next base: position 15,985,202 of record OY804593.1, read on the forward strand.
GATTAGACCATCTGTTACCGTCGCCCTTTAAGTCAAAAGACAAAAATAGTGATAGCCTGTATTTGATTCTTTTGCCTCATCATTTCTGTCCAATTTTGTACATGAATGCAGTCTTACTCGCCATTATATTTTGTCATTTACTGCAGCTAATTCAACTTCTCTGATGTTATACTGTTAGGAAAAGAATTAACCCAAACCGAATTGTAACTTTTCAATGAATAATTCCACTATGTTGTCGGAATGACTGGGTTCAATATAACAATTTAAAGATGGCAATGTTTGGTAATCTTTCCTCAAATCATAAGATCTGAAGATTACTTTTGTGTAGTTCAGTGTCTACAAATTATCCCTATGCTGTAACTTCTGATCGTAACAGAAAGTTCTTAGTTATGTGCCTTTTAAAATGACAAAATTTTCATTTTCGCTCATGTCATCTATGTTCAGGTTAGCGATTTGGGACCATCATGGTCCTCTTGTATAGTCAAACATTGTATTACGCCGCATTACAAACAAGTCATTTTTGTTGAAAATTAATAATGAAAAGTTGTGTTTTATTGATTTTCAAATCGCAGAATATTTAGTTATAAGAAATTAATGCACTTTTTTCATGGAAAAAAAACTAATCACACTTGTGTATGAACCGCTTTGCGGATTCATACAGCGTGATTAGATTTTAGAGAAATCTCCCTAAAAGGCTCAAAAGGAAAAGTCAAATTTCAAAAACATGCAAATTGATAATTATTTCGAGCTGTTGTTTAGATGTATACCTAAATCATTTGAAAAATAAAAATAAAGTTAACCGAAATTGACTCTGAGGTGTGTGATAGTTTGGAGAAAAGGTGTAGAATTATTGAAAGTTCGATTGAAAACGAAAAAAGAGTGAGCGAAAATCTGTCACATGAATTGGCGGCATGTAAAAAGGAGAACGATCGGCTCAATGAAAATATGTTAGACGTTCAAGCGCGTTCCATGAGGGACAATTTACTATTTCATGGCATAGAGGAATTGAAATCGTTCGACGCAAGAAGAGATGAAGACTGTGAACAAAAAATTAAAGGGTTCTGTGAAGAATATTTGAAAATTGAGGACGCAGATTCTATTAAAATTGACCGTGCACACAGATTAGGCCCCTTTAAGCCAGGTAAAACACGTCCAATAGTAGCCAAATTTAACTTTTATCAGGACAAAATGTTGGTGAAACGCACATCATTTGATAAACTTGCTAGTACGGACTTTCGTTTAAGTGACCAATTCCCGAAGGAAATACAGGAGCGTCGTCAGAAATTGTACCCCGAGTTCAAAAAGGCACGTGATGCTGGGAAAAGGGCTGTTATGTCGTATGACAAACTGTACATTGAGGGTGAAATGTTAACGGCAGACAGTCTAGACAGACGTACACGGCGTGATTAGGACAGTGGCGGTCGGTACTTATCATTCCTACAATGGAATGTTAACGGGATCATGAATAAACTACTAGACACGGGCTTTATCAACTTAGTTTCGGAATACGATTTGTTAATTTTTACCGAAACTTGGAATTCGAAAAATAGTATTATTGACATCAAAGATTTTCAGTGTTTTAACTGCCCACGTCCAAAATTTAACAAAAAGGCAAAGAGGGACAGTGGTGGTATAATTGTGTACTATAAAAACTGGTTAGAAGGAAATATATCACTTGTTAAAACTGATCAAAGGGGGATAATTTGGTTCAAATTAAATGGACAGTTATTTGGCTTAGATAAAGACCTATATTTGTGTGCAGTCTACATACCCCCGGAAAACTCCAGTGTTTACAACAATGTAAATTCAGATTTATATCAATTTGATTTTTTTGATAACATAACCGATGATATCTTATATTATAGTAACCGAGGTGAATTTTTTCTACTCGGTGATTTTAATAGCCGTGTCGGTGCAGAGCCAGATTATGTACCTAATCTGGGTCTACATCAATTCACTGATACAACAGACGATGAAAATCAGCGTGATGAATTATATAGAAGCACTTATGATTTAACAATTAATAATTTTGGCAAAGAATTATTAACATTATGTAAGCAGCATGATCTTAGAATTGTAAATGGTAGACTTGAGAATGGCGGATTTACATGTTATACCATGAACAAGGGAACTATTGGTAAAAGTACCGTTGATTATGTTATCACCAATTATTCGAATTTTGATATTTTCTCATGTTTTAATGTTTTAGATTTAAATGAGTTCTCTGATCATTGTGCTATTAACTTTAATTTTGAAGTTAAATCCTTTGATTGGAAGAATCAAAGGACTGAGTCTAAATCATTCGATAAAATCATTTGGAATGAGGAAAATAAAAACGAATTTTTAACCACTTTATCAAATCATGTGCTCAGTTTTGCATGACTCGTCGTTGTAAAACTGGGTAATTTGCAATGGCATAACAAGCCGCTGATTGGCTAAATTATTTCGTTCTTATATAAATACTCTGTTTTCCCGCATTTCTTCACAGTTTTGTCATAAATCTCAGTCGTGCCTTTCGACTTGTATTTAGAAATTTGAATCTCGGTTTAGCTATGCCAAACAACGTCTTTGTTATTCGTATTCTCTTTTTCTGCTATGAAGTTCCTGTACTAGAACTAAGAACTATTTGATTTGCGGATTTTCCCGGAGCTAACAGCCGAGAGGTTCCGGTGGGGAGCTACCCAACTTTTGGTGAAAGGTCGTACTCTTTCTTATTTATACCCTTCTGTGCTGAGAGCCCTTTTGATAGTTATGGCAGAGAAACGAAATAGGGCTGTGCATGATTATAAGATGATGCACGAATCGGGACTGGACAGGACAAAGGACTTTTCCCCCCTATCGACCCCCGAAAAAGTTCCAGCCGGGCACCGGGTAGCTTCCGGTGACGCTATTTCCGGTGATGTCGAGTCAGCTGTGGATTCGGTCGCTGACAGTAAATACGAAGAAGAGAGGGCCCGTTTGTCGGCCAGATTGAGAGTACTGCGGCAGGAGCAGGAATTGCAGAGATTGCGGCGGGAGATTGAAGCTGCTGAGTGTGACCTTGGTGCCGACGGCGGTAAGAAACCGGGGGAAAAGGCAGGGAAACCGGCTGGTGCCGATACAGGTAAACTTTTTTCGTTGGCTCAGTTACGTGAGGAAGAAGGTTTACGGTCAGAAGCCCGTAGACATTTATTGAAGTTCGGGCTTGGAGCTGAGGAGGATGATGGTAGTGATTTGGACGACATTGTATCAGGTGTGTCTGTCTTAAAAACCGAAGGAAAGTCGTTAAAATCTGGCATAAACAGTAAATCGTCTGATCGGGTTGAGTGTCCCCAAAGTTACCCACATGCCTATTTGAGGTTTGAGTTTGTGAACAATTCTGTCGATTTAGATAAACTGTCTCTGAATTTGTTTGTGGCTGGGGAATTAGAAATAATTTCCCAGAGAAATTTGAAAGATGAAGAAAGAGTTGGTAGATTGAATTTACTTAAACGTTTGATGTATCTAAATAACACTTTTGACTTCTCAGTCTTGAAAACCCTTTATGCAGCCATTTTGAGGGACATTGAATTGGGTTTTAAGTCCTGGCATGATGATTTTCTATACATAGAGAATTCTGTTTTGGCGTCGGCTGGTCAATCTTTCCGACCTAAATCAGATTTTTCCATGGGATGTGCTGCCCCTCTCAAGTCAGACGCTAGGGTTTGGTATTGCTCGCAATATCAGCGTAATAAGTGTTCTTTTCAAGAGTCACACACAATGAATTTCAAAGGAAAGGTTAAATTTGCTAAACACATATGTGCTTCATGCTGGGTCAAGGACAAAAAAGAAATTTCGCATCCAGAATGTTCCTCTGCTTGCCCATATTATAAACAATAGCAATTCAGGGGTTTTTTGAGTGATGACAAGATTGTTAATATTTTTCTTCCTAAATTTGTTAAATTCGAGTTCGAGAACATTGCTAATTGTTCTGTTTCCAATTTTGGTAGGTCACACTGTCAGGCTGATTTAGTTTCTTGTGATATTTGTAGGGATTTAGGCCCAGTTCTTGCTTCACATACGGAGAAATTGTTAGAGATTCATAAAAAAGTGGTTGAGTCTGGCTGTTATAATTTCGAGAAAGTCAGAATTCCAGTTAATGATAAATTTGATACAGATTTTATGGGCAGGATGTTGACTGGTTATGGGGATTTGCAAGTTCTAGAATTTCTGAAATATGGATTTCCTATTGGTTTATCTGACTCTTGGGTTGAAACGGACAGGACTTTTGTAAATAGTTGTAAAAATCATAAAGGTGCAGAGTTATTTCCTGAATTTGTTCATAAGTATTTGTGTAAAGAAGCTTCTTTTGGAGCTATTATTGGTCCTTTTTCTCGTAACCCTTTTGAGAAAAGGATGATTATTTCTCCCTTAAATTCTGTTCCGAAGTCGGATCCGACGGAAAGACGTGTCATTTTGGATTTGAGTTTTCCCAAAGGAGGGGATTGTGTTAATGATCATGTGTCGAAAGATTTTTACATGGGGGAGAGAGTTGATTTGGTGTTTCCCAAGGTTGATGATTTTGTCGCCTTGATTTTGTCAAAAGGACCGGGTTGTTTGTTGTTCAAGTTGGATTTAAGAAGGGTATATCGTCAGATTAGTATTTGTCCCTCTAATTACAATATGATTGCCTTCAAATGGCGTAGACATATCTTTTGTGACTCGGTGTTGCCTATGGGTCTTCGGTCGTCTGCACATATTTGTCAAAGAGTTACAAATGCTTTTTCTTTCATGTTGCTGAACTTAGGTATTGCTGTTCTGAATTATTTGGATGATTTCGGTGGGGTAGAGTCCAAAGAGTTGGCTTTCTTCGCCTTTCATTTAGTTAGGCAGGTTTTCCGTCGGAGTGGATTAGAGGAGGCTTTGGATAAGGCTAGTGAGCCCTCAGAGGTCATGATTTTTCTGGGAGTGCTGTTCAATACTCGTAATATGACGATGTCTGTGACAGAGGAAAGGTTGCTTGAGGTTAGATTGTTGATTAGATCTTGGAGTGACAGAGAATTCGCTTCTCTAAAGGATATTCAAAAGCTATTGGGTAAGTTGAATTTTGTTGGTGCGTGTGTGAGATCCAGCAGGATTTTTGTTAACAGAATACTAAATTGGCTCAGAGAATGCTATTTATTGAAAGAGCAGGCAAAAATCAAAATTCCCCATGAGGTTAAAAAGGATATTGCTTGGTGGGATAAATTCTTGCCTGTCTATAATGGTATTTCTTTGATGGATTTGGGAAGTTGGTCTGAAGTGGATTCAATGTTCAGTTCTGATAGTTGTCTTTCAGGCTGTGGTGGTTTGTTTGGTCAACGATATTTCCATGCAAAGTTCCCGGATTTCATTGATAAATTAAATTTGCATATTAGTGCTCTGGAGATGTTGGCCATTGTAGTTTGTTTGCATTTATGGTGTAAATCCTTGATGGGCAAGAGAATACAGATATTTTGTGATAATCAGGCTGCATGTATTGTTTTAAATACTGGGAAAGCTAAATGTCCTTTTTTGCAGCAATGTCTACGAGAAGTTTGCTTCATAACATCTGTTTGGGATGTGCAGTTGAGAGCTGTGTTTTTAGAAGGGAAAGAGAATCGGGCAGCAGATTGCTTATCTAGATGGCATTTGGATCCGAAATTTCAAATTTCCTTCTTTCAAAATTTTGAGAGAAATTTGTCTTTGACGCAGGAAGAAGTTACGGATAGGTTATTTTGTTTTACTCATCCATAGTAGGATTTGTTTTTTTTCAGATATCTTGTTGCAGAATTTGAATAAAGAACTGAAGAGTTCCACTAATTCTGCATATGCTGCATCCACAAGCAAAAATCTTCAAACTCAATGGGAGACTTTCATTATGTTTTGTTTGTTTTTAGCTCACCTGAGCACGAATGTGCTCATGGTGAGCTATTGTGATACCGCTGTGTCCGGCGTCCGTCGTCCGTCGTCCGTCAAACTTTGCCTTGTGTGCACTCTAGAGGCCACATTTTTTGCCCAATCAACCTGAAATTTGCTCAGAATGATTGTCTTGATCAAATCTCGGACAAGTTCGAAATTGGGTCATCTGGGGTCAAAAACTAGGTCACGGGGTCAAATCTTAGTAAAACCTTGTGTGCACTCTAGAAGCCACATTTTTTGCCAAATCAACCTGGAATTTGCTCAGAATGATTGTCTTGATGAAATCTCGGACAAGTTCGAAATTGGGTCATCTGGGGTCAAAAACTAGGTCACAAGGTCAAATCTTAGTAAAACCTTGTGTGCACTCTAGAGGCCACATTTTTTTGCCCAATCAACCTGAAAATTAATCAGAATTATCGTCTTGATAAAATCTCGGACAAGTTCGAAATTGGGTCATCTGGAGTCAAAAACTAGGTCACGGGGTCAAATCTTAGAAAAACCTTGTGTGCACTCTAGAGGTCACATTTTTTTTCCAATCAACCTGAAATTTGATCAGAATGATTGTCTTGATGAAATATTGGACAAATTTGAAATTGGGTCATCTTGGGTCAAAAACTAGGTCACAGGGTCAAATCTTAGAAATACCTTGTGTGCACTCTAGAGGCCATATTATTTGCCCAATCAACCTGAAATTTGCTCAGAATAATTGTCTTGGTAAAATGTTGGACAAGTGCGAAATTTGGTTGTCGTGGGTCAAAAACTAGGTCACGGGGTCAAATCTTAGAAAAACCTTGTGTGCACTCTAGAGGCCACATTTTTTGCCTGATCAACCTGAAAATTGATCAGAATGATTGTCTTGATCAAATCTCAGACAAGTTTGAAATTGGATCCTCTGGGGTCAAAAACTAGGTCACGAGGTCAAATCTTAGAAAAACCTTGTGTGCACTCTAGAGGTCACATTTTTTTGCCCAATCAACCTGAAATTTGCTCAGAATGATTGTCTTGATCAAATCTTGGACAAGTTTATAATTGAGTCATCTTGGGTCAAAAACTAGGTCACGGGGTCAAGTCTTAGAAAAACCTTGTGTGCCCTCTAGAGGCCACATTTTTTGCCCAATCAACCTGAAAATTGATCAGAATGATTGTCTTGATGAAATCTTGGACAAATTTATAATTGAGTCATCTTGGGTCAAAAACTAGGTCACGGGGTCAAATCTTAGAAAAACCTTGTGTGCACTCTAGAGGCCACATTTTTTGCCCAATCAATCTGAAAATTGATTAGAATAATTTTCTTGATGATATCTTGGACAAGTGTATAATTGAGTCATCTTGGGTCAAAAACTAGGTCACGGGGTCAAATCTTAGAAAAACCTTGTGTGCACTCTACAGGCCACATTTTTTGCCCAATCAACCTGAAAATTTATCATAATGATTATCTTGATGAAATCTTGGACAAGTGTATAATTAAGTCATCTTGGGTCAAATACTAGGTCACGGGGTCAAATCTTAGAAAAACCTTGTGTGCACTCTAGAGGCCACATTTTTTGCCCAATCAATCTGAAAATTGATTAGAATAATTTTCTTGATGATATCTTGGACAAGTGTATAATTGAGTCATCTTGGGTCAAAAACTAGGTCACGGGGTCAAATCTTAGAAAAACCTTGTGTGCACTCTACAGGCCACATTTTTTGCCCAATCAACCTGAAAATTTATCAGAATGATTATCTTGATGAAATCTTGGACAAGTGTATAATTAAGTCATCTTGGGTCAAATACTAGGTCACGGGGTCAAATCTTAGAAAAACCTTGTGTGCACTCTAGAGGCCACATTTTTTGCCCAATTAACCTGAAAATTGATCAGAATGATTGTCTTGATCAATTCTCGGACAAGATTGAATTGGGTCATCTGGGGTCATAAACTAGGTCATGAGGTGAAATCTTTGTAAAACCTTGTGTGCACTCTAGAGGCCACATTTTGCCCAATCAACCTGAAAATTGATCAGAATGATTGTTTAGATCAATTCTAGGTCACGAGGTCAAATCTTAGTTAAACCTTGTGTGCATCCTAGAGGTCACATTTTTTGCCCAATCAACCTGAAAATTGGTGTACAAAAAGTTATTATATCAGGTGAGCGCTTCAGGGCCAATGGCCCTCTTGTTTAAATTAACGTTTTTACCTGCTTCAGTACATACCCTTAGATTGTATGCACAATTTTTAGCTAGATCTTTTGTTTCGACAGAGAGCATTAGAAACTACCTAGCTGGTGTCAAAACATTGCATTCCATTACTGGTTTTGAGACTAAACAATTTACAGATTTTGTTTTGCATTTAACTTTAAAAGGCCTTTCTAGAATAAAACCGCATAGCGTAAAAAGGGCAGAGCCTATTACTTTTGAAATTCTTTCTAAGATTTATTATACCTTAGATTGGGATGATACTGATAATATTGTGTATTGGTGTCTTTTTCTGTTTGCCTTTTTTTTGCTAGCTAGAAAATCTAATTTAGTCCCTACTGACAACAAGGATATTGAACAAGGTAAACTGTTGAAAACAAAAGATGTAGAGTTAGTGCAAAATTTTTTGTTAGTGACCTTTAATTTTTCAAAAACAATTCAATTTGGTGAGCGTGTTGTTACTAGTCCTTTACTTCCGATGAAAAATAAATGCATTTGCCCTGTTGCTGCATTTATGAGAATGAGATCGCTAAATTTTTGTCATTCGTCGAGAGCTTTATTTGTTTTAAAGAATTCTAGATGCGTTACTTATTATCTGTTTCAAAAAAAATTACGTAGCTGTATTCAAGCTATTGGCTTAAATCCACTTGATTTTTCTACTCATTCTTTTAGGCGTGGCTTTGCCACTTTGGCATTTCAGTCTGATGTTCCACCAGATTGCATTCAGTTCCTAGGGGACTGGAAATCAGACTGTTATAAAAATTATTTAGAGCTCTCTTGGCGAAATAAATATGTTATTTTGGAGAAAATGTTGGTTAATGTTTGAAGTCATTTGATTGAATTAACGTATCGAGGTTAAATGAAGAAATTGCTGTTTATCTATGATTTTGAATGTTGTTTAGGGCGACTTCTTTGATTTGCTTTTACAGAAATCAGGGTTCATATCCTGTCTGACTCGATAGCCAAACATGTTGACAGTATTTGGTTTACAAGGGTAATACCATTTCCAGGTGTGAATGTAGCCCGCCTGACTCGTTGTGTAGAGAAGAATCCTGAACTCGTTAAAGCTGAGATTGTTTTATTGCACGTGGGGACGAATCATGTCAATGCTTTAACTGTATCAGAACTTGTCTGTGGATATGTCAATTTAATAGGCCAGATAAAGAAAATTAACCCCACTGTGAAAATCTTAATATCCAGTATATTACCGAGGCCTCTGGATTACAGTAAAACTGGTAGTAAGATCGTTGCAATTAACAATGAATTGTGTAGAATTTGTAAGTCCATGAATTTGGGGTTTATACGTTCTTTTAAAAGATTTTTTAGATTTGAAAAACTTGTCAGAGAATTGTTTGCTGTGAGGGACGGGGGGCTACATTTAAACCTGGAGGGTACTCGAATGTTAAGATTATGTTTTATTAATACCATTTCACACATGTTAAAGGTTTAATTTTGTCACCTTAGTGGGTTAGAGTTATATGTGGGAGGGGCCCTCCTGACGGGAGGATCCAATTTCTATGGAGGTTATTCGAGTGGCAATAGGATCCCATATTGTGCTCGAATAGGGTTGGGGGGGGGGGTTGTTCTTTATTTAATCTGGTGACGGGTAGGGGCCCTTCGTAATGAAAGAATTTATTTCACTGGAGGCTTGATTAAGTGGCTATAGGATCCCATATAGTACTTGATCAGGTTTGGGTTTTTCTGTCATTTGTTTTTGCTGTGTGTACATTTTATGGTTTCATATTTCTGCTTGTGCTGGGCGTGGTGTTGAGGGCCTAGTTTGGCGGTTGGACAATTAGCCAGCATCTCACAGTATTTCATTTGTATAATAGGTCATGTCATTCTTAACATAGATTCATGTTGTAACAGTGAGATGTTGGCTCATTGGCCATTTGATTTAGATCGCATGGTAATTTATTTTCATGACTCTACGTTTTGCTTACAGATCTTGTCATCTGCTTTGTCTTTATAGATCTGTGAGTTTATTATATATTTCTTCAATCGACTGAGTAGCACCTGAATAAAATCATCATATAAAGTTATTTAAGGCTTGTTGTCTGATTGCTAATTTGCTCAGTTTTGCATGACTCGTCGTTGTAAAACTGGGTAATTTGCAATGGCATAACAAGCCGCTGATTGGCTAAATTATTTCGTTCTTATATAAATACTCTGTTTTCCCGCGTTTCTTCACAGTTTTGTCATAAATCTCAGTCGTGCCTTTCGACTTGTATTTAGAAATTTGAACCCTCCCACCCAGTCCCAGTTTATTATGTATTTGTTCTTTGTGTAGATTTAGTTCTTGATAAGAAGGGAATTGCTTGCTTTGAATAGTTGAATTTCATTCTATTGAAGGTAGTGCTTTTTATCTTCTTCTTATAGAGTCATGGTATTTCTTGATGAGTGTTACTTTAATTCACTTTTCTCTGGCTTGCGGTTGGACAATTAGCCAGCATCTCACTGTATTTCATTTGTATAATAGGTCATGTCATTCTTAACATAGATTCATGTTGTAACAGTGAGATGTTGGCTCATTGGCCATTTGATTTAGATCGCATGGTAATTTATTTTCATGACTCTACGTTTTGCTTACAGATCTTGTCATCTGCTTTGTCTTTATAGATCTGTGAGTTTATTATATATTTCTTCAATCGACTGAGTAGCACCTGAATAAAATCATCATATAAAGTTATTTAAGGCTTGTTGTCTGATTGCTAATTAGATATCTATTGAGCATCTAATTACGAAATTAGAAAATAACGAGATTACATTAGACAATTGCATTGAACAACTTTCAGAAATCATGTACAAAACAAGCTTTCAGAACTTTGGAAAAAAGATACATGTAAACAATTCACCCGATAAAAATATAAAAAAGCCAGAATGGTTTAACAGAGAATGTTTAACGGCAAAAACTAAATTTTTGGAAAGTAGACAAAAATATAAAAAGGATAAATCACGTGAAAACCTTCAAAAAATTTTACGAGAAAGAAATATGTACTGCAATATTCGAAAGAAAGAGAAACGAAATTACTATAACAGCATAAAGGACGAGATTTCTAATCTCAGCCGAATCAATCCAAGGAACTTTTGGAAAATAATAAATAAAAATAAAGGTAAAAGTAATGATTCTGTTGTGGGTAGGGATGAATTTCTTGACTACTTTTCAAAACTGGCAGACAGCCAATCATCTACTTTTAATCCTAACAATGTAAACCCACCAGAAGATAATATCAATTATTTACATATCCTTGACAAACCTTTCACCCAAGAAGAAATTAGAAAAACGATTTCGAATTTAAAGCGTAATAAGAGCCCGGGTATTGACAATATACCCTCTGACTTTTTTATTGACTCTAGTGAAATTATAACTCCATATCTTGTTCGTATGTTTAACTTTATCTTAGAATCAGGGGCCCGTTTTACTAACGAACTTACGCAAGAATTTTTCGTAGATTTGAACGTAAGTTCAAATTATTTGCGTAAGTGCGTTTTACTAAAAATGTTCGCAGCTAAGATTTGCGTAAGTTTTTGCGTAACTCTACGATCAAAAAATAGTTTACGTAAGTATTTTCGTAACTAATTCCAGTGCCTCAATTTACCTTATAAAGCCTTGTTAACTAAAGAATTACCGAAAAAATCAAAATATATATCAAAAGAAAGGTTGAAATTAAAAAATCCACGGAAAATGTATGTTTATTTCATTGTTTTTTCTCACTTTGTTTTGTGTTACTATTTATAGAATAGGAAAACAACAACATGACAGCTAGTATTTCTCACGTTTTCCCGATTCTAATGGACAACTTCGAACGTATAAAAAACGTTTAGTGTTCAGCACAATTATATTTCAGCAAACCGCCTAAAATTCCGAATTTCTGTCATCTTTATAAGGAGATTTACGTTTATTATTGCATAAAAACACAGTATGAACAGAAAACACAATTATTATATATTAATATTTACTAGAAACTAGACCGAGGTTAGAGCACATTGTTGATTTATTTTTAGCCTCTGTTGTTCTATTTTTAGAGTTACGACAATTTTTTTCTTACGTTCAAAATTTTCTTACGATCGTTTAGTAAAACGCACTTAAGAATTTGCGTAAGATTTTTTTTAACGTAAAGTTACGCAAAAACTTACGCAAATGTTAGTAAAACGCTACCCAGGTGTATATCCAGAATCGTGGACAAAAGGAGTAATAGTCCCGATTCATAAAAAGGGTAGTAAAAGTGACCCAAGCAATTATAGGGGTATAACGCTAGTCAATACAATTGCTAAAATAATTTCACTTTGCTTACGCAATCATTTGAATACATGGTGTGAACAATAGAAAGTTTTTAATGATTCCCAATTCGGTTTTAGGGACAAATGTAGTACCGTTGATTGTATTTTTATCCTTCATAGTATTATTCAAAAAGTTTTACATAACAAAAATAAATTATTTTGTGCATTTATCGACTATGAAAAATGTTTCGATACCATAGACAGGGAAGCATTATGGCTCAAACTGATGGCAACAGGTGTTAGTTCGAAGTTTGTAAATATCCTGAAATGTATTTATCAAAATGTTTCAGCATGTATTAAGGTAACTTCGGAACATGGATTTTCGGAATTCTACAACATAGGGTTGGGCCTCAAACAAGGGGAGCCACTCTCACCGATCTTATTTTTATTGTTTATCAATGACATAAGCGACAATATTGATTTTTATAATTTGACCCTAAACGATCTTAACATGCTTAGCTTTTATATGCTTCTATTTGCGGACGATATTGCTGTTTTTTCCACAAATAAAGAAAGTCTGCAATGCATGTTGAATGACATAGCAGCATATTCATACAAATGGGGTTTAAAAATTAATGTTGGTAAAAGTAAAATTTGTATTTTTGAAAAACGCAAGAGCATGAATCAGTTCACATGGTTAATGGATGGGGAAGAACTTGAAGTTGTAGATAGCTTTTGTTATTTAGGTGTTAACTTCTTTAGAACAGGAAACTTGTCTTTTGCAGTAAAAACGCTTCACGATCAAGCTTTGAAATCGATTCTTTAAAAGAATCCCTATGGATATTAAAACTAAACTTTCGCTTTTTGATAAATAAGTAGCACCTATCTGTCTCTAAGGATCCGAGATTTGGGGAATATACGACTATAAACAGGCAGACTCTTTGCATATTAAATTCTGTAAAATTATACTTGGGGTAAGCAAAAAGGCATCTAATGATGCAGTGTTAGGTGAGTTGGGTAGACTCCCACTTTCTGTTATTGCCCTTCAAAGATCATTAAAATATTGGTTAAAAATCCGCAATTCACAATTGTACATACTTAAACAAACGTATTCTGATATGGAACAAAGATTAATCAATGTTAGAGCAAGTTGGATCTCAAACATTAAATCCGTATTGTGTAATCTAGGATTAAACTATATTTGGAACGATAAAGATACAAATTACTTCCCTTTAATTCAGCAACGTATCAAAGACCAATTTATTCAAGAATGGTTTTCGAAAATTTCTACATCCTCGAGATTGAATTATTATCAACATTTTAAGAACAGTTTTGAATTAGAATCGTATTTAATAAATATTAAAAACGATAGACTCAGAACTCTTCTTACTAAATTTAGAATATCTGATCATAGACTGGCTATAGAAACTGGCAGATACTATAACATTCAGAGAACAGATAGAATTTGCAAGATTTGTAACAATAATTTTATTGATTCAGAGTATCATTTTATTTTAGTATGTTCTAAATTCCGAGACTGTCGGAAAAAAATTATCAATTGTTCTTTTCCTAAAATAAATTTGTTCTGCAGTTTGATGGCATCCAAAAACAAGAGAATGCAATTAAAAATTGCTAAATATTTATCAGAAGCAACGATTATCAGAAATAACAGTCTTCAAGAATGAAATACGTGTATATTATATGATGGTATGCCCATATAATGTACACGTATGTAAAGATTTGATTAACTTAATGGCATTATGGCGCTGTTTGTTCATATTGTGTTTTGTTTGTTTGTATGTTTGTATGTTGTTTAAATGTATTATTGGAATTAGTTATAACATGCTATTTTCCATGTATGTGTTGATATTATTAAGTAAATGTTTTTTGCCAAAGGCACAGCAAGTGCCGACATGCCTAATAAAGAATGTTGAGTTGAGTTGAGTTGAGTTATGAAAAGTGATTTTGTACAATCAAAACGATTCGACAGGTACAGATAACTCTTGGTCTCTGTTCCTGCCCCCAATATTACTTTTTCTTTGAATTTACTTTGCTATACTGTTTTCATTTAACCAAGAATAAGTTTTCTGTGATTCTTTAACAAGAATTTGTATGTAAACATAAAAACGGTTGATGTTGAAATCATTAATCAGTTTTCGTTTTGTCCTTAATGCGCATGCGCATTATTGAAACGAGTTTAAAGGCGAAATCTTCTCGCCAAAAATATAGCAATTGGTATACAAGTACTTTTTTAGTATAAAAGTATGCCCCCACCCTTGACCAAGCAAATCCTTTTTACCAAGGAAGCCTATGGTCAAGTTACACAACATATGTCAATGGGAAGCTTGGTCAAGGGGGGAACGATGTTCGCCAACCCAGGATAGGTAGATATTCCTTGGTTCTTGGCAGGAAAGTGCGCTTTTAAAGTTGTTTCAATGATGCGCATGCGTAATACGGACAAAACTAAAGCTGCCATATGATGCCAACACCATTTATCTTTGTATCTAGAGAAAATGAATTGCAAATAAAACTAAAGGAAACGTCATTTTACCTCTATGAATACCGGTAGTGTAAGAAAATGAAACCATTTAGGTGGGTACTAAAATCAAGCCTATAGAACTTTCTAAATGGCATTAAATCGTTCATTTTTTTATCTACCTAAACATAAAGCCTAATTTTGTTTCTAAATTTGTAAGCTTTGAAAATTGACAAATCAAGCTGAGCCTTTTAGGCCGACTTGGGATGGCACTATGGCTCGCGCCATCGTTCGCGCCACCGCCAATCGAACACCGATAGTGCGAGCTATTGACGTCATTTCCTTAGCTATAGCTCCAATCGAACAGCAATGGCCCGAGCTATAGTCCGACCACCGGATAAAGTCTAGTCCGACTATCCGCGCCATTAGGTCATTCGGAAATCCTCGGATAACAGCGGACCAATAAGTATCGAGGTAAACAAAGATTTTGATTGGATGACTCAGAACGGGGAGGAATTCAACTGACAGAACAGCGCCGGTTCCCAAAAATGGTTCCCGACCACGCGAGCTATAGTGCCAAACGAAGTCAGCCTTAGTGAGATATCATCTTCAGTGACTTTGGAAAGTCCGGATTTTTTTTCTATTTTTACACGAACCAATGAACGCTCTTTGCAAACGCAGTTCGGCTGTCCCTAGCAACTAAACCAAAATGGCTGTGGTTAATAAACATGCGCCTGGCGCCGTCTTGGACAAAGGTTTTACCCCACTGCTACCCACTTCATACAGCTGGATAGACTGGGGCGTAGAGAATTAAGTGTCTTGCCCAAAGACATGCCTTCCCGAGAATAAATATCATACAATAATTAGCGCATTTTTTTTATTTACACAGACATGTCCATGTTATTGAAAATAGTTCACGTATTTCGATTTTAAAATGTGTTTAAATATTAACTTCATTATGCAAGTCTGTAATAGCGCAGTGGAAAAACTTGGGACTAATTGATCGAACGAATGTGAAATCTCTCTCTGTGTCTCTCTCTCTTATTGTCCAGCAAAATTAACCCAGGACATCTGCATATGTAATGACCCCACTTCGGCTTTGTTTTGTTAAGACGCTCCACTAACGGACTTTGCGCACGAAAATTAAGTTGTCCCGGGTTAACCTTGTTGGACAATACTTTCTTTTTTGTTTACTTTCTTTTTGTTTGTTTGCTTCTTTAATGTTTATAATTTGAACACCTTTCCAGACAACAATTATGCAGATATTTCCAACTTTTGTTAACACAATACAAGAAATGAGCTTGTGAAGTTTACTAAGAAAAGAAAAAATATTAGGGGAAATAGAAGTGGACACTTTTTCATGCTTTTCTCTCGATGTTCTCTGCGTAAAATGTCAAAATCAAAAATGTCTGGGAAATGTAAATACGTAACGTCAAAAGTTGCGGACCAAGCCAAAATTGGCTATGCACTTCTGTTTAAAACCGCATATTTGTTATTTTTATTTGAGAAACACACATGTATTTGGTATCATATAAAAGATATTGAATTGTAATTTATTAATATATGTCGAATTTCAACATTGTTTGAATACAGACAATTTGATAAACAAAATAAATAAACTCTGACGCAGAAAATGACGTCGTCACGTGTAACAGAAATAACGGGAGTAACTAAACAAACTCGCGAGAATCCCAATAGAATAAAAAGTAAGACTTTTTAAAGCGCACACAATTTGGCAAATTACGTCAGTGATGTCACAGAAGATATAGTGTAAATCTTACGGTAGTTGGATGGTGTAAAGAAACTATGGAGGAATGGAAAGAAAGAGATAAGTAGCGTCTCGCTGTTAAAAAACGTCATTTTTTCGGTATGTCTAATTTTTAAATCTAATTTATTTTTCCAATAGCGATTAGAAATCAATATAAAAAACACTATTATAAAATACTCAATTCAATATTTCGGCAAAATTTGCCTTTTTCAAGAGTTTGAAAAACTTAATCGCACTACATAATTATTTTGTAAACTGATACAGCCATTTTGTTTCTCTAACTGCGGATATGACGTCGACGTCGCTTTATCTGCGATATCACGACGTTAACGTTCCCGCGCATTATCGGACGTCAAATGACGTTATTTAGAACCGCGCGGCATTCTTACTACAGTTAGGTGGCGGTACTATTTGCAGTTTGCAGTGTTTTAATTCACGCTGATTCTTGGACCTGTCTGTGGAGTACATCATTTTTAAAAAAATACATATATTTTTATAAGCCGTACATTCCTAAATTGCTCTTTTATCCTTTCGTCCACCTTTCTCTCTGTCTCTCATACTGTGCCCACATTGACTCCAATTATATCTCAAAAACTGTTTAGCTTAAAATTACCATAATTATTTTACCTTTTATGATTATTTAAGACAAAATAAGCGGACCAGTTTAGCTTGGTAGTTCCCATGCTGACTGGAAAATTCACCTATATTTCAACGATTTTATGTTTGTAGTTAGTCTAGATGGGAAATACCACAACAGTTTTACCTTTGATAATTTTATAAGACAAAATAAGTGAACCAGTTTAGCTTGGCATTCCCATGCTGACTGGAATCTTCACCTATTTGTCAACGATTTTATGTTTGTAATCGGTTTAGCTCTGAATTACCATAATTATTTGACTTTTTCTGATTACATAGGCACTTCGTTTTACGTAATTGCGATCAAGATTTCGACGTTGATTTTACTTTATTTGCGCAACACTATCATTCATGAGTATTATCGGGCGTCAAGCAGTGTTATTTGAAACTGGGCGTCCTTGACGTTACACCCGGATGGTTGTACCGTTTGTAACTTTTTAATCCACGCCGATTCATTGATCTGACGTTCGGTTCTTTCAGCGGAATACATCTTTTTCAAAATAGTAAATCTCAAGTCAGAGCTTGAGTGACCTGTCACTTGAAAATGGGAATTAATCGGTTTCTCGTGTCTCAACCGTACATCCCTGAGATGCTCTTTCATCCTTTCATTCAGTTGCCTCTCTGTCTCTCCTACATATACAACTTTCTTATATCGCTCACAACTTATAGCGTATACTACGTTCTTTTCACGGCAACTAGTGTTTAGCGGAACGCGGTATTCGTTTTTTGCCGCTGTATCCATGACAGGGTGTGTTGTTACGATTTCACACATCAGACAATCAGTTTTACATCCACTGTGGCAACTACGCACGATATTATTGGTTTTTCCATGAACCAAAGTGTCGTTTAGATTTTTGTCTCTTCTGAAAGCTACTATAGGTGGGTCTTTAAAACATTGCTTCATCCTTTCTTACTCATGTAACACCCTAGAATGCGTTGACACTATTTTATGAATATCGGGAAGAAGCTGTGAGTATGTGAGTACTAATGGCACGCGACTACTATTCTTTTTGTTAACCCTACTTTTGTTTTCTATTAATAACGTTTCCCTATCTAGCATATCAACCTTTTCTAGCTGAGTTTCGATGCCCTTTCCACTGTATCCTCTCCGTCTAAGTTTGTATTTAAGAGATTTTCTCTGTTTTTCATAGTCGGTTTTTATAAAAATATAAAAAAAAATGGGACATACATCTGAGCTCTAGTTTTTGTAGTTAATTTTGTTTGCCTTGATTGGAGTTGAAGAAAATCATTATTTTATTGTGTTTGTAGCGTCTTAAAAATGTCACATTTTCACTAAAACGGTCCAAAATGCAAGGGTGATTTTTTTCATATACAGCTTTTTTTCTAAGAAAATCAAAATAGTTTGAATTTGAATTGACTTTCGACATACATCTCGGATAAAATTTGAAAAAATAAATGCATTTGTCAATATCTTTTCAACTAGCGAAGATATAGAGTGTGATGTAGCGTCTTAAAAATGTCACAAAAACGCGTTTTTGACGATTTGACGTCATGTTGATTTGTGAAGAACTATTCATGGCGTTTTACGATCATGTATCGATGCTCTAGATCCACTTGTTTTATCGTTGTTTGTTTGTTTGGCTATCTTGCTATTTGTGGTCTACGCAACTTAAGGTTAAAATTTGAGACCCGTAGCAGAAAAAAGAAAGAAAAACATTGACCAATGCATAAGAAAACGTTGAGATAATAGAAGACATTTTTTAAGTAAAGCATTTCATTGATTTCATCTAATATGTTGCAGCATTTAATCTCGGAGTTTCATTTTTCCTACATATAATGCATTTGTTGTAGATCCCATTTAATAGAATATCGTTTGTCTGCTAACGAGTAAACTTGAAGACGATTATTTAGTAAGTATTTTCACATTTTTTTATTTTTATTTGTTTATTTATTTTTATTTTTTTATATTTGCGCAAGTAGAAATATCTTAAAGGGACATTTCATTTCTATTTCATTTTTTTAAAGTATGCCTTGATACCAAGATTGGTTATTCTTATGAACATAAATGCAATCATTTTTTGAAGTTGTCGCTGATAAGCGAAAAACAAACCTTCAAAGTTCAGATAGATATGGCAAATTCCATATAAATCTGAACTGTTGTCCACAACAATTTGTGAAATCTTAACACAAAAATTTATATTTCTCGTAAGTGGCGCAATATTTTGACTGGAAATTTTCAGAATTTTCATAAGGAAATGTGCTCTTTCAGATGAAAATAAAAGTAACATTTATGAAAATTGTCTGTGAAATGTCACTTTAATAACAAAAATATGCATACTTGACAAGTTATATTTAGCGTATTTCTCCTACAGGTGTAAAATATTCACTTTCAATATTCATTAGAGCTTGATTTTTCAATACTTACGAAATAAATCTGTTGTTTATTTATTGATAGTTGAGATTATTAATTTTGTACGGTGCTATTTTCATGTATGCATGTATTGGTATTATTGTGAAAATGTTTTCTTTTGGCCAACATTGAAAATTTGTCATTTCCCATGTTTTGGGGAAAGTTATAACTTTCTTTACACCTTCGCGTAACGTTAACGTCGGAAACGGTCGATACCCGTGTTACAGCAATGGCCCGCAACTTTTGACGTTACGTCTTAGGGTACATTTTCAAAAACCAGATGATTTGAATATCATCTATGTTTTTTCTAGGAATTTGTGTATATATAAAAATATTTGATTTGTGAATTTTGTTTACTATAAAATAATATGTATATATTACATAGATTTACAGACTACACTCACCTGAACTTCTAAACGGCCACTTTTATTTATTTTTTTAATAAATAGCTCATATCAATTCACTTGGATTGCGTGTTGGCTTTTTGTTATTAAGGAAGTCAACGGCTATCTTTTCGAACAAGTAGTGACACTCCAAAAAAGAAGCAGGTGACGTCATTTTGGTCGAAACATTTAAGTTGCACGTGTGTTTTTTTTATTTCGTGATAAATATCGGTTCTGTTTTGATAATTTATCCATATGGATAACTCAATCAGACAAACATTTAGCATGACACGAATTATCATTGAAACGCGAGAAATGACATGCGGAATGTTTGATGTTGTGACTCCAGCAAGAAAGGTCAATTTGATAATTTCCTTTTCCGACAAAATCTTAATGCAGTCATTCGATTTCTTTTGTTTCTAGGGGTAAACATGTCGTTTTCATTGTTTGTCGATTGATCAAATCGGATATGTGCGGCTTTTTCACTTATTAGCCGATTTAGGACGAGTACAGGCGTACCGGAAGTGTTCATAAAAGACGATGACGGACATTCTTAAGGACTACTATTCGTCAACAAGATGGGCAGCTTTATTGAGCAATTTCTAGAAATAACTTCATGCATGTACAAACAACCGCTAGACTAAATTTAGGTAATCCTAGCCACCCAATCCATTACAAACGGCCATGGGGTGCTTAAATGAATGCCATCCTAGGCCGCACCGTCAACGAAACGTGCAAGCCTTAGCACTGCGTCACATTTTTTGAAGCCTTAAGTATACTAGACATCCCCAATGTTACGGGAAAACGGATTTGACAGAAAAACTGCGTCTCGTAATTAATCAAGAATCATATCGTTGACTTGCTAAACAGGTGGATTCGAGTACTGCCAAAGTAAATGATTTAGAAAACCTGACTCGGGAAATCCAGAACACCCAGTATTTCCGCGCTGTGCCATACCCTACGGTTTCTTCGAGAATGCATGTTATCCACGAGAAAATGATTCTTTGTCATGATAAATGCACAGAGACATTACATGGGATATTACGATGTGATATGTGACTTTTTATTTATGGGGTAGTACACTGCTAAACGTCACCATTTCATTGATTACGAACATAGCTTTGTAAAACATAGTTACATTTTTTTTTTCAAAAATGAACGTATTTTACAAAGAACCAAAACAACGTGAGTTTTCCTCAGGGATGTTGATTTTTAGATGAAAGAATGAAATGGCCATTCAGAAGTTCGGGTGAGTGCATGCCCATCGACGCTACTGACAGATTACAACGAGAGTAAATAAAGCCCCGTTTCCACTGTCACGGTTTGGACCCCCGGTTAGTCCCGGATGAGTGGTCCGGGGGAAACCGTGACAAACTGGGGGTACAACCGTGGCGGCACCGTGAACATCCTGGACCATCCGGGATGAACCTTGTTGATCCGGCAACCGACCCCGGATGTTTTAAAATGTTTAATACAACCGGCAGTCACCGGGACTCACCGGGAGGATATCAAGAATCGGCTTTATCCGGGGAAACACCGGCATATTCCGGGGCAAGTCCGGTTCTCTACCCTGGCTCAACCGTGATAGTCCCTGATGATCCGTGGACATTTTCAGCTTAATCAATGTATTTTCATTTTCTGATGCAAGCACAGGCAAACAAGATGAACTATCTCATAAACCAGAACTTCAAGAGACGAAAGAGAACTGATTCTGATCCACGAGTGACCAGCGGGAAACATCGGCTTGTCACCGGCGCACAACCGTGATATGAAAGGGCGATACCGGCGGCTACCGGTGCGCTACCGGCGACGACCGGGGTTACACCGGGTCGTACCGGGATCAACCGGGATCACGCCGGCCCCTGCACCGTAAATACACCGTGGCAAACCGGGAACAAATCGGGATAGTCCGGGGTAGAACGGGAAGATCCTGCTAGTAATAAACCGGGGGTACACCGGAGCAATGTCGGGAATATGGGAATATGAATCATTTTTAGAGAAAAGATCCCGGATCATCCCGGAATACCGGCTCTTTCCCCACCGGGAGGTAGCATGGGTGTCTGGGACCAACACCGTGACAGTGGGAACTGGGCTTAACCGAAGAAATATGATATGAAAATTATTTCATGTAATTAGAGTGTAGTGTGTTGAAACAAGAGTGCCTGAAAGGCACTGATATCGCTCACCTGAGTTTTTTTGTGTATTTGATTGTGTACGATATAAATTTTGTTGTAAACAAATATATGTTTTATTATGTCATATCAAATTATTGTAAATAAAGTTTCATAATTTCCAATCAATGCAATGAAGTCAAATTAATATTCAATCATATTGCATGTAGTAGCATTTGCATATATCTTTAATATTGAATACCATGTGCTGTTCCAGTTTAATTTTTTAATCAAGATTAAATTTTCACAATTAAATTTTGAAACATCAGAATGATACATTACAAGCGTTAAAACGCTTAATATGACAAGCCCCTCCTTGCCTCACCAACATTTATTAACCCATCAAACATTTTCAGCCAAGTGTTTGAAATGAGTAACTCAGTGAGCATTTTGCTAAACTTGGTTTAAATTGGCCGCATGGTTGATTTTTAAAGAATTTTTTTTTGTGATTTTTTGAAGTCTGATAAGCTCTACCCTGCCACACTCAATTTTTTTAACAAATCAAAAATCCACAAGCAATAATATTGTTAAAAAAGACACTCAAGCAACATCCCTGGTTCAAATTGGCCCAACAGTTGATTTTTAAAGAATTTTACTATCATTTCTCCTAGTCGAATAAGTCCAACCCTGCCATGCCCACATTTTTTGCGAATCAGAAATTTGTAAAAACAAAAAAATAAAAGGGGTGCCCAAGGAACATTCCTGGATAATTTTGTATAATTTGGTCCAACGGTTAAGGAGAAGAAAATTTTCAAAGAATTGTTTAATGATTTCTCCAAACCTGATAAGCCCGGCCTGCCACGCCTACACTTTTGACAAATCACAAATTTGAAAACACGTTTTGAAAAGGGTCACCAAAGGAACATTTCTGCCAATTTTGGTAAACATTGACTCATTTGTTAAGGAGAAGAAGATTTTTGAAGAATCATTTAACAATTTCTTTAAGTCTAATAAGCCCCGCCCTGCCATGTTTTTTGACGAATCAAAAATTCATCGACACTCAGTAAAGACAGTCACTCAAGAAACATTTCAGCCAAGATTGGTACAAATTTGATCAATGGTTGATTTTTAAAGATTATTTTTTCATGATTTCTCTAAGTCAAATAAGCCCTGCCCTGCCACGCCCACATTTTTGGCGAATCAAAAATTTGAAAACAAGTTTTGAAATAGGTCACCAAAGGAACAGTTCTGCCAAGTTTGGTAAAAATTGACTCAATGGTTAATGAGAAGATGATTTTTGAAGAATTATATCACAACTTCTCCAAGTCTGATAAGCCCCTCCCTGCCAAGCACACATTTTTTGACGAATCAAAAATTTGAAAAGAACTTTTAAAAAAGGTCACCCAAGGAACATTCTGCCTACTTTGGTGAAAAAATGACACAATGGTTAAGGAGAAGAAGATTTTTGAAGAATTATTTAAACAATTTCTCTATGTCTGATAAGCCCCGCCATGCCAATCCCCCATTTTATGACGAATCAAAAATTTGAAAACAAATTTTGAATAGGGTCACCAAGGGAATATGCCTGCCAAGTTTTGTTAGGATTAGCTCTGTGGTTAAAGAGGAGAAGATGTTTAAAGAAATTGTTGACGAGTTCCGACGCACGTCGGACACAGGGTGATCACAAAAGCTCACCTTGAGCATGTTGCTCAGGTGAGCTAAAAATGAGTCCGCTAGAACGAGTTTTTAACTGCATCTAACCCCATTCGAGTGAAACAATTTTCATATTACATTTCTTCCGTTAGTTGATCTATGCATACTTATATCTGGAGTTTAACCCCTTTTCTGAGGTAAAACACAAAAAGATATCATTTTCAATGTGATCCAAGGCATCTTTAGGCTACATCGCGTATAGATACATGTTCTTTGTGAATTTCGAAAAAATGGCCGCCATTATTACAGTAATCGAGGAAATCAAGGGATATAGGGTAGTTCTCTGTTCATGTTTTTGTAGTTAATTTGTCAAACATTTCTGATATTACAATGTGTTCAAATGGATTGATCGATGCATGAAAGCTTCGTGTTTTGTTGGTTCATTAGCTTTTGTTGCCTCGTATTTACTTTTCTTATATACGTTTATTCATTTATATATCACGTTGAGTAAAATCAGTCCTAGATACTAAGACACAGTATAGCCTAATTTAAAGGTTTCTATTCATTTTTAGTGCCCGTTACATCTGGAAATACATGTAGACCCGGCTATCTAGAGTGAATTATTATATCAAAATTTATTTCATTTGAAAAATTCCAGGATTTCACTGCTAGGAATTTAATTAAAATATTATCTTGGTGCAAAGAAAATAGAAACGAAAACCACAAAATTTCTTAGACGACTGTGAGCTTCGAGCCCACAACAAAAGGTTTCGGGTCTTTGACCGTTACCACTTGACCAGTCTGACTTCAATTTTGCATGGCAAAAGTAGTTTAGATTGGGAAAAATGCATTTTCAATTTTTCGTAAATTAGCTTTTTTTGATTGGTACGAAGTAATGTCACGGAACAGTTAAGATAAGATTGCTATCAGATTGCAGGTGAATTATAGAGTTATTGGCTCTCATTTAGACTACTCTTGTTCAAAATTGCATGAAAAATTCGTGACATTTGAAGAGACATTACATTTCCATTTCATTTTTAACCATGTTTTGGTTTTTCCAATGCGTTTAAATACTATCATATTTGAACTGTTGCTTATAATCTAAAAAAAAAAAGATTTAAAATTGGGACGAAAATTATAAATTCCATTTACATATTATCTCTATTTTACCACAATTAATAAAATTTTAACAAAAACTTGCATCTCTTGTAAATTGCGCAATACTTACGCTTGAAATTTTGAAAATTTAGAAAATTGGCTCTTTCAAAAAACAAATAAAAGTAAAATTCATGACAAAATGTCAATAAAAACGCCTCTTTCATTGCCCACGAAAGGTGTTGAAAATGGTACGAAATAAATAAATAAATATTTATTGTATAGTTTATGTTTCATTCTGGCAAAATAAGTAATAATTTGAAATATGGCGTGATGATTTTGAAATCTTTGATAAAATACAACACAAAAGAAGCCGAAATTGCTCGTTTTTCATATCATTTATTTGGAAGAAATCCAGTGGAGAGATTTATTTTCCCTTTTGTATCAAATTACATGCAATGCTTATCCACATCTACAAAAATATATAAAAAAAAAAAGAAAAATAAATTATTTAAAACCAGCCGTTTTTTTTTTTTTTTTTTTTTCTTTTTTTTTTTTTTTTTTTTTTTTTTTGATATAGATCTATAAGGTAAATTTGATTTTTGTTTTTTGTAAGACTCTCTGACTTTTTTTTATAACTTTCTATATTCATTGTACCTAAGTCTTTCTAATAACACACTTTAGATGTTACAAACATTGTCCTTTGTGACCATGTTAAGCAGACGTGCTAAAAAGATAAAACTTCGCTTCCTTCATAGCGCTGACGTCGGATGTTACACGGGAAGTAAACAGCGAACTGGTGCCATCAGAATACTGTGACACATTATTTGACCAAATTAAAAAAGGGAAATTACAAACAAAAATATGCTTTTATCAACCCAATGTAAAATTATTCAAATGCAATATCATACTTCTCATATGTCTTAGTATAAGTTTAAAAGTAATGAAAGAAATCTTGCCACAGGAGAAAACTAACTCATACGTCCGAAAGTTCTTTATGTGTGTTGGTGTTTTTTTTTTTTTTTTCTTTCTTTTTTTTCTTTTTTGTGTGTGTTTTTGTTTGTTTGTTTATGTTGTTGTTGTTGTTGTTGTTGTTGTTGTTGTTGTTGTTGTTTTACCCAAGTGATAACTAATATATGGTCATTCACTGCATGTATCAATATGTACTTATTCCCCTATCCTACACGACCTTTTAAGGTTTACAGACCCTCAAAAAATCACCACGCTCTAGCCATTCGATATGTATGAAATTACACACACTTGTAAATACACTTCAAATAAGTTGATTCACCGTGTCGGATTTCAAGATTATGCTTCAAGAAGAAACTAATTTACAAATATTATTTTACTCTTTATTCATATGCAAGGGAGGTAATTTTAAACATTTTGGTCAAATATTTCCAAACGAATGCATTAATTCAAAATTCTAAAACGTTCAAAATGTTTGTGTTTGTATTTGGAATGGAAATGTAACACAGTTTAGGAATTACTGACAGTTTTAAAATTTCGCATATGGGTCTTTGGTGCTTTTGAAGGGTTGAATACCTTAATTACCATCCTATTTCCGACGTCGTCAATCGACCACATGTTTCACAAAATGAATCACGATGCACAGTTTGAGTTGAGTGCATTTTGTAACTATCAATGATTTAATGTAATACTGTTATATTTTAACAGAGAAGCCAAAAATTAATTAACGTGTTTTTATTCTTTAATTTCACGCTTAGTATGGTAACTGTAAATTGATGTTTCGCACCCTGTGAGGTCGTGACGTCTTTTACTTCAGAATAAGGAATATCCCGGGTAGCACAACTATGTTTGATATGGATACCTTTGTTTGCAACTCAATTCAACTTTCTTTATTAGGCATATCGGTACTTGCACATGCAAGATATGATAAATAACATCGTCCCCTGAAAACAAGTGGGTAATATATGCATTTTTTCAATCACAAATAAATAATGTATTTCCTACGAATTTTGTTTCTATGTTATATACATACGAGGGCTTTTAATAAAGTATCCGGAATGATTTCATAACTTTTTAAGTTATGTACTAATTGCAGTGATGTTTTCAATACTAATACTTTGGAGAATTATGCTTTTGATTCTGAAACATAAACTAGATTGCTTGTATCAATGCACGTTCCACAGTCGCTATGATAACATATGGTCACTTTGAGCGGGGCAACTTACTTCTTTGACAGATACGTCAGAAATTTTTGTCTTAAATATCTAATATTTACATCTCTTCGATATATTTGTCACTGTACGATATCCATTTCTCCCACCTACGAATCCATTTGCCAAAAAAAAAAAAGATCTAAACTGTACTTGGCGCATTTTATGGATTGTTTCTAGGACACGATTGACAAGTCATGAACGTTTTCGCCGACGTCGTGCCTAGACGTTTAGATCTTTTGAGGTCAGCAACATCAAACGTAGATCTATAATCGTTTTTAAATGCGTTATATCACTCATAAATTCTTGATTTCTTTCATATAACTATTGCCGAACATGTTCGTTATCGTAAAGAGTATCTCTCATTTTCATTGGCCCATAACACACAAAGCATTTTTGAATTCCACTGCTCAAGTACCATATTTGCTTAATCAGTTAATCAATGTATTCACCTGAGATTATTAACGGAATTTACGCAATATGTCAGTCAGTGACGTTATGTGTGCCAAGAAACAAGTACGCTCAAACGTAACAAGCATTTTGTACAACTTTTGACGTGAGAAAAAATAAAATATGATAGTTTAAAAAGTGATTGATAAGTCACATTTTTACCAATTATCAAAAGTTGCCCCGCTCAACGTAACCCTACGTTTCCATAGCAACTATCGAATGAGCCTTAATGCAAACAGCCTAGTTTAGGTTGCAGGAACAAATGCATAGTTCTTCAAAGTACTTGTGTTCAAAATTTCTTCTCCCTTGATGTAAAAGTTAAAAAGTTGTGATGCTATTCCGGATACTTTATTAACAGCCCTCGTATATGAGGTACCTGTATAAATGTAAAATACTCTTTTAATTGGTCCAATAGTATATCAGGTACTCAAGAAATAGTATAGTCTGTAAATATTGACCTGAACCCGACGAATATGCAATGAGTAATTGTGACACGGAATAATCAATACTTGCCAGCAATTTTCGCTGTCGAGCAGCGTCGATAGTTTCCATAAGCATTGGGACTTTGTATTCTGCACGTGCTCCTCGTGTCAATAAACGTCAGAGAGCCGTTATTTCGCATCACAGTTACTCATTACATATTCAACAGGTTCAGGTCAATATTTACGGAGTATAGTCACAGCACCCTCAAATAAACCCGTTTCCTCCATGGAAGAATTTCTGAAAGAAAGTACTAGGTACACTTAAAACCTCTTTGCAGGAACACAAAATACTGTTTTGTTAATAATCTTACGTGCAAAATGGTTGAAATTTAATGTCCATTCAAAAAAGCGCTACATTGTTTAAGGAAGGTTGATAGGGTAACATGAAGGACATTCAATAGTTCCTAGCAGAGTATTAATTTTAAGAAACGTGTAAAAGCAAATTTAAAGACATGCCTCATGTATAGAAATTATAATCTGTCATGTTTATATATCCTATTCTCAGCAAAAGTTCTAACGCATCACTTTTTAGAATTTTATTGTCAAACATTTAGATTTAGAATTTAGCGTATGCCTATCCGACAAGTTTCTGCACTCATCAAAAAAAAACATATTCAAGTTTTCTCTCTTATATGACCGCGTCATACGAAAAGGGGACCAACACAGTTTTTCGGCTCGTGTAACTTGAGATCTTTTTCAATCATTTTTGTTTGAATTGATTTTGAAAGCTGATTGGTTGTGTGATTGAAGTCTGAAAAATTGAATCCTTATCTAACGTAACAAGGGCTGTTCGCGGACAACGTAGCTCGCATAGACGCGCCTTTTAAAAAGAAAAAGGTCAATTTTTCAAGGTCAGGATCACAAGGTCAAATTTTATGGTATCGAGTGAAAAGTCTTGGTGGGACCTGTCTATGTGTGAAATATCAATTCTGCCTCTCATTCAGTTCATAAGTTATAAACCGATTAAGTTTTTGTCTACCTAACTTACGTCGCCGTCCACGCCAACACTGACACCAACGGTACTAGTGATGTAACATTTCCTTTGCAGGTACAAAGTAGGCACCCATAAAAGTATAAAAACCGTCGGTTTGTATAGGGAAGGGTAACCTTTCTATACAGGAACTCTTTCAGCCAATACAAAAGGTTTGAAAGTTATGTATGAATTTCACGGGCTTCTTATCAAATGGTTGTAGTCGGCGTGTGCAAATTTTGAACGTATTCTGTGGATTCGCTAAAAAAATATAAACAAAGATCTGAGTGATGCGTTAGCAGTTTTGCCGAGTATATATCATGTACATTTATGTACATGCGAAATAGTGCAAATACCTACAAGGCAGTACCTAATTGAACATTTCATTTCATTGGAGTTTTCAGTGTTGTTCTGTTACATCTAATATTTTCATTCATTTCCTTAAATTTAACTAATTCATGTCATAAACATATCATAAATTGAATATCTATTATTTTTCCATTTCTCGTGTAGGCCCCCTATTTTCTTGAATGATTGTTTTCTGTCTGGCTGACTGCAAAAAAAACTCTTAAGTTGGTAAAACATATATACAATGATGTTAATGTTTCGTCATGCGTTTGACCTTTCCAGTAATATTAATGTCAAGGACATATGGCAAGGTTAATCCCATTGTACAATGTCATACTTACTGTAAATTGCCATTTCTAAAGATTTAGTACTTCATTAAAAGCTGATTTTTACATATCGTTTCTAATACTTAAGCAATATAGACAAAAATATTTGATTGGATTTATTTCACAGAATTGCAAATAAACACGTTTTTAAAGGTTTGTTTTTTAATTGAACAATGTGCTTTTTGTCTAGAAGCAAAGTCAAAATGATGAAAATTTGTAAGTCACAAGGCCGCTCTCCAAACTTACCTTAACCTTTCCGAACCAATGAAAAGTAAAACTACTCTCTCAGGCCTTAAGAAAGCAATTTGATATTTCGGGGTGAGGGACTCAAGGCCATATCCAGGCCAGTGTCTGAATATTGTAGCGGCTAAAATGTTGGGGGTTTTTTTTGTTTTTTTTTTTTTTCTTCTAAATTTCTATGTATAATACACTGCCTAGTGGTGTAGTAGAACCAATTTGAAGAATTTGCACCTGAACATATTCAAATCACTTGACCAGGCTGTATTTTTCACGCCTGGTCAAGCATCCCAAGAAACATCTAAGAATGCGATAAAGATTTATTTCCGATCATCCTATGTGCATAAAACACTCAAACTGAACAATTTTCCTTAGAAATCCTTGGCCGTTCATGGTTCTGTCAGAATTGTTGTTGTTGTTGGTGGTGGTGGTGCTGGTGTATGTTCGTGGATTCATACAGTGTGATTAGATTTTTGCATACCTCCACGAAAAAAATAAAATTGCATTTATTCCTTTATTCAACTGCATTTCATTGTTTTGTTTTGGAAGAAATAATGCTAAAACTATCTGATTTATATTTCCCTGTACGAGGGACGTTCAATTAATTTTGGAACTGGGGTTCCATAAGCCATAGTTATGTCGCAATTCAATTTTAAGTTTCTTCAATCCTTCGAAGTAATCCTCTTTGACACCCACACACTTCTGAAGTTTTGAGATCCATTACTTATATGCAAATAAATGGGCCTCTTTCAGGACAACCCGCAGACACTGGTAAATTGCACTGAATATGGAACACGAAGGCCTATACCGACGCCCAGATGCTTTTTTCGTCATCATGGGGAACACAAGAAAGCCACACGGGGACCTAGCCTGGTCTTTCCGCAACCACTGCTTGCTAATGACATGCCACTGGTGCTTATAATGGTAGATTATTGTTCAATCATATGTATAAAGCTCAGAAAGCCCACATTCGTTGCATTCATTGCATTATTTCAAAACATATTTTGCACGGGTGGCTCTGTCCTTTAGGCAGTAGGTGGGGGACCCAATGGGCATAAACCTTTCTGTGTTTCAACCCTTTCGTCAAAATCTTATAACATGTCCCCGATGAAACACCAACTTTATCTGCCATTTCTTGCACATTGAACCATGCGTCTTGTTTGGTCATGTCGGAATCTACAGCAACATTTGCTTTGGTACTAGCTCTACCTGGGTTGCCTGAGAGGGGGCATCTTTCAGGCCAGTTTTACCGATTTTGATTTTTATCGTAGTCCTAAAAAATGACGTATATTCAACGTTCGAATGTCCACTAATCTGATATAGTTCATTATATACATGTGATGCAGATATTTCAAAGCCTATGCAACCTTTAATGTAGACCCGTGCATCCTACTTCAGTTCGTTTTCCATTTTGCGCACAGCTAAATAGCCAGTGTATATGACTGAACCAACTTAAAAGTTAAATATCTTTTGAAAGAGTCAACGAATTTGTCTCAAATTTTGACCAAGTATAGACAGTAATTTCCCCGTCAAATAGCCGCAAGCACCACTAGTTCTATTGAACCGTGAGGTATGGTGGACCATTAGTACCACTTTTAATTGAACGCCCCTCGTATGTGATGCCTATATCCTGACATCCAAAAATGAAGTTTTCATAAGCATAATCATATCATTATTCCTCAATTAGGTTATTTCATCTAAGACCCCCTCGCACACAACAGCATCCGAAAGTCGTCCTTGGAGTCTTAAAACGCCGCTCTAACGTTTAATATTTGTTATTTTTTGTAACATACTCTCAATCCCAAAGCGTTTTGGTAACAATACTCTCGAACCCAAAGCGTTTTAATGTTGAATGCACGTGCCCTTTATCGCTGTGTATTGAATGCACGTGCGTCGTCATTGTTTTCTCCGCATACTTAGGGGGCCCCGTTTTGATAATGTCGATTTGTTTCTATTTTTGGTAATAATTTTCATGTATACAATGTTGAGTTCCCATAAACCCATCGTCTTTGCCTCCGGAAGTGTGTTCTGTTGGTACAGACTAAAAAATAAGTGAAAGGACCTTATTTGGACTGTGGTAACAGGAAGAACACAAAAGGTGTGACGCCACTTCAAAACCCCTAAAGTCAATATATTTAGAAATCAATCTTGAAACCTAATTTATTTTGAAACATTGGAAATTTAAAAACACATTCTTTTTATCGCAGACTGCAAACTGGATAATACTTTGAAGGTGGTGTGATTTGAAATAATCAGAATAATCGTTTATTTTAACCCATTACCCCAAAGTGACTCTTTTTGGCTCCCCATAAGTAACGGACTATGAAAAACATTGTGGAAAATGAAGAAATTGCTTGTGACAAGCAATTTCTTCATTTTCCACAATATTTTCCAAACAAAACTATTTAAAAATGTACTTTTTTATTCAATTTACTAGTCGTCTGCAACATCAATTTGGTCAAGTCGAAATTTTGTCGGAAAGGGTTAAACGATTGGGCTTGCAACGACCAGATTGAGGGAGGAGATAGACAACTTTGGTATGCCGTTTTTTCTAATACAATCGACACTCGTTATCTCGACATCGGAAGAGTCAAATTTCCACTTAAGTCGAAGTAAACATCGTCCCATCCTCATCAAAAGACATCATAAATACCAAATAAAAATGTTTAGAAATGATGTAGCAATTGAACTTTAGTAGGAAAAGGAAAGAATTTGCTCATGCCGAGCAACTTCTTTTCTTTTCCTACTACATGTATAGTTCAATTAGGACCATACTTGATGAGGATCAGAAAACGACGAAACATCATTTAATAGAAATACACAAACATCCAGATGAGTCGAACTCCTGATATGTCGATGAATTTTGACGGTCCCTCTGATTTCGACACAACGAGTATCGACTGTACATAGAAGTTATGGTACAGTAAGGTCTCGGATAAACAGATGATCATTGAATAGGTAGAAAAGTTGAAATATACAATTTTGTGGAAAGTCATTATTCTCTACTGGACAAAAGTCGTGGCACAATAATTTGCAGTTAAACAAATCTTTTGTTCAATTAGTTAGATTTTCAATGTTTAAAATTTATTGTTGATATTGCGTCGGCCATTTGACCTTTTCTTCACCACCTGATTTTCGACGACGTCAGTCAACAGCATGTTTCCACAAGACGAAACACGATACACAGTTTGAGTTTATGTGTATGTTTTATAACTAAGAAGGGATTCAATGTAACGGTGTTATATTTTAACAGAGAGACCATAATTAATTAACCTGTTTTGGATTAGTAATTTCACGTTTAGTACAGTAACTGTAAATTGTAATTTCGCATCCCTGTGGCTTCGTGACGTTTTTATGCTCCCGGGAGAGCATATAGTCGCCCCTTTGTCTGTTCGGGCCAACGTCCGGGGGTTTATGTGGTTCAATCCGTCCATAAGTTATATGAAATAAGAACAATTCCACTTAAACCATACCATTTTATGCTGCACTTTTCTTCATAAAGATCAAAGAAAAAACCACTTAATCCTGAATTATTGGCACGTCGGTCCGTCATTCCGTCCGTCCGGAGCGATTTCTCCATAACCCGTGGGCTAAATCAGATGAAACTTACCATGTGAATTCCCTATAACACAATGCTGATGTATTTTCCCGGTTTTTGGATTTGAGGCCTCGTCATGGGAAAAGGGGACTTAAGGTAAAATACAGTTTTTCGCTAATTTCTCCTAGTTTAATTGTTTCATGTAAACGCCTAATTTTAGCCAAATCATATTCCGGATTGTCGTTCGTACTGGACGGTATATAGCGTCTTCAGCCGTCAATGTAAATAAACGCTATCGGTGAGGAAGAACCACTAGTGCATTTATGAATACCATAATTTTGCGGGTAGATTTGGAAAATTCGACACTGCACAAACCATCGAAAGATGCAA
The DNA here is from genome assembly GCA_963680895.1 of Fragum sueziense. NCBI lineage: Eukaryota > Metazoa > Mollusca > Bivalvia > Cardiida > Cardiidae > Fragum > Fragum sueziense. The sequence continues at coordinate 16,018,911 of OY804593.1, forward strand.
GCACAAGACGAGCTTGCGTCCGTGCAATAAGTCGCAAGAATTGGAACCAAACATCGTATAGGCCTACCCGAGTCTGCTTAACCCTTTCCCAAACAAGACCTGCTTTTGACGTCCCTAAGAGAAAAGGCTTTGGAAAACATTGAAACAAAAGAAGAAACTGCTGATAACCAGCAGTTCCTCCTTTTGTCTCAATATTTTCTATGCCATATTTTACACAAATTCTATCTTTACTAACTTCCATTTTCTCATTTATGGCAGTTTTTGAAGAGGATCACCCTAAAATTTTGTCGTTTGGGAAAGGGATAAACCCTTTAAGAGACGGCAATGACCGAAACGCTTTTGATTGTGGGAAGATTCCAACAGAGACCTTACCGCGGATGAGAGATAAGAAGAAAAAGAAAGAGAGAATCCATTACAACATGGTGAAAACTGAAAACACACTAAACTATTTAGATAGATCTGCCTCAACGAAACATTAGCACAGTCTTGAGAGAATAGGAAAATATATCTACATGTATGCAACCAGTTTTTAGTAGATCTGCGTATCTTACATTCAACAAGTAGTCTATATATACATGTATTTGAACCAGGATCTGGAAAACGTCCCTTAAGGCATTTGAGATTAACCTCTATCCAGATCAGCCTGTGCATATGCATAGTCTGATCAGGTTCCATGCTGTCCTCAAAGAGCTACTTTGTGACTTGTAGCAACTGTAACAGTGCAACGTTGAACCTGATAAGACTGATCTTGGTCCTGTAGTAAAGCAATGGAAAACATTGAGTCAAAAGAAGAATCGGCATTTTCTCATCTTACCTCATGCTATAAAAAATTTCCAAGGCAAGATCTTAAAGTCAGCATCATTCTGACAAAGTTTTGTCTTGTTTAGTCAATATTTGTAGTTGCTAGAGTGAAAACAAAGTCAAAATAGAGCCGAAAATGGCAATTCTGTCAATTTCAAGGGCACATAACTCATGATGTAATATTCAGATCAAGCTGAAAATGTTACAAATGCAAGATCTTGTAATTAACCTCATTCTGTCAAAGTTTTATCTTGATTGTTCAATATTTGTAGATTTTAGAAGAAAACTAAAGTCAAAACCTGCTATTTCTGACATTCAAGGACAGATAACTCAGGTCTTTCTAGTTCAATCCATATTCTTTGAAGGAATCTGAGAGAGGGTCACACAAGGATCATTCCTGTGAAGTTTGGTTGAAATCCATCCAGTAGTTTTTGAGAAGAAGATTTTTAAAGAAAAAGTTTACGGACGCACGGACGGGTTGACGCACGCACGTACGCACGACAGACACACCGCCATGACAATAGCCCGCTGGCCTGAAATGCCAGTGGAGCTAAAAAAAATTAAAATGGGGTAGGCCTACCCAAGGATTTACATTCCTGGATAATTTGGTATAATTTGGTCTAACGGTTAAGGAGTAAAAATCTTACAAAGACATGTTTAATGATTTCTCCAAGTCTGATAAGCCCCCAACCCCGCTACACTTACATTATTTGACAAATCAAAAATTCATGACCACACATTAAAAACAGTCTCTCAAGAAACAGATCTGCCAAGTTTGGTTCAAATTTGACCAATGGTTGATTTTTAAAGATTTTTTTCATGATTTCTCTAAGTCTGATAAGCTCCGCCCCGCCACACCCACATTGTTTGATGAATCAAAAATTTGAAAACAAGTTTTGAAAGGGGTCATCCGAGGAACATTTCTGCCAATTTTGGTAAAAATTGACTCAATGGTTAAGGAGAAGAAGATTTTTGAATAATTATTCAACAATTTCTCTAAGTTTGATAAGCCCCGCCATGCCACGCCACATTATTTGACGAATAAAAAATTCATCAACATGCAGTGAAGAAAGTCACTCAAGAAACATTCCAGCCAAGATTGGTACAAATTGTATACACATTTGATTTTTAAAGAATTATATTTCTTTAAGTCTGATAAACCCCGCCCTGCCACGCCCACATTTTTTGCCGAATCAAAAATTTGAAAACAAGTTTTGAAAAAGGTCACCCAAGGAACATTTCTGCCAAGTTTGGTAAAAACTGACTCAATGGTTAAGGAGAAGAAGATTTTTGAAGAATTATTTAACAATTTCTCTAAGTCTGATAAGCCCCGCCCTGCCACACCCACATTTTTTGATGAATCAAAAATTTGAAAACAAGTTTTAAAAAAGGTCATCTAAGGAACATTTCTGCCAACTTTGGTAAAAATTGACTCAATGGTTAAGGAGAAGAAGATTTTTAAAGAATTATTTAACCATTTCTCTAAGTCTGATAGGCCCCGCCCTGCCACACCCACATTTTTTGATGAATCAAAAATTTGAAAACAAGTTTTAAAAAGGGTCATCTAAGGAACATTTCTGCCAACTTTGGTAAAAATTGACTCAATGGTTAAGGAGGAGAAGATTTTTGGAGAATTATTTAACAATTTCTCTAAGTCTGATAAGCCCCGCCCTGCCACGCCCACATTTTTTGACGAATCAAAAATTTGAAAACAAGTTTTGAAAAGGGTCACCCAGGGAACATGCCTGCCAAGTTTGGTTAGGATTGACCCTGTGGTTAAGGAGGAGAAGATGTTTAAAGAAATTTTTGACGACTTCCAACGCACGACGCGCAACGCACGACGCACGACGCACGCCGGACACAGGGTGATCACAAAAGCTCACCTTGAGCATGTTGCTCAGGTGAGCTAATAAAAAAGAATTTTAAATCATTCACTTTAAATATCTGCAACATCTTTGTATTTGGACGAGTGTGAAATGGTGTCGTTTGGTAATGGGTAAATCTAAAGGCAGGTGTGTTTTTACTTTAGAGAATCTAACTGAAGAAATTCGTGAGTAAGTCTTCTATAGTTGTTATTGCGGCTGATTAGAGCATAGAAACGGTATAACCCATTACCACACAATGTCTCTTTTTGACTCCTCAAAAAGTAATCGCAATTGAAAACGTCGTGGAAAATAAAGAAATTGCTTGTGACAAGCAATTTCTTCATTTCCCACAATGTTTTCCATCCAGAAAGACCTAAAATTAAAATTTCAATTCATTTGAAATTGTCGTCTGCAGGATCTTTCAATTTGGACTGCCCTAAAATTTTGTCGTTTGGTAATGGGGTGACACTTTCCCAAATGTTAAAAATTGAGACAATTCCACTTTGAAAGCTGATGTACAATGTAGTTAGCAAACTTTATGTTATTGATAATATTTTCCCTAGTCTTTTCTAACAGGGCGAGCAGGTTCTCATGAGAATTATACTTTTTTAGCTCACCTGAGCAACATGCTCAAGGTGAGCTTTTGTGATCACCCTGTGTCCGGCGTGCGTCGTGCGTCGTGCGTCGTGCGTCGGTCGTCGGTCGTCGGAAGTCGTCAACAATTGCTTTAAACATCTTCTCCTCCTCAACCACTGGGCCAATTCTTTCCAAACTTGGCAGAAATGTTCCTTGGGTGACCCTTTTCAAAACTTGTTCGTGAATTTTTGATTTGTCAAAATTTGTGGGCGTGGCAGGGCGGGGCTTATCAGACTTAAAGAAATCATTAGGAAATTCTTCAAAAATCTTCTCCTCCTCAACCATTGGGCCAATTCTTTCCAAACTTGGCAGAAATGTTCCTTAGGTGACCCTTTTCAAAACTTGTTCATGAATTCTTGATTCGTCAAAAATTGTGGGCGTGGCAGGGCGGGGCTTATCAGACTTAAAGAAATCATTAGGGAATTCTTCAAAAATCTTCTCCTCCTCAACCACTAGGCCAATTATTTCCAAACTTGGCAGAAATGTTCCTTGAGTGACCCTTTTCAAACCTTGTTCATGAATTTTTGATTCGTCAAAAATTGTGGGCGTGGCAGGGCGGGGCTTATCAAACTTAAGAGAAATCATGTGAAAAATCTTTAAAAATCAATTATCAGGCCAATTTGAATCAAGCTTGGCAGAAATGTCCCTTGAGTTACTGTTTTCAACACATGCCCATGAATTTTTGATTCGGTGAAAATTGTGGGCGGGCCAGGGCGGGGCTTATCAGACTTCGAGAAATCGTAAGATAGTTATTCAAAAATCTTCTTCTCCTTAACCATTGGGCTGATTCTTACCAAACTTGAAAGGAATGTTTATTAGGTGACCCTTTTCAAAACTTGTTCGTGAATTTTTGATTTGTCAAAAATTGTGGGCGTGGCAGGGCGGGGCTTATCAGACTAAAAGAAATCTTTAGGTAATTCTTCAAAAGTCTTCTCCTCCTCAACCACTTGGCTAATTCTTTCCAAACTTGGCAGATGTGTTTATTGGGTGACACTTTTTCAAAACTTGTTCGTGAATTTTTGATTCGTCAAAAATTGTGGGCGTGGCAGGGCGGGGCTTATCGGACTTAGAGAAATCATGTGAAAAATCTTTAAAAATCAATTATCAGGCCAATTAGAATCAAGCTTGGCAAAAATGTCCCTTGAGTGACTGTTTTCAACACATGCTCATAAATTTTTGATTCGTCAAAAATTGTGGGCGTGGCAGGGCGGGGCTTATCAGACTTAGAGAAATCGTAAGATAATTATTCAAAAATCTTCTCCTCCTTAACCACTGGGCTAATTATTACCAAACTTGAAAGGAATGTCCCTTGGGTGACCCATTTCAAAACTTGTTCGTGAATTTTTGATTTGTCAAAAATTGAAGGCGTGGCAGGGCGGGGCTTATCGGACTAGGAGAAATCATGTGAAAAATCAATGGGGGGTATGATCACTTTCAGTGATATTCTAGTTTACAATAATTTAATTTGACATAATACTGACATATATATTTGTTTACAACAAAATTTATATTGTACACAATCAAATACACGAAGAACTCAGGTGAGCGATATCAGTGCCTTTCAGGCACTCTTGTTTTCGAGAAACTGGGGCCAGGTCTTGTTTGGGGAAGGATTAAGCTTTATAACTCTCGTAACACATTAACACACAGTAACGCCTTTTGACACCCCACAAGATATAGGATTCAGAGAACGTTATGGAAAATGAAGAAAATGCCTGTAGCAGGCAATTTCTTCATTTCTCATAATGTTTTTTCCCAAAAAGACCAAAAGATAAAGACCACATTTCATTAATTTGATATCGTCGTCTACAACACCTTTGAACTTGGACAATCTATAATTTTGCCGTCTGGTATTGGGGTTTAACATTTTCCCAAACATCAAAATTTTAGGGTGATCCGCTTCAAAAACTGCCACAAAAGACAAAGGATGTTATCAACGATATGATTTGTGTAAAATATGGCATAGAAAATATTGAGACAAAAGGAGCAACTGCTGGTTATCAGCAGTTTCTTCTTTTGTTTCAATGTTTTCCCAAGCCTCTTCTATTAGGGACGTCAAAACCAGGTCTTGTTTGGGAAAGGGTTAAAAGGTATCATTTTAGGGAACGATTTTGTTATACAATGACGTAGATTCGTACAAACACAGTAATGATATTTTATCTACACATGCATAAACGGACATACATATTTTTTAACATAATCACCAACAATATCGAATCCCATTCAACAATTACCAACGAAAAATAGAGGAAAATCACGTTATTGATACTAACGACTTCACATTTCAAGCATAATAAAGATATCATAAATCATTACTGCAGAAAAGTTATGGTCACTTGTAAAGTTGGGATTGAGGCAAAGTTTGAATAAAATAACGACTGTGTCGAGCACAAAAACCATTGAGAGGCCAATAGAGGGAGGTAAAAACCTCGAAACTGTAGCTTGAAATGACTGGGTTTAGTTGGTTTTGATCTTTCAATGGCAATTCCTTGTGAATTCGATATGATAACATTATACGATAGATTTTAAAGTATTACCAAATGGCAAAATTGTACACTTGTCCAAATTCAAAGATTTTAATAACGACAATAAAAAGTGAATACAATTTTACTTTTTTTTTTTTTTTTTTTTTTTTTTTTTTTTTTTTTTTTGTCTTTTCGGGTAAAAACCATTATGGAAAAATGAAGAAATTACTTGATACAAGCAATTTCTTCATTTTTTCACGGTGTTTTCCCAGGCAATTATCTTGAAGGGCGTCTAAAAGCGCCATTATGTGGGATTGGGTTACATGTATATTACCTTTAATCCATTTCTGTTTACATGTACATCTAAACGTCCTTTCTTGAAACAACCACGTCCATTTAAAACTGGCACCAGAAAAGAAACATAAATAAGCAAAATAAAGTACTAAGTTCTCGTTGTGGTTATATACTAACCATCACTCACAACGCATAGCTTTTAATTAATGTCATTCTATTTACTTTAATAAATCATCGAAATGAACTAGATTAAAATTACTCTATGTACGTTCATTATCAAAACCTACAATGCCATCTATTTGGTCAAAAGTTGATTCGCAGAAGGGCAGTTTTATGCGATAGAGGCGTGTCTTAACCCTTTCCCAAACAAGATATCATTTTGACGTCGTTTAGATAAAATGTGTGAGGCAAAATTGAGACAAAAGAAGAAAATACTGAAAATCAGCATTTCCCTCTTTTACTTCGATGTTGTTTGTATCAAGTTACACATATTTTCTATCTTTATCCACATTGATTCTGTCGTCTGCAGCAGCTTTCAAATTGGAGAAAACCAAAAAAATCGCCATTTGGGAAAAGGTTTTAAAAAACAATGAACATCAGTAACAGGTAGGTCCGCCTCTTGTATTTTGTCTGTGTTATTACATGTATAACCTCGTAACTACAGTTTTATTAAATTTGTAGTTATGAGGTTTTGCAATAAAACCAATGATTTTCAATTAAACAACGATATTTCGTCGCTTTTCAACGAAAACTTCGTAACTGCAGCTTGTTTTAAGCTGCAGTTACGAGATTTTCGTTGAAAAGCAGCGGTTTGAAGTCGACCTTTTCGTTAAAATAGCGATAGATATTGTGAGTAAATTGTGCTAAAAGTAGACCGATTTATACACGTGTTTTCAACACAAACCTCGTGATTGCAGCTTAAAACAAGCTGCAGATACAATAGTCCCAGCCGAAAATGACAGTGACGTAGGCTGATGTATACTGATGCAAAACCAATCAATTCGTCTAATTTGCACCGTTACAAATACGAACAGAGTTGATTGGTTGTCAAGTAGTAAACATTAGCCCACGTCACTGTCAATTTCGGCCGGTATAATAGTACTTGGTTTTTGTTTAAAAGAGGCGGTAAAGAGTTTTATTTTTATGTCTGTACGACCTTACGTCACTCCTTACATTTTAAAATCGGACCCCATTTTAATATCCCGCAAAATAAAAGACATGACAAACTAATGCTTCATTTTCAATTTCAGACAAAACACAGAAAGCAGTTTTATTGAAACTAAAAGAGAAACCGGATGATTCGAACTCTGGATATCTGGAGATGAAATAACTTTCCCTACGACTTCGAAACATAGGCCTATACACATTCACGGTTTAAATTTTAACCGTGACCTGTGTATGCATAAGAGCAAACAAAAGGTCACGTGGTCGTTTTACTAGGCTACATAATTATTTTAGCGAGTCGTTATTTTCACGCGAGCATTGTTCAATTATTCTGCCTAAGTACTAAGAATATTTTCTACAGTCATTTACGTCAATTATTAGAGTTTTAAGTTACAGTAATATTTTTGCATCTTTGCTTGAAAAAAAGAGATTTTTTTTGGCTTGTAATCATTCGTACCCTGTCTCCATCGCCCATTTTCCCCATGCAAGTTCAGTATGAGCTACTGCTTTTGACGACCAAATAAAATCGATTTTACAGAAGCAAGTGAGCTCCTTAGTACTGTCCAAGTGAGACCGGTAATATTTTGCTTGTGTTTGTGCTCTAGATTAGAGCCAATAATGGACAGGTCACAGGATGGATTCCCAGCCTCGGAGCGTGGACAATTATAAATAAACTAATTGCTGAAATACCGGTATTGTTGGCAGGTGTTAAATTAAAAAAGAAATGAAAAGAAAAATGTTTTAAACCTTTACCAAACAAGAAATGTTATTTGTTTGACTGTCAATGGCGGATCCAGGATTTTTTTGAAGGTGGTGGTAGTGGTGGGGGAGGGGGGGGGGGGGGTGAAGCCCAAACAATGGCTTAAAATTTGTGAATTGTGTAACGTTATATACTACTGTACTAATGTTGTATAGTCAAAATTCGATTTTCGGCCTATTCCAGGCGGGGTCCGGACCCCCGACCCCCTTCTAGATCCACCATTGACTGTCTTACAGAGATTGTTTCAAAAATCAGCTCAAAAGGCAAAATATTTAAATACTGTTAATCAGCATTTTCTCCTTTTGCCTCAAGATTTTCTATACTATATATTAGGCCCCTGTGTACACACACAATGGTGTGTCCAGGATTTTTTCAGGGGGGGGGGTCCAAGCCCAATTGCCGGGGTGTCCACACCCAAATGAAGACTTAAATGTGTTAAGTTATATATAACGTTATATTGACGCTTTGATTATAGTCAACATTCAATTTTCAGCTGATTCCAGGGGAGAGGGGGGTCCGAACATCCCGAACACCCCCCCCCCCCTTTGATCCGCCCTTGCACACACAAAAATTCTACTTTCAAGATGCCCTTTCTGTTGTCTGCAAGAGCTTCCAAATTGAATCAGGTGCCGTTTAGGAAAGGGTTAAGCCGCTTTCAAACTTGAAAAGTCAAAATAATTTGTCGTTTGGGAAATGGGCTTTTTAAAAGAGCAATGCTTTTATTATCAAATTGATCAACCATAATGAATTATCTATCTACATATACCTTTCGGTGCAGAAATTTATCATCTTCACACTGAAAATGGCATGTTTCGTAGGCCTACATTTGTTGTTGTTGTTGTTGTTGTTGTTGTTGTTGTTGTTGTTTTTGTTGTTGTTGTTGTTGTTGTTGCTGTTGTTGTTGTTGTTGTTGTTGTTGTTGTTGTTGTTGTTGTTGTTGTTGTTGAAGAGGAGTGTACGTGTAAATGACAGTTGAACCTGGCGGCTAGGTCCTCAAAAGATCCGTGGATACTCCTTTTTCGGAGGGTCAAATGATGACTTAAAGGGACATTTCATTCCAATTTCAATTTTTTAAAGTATGTCTTGATGCCAAGATTGGTTATTCTAATGAGTCTAAATACTATTAGTTTTTTAAGTTGTTGCCAATAAGCGAGAAACACGCATTTAAAGTTGAGACATAATCGATAAATCGCATATAAATCCGAACTGTTGTCCACAACAATTTGATCAATTTTAACACAAAAATATAAATTTCTCGTAAACGGCGCAATATTTTGGCTGGAAATTTTCAGAATTTTCATAAGGAAATATGCTCTTTCAGATAAAAATAAAAGTAAAATTTATAACAAAAAATTCTGAAATGTCACTTTAAAAGATGTTAAAGGCCATAGATAGGTTGTCAGTCAATGAAATCCCTTCGAGATTCACAGAGGAATCATCACTAAACGGAATGTGATTCCTCTTAAACTTCTTCTTTTCTCCGTGCCTTTTACATTGCACGTTGGATGCTTTGCTCTGATTAGGGTCAGAGCTCCGATCTGGCATAAAAAATGGTTACTATTTTTGATAACAAATTGGAACTGTGTCTACACTTAAAGACACTTCCAACGCAACACTTACATTTTGCATCATAATTAAATACATGTAAATAATGCAGTATATTTTATGAAATTTCCAGCAAATATAAATCAACTACGTTTACATATTTTCTGAAAATTTCATCAAAATCGACTGATCCGAACATAAAAAATATTTAGGGTTTTCACTAAGACTCAAATATGAAAAGTCACAAAACCCCCAGGCAATTGCAGAAATTAATAGCATCAAAGCAGCGTCACCAAATCATGTTCATATCTCATGTCACTGCTTCGTAAGATTTGAAAACATGCTTTTACGTTCGAAGCAATACTAGCATTCAGTTGCACCTATTTTGTTTAAGGAATCATGCTTTGTACGTGTCATCATTGCTTAAAATCACCGAATTTGTTACCAGACATTAGTTTTTCGCCATTTTGATCCAAGAAACTAGAACTTGAACTTAAAAGGGACGAGTTAAGAATGAACCCGCAAAGATGCATCATCAATTATGCTTTATCAATGAGAAGGGGTGTCTTCGTGTCATTTAGGTCCATGACGGACACACAGAATGTTAGCAGAATGTCATAAACGTTTCTGCTGTTACATGAATAACATGAATTTATGTTATCAGCTCGCAGAGCTTTTTGCGACTTTTTATTTTCTAGTCGTATTACATGAACTGCAAATTTAACCATTTCTGCTCAATGTTTCTTTATGAAAATTACACATGTCATGCAATTGTGAATGAATTAAATTTGTTGAACATTTGACGATAAATGGTTCATTAAAATGCAAGTTATCACCGAAAAGGTAAGTGTTGCGTTAGATGTGTCTTTAAGTGTATGTGTATTGAGTTTTAGCTGTATCTTAGTAATACGGGGTCTACATCACGTCCGCTTTTCTCCAAATAGCAAAGAATTTGCGCTAAAAGTAGACAGGGTTACCGTTATGTTTCGATAAACCGTCGGTGTTGTTATAAAATCTCGTAACTACTGCTTGAATCAAGCCGTATTGTTATAATCGATTCTCTATTAAACGAGAATACTTACCGTTGAAGTGGTCTATCAAAACAACTAAAATTATTCTCGTTTAACTTTGAACGTATTATAAACCGAAGTGACCGTGCGCTATGAATATTTATAAACAAACGTAATCGTCTGCAATATTGACAATAATGAGCGCAAGGTTACTTCGGTTCAATAATAGTTTCGAGAGCTTATAACAACGCCTATAACAACGCCTATGAAATATTATTGTTTGTCCGAAATTACGTCACGATTGATTGGATAAAGTCGTTCCCTATTCACAACATTCGGTTGTGTATGAAAAAATATATATCCATAGGAACTTCAAGGCGCTACTAAAACAAGGCGGGTAATAGGTGTGTGCCATCATTTAAAGATATTTCTAATATCTTTAGTTCAAAACTCCAACACGTCCATATTATTCCTTGCATTTCTTCAACTTCTCTGCTTCAAACCGAATTCAAATTGATCAAGTATTAACAAAAATAATGGAATTTTTTCTGAAACTCTAGGTCACGTTATTATCCACCGTGTATAAGTTTATCTCGTATCCCGATATCAGTATAGATGTTGAGGCTTCCCCCAAATAAAGATGCTTTTTGACGCGCCAAACTTTTTTTTTTTTTTTTTTTTTTTTTTTTTTTTTTTTTTTTTTTTAATAGCTCTAGATCTAGATCTACATGTATGTTTTAAAAGATTTTTATAACATCAATTTGAGGAGAAATGAAATTCAAAAAGGCTTGAATATGTAAAGCATTTTAGATCTTTAAATACAAATCCATTTTTTGCGTAGGCCTATCAACCATTTTTCGAATTTAAAAAGTCTTGATTTTGCTTTCAGAATACGCTAAAACCAATAGAACAAACGTGTCCTATTATCATCGCCAGTTAAAATTTATTTACAATAAATACCGATCACGTTTGAACTTTATTAACCCTTTCCCAAACAAGACCTGAGATGCGTTCTTTAGAGTAAGATTTATTGAGATATCTTGAGATTTCTTAAGATATTTTAGGACACAGCGTTCTTTAGAGCAAGATTTTTAAGACTCTCAACGGGAGGCGCTATTACCCTGTACTTCGTGCGGAACCCTTCGGTCAACTCTGTACAAACAACATAAAAGAGATTTGACCGAGTTGATCCGAACACTCCATAATTCATAAATCGCGGTGTTCCGAAAGTTCCATATTTTATACAAATGACGTCATGATGACGTCATTTGTATAGATATGGAGCATTTGGAACAGCTCGGTCAAAGTCTCGGTCTAAAAAACGCTTTATGCAAAAACACCTTAAGGACAGATCCTCCATTTATTTCCTACGGTAAGAATTTTTTTATTTTTTCTGTACTGATATTTAAATATATGAGAAGTAAAAAAATGGCTTAAAAACTATAGGTCACCAAGCGAATTAAAAAGTTATTGGATTTCAAGGGAGACTACTCTTGTCTAAAATTGCAAAAATGAGGTGTCACTTAAATACCCACAAAAAGGTGTTCGAAATGACTAGGATTACATGAATAAGTCTTTATTGTGTTCAATATGTTTAATTCTGTCTAAATGAGTGTCAATTTGGGAAAAATTAGTGATGATTTTGAAATTTTCAGTAAAACATTCTTTCAAAAGTAGCTGAAATTGCTCTTTTTTCGCAACGTTTCTGATAATAAAAAATATTCCAGCGGTAAGAAATTTTTCTTTTTTGGTATAGACATAGTGCTTGGTCATACCTACAAAAACAAAAAAAGAAAAATATATCAAACCAAGCGTTTTTCTTGGTTATAAGTAAAATTTGGTTTACTTTTTGCAGCTTTGTCCGAAATTGTTTCACTACTTTTATCCATTTTCTTCCTTATTACCAGCTTTAGATAATAAAAGGTGTCATCTTTTGTGTCCATCTGAAGCGGACTATCTCATAAAGACACCACTTTGCTTTTGATGCTCCGTTTCCTATCGCTAACGCCACATATGTTGAACGCGTAACAGAAAGCGAAATGTACCATCCGAGTACTAGTACACTTTAATTGACCAAACAGAGAAAACTGAAATAACCGAAAAGGGTCTTGTCATTTATCAACCAAACATTAACTAAATGTACAAAAATACATTTGCTGAAAATGCCAATTACTGAAACAGCTTTATTTTGTTATTCAGGATATGCGCAGTAAGTTGCGCAGAAACAACTGGAGGATCTGTCCTTAAGAAATCTTTAAAAAATCTCGCTCTAAGGAACGCGCCTCTGGTTTTGACGTTCCTAATCGAAAAGGCTTGGGAAAACATTGAAACAAAAGAAGAAACTGCTGATAACCAGCAGTTTCTCCTTTTGTCTCAATATTTTCTATGCCATATTTTACACAAATTCTATTTTTAATAACATCCATTTTGTCATTTGTGGCACTTTTTAAAGTGGATCACCCTAAAATTTTGCCATTTGGGAAAAGCTTAATTGATCCATTGTCTAGATCCAGTTATTACATTTGCCAAAAGAGTAGGAAACATTGTGGAAAAGAAGACAATTAAAGCTGGCTATTTGGTTCTAATAGAATTCATCATATCATTGGATTTTATCAATAGCTTGGCGGGGGCCGCGGCCTTAGCGCAGTTGGTAGCGCATCTGACCCTCATACGTATGACGTACTAAATGGGTCAAAAGTCTAGAAAGAGCGTGTACGCATAAAATATACGCGTCGACGCATAAATTTTATGCGTCGACGCATATATTTACGCGTCGACGCATAAAATTTATGCGAGCAGTTGAAAATATATGCGTCGACGCGTAAATTTAAAGCGAGCAGTAGTAAAAAAAATGTGAAACCGAGGCTGGCCAATGGGAGGGGCGGTTACAAACGTTTCCCTTTATACCATAAAATTGATGGATGAAACGAAGGATCTGATTGAAGAATAGATAAAATACGCGTCGACGCGTATATTTACGCGAGCAGTTGAAAATTTACGCGTCGACGCATAAATTTTCAACTGCTCGCGTAAATTTTACGCGTAAATATACGCGTCGACGCATAAAATTTACGCGTCGACGCTTATAAATAAATATTTTATGCGTGCACGCTCTGAATAGACTTTTGACCCATTTGGTACGCCATACATACGAGAGGTCCCGGGTTCGATACCCGGCCGCGGCTAAAACCCTTTCTGACAAAATTGTCACGCACCAATGGGTTTGAAATCGTTAACCTAAGTGGGCGAGCAGCTGGAGGCTCGGTAAGGGTGTTGTGGTAGTACTGGTTTGAGAAACAACAGGAATCCATGGGTAGGTGCTCCAGCCGCCGCGATATGACCCTGGTAGTTGAAAACGGCGTAAAACCCCAATAAACTCAAAAGCTTGGCTTGTTTGGATAATTTCAAACAAGACCTGTGTTGTTTGGAGAAAGATTTGATTTAAAAAACAAAATGTGTTTGTGAAATACAAAAATACCCCCGAAATGGCCATTTTTCTAAAATGTTAAGCTTTCGTATAAAAAGGTTGATAAGGGTTAACGGATGACCTTGAGGAAGGTCATATAGCATGTAACATATAGATATCATTGAAAGAAAGTTACATATTATGCCTACCAAATTTGAACTTTGCATGTCGAATACTTTTGGAGAAAGGGCCAATCTTAAGTTTTCATAAATTAAGTTTTCGGACAGACAGACGTAGTGACGGACAGGTGGACAGACGGACGGACAGACAGACGGACACGGGTAAAACAATATGCCCCCGATCTCTCGATACGGGGGCAAAATAAAATCCTTTATCTAGAACCGTCATCATATTGTGCTGATTCTTGGTCGTTTTATACCACCATACATTTCCGAGTAAAGCACATGTGCATATAAAAAATAGACTTTGTGACCTATTTATCAATTCAATGACGTCATATCTGAAAATGACGTCATGAATTATGTAGATCTACATGTTGGTGGAACAAAGGTAAGTTTGACAGTTTGGTTTGTGAAATAAGCCTCTAGAGATTCTGAGGGACATAATAGTTTTGAGACAAAAATGGATCCAGATCAATCTGAGCATGCATACGCCCAGAGATCAAAACCACAATTTTCTCTCATTTTTTTCTCTTCGTTATTCTCTGGAACTTTTCGAGCACGGAACTTAACCAGTTTTAACCCTTTCCAAAATTTGAAAGTGTCAAATTTTAGAGTGATCCACTTCAAAAACTGCCACAAATGACGAAATGGATGTTGTTAAAGATTATGATTTGTATAAAATATGGCACAGAAAATATTGAGACAAAAGGAGAAACTGCTATTTTGTTTCAATGTTTTCCCATGCCATTTCTTTTATGGACGTCAAAACCAGGTATTGTAACTGTTTGGGAAAGGATAAAGGGCTCTCAAGAAGTGAGACCCTGTGGTAGGGTTAAAAAAATCATGGCCAAGAGACATAATAGTGTTTAGATGGTAGTATTTTTGAGTCATAGTTTTCTCCCTTGGCACACTAACACGACAGTTCTAGGAGATGATAAAGCATACGAAATGGACACCGACCGTAGATGTCTACACATCAAGGGTGGATCCAATAATTTTTTCCTGGGCGGGGGTCCAAGCCCAAGATTTTTTACAGGGGAGTCCAAGCTCAAGTTATGGCTTAAAATGAAATAAATATGTAACGTCAAACTAAATTTATATAGTCAAAATTTAATTTTTGGCCGATGCCAGGGGGGTCCGGACCCCCGACCCCCCTCTAGATCCACCCATGCACATGTTGGGTGATCACTGGGTAGGCCTACATCAATATCCGAAAATCTTCACTAGGAGCCTAGAGTCTAATTTTGTTAATAGACTTTACGTCACGCATTATATATCTAGATCTAGATGGGCGTGGTGGATTTTTCAAAAGTCAGCTGATAAAAATGTCAAATTGAAGATCAACCAAAATCTTGGTTGATCTTCAATAACTTTTTTATCAGTTGATTTTTTTAAGAATCCGCCACGTACAGCTTATTCCTAGCATTTCCCACCTTCTCGCTTCAAACGGAATTCAAATTTGTCAAGTAGATTCTATTACGATAATAAAAACATTGATTTTCTAAAATTCTGAGTCATGTTAGGCCCCCTATTTATCAACTGTGAGTAGGCCTACAGTATAGACCACTGGCGCTCGATCTAACTATTAATGCATCTATCCTAGTATGGATGATATTGATATGTCATTGTAGAAGCTATTTAAATTTGAGGACACATTGGTTCTTGATCAGACTGCGTGTATACGCAGGCTGATCTGGCACCATGTTGGGCCCAAAAGCCTTTTAAAGGGACCTTTAAGGCAGATCTAAGCTCAAATTATATATCGTAAGTATTAGGTCATTTTATTTGGATCGAGTGCCATTGATGTACATGTAGGCATAGTTAGAACAGCAGGAAATCACGAGATACAAAAATTTGCTGAAAACCTTCAACAACTCTGTTTGATATAAAAATCCATTTAAAATCAATGGGAACAATGGGGATGTATTTAAAACATCAGCAATCAGAGCTCTGAGTTTGGTAAATTTATCTCTAACACAACACCTGATAAAAAAGTTATTGACAAGCGAGAAAAAAATACATGCCATCAATAACTTTTTATCAGTTGTTGTCTTAAAGATTTAGATCTACCACGTCCAGCGATTTTTTTATATTCCGAGAACAGTGTTCATTATTTAATCAATTATAATTTCAATTAGCATATACATTTTGTCGCCTAAAGTATTCAATCCTTAAATTAATATTCGACAAAACACAAATTTCAAAAGAATTCAGACTCATGACACGCCCAAAAATAATTTACATAATTGGATAACGCTATCAGAAACAACGAGCCCTTTCCAAAACAACTGTTACAAGACAGTCCCGCTAATAGAAAAGGCTTGGAAATCAGTAGTTTCTCTTTGACGTCCCTAATAGAAAAGGCTTGGAAACCAGTAATTTCTCCTTTTGTGTCAATGTTTTCTGTGCAACATTGATTACAAATCCTTTCCTTTTTAACATGAATTTTGTCGTCTAGAGCATCTTTCCAATTGAACCACCAAACAATTATGCCGTTTGGTAAAGGGTTAAATCCTTTACGCACTTGTCGAGATTTGAAATCTTGTTGTTGCCTTTTTTTCTCTAAAACTAAAAGTTCCATCTGATAGCATCTATAGAAGTGCTTTGTCGAATCTTTCCAAACTCCGAACATCAGCACTGCAATAAGGTATACTTCTCTAAATTCTGAAGGGGAGATCACTGCGAAGTAGATTGAATATTTTAAGCAAAAATGTCGCTGCTTTTCAACAGAAACCTATTAACTGCAGCTTAAGATCAGCTGCAGTTAGGAGGTTTTGTTGAAAAGCAACTAGTTTTATATCGTCGCTTTTCAGCAAAAACCTCGTATAACTGCAGCTTTAAACAAGCTGCAGTTACGAGGTTTTCGTTGAAAAGCGACTATATATTGAGTTTCCTTTCACGTATCGTTAGTGTGATTGTTATACACAGTCTGATCTGGATCCATGTCTGCCCCCATTTCCAGAACTTGGCTTAAAACCTTTATCCAATCAGATTGCTTGAAATGTGGTCTATAGCATTAATTTTAAAAAGGGGGGATTCAGTTGGAAATAAATAATGCCTTACAAAATTTCAATTTTAATTAAACCAAATCTGAATAGAAAGATAATGACAACTTAACCTTTTTCAAAACGGCAACAAGTTTGACTGTTCGAAACTGAAAGCTGCTACAATTGGCAAAATGAATGATGATAACGATAGGCTTTGTGGAACAATGTAACACAAAAAGTATTGAGGCAAACGGAGAAAATGCGAATTATCAGCATTTTCTTCTTTTGTCTCGGTAGCCTTTTTTTGCAACCCATTTGTGAGACTTAAAATAAGTCTTGTGTGGGAAAGGGTTGACATCACTATTATCTAACATCAAATGCACTTTGAATTTGTAAATGACATCATCCTTAAACAATGTACTTGCAATTTTCAAAACGAATTCGAGGTCCGGTTTCCTTTAAATATTATTTGGGTAGATCTCCTAAATTTAAGACTAAAAAATAGAATAAACTTTAATCGAGTTGTTCAGGGACAGAAACAATCTATCCAAATAGGTTGACATCCTTATTATACGTCATTCAAAGTTAAACGAGAATCAATACAAATATTTTGGGTTTTTTTTTTTTTTTTTTTTTTTTTTTGTTTTTGTTTTTTTTTTTTTTTTTTTTTTTTTTTTTTTGGGGGGGGGGGGGGGGGGGGGGGACAGGTATCAGTGTGTATAGGTTGTTACTTTAAATAGCCAAATATACATCCTGCCTCCCCTTTTTTCCGTTATCTGTCTAGTCTCTCATTAGTAAAAGATTTTGAATCGTTTATAGAGATATTTTACCTGCCCGTATGATCGACAACACAGCATGGGTTCCTTTAACCCATTCCCAGACGATAAAAAATTTGGAATGTTTCAATTTGAAAGATGTTGCTGACGGCAATTTCAAGTTGATGAAAATTTAGAATTTATATATATTTTTGATTTGAAAACATTGTGGAAAATTAAGAAATTGCTTGTCACAAGCAATTTCTTTATTTTCCACAATGTTTTCCCACGCATTTTCTTGTTAGGGAGTCAAAATGCGTCACTATGCAGTAATGGGTTGAATTAAGGTTTACAGACCCTGAAAAAAATCACCACTTTCTAGCCATATGAAATGCATAAAATTTCACACACTTGTAGATACACTCCACATAAGTTGATTCACCGTGCCAGATTTCAAGATTATTCTTCAAGAAGAGAAAAATTGACAAATATTATTTTACTCTATATTCATATGCAAGGGAGGTAATTTTCAACATTTCTGTTAAATATTTCCATAAGTATGCATTTATTCAAAATTCTAAACCGTGCAAAATGCTTATGTTTGTATTTGCAATGGAAATGTAACACAGTTTAGGAATAATTTGCACTTTTCAAATTTCGCCTCTGACTGCTTGGTGTTTTTGAGGGTTCGGATACCTTATAGGCCTGTCCCACCTAACCGAATTTTTACACCGAATGCGTACCGAACTTAATTCGGTGTATTCGTTTAAGGTTCGTTCCACATACGGTTTGTGTTCGGTATGTTTACGGTGCCAGTCGGTGCTTTTCGTCGACATATCGCGGTGTTCGCAGACGCCTAAAAAAGTTTTTGAGCATGCACAAAATTTTTCAACGAATGCAGCGAATCAAAATTTCGGAATGAGTTCGGTAATCGTTCGAAGAGGGATCGGTAGGCTTGTGTCTGGCATTCGCTACTTTCGTTTTGGTGTCGGTAATAATTCGCAGACGAATTTCTGTTCGGTATGTTCGTTATGATCTCACCGAAGGACTAGCGTTTGCACTCCGATGAAGGTGCGTTTCCTCACCGATCTGGCCGAAAAGGTTAAACGAACCGCTAACGAAGACACCGATCCTGACGATGCCATTCCGAATATGACGTAACTATATTCGTTACTCAAACGGTAGGGGTTCGTTGGTGTTTGGGAACGAATTGGGGGATTTTACAACGTTGGCTATTCGAAACAGTCGCTACAAGTTCGTTACGTGTTCGGTGTATGGTCGGTACACAATCGTTGAAAACCAAAGTTCACCGAATAAAATGACAACGAACACTGCGAATTTCGCACTTGATATTCGGTACGAATTCGGTAGGAATATTCGGTTAGGTGGGACAGGCCTATTAATACAAAGGGTAAACTAATTTATCTGCGGTCATGTATAACTTTAATCTAGTGCATGCATGCATATCCCTTTCTTATTTTGAATAGTATAATGCCGTTAACATGCAAATCAAAGTCTATGATATATCCAGAGAATTGCTGTAATTATGCACTTGACTTTTACTTCCTTTTTAGAAGTACCTTGGTGGAATGTGGTGCTTTGTAGGCCAACATACATACATGCATATGGGAGTTTAATCAGCAGTGAAGTGAAAGAGTTATAGCTTTTTTCCGATATGAGGATCTTTGAGCACCGCGTCGGAAGTTTTTAAAGTTTTGTTTTGTAACTTATCTTTTTACTCATTTTTCAATCTTCCCATGCAAAATGTTATTTAAATTATCCTTTCCAAAACACTACGTAACCTACCTGATATTGACTTGATAGACAATGCTTGGGAAATCATTGAGGCAATGCCGCAAAAGATGGAAATTCTGATTACCAGCATTTTCATCTTGTGAATATTTTCTTGTTTGTATTTTGCACATAACATCTTTGAATAACATTATGTTCTTTCATCTGTAGCAGATTTTATAGTCCAAGAGCGTTTTTTACGTGCAGACGGTTTGGTTTATATGGAACGATTTTATCAAGCAAACAGTGACGTAATTTCGGACAAACAATTGTATATCGTGGGTGTTGTTATCAATTCGAGACTACGGCTTGAGTCAAGCCGTAGTTACGAGACTTTATACCAACACCGACGGTTTAATTCATTGCTATCACTTCACAGACATTCTTTTGTCGTAAATGTTGTACAAACATTGAGAAATGAGACGAAAATAAGCTGATGTCCAATATTTTCTCTCCTTCCTTCAATGTTTTCTTTAAGTACATTATGGATCCTTATAAATGGCAAGGAATTTTGTGCTAAAAATAGATTTGGTTTAGTGTTATGTTTTGATAAACCATCGGCGTTGTTATAAAATCTTGAAACTACGGCTTGAATCAAGCCGTAGTTACGAGATTTTATAACAACACCCACTGAAACACCGTGTTTATCCGAAATTACGTCATGGTTAACTAGATAAAATCTTTCCCTTTTGTTAATGATTACAAAGATTTTTTTCGTTGCAGCTTAAAATACGAGGCTGACAGGCATGAAAACACGGATTATTTTCGTCCTAATCATTCTGATAGGTAAGTCAACCTCAATAATTTCTTTTTAACCCATTACCACACATTGACGCCTTTTGATACCCTTTTAGATAATGACTTTGGAAAACATTGTGGAAAATGAAGAAATTGCTTGTGACAAGCAATTTCTTCATTTCTCACAATGTTTTCTATGTAAAAAGACCAAAAAATGTTAAATTTCATCCACTTGAAATTGTCTTCTGCAACATCTTTGAATTTGGACCAGCCTAAAATTTTGCCGTTAGGCCCAACTCGACAAAAAGAAGAGTTTTCTAATCACAAAATCGTGGCGTGAGTTGCCATAGGCTCAGATTGGGTATTGTGTTGTTATTGTGTGAGAAATTCTATAATACACGAGTTATTTCTACATTTTTTCATCTGCACCCCACCCACTGACATGAGGCCGGGACACCCGGTTTATCAGCTTGTCTTGACATAACCATCCACCCTCTCATTTATAGCAACACATTAGATATAATTATGTATCCCACAAATGTATGGGTAACATTATACACTGGCTGACTTTAAAAACGCATCACTGAAGTTGATCCGGTTATAATATGCAAAATATAAAATCAACTATGTAGAATTGAAAAACGTGACATCTTCCCAACATTTACTGACAAAAAATCGATTCATTGGCCGGAATATAGCCATCTAATGAGAGGTGGTGTGAGGATTTTGACACTTTTCTGTATTTAATAACGGGTAATTCCGCTCTGAGTATTAAAAACGTTCCTCAGTCGTGTCCTCATTGACTCTTGAGTTGAAATAAAATCTTTATTCGTTTGGGCTTGAATTATGTACCATTATATTGCTAGAGAGTATTCCAATGTTTTGGCGTCCGTTTTTCAGCATGTCTTGGCCCAACGCACCCTGGTCTGCAAGTATCTTTCACGGGCATGATCGACAGTAGTGAAAACCAAAATATGTTATTAGTTAATTCACTCTTCTGGAACGAGATTGTCAACAGCAACGTCTTTGTTTTACAATTGCATTTAAAACTCTTGGTGTTATCCAATTACGTAAGTGCCGTTGACGTATTATGTTATTATCCTGACATTGGCTCGTAATAAACGGCTAATCAGGACGCTTATGCTAACCAGCAATCTCCGTAGAAATTGGGTACCTTACCGTAACGTTGATAAAAGTGAGAAATCGTTCGATTATTTACATTTAAACGTTACGCTTATTCTCGTTGACAAACCACCGCTAAGAATATTTCACAATTTGTGTATGCTCATCGAACTTTGGTCTCTTAGCCTTTTTATTGTTCAATAAAATTGATTGAAAAATGAAAATAGATTCTGACCATTGAGATATGGAATATGAAAACAAAAATCCAGTTGGTCACCTAAGGTGTGGTGTCGTAGACGTTATCAATATTTTGCACGTTGACGTCGTGCGAAAAAACGAGTGCAAAAGATTTTATTGGATATCGGGTTTTATTCGTTGAAATATATATCAGAAGTACAATTTCTATCTCATTGACTATGACTACCAAAATATTTGAAAAAATAAGTGATGCGTTTTAAAAGTCAGTCAATATATAACAGTACAATCGATGTTTGTTATTTAGCAAAAGCTATAAGATAGATAACTTCCGTTCTTAAACATCTGCCACGAACCCAGGCAACATGTGGCGAACAAGACTAAAAAATGAAGCAATACTTTCCTTGCCTAAAGCACTAAATCTATGATTTCTTTCTTTTTTCAAGGGATCAAAATATACCTTTATAGCATTCTGACGTTTGTTGCTCTGATTTATAACTTTTATTCTGAGAAAATGTTAGGGTATTTACCGACTGAAGAATTGAGTGTTAGAGAGCAGCCAGATTTCAAAGGGAGTTAATCCGCAATAATTGCTGAAACTTTGCAAAATGTGTTTCCCTTGATTCAATGTATATAACCTCCGTTTATGGTTCTGAGTTAGGCTACTCAATGAATATCCACTCGGGTGAAACCCTTGTGGATCATTTATTGTGCCGCCTAACTCAGAACCATGGTTAAATAAACCGTATCTTACCAGAATCGAGGGTATTTTGGCCGTAGTTGTTATCCATCCCATGATGCGAAATCTCTACCGTGTTCACAGTTAGTCATTACGTATGTGACTGATCACAAACGTCTGTTGTGTTGTTTTTTCCAGGCATACATGCGGACCGGGCACATTCTTCATGCGGTCACCCGGAAGATATACCAAACTCTACCAATAACGCCACAGGCGCGGAAACATACGACGAAAATGACGTCATTGAATATGATTGTGACGTGGGTTACAGGCGTTACGGCTATCACATCTACACGTGTATTAACGGACAATGGTCTTACGGATGGTTGACGTGCAACCAGATATTTTGTTCGGACGTGAAGGTTCCTGAAAACGGCAAACGTGTTGGGAATTATGATAGGACGGTCGCCTCTGTTGCAGAGTTTGCCTGTAAACCGGGGTATGATTTGGTGGGAACAAATGCAATGTTGTGTCGGGCGAACGGTGAGTGGCGGCCATCGTCCCCGCCGACATGTGAACCCAAATATTGCGGAGACTTTGGCGGTGTTGAAAATGGCGAGACATTTCAGACCAGTTTGAATGGTCGCTATGATAGATACGGGAACGTTGTTTACGTCACGTGTGATGAAAATTACATTCTGATTGGTCAATCGCGTGTCACGTGTTCTGCAAACGGCCAATGGGAAAGTAAACCACTATGTGAATTTTCTTCCTGCCAACAACACCCGGGTCTTAATTCTTCCTGCATTTCTGACACGTTTTTGAGTGATGACGGAACGGTCTTAACGTTGGTGTGTGAGAAAAACAGTGACAACGTGTCCGTGACGGAGGTCGGGTCAGGGATAGCATTTTGTAGCTACGGTGAGTGGGATGAACTTGACATTGCGTGTTATTGCGATTGTAAAATTGACATGCACTCTCAGAACTTCTACGCTACTGGACTAGTAAACGGATTCTTGAAACATGACGAGACTTTACAATGGACGTGCAGCTTGGGGTATGTGAAAAATACTTACGAAGCAATACGGTGTTCAGACGGGGATTTAAACCTAAAACCGTTATGTTTGCCCGCACCAGTGACGACGACATCAACAACGACAACAACAACAACCACAGCAACAACAACAACCACCACAGAAACAACAACAACAAGCACTGCATGGCGGTCAACAAGCAAAACAGAATCAACCAAGAGAACAGTCGCAGCTTCAATGACTGTCACAAAAGAAGAAAATAAAGATTCAGATTCCTCCGATAGACATTCAGACTCTTCAGATAGACATTCAGATTCCTCCGATAGCCATTCAGATTCCTCCGATAGCCATTCAGCCTCTTCAGATAGCCACTCAGATTCCTCCGATAGCCATTCAGCCTCTTCAGATAGCCACTCAGATTCTTCAGATAGCCACTCAGATTATTCAAAAAGCCGTTCAGATTCCTCAGATGGACATTCAGCCTATTTAGATAGCCATTCAGACTCTTCCGATAGCCATTCAGCCTCTTCAGATAGCCACTCAGGTTCCTCAGATAGTTATTCAGGTTCCTCAGATAGTCATTCAGATTCTTCAGATGGACATTCAGACTCTTCAAATAGTCATTCAGATTCCTCAGATAGCCATTCAGCCTCTTCAGATGGACATTCAGATTCTTCAGATGGACATTCATCCTCTTCAAACAGCCATTCAGACTCTTTAAATAGCAACTCAGTCTCTTCAGATAGCCGCTCTTCAGATAGACATTCAGACTCTTCAGATAGCCATTCGGATTCTTCGAGTAATGACCGAATGATATCCGATACAACAGACAAGAAATACAAGAAAACAATTAAGATAGTTGGTCATAGAACGGGCTCATCATCAAAAGTAAGACCAAATTGTAGCATGACACTTTTTAGTATCGTTATGTGTAGCTGCATGCTAGTTCTGTGGTATTGATGATGATTCAGCCATGTTAGAATTAACTTCCTTTAACCCTTTCCCAAGGTTAATGCTTTTTGTCAGAAAATTTGTGCCAGAAATGTCATGTTTTGTCCTGTGGTCATTTACCTTAATTACCACGGTTGTCAGCTGAGTTAAGGTAGTCCACCCCCTAATGAGATTCGCGCGACGTCGGGATTATTCGGGCGCGGTCGAAAACGTTCGGCGGTGGAACTTTTCACCGCCGAATGTTTACAACCGCGTCCGATTAGGTTCGGATACGTAACTACGACGCTCGGAGAAATCCGATGATTTGTGAATCTCAAAATAGCCACATTACGGGTATTCTAAATGGCAAAGGTAACAAAGCATGAAACATGAAGCATAAAATCGTTGGCACAGATTTTTGCACGAATTTTCTGACAAGAGCTATATCAGTTTCCTAAAAGAACGTGGTTGTGATGTCTTTCATTGAAAATAGTTTTTGAAAAGACCAAAAAAGACAAAAAAAAGAACATTGTAATACCCAGCATTTTATCAGACCCTGTCGTTGTCGTCATCATTTTTGCGCCTGCAGCAGCTTAAACCCTTTCCCAAACAAGACCTGGTTTTGACATCCCTAAGAGAATGGGCTTGGAAAAACATTGAGACAAAAGAAAAAACTGCTGATAACCAGCAGTTTCTCCTTTTGCCTCAATATTTTCTGTACTTATTTCTACACAAATCCTGTCTCAATCAGCATCCGTTTTGATGTCTGCAGCGGCTTTTAAATTGGACCACCCTAAATTTTGTCGTTTAGGAAAGGGTTAAAAATTGTAATGTCGAAATATGTTCCATTTTGGCAAAGATATCTCTTTATTAGCCTTCACGATCAATAGCAATAAATTTTATGCTAAAAATAGATCAGGTTTACCGTTATGTTTTGATAAACCGTCGGTGTTGTTAAAAAATCTCGCAACTACGGCTTGAATCAAGCCGTACTTACGGGATTTTATAACAACACCTACGAAATACGATTGTTTGTCCGAAATTACGTCACGTTTATCTCGATAAAATTGTTCCCTATTCTGGTTGTCCTTCTTTCATTTCAGTAAATGTTTTGAAAAAAAATACAATCTGTTTCTTAACCCTTTCCAAAACAAGACCTGGTTTTGACGTCCCTAAGAGAATGGGCTTGGGAAAACATTGAGACAAAAGAAGAAACTGCTGATAACCAGCAGTTTCTCCTTTTGTCTCAATGTTTTCTGTGCCATATTTTACACAAATCCTGTCTTTGATAACTTTCATTTTGTCATTTGTTGCAGTGGTTGAAGTGAATCACCCTAAAATTTTGTTGTTTAGGATTGGGTTAAACATTTCACAAGCGGCATTTATTTGGACTGTTCTACTTTGAATGTTGCTGCTGACGACAAAAAGGGTGTTGATAAAGATAAAATTTGTATAAAATTTATATCGTAGCATATAAATTATTGAGACAAAAAATGCGGGTAAGCATGATTTTCTTCTTTAGCCTCAATACTTTCCTAACTATTAGAGAGGTAAAAATAATGCCTCGTTTGGAAAACAGTTTAAGTCAGTTAAGGTAGAATATCCGTAATGTGACCATTTTAAGATTCATAAAACATCGGCTTTTTTAGAGAGTCGTCGTTACGTATCCCAACCTATGCGGATGCGGTCGTAAACATTCGGCTGTATGGAGTTCCGCCGCCGAATGTTTTCGATCGCGCCCGTATATTTCCGGCGTCATGCGAATCTTATTAGGGGTATTCTACCTTAATCTACATGTTCCTGCCTAGCCATTTCCTACATTATGGACTCTATCAAGCTAACGTGAGTCGATTTCTGTTTTGATATTATGCATTGACTTGGTAAACGTTATCTTTCCCGAAAAATAGGCGCTTGTAGCAATTTCTTCCCTTTCTCACTATTTTCTCCAATCTGTTTGCTTGTTTTCTTGTCAACAAACACCCGTATTGCTTATTTCTTTCTTTCTTCCAGCACTTCATTTTCTAAATTGACAGACATGCCAAAAAGGTCACACTCTGGTTAACCCATTACCACACAGTAACTCTTTTTGACTCCCCATGAGATAATGGCTTTGGAAAACATTGTGGAAAATGAAGAAATTGCTTGTGACAACCAATTTCTTCATTTCCCACAATGTTTTCTACCCAAAAAGACTAAGAAATGTGCAATTTCTTTCACTTGAAATTGTCGTCTGCAACATCTTTGAATTTGGAACGGCCCAAAATTTTGCTGTTTGGTAATGGGTTAAGTATGATAGCAAGATATTCCATAAAGTCCTGGGAACATTCAAGAAAAGTGATTTACGTTCATCACTTTTTAAGAATGTTTTCCGCTGTTCCAAAATAACGGGGGTCCTTCTTGTCAAAATAAAGTATGCTGAGTACTTTGGCAGGTCATTCAATATGGGAAAAAAAGATAAAAATGAAATGGAATGCAAAAAATAATGTATACAGGGTTGCCACGCGTCGAGGAAGTCAGGAAAATTTATTATTATTATTTTTTTTTTTTTTTTTTTTTTTTTTTTTTTTTTTTTTCAATGTAAGGGAATTGTCGGGGAATTTTGTGAAATGTCGGGGAAATTTTAAGTAATAAGAAAATGTCAGGGAATTGTCAGGGAATTTTAAAAAGATAAGATGCAGTGCCATATAATTAATGATTTCAACATCGCCATTAAAATTGTGTCACAATATCAGGGAACTTTACGATTTTGTAAGGGAATTGTCAGGGAATTTTATCTCCTCTTACTAGTGGCAACCCTGGTATGTTTGTTGACAATTAGCGGAAAAGATATCATAGCACAATCATGTGGTTATGGCCCAAGATCAAGGCCGGTACCATTTCAAATGACACAAGTATTTCCAGTTTTTCACATTCCAGCTTTTTTATCATAGACATATAAAATTAATACGATTCCCCTTCAATTCCCTTACATTGAAAAAATAAATTTTCTTGACTTTTCCTCGACGCGTGGCAACCCTGTATACATTTCTTTACATATCATTATTAAATAAGCCAGGATCTTGAAAGAGGCCCCTGAAGGCTTTTGAGCTTTTAATGGTTCTACACCAGCCTGCGTATATACGCAGTCTGATCAAGAACCATGGTGTACTCCAATAGATGCTTCTTGAATTGTAGCCATTGTAAAGCCTCTCTTACAACCGGTCATACGTGCTCCTGCGTGTGGTTTGCGTCTTAAACTTACGTATAGTCGCGGCGATGCACTCACTTGATTTCGGTGGACGCAACCACGGCACAGACTGAACGTAGCAAAGAATTGACTGGACAATTCTTTAAGCCTCTCTTACAACCCGTCGTGCG
The DNA here is from genome assembly GCA_963680895.1 of Fragum sueziense. Lineage (NCBI taxonomy): Eukaryota > Metazoa > Mollusca > Bivalvia > Cardiida > Cardiidae > Fragum > Fragum sueziense. Next base: position 16,046,627 of record OY804593.1, read on the forward strand.
TCCTTACAAATCGTACGTTTTAAAACGCACGATTTATAAAGACGCACGACGCGTTGAGAGTCTTACTAGTGTTGAAACATGGCTGCCTAAAATGCTATAAGGCACCTTTTTCCAGACCCCAGCTTATCCATTTATTACGATTGTCGTGGTATAGCGGACGAGAATTGACCTGGTAGAGCATTCCATTCGATTAGCATGGGCTGCTCTGCCAGGTCAATTCTCGTCCGCAATATATTGCTGCTTTTCATGGAAAATACTCGTAGCTACATGCTGTTTAACGTTGTTGTTACGAGGTTTTTTGTTGAAAACGACGATATAATGATTATTGTTGTGAATTCAATGCAAAAAGGGAAAGCTGCATGTAACTCTGTAAAAACCTGACATAAATCCTTCACTAAGCTTTTCTATGAATATGTAAATGAACAGCTGATATGTCTCTTGTTCTATTAATTAAAGCGTTGGAATGACGTAAACATCTGGAAATAAGACTTCTTTGGTATTTGCGACCAATGTATATCTCGATCAGCCTGCGTATACATACTGTCTGATCAGGACACTCGCTAATCTGGTACATTGTTACTGCAGGACAACTATAAAAGTGAGTATTAAAATAAATCTACATATGAGCCGGGATCTGGAAAACGTCCCTTATCGTAATTTTAAAAATTGAGTTTCAAGATCAGTCTGTTCTCAAATGCAGTCAAATATACATCCATGCTGCTCTCTTGAAGTTACTACAGGTCATGAAGAAGCTATTAGAGAACAACATGGATCCTGGTCAGACTGTGCGTATGCACAGGCTGACCTGGATCTATGTTGGGCTCAAAAGCTTTAAGGGACGTTTTTCCAGATCCTGGCTCATATGTACCACTACTTCATTTTCACTGGTGGTGAACTCGGCCAAAGCGAGGGACGTTTTTCGCGAATACAAGGTACAGTTATTTTGCGTTTAAATGTGAGTTTAAAGATCTGATTGGATAGTTTTTCTAATAACAATGAATTTGTTCTAAAATAGACCGGGTTCAGCGATATGTATTGACAAACCGTCTGTGTTGTTATAAAATCTCGCAACTACGGCTTAATCGAAGCCGTAGTTACGATATTTTATAACAACACCGACTGAAAACTATAATCGCGAAAAGACGTCCAACGCTTTGGCCGAGTTCGCCACCAGTGATTTTGCACAGTGTGTTCTGAATACACGGTAGCCACAAATGTTATTAAGGTAGTCCACCCCTACTGAGATTCACGCGACGTCAGACTTTTCGGTACGACGTAGTTAACATTCCCTTGCGCATCCGTTCCTATTTTGGCGACGTCGTAAACATTCGGCGGTGGAACGTTCGACCGCCGAATGTTTACGACGTCAACCGAAATATTTCGACTTCACTAAGGGTGGAATACCTTTATGCAATATTTCCAGATCGCCCGCTAGGATGTAATTTGTTACACGTTATACATTTATGAAATGTAACGTCGGAGTTTTCTTTTTTGTGTTTCAGTCCCGCAAAAAGCGCGTGAAATTGCACCTGAAAATCGGAGGGAGACCAGCAACAAGATGTTAGTATTTACGTAACATTTGCTTTTTCAAAGCAATTTGACTCTTGGACAATTCTCTTAAAAGGCGAAACAATTTGAGTGATTCGATTTTATATCTTTTGCGTGCGGTAGCTGTGTTTAAAAACAACGTGACAGGTTTTAAAACATTCTGGTAAAGATGAAAATGCTGTGGACCACAGCATTTTCATCTATTTCCATTATGTTTTTAAAAGTAATTTTCATACATTGAAGCCAGGTTTATATGAGAAAGCGATAATAAAATAACAAGTCTTGAATTTCTCGAATATGTACATGTACTTTGCAAAGTATGAAAATGGTCCCGCAGCGGATAATCATGTTCCAACTAAAACTTTTGCCCGATCAAGATATTATGGCACATATTATGTTTTTATGTAAACAAAGTCTGGTTAACACGTTGACAAAGGGGGGTAGGGTAGGGTGGTTGGTCTTTGATTGATTGATTGATTGATTGATTGATTGATTGATTGATTGATTGATTGATTGATTGATTGATTGATTGATTGATTGATTGATTGATTGATTGATTGATTGATTGATTGATTGATTGATTGATTGATTGATTGATTGATTGATTGATTGATTGATTGATTCATTGATTGAGCCACCAGCTGCTCGCCCACATAGGTTAACAATTATCAAGACAATGCTGGTAGACATTTTGTCTGAAAAGATCTTTGCCACGATGGAGGATCGAACCTGTGACCTCATGACTGAGAGCCTGATGCGTTACCATTGCGCTATGACTGTGGCCCAGAGAATGGATGACATGAGCAAGGGTTTGTAAACGGACCCTTTAAGCATTTGAGACTTACATGTTTCAAGACAAAATAATCACTGGTGGTGAACTCCGCTAAAGCAAGGGACGTTTTTCTCTACAACAAATTATAGATATTTTGCGTTTAAGTGTGAGTTTAAAGATTTTTTCTAATGACAATACTTGTTCTAGAAATAGACCGGATTTACCGTTACGTAGTGACAAACCGTCGGTGTTGTTATAAAATCTCGAAGCCGTAGTTTCGAGATTTAAAACAACACCGACGGAATACATTGTTCGGGAACCGTCCCTCGCTTTAGCCGAGTTCACCACCAGTGATTATACAACAGTACAAACTGGTTAGACCCAATGATGCTCTATAATACATGTAGCTGCTTCATTTCACGAACAAGCCATTAAAGAACAACATGTGACCTGACTAGACTGTGGGTACGCCCAGGCTGATCTGGATCTTTATTGTTCTTAAATATATTAGGGGTCCTTTTTTCCAGAGGTAGCGCATCTGCCTCTCGTTCGAGAGGTCCCGGGTTCGATACCCGGCCGCGGCAAATACCCTTACTGACAAAAATGTCACCCATCGATGGGTTGATATCATAAACCTATGTGGGGGAGCAGCTGGAGGGTCGGTAAGGGTGTTGTGGTAATACTGGTATGAGAAACGACAGGAATCCATGGTTAGGTGCTCCAGCCGCCGCGATATGACCTAAGTAGTTGAAAACGGCGTAAAAAACCCAATAAATCAAACTTTTTCCAGAGCCCGGCTCAAGCATATTTTATTAGATATACGTGCACGTGTAAGATAGGACAAAAAGCATTTGTATATCATATTGATATAAGGAAAGCGACAATGTTATTTTTCAGTTTGACCAAATTGATCCACGGCCATCGATTTAAGCGTCCTTCTAGAAACTTTTCCGCTCTTTTCAAGAGGAAACTCATTAAGAATCATGTAATATTTCGGCAATCCTGTGAAAAGATCAGTCTTATCCGTATGCGTTTGTTCAATGTACTCCCGCAGAATGGTTTCCGTAACCTCACTTCCTTGTTTTATCTTGACGCATGCGCAGATCGCCTGAAATAGTTCGACATCCGGTACCGGAACAATAACAGCCTCCTCGACACCAGGGTGCGCTTTAAGGACAGCTTGTAGGATAAATGGCGCCACATTTTTACCACCAGATATTATAATGTCAGACTTTCGTCCTTCAACAAACAGAATCCCGTCTGAATTTATTCGACCGTGATCATCAGTTTTGTACCAACCGTCATCGGTTTTCGCGGCTTTTGTTTTCTCCGGTTCGTTAAAGTACTCTTTGAACTGCCATTCTGCTCTGACATAAATCTCGCCTCTCTCGCCGAGAGGCACGACTTGACCTTGATCATCAATGACCTTGATTTCACAACCGCCTGGTGGCCTCCCACAAGCATAATCAACATATTTTGTGTCTTGTTCAACTATGTATCCGCTGGAGAGTATAAACTCTGATGAACCGTATAGTACACACAGTCGCTGACAAATCCTTCCTACACAAGCTGTTAACGACTTTGTGATTGGCTGGGAGCCTGTGAGAATGGTTTGTAGAGGCCAATCAGCGGGGATGTCGTCCTGAAATGGAAAGAGAATACCTGTGTTTAGCGAGTAAACTGTCGCACGTAACAACGTACTTAACCCATTACCACACAGTGACTCCTTTTGACTCTCCACAAGGTAATGGCTTTGGGAACCATCGTGGAAAATGAAGAAATTGCTTGTGACAAGCAATTTCTTCATTTCCCACGATGTTTTCTACAAAGAAAGACCAAAATCTTTAAAAACACCATTCAATCAAATTTGTCATCTGCAGCATCTTTGAATTGGACTTTCCAAAAATTGTGTCGTCTGGTAATGGGTTAAAAGCCTATGACTTAGAATTATCGACAAAACCGCCGAGTTCCTTCGAAAACGTTACAACTACATTATTTAACCCTTTTCCAAACGACAAATTTTTAGACTGATCCAAATTCAAAGATCAAGCAGACAACAATTTCAAGTGGATGATATTGTACATTTGTTTCTTTTAGGGTAGAAAACATTGTGGGAAATGAAGAAATTGCTTGTCACAAAGAATTTCTTCATTTTCCATAATGTTTTCCAAAGCCATTATCTAGTGGGGAATCAAAATGAGTTTCTGTGTGGTAATGGGTTAAGATAGAATAGAGACATTTTCGGATGTAATAGGACGAAATAGAGTACATCGATGATAACGTTCCTGGTTTTAAATGTGTTAACTTTAGCTGAAATAAGTTGTACGTACGTCGTTTTTAACATTATTAACAATATGCATCCTCAAAATAATGTAATCAACGTGTGTTATAGAATAGCAAGCCATATACACTTAATGTATTTTTATTTCTATAATTTTATGTTTTCTTTTTATATTTCAGTTGAAATATTCTTAGAGCCATCTGAATAAACTTAGTTCAAAATAGACCCTGGGGTTATACCTTTCAAAAGCAAAAAACTGCTTTTTACGTCCGTAAAGAAAACAAGAGGGCCAAGATGGCCCTGCATCGCTCACCTGAGAGGACTTTGAGACAAACAACTTGCAATCTTCAAACTCGCTGACATTCTGAACAATTTTCACAATGATGAGTAAATATTTAGGTTCTTAGAGCAAAAACAAGATTTGACCTTTTGACCTAGTTTTTGACCTTACATCAGCCACTTTCTACATAGCCCATTTATCATCAAGATAAGCAATTCTGAACTATTTTCACAATGATGAATAAATATTTTGATTTTTTAGAGCAGAAACAAAATTTGACCTAGATTTTGACCTCCCATGGCCCACTTTATACACGCCCCAGATATTGTCAAAATAAACATTCTGAACAATTTTCACAATGATTCAGATATCATTATGGTTCTAAATGCAGAAACAAGATTTGACCCTGTGACCTAGTTTTTGACCTCACATGGCCCCCTTTTCACATTGACCAGATATCATAAAGATAAATGTTCTGAACAATTTTCACAACGATAAAGTAAATATTTTGGTTCCTAGAGCAAATACAAGATTTGACCTAGTGACCTAGTTTTAGACGTTGCATGACCCACTTTCACATCACCAAGATATCATCAAGATAAACATTCTGAACAATTTTCACAATGATAAAGTAAACATTTTGGTTCTTAGAGCAAAAACAAAATTTGACCTAGTGAACTAGTTTTTTAACCTTGAATGACCTGCTATTCATATCACCAAGATATCATCAAGATAAACATTCTGATTTTTTACAATGATTGAGTAAATATTTCAGTTCTTAGAGGAAAAACAAGATTTGACCTAGTGACCTTGTTTCTGACCTCACATGGCCCCCTTTTTACATTGACTAGATATCATCAAGATACATATTCTGAACAATTTTCACAACGATAAAGTAAATATTTTGGTTCCTAGAGCAAAACAAGATTTGACCTAGTGACCTAGTTTTAGACCTCGCATGACCCACTTTCACATCACCAAGATATCATCAAGATAAACATTCTGAACAATTTTCACAATGATAAAGTAAACATTTTGGTTCTTAGAGCAAAAACAAAATTTGACCTAGTGACCTAATTTTTTAACCTTGAATGACCTGCTATTCATATCACCAAGATATCATCAAGATAAACATTCTGAATTTTCACAATGATTGAGTAAATATTTTGGTTCTTAGAGGAAAAACAAGATTTGACCTAGTGATCTAGATTCTGACCACACATGACCCACTTTTGAAATGACCAAGATTTTGTCAAAATAAATATTCTGAACAATTTTCACAATGTTAAGTATATATTTCCTTTCTTCAAGCAAAACCAAGATTTGACCCAATGACCTAGTTTTTTACATTACATGACCCACACTTTGTACATTACCTAGATATCAAGATAAGTATTTAGGATAGTTTTGACAAAGTTTTGGGGCAAAATTGGCATCTCTAGAGCAAAAGGAAGGATTCTGTAATATTTGACAGTGTGACCTAGTTTTTGAACTTGCATGACCCACCTTTGACCATGACCAAGATATCATCAAGATAAACATTTAGGACAATTTTGACAAAGTTTGGACCAAAATTGGCACTTCCAGAGGAAAAGGGAAGATTTTACAAGATTTGGCCTCATGACCTAGTTTATGACCTGGCATGATCCACTTCTTAACATGACCCAGATATCATCAAGATAAACATTAAGGACAATTTTTAGAAAGTTTGGGCCAAAACTGGCATGTCCAGAGCAAAATGAAGGATTTAAAAGATTTGTCCTTGTGACCTAGTTTTTGACCTTCTATGACCCACTTTTTATCATTTCATAGATATATTAGAGATAAACATTGAGGACAATTTTGATAAAGTTTGGACAAGAATTGGCACTTCAAGAGCAAAATAAAGGATTTTGTAAGATTTGACCTCTTAACCTAGTTAATGACCTAGCATGACCCACTTCTTGACCTTACCTTGATATCATCAAAATAAAGATTCGTGACAATTTCTACAAAGTTTGGACCAAAATTGGTACTTCCAGTGTAAAAAGATGGATTTTACAATATTTGACCTAGTGACCTAGTTTTTCACCTGGCTTGACCTATTTTTTATCATGACCTAAATATCATCAAGACAAATATTCTGATCAATTTTCACAATGATTGAGCAACAAATGTAGCCCCTAGAGCAGAACGAAGATTTGACCTAGTGACCTACTTTTTGACCCCATTATGGCCCCGATTCAAATTCTTTGAAGTATTTTGAAAAAGCATGACCCATAGATCATATGTTTGAAATATGATTGAATTCTACCAGGTACTTTAGGAGGAGAAGATTTTTTTGTGAAAAGTTGACGGATGGACAGATAGACAGATGGACAGATAGACAGACGACGGACAACAGACCGATCACAATACCTCACCTCGAGCACTTTGTGCTCAGTTGAGCTAAAAACAATTGGAAAAAATGAGTCAAAAGAAGAACGAAGAAAATGCTGGTGATCATACTTTTGACAAGCTCTGGAAGTAATGTCGAGTCTTCTCTTAACTTCAATAAACAACAATAACACCACCCTTTGCTGTACCACGACGAGGCGTTTATTAGGCGACAGAGAAAGGCAGCCACAACATACATTCGTGCATACATTTGTTCATGTCGTACTAAACAATCGTTACCACTGGCATCATGACCCGTCTCGCCCAGGAACGACCAGAGATAAAACACATATGTGGAAAAAACTCTGGAAACCTGTGTCCATTTGTCAATGACAGGCTAGGAATGTTGGACCACATTCTAATTTGCAAAACTTAATCTGACTGCTCTGTGCGCCGTCGTCTGGTAGAATGACAATACACACGCCCCTCGAGGCATATATATCAGCATAAAACAAAACTCCCGTGCACCGCTACGCCCCATTGAGCACTTAACCACTGTATTGAACTATGTATACGCGAAGACAATCATTTCGAGCTATTCTAACCGAAACGCTCGAAATAACCAGTCTTCTCTTAACTTCAATAAACAACAATAACACCACCCTTTGCTGTACCACGACGAGGCGTTTAGAATGACCAAAGAACGGGCTGGTGGATGACGACAATTTACTATTTTACTACATACAATGCATTTTGCCCTAACCATGATGCCAGCGTAACCAAATCGGTAAAAGAAAACGCTTGTAACTGTAATTACATGATCATTCATATCAAATGAAATCCATAATAATGTAAGGAAATCTTCATAAACCTAACTGACGTGAAACATCAAGCCTGCTTTCTAAAGAGTCTAAAACATAACCATCCTTGCTGTTATCGCTTTTCCATCGACCATGACGCTTCCAGCATCTATCAAGCACACCTGCATTTGCAGCCAACGTAGCCCCACCGGACCTCAACGAATGCAAACCGAAATTTGAACCCGGGGCAATTTCTTTAATACGTTTAAGCACTGTTTCCCTTGCACGTGTATAACTTAAAGGCTTATCTTTAGTAATCAGTTTACATGTTGACTTTGATCTATAACATGGTCTAAATAGAAAAACGGACATATCTGTCGTCTGCTTAGTAAGCTCAAGGTAATGAGAAAGAATTTGATAAGGACAAGCAACTGTACTCCCCTTAGCAACCACTATCTCATCCCCCTGTCTGTAACGATCAGTCTTACTTCTACGAATCTTTAAAGCAAAATACTCATCGTAGAACTGCATATCATTACAACGCAAATTTTTAATTTCATCGTACCTTAGAAAAGCTGCAAAACCTAAAACAATGATACAAATATCTCTAGAAATCAAAACGTCATTGGAATTTGCATATTTTTGACATAATTCAAATAAAATGTTTTGTCCGACAGGCTCCTTTTTTAACACAGGCTTAGAGAAATTACGTTTCGCTGATTCTAAAAGGTTCTTCACAAATAGGTTGTCTGTAGGATCTTCCAAGTTTCTAATTGAGTGCACCCACTTAATACCGAATATTGTAGATGATATAACACCGTAAGAACACCCTTTATTCATTAAGTCAGTCATATATAAAGCCACCATAACTGGTGATGCTGGGATTGCTATACCTCCTTTGGCACTAACGAAGTCCTCCCACTTTTTGAAGTATCCGTAGTATTTACAGACTGTACTGTCAGCTCTCGATCCCACCAGATAACCCGCCATTGTCTCTGTTAAACCGTCCAACGATCCACTATTTACACCCGCTCTCTCCACCTCCTCACTGATACACCGCTTTAACTCCAGGCCTAGATAAATACATAAAATACAATTTAGCCCCACAGTCTCAATACCAACAGACCAAACGGCAGGGGTCTACCATCAAAAATGCCATTTTTACCCCTGCCGCGTCTGGTCAACAATCCTGGCTCAAAACGTACTACATCAACGACAAATTCTGCTCTTTTATGCGGACCAGGGAAAAGCATTGACCAAAAAGGTGCAGATTTCCATTCTGGGACAATTAGTGTGCATTTGCTTTTCTCTCTTTCAATCTTTCTAATACTTTTTGCTATGAGCTTTGGTGGCGGTACAACCCAGTTATTTTCTCCGCCCCAGTTACAATTAAACGCATCTACGCCTGAAGTGCCTGGGCACCAAAACCGGGAGTTAAACTTACAACATTTTGTATTATAGTCATATGCAAACCTATCAAATGTATGCGGACCCCATTTCTTCTCAATCACAGTGAAGATTTCATCACGGACGGACCAGTCATCACTATCAAGCACACGACTCAACTGATCTGCTCTCATATTATTTGACCTGGGTACCCATTTTGAATTAAGCTTAACATCATTTTGACTGCACATTTTCTCAAGTCCCAATGCAATGTGTTGAAGACCGGTTTTATTGCTACCGATGTGCATAATACTACATGCATTCTTGCTATCAGAATTTACACAAACCGACTTACCTCTCACTATGCTCTGACAAGCGCGCAACGTACGCCGAACAGCCTCTAGCTCTCTCCACGTAGAGCTCGATTCTGCTTCCAAATCAGACCATGTACCACATACCTGACTGTCAGCTACGTCCTCTATAAAACTGCCATACCCAGTGGCACTAGCATCAACATAGAGACTCAATCTCTCCGGGCTTACATCACCCGACTCACGAAAATCACATGCATTTAACGTGGAAAGAGTTTTCTTCCAAAATTCCAACTCTTCTATTGCCTGCTTATCTAACATAACTTGCGAATTCCATCCAGCTCTCTTAGCGATACATCTATACAAAAAACGAGTATGCATACGGACCACTTTACCGATGACACACTGCATTGATAACAACTGACCGACCATAGCGGCCACCAGTCTAACCGATATCAACGCCCCGTGATGATGTACGCGAGCTATCAATAAATCGAGCAGCTCTAGCGCTCTCACAACTCTCTCTTCAGACACTGAAATCTTACCCTCAACAGTATCCCAGTCTAATCCGAGCCATCTGGCACCCTTAACAGGTTCCCAACAACACTTCTCTTCCGCTATCAAAAACCCAAATTTTATCAGATCTTCCCTCATATAACAACTGGCATCTTTAGCCGAAATGTGACCCTTTTCTCCACCCATTCCATCATCAAGAAAAACAACCACTCTATAACCCAATCCTCGCCATTTTTCGACTACAGTACGCATGACCTTGGTAAATATATATCCAGCAGTGGACAAACCAAACGCTAAAACAGTGTAACAGTAATACCTTTTCCGCTTCCCGTCATGCCAAGCAAAGCCTAAATACGTGCAATGTTCAGGATTTATCATTATATGGTGATAAGCTCCCCTTATATCAAAAGTGAAGAGGAAATCATCCTTGTCAAACATCTGCCTTGCAACCGACTGGTCCTCAAAGTGACATTTAAACTTAAACAGCTCTGGATTAATGTGTCTGCAGTCTAATACCAACCTACGTTTACCAGACTTACCAAATGCAACCCTCAACGGGTTTACTATGTAGGGAGCCATCTGCTCTTCTCGTATACAACCCTTACCAAGCAATTTCTCTATTTCCTCGGTCACGAAATCAGCATTTTCTAAAGCAGATTTGTTATTTTTCAACTCACAGCTGACCGGTATTCTCATAAAAGGCAATTTATAACCATTCTCTACAATATCCATTATATACTCATTTGCATTTGCATTTTTCCAGTGTTCTATGCAACTCTTCAATCGACCAACCGGCGATTCAATAGCCAATTTTTGATCTTTTGTCTCAATTTTCTCATTCGAACAATCTACAACTGGCAAAGGACCTAACAAAGAACATTTAACAAATGAGCTACTTATCTGTGTATTAATAACCGCCGGCTCCATAACCGCCTTACACTCGGCCCTCCAGTGGCCCAACTTCCCACAACGAAAACACGCCCCAGGTCGGTTCGCTGCCGTCACACCAGTATTAGCGCTGGTCAATACCGCGCCCGTGGTTTGTTTGTCCGCTTCTGTAGACGCCGTATAAGGTCTGTATCGTCTGCCCGTAAAACGCTTCCCCTGACGAGCCTTCCGTTCGGCCTGGTTGTGAGCCCGCTGAATCCTCTTTTCGTCGTCCGAGTCGTCTGCTAGCGGGTTACACACGTACTCCTGGACCACTTTCCAACCATGCACGGACGAATCCGCGAGCTTAATGCATTTCTGTCTATGGTTTATAAAACGAATACCTTCCGCTATCTTGTCCCTGGCTCCATTCAAAGCGTCTGCATTACCAGCCGAGACCTCCTGCAAATAACCGTCAGCCTGGCCCAAATTGTCCAAAATACGACCATTGACCTTGAACTGCTCCTCATGGCCCTTTTTCCGAAATGTGTAATTGTCCGAGGTCCCAATACTCTGCTGGATAGCAGATAACTGTGACTGCGATAACTCTCGCTGGCTGACACTTAACCGCTGTTCGAAATCTCTCAATTTAGAGCTGATAAGTTCCTCCATATGCGAAAGAAGCGATGACTCCATGGCTGCCACGTGGTAAGAAACGAAATAAGCAAGTACTAAAGAACTGAATCTGACTGCTCTGTGCGCCGTCGTCTGGTAGAATGACAATACACACGCCCCTCGAGGCATATATATCAGCATAAAACAAAACTCCCGTGCACCGCTACGCCCCATTGAGCACTTAACCACTGTATTGAACTATGTATACGCGAAGACAATCATTTCGAGCTATTCTAACCGAAACGCTCGAAATAACCATGCGTAATCGTTTAATGTGTAAACAGGCAATAAGGTAGCTTGCGTGGTTTATCTATTTGATTTATAACTAAATGTGCGATCATGTTTATACTGACATTTCATACCTGTAAGTTCATTTCAAGATTCGTGGTCGAGCAATACCTGTATTAACGACAAAGACACGGTTTAAGAGTTTGTGCGTAAAAGTGTTGAAAATGAAGGATGGTGTGTTTTTTTTTTTTTTTTTTGTTGTTGTTTTTTTTTTTGAAATTGCTAATGATTAACATTCTTTCCTTTTCACCCTGCAATAACTTATACATTTTTTGCATTTGATATCAACTAATTTGTCGTATGCACCTCCTTTCAAATTGGATCGTTCTAAAATTCCATTTTTGGAAAGGTTTAGCCTGGGTAAAGGATGAAATATTTTATCCTAGCAAAGAGTACTAGTAGTATAGATCTACTTGGCCTATTTTGGAAGCTCTTGTGCGAAATATGAGACAATCCTTGACCCATTTTCACTGGTGGTGAACTAGTCAAAAGCGTGGGACGTTTTTTCGCGATCATAGTATTCCGTCGGTGTTGTTATAAAATATCGTAACTACGGCTTCGATAAAGACACAGACGGTTTGTCAATACATATCGTTAAAGCCGGTCTATTTTTAGAACAGATTCATTGTTATTAGAAAAACTATCCAATCAGATCTGTGAACTCACATTAATTTTAAACGCAAAATATCTGTACCTTGTTGTAGCGAAAAACGTCCCTCGCTTTGGCCGAGTTCACCACCAGTGATTTTGCTTGCTGGCAAAATTACGTTAAGGCGTACACACCAACAAAATACGGAACGATTACATTCAGTTAACCATGACATAATGTCGTAAAAACAATATCATTTACTAGGACTGGTGCTGTTATAAGATTTCCTATAGATATTATGGCTTGATTCAAGCAGTAGCGAAGAGATTTTATACAGGCCCGTAGGAACAGGGGGCTATGGGGGCTTACCCCTCCCCCCAAAAGTTGGCCAAAAATGCCAAAGTTTCCTTGTTTCACACTGAAAATTTTGGCAAATTCCAATTTAACACCCCCAATTTTCGGACACTTGGGCTTTAGCCACCCCAGTATAAATTGCTTCTCACGGGACTGTTATATCAACAGCGACGATTTAGAAGGTAAAAACCGGTATAACCAGTCTAATATTTAACACAAGACTAGTCAATATTGCACGAGAAGTACAAGAAGTACATGAATACAAAAATCTCACCCGTCTTTTGACAAGGTCATATATTGTCGGCGGTAACATGGTTGCTAGGTTACACTTCTCAGATTGAATCACGTGCATGACAAACCCAATATAATCACGTGGCTCGGGACATAGTCCATAAATGGATGTTCTCGTGCAGCCCTTCAGATTTTCCCACAGAAACCCGGAAATCCAGAAATATGGCCGGTCACAAAATTTGTTGAAATCACCGAGTATGTTTCCTGAAGTATACAAATGGCGCGATTTTAGTATATTTTCATGAGTATATGCAACAAATTTTGGATCGCCCGTGCTACCGGAAGTTTGGAAAAATACTGCTAGCTCACTCGAACTTATTTCCTGAAGCTCTTTTTGTTTGTATTCTTCTAATAATTGTGAAGCAGTTTTATAAATTTCATTAGGGTCCTCTGGTTTCGACAGGAAAATCAAATTTCTAAGATACGGGATTTTCGTGCTGGTTACTTTTCCGTCTTTATCAAGGCTATCAATGATTTTCTTCACAGAGTTCCAGTTCGAATCGTTCGGTCCGGGGTCTAATACGAACATTGAACAAGTCGCCAACTTCCCCATCAGTTTTATTACGTCACTTCCGTCACTATACGAGACATGCGCAGTGATTATTCTCGCCTTGAGCATCATAGCTCCGATTGCGCAATAATACCATCCTGGACAGGATCTACTGACAAACACAACTGTCTCACCAGCTTGAAGACCCAGATGCTCAAACGCAGCAGCCATCTTGCACGATCTGTCATAAAGCTCCTTGAATGTAACCGCGAATCGTGGCTCCGTCGTGGGGTAGAATACGAGCGCATCGCGATCTGGTTTAGTTTTCGCGAAGTAACACAGACATTCTGGTATAGAGCTAAAATGTTGCTCTTGTTTAGTGTGTTCATCACGTCCAACAATGTGACTCGTGGACAGTTTACCTTGCTGTGCCCCCATTTTTGTGAATAACAACACAAAGCATCCAATATCCACACGTTATATGAATAGATAAAGCTCAAAATGAGTGAACTTTTTTATGTCAATGACCTGAATATATGAAACTGAGTACTCTTACATACACTTCTCATTGTATTTCCCAATACAAAAATATGGTCTGTATTCCTGTAACACGCGAAGAGAAACATTCCTCGCTATGCCCTCATTTTACGGAATATCCAATATTCCAACGTCTTATCAGATAGACGGCTCGCATGTATTGTGATTGCTAAAATAGAAAAACTTCGTTCTTGTAACACGTTCTTAGCGCCTTTTTAAAATCCAGTCTCGATATTGTGGAAAGTGTTTAAAAATATTACCTATGTAAACAATGGAGGAGGATTGCATAACCTCAGTACAATTTTGCATGCGTAGGCTCGAATCTTGCAGGTGTGAAACACCTGCAAGATTTGAACCACCGCATGCAAAATTAGAACAATAGTTTGGAGTCCGATATTTTGTTGTTTACATTTTATTTAGGTAATTTCTATATATATAATATACTTAAAGAATAAAGAAACGCAGGGTGAACTTTAAAGCAGAAGATAACTATAGTTTTGGGCTTCATAATCATTTTTTTAGACTATCAGATAAAGTAATGCTTAAATATGTCCCATGTCTGTATTTGGCATCTGACAATTGGTGTAGAGGTACTGACGGTTAAATCAATTGGACCTATAGGATTTTGAAATTGAAATGAAACTTAGTCATCCGTAATTACAGGCCCGTAGGAACAGGGGGGGGACTAGTTGTTGGTCAAAAATGCCGAATTTTCTTAATTTTACTCTGACAATTTTGGGAAAATCCAAATCAGCCCCCCTAATATTCTGGACAAAGGCTTTAGCCCCCCCCCCCCATATGAAATTGCTTCCTACGGGCCTGCCGTATCTTGTGTGCCTACCGTTTGCTGTGGTCACGGCCGTTATTCTTCTGGTCAGAGATCATGAGTGCGTAAATCTGTCTTATTGGGATGTTGTACCACTCTTCAATCAGAACTCTGGTCAACTGCTCTCCAGTAGCAGGAGGTGGTTGACGCTTTCGAATCTGTTCAATCATCTGGTCTCAAAGATGCTCGATCCGGGACAAATCAGGGCTAAATGACGTGAAGAAAACTTGTCTTCACTGCCTCAGTGGAAACCGTCGTGGTACATGTGCAGCGACTCAAGCCGTACGACGCTAACGTCGAGTAGGGGTGAGGTATTGACATACGTAGGGGCAACGTACTCTATCACCAAGTTCTCGCAATCGATTCATTACAGCTTTGACACATATAGGACGCCCATGATTTCCAAGCACATTAAATGCACTCTCAACAGCAGTAAGTCACCGATTACGCATATGAAAGACGACGATATATGCGATCCTGACGTCATGATGTTACGCGCAGCAGTCATGACCTAGGTCAATCGGCCTTTTCCCTCGTTTCCCGGAGACGTCATACAAGATATTCTATGGTGTAAACATTAACATCAAAATGACATGCAACCTGATGTTGCAACGGTTCTTGCATCAGCATCTGAATGGCCTGACCCCTCTGAACTTCTATGAGTCATGCGATTCTTAAAACAGTTCAACTTCTGAATAAAAGGGAAGCAATTGGTCTGTATAAAGATTATCGAAATTGATTTGACCAACGCTGCATGACACTATTACAACACGATGCACACGATTCTTGTTGTTGTTTTTTTTTTTTTTTTTTTTTTTTTTTTTTTTTTTTTTTTTTTTTTTTTCCTTCCAGAGAAATTTCTTTCCATTTACCAGAGATGCGCACTGAACCGTGTCTAAATTTTCGGTCCATGCCCTGCGTTCAGTAAGACAAAACGTTAGCTAACAGTAAGCCGTTTGATTCGGAATACTCGGTCAATTCTGTGAAATTTGGGTCAAAGAAGTTGCGAATGTTGGTAACGTTAGCTAACAGTTTGTCTACTGAACGCAGGGGTTGTAAGGTGTATTATGTCCTAGTTACTCAATCCACAAAGTTTAACTTTATTTGGAGAACGCGTTTTCAAAATATCGGAAAAAATATTACCCTGCGTTTCTTTATCCTTTCAGTGTATCATGATCGGGCCATAAGATAACGCACATGCTTTTTTCGAATTTTGTTGGTACAAAAAATTGAATGAAGCTTTTTTCGTGTTTTGCCTATCTCACAGAATATCCTTCAAACATCCTATCAGACAGATTGCTTACATTAATGTAAATGCGTTTGACTACTTTATATTGGAAAAAAGCTCCTGTTTGTAGCGCTTTCTCATACTAGATGAATCTTTATCAGAAAATGATTAATCTGTTCCGAAATAAGACCTAGTTCTGAAGTCCAAAACCAAGATATATCGTGAAAACATAGAGACGAAAGAAGAAAATATTAATAATCAACATTTTCTTCTTTTGCCTTAATATTTTCTATGCTATATTTTAAAGAAATACATTCTGTTCACACATCCATGTTGGTGTTCAAAGCAGCTTTTGAATTGGATCACCCTCAAATGTTGCCGTTTGAAAAAAAAGGTTAACCGTTATCATGCTTGATATGAAATGAATCCCTTTCCAAATTGCTTAGAAGTAGAATTTTTGATAGCGACAGATCCTAATAATAAGGCGTCTAAATTTCTTAATATGCATAATAAACGCCATAATCTTATGTAAAGTTACTATTTGTAGGTGTGGGAAGAAATTCTATCTAGGCAAGAATTGTCAAAATTTAGGATTTATTTTTTCCGAATGTCTACAGACACATCCCTAATCGGGGATATATGATTAAATACCGGGCGCTAACTGCAAGCGAATTTACTGAATAACGACAATAACCGCCTGATTTCTTTCATTATTTATGAATGTCTTTAAAGGTGGAAGGAAATCAAAAATTTGGACCACCCGTTTAAAATTATTTTCATTTCTTTAAGATAACAGAAATCGGTATGAAAAATCCGCGTTCAAAAGTTCGATTCCAAACAGACGATATTAACAAATAACACAGCGTGTTTTATCGGAAATTTTTACCTGGCCGAAATCGATTTTTCGCGCATGCGCCAAAGAGACCTACGTTGACGTTCGCACGTCAGGATTCCTGGTTTAATTGACACTTAAAAAAGGAGGCATTTCATTGGCTGAAAATTTACCGTGGGCGTGTTATCGATAAATTGACATATCGATAATATTGGTAAAATTCCGATACTATTCTAAGAGCACGTTTGATTGGTTGAGAGATTATGGTGGGCGTGTTATCGATTTTTATTATAAAATAGACATCAATAAAATCATATCAAGTAGTAAACGTCTGAAAGGACTTAGGTCCTTTGTATTTACACGTATGAATATAACCATCGACGACAAATAACTCCACCTTATTCCAATAAATGAACTTTAATAAAATTGTATTATTCTTTTTTAGTAATTTTGTACCTAAAATATACAAATATGAATATATAAATGGACAAGTTACTGTATAGATCTTTCACAAGTTTCTCTGTCTCTAGATTATAACATGTAATTTATCGAAGTTGTTGCATTATTTCCAGACTTTTCTGTACATTTATCATTCTAAACGTCTTCACTCACCAAATGATATATTTGCTTAACACTTTCCGAAAAGACTTGCTTCTAAAGTCTCATGTTGGAATTGTTCTAGAAAATATTAAAGGGTAAATGAAAATGCTGATAATCAGCAATTTCTTCTTTTCGCTCGATATTTTCTGTGCTAAAATACATTGATTTCTTCTGACTCAAGCAAATTATAATCAGATTTCATTTCACTCGTTATTTTCTGCATATGTCATGGCATTGATTGAAATAGAATTTTAACTAATAAATGCGCATATAATTGCATAATTATGTAGACCAGATTCCATATCTAAAATGAACCAACTGCACTATAAATGTATCGTAGTTGCGAGATTTTGAACACAGACTTACTAACAGTAAGAAATGACTCCCTGTAACCCGATTACCAAATGCCAATAAACAGAATGCTATTATGTTTATTATCTCTACAGTGACAAGATATTTGACGATACAACACATCCCGATCTTTTGTATATCAGATTCATGTTATACCAATGGAAAAAATATAAATATCGCTGCTATATCGCTGCTATTCAACAAAACCTCGTAACTGCAGCTTATAACCAGCTGCAGTTACAAGGGTTTCGTTGAAAAGCGACGATATGCAATGTTAGCCTTCCTAGCATATAGGCAGCCAATTTATCGTCCGCCTACGGTGACGTCACGCTTATTTGACTTTCTCAAAGCCTGTACAGGTAAGCGATTAGAAAATTGTGAATTTCTCCCTTATTATAATGAATATAAAATTTTCAAATATTGCGTTGTTAATATTTTTCATTCGTCTTAATAATAAGTGTAGATTATTTTGACGTTACATTTGACCTTTAACGGCCCAGAAACGCACATTTTATGCAAAATCAATTCTAAAACAGGGCAGAGGTGGTACAGTGGTAATGCGATGGCCTTGAAATACAGGGGTCGCTGGTTCGATCCCCAGCCTTTCCAGTCTTTGAGACTTTAAACCGAGGTCCCGTCTCCATTATGACCTTAGCAGTTGAGTAGGAAGTAAAACTCAATTCAATTCAATCCAATTCTAAAATATGATACCAGTGTTAGGTTATACTTTATTCTACTGGTCTATATCTCAATGTTTAATTTTATGGGAATAATCTAATAAATTCAAATAAAATTTTATAAATGTCGACGACCCTTGGCTAATTCTAATTTATGACCTCCTCCTCATTTCAAAGAACCACATTTTGTTATGATGTGAAAAATAATCGCAGTGGTCGTGTACTAAATGTATTATCTATAACTTTGTCGGCCTACAAACGTAAGACCAGGGCTACAGCTAAGAGAAAGTATTGACTTTTCAAAATGCAATATTTCCTTAATTGTTCGTCAAACCCTATTTTGTGAATACTCATTTGGAAGCGTCTCATCGAGACGATTACAATGAGTACGCACAACTTGGGGCTTGGGTTTGAAATAGTAAATTTAGAATGCCTTTGCCCCATCTCGCTTGTTGCTCTAGACTAAGACGGTGAATATTTGGCTGCTTTTAAAAAAGAAAAAAAACTCTTATCGACAACTTTAAATCAAATATAGTTACGAGGTTTTTGAACGAAAAGTACAATTTATTCAGGATCACATCCCATAATCTAGAGACCAGTGAGGCTATTGTATTCATTTGCAACAAAATGGGAGCACAACAAGGTAAATTAACGGAGAGTTATATTGTTGGAACGGAAGAGAAATTTGAAGAGGATCCGACTGACAGTGTAGGTCAACTTAACTCGATTCCAGAATGCATACGTTATCATGCAGAAACGAAACCGGATCGCGATGCACTCGTGTTCTGTTCGACGACGGAGCCACGATTCGCGGTTACATTTAAGGAGCTCTATGACAGATCGTGCAAGATGGCGGCTGCGTTTGAAGAGCTGGGCCTCAAAGCGGGTGAGACTGTTGTTTTTGTCAGTAGGGCCTGTCCGGAATGGTATTATTGCTCAATCGGCGCCATGATGTTGAAGGCGAGCGTACTTACAACACACCTGACTTATAACGACGGAAGTGACGTCATCAAGCTTATGAAGAAACTTCAAAACTGCTCCTTGTTCATTTTGGATCCTGGAAATGAGGACTCGAACTGGAAGATCATTGATCCACTGGTTGCTAAACTTGACAAAAGTGGGAGGGTTTCTAGCAACTCGATGCCGTTCCTTCGAAATATGATTTTTCTATCCAAACCTGAAGATTCGACAAAAACATTCTTAACTGTATCAGTACTTCTCGATACCCACAAACCAAGAGAATTTGTAGCAATCGATTCCGATAATCTAGCGATGATGTTTCAAACCTCTGGAAGCACGGGTGAGCCGAAGCTCGTGGCATATACCCACAGGAACCTGATAAAGCCCCAATATTTATTCTACTATGCTAGAATCAAGGGAGTGCTGAATTACTTCAACGACAGGCCATTTTTCTGGATTTCGTCGCTCATGTTCGACACAATACAAGGTGCCACAAGGACGACAATATCTGGCAGGTGCCCGGAGCCCAGTGACTACATTGGCTTTCTTATACACGTGATTCAGACTGAAGTTTGCAACATTGCCCTGGTGATACCCCCGATGATCTATGAGATGGTAGAGCGTAAGGTGAGCTTTTCTTTCTTCTTTTTATTGTCATGATTTTGTTATTATAAGGAAATGCATTAAAGGAACCCATATTCTAGCGGATCGTATATACAGACAGGTTAAAAAATACATATCGTAGGCATATGAACTCTTCAAAATGAATCAATAGTTCGTTTCTGTCCAAAGAAAATTTAGGCCAAGTTTATATAGTATTGTCCTTCTAAATCCAGTTTGTTGGTTTGTTGTTTTTTGTGTAAGTGCGTATGTGTGTTGTTGTTGTCGGGGGTAGTGGGTTTTTGTTTTGAGGGAGTCATTCCTCTTACTCAAGTTTGTATCCTTTTTTATCTACATACATTGTGTATATTTGTTTCTAGTACTATTTACTAGCTGGTCCTCGCCAAAGAGTCAAACATTTTAAGCCGGCAAAACTTTCCTTTCTTTTTTGCCCTAGATAATGCGATGCACTATAGGGTTAATTCACGTCTTTGGGGTCGTTAACATTCTCAGAGGCCCCAAAGAATGCGTTATTGCCTGAGAACGAAGCTCGAAGGCGATAACCCATTTTGTGGGCCTCTGAGAATGTTAATTAACGACCGGAAAAACGTGAATTGACGCTATTATTGCATAAAATATGAAGAATTTGCAAAGAAATGTAATAAAATAAGACGAATAACTAAACAAATTTGTGAAAATTTGGCCACATTTACATCGACAGATACCGCATTTTCCCGGCATTCGACTAGACATATATCGCGTGTATACGATATCCATTACACGGGCCGTTAGCCTTTCGATCATCGTGTAGCGAGCTATATAGTCAAATTGTATCGCATTTTTACTGACATATCTACATTTTAGTTGGCGAAATTGTAACAATTCTTTTGGAAGCATACTCTGGATATCCTAACGTTCATTTCAGAACGAGAAAAAAAAAGATTGCAACTTCCGAGGTAGATCTCTGGTTCGTTTCGGTCATTCGTCCATTTCAATGAAGAAAAAAATAAAAAAAAATGCAGTAACTTTACAAGAAACAATAGGCTTACCACCATATTGGACCTAGACCATTCTCTTACAATAAGATAAACAACCACTAAACTCTAATCTCTATCATTTCCCGTCAACAAAATCCACTTTTAGTTTAAAATCCGTCAGCTCACTAAGCTGCCCTTAATTCTCTTTACTTTTTGATTCCAAGAAAACTACGTCACTAGGCTATATTACGTTATCAGATATGAGTACACTGAGAAGGTGTAAAGGAGGTCATCCAAGATTTAACATCACGGAAAAGGGAAATGACAAAAATGCGGCTTTATTTTATAGTTTCTGAATCACTCACAACAAATACCCGATCGAGGGTATTTGAGTGCAAAACCGGTCGGATATCGCACGAGAACGACCGGTTTTCACGATATCGGACCGATTTCTTCCCGTTATTCAATGCTCATAACGGACTGAAAAAACACATTTTATGCAACAATGTGCAATAATACACAATAATACAAATTCTGACTACCCAACGTTATTTTGATGCCTGAAATATCTAGCATTGGTCCCTTAAATCTGTTATATAGAGTACCTGCCTTTGTTAGCTTATGTATTATAACAAACGGGTATTGATTTGGGCTAACGAAGACATTCTCCGTTACTTCACACATTGAACAACTTTTCAAATCCAAAGAAGAGGGCTTATCAATTTATATGGTGCAAAACATGTAATTGCCTTTCTTAATCGAGATAAAGACCTTAATGTATTTTACTTCTTCAGGATGAGATCGCAGCTGATTGGCCAATGAAATTATTATTAACTGGTGGACAACCAATCACAACGTCCCTTACAACTTGCATCGGGACCATATGTCAGTGGCTAGGCGTTATTTACGGAGCTTCAGAATTTATGTTTGGCAGCGGTGTCTTACTTAAAGACATCAATAGCTTCGTTGATTATGCAGCCGGGCGCCCAGCGACCAATTGTGAGATAAAGATTGTCAACGATGAAGGGAAAGTTGTTCCTGTCGGTGAACGCGGTGAGATATATGTAAAGGCGGGATGGTCCTTTAAAGAATATTACAACGATCTTGAGAAAACAAAGGCGGCCATTACAGAGGACGGATGGTACAAGACGGATGATCTAGGTCGTATAAATTCTGATGGCATTCTCTTTGTTGAAGGAAGAAAATCCGACATTATCATAACAGGAGTTAAAAATGTTTCGCCGAGCGTCTTGGAAAGAGTTCTTAAAGCGCACTCTGACGTCGAAGATGCTGTCATTGTACCAGTTCCGGATGAGCAGCTCTATCAGGTGATCTGCGCATGCGTTAAGGTGAAAGAAGGAAGTGACGTCACTGAGTCAAATCTACGAGACTATATAGAACAGACGCACGCGGATAAAAGTGATCTGTTCACGGCTTTACCGAAGTTTTATATGATTCTCGATGAAATTCCGAAAACAAGGACTGGCAAAGTGTCACGACCTACACTCAAATCAATGGCGGAACAGAAGTTTGGACAATCGAGTTAATGTAGATCCACGGTGGTCCCAAGTGTCACTGAGATTCTTTTTCCAGAGGCGCGTTCTTTAGCGCGTTCTTTTCTTGAGATATCTTGAGATTTCTTAGGATGTTTTAGGCTAAAGCGTTCTTTAGAGCAAGATTTTTATGACGCTCAATGGATGGCGCCATTACCTATACTTCGTGCGGAACCTCTCGATTTACTCTGTAGAAACAATATTAGAGAGAATTGACCGACTTGTTCCGACTGCTCCATGGTACCATGGTAATGCTCGATACTTCATACAAATGACGGCATGTTGACGTCATTTGTATGAAGTACGGAGCATTTGGAACAACTCGGTCAGTATCTGTTTCTTAAAGACGCTTTACCGAAAACGTCTAAAGAAATTTTAAAATTCTCGCTCTAAAGAATGCGCCTGATATCACAGCCTAGTTTTATACGTGTATTACTCTAGACGAATCGAGCTTAAGATTTGACACGGCGTATACATTTATTACAATATGTTTGTATTATTGATGTATTTGGTAATGATAATTTCCCTTAATAAACATGTGCATTTCGTATTGCGATGCAATACAGGAGTCCCCACCGGATAACAAAAAGTTCTTTCTTACAATGTATCTCCTACTTTCTACATCTATAACTGTGCCTGTTTCTCATCAATTCGTGCTTTCTCATTGGATTCGTGATCTTTCTTCAACTCCATATATCTATTGCGAACGCCATACAATTCCGCTCAAAACTTCATAGAGTGTTTCTTTGATACAATCGACAATGAAAAGATCGAGAAAATCCAGTAAGTTTTATTTTTGACAGACGAGTTTTTGGATTAACTCTCGGCCTACCTATCAAGGGCAATTTTACTCATCACGACCACTAACTGAACAATTCATCATAAAATCATCTTTATTAATATTTCTTTGATCGGGATGAGAATAATTTTCTTCGGAATCTGACGATAAACCAGCGAGTTCTTCATCAGAAGATTTGTTTTGAAAGATCGCCGACTGGAAGTCCGCCATTTTGAATAACGATTGAATGATGGTTAATTAGGTCAAATTGTTTCGCCAGATAACCAATGAAAATCAATTAAGAAAATATGCAAATGGGATTTAATGTGATGCTTAGTGATTATTAAAGGATTTTCCGAAAGTAAGAAAACGATTGGTTGAAGCTTTATGAATCAGGATTTGATTGTATTGGGAAAACCCAAAACCCGGAATAATCCGGGATCAGATGACAATAATAGACGTCGTAGCACCCATTGTAAATTGACAAAATTCAGTTTATCTTACGTTTTCATTATTTATTACTACTCATCATTGATAAACATAAGTCTAATAACTGTAAACTAAAATAAATGAGAGAAACTATCCATTGAGAGTCCAATAAATCGCCAGCCAATCAGATGCACGCATCTAATGAGAAAGTTTCCAGACTATTTGGAGTCAAACCCCAATGACCTTTCGGGTATGAATTTTTACAAATTCGTTGTTTTTGTTTACTTTTTGTTTGTTTCCTTATTTATGCAATACTTTGAAAATATTTTCAAAAAAATAGTTTGTATATGTAAGAGACTAATGCGCATGCGCCGACATTATCAATAACATGCACGAATCGTGGAGAAAACAGGATATACAAAGTTTGAAGTTGTTAGCACTTATAGTTTTTTGACAATATGTCTCGAACAAAAGTATAAGGTTAAAACAACCAAAGGCAAAAACTCCAAATGTGGGCGTTGCAGAGTAACGGTTCTTGTACACGACACTTCTCCTTAATGAGATCTATAAGTGTACCAAGTTTGAAGTTGCTAGCAATTATGGCTCAGGAGATTTGTTCCGGACGAAAATATAAGGGTAAAAACAACAAAGGGCAATACCTCAAAAGGTAGGTGTGGCAGAGTAATGATTCTTAAACATAACACTTTTCCCAAATAAGATCTATAAGACTAGTGTAAAAAGTTTGAAGTTGCTAGCACTTATAGTTTAGAAGATATGTTCCGGACAAAAATGCAAGGGTAAAAACAACAAAGGGCAATAACTCAAAGAGTGGGCGTGGTAAAGTAACAATTATTGTGCATGACACTTCTCCTCAATGAGATCTATCAGTGTACAAAGTTGAAGTTGCTAGCACTTATGGTTTAGGAGATTTGTTCCGGACTAAAATGTAAGGGTAAAAACAACAAAAGGCAATAACTCAAAAAGTGGGCGTGGCAGATTAATGATTATTGAACATGACACTTCTCTAATAAGATTTATCAATGTACAAAGTTTGAAGTTGCTAGCATTTATGCTTTAGGAGATATGTTCCGGACAAGAATGTAAGGGTAAAAGCAACAAGATTTGTCCGCGGACAACGTAGCTCACCTATACGAAAGCTTGTCGCAAAAAAGGAGTTCAATGTCAAAGGTCAAGGTGACTAGGTCAAATATCATGTTCTCAAGGTCGATGTCATGACATGAGGTATCTACATATGAAATATAAAGGCTCTATCTACAATAGTGCATGATATATAGGCCAGGTTAAGTTTTTAAAAGTAGGTCAAGCTTCAAGGTTAAGGTGAGTATGTCAAAGGTCATGGTCACAAATGAAAGGTCTTGCTGACAAGTACCCATGTTTGAAGTATCAATGCTGTATCTGTAACAATTGCTGAGATATTGGCCATGTTAAAGTTTTTGAAAAGTAGATCAAACTCCAAGGTCAAGGTCACTAGGTCAAAGGTCATGGTCCAAAATGAAATGTCTTACTGAGAAGTACCCATGTGTGAAGTATCAAGGCTGTATCTGTAATAATGACCGAGATATGGGTCAGGTTAAAGTTTTGAAAAGTAGATCAAACTCCAAGGTCAAGGTCACTAGGTCAAAGGTCATGGTCCCAAATGAAAGGTCTTACTGAGAAGTACCTATGTGTGAAGTATCAAGGCTGTATCTATAATAATGGCCGAGATATGGGCAAAATGTAAACAATTAGGAAAATAGATTTGAAAAATGTGACATACGTTTTTCATTTATTTTCACGGATTTCCCTTGATTTCGGCAAATGCTTTCTTATTTTCGGTTCGTTCTTTATCTGAACCGCCTTCCGTTACAAATCTAGGGTGGTCATTATAAAAGTTTTGCATGTCATTCCAATTATTTTTCTTTTTTCGCAATTTGACCAAGCGAGGGACTGTAGCTTTAAAGTACAGAAAATATTGAGGCAAATGGAAAAATGCTGGTTATCAACATTTTTCTCTCTTTTTTTCTTCTTCTTCTTTTTTCGCTTTTTGTATGAATGTTTTCCCGAAGCTTTTCTATTAGGCACATCAAAACCAGGCCTTGTTTAAAAATGGGCTAAGACCCCCTCTCTCAAAATAACAACTTTTCTTTTAAAGACAAGGTCAATCTGATCTTTTGACCTTTATCTATGCTAACCCTTTCTCAAACAAAACGCGGGTTTGAATTCCCAATTAGAAATGAATGGGAAACGTTGAGGAAAAATAGGAAAACGCTGATGATCAGATAATCAAACTTGAGCAGTAAATACTTATATTCTAAGCTAAATTGCATGCACACACTTTCTTTAAACACGATTTTTTCGTCTGCAACCATTTCCAAATTTGACAAGTCCAATTTTTTTAAATCTTTTTGTTTGGAAAAGGGTTGAAGTCACATTTAACATAACCTTTCAGTTTCGTGTCATGTTAAAATGGTTAACCCTTTCCCCAACAGCACTATTTTGGACCAATTTGAAGGTGCTTCATACAACAAAATATATGTGCATCAATATGAAATTCATGTATATTACAACACAGAAAATATTGACACAAAAGGAGAAAATGCTGATATTCTTTTTGTCTCTATTTATATTCCCAAGCCTTTACTGTTAGGGACGTCAAAAACATGGTTTGTTTTGGAAAGGGTTAAACCCTTATTCTAAAATGAATGTAGACCATTCTTCGTTGAAATAATTTGTAGTCGACAAAATACATGTATGTATATTCTGCATACTTTTTTTAAAGGAAATATTGAGACAATATGGAGAAAATGATTATCATCATCATCATCATCTCCTTTGCCGCGATCGTCAGTCTCCTGTCCCAAACCTAGAATATTTAGGCTATTCAAATTTGACAGCTGTTGCGAACTACAATTTGGATGCTGGTAAAGATCTTATTTAAGTACAAATTAACATAGTTGTTTTATCCTTCTCATAGCCAAGACCTCGCCCCACGAGACTTTTATTTACGTCTAGAACGGAAGAAAATGCTTGCTGGCAAGAAATTTGAGACCATGACGCCTTTGATACCGGCTGTTACACTGTACATACTTAATACAGTGGGTCAACGTCATGGTTTATAGTGGGAATAATAAACGAAGATGGAAAAAATGCATAGACATATGGATGGACAATTTGTTCAAACAGTGTAGAAAGAATTTTGTTAAAAAGTTGAATGGTTAAGAAAACTAGTCAACAATCCAAGTAATTTCCAACCGTCCCACGTACCTAGTCAATTTCGTTGAGGATTGACACCATATAATATAAACGGTACGGAAACTCAAGAGACAGAGTCAGAGGTCACACACAGAAATTCCTCTGGGGTTTCTCTTGGGTCACGATTTTTCGTACATTTTTCACTTTGTTGTCGAATTATTTTCTGTTGATAATTAGATTCGAAAATTGCCATGATTCGCTACAACCGTTTATCTGTCTGTTTGAATTTTTTCAAATTCGAAATCGGACACCATTTTTTCTTAGAAATGCGATATTTCTAGGGCATGATTATCAGGGAAATGTTTCTCTTACCAATAAAAAAAATTCAAATACCAAATAATATGTTTTTGGTATGCTCATAAGTACCTGGTGTAGACTTAATTAACCTTTTCCAAAACAATAAAATGTTGGGTTGATCTGATTTGAAAATTGCTCTAGACGACAAAATTCTTGTTAAAAAGGAAAGGATTTGTGTACAATATGACACAGAAAATATTGAGACAAAAGGAGAAACTGCTGGTTATCAGCAGTTTCTTCTTTTGTCTCAATATTTTCCCAAGCCTTTTCTATTAGGGACGTCAAAACCAGGTCTTGTTTGGGAAAGGGTTAAACACGAACATTACATAGGACAAGTCCAATTTCACTTCACTAGAAATTCTTCCACGGGAGTTAGGACCTGTTGTATCCGGCGACTAGATGTCTGTGGGGCCTCAACTATAACAATTACAGCTTCGTCGAAACCTTGCTACAAACACTAGGGTTCAAGCTTTATTATACTTTAGGAGATATGCTCTGAACAAAACGAAATATGACAAACAACAAAGGGCACAAATTATAAAAACAAATAAGATAGAGTTATGGTTCTTTTGAACTGTACTTTCCGTTGATGACAACTATCCACCCATGAAGTATCATGAGCCCAGCTATGATATACTAACGGGGAAAAGTAACTGTGCATACTTCTTTTCTTATTTACTTTTTAAAAAGGCGACACATTTACAAGAAATATCTCTCGCATGTGTCCTTAAGATACACTTGCTCATAAAATATCGAATGCCACCAATTGCACATGCACAGACGTTCGCCGTCAACGCACTATACGTTTGATTGTTTTGTTGCATTGCGTTATTCCTACGTGAGGTTTAAATTTGTTTTTAAGGTGAAACTGTCGTAAACTTTCTTGTTATTAGAAAAACGTGCAAATTTGTTTAATTGAATAGATAACAACGTGATACGTTTATCCAAAGATGCACGTTAATGCATGCTTTAGACGGTAGTCCTCTAATGCCCAAGAAAGTGGTCGTCAAGCATTTGGGTGTGCATAGAAACATCCTTAAGGCACTTTTGGGACAATCTCAAAAACTTAGAAATACCCGCGACTTGACGCATTCGAGACGTCGACACGTGACGTCATTCCGGAAAAGTCATCCATAATCGGAACAACCACCGGTGAAATCGATTGGAAGCGACAAAAGTTACGGCTTGGCTGATTCCGGAATTGAGTTCTATCAGCCGAAGGCCTGTTAGAGATCGGTTAATGGAGCGCTACATGACTCTTAGAAGTCCTGCGATACGTCAGGTTTTGCTACGACGTCGCCGACAACATCGTCCTCTGTGGCATATACAACATCTACGTTTTCGTACGATTGATTGGAACAAGGTATTGCTTATTGGTGCGCCTCCTTTACATCTGTACAGTCCGATGGCCGTGCTCGCTTCGATAATCGCGTTGGGGAACGTCATATCGAGTCATGCTTTATTCATCGTCAGCGAATGACTAGTTGGCTCCAATATTGGTCATAATCTCAAGAAGAAGATTTGACGAGTCGTTTGTGACAGGTAAATTGTCTCGTTGCTACAAAGCAGTTCATTTCAAGAATCCACAACGTCCAGCTTATTCCGGGCATAATACTACCTTCTCTGCTTCAAAGCGAATTCAAAAACAAAGATATTGATGATTTTCTGAGTCATGTGATTAACCACCAAGATCACTGACTCCTTATGAAACTTAAGTTAACCTTTATCGGACATAACCAGGTATTACCCTTTGTATAAATACCAAGTTAAAGTAGGTGACTCTGCATTATCTATAACATTGGCTTATATTTAAGTAGGACAACTAGGCGTTTTATTTGTTTAGGATCATAATTTGTACTTTAGAGGCAAAAACGTCATTGTTTGCTATTGCAACAAAATGGGAGCTCAACAGGGTAAACCGACGAAGAGTCATATCATCGGAACAGATGGAGAATATGACCAGGATCAAACTCAAAGTGACGTTGATCAGCTGAATTCGATTCCGGAATGTATACGTCATCATGCAGAAACAAAACCGGATCGCGATGCGCTCGTGTTTTACTCTACGACGGAGCCACGATTTGCGGTTACATTCAAGGAGCTTTATGACAGATCGTGCAAGATGGCTTCTGCGTTTGAGCATCTGGGTCTACAAGCTGGTGAGACAGTTGTGTTTGTGAGTAGATCCTGTCCAGAATGGTATTATTGCGCAATCGGCGCTATGATGCTAAGGGCGAGTGTACTTACAACACACCTGACTTATAACGACGGAAGTGACGTCATCAAGCTTATGAAGAAACTTCAGAATTGCTCCTTGTTCATCTTGGATCCCGGGAGAGGTGATTCGAATTGGAAGATCGTTGATCAATTGATCGAGCAACTTGACCAATCTGGGAAGGTTTCTAGCAAAGCATTGCCATTTCTGCGAAACATGGTTTTCCTATCGAAACCTGATGATTCGAACAAAACATTCCTGACAGTTACAGACATTCTATCTACCTACAAACGTAGAGATGTAACATCAATAGATCCGGATGACCGCGCGATTATGTTTCAAACGTCTGGAAGCACGGGAGAACCAAAGATTGTGGCATATACCCACAGAACCCTGATGAAAATGCAGTTTGTCTATAAATATGCCGGCCTCGCAGACGGAATTAATTTCTTCAACGACAGGCCATTTTTCTGGGTATCAGCAATAATAACCGATACAGCAAGAGGAATAACGAGGACATCCATATCGGGTATGTGCCCGGAGCCGAGTGACTATATTGGGTTTGTAATCAACGTTATCCAATCTGAAAAATGCAACTTCGTCCTGTTGGTGCCGCCGATGATATATGGAATGGTCAGACGTAAGGTGAGTTGATTTTCTTCTCCTCTGTTTTGTTCTCTCCGTGCCATTAAATAGAATATACATGTAACTCTTAGGAAGGTTGTATAGGCTGGAATTCTACATTCCGAATGTGTTTAAATCTTTCTCTGTTACTTGTCCACAATTTAATGGACACGTTTCAAAATTAGTTCTCATGATGACAAATAATCCGTAAAGAAGCAATGACATAGTGAATCGTCTTAACCCATTACAACACAGTGACGCCTTTTGACACTCTACAAGATAAAGACTTTAGAAAACCTTGTGGAAAATGAAGAAATTGCTTGTGACAAGCAATTTCTTCATTTACCACAATGTTTTCTACACAAAAACACCAACAATTTGTAAATTCTATGCATCTGATATTGTCGTCTGCAACACCTTTGAATTTGGAACAGACCAAAATTTTGTCGTCTGGTAATGGGTTAAAGTCCCGTGACGATATTATGGCACATGTTTACAAGATTTACCTATCAAAACTACTGTAATTTTGCATGCGTTAGTTCGGATCTTGCAAGTGTCTCACACCTGCAAGTTTCAAACCAACACATTTAGATTACATTGAAAATTAAGAACGCTTATCCATTGTTAACATACTATGCGTAAACATGTGCTATAAAAATCGTGAATTGATTATAGGTAGGGAGATGATCTTTTCTACCACTTAATCAGATTAAAGTAAAGCCATTTATGGTTTACATAGTTAGCATGTCTTTTTTACCATTTGTTATGCTTTAACTTTTTCAGAATGATCTGCCAGCGGATTGGCCAGTAGACTTAATAATAACCGGGGGACAACCAATCACAAAGTCTCTTACAACATGCGTTGGAACCCTGTGTAGGCGCCTTGGCGTTGGTTATGGTGCTACGGAATTCATGTTTGGAAGCAGCGTGTTGCTGGAAGGCCGAGATAGCTTTGTCGATTATGCAGCTGGACGTCCGACGGCAGGTTGTGAAATAAAGATTGTTAACGACGAAGGGGAACTTTTACCTGTCGGCGAACGAGGTGAAATATATGCTAAATCGGGATGGTCCTTTAAAGAATATTACAACGATCCTGAGAAAACTAAGGCGGTCATGACTGAGGACGGATGGTACAAGACGGATGACATAGGTCGCATAACTGCTGATGGTGTTCTCTTCGTTGAAGGAAGAAAATCTGATATCATCATAACTGGGGTAAAGAATGTTTCACCAAGCGTCTTAGAATCAGTTTTAAAAGCCCATCCTAGCGTGGAGGAGGCCATTATTGTACCGGTTCCGGATGTGCAGCTGTACCAGGTGATCTGCGCATGCGTCAAGGTAAAAGAAGGAAGTGACGTCACTGAGTCAACACTGCGGAACTACATAGAACAGACACACGCGGATAAAACCGATCTGTTTACGGCTTTACCGAAATTTTACATGATTCTTGATGAAATTCCGAAAACAAGGACTGGCAAAGTCTCCAGACCTTTACTTAAATCAATGGCCGAGCAGAGATTTGGAAATACAAGTTAATGGACTTTACCATAAAATGGGACAACGGCTCACGATAGCAAATTTTCATTCTTATATTACACTGTATAAGAAATTAAAAGAACTTAAAACTCTAGTCAGGCTGGTTGATAACTACCTGTCAGTATTTAACATTTGTATTTTTCATCAAAATGTTGTTTTTACGTATATAGGAAATGAATCCGAGTGCATGGATTTATCTACTCTCCAAAGCCCGAGGTCTATTGATTAAACCATCAAATATGACCTCTGCAGTTTTCGGTACGCCAACAGCCTATTTGGTCGTCATAATCTAATTATAGCACATCGTTTGAATCATCGAATCAAAATCATTCAGTTTTATCTTGCATGATCATTACGTTATATATACATTACGTCGCTTCTATTTTTGGCTGAAGCCGGTAACATTTGAATTATCGAATCAAAATCATTCAGTTTGATCTTGTTTGATTACGTATACATTACGTCGCTTCTATTTTTGGCTGAAGCCGGTAATTTGAAGCGTCAGCCAATGAAAGTTTGTATCAGCTTTTTAAATTGTTTTGTTATGTATAGCGAACGATTGGATACTGAAATCCCGCCAAGGCCCCGAGATTAGACGTGAAAAGACCCCGCGGGAACAGAGCTCATTCTATCGAAATGGAATGTAGAGATAATGTGCTCTGCTCTTAAAGAGAGTAGGATTTATCAAAAAAATAAAAATCATTACATTGTACGCAATCTGCTGATCTTGATATATCGTCGCTTTTCGACAAAAACCTCGTTACTACAGCTTTGAAAATGTTTTTCGTTGAAAAGCAGTGATGTGATGTTCTTGAACACCGTAAGGTCCCTTTCTCCAAAGCACCTTTTTTATCCCATTAACACAGGACAAAATTATAGACTGGTCCAAATTCAAAGATGTTGCAGACAGCAATTTAAAGTGAATAGAATTTTACATTTTTTACATTTTTTTGGTCGGTGTAGTTTGAAAACATTGTGGAAAATGAAGAAATTGCATGTGACATGCAACTTCTTCATTTTCCACCATGTTTTCCAAAGCCTTTATCTTGAGGGGCGTCCAGAGCCGTCATTATATGGGAACGAGTTAATGTTCCTCTCTCCAAATAACCCCTCTTATTTTGAAGACATGGCGATTTGATACCTTGACCTTTATCTATGGTAACCCTTTCCCGAGCGGCAAGAATGGCCGATGTTCTAATTTGAAGGTTACCTCGGACGACAAAATGGATGTTGTAAAATTGTGAATTTGTGTATCATAAAATCTAAGAATCATTTGGCAAAAAAGGACGAGAAAGTTCGTTATCAGTTGGTTTTTTTTTTTTTTTTTATTATTTTTTTTTTATTTTTTTTTTTTTTTTTTTTTTTTTTTTTTAATTTAATTTAATTAATCGATGTTTTCCAGAAACCCGTTTCATTGTCAAAACCAGTCCCTAAATGGAAAATGGTAAATGACACATATAAAATAGCCTAACCTTAATGTTTCTCGTCGACTAAAAATGATCTAGCCAATTCGGAAAAGGAAAACAAGGAACCAGTACAAGTGAGAAGGAGTTGTAGACCAAACGTGTATGTTGATAAAGCAAGAATATTTTATTAACCAATTAACAGACGACAAAATTTTGGACCATTCCAAAGTCAAAGATATTGCAGACGACAATTTCATTTGCAAGAAATTTTACATTTTTTGGTGCTTTTGTTTAGAAAAATTTGTGAAAAATGAAGAAATTGCTTGTCACAAGCAATTTCTTCATTTTCCACAATGTTTTCCAATGCCTAAATTTCATATGGCGTCAAAAGGCGTCACTGTTTGGGAAATGGGTTAAGGTAGGGTGCCCCTAATGAGATTCGCGCGACGTCGTAATTATTACAACCAATCATTATCTATAAAACAATTCGTGCATCTTCGGGTGTCATCCATGGCAACGGAAATTAACGAGGGCTACCCTTGTCGATTTCCGGATGTCATCCGTTACAACTGCCATTGACTAGGGACACCCTCGTCAATTTCAGTTGCAACGAATGGCATCCGAAGTTCCTCGAAGAGCTTGGTATCTAAGTATTGTGGCGCAGCCTTTGAACGTTTATGTCGCGTAGAATCTACCATACAGACTCTATAGATCTAACTTAGTGTTCGTCAACCAATAAAAACATACGCTTCTATTGTCATTCTTCAAACCACGCCTCCGACCGGAGCTACTATCGATCTGATCTTACTGGAATTACATCATTTTCCCAAAAATTACATCATTTTTCATAACTGAACAGGAAACGGGGGCGTGGCTATGTATATCCGTGACATAAACTGACCGGCCGTGCGTTTATGTGAAATATAGCGCCGAAATTTTCAAATATACTACAATTTCATTGGTCCAAAAACTAGGACGAACACTAATGATGGATGGAAAACCTAAATGTAGGAATTGTGTCAACGAGAATATTCCCATTTAGCCCCCCCCCCCCCATTTCCGATGACGCAGCGTAACGGAACACTCTCGACTATGGATGGGAGGATAAACAGACGGACAAACGAAAGAAATGACACGTAAGAACCTCAGCCTTCGATGACCTTTCAAAATCGTTCACGCATTTTAATCATTTTCTAATAAAACGTTAGACTAGGATGTATACATAATGTTTGCCTCAGAATACATAGTTTTATTTCATTAAAAAACGTAAGTGTTCGTTTGGTATATTAAGGAATAAGTATGCAGATATATAGACCAAGTAATGAAAAAGTATAATTGCACTTTGAACAATCTGAAACCGTAAAGTTTCTTTTGCCTTTTGAATATATTACTGAAGCAAATTTCGCAATATAGGACAGGTACTTGATCGCATGTTGTGTGAAATATGTACTGATTTTTATGCTAATGAGGCTTGTTATGATGCAGATACATTTATAACACTTCCCAAAACATGTCCTGGTTTTTGATAACCCTACTAGAAATAGTTTGGAAAACATTGAAAAGAAAGGAAAATTTTCATTTCTCCCTGAATATTTTTTGTGCAATAATGTACTTTTTTTGACATCAATTATTTGACGTCTTGAATCCCTTTCATAAAAGATCATCTTAAGATGTTGCTTTTTTAGTAAAGGTTTAACTGCATAGATGACCAATACGTGTTAACTTCACAAGGAGCTGTTTTTATCAAACTATACTGAGTCAAAAAAAAGAAAGTATGCACATTTCTACTTTGTATTTCTGGAACCGTAGGAGCAAACTTTACCAAACTTCTGCGCGGAGTTATTACATATTTCATTTGACAAAAAGCAGTTTTGGCTTTTATTAACATAAATTAGACACGTGAATTTGTTCCTAAAAGATAATTCAGTAATATTTTCTTGCATACCTACCCTACATCTATGTACTACGATACATGTCTTTTTTAAGTATATTACACTATTTGCAAAATATGAACATATTTTGCATACGTGGCAGTGCCTTGTCAACTAAATTGTGCGACATACCACCGTAAGCACATTTTTGCACGTGCTTATAAAGCTAACAATTTATTATAAAGATCGTCTTAGATATGCATTCAAAACGTATAAAATGTAAATCTATCATACAATTCCAATAATATTTTAGCTTAAGATGTTGCGTTCTTGTAAACAAGAAAGATTGTACATTATCGCTTTTCAACGAATACCTCGTACATGCAACTTGTTTTAAGCTGCAGTTACGAGATTTTCGTTTAAAAGCAGCGATATGTAAGATTTGCTTGTGTCTGGAACCGGCGTGAATGTATCCTTACTGTTTAAATATCATAGCAATTAAAAAGGCGTTTGCAAGCATGTTTCCAAAAGAAAGGATACAAATAAGACATCAGTCCGATGCCAACTAGAACGCTCATTAGACATAAATTATTATTAAATGCTTGTCTTTAGATTTTTTCTCTATCCTACACGCTTTTCACACCCGTCAAGCCCAGTTTGGTTTGGAAGAAGATTAAAATTCAATTTTTGATTATCGAGCAATTTTCATTCTAATTCATGACCTTATCTACTAAATATAAATATGCCCAATTTGCCTCGACACTACATACTGAATGGATAAAAATCTTGGAAAATGGTCCTTACGACATACATCTTAACCCTTTCCCAAACAGCCAAAATGTGGACAGTCCTTATTCGAAAGCTGCTGCAGATGGCAAAATTAATGTTGATATAACAGATCTTTGAGTACAGAATAGCATAGAAAATATTGAGGCAAAAGGAGGAAATGCTGGTTATCAGCATTTTCTTCTTTTGCCTCAATGTTTTCTTCAGCCAATTGTTCTAAGGGCGTCAACACAAGGTATTGTTTGGGAAAGGGTTAAACTCGTAGAGTTGAAGACTAAAAAGCACGACACATCCGGGGTTAGACTCATCCGATTTATTTCAGTTTCGATTTAAGACAGTCTACCCCTAATGACATTCGTGCGACGTCGGAATTATTCGGACGAAGTCGAAAATATTCGGCGGCGCCGAATGTTTACGACCGCGCCCGAATAGGTTCGGATACGAACGATACGGCTCGAAAAAATCCGATGTTTTATGAATCTCAAAATGGCCACATTACGGGTATTCCACCTTAAATAATAATCTTTCCATTTTTGATCATCAAGTACGTTAATAATTGAAAGATGGAAGGAAAAGGGAGGAAATTTCTATCCTTTTCCTACTGTATATATTTCAATGGCAATATTTATTTCAAGATAATATTTTTTTAAAAAAGATACTCATTGTTGATGGGAGGGGTCAGATTTCACTTCGACTTAAGCAGATGTTGGACTAATCCAATGTCGACATAAC
The DNA here is from genome assembly GCA_963680895.1 of Fragum sueziense. Lineage (NCBI taxonomy): Eukaryota > Metazoa > Mollusca > Bivalvia > Cardiida > Cardiidae > Fragum > Fragum sueziense. The sequence goes on from OY804593.1 coordinate 16,083,497, forward strand.
GAGTGTCAACTGTATATGCAATCTAATCAAGATTCATGTTGTTCTCGTATGAATACTTCGCGAGTTACAACAACGGTAAGAAATTGATTAATTGGAGTTCATGGCCTTTTTCAACTGCAATGATCATATCGCGGCGGCTGGAGCACCTAACCAGGGATTCCTACCGTTTCTCATAATAGTACTACCACAAAATTCTAATCGGGCCGCCAGCTGCTCGCCCACATAGGTAAACGATTATCGAAGCATTTGTAGGAGACAATTTTGTCTGAAAGGATCAAACGTAGTACCTCATGAATGAAAGTCAGATGCGCTACCAAATGCGCGGCACAATGGTGAGAGAGCACACGTACACTTAGAATAAATGTCTCTTATGACATTCGAGAATAACATGGGTCCAGATCAGCCTTTACATGCGTTAAGTCTGACCAAGTTTCATGGTGCCTTCTAAAACTCACGCTCTATAGCAACAGTTTCTATTAGAAAGACGAATGCAATAAGTGGTAGACCCACAATGCAATATTAATGGTCATTTTCAAAGACCAAGGCTGATACATGTAACGTCGGTTGGAGAGCAAAACATTTAACACCATATACACTACTCAAAACTTATAAGTACTCCGACTATATCATAAAGCATATCTCTGGACAGGCTTAACATATCTTAACCAAATTTTACACAACTTCACTTTAACCATATAACCATCATCTATTGAATTTTCATAAACTTCCGGAGAATATTAATTACACCAGAAGTAGCTAACGGAGACCACTGTTGGTAGCAAAAGTCACAAAGTCACGATTTTGTGTGTTCCTTGTTCGCTCACACAATAAAATGGTACCAGGAACGCATAAACATTTTGTAATTCCTGTATTATGCTGTAGGGATATCTGCTTAATAATTTAGGAGTCGATGTAAGAATCTCTATGCTTGCTAAGCATGTGCCAGATCATAATCATACAGGACAGTAAGTCGTTAGTCTGTAAAACTCTTTTTCACAATTAGCTTTAATGCATCCTTGGCAACTGAATATTGATGTTTTAATTGTGAGGTCATGTTTTATGCATCTTGTCATGATGAATTGAGCCGTTATCGGATAGTTTGGACACTGAATGGTCTCCCTTGAAGGCATAATGTATCCCTTTCTGTGACAGCCACTGGACTCTTTAACTCACGTAGGCGAGACAAAACAATGTTACGGTCCTAATTCCGGTTTGTTGTCCTGTCACGTGGTTGTCTTGGTAAGTTGGCAGCACTTCCGGTTCGTCTGTACTCGGCCACAAATTGGGTGACAGCAGTTGCGTGTAGATTTATGATACGAATTGAATTTCTTTAGAAAAATGGCACAAATGTAACAAAAATGTTGATGTTTGACAGTTACGAACGATATTTTGCATTAAATTTGTATAGAACAACTGGAAATGTGGGTATGAGAATATTACCTACGCTTTAATTGCACCACCTTGTCAAACACCCATTGTTATTGGTTGTTGTTGTAAAGATTTCCGACGCATTTTATGTTTTTATGTTTGGCACGTCAATCAATAAAAGACTGAATTGTTAATTAAGCACATGGAATTCGTGTATGAAACACAGGAGGCGTATTTGAATTTTCTTTAGTCGATCGGAAGCTACCATTTTGCACAATAATTTTGCAAAATGAAAATGATATCGGTCAAGTAATGAAGTTAGGGAATAAAAAACAATATCGACTTTTGATATTCCTTTATCGGGGAAAATTTTACGCATAATATAAAACGGAGTACTTATAAGTTTGGTTAAGTATATTTCTAGCTATAGTTACGCGGTTTTGACCTCCCATTAACAAATGGTTTATATCTAGAGCAGTCAATATTATATTAATCTATGTAAGACGATTCATATTTAATCAGGATCACATACCCACTCCAGATACCAGTGACACTACTGATAATATTGAGAGCAACATGGGTGCACAGCAAGGCAAATTGACGGAAAGTTATATTGTCGGAGAAGAGGAGACATTTGATCAGGATCCGACAGTAAGCGATGTTAGTCAGCTGAACTCGATTCCAGAGTGTATACGGCATCATGCAGAAACAAAACCAGATTGCGATGCACTCGTGTTTTACTCGACGACGGAACCACGATTCGCGGTTACATTCAAGGAGCTTTATGACAGATCGTGCAAGATGGCTGCTGCGTTTGAGCATCTGGGTCTACAAGCCGGCAAGACTGTTGTGTTTGTAAGTAGATCCTGTCCAGAATGGTATTATTGCGCAATCGGCGCCATGATGCTTAGGGCGAGCGTACTGACTACTCATCTGACTTATAACGACGGAAGTGACGTCATCAAGCTTATGAAGAAACTTCGAAACTGCTCCTTGTTCATTTTGGACCCTGGAAATGAGGACTCGAACTTGAAGATCGTTGATCCATTGATTGAGTATCTCGATCAAACTGGGAAGGTTTCTAGCAACACGATGCCTTTTCTTCGGAGTGTGATTTTTCTGTCAAAACCTGAAGATTCGACGAAAACATTCTTAACAGTATCAGAACTTCTCGATACCCACAAACCAAGAGACTTTGTGACAATCGATCCCGACAATCTGGCGATGATGTTTCAAACGTCTGGGAGCACGGGTGAGCCAAAGCTCGTGGCATATACCCACGGGAACCTTATAAAGACACACTATCTGTTCGGCTATGCCGGAGTGAAAGGAGGGCTCAATTATTTCAACGACAGGCCATTTTTCTGGATATCATCGTACATGCACGATACAGTTAAGGGCCACACTAGGACGTCCATATCCGGTAGATGCCCGGAGCCGACTGATTATATATCGTTTGTTATCAACGTGATCCAATCGGAAAGATGCAACGTTTCACTCCTCCTGCCTCCGACGATATATGAAGTTGTCAAAAGAAAAGTGAGTTGTTTTTTTCTTGTATAGCTACTTTTGCTATCCGTGAAATAGACTTAAAGTTTTTCTTACAACCCGTCGTGCGTCTTTTTAAATCGTACGTCTTCGCAAATTTTTAAAACATACGATTTATAAACACGCACGACGGGTTTTAAAAGAGTCTAAAGCCTCCCTTACAACCGGTCGTACGTGGTCCTGCGTGCGGTCAGTGTGCGGTCTGCGTCTAAAACTTATACATAGTCGTGCGATGCACGCACGTGCAACGTACGGGTTTGGAGGACGCAACCACGACTCAGACTGCACGTAGCAAAAAATAAGCCGCACAATTCTTTAGCCTCTCTTAAGCCTGTCTTACAACCCGTCGTGCGTCTTTTTAAATCGTACGTTTTAAAACTCTGAAAAATCGCACGATTTATAAAGACGCACGGCGGGTTGTAAGAGCGCCTCAAAATATTGTCCGGTCAATTCTTTGCTGTGTGCAGTCTGCGTCGTGGTTGCGTCCACCAAAATCGTACGTTGCACGTGCGTGCATCGCACGACTAAACGTACGTTTTAGACGCAGACCGCACGCAGACCGCACGCAGGAGCACGTACGACCGGTTGTAAGAGAGGCTTTACAAACCGTCGTGCGTCCTTATAAATCGTGCGTTTTAAAAATCTACGAAGACGTACGTCGGATTTTAAGAGAGGCTTAAAGAATTGTCCGGTCAATTCTTTGCTGCGTGCAGTCTGCATCGTGGTTGCGTCCACCGAAATCGTACGTTGCACGTGCGTGCATCGCACGACTATGTCTACGTTTTAGACTCGGAACGCCCGCAGGAAAACGCAGAACCATTGTAAGACATGCTTTACCGTCGCTTTTCATGAAAAATCCATGTATAGCTGACGATAAATGACCTGGCAGAGCATCTCATTCGTTTAGCATGGGCTGCTCTGCCAGGACATTTATCGTCAGCTATAAATATAGCTTATGTAGCTTGTTTACAGTCGTTCAAACCACAGATGAATTTCACCCGGAAGAATTTGGAATCAACGGTGCTTTGACGATTCTCGTTACTTCAAAAAAGTTGCCACTTGCCGACCTTGTGTGCATTTGTTTGTATAAGTCATTTCATTTGACATGGCACTGGCCTCTATTCAAGACAATTTCATTTTTTGTGAATAGTTTAGATAACACCAAAGATACTTAAATCATATTACACTGACATTAAGGTAATAATAATAATAATAATAATAATAATAATAATAATAATAATAATAATAATAATAATAATAATAATAATAATAATAATAAAGACTTTATTTAACGAGGCTACACAGTTGGGATAATATTGTCCAACAAGGTTAACCCGGGACAACTTAATTTTCGTGCGCAAAGTCCGTTAGTGGAGCGTCTTAACAAAACAAAGCCGAAGTGGGGTCATTACATATGCAGATGTCCCGGGTTAATCTTGCTGGACAATACCCAGTCTTCCCTGTGGGCCTCTACAAATATTTACAAAGACAAAGCATAAAACAAATGTAAATATGTACAACAAAAGAGAAAAAAGAATCTATGCAATTCTGTAATGCAATTTTGTGGAAGTTACCCGTATTAAGCTCTTCTCAAACAAGACCAGTTTTGAAGCACAAGAATAAAATTAATGGTAAAAGAAAAAGTTGTTATCAGCATGTTCTCCTTTAAAATGGATACAAAATGGATACAAAAGAGACAAATTCATAGTTTTATAATAGACAGAAAGTATTAGCAAGGGGCAATTGGACAATTAAGGTTCCGGAACTGTAATGGCAATATTTGGTACACACACTTCTAGCGTATAGATCTCTTTGAAATTTGGATATGTTGTAGACATTGATAAATAAAGATATTTTACCATCTTACTTTTTAAAATTTGTAAAGCCAAGGGGAGATAACCGGCTTTAAAGTTTGCTTTACAGTCAATGAGAAAATAACTTTTTTTTCAATATTTTCAAAATAAGCCAAATTTTCAAATTTTTTAAATGGTAGAAAGTTGCCAATTATTATTTCTCTCCATAATATACAATAAAATAGTTCGTTTACCATACAAATTTTGTGAAAACTGGTTTTTTCGTTAGTCAAGGGCAGATAATCTACTAAAATTCATATTATAAGGGGAGATAATGCATTATTTTCAAATCAGAAACTTTTGCTAATTATTTACCATTCACATCATTACATATCAATTTGAGGTTTGCCATACATATAATTGATACATGGTATTAAACACTACCAGGCATATTTGTAGTTCAGCTAAATCATTCTAAAGTGACAGCAATTACAGTTCCGGAACCTTAATACAATTTATTCCTCAGCCATTACCTCTGTACATCATTCATATTGTATCGTAATGTATATCGGATAAAAATTTGAATGTAGAAAATAGTAATAATTTCAATGAAAATACACAGTTCAGATTTTTAAAAGAAGATTACTTAACAAATCACATATTGTCGGCTGTATTGGAAAACATTGTAACAACAGCTAATCAAAGCTGTAGTTACAACATATGCCTACACTTCCGACGATATGATAAATTTCAATTGTTATTCATGTATGTACAGGCATGTTTTTTCCACTAGAATACCACCATGCTAAGTACGCAGATTTGAACTTTTGAACATTTTCACTTTCTCTTACCGAGATGGGGATCTGGTTCCACAATTTTGGACCAGAATAGGTGAAAGATTTTCTATAGAATTCTATTCTAGGTTTGGGTATTTCAAGAGTTCTATTAGTGTAAGACCTAAGATTTGGCTTATTACTTTCTTTTAAAAGTGAAGACATGTAATCAGGCAATTTATTGTTGACAGACTTATAGACTAGAATCGCTTTTTGTATAGTACACGCTCTTCAAATTTCATCCATTTTAATTCATTAAACAATTCCTCACTTGGGGTTTCATAATTCTTATCTAGAATTATTCGTGCTGCTCTTTTTTGGAATTTATACATTGAATTGGAGAGGTTCTCATTACAATTTCCCAATATAGTACAGCAATAATCAATATGAGGGAGAATGTATGCATTATAAAATAGTTTGCGTGTATGAATGTCTAAACAACTTCGAATCCTAAGGAGAAGGTACAATAAAGAATTACACTTTTTAAGTACTTTTTCAACTTGAGATTTCCAGTTGAGCTTGCTGTCTACATTGACACCTAAAAGTTTTTCACTTTCTGTGAAATCAATAACTTGGTCGCAAAGGACTAGGTTATTAGTTTGCTGACTGAATACTTGAGTTGTTGGTGATATAGTCATTGCTTTAGTCTTTTCTGGATTAGGAAGCATAGAGTTTCTTTCACGCCAATTTTCTATAGTAGTGAGACTGTCTTGAAGTAGGGAAATAACTTCTGTTGCATTATGACCAAAACAGCTTATAGTGGTATCATCAGCAAACATGTCAGTTGAAGAGACATGAAGTTGCATTGGTAGGTCGTTTATATACAAAATGAACAGGATAGGTCCTAATACTGAGCCTTGAGGAACTCCAGACTTAATTAATTCAGATGAAGATAATTTCCCTGAGACTGAAACCTTTTGACATCTTTCTGTTAAGTAAGATTTGAACCAGTGAAGCGAATTATGTTGAAGGTAATACAAGAGAAGGAGTCTAAATTTTTCTTTAGGAAAAAGGCTCAAATATGCAGTTTATGATAACAAAATTTAGAACTGCGACATGTCAAATGAAATCAGTAATATTTGTTATAGGGAAATTTTGTAAGTTGGTCAAATTCTCGATACCAGGTACGTATGATTTTAAGTTGAACAATATGCGACCAAGTTCTTCTGTTTCAGTATGTGCTTACATTAAATGAGTATCTTGCAAAATATTCAATGGACATATCTGACAATATAATTGAATTGTTCAAAGTTAAAGACTTAATCTTTGGAGCATTTCGCTGCATTTAAAAAAATAACTCGTAAGCTGCAGTTACGAGGTTTTCGTTGCAAAACGACGATTTGCTTTTTCTTTTATTTTCAGGATGTTCTCCCATCCCACTGGCCAATGAAATTGATAGTTACTGGTGGACAACCAATCACAAAGTCTCTAACAACATGCGTTGGTACTATATGTAAGCGGCTTGGTGTCCTTTATGGTGCATCAGAATTCATGCTTGGAAGTGGGGTCATGCTTGAAGATGTAACTACCTTTGTTGATTATGCTGCTGGTCGCCCTGCGATCAACTCTGAGATCAAAATAGTAAACGACGAAGGCACAATTGTTCCTATCGGTGAGCGTGGTGAAATATACGTCAAAACGGGATGGTGCTTTAAAGAATATTTCAACGATCCTGAGAAAACGCAATCGGCCATTACAGAGGATGGATGGTACAAGACGGATGATCTAGGTCGTATAAATTCTGATGGCATTCTCTTCGTTGAAGGAAGAAAATCCGACATTATTATAACCGGAGTCAAAAATGTTTCGCCGAGTGTCCTAGAAAGGGTTCTAAAAGCGCACTCTGACGTCGAAGATGCTGTCATTGTTCCGGTACCGGATGTGCAACTGTATCAGGTGATCTGTGCATGCGTTAAGGTAAAAGAAGGAAGTGACGTCACTGAGTCAATATTGCGGGGCTATATAGAACAGACACACGCGGATAAAACCGATCTGTTTACGGCTTTACCGAAGTTTTACATGATTCTCGATGAAATTCCGAAAACAAGGACTGGCAAAGTGTCAAGGCCTACACTCAAATCAATGGCCGAGCAGAGATTTGGAAATTAACTCTTGTAATGTTAATTTCAATATAAACAGTGCGATAGAATGTGGTATAGATTGATCTTACATTCGTTGCTGCCCATTTCAATTATCCAGGCTTTGAACGACAAGTGTTTAAGGTAGTCTGCCCCTAATGAGATTCGTGCGACGTCTGAATTATTCGGATGGGGTCGAAAACATCCAGCGGTGGAACTTTCTACCGCCGAATGTTTACGACCGCGCCCGATAAGGTTCGGATACGTAACGACGACGCTCGAAAAAAAGCCAATGTTTCATTAATCTTAAATGACGGAATTACTGGTATTCTACCTTAACCTACCTTTCATTTAAAATCCATATCATGATTGGGCATAAGGCTTTCATTTGCGTCAAACCTATGTATAACATATTGCAGTATTTTCTTAAAAAAGATGGGTAGTAACTAAATATTAAGGTAGATCTAGTCCAATCCTAATGAGATTCCCGCGACGTCGGAAATATTTGAATTATAAACGTTCGGTGGTGGAACGTTAGGTTCGGATACAAATGTTAACGACATCGTACGAAAAACTCCGACGTCGCGTGAATAAGGGGTGGACAACCTGAAAACAAACTGTTGTAACGAGGTTGTATGTGAACAACTGCATACCTCACGATAAATGACCTGGCAGAGCAGCCCATGTAATCGAAAGGAATTCTCTGCCAGGTCAATTCTCGTCCTCTATAGTAACTTATAAAACAGCTGGGTCTCATTTTACTAACACACTTCTCGTTTAATCAGGTGTCTTGCATGTATAATTTACGCGCGATGTGACGTTACATGCATTGTTCGTTATTACTGAAAACATCATAACGTGCTTTTCAGTATCAGGATGACTGTTCTTCCATACCTTTTTTGTTGGAATAGAGAGTTGCATCATTACGGTAGGCTACAACAAATGAGATTCACACGGCGTCGAAATTTTTCGTTCGACATCGTCAACATTCGTTACGCATCCGAACCTATTCGGGCGACGTCGTAGACATTAGGCGGAATTAGGTAAAATAAGGTGGAATGTTCCACGATGTTCAACATTCCACCTTATTTTACCTAATTCAAACCTATTGCACTTTATGGGAGCGAAATTTGGGCTGCTTTCAAACCTTGTTTCAAGAATAAATCATTGGATGAGTTGTTTGAGATGTCGTTTAAAGGTAGTAATGAATTTGATAAGCTTTTCTTAAAATTCTGTAAGTACGTTCTTGGAGTTCATTCTAAAACTTCTAATTTTGCTGTGTTTAGCGAACTGGGCCAATTGCCAATGCTTATAACAATTATAACTAGTTCTATCAATTTTTGGCTGCATACTATTCAGTCAAGTGTAGATTCGCCAGTAGCTAAGGCATACTTTGAACAGTGGAAAGCTTCCTGTAATAAGTCGACTTGGTTGCAGTTTATTAATAATATTCTGCAGGAGCTTGGATTTTCGCACGTTTGGCAAAACCAATTTACCTTTAACCCAAGCGATTTTCTTGCTGCAATTAAGTAGAAAGCCACAGATAGGTTTTTGTCATTTTGGACAAGACGACGTTTAGAGGGTGTTGGAATGCAAATATTAAGGATATGTCCGTGATAGTGGTGTCCGTGGTCGAGAGGTAGAGCGTCGGCCTTGCGACTAAGAGGTTCCGAGTTCAATCCCCGGTAGTGGGGGTTGTTCAAAGCTTCTCAATGGCCCACACATTCGGCGCCAGTACTGGTGTATTTCCAGGAAGCTCAATCGAGAGGGATTAAATAAGTTGAAGAAACTTGCTTCCCAATCGATGTAAAATAAATACGTTCAAAGGAACGTCTGAAGAAGAAGAAGAAGAAGAAGAAGAAGAAGAAGAAGAAGAAGAAGAAGAAGAAGAAGAAGAAGAAGAAGAAGAAGAAGAAGAAGAAGAAGAAGAAGAAGAAGAAGAAGAAGAAGATATACAATCAATTAAAAACAGAATTCAAATTTGAATCTTATCTTGACCATATTCGGGATAGAAATATCAGAAAATCTTTAGGTGCTTTCCGAATTAGTTCTCATTAACTCCAGATAGAACGAGGTAGATATCGTGGTGAACCAGAGAAGCAAAGATTGTCCACATCATGAAATTGTGTTTAAAACGAGATACACTTTCTTATAAATTGTGAAAAATATAATGAGCAACGGTCTCGACTACACGTCAACTTAATCAAAAATGATTTTATTTGTGATGATCAGGATAATAATGCAAGATTTTTTTAAGTTAATGACTTATGAAAATTAACATTTTATTGAATCCATTGCATGTTTTATTAATGACTGTAAAATAACTTAGCTTTAAACTCCAAACTGTATGTTTCGAGTAGAAATGAAGAAAATTCCAGTTGATCGTTTACTTTTTGTTATTTGTTTAAAGTGACATTTCAGAATTTTTTGTCATAAATATTTCTTTCATTTTTGTCTGAAAGAGCATATTTCCTTATGAAAATACTGAAAATTTCAAGCCGAAATATTGCGCCGTTTACGAGAAATTTATATTTTTGTGCTAAAATTGAACAAATTGTTGTGGACAACAGTTCGGATTTATTATGCAATTTATCGATTATGTCTCAACTTTAAATGCGTGTTTCTCGCTTATTGGCAACAACTTAAGAAAACTAATAGTATTATACTCATTAGAATAACCAATCTTGGCATCAAGACATACTTTAAAAAATTGAAATTGGAATGAAATGTCCCTTTAAGAGGGAACAATCTCCAAATTTCATAAATTTGCATTAGTTGTGGGGGAGGGGGTATCAAAATCACTTTAATACTTTTATATCAAAATAATCTAGTATGAATTAGATGGTAAAATATTGAAAATAATTTATGAAAGACATTTAAGTTGTTATATTCAATCACATATTATTAATATTATTATTATGAATAATATTCAGTAGTCACTACTAACTTGGAGTTGTACATCCCTATCCTAAGCAGATAACATTTTAAAATTGTGTGTATATATTCATGTATTTTTGTTTTTGTTAGATTTTGCCTTTAACCTGTTAATGGTATAAGTGAGCAATAAAAGATATTCTATTCTATTCTATTCTATTCTGTTGACGACGTCGAACGAAACATTTCGACGTCGTGTGAATCTCATTAGATGTGGACTGCCCCATGAGTGATATATTCTCTCGCATGCAAAATGGACCAACTTGAAAATATTGAAAGTATCATCCTAGTCAATGTGTGCGGATTGCAAAGGCTGATCAGGATCGAAACTTCTGATTCTATGCCCAAAATCATATGCCGGTGTTATTTATATAGATCTGCTGTTATATTCCCAATCACACATCAGACGAGTCAATTTTGTTTTTTGGTGAAAACATTGAGACAAAAGAAGTAAATGCTTTCCTCCTTTTGTCTCAATATTTGCTGTGCTTTGATTTACGCATTTAGTTGATTTCCACCACCCTTTTTATCATCTGTAGCAGTTTTCAAATTAGACCTGCCATTTGGAAAAGGGTTAAAGCCGTCGCTTGTTTTCAGAGACAATGTTTTAGGTAAAGGTTATTCAAAATACGGTTGCGATGTCACGTCTTGGACTTTTTCATTTTAAAGGGACATTTCACGATTACTTTTACATAAATTTTACTTTTATTCTATCTGAAAGATCATGTTTTCTTATGAAACTTCTGAAAATTTCAAGCCAAAATATTGAACCGTTTACGAGAAATATATATTTTTGTGCTAAGATTAAACAAATTGTTGTGGACAACAGTTCAGATTAATATAGAATTTGTCATTTCTGTCTCAACTTTGAAGGCTTATTTTTCGCTTATAGATAACAACTTCAAAAAACTGATAGCGTTTCTACGCATTAGAATAAACAATATTTGCATCAAGACATACTTTTAAAAAATGAAGTAAACGTGAAATGTCACTTTAACCCATATCCAAACGACAAAATTTTAGCGTGGTCCAAATTGAAAGATCATGCGGACGACAATTTCAACTGAATGGATTTTTTTTTAATTTCTATGTCTTTTTGGATGGAAAACATTGTAGAAAATGAAGAAATTGCTTGTCACAAGCAATTTCTTCATTTTCCACGATGTTTACCAAAGCCTTTATCTCATGGGGAGTGAAAAAGAGTCACTGTGTGGTAATGATTAAGGCTGATGAAAACAACTTACCGTTAGGCTACCTTTTTCCCAAAATAAACATAAATTTAAGCATGTGAAAATAATAATAAAAAAAAATAATGACAGACAAAATTTCGGATTCCCCAAAAAAATAAAAAAAGGAAACAAAACATTTTTTTTTATAAAATATGAAATACTAATTATCTAGTTACCAGCATGTTGCTTCTTTCGCAATACGCACCCAGTTCGTTAAAGTGATATTTCACATTCATTTCATTTTTTAAAAGTATGTCTTGATGCAAAGATTGTTTATTCTAATGCGTAGAAATGCTTTCAGTTTTTTAAAGTTGTTATTCATAAGCGAAAAATACGCCTTTAAAGTTGAGACAGAAATGACAAATTCTATATAAATCTGAACTGTTGTCCACAACAATTTGATTAATTTTAGAACAAAAATATATATTTCTCGTAAACGGTTCAATATTTTGCTTTAAATTTTCAGAATTTCCATGCGAAAAGGTGCTCTTTCAGATAGAATAACGTAAAATTTATGTAAAAATAATTGTGAAATGTCACTTTATAAAAAACTATATGTCGCTGCTTCTCAAAGAAACCCTCGTAAGTGCAGCTTAAACTAAGCTGCACTTACGAAGTTTTCGTTGAAAAGCGACGATGTACGTGTTTCTATGGAAAGGGTCGATTATTTCAAGGAAATAAACTGTCACCCTAACCATTTTCTATACCATGAAAATTTTTAGTCCTATGCATACGTAACAAAATGGATATAGGGCCTAAATCGACAATAACTGAGTATGTATTGTATCACTTTAACATAAGATACATGTTTTGGGGCAGAAGGAAAATATGCTACATGAAGATAACAAACTTTCTCTTTGATTTGGGTGTTAAAATTAAGCTCGTAGTTAAAGGTGTATGAACTGTAAAGAAAAAGATAACGGTAGACAACTGTATGTATATGATTGATGTGGAAACGCGAATTATCTCCCTCTATGAAAATACGGACTAAATCGCATTGACTAAGCAGCCAGTCTACAATATTTCCAGTCTATTTTTTTCATTTTTGGACTGACTCATTTGACGCATCACTTTATCCATTTTTGGATAAAAATCACTACGCGGTGCGCATAACTCCAAAATCCTGTCGCCAAAAAGTAGCAAGCAGAAAATTGCAACTACAAATACATTTGCAACAAAATAAATTTGATTTTCGTCTCAATTTCATCTAATAAAATAATTAATTCAAATTAGATTATTCATTTTACTCTATGCAAGCATATGAAGCAAATATAACGCGTGACAGGAAGTCATGAGGAAGTACCACGTGTATGCATTTTATGGGCGCTGACATCTTGAAAGTAGTTAACCCAGAATGCCCACCAGAGATAGATGGTAATCGACAGGTGGCGACATCTATTGGTAGATATTGACTAAATCGTGCTATGTTTGTTAACCATTTCCCAAGCAAGATCTGTTTTTGACGTCCCTAATAAAAATGCTCGGAAGAACATTGATGCAAAAGAGGAAAATGCTGATCTCCTTTGCATCAATATTAATTTTCTGTTCGTTTATATTCACTTCAATCTCTACTATGGATATTTTTTTCGCCTTCAACTCCTATTCGGGAACGATATTATCCTATTATTATACGTTCAAAGTTAAACGAGAATCGATACAAATATTTTGGTTTATTTTGGGTAGGATATATTCTGATTTTTTTCGGGAGACAGGGAGACGGAGCCTGGTAAACGGTTCATTACATATAAGCTTGAGGAGAAACAGCCTTCTCGCCTAGCGGTTCATCGTCCGTATTAGTGCAAAACATTATAACTACAGCGTGAATTAGGCTGTAGTTACGAGGTTTTATAACAACACATTTTATAATCGAACGTTCTTTCAATTTCGAAATGTGTTCATGCACGTGCCGCACGTTTTTCTCTTATTTTAACCAAACTATCGAGAAGTAAACTCGTCGAATAACCTCTTCGCTTAGCCACACCCTGTAAGGTGAATAAAAATGGATTATAGCTGTATTGAAAATCTATTTATAGAAACAACTTACACACTTGGATAGTCACATTTACCTACCCCATTCCCCTACATTTCATTATAGGCATGGTCCCTAATTAGTAAAAGATTTTGAATCGTTTATACACGTGTCGTAATTTCAGACAAACATACAGTATTTCGTGGGATTTCGATGAACGAAACTTGTTTGCTGTTACAGTCTAAAACACAAACGTTGTACATGGAAGCACAGTTCCGCTACCATATTGGTCTATTTTGGAGTTGAGAGCAAACAAGGAAAGCGGTATCAGAAGTGCATACGTAGGACGAACAGTTGTGGTGGTGGTGGTGGTGGTGGTGGTGGTGGTGGTGGTGGTGGTGTGGTGGTGGTGGTGGTGGTGGTGGTGGTGGTGGTGGTGGTGGTGGTGGTGGTGGTGGTGGTGGTGGTGGTGGTGGTGGTGGTGGTGGTGGTGGTGGTGTGGTGGTGGTGTGGTGGTGGTGTGGTGGTGGTGGTGGTGGTGGTGGGGGTGGTGGTGGTGGTGGTGGTGGTAGTGGGTGGTGGTGGGGGTGGTGGTGGTGGTAGTGGGTGGTGGTGGTGGTAGTGGGTGGTGGTGGTGGTGGTGGTGGTGGTGGGGGTGGTGGTGGTTGTTGTTGTTGTTGTTTTCTGTCTTTCCATTAACACTGTATCGCGAATTAACGTAATACTGTACAACAAATACTTTAAACAATCATAATGTTCAATTATTGGCCTATATACAGAGTGTCCAAAAAAAAACGGAACCCTAATTCATAGTCAAATATTTCAAAGCGTAAGCAGGGGATCTTATTTTTGAATTTGCAGTACTGAAGATACATTATTGTTGCATCTGTGTTCCAAATTTCACTTAAAATATGCATCGGTTAAAAAGTTATAAGCAAATTAATAATGGCACTAAAAACGATCTGACATGATATTGATTTTTGCGTCTTGTTTGTTCGTGAAAGCGCACTAACGGTCAGTTGTTGAATACTGTACATAACGTTGTACATGTATGTGCCGATTTTCTCAAAATTTGATATGTACACGTGCTGTACATTCAAATTGAGTCCATAGGGTGGTTGTTTGAATTAATTTTAGATTATTATGTGATTCATTTCAAATGGCGCAGTTTTAACTTTTATATTCTTGAGATGTTTTCTGAAAGTAGTCCAGTCATAATTTTCTTGCATAGTATGCATTTCAGTGGACTATGATTTAATTATATTTGGCGAATTTTGCGTTATTTGTCATATATGAAAATTTTTTGCATAAAGGTCAGTGTCAGGTCAATTGAAACCCGTAATACTTTTCAATTGAGCGGTAACCGGCATGTTGCTCAGAAATGAAATAAGTACCTATGATCATTATTCATGAGTCTGTGATGCACATGGATATTTTGTTTGCATTCATTTTAGTTACATCGCAGCTCTTCTTTAACAGTTTATTTATTAGCAAAAAAGATGAAATGAAAATGCACTATTATAAATACACTGTTTCAAAATCACTTTTGTATTGTATTGAATATATTAACCAATCATAAAGCGTCAATTTATTAAATGAGTGTAGGCGCGCGCTGCAAAACGAAAAGATCGATATCGTGTTAAAATGATTTTGCGGGTATATTCATTTGAATGCCAATATTTTCAAAACTAATCCTTATTTTTCAACCAAATTTTCACTGCTAATAGAAGTCTGTCGTTGCTATTGCATGTGTAAATTTAATGGAGAAATATTAATTGATACATGAGAAATGTACTTTCAAAAATGGGTTCCGTTTTTTTTTTTTTTTTTTTTTGGGGGGGGGGGACACTCTGTACATCTTATAAGTTCTTTTATTAAAAAAAGAAACGGTTTTAAGTAATTCGTGTCCTGTTATCGTCCCCCGTAGCCAAATGTTTAGACGTGTAGGCTACTGTTTATGACAGTTAAGGTGGTCCACCTCTAAAGAGTTTCACGCTACATCCCACAATGCACCTATTCGGGCGATGAAGTAAACATTCGGCGACGGAACGTTCCACCGCCGAAAGTTTATTATGTCGCCAACATAGCCACGACGTCCTTTGAATCTTTGAATCACATTTGGGAACACCATCTTAAATAAAACCAATGTTGTGGACAGAAATATATTGTAGTTAGTGATGCACGTGCAACTCTCAATCACGGGGTCACAAGTTGATCTCCAAGCTTTAGCCAGAATGCTTTCAGATATTTGTTTTCCGCCGATCGGCGGATAATCGCACACCTAATAGCATAGGTACCGAGATTTTCGTCCGCAACAGCTGTCAAATGGACAAGTTTCACATACGACCCCCCCCCCAACACACACAACAGCCTCCGGAAGTCGTCCATAGAGGAAAAAGGCGAAATTTTTAAACGGAGAACGGTTGACTGTAAATCCGATAAATTAACCATCTTACCGGCTATTAACGATTTCATTCAATTACATAGTTTTTGTTCCACTTAAAACTTCGAAAATATCGCCGTACATTGAATTTACGTGCGTCGTCATTGTTTTCATTGCATTTTTTGGGAGCCTCGTTTTGATAATGTCGATTTGTTACTATCTTTAGTAACAATTCTCATGTATACAATGTTAATTTCCCATACACCCATTGTTTGCCTCCGGAAGTTAATCCGAGTCTTGTCTGATGAAAATTCGCTCTTTGATATTCATTTACATCAGAGCGCTGTCCCATTCAAAAACAAAAGAAAATTCCGACACAAGTTATGTCTCTGTGTCGGACTTTTTTGTTTTTGAATGGGATAGCGCTCTTTTGTAAATAGCGACATCCAAATATCAAAGAGAGAATTTTCATCAGAGAAGACTCGGACTGCCGGAAGTGTTCTGCGGGTACGGACTTAAACATAAATGAATGGAGTCTATAGCCATGAATTTTGCGCTAAAAATAGAATGTTTACCGTTATGTTTTGGTGCTGTTATAAAATCTCGTAAATACGGCTTGAATCAAGCGGTAATTACGAGAATTTTTGGCAACACCTGCGGAAATGCACTCGCTTGTCCGAAATTACGTCACGATTAACTGGATAAAATAATTCCATATTGGACCAATCTAACAAACAGCCGTTTGGGAAATTATTTGCAGATAAACATCACGGTGGAGATTGTGCATGATGGGATGGATAACGAATACGGACAAACTTGCCTCGCTTCAGGTAAGACATTGTGCAATGATTTTCCTATTTGGTGTCACTCCTCAACGAAACGGGCCTATTAAATATATAGTAAAATGGGTCAATTTGGCAGCTTCTAGCTTCTCTCAGAAGTCTTTGTGGCACATTTTACTTAGTCTGCTTAATAGACCATTCATTTGTCTTTGATAAAATACCGAGAAAGTGGTATCAATAGCACCATCAGCTAAAATCACGCACCCGTGAACACAGCCACCCTTGCAATTTGCAATCTCTTTCGGGATCTGCATGTGACACACCCCCATGAAAGGTCACGACCGCACAAGAAACTAGTTCCCGACAAATTCATTAAAACACATCCTAGCAGTACACTGATGGTCTGCCAGTATGCAGAACCACATTTCATGCATCTGCCTATTCTATAGACACAGAATCAATGCAACAAAAGGAGCGAATCCATTTTTGACGGAACTATGTTTGTATACTACGACCCGGAAGCATTTCCCGTTGTGGAGTGTCTCCATTTCCGCGTCAATTTTCAAGCGGTTTGCTGCATGTACCCCGCATTACTGAGCTCCTTCCTCAGATATATGACTTGTTTGTAGAATCTTTGTACTTTGTCCAAAAATTGATCCCAACCGACCAGAATAACGACAAAAAATCCGGATCCTTTTTCTAGTCGGTTGGGATCGATTTTGAGAAAAGTACAAGGAGTTTCCAAATAAGTAAAACATCTGAGAAAAGGGCTCAGTAAAGCGGAGTACATGCAACAAACTGCATGAAAATTGGCGCAGAAATAAGAAATTTATTGCGCAAATTCTTACATGAAGCGTGGTTAATTTGGCCGTAGTCGTTACCATTTCGCTTTCTGGTCGGTTGGGACACTATTTCGGAAAAAGTACCATGAGTTATCTAATATGTCATACATCGGATGAAAGAGCTCGGTAAGGCAGGGCACATGCAACAAACCTTTTGAAAATTGACGCACAAATAAGGAAGTTATTGCAAAAAACTTACCAGAATCGAGATTATTGTGTCCGTATTCGTTATCCATCCCATGATGCACGATCTCCACCGTGAACATAATATGCGATATATTTTACCTCTTGGGTCAAAGATGACACGTAAGTGTGACCTCAGCTACTTTCAATGATAACCACAATCCATTGTTTTAGATAACATTGTTTAATACAATAGTAAATACGATGAATTGTACAATTTCCGTGTCCCTATTAAACATTTACCAAAAAGCATGATTTTACACTGGGCAATTTTGAAAGATCTTGAAGTTTACCAAATCAATGTTGACAAAAGTGGAGATTTTGTAAATCATAACACAAAAATATAGAGGGGAAATGTTTTTCTTTCAATGTTTTCTGGCATTTACTCCTTTGTCACCTCAAAACCCGGTTTTGTTTGGGAAAGGATTAGGGGCACGCGAAAACTAATAAACAAAATAATTGATCAATAAAAATCAATTTCTCGAGCTGTATTTCAAAAGCACAATTTAAGACAAAGTGAGGAATCAGCGACAGTGATGTATGGCTGAAAATTCTTAAAACAAGTGACGTAGTTTTTAAAATGAACAATTGTGGCAATGAAACAATGATCATTAAAATACATAATATATTATTGGTAAATAACGAACTGCTTATTATTAAACAATTTCATGCTCTTATAAACTCAGTGTTTACTGGTCGTGTAAAACCATATTCCGAACGAAACAATTTCAGTTTTTTTGTTGTTGTTGTTGTTTTGTTGTTTTTTTTTTTCTAAATTTACAGCTTCCAGAGAAAACGAAGTTGCTGTTGTTAGAAAGAAAATGAGCATGAAGAATCATAGGAAATTTTGAAGCAGAATTGAAGAAAATGGTGGCTTATAGTATTTTCGTCTTTCCTCTCCATGTTTTCGAAACCATTTCTGTAGTGTAAGTCAGAGAGTAAAGAACGATTTTGTCCAGTTAACCGTGACGTAATTTCGGACAACCAAAATTAATGGTATTTCATAGGTGTCGTTATACAATCTCGTAATATATAACAACACCGACGGTTCATCAAAACATAACGGTTAAACCCGATCTATTATTAGCACAAACCTCTTTGCTATTACCTTATTTTGGTGAAGCCAGATACGTGATAACGCATCAAGATATTTGTGCCAGAACCACTGGTGGTGAACTCGGCCAAAGCGTGGGAAGTTTTTTCGCGATTTCGCGATAAAAGTATCCCGTCGGTGTTGTTATAAAATGTCGTAACTACGGCTTCGATAAAGCCGTAGTTACGAGATTTTATAACAACACAGATGGTTTGTCAATACATATCGTTACACCCGATCTATTTTTAGAACAAATTCATTGTTATTAGAAAAACTATCCAATCAGATCTTTAAACTCACATTTAAACGCAAGATATCTGTACCTTGTAGCAGCGAAAAACGTCCCTCGCTTTGGCCGAGTTCACCACCAGTGAGAACGTGACAATTAAATTTTTAACAAAAAAAGTCTGATCGTCCTTAAACCCTTTCAAAAACGACCCTCTACCTGTTCTAATATAACGTTGGAGGAGACAGGCAAAAACTGTTGATTTGCAATAGGGAATTATTTTATCCATGTAATCATGGCGTACTTTCGGACAAACAATAGTAATTCATGTATGTTGTTAGAAGATCTCGTAACTACGGCTTGAATCAAGCCGTAGTTACGAGATTTTATAAGAACACCGACGGTTTTTCAAAACAAAACAGTTAACACAATCTATTTTTAGCACGAAATTCATTGCCATTTCCCCTTATTCTTCGATGTGCTAGGGTTTTGCCGCCACGTTATCTACAATTCATTACGTTTGTTTTGTCGTCTGCGATAGCTGTCTGTTGTTTGTAATTTTTGTCATTTTTCTCGTCTGGGGAAATGTTTGAACATGACAGAACATTCAGGGTAGATCTAGTTTATTATCAGTTTTAAGGTAGAATACACGTAATGTGGCCATTTTGAGATTCATACATGTAAAACATCGGCTATTTTCGAGCATCGTCGTTACGTGTCCGAACCTATTCGGGCGCGGTCCTAAACATTGGGCGGTGGAAAGTTCCACCGCAGAATGTTGCCAACCGCGCCCGAATGATTCCGACGTCGCGAGAATCTCATTATGGATGGACTACCTTAACTCTCATTATATCTTGCCAAACGTAATATTTACCAAACTTCCCTAAAATATGATCAACGTGATAGATTTGTTGCTTTATCTAATATGAAGTCAACCTTTTCCTAAAATCAATATCGGGTCATTTATTTTAAGAACATCTCAATTTTGAACTAAGCCTTTACCACTTTACAATTTTAAAACTCCAATTTAGCATACAATCACATATCAAAATGGCGCTTGCGTGCATAAAAATGGAAGAGCTACCCCGAGTTTGAAAAATAAGTAAAATATTTACCACACTAGAATGTATCAAATTGCTCTTGTTTAGTTTAATAAACGCTTATAGAGGTTTGAACTGAAACATACATAGGCCTACGCCCGGTAAAGGCCTGTGTAATGGGCTATGTGACCTGTTATGGAACGAAATCTGTATGGTGCAAATAGACGATTTCAAGGGAAGTAATTTTCATTGCTCTCAAATTTGGAATTTTTTACTTTTGTTGGGATTTTGCCTACTCTTCATACAATTTAGAAACATTTTCACAAAAAATGTTTAGAATATTCCCCGGATATTTGGGCGCGAGCAATTATTTCCGTTGTTACGAAAACAGGAGGTATTGCATCTAACTGTACTTTAAAAAGCGGGAAATTTCTATCGGACAATATCGGAAATGTTCGGTGTATGCTCGGACTTAAGAACGTCACGGATACCGATTGCATACTTTTAGATCGATCCAATTTGAGAAAAATTGCAGACGACAAAAAAGTTAAATTCTACCTTAAAAACGATAGAAAGCATTTTTTTAAACAAAAATGGATAAAATGCTAACATTGGAAGTACAATAATTATAATTATTCTCGTGCCCTTTCATTTTTTGTGAATCTGTTATTAGATATTGTCGTCAAAGCTAGATTAGGTGTGCCAAACGTCTATTTGGGAACGATTTTATCGAGTAAACCGTGAGGTAATTTCGGACAAACAAACAGTATTTCGTGGGTGTTGTTATAAAATCTCGTTAATACGGCTTGTTTCAAGCCGTAGTTACGAGATTTTAAAACAACACCGACAGCATATCATAACAACGGTAAACACAGTATATTTTTAGCACAAAATTCATTGCCATTCAAACAAGCGCAAGAGGACATAGTAAATATTTAGTGCTGTAATCGGGTATAGGTGAAAAAAGGTCAAGATAAAATACCGGCAAGTTTCATTCGACAGGAAAGTAAATAGCCCAGATAAGAATTTTATTGTCATTTTAGATGGACTACATTTTTATACATGTGTAAATTGTACATGTGACAATGAAATAAACATCGAAATTAACTGACAGTCTTATGAAATCGACATGATTGTATATTATGATCGATGTACATCGATATGTGCATCAAATGTTCAGTTGTACTGGTGACGCAGTAGGGGTTG
Source organism: Fragum sueziense (assembly GCA_963680895.1). NCBI lineage: Eukaryota > Metazoa > Mollusca > Bivalvia > Cardiida > Cardiidae > Fragum > Fragum sueziense. The sequence goes on from OY804593.1 coordinate 16,105,004, forward strand.
AATATATTACGTTGACACATCTATATATAATAGTTGGATTTAGGGTATGTTAAGTTTGTAAACACTACTTATTTGATAAATATAAAGTTGTCGTTGAAACACTTTGCATTTATACACACCACTTTGACTTTTATGAAAAAATATTTTTTTCGGCATATTTTGCATTTAGTATACATGCATTTTCAAAGATATGTTTTTGTAGTCTGTTATAGCGGACGATAATCGACCTGGCAGAGCTGCCCATGCTAAACGAATGTAATGCTCTGCCAGGTGAATTCTCGTCCGCTATACATACAACCACTGGGTCAAAATTAATGATGATGTATAACTCAAAGATTATAATTGTAGACTTGTATACAAACACTAAAACCAGTATACACATTTTTAACATTTACCAAACCATTTATCGTGAGCTATACGAGCGAATTAATGTCCTATAACTCGTTTATTCTCGAAAAAGAAAGTTTTTGTGTTTTGTCATTTTCAACAACAAGTAGTATAGTGTTTGTTTTCCAGAATCGTTTCTACTGGGAACTTCACATCCAAATCGTCTTTAAGAAAGAGCTAAAGATATCATTATATCGATATTTTGGACTTAAATAAACTTTTTCATTCAGCAATCTCAATGTAAGAGTTTGATAGATCTAGAATAGGTACTACATAGTAGTTTGAAATATTTCAAATTGATTCTATGAAACCTATGCCAATCTACCAGGCACGCTTGAAGGTTTAATTACAACTTAAACAATAATTATTACTGTTTTATTTGTTTCACAGAAGCATAAGCATAGAAAATGACGACAGACTACAAAAAGGACCTATACCCGGACGAAGCACCATTCGGTACAGAAAATGACCCACTGCTCGGAGATAACAAAAAGCCGGACAAAATAGAGGAAGGTTACAAAACTCTGCGAGCATTGGACATCAAAACAACATGGGTTCACTGGCTAATCGGACCTGTCGTGTTTATTTATATGTTAGCTATGATTTCGTCTTTCTACCTCCTGACTGAGTACACAAACGAATACACGAAGAAAGCAGAATACAAGAAAGCGAATCTGTCCCTATCCAATACCACGGATACGTTTTGCAACGTAAATGATTCGGACATTGTTTATAAAACAGAGACTAAAGCAACCGCTGCAGCGTCAGAATGGAATATCTATTACAGTTTGGCCTCCGGCGTACCGGCTGTTATATCTAACCTTTGTCTCGGTGCTTACACCGACGCTTTTGGACGAAAGTTCCTTTTGGCCGTTGGAATCATAGGTACATGCACTCGTTTGGCAATACAAGCAGTTGTGATATATCTAGAACTTGACTTGATATACCTCCTGATAGCTTGCTTGATTGAAGGAATCACCGGCCAATATGCAACTACGCTGCAGACATCTCTCGCATACATTGCTGACATAACCAGACCAGGAGGCTGGCGCATCTTTGGCATCATCTTTATCGAATTCGTGATCGGGATCGGCATATCCTCCGCTAGCCTGCTCACTGGTTTCATGATAGAATGGCTCGGTTTCCTGTACTCAATGACAATCGCAGCAGGAGTCCTGATTTTCGATCTCTTCTTTACAATGCTCGTTTTACCAGAAACATTCGGCAAAGAACATCGTCGTAAAGACAAATCCGTTTTCGGTGTGCTGAAGACAGTCTGTGAATTCTTCTACGTTGATGACGGTGAAAATAGACGTTGGAAATATCAGCTGGTGTTTCTAATTCATGCTGTATGTAACCTCAGCTTTTTGTCGCGTCTCCCTGTGGAAACGTTGTACCAGCTCGCATCGCCTTTCTGCTGGAGTCCAAGCCGTATCGGGGTCTACGCTGCCATAAGAACTATAGGGATGATGTTTGTTGGGCTCGGATCGGTGACCTTTCTGCAGAAGATCATGGATGAGATTCAACTTTGTATGCTTGGTGTAGCGTCGTATGCGGCTTGTTTTTACTGGACGGCCTTCGCGAAAGATGATCTTACACTTTATATAAGTAAGTACAATAATATTGATTAACCCTTTCTCAAATGACACAATTTTAGACTGGTCCAAATTGAAAGATGTGACAGACTACTATTTTAATCGAATGAAACTAAGGAATTTTTGGTCTTTTGGGATAGAAAATATTGTGGGAAATGAAGATATTGCTTTTCACAAGCAATTTCTTCATTTTCTACAATGTTTTCCAACTGCATTTTCTTTATAGGAGTCAAAAATGAGTTAATCTGTGGGAACGAGTTAATTAGCCCATTCGCAAATGACAAGATTTTAGTTAGTCCACTTTTAAAGCTGCTGCAGATAACAAAATGGGTATTCTTAAAGATAGAACTTGTGTATATGTAAGCATAGAAATTTATTAGACAAAAGGTGAAATTGCTGGTTATCAGCGGTTTCTTCATTTGTCTTAATGTTTTCCAAAGTCTTTCCTATTAGGGACGTCAAAACTCGATTATATTTGGGAAAGGGACAATAACGTTGGTGAGTAATAAAAATCTCGTAACTCCAGCTTGAAAAAGCTGGAATTACGAGGTTTCGATCTCAAAGTAACATTGTGTTTCGTCTACTTATTAAATCTGAAAGGCTACAATGGGCAGAATACAATTTAACTCTTTCCAAAAATGTAAACAGGATTTTTTTTCCATTTGAAAGCCATTGCACCAAACAAAATACGTATTTATCAATAACGAATGTATGTTCAATAAAGCAAAATGAAAATATTGCGAGAAAAGAAGGAAATGTATAGTTAAGAGTTTTTTAAAGAAAAATGAGGTCATTGTTGTTTCAATTTCAGTAATTGCTGTGGGTTGTTTTGGCCCAATTTCAACAACGATGCAAAGAAGTATACTTTCACATCTTACTCCGCCAGAAAAACAAGGTAAGATCCTACCTAGCCCTTTCCAAAAAAGTTAACTTAGAATAGTCCATCCCTAATGAGATTCGCGCGACGTCGGAATTATTCGGACGAGTCGAAAACATTCGGCGGAGAAACTTCTCCGCTGAATGTTTACGACCGCGCCCGAATAGAATTCGATGTTTTATGAATCTCAAAATGGCCACATTACGGGTATTCTACCCTAAAGAGACATTTCAAATATTTTTACTCATATATTTTGGTTTTATTTTTATCTGAAAGAGTATGTTTTCTCGCGAAAATTCTAAAAAATCTAAACCAAAGTATTGCACCGTTTACGATATTTTTGTCTTCAAATTTAACTAATTGGTGTATACAATAGTGCAGATTTAAATGGAATTTGTCATTTAAGTCTCAACTTTGAAGGCATTTCTTTTGCTTATAAGCAACAATTTTAAAAAAAACTGGCAGCATTTAAACGCATAAGAAAAACCAGTCTTGGCATCAAGACATTCTTTAACAAGAGTGCCATAGTCACAATATACGCCGCCCCAGAGACTAAGTTTTAATGGGTCATAACTCAGGCAAAAATCAATGAACCATTAAATCCTTCCTTCATGCACATCTACCCATTGAGGTGACAAGATTGGCCAAGTTTCAAAAAGATCCAGCCAGAAACATAGGAGGAGTTGTGTTGACAAGAAAAGTGGACGTACGTACGGACAGATGAACGGACAAACAGATGGGCGGACGGACAGACAGACGGAGAAGAGGACGCCAATATATGACCGCCTCCGGGGGCGTATAAAAAATTAAATGGGATTGTTATGTCCCATTAATGTTACTCTTTTCCAAAGAATCACTGAATCAAACAAGATCGGACGTGGAGTATCTAATACAGATTTTTGAACACAATGAGGCCAAAAAAGAAAATGCTGATCATCAGTATTTCTCCTTTTGTCTCAATATTCTTTGACGCAGAATATATCGTCGTCGTCGTCGTTGTCGTCGTCGTCGTTGTCGTCGTCGTCGTCGTCGCCGTCATCGCCGTCGTTGTTGTTGTCGTCGTCATCGTCGTTGTCGTCGTCATCGTTGTTGTTGTTGTTGTTGTTTTAAAGCAGACGTGTGTATGTTTTCAGGTGCAATATTCACCACTGTCGGTGTTTTAGAAGTAATAACGGCTCATATTTCATGGTAGCCACCAGTCCCATATACTCAGCTATAATGCATCTAATTTGTTACGACTTTACCACCATGATTTTCTCTTGTATGTTTATTTTCATAGTATTATGTTTATTTTTCCAGGTGCAATATTCACCACAGTCGGCTTGTTAGAAGTTATAACATCTCTGATATCTATGGTAGCCACCAGCGCCATATAGATCTACTCTGTGTCAGTGTCCATAATGTATGGGCTTGTTTTTATTGTGTTGGTGATGCCGTGTCTTGTAAAAGTAGTGTTATAATGACTTTTTAGACATTTTTGTATCTTATCTTTTTGTTCCAGGTGCAATATTTACAATAGTCGGTGTTTTAGAAGTTATAGTCTCTTATATCGATGGTAGCCACTAGCGCCATATACTCAGCCACAGTGTCCATAATGCAGGGGCTTGTTTTTGTTGTGTTGGTGATGCCTTGTTTCGTAAAATTGGTGTTATAATGACTATTTGGACATTTATTTTATTTTATTGTTCCAGGTGCAATATTTACAATAGTCGGTGTTTTAGAAGTTATAGTCTCTTATATCCATGGTAGCCACCAGCGCCATATACTCAGCCACGGTGTCCATAATGCAGGGGCTTGTTTTTATTTTGTTCGCAATGCATTCCGTTTTGTTCAGCTCGTGTTATTGTGAATTTTGAAAATGTTTACTTCGTTCCAGGTGCAATATTCACGACAGTCGGTGTTTTAGAAGTTATAACATCTCTTATATCGATGGTAGCAACCAGTGCCATAATTATACTCAGCCACAGTTTCCATGCAGGGGCTCGTTTTTGTTGTGTTGGTGATGCCGTGTCTTGTAAAACTGGTGTTATAATGACTATTTGGACATTTATTTTTATTTTATTTTATTGTTCCAGGTGCAATATTCACGACAGTCGGTGTTTTAGAAGTTATAACATCTCTTATATCCATGGTAACCACCAGTGTCATATACTCAGCCACAGTGTCCATAATGCAGGGGCTTGTTTTTGTTGTGTTGGTGATGCCTTGTCTAGTAAAACTGGTGTTACAATGACTATTTGGACATTAATTTTATCTTATTTTATTGTTCCAGGTGCAATATTCACGACTGTGGGTGTTTTAGAAGTTATAACATCTCTTATATCGATGGTAGCCACTAGCGCCATATCCTCAGCCACCGTGTCCATAATGCAGGGGCTTGTTTTTGTTGTGTTGGTGATGCCTTGTCTTGTAAAACTGATGTTACAATGACTTTTTGGACTTTTTGGACTTTTATTTTATCTTATTTTATTGTTCCAGGTGCAATATTCACGACTGTGGGTGTTTTAGAAGTTATAACATCTCTTATATCGATGGTAGCCACTAGCGCCATATACTCAGCTACAGTTTCCATATACCAGGGGCTCGTATTTATCGTTCTAGGAAGTTTTGATGGCATCTGTTTGGTTCTTCTCGTGTAAGTACATGTGACCCGTCACAATGATAGAGACCTTAACCCATTACCAAACATTAACTCTTTTTTACTCCCTTGAAGATACAAGCTGAGGAAAACATTGTAGAAAATGAAAAAAAAATGCTTGTGACACGCAATTTCTTCATTTCCCACAATGTTTTTTACCAAGAAAGACCAAAAATGTTAAATTTTGTTCAATGGAACTTGTCGTCTGGAACACCTATGAGTTTGGACTAGGCTAAAATTTCGTTGTTTGGTAATGGGTTAAAGATACAGGTTGAGGAAAAACATCATACTATAATTTGAGCAATGTTTGTCCGTTTGTTCCCCTACTCCTCCCAGGTCCTTGGGCCGATCTTCACCAAACTTGGAGGGAAGATGGAGGGCGGCCCCGGATATTAGCTTGAGGGGTTCATTTTTTGAAAGGTCAAGGTCATCGAGGTCAAAGGTCAAATTTATGTTTTTACGGGTTACGGGTATCGTTTTTACGGGTTACGGGACGGGATTGCTTACGGGTAACGGGACGGGATTAGGTGGAGGGCAGCCCCGGATAGGTCAAGGTCATCGAGGTCAAAGGTCAACCCCGGATAGGTCAAGGTCATCGAGGTCAAAGGTCAAATTTCGAGACGGGTAAAATTGCTAGTTATAGAAAATGAAGAAATTGCTTGTGACTAGCCATTTCTTCATTTCCCACAACGTTTTCCAACCAAAGAAGCCAACTATTTTTAAATTCCGTGCACTTGAAATTATCGTCTGCAACATCTTTGAATTTGGAACAACCTAAAGTTTTGTCGTTTGGTAATTGGTTAAGGAAATTGTGAAAAGTAATGACCCCAGTCAGTCTACACAGTCTGCGAAGACTGACTAGGGTTAATACTTCTCACTTTCATATAATTTTCTGAATCTAGAATATGTTCATATCTTGCTAAACGTTAATTTTCCAAGTAAACCGTTTTGTTGAACTCTGCTGAATCAGATGCAGATGTCATTTTGTTTGTTTTACGGACTTCTCACAAGGTCCCTTTTGGCTTGACGAGTCACGTAATTATGATCTAGAATTTAGAAAGGGCACCTTGTGGGATTGCAGGCCAGTGTTGATCGTGATCAGCTTGTGTACACGCTATCTAGTGTCTGAATCTGATCTAGATTCATGTTGTTCTCTAATAATTGTATCATTGCTTGTAAAAAGATTGAGAAGCATAAATTTCGTGGCACGAGCAGATATAAATCTGTCGATCACGGTGGTTAATCACATGAATTTCAGAAAATCGTCGATATTTTTGTTAATACTTGAGCAATTTGAATTCGGTTTGAAGCAGAGAAGGTGGACAAATGCCAGGAATAAGCTGGGCGCCGTTGATTTTGAAATATCAACTGATAAAAAAGTTATTGAAGATCAACCAAAATTTTGGTTGATCTTAAATAACCTTTTTATCAATTGATTTTTCAAAAATCCACCACGTCCATCTAATGCATGATGTCTGTCCACCTTCTCTGCTTCAAACCGAATTTAAATCGGTCCCATATTAAGCAAGTTATTGAAGATTTTCTGAAATCGTTGTATCATGTGATTATACACCGTGTCGATGTCTTGCGTTCTTCAAGGAAATAATTTGTGCAGTTGAGTTTATCCCATAATTACATACCAAACATTCGTACAATTTCGCCCCCATCTTCGGCGTTATTCGCAACAATGATAATTATTGACGAAGTAATCCGGATTTTTTTAATGATTAATCTCGTCAATCTCCGTTACCATGGATGACGCCTAAGTTGCACGAAATATTTGGTATCAGATGATGGATGGAAGATCTTAACCCATTACCAAACGACAATTTTTTGACTGGTCCAAATTCAAAGATGTTGCAGACGATAATTTCAAATGAATGAAATTTAATATTTTTTGCAATTATTGTGCAGAAAATATTGTGGAAAATGAAGAAATTGCTTTTTACAAGCAATTTCTTCATTTTCCACAATGTTTTCCAAAGCCATTATCTCGTAGGGAGTCAAAAAGAGCCAATGTGTGGTAATGAGTTAAAGCACTTTACTATCAGATGTAGCATAACGTTACTGATCGAGGGAATGTGTCTTGAACTATGGATACAAAAGAGCTTTTACTTCGATTGTTCATGAAAAGTATCAATCATCTTATCCTTAACACTTTCCTATATACAAGACCCAGATTCTAACGATCCTATTTAGAACCATGTTGCAAGACATTTAGACAAAAGCAGTAATTTATGATAACCAACATATTTCCGTTTGTCTCACTATACTCTGTACTATATCAAGGGCGGATCCAGGATTTTTTTCCGGGGGGGGGGGGGGGGTCCAAGCCCAAATTATGGCTTAAAATGTAGTAATTATGTAACGTTACTCTAAATTTATATAGTCAAAATTCAATTTTCGGCCAATTCCAGAGGGGGGGGTCCGGACCCCCGACCCCCCTCTAGATCCGCCCATGCTATATTGTACAATACCCATTTTATCGTCTGCTACAGCTTTGAAGTTGGAACAGTCTTTGCTGTAGTCAGACGAGCTTCTTCTTTCTGTAACATGACGTGTTTGGTATCTAATGATGGGATGTAATCCTTAATTCTCTTCTATGTTACAGAATACTAAAGATTGGCTGGGAAGTTGAGAAGAAACGTAATGGTTACAAGCCTATAGCACAGAAAGTTGTGGTGGTCGATTGATATACTGAAACAAGTGACTAAATAATAAATATCATCTATAATATCAGCATAACCCTGTCTCAAACAAGACAAGGTTTTGACGTGTCCAACAGAGAAAGCTTAAGAAAACATTGAGGCAAAGAAGAAAATGCTGATAATCAGCATTTTCTCCTTTTGCCTCAATATTTTCTTAGTTGTATTGCATTTCTATTCAACCAAAAAGACGGAAAATATTGTATAATGCTAAATATCATAATTTTATTCTTTTCTGCCAGTCTGTTTTTAGGTTTTTGTCAAAAGGACATCACAATTAGGTACTAAATGGGAAAAGGGTCTAACGATTGATCCTTAATCATAATAGCATTTATTTTGTGCTTAAAATAGACTTGGTTTGCTATCATTTTTTTATAAAGCGTCGGTGTTGTTATAAAATCTCGTAACTACGGCTCGACTCAAGCCGTAGTTACGAGATTTTATAACAACTACCAAGAAAAACTTTTGTTTGTCTGAAATAACGTCACGGTTAACTGAATAAAATCTTTCCCTATTATCATGGGGGTTGAGGCTTTCAAGACGGTCTAACTGACTATTTGATGTTTTCTCTCAACATACAAATAAGATATTACCTTGCTCGGATTTCATTTTTTTGCACAAATTCAACAATCAAAATGAAAACAAAAGTCGTATAAATTGATTATAGCATACCGGTACAAATCAATACGAAAGGGTGAGATAATTCTTGTTGCCAATTCTTAAGAGTTTTTTAATTCATGGATATTACTTTTCTTTTAGCATTTGATTATCAGTTTAGTCTAATAGAACAGAACAGATCATACATTTTATTCTGACAAGTACAAAGTACATAGTCAATGAATACATAACACATTACATTGTATCATCCGAGTTTCCTCTGATAAATTTCGCTCTTTGATATGTTGATGTCGCTCATTTAATTGAGCGACATCAACATATGAAAGAGCGAATTTCATTAGAGAAAAATCGGATTATACATTGTATAGAGTGATAAGCAAAAGTGACGAGACATTTTCGTGGTATAATATGGACAAAGATCAATAAACTTGTTGATTGGTTGAACTCATGATTAGTTTATTATGTTGTTTAAAGTGACATTTCACAATTATTTTTACACAAATTTAACTGTTTTTCTATCTGAAAGAGTCTGTTTTCTTATGAAAATTCAGAAAATTTCAGGCCAAAATATTGAACCGTTTCCGAGAAATATACATTATGGTGCTAAAATTAAACAAATTGTTGTGGACAACAGTTCAGATTTATATAGAGTATGTCGTTTCTGTCTCAACTTTAAAGGCGTATGTTTCGCTTATGAATAACAACTTCAAACAACTGATAACATTTCTAAGCATTAGAATAAACGATCTTTGCACCAAGACATACTTTTAAAAATTGAAATAAATGTGAAATGTCACTTTAAATTGTAAACTTGTTGAAAAAGATTGTTATTAAAATTTATATTGCATAAGAACTTTTGTTCTAAAATAACCCTTTCCCTAACGACAGATTTTAATAAGACGTGTTTGTGAAACACAAATGCCCATGAACTAGCCATTTTTCTAAAATGTTAAGTTTTCGTGTAAAGGATTGATAAGGGTTAATAGATGACCATGGGGAAGTTCAGGAAGAACAGATAGATATCATTGAAAGGAAGGTGTATACCAAATTTGAGCTTTGTATGTCAATTACTTTTTGACCGTCTTTGTCCTTTCTTTCTTGTGTCTTTGATTTTGCCTGTCCCATCATCGATTCTTGTACGTCCGTAATTGCTATATATATAATATGTCGAGAATGGCAGTTGTATAGTAGAACCAAGCAGACGATATTAATTGATCCACTCGAAGAATTGTCGTCTGATTTCTGATACGCTAAAATATAACATTACATCGGTCTTTGATGGTCTGTGAAGAAGCCTTTGTGACGCTTTGAGTATGGTTAACTCTAATATTGTTCAGCCAAATTATCATAGTCCGTTGGACTTCCCACCGACTTTTAAGGTATACAGCCCATCATTACAAACACCACTTTCTTGCCATACGAAATGCATCAAATTAACCACACTTGTAAATACTCTTTACATACCTTGCCGGATTTCAAGATTATGATTCAAAAAGAAAATGATTTACAAATATAAGTTTCTCTCTATTCATATGCAAGGGAGATAATTTTGAACATTTTTGTCAAATATTTACCTACGTATGAATTTATTCAAAATTCTAAACCGTGCAAAATGCTTATGTTTATATTTGGAATGGAAATGTAACACAGTTTAGGAATTACTGGCATTTTTCAAATTTTGCCTTTGGCTGTTCGGTGCTAATGATGGGTTGCATACCTTAATCTTCTCCTGGTTTTGATGCTACTAATAGAAAAGACTTTGAAAACATAGAAACGAAAGGAGATAATGCGGATAATCAGCATTTTCTCCTTTGGTTTCAATACTTTTCTGTGCTTCAAACATGTTTATGCAAGTTCTTCTCTATCAACATCCACATTATTGTTTGTAGCAGCTTTTGAATGTGGTCACTATAATATTCGGTCACTTGAGAAAGGGTTTAAATGTTGGTTTAATGTAAGCATTTTGCATCTATCACGGTGGGGATTGTGCATGATGGGATGGATAACGAATACGAAGTATACGGACAAATTTGCCTCGCTTCAGGTAAGAAATTGTGCAATAATTTTCTTATTTCTGCTCCAATTTTCAAGCGGTTTGTTGCATGTACCCCGCATTAGTGAGCTCTTTCCTCGGATATATGACTTGTTTGTAGAATGTTTGTACTTTGTCCAAAAATTGATCCCAACCGACCAGAAAAACGACAAAAAATTCAGGCCTTTTTTCTAGTCGGTTGGGATCGGTTTTTGAGAAAAGTACAGGGAAGTTCCAGATAAATAATATATCTGAGAAAAGTAAGACGGAGTACATGCAACAAACCGCATGAAAATTGACGCAGAAATAAGAAAGTTATTGCACAAATTCTTACCTGAAGCGTGGTTAATTTGGCCGTAGTCGTTAATATTTCGCTTTCTGGTCGGTTGGGACAATATTTCGGAAAAAGTATCATGAGTTAGTTATTATGTCATACATCTGACGAAAGAGCTCGATAAGGCGGGGTACATGCAGCAAACCGCTTGAAAAATGATACAGAAATAACAGAGTTATTGCAAAATGTCTTACCTGAAGCGAGGCGAGTTGGCATCAAATTTTGTGCAAAAAATAGACTGAGTTTACCGTTATTTTTTGATAAACCGTCGGTGTTGTTATAACATCTCATAACTACGATTTGATTCAAGCCGTAGTTACGAGATTTTATAACAACACCAACGAAATACTATTTATTTGTCCGAAATCACGTCACGGTTTACTTGATAAAATCGTTCCCTATTGTCGGTAGTCGTTATCCATCCCATCATGCACAATCCCCACCGTGATCTATGATATGTTCCGATTTACCCTTCGAAATCTTTTTATCACGTTAATATACTGAACAAAGTGAAAACGCTACACCTATTTTGCTTGCCACATTTCTTCTAAATACAACAAGTAAACAAATCAAATGAAAGTGTTTCGCATTGTTCATTCACTTGGTTGTGCCAAGCACTAAACGTTTTTTGGATCTTAATTACGGGGATGAAAAACGGACCCTTTTAATGTCACAGGGGTCCGTTTTTCAGGTGTACAATTTGAACGGAAATTTTACACAATTTAAACCTCCAGAAATCCAAGCAGAAGAATGCAAACCATGCCGGACTGCACGAAATGGTAGTCTAACAAGTTACCAGCCAGGAAAGTTAAAGAAGCTTGTCTAACATTGTTTCAGCGTTTAGAAAATGATGTTTGAAAAGCAGAATTTTCGTTATGTTCCAAAGCTTGAGAATTTTACAATGTTATCTCCATAGGAAATTGAAATCGCTATTGCATGGACATCTGGGGATTATACAAGTCGAAGAAAGGGTTTAAAAATCCCCTGTAAGGCATGTATGATGTTGCAAAAATTCCAATCGAAAACCATGATAAATTTGTGAATACCAACCAATTTAAATTCCCTATTTGTATATGTCAAAGGGAGGTAATTCGCAAAATAGACTGATTAGACCTAGCTTTTAGAGCTTGCTTAAAGAGATAAGTGAGATTTTAAGTGTTTTTCTGGCAACCCGGGTATGACCAATTGCGAAAAAATAATGAAGCGTTTTCTGCGCATGTGCATATGTGGCATTAGATGAAATTAGCTCTAAACGCATTAAGGGCTGTAACTGTGACAGTAAAGGCAATGGAATTTCGACAAAACGATTGCTGAAAGCCTGAGAAATAACGTCGAAATATATTTCATGCTATTATTTGGATACTTTTCCAGAAATAAGAAATCTTGCAGTGTAGCGTTTTCACTTTTGTTCAATATATTTTGTTAAATGCTTACATCGTTAGTGTTGTAGTTGTTTCAGATGATGGCATATTCAAGCAATTTCGAACAAAAGCAAATGACGCTTACTTTTTCAGGAACGCCTGTCCGCCATTTTGGAAATGCCGTTGCAAAATATTGTACAGAGATTCTTTACTGTGGTTCTTAATGTTTATAGAGGTTACCCCATTACCGATCGACAAATTGTAGACTGTTAAAAATTCAAAGACGTTGCACACGACAATTACAAGCGAATGGAATTTAATTTTTTTCTATCTTTTTGGGTAGAAAACATAATGGGAAATGGAGAAATTCCCTGTCACAAGCAATTTCTTCATTTTCCACTTTGTTTTCTAAAGTTTTTATCTTTTGGGGAATCAAAAAGGGCCAATGTGTGGGTTGGGTTAAGGAGTTGTGTCTGTCGTCTGTAGTAATCATACGTCCGTAATTGCTTGATGTCAAGACTGGCAGTTGTATAGAACAATCAAGCAGACGATATTGATTGAATCCTCACACAAGTCGTCTGATTTCTGATATTCTGGTTCTTGCTTTCTTGGTAACAGGCGACACGACACAATCACAGCGGCGAATCACATGGCATGACAATCGCTTCACATACAATGTCACAAACAATTTCTTCGTTTCCACTTTGTTTTCTAAAGTTTTTATCTTTTGGGGAATCAAAAAGAGCCAATGTGTGGGTTGGGTGAAGGAGTTGTGTCTGTCGTGTGTGGTAATCATACGTCCGTAATTGCTTGATGTCAAGACTGGCAGTTGTATAGAACAATCAAGCAGACGATATTAATTGAATCCTCACACAATTGTCGTCTGATGTCTGATACGCTAAAATATTCCAGTTGATTTTCTTCGCACCAGACACAATCACGGCAAGTAATCACGTGACACAAAACTCAAAGTACTATTCCACCAGCCAATTTTGAAAGTGACGTATGATTGTGTTTATCGTTTACAACCAATCAATCTGTTCATTTATCACGTGCACATTGTAAACTGTACAAATGAGAAGAGTTTATTGGTTAGGAAACAGGAAACATAAAACTACGTCACTGTAAATTTTTGCTTGTGGATTTATAAATAGAGGTGTTCCGGATCATTTCTGGATCATTATAAACAAAGTCACATTTATCGTCTGTAGTAATCATAAGACCGTAATTGCTTAACCCCTTCCCAAACGACAAAGAAATCGACTGTTCCAATTTGAAAGCTTCTGCAGACGACAAAAATGATGATGATAAAGACATGATTTGGTGTAAAATATGACAGAGAAAATATTGAGACAAAAGGAGAAACTGCTGGTAATCAGCAGTTTCTTCTTTGGTTTCAATATTTTCCAAAGTCTATTTTGTTAGGGACGTCAAAACCAGGTCTTGTTTAGGAAAGGGTTAATGTCAAGACTTTCAATCAAGCAGACGATATTGATTGAATCCTCACACAATTGTCGTCTGATGTCTGATACGCTAAACTATTCCAGTTGATTTTCTCAGAACCAGGCGATACGACATCATGACGGTGGGGAATCATGTGACATGACAATCCCAGAAAAGTTAAAAAAAATGTTCTTATTACATGACCGATTTGAAATTGATTGCAGAAGAGATGTCAAATTGTCAGGGATTTGTTGAATGTGGCGGATATTTTAACCCTTTCCCAAACGGCAAAATTTTTGGATGATCCACTTCAAAAATTGCCACAAAAGACAAAACGGATGTTACTAAAGATAGGATTTGTGTAAAATATGGCATTGAAAATATTGAGACAAAAGGAGAAACTGCTGGTTATCAGCAGTTTCTTCTTTTGTTTCATTTTTTTTCTTAAGCCTTGTCTATTAGGGACGTCAAAACAACACAAGGTGGAATGTTATTGACGACTAAGCAAAATATCATTTGGTCCTCAATAACTTTGCATCAGTTGAACAATCACCACCAGCATTTGCAAATTCTAACGTTTTCTACACTCTCTTCTTCAAAGCGATATCAAGCAATTGCTTCATAGTCCATGATGTTTTCCAAAGAATTTACCTTGTTGGGCGTCAAATGGCGTAACCGTGTTGTAATCCGTTCATCATTTCACAACCACATCCCTCAGTATCTTTACTTATCACAACACAATAGCAAATATCTATAGATAGACAACGACCTGTGAATGATTAAAGATCGGCGAATCTAAATTGACGGGAGATGAGGGATTTCGAATTCTAAAAATATGTCAAATATACCGTAACATTTCGTCAAATATACCGTAACCTTTCGTCAAATATACCGTAATCTTTCGTCAAATATACCGTAACCTTTCGTCAAATATACCGTAATCTTTCGTCAAATATACCGTAACCTTTCGTCACGGCTCCGACTCGATGTCCAATTATACGTAGACCAATTATTTTGGAAGACGTTACAGAAGACAAAGGCGATGCTGGGCAATTAGAAAAAACCAAAGACAAGCCGTTTTATATCAAATCTCTATTTATTTTCAATATTGCACTCATTAATGAAACGATAACATTTAAATCTATCATGCACTCAGGATTTTTTAAAACCTAAATTTCTAAAACCTGAATATATGGAACTGACATAATCACCGGTGGTTAACTCGGCCAAAGCGAGGGACGTTTTTCGCTACAACAAGGTACAGATATTTTGCGTTTAAGGTTTACGAACTGAGAATGAAAAACAAACTTTCTAGCCATACGAACTGCATCAAATTACACGCACTTGTAAATAAACTTCAGATAAGTTGATTCACCATGCCGGATTTCAAGATTATGCTTTAAGAAAAAAAATACAAATATTATTTTACTCTATATTCATATGCAACGGAGGTAATTTGAACATTTTTGTCAAATATTTCCATAAGTATGCATTAATTCAAAATTCTAAACCATACAAAATGCTTATGTTTGTATCTGGAATGGAAATCTAACACAATTATTTATTCGTTCAACAACGACGGAATATTATGATCGCGAAAAACGTCCCACGTTTTGGCCGAGTTCACCACCAGTGATGATACATTCCATTTCAACTAGACTAGGTTTACCGGTATGTATTGATTAATCGTCAGGTATGTTTTAAAATCTCGTAGCTACAGCTTTAATCATGTCGTAGTTACGAAATTTTAATAACAACACCTAAGGAGAAAATTATTGTTTGTCCGAAATTATGTCACTATCAACTGGATAAAATCGCTCCCTATTTCACCAACCATTAATTGATGACAAACCGTGCAATATTTGAGTATGATCTTAAGAAATAGTTCATAACACAATAATAATCTTAAACAAAAACACATAAATTATGATTGGGTTTTTGATAATATAATGTATCCACTTTGAGATTCGATCTGACGCCCGTTGTTTCATTCACTCAGAAACAATTCATTCACTCAGAAACAATTCACGATTATAACAACTATCCACAAATCAGCAATTTCCTTGAATAATTGCGTATGAGTATTCTAATTCAAAAATATTTCTCCTTCAAAACCGTCACATAATTATTTCCATCTTCCTTCCTACATTCACAATCTAATGACCCGAGTTTTTGTCCCCACTGAGAATGTCCCGTCTCCCCTTTCTTGTAGAATTTACACTGTAAGGCGAGTTTCATGAATACACCGTCTTCAAACTGAAAGAAAAATGACGTTAAAAATTACGCAAATGCATTTGCAGTCTAATGACCCCAGTTCTGACCCCACTGTGAATGTTCTGTCTCTCACTTCTCTGAAACGGAAGGTCATAAAACATAACATCGTTACATTTCATTAAGGTAGTTAATCCATCATTACACACCAAATACTTAGTACAACTTCGAGCGTCATCTGTAGCAACGGAAATTGACGATGATACCCTTGTCAAGTGAAAAAATTAAACATAACGACGTTTTCGACATAGATTAACAATCCATTATTATGAAAGCAATACGCACTCATTGTGAAACATGTAACACTAAAATGTATTTACAACCAGAGAAGGGACATAAAAATATATCGAAATGAATAATAAACCAAATAAACCAAATTGACTTATTTTCCACCATTTTCCCTCTGTAACAGTCCGCTACAGTTGGAAGGAAAATGAGGCATAATGATTATCGACATTTTCCTAGATAGTATGAATTTATGATATCATAAAACGCATGTACTCAAATCAACTAATACATAAAAGCCTACAGGTCTACTAGAAACCTTGATAGAGCGACTCATCTACTGACAATCATATGTCGAAATTCATCATAAACAAGAGCTTCCCAAAACGGCGCACTTACGCCCGAGAGGGGCTTTTCAGTAAAATTGGCCATTTTTGTTAATTCAGGGGCAGATAATTCAAATATGAAAAGAGTTATCTAAATTTTGTGAGCGGTTTGCACAACCAGAATACCATAGAGAGTAAGTGCGGCAAGTTTGAATGAATTCTGGTTGAAACTGTAGTAGTTGCACACACCAGAAAATTGGCATTTTTCAAACTTAATGGCGAATAATTCAAGAACGAAGAGTTATCTGAATTCCGAAAGCAGTGTGCACAACTAGACACCATGAAGATTCATCGTGTCAAGTTTGATCAAATTCCGATCAAAACTTTAGGATGAGTTGCGAACACAAGAAATTGCTAACGGATGGACAGACAGACGACCGGAGCCATAACATGATACGACCCTTCGGGCGTAAAGAAATATCGATCTGTCATCAACCATTTATCTACTCAACTCGGTTTGTTAAAGGGGGGCATGCTAGGTTTTTATGCTTCCTAACTGTACGGGAACTCATATTTATGCATGGAAAAACAATTTGCAATGCATAAAAACCCCAATCACGACGAATAACCATCTTTCCTTTGCTATAGATCAATCCTTTACAAGCGGGTTTACACATTCTTTTTTACTTCAAAACAAGACAAGGTCAACGAGACACACCTCCGCGGTATCAACACACCGTACGACCGACTGTGTCGATGACTGTGACCTTATTTACGAGGGATACGTGGAAATTTATATTTTGTACAAGCACTGAACATACAAACGCGTATTTATCAACTATAGAATACCAAAGATCCTTTTGTTTATTTATAAAAGTGAATTAATTCGACCTACCATACACGTGACATCAGATGCCGAATCTGTCTTCGCTGACTTTCGACGCAGCCGGTTGTACGGTGTGTTGAATCTCGCTGAGCACAAATGACGTACCTCTGAGGTAATTGATTTTTGAAAGGTTGGGCATATATAACCGTTACAAAACAAAAACAAGGACAATAATAAACTGCCAGCATGTTATTAATTGACTTGGATTTTAACACTTGATAAAGCTCGATGAGCGCTTACAATGGATATAATTGATCTACCCCTTCAGGTTGGTAATTTCGAACGTTATTTCTGGTTTGTAATTATTGTGCCATTTGCATTTTCGACATACTAGCTCGCCCCCCTTTAAGAAAATGATACACCAGGAATATTGACTTTTACTGCAATAGAGATTGTGTATACAAACAGACACCGTGAACCATCTCCACACAAAATAGCTTTTGTCTAAAATGAACATAAAGTAGAATGATGCATCGTTCATCACTTATTTCCTATGAAACAAACTGCTAGTCTATTCTACAGTTAGAAGAAAAAACTGAGACTTCAGAAAAAAATATCGACTTGTTCTTGGAATATTTTTTTCGTAATAGATGGAAATGGGAAATGTCTTCGTCGTAAAAGACCCGGCTGCTCAAATTACTAGACATATAAAACCTTAACAGGTCCATAAAACTATGGGAGAGAGAAGTTTCTCCCGACATAATAGGGAATGTCGAAAATGAACATAAAGTAAATTAATTGATCACCAAAGAATTGGCGATTCAGGTCTGCCACAGTTTGCTGCAGAAAATATGAGAGATCAGGGGCAGTATTAACCAACCAGTCTATGTTAAAGATTTATTTTTGAAATTACACAACAATGCATCCGATTGGCCGAGACATATCCCCGTGCAGCGTAATTTCGACGATGCATCGACTTTTCCTTTGGGCATTCAATAAATGAAATATTAATCGGTGAAATTATTACAAATTCATAACCTGTAACCTCTCTTTACTTTACTTTATCAATTTCATATCGGTGACCTACATAAATCATGTCAAAAAAGCGAATCAAAATGGTGGATACTTACTCGAGTAATTCCGGTCCATGTCGGGTGTTTTCGACGGTCACAGTTCATTGCACACAAATGTATACTGTTCAGCATAAGAAAACTGTCACATAAGTTAATTTAAACTTAGGATGCAGGTGCATTGAAAAAACAAAGTTTTTGTGATTTTTATAACAATTATGATAGAATCTTAACTCTTAACTGTAGAACTGAATCCTTTTAAACATATTTACATTTTTGTCATTTAAACAAGAGTTATTGATGATCATTCCTACACATAGGGCATAGGAATGAGTCACCTCTTCTTAGCACTTTCACTGGGGTGCAGTAAGAAAGGTGAACCCAGCCATTGCAGGAATCACAACATCCCCATGTAACTATTTTAAGACTGGGATAGTGCGTTTTTTGCTTGGGGTAAAACAACTTGCATACAACACAAGTCTCAGTGTCCGTGATATCACTGTCAGTGTCAGAAACACATGCATCCTCATTCAGGATAGGATTCATCTGGAGGCCTGATGGTCCTGGAACTGGTTCTTCTACACTAACTCTTACTTTTTTAGCTAGAGGGGCAGTTTGCTTTGGTTTCTTCTGTGCTTCAAAGTGGCTTTTTACTGCCTCAATGACTTCAGGTTCCGTGATTGCTTTACCACCAACAACTTTACTTAAGGTTTTTCTTATTTTAGCGGTTTGGACATTCTTCATAATTTGGCCCCCTTTATGTTCCAGAAAAGGTGCGCCTGATACTGGTTGTTCAGGAATTACTTCTTGTGCAGACTGTGATGGAAATGCCGTAGATGGTGCATATGAGAGTGGAGATATTGCACTGGGATTAAACGGATAAACTCCTGCTTTCTGAAATGCAGCCTGGATATTGGTGGCACTCAGTGTAGATGTATATACTCTGCAAGCGATGCGGCAGACATCATACCGGGTTACGATTTTTCCTCCAGACTCTCTTAAGTGTTTATGACATGCTGAATTCCAGGCTAGTTCCAGAGGACCATAGCAGCTTACATCAAGGGGCTGCAAAATATGACTGCAATGAGGGGGTAATACAAACAGCACAATATTTTCCTGAGCAGCCCATTCTATTAGAGGGATTGTTACATGGCTCTTATGGCCATCATACAACACAAGCACTGGTGATTCATCAGATCTTGTTGGCAAGTAGTGAAGAAGATGTTCCTTCATATACCTAATAAAGGTGTCAGAATTGGACCACCCTGACTCAGTCACTGTACCATTTGTTCCGGGTGATGCACCATCAAGAAGAGAATCCAGCATCCTTTTTCCAGGGAAAATAAAGAATGGTGGTACTTGTTGTCCAGCAGCATTCACGCATCCTATCATTGTTACATTTTGGGATTTTCCCGAAGTGACTGCTTGGAGCTTGTATTTTTTACCAGCAACTATCTTTGGTGGCTTGTGCTCAGCACTAAGGCCTTTTTCGTCTATATTGTAAATGTACTGAGGTCTGTCAGCTAAATTGTATTTAATGACAATCTTCTCGAGTTCTTTGAAATAGTTCTTGATTGCTGACTCTGTAGCCGATTTTGCACGTGCAGCCTCAAGACTTCTCGGCTTCACGACTTTTAGTTCTGGCCACCTCGATAAAAATCCATAAAACCAGTCAAATCCTAGAGGATGTTCCTTATCTCTAGTCCCCAAATGGAACGCAAAGTCAGAAGCTAAATTGACTGTCTCCTGCCTAGAGTATCCAAACCCCACTTCTCCCATAACTGTAAGATGACGGGCTAGAACTGCTTCCTGCTCCTGGGTAAATACAGTCTTGGGGCCTGAACGGGTGGTATCAATATCTATTCTCCCCCTTGCACGGTCCTTCAAAGTTGTTACAGGAACATTAAACATTTTAGCCACCCTCTCTACAGGTAATCCCTCCTCCATAACCATTTTGTATGCCTCTGTCAAGTCCTGAGGGTCATACGACCTGTAGGGCCCACGAGCAGTGGGTTTTTTTCTGTAAGTAAATAATGATATTAATAGCGTGTGCAAAGAAACATTTCATTTTAAGTTCTTTTTTGACAGTTTACATTTAAGAACTGCCTTATGTTTGCAGCGTTTCTTTATGCTGCTGAGTATACATTATGTTTACAAAAGTCACGTGACCTATGTGGGAGGAGAGTAGGTCGTCTGCATACGAACTGTCAAAAAATTTCAGATGATGGAAACTACATAAAACCATGGAAATACGAAGCTGAATTTTGGTAATAGTGAAAACTAGGTAAAATTAGTGTCTGTGTGTATAAATAATGATAAACTCACCATTCTAACTTCCATTTCGGCGAATTTGGTTTCGATATCTTGCTCCGTGTTTTGACTCCGTAAAAATCACGTGGAGGTCACGGAGCATGCGCAGTGGATTTGTTTACATTTAAAAACGGCGCATCGTCGAAAACACCCTTACGTCGAAATTACGCTGCTTGAGGATACGTCTCGTCCAATCGGATGGTTTGTTATGTAATTTTACTTTAGACAATCGAAATAGAGATGTCGGCGAATACGGACCCTAAAATACACGGTGGGGATTGTGCATGATGGGATGGATAACTAATACGGACAAAATAATCTCGATTCTGGTAAGAATTTTTGCAATAACTTCCTTATTTGTGCTTCAATTTTCAAAAGGTTTGTTGCATGTACCCCGCCTTACAGAGCTCTTTCATTGGATGTATGACTAATTAGTTAATTCGTGGTACTTTTTCCAAAATATTGTCCCAACCGACCAGAAAGCGAAATGGTAACGACTACGGCCAAATTAACCACGCTTCAGGTAGCACTTGTGCAATAACTTTCTTATTTTAGCGTCAATTTTCATACAGTTTGTTGCATATACTCCGTCTTACTGAGCCCTTTTCTCAGATGTATTACTTATCGGGAAACTCCTTGTACTTTTCTCAAAAATCGATCCCAACCGACTAGAAAAATGACCTGGATTTTTTGTCGTTTTTCTGATCGGTTGGGATCAATTTTTGGACAAAGTACAAAGATTCTACAAACAAGTCATATATCTGAGGAAAGAGCTCAGTAATGCGGAGTACATGCAACAAACCGCTTGAAAATTGACGCAGAAATAAGAAAATTAGTGCACAATTTCTTACCTGAAGCGAGGCAAATTTGTCCGTATTCGTTATCCATCCCATCATGCACAATCCCCACCGTGAAATATCAACTTGGATTTGTAAAAGACGAACATTTTTTTCACAATGAAAAGCCATGCACTCAAGATACAAGACATATAAAACCTTAACAGGTCCATAAAACTATGGAAGGGAGAAGTTTCCCCCGACATAATAAGAGATGTCGAAAATGAACATAAAGTAAATTGATTTACTACCGACCATTTATCTCCTCAACTCTGCCACAATTTGCCGGGAAAATGGAACCCAAGAAATATCGACTATCGCAGAAGAACGAACGAATATTGCTGATTCAACACTGAAATTCTACGACATTTAATTGACAAAGTTAAACGTTTTGCTCTTGTTTCCATTGCAAATAAAGCAGACTGAAAGTATTTCACATATTTTAGCCTTGTATTTAATATTCCGCCAAAAATAAAATATAGGGATCAAACTGTAACAAAGCGTAAAGAAGCGATAGGATGTACAGTATGTGTTGAGGACGTGATAATGAATTCTTACACAGTAAGCTATTGTCTGAGTTGTGTTTCGTCGTTGGGAGGTCAAACCCTCGTAACTGGAGTTACGAGGTTTTGACCCCCAACGACATTTTCGTGTTACATGTACCTCTTGTTGTCTCAATGGAACAGAGCGAAAATAAAGAATTGAATTGAAATTGAATTGAATTATTTTTGAAAAGAGTAGTCGTACAATGATGAGTCAGCAATTTTCGTCAATATAAATTATCTGGAGTCCTTTTTTTCACAAAGAAAAAACAAAGATTTAAAATACTACCTCTAGCACAAAAAGTAGTTCCTGTCGTTTGCCACTTTTTGACAGCGTGTAATTATTCGTGTCGATTTCAGCTGTGTAAATCTTCTTGTCAGCTTCATTTGACGTCACATCCGCTTTTAGTTTCTGCAGTTCGCCATTAACCATTAGTTTCCTGAATCAAAAGCAGTAAAATGAAATATTTTCATCTTCGATTTAGCGCTATGATAACAAAAAATAATAGCAGCTGAACTTTGCTCTTTTTGACTCATCGCAAGATAATGGCTTTGGAAAACATTGTGGAAAATTAAGAAATTGCTTGTTACAAGCAATTTCTTCGCTTCCCACAGTGTTTTCTACCCTAAAAGACAACACAATTTAAATTTCTTTCATTTGAAAGTGTCGTCTGTAGCATCTTTGAATTTGGATCAATCTAAAATTTTGTTGTTTGGTAATGGGTTAACGTTGGCATTAGAAGAAGGCAAAGTGGTAAAATGCGACCCTGTTTGTTTGTCAACTATTTGAAATTCTTTGCACGCTTTATTCATTGGTCGCAGTAGACTGGTGCAACTCTTGGGTATATCAAAGTTTGTATAAGAAATGAAAATATATACAGAAAACCGTTCTGTTCTTTAAAAGTATGGTTTAACAACAGTGTTACTGTATTTAGTTCAAAACAACTCAAGTTATGTCACTACATTTCCGAAAGCTTTGTGTGTACTTTGGTTGTGTGCCTTGGTTTCTCAAGTGACATAAACACATGCCCTGGAGCCATGCAATGACTACAGCTGCATCCAAGCATAAATTGAATTAAGGTAGAATACCCGTAATATGGTAATTTTGAGATTCAGAAAACATCGGATTTTCCGAGCGTCGTCGTTACGTATCCAAACCTGTTTGGCAGCGGTCGTTAACATTCGGCGGTGGAAAGTTCCACCGCCGAATGTTTTCGACTTCGACTGAATAATTCCGACGTCGCGAGAATCTCATTAGGGGTAGACTACTAGTACTTTAAGAGACAAATTCTAATTTCATCTTTCGGGCATAATTTCAATTTAATAATCAAAAATAAAGTAACCAATAGGGATCCCCCAGTATTTTTCCTGAAGTCAATTAGAGCTTGTTAGGACTAATAACCAAACATTCCTCGGAAGTACGGCAAGGCTAATTAAGTCGGTCAAGAAAACATATAATTGTCTAATTAGCTATTGGCATGGAATGCTGAAAACGCACCCTTTCCTTAAAGCTGCAAAGTCAA
The DNA here is from genome assembly GCA_963680895.1 of Fragum sueziense. Taxonomy (NCBI): domain Eukaryota; kingdom Metazoa; phylum Mollusca; class Bivalvia; order Cardiida; family Cardiidae; genus Fragum; species Fragum sueziense. Next base: position 16,128,923 of record OY804593.1, read on the forward strand.
AACCCACAGGGTATTAGCTCAAGTTATGCGTTGTATTGGGGCCTGAAAAGGGAATCATATGACATTTTGAACCAATTATTGCCCCAGACAAGGCTGCCTACACATGATTACTAGCGTGATAGCTGAAATTAAAACAATTCAAACACGATGGAAAATGCACCAATAATTTCTGCTATACTAGCGATTTTCTCACATACACTACCGCTTACTTCAATCCAGTTTATTTCCTCTTTTATCATATTTTCAAGAAGAAACCGTTAAGGGATCCTTCTTATATGTCATTTATGGATCATTTTTTTCTTTAACACGTTTTATTTGAATTGAGACGTCTGGAAAGGGTTAACAAAGAAAATGATACCAGAATGTAATATGAGAAAGCATCATCTGTGTTCTGGTTCCTTTTGTATTAAGTGATACAGACAAAAACAGGCTGAGATGAACCGTGGTTTTGCTGGTGATATACCGTACTTTTAGTCTATTGGACAAGCATATTGTTGCCTGCTGCAATTGCTTCTACATGCAGATATTTTCAGGATTGCAAACGAAAATTATCCGAAATTCATTGTATCAATATATACTCGGCAAAAGAGCTAACGCATCACTTTTTAAAATTGCATAACTTCTTTATTGTCAAAGATTTAGATTTATAATTTGGCATATGTTTATCCCACAAGTTTTTGCACTCATCCAAAAAAACTATTTTAAGTTTTCCCTCTTATGTGACCGCGTCATGCGAAAAGGGGACTAAAACAGTTTTTCGGCTTGTGTAACTTGTAATCTTTTTAAATCATTTTTGTTTGAATTGATTTTGAAAGCTGGTTTGTTGTACAATTGAAGTCTGAAAAAATCAATTCCTTATCTAACGTAACAAGGGCTGTTCGCTGACAAAGTAGCTCGCACAGACGCATCTTTTTATAAGAAATTGTCAATTTTTCAAGGTCAAGGTCACAAGGTCAAACTTTATGGTCTCAGGTAAAAGGTCTTTGTGGGACCTGTCTATGTGTGAAAAATCAAGACTGCATCTCATACAGTTCATAAGATATAGACCGATACGTTTTTGTCTACGTAACTGACGTCGCCGTCGACGCCAACAATGACACCAACGACACTAGTGATGTAACATTACCTCTGCGTTAATAAATTACGCACTCACAAACATGTAAAGCCGTCGGTTTGTTTAAGGAATTGTAACTTTTCTACATAGGGACTCTTTCAGCTAATACAAAGGGTTTGAAAGCTATGCGTGAATTTCCCATTTTAATCAAATTTCAGACTTTATGAATTTTAGCATTACGGGTGTCCTTATTAAAAGTGCAATATTTCAGAACAGACTGTAGCATTTACCATGAAATTTCATAGGCATCTTATCAAATGGTGGTAGTCGGCATGTGCAAATTTTAAAAAATATTCTGTTGATTTGTTAAAGAAATATTAACAAAGATCTGAGTGATGCGTTAGCAGTTTTGCCGAGTATATTTGAACTTTCAAAACAATCAGGGATTTTATACGTACCAGCAAAACATTGACTATCGACGATGAATAATAATTGATATTGTAAAATTTTGAAAAGATCTAGTGCAAAATATAGGCACAGAACTGCATAAAATCTCATAACTGCAGCTTTAAAAAAAAGCTGCAGGTACGATATGGTACACCAACACTACAAAACCTACTCTCCAAAGCCGAGGTCTATTGATTAACCATCAAATGTGACCTCTACCGTTTTTGATACACCAACAGCCTATTTTGTCGTGATAATCTAATTATAGCACATCATTTGAGTTATCGAATCAAAATCAGTCAGCTTTATCTTGCATGATCATTACGTATACATTACGTCGCTTCTATTTTTGGCTGAAGCCGGTAATTTGAAGCGTCAGCCAATTAAAGTTTGTATCAGCTTTTTAAATTGTTTTGTTGTGTATAGCCAACGATTGGATACTGAAATCTCGCCAAGGCCCCGAGATTAGACGTGAAATGACCCCGCGGGAACAGAGCATCATTCTATCATAATGGAATGAAGAGAGAATGTGCTCTGTTCTTAAGAGAGTATACAAAACCTAGACAAAAAGAAAGTGACTCTTATGACGCTTCTCACATGAAGTCTTAAGTTTTCGAAATGCGCCAGAATCACTATATTAATTACACGGAAAGTAGCCTTATTCCATGAATTGCAAACCACAACTAATCAAAATTGGTTTCCTTTTCAACAGCCGCGTCTCTTCTTTAATTAAGCAGACATCCGCTAGTTTATTTGCTTTGTTGTGAATTTTGGGCTTCATTTAGCTAATTATCGAATATTTCTCTAATTTTCCTATCAGCAATTTTGATTAAGGCAATTTTGCAGTTCACCTACTTTTGATGCTGTGCCTAGATATTGATTCTTAACCCTTTCCCAAACAAGACCTGGTTTTGACGGCCCTAATAGAAAAGGCTTTGGAAAACATTGAAACATAAGAAGAAACTGCTGATAACCAGCAGTTTCTCCTTTTGTCTCAATATTTTCTGTGCCATATTTTACACAAATTCTATCATTAATAATTTCCATTTTGTCATTTGTGGCAGTTTTTAAAGTGGATCACCCTAAAATTTTGTCGTTTGGGAGAGGGTTAACTAAATGGTCCCTGGTTAAGACAATTCTTACAGATATTGTTGCTATGAACATTTTGGAAAACAAGCAAATACTGACTTCGTTTACCGTCGATTTCCATTTTTTCCAGTGTTCATCAAATGATCCATTTGACCTCTATAGATTATTTGAATTTTGGTCTAGGTAACCTTGTTTAACCCTTTCCCAGACAAGACCTGCATTTGGCGTCTCGGATATAAATTGCCTGGGAAAACATTGAAACAAAAGAAGAAACTGCTGATAACCAGCAGTTTCTCCTTTTGTCTAAATATTTTCTATGCCATATTTTACAGAAATTCTATCTTTAATAACTTCCATTTTGCCATTGGTGACAGTTTTTGAAGTGGATATCCCTAAAATTATGTCGTATGGGAAAGGGTTAATTAAGCAGACATCCGCTAGTTTATTTGCTTTGTTGTGAATTTTGGGCTTCATTTAGCTAATTATCGAATATTTCTCTAATTTTCCTATCAGCAATTTTGATTAAGACAATTTTGCAGTTCACCTAATTTTGATGCTGTGCCTAGAAATTGATTCTTAACTAAATTGTCCCTGGTTAAGACAATTCTTACAGATATTGTTGCTATGAACATTTTGGAAAATAAGCGAATAATGACTTTGTATACAGTCGATTTCTATTTTTGCCAGTGTTCATCAAATGTGACCCGTCACGCTAAAAGGGACCTTATCCGAACTCCAAAAATCCAAATTTTGACAAAATTGTCAGACCCAGCACAGGTCATCCAGATCCCGTATGCGAAAAGTGAACATATTGTAAGATAGGGACAACATTCCAGATTTAGAAAATTACATAAAAGTGAAAAGTTTCGGCCCTAGTCTGGCTGCGCGGACTGCGTAGACAGGCTAGGGTCGATATTTTTCACACACCCGATAAGGTCCCTTTTAGCGTGACGGGTCACAAATGTTCCATTTGACCTCTATAGATTATTTGAATTTTGGTCTAGGTAACCTTGTCTAATGACACACATGCGGACATTCAAACCGAATGGATAAATAATATATATTTCTATCGAAAATGCATAAAATCGGATCAGTCCAATTCCGGATATCTCGTAGTTTGGTTTGGTTTATTGGGGTTTTACATCGTTTTCAACTACTACAGTCATGTATCGCGGCGGCTTGATCACCTAACCATCGATTCCTGTCGTTCCTCATATCCGTACTACCATGTATGTATACTAGACAGCATTCTTACATTTTTCTTTATATCAACATGTCTGTATTTCTTCATTTGAAATACCAATATTGCTGTAAGGCTAAATGTTATTGTGATTTCGAAAAAATCTACAACGACCATATTATTCCTGACATCTTTCCACCTTCTCTGCTTCAAACTGAACTCAATTTGGTTAAGTATTGACAAAGTTATTGAAGATTATATCGGAAATTCTAAGTCACGTGATTATACACCTTGGTATATCAGACTATTTATATTGTGATGATTTTGCTCTCAGAGTCTACCGCGTCAAACTCGTTGAATAATAAATGATGTAATTGAAAACAAGACAGACGTGTAATTTGATCTCTTGATCTAAAATTCTATTTGCATCACGAAAACAAATTGCATTTCTTGTGAAATACAACTTGCAAACGCAGTGTTCCATCTTCACCCTTTTTCAGATGACAGAGATTTGTTCTGGTCCGATTCGAATTCGGTTATAATATGTAACCGACCAAATGGATATGTATAAAGAATTTGTGCACAAGGTAGAACAGAACATAATTATTGAGAGAAAGAAGAAAATACTGGATGCCAGCAATTTTATTCTTTTGTATCAATGCTTTCTTATTATTTTTCCGATGAATGCCAAACCAGGCCTTGGGAAATTGCGTAAAACAATACTTAGTTTGGTTAACAATTACTCAGGCGCAAAAAGGATCTAGACATTGTTGCATAATTTATAACTTACTTAAAAAGAGAACTTGTAATTTGATCCTTCGATTCAAACCTTTCCTAAACAAAATAAGATTAGACCTGTCCAACTCCAAAAATGTTGCTGAATATCAAAGAAAACGTTACGAAAAGCGTTGTATTCGAACATCATATCATGGGAATCATTAGGAGAAAAGAAGTAAATGATCATTGTCACTTTTTTTCTTTTCTATAAGTGCTTCAACATGCATATGTGACCCGTCACGCTAAAAGGGACCTTATCCGAATCCAAAAAATCCAATGTTGACAAACTTTTCAGACTCAGCACAGGTCAACCAGATCCCGTACAAGAAAAACGAGCATATAGTTAGATAGGGGAAAAATTCCGGATTTAGAAAACTACATAAAAGTGAAAAGTGTCGGCCCTAGTCTGGCTGCGCGGACTGCGCAGGCAGGCTAGGGTCGATATTTTTCACACAACCGATAAGGTCCCTTTTAGCTTGACGCGTCACAAATTTGAAAAGTAAAAAAAAGCGTTATTTTGGAAAGGGTTCAAAGAGAATGTAATTTGATGCTGCGATTAACTATGTACAACCAATTTGCGTGTCACTTTTAATTATTTTGGGTTTTCAAATAGACTTGATTCAGCAATGTGTGTTTTAGGCAAATAACATGACATTGGCAGTACCCAAGGAATCGTAATTGCACGCAATTTCAATTTTTTTTAAGTCGAAATTAATCAAATTTCATTAATTTGTGCACTTAAAGGCACCATTCGAAACATTAAGGACAAATTAAATTCAGACGTAAGGCCTACTGTGATGTCAAATTATATTCATACTCTTAAATTGCCACATATTTGTTTTTTATAAAATGTGAACATGTACATGTATTTCTACTCTCATGAAAATTTCATAATACAATACATTGTAAATAAAGGATCGCGTTATAAAGAGAATACATACTTTACGGTGGGGGAATCACGTGACAAATTTAGTGGAAATCTTTGATATTAACAATACTTTTAAAACGTGACAAAATTGAAAACGGGTTGTATCAGAGAATGTAGAAAATCGCCAGGAATTAGATGGGCGTGGTAGAATTTTTTTTCAAATCGGCTAATAAAGAGTTATTGACAACCAACCAAAATCACCAATAACTTTTTATCAGCTGATTTTTAAAGATCTACGAACTTCAAGCAAATCCCTACATCTTTCCTAAACCGAATTCAAATTCGACACACATTAACTCATTACCGCACAGTGACTCTTTTTGACTCCCCACAAGAAACTGGCTATGGAAAATAGTGTTGAAAATGAAGAAATTGCTTGTGACAAGCAATTTCTTCATTTCCCACAATGTTTTCCATCCAAAAAGACCTAAAAATTAAAAATTCCATTCACTTGAAATTGTCGTCTGCAGGATCTTTCAATTTGGACCGCTCTTAAATTTTGTCGTTTGGTAATGGGTTAACAGAATCATTGACGATTTTGGAATTGTTATATCACTTGATTCCCCATGATGTATTTACTCTATATTAACAGATGGTCGGACCTTAAACGTCACAGCATAGTCTGTACATACATTCAACTTGACTGTATGTGATTGGTAAAACTGTATTTCATACTTACTCTATATTATAATCCAATTTTATTCACCTTACAGGGTGTGGCTAAGCAAAGACGTTATTCGACGAGTTTACTTCTCGATATTTTGGTTGATATTAGAGAAAAACGTGCGGCACGAGCATGAACACATTTCGAAATTGAAAGAATGTTCGATTGTAAATTGTGTTGTTATAAAACCTCGTAACTACAGCCTGATACACACTGTAGTTATAATGTTTTGCAATAATACCGACGATTTACCGCTAAGCGACAAGGCTGTTTCTCCTCAAGCTAAATGTAGACTGGGTTCCAGACTGATCATTTTTCCCTCTTTCACTTTCTCCGGTCCAAATATCAGTCTGGGGTCAAGCAAAAGCGCCATCTGCTTTTTTCACAATTTTGGGGGGTAATTTCACGAACGGTAACTCGTCCAGATAATTATCTAGTGCTATATTTAGTAACAGAAATCCCCATGGACCAGACTGGTACCCGTATTTCTTCATGGAAATCGGGTACCTGTCTTTTTCAAGATAATTCTAATTAGGCTAACAAATATTGCACAATTCAGCAATTATTGGATTTTATATCTTTTTGGTAAACTGTTATTGCTAAGGGTTAAACGGTTGGCTATAAATCCTACGGTGTCGGTCGCTTAACCCTTTTAAAAACGGCAAACATTTTGACCGCTTTATTTTGAATGCTGCCCAAAGGGACGTTGAACAGAAAAGGATTTGTGAACCAAGCAGCTGAGAAAAAACTGAGGCAAAAGGGGAAATTGCTGTTTATCAACATTTCTTGTGACACACTTACAGTAGACAATAACCCATAACACCTCTTCTTATCAGTCTGTTGTCTTATCCACCAATTTACACCTTAACAAACGACCGCAATTTAGACTCCCATTTTAGAAGATGCTTGCAGGCGACAAAATTTGTGATGATAAAGGTAGGATTTGTTTAAAATAATGCAAGAAAATACTCCAACAAAAGGAGAAAACTGTTAGTATCGAAATATCTTCCCAGCCTTTTCTATTGGAAAGGTCATGTTCGGGAAATGATTAAATAGTTTTAAATGGCCCATTGATGAGTTAGTTTTTACATAAAAAACACCCATTTCTCGAAATATTTATTAACTATTTGTCAAATTACGTCATAATAATTTTTCATTTTTCTCTCGACCATTTTTTTTTACATTTTGTATCAGACAATAGTAAGAAATAGAACATAACATTTTTCATTGTTTTTCATGTATAATAGAATTTCAAACAACATTAATTTCTCCTAGTGTTGTAAGTTTGAAGAAATTTAATAGTTAAACGAATTTATGTTCGAATAAAAGAAAATAAATAAAAAGGAAAAGGAGAAGACAGAAGAAAAATCGTTTGCAAGGGTTCCATCCAAGCTTTAGGGTAGTTCACTATTGAGCTTTAAAACAATCATTTTGTGTCGATATAAACCAATCAAAAGTCGTGCTTGTTCCTTAAAAACTTTTTTTGTAATTGTTACAGAAAAAAAAATATATGCAGTTTGGGAATGGTTAATCTATCCGCATTGGATTTGCCATGGCTCACATAAAGACCATTGTCCCCAAATTGCATTCTTAAAAATCTATCCATCCGTGCAAAACCAAATTTTACCTGACAATCAATATGTGATTTTGACAACCAAAACGAAAGAAGCACATTGGAAACATTCTTGGAAAATAATGAGAAAATGCTAGAATTTGCAGAAATTTAATTATCTCTCAATATTTCAAACGTAATTCATTCCATTATAGAATCGAGCCTCGTTTTAAAACGACAGGCTTTAAATAGATTATACGTCTAAAAATAGATCAATCGGTTTATCGGCTTATCATTGGAAAATACCATGCTTGTTCCCAGGCGTCAATATCAACACGATCAAAAACGGGTGCCGCGATATCTAACGGGTATTGATTTTTTATGCGTTATCTTATTGACCAAATTGTATATTGACGACTGGACCCAGGCTAGTTAAATGTAATGAACCGTTTATTTGGCTCCGCCCTGTCTCCTGAATAAAAACAGAATATAACAGCTGGGCGGACCTTAAACGTAACAACATAGTCTGTACATACATTCTGCTTGACCGTATGCGACTGGTCAAACTGTATTTCATACTTACTCTATATTAACAGATGGGCGGACCTTGAACGTCACAACATAGTCTGTACATACATTCAGCTTGACCGTATGTGGCTTGTCAAACTGTATTTCATACTTACTCTATATTAACAGCTGGTCGGACCTTAAACGTAACAACATAGTCTGTACACACATTCAGCTTGACCGTATGAGACTGGTCAAACTGTATTTCATACTTACTCTATATTAACAGCTGGTCGGACCTTAAACGTCACAACATAGTCTGTACATACATTCAGCTTGACCGTATGAGATTGATCGAACCTCTGACCGTCCTGTTTGAAGCACACTGGGTTACGCGAGTCTTTCTCGATCATTTGAAAACTCAACACGAAGTCTGTTGCCATCGTTATTTATTTTCTTCTGATGTATGTCATTTATATCTCAATTAAACAACCTTCATTTCTTTAGAATTTCTTTAGAAGAGTTCTTTGATAACTGCGTTTTTTCAAGTAAAAGGTGACTCTCCGTCCTTGGAAAGTTGTGTCTGTTGCGTCGTTCACCGCATTGGTGTAGTTCAAGTCCTATATGTCAGCCTGTAAATAAAAGTAAGAAAAGGAGTTCATTTTAGAACGACAAACAGAAGAAACCAATTTCAAAAGGTATTCCATCCATCATTAAGATAGCAAGCACTCTTTCTGCTTCATTCGTGACAAGGGATTGACGAGGGTATCCGGGATTTTCAAATGCGGATACCCTCGTCAATTTCCGTTGCCATGGATGGCGCGAAATTTTAAAATGCGATTGGTATCTATCTAAGGACGGAAGCAACATGCATTTATTCTACTTGCTGACGGACAAAAACAAGTTGACAGACAAAAATGTGCCCAAAACACGGTATACGTCGATATGTTGTTACGGTTTGGCATTACGCGAAACTATACTGATATGCAAAAGAAGATGTGCATTTTGATTATGATATCAAAATTTATAATTAAGTATGAAATTAATAGACGTTTGATTTACGTTTAAATAACATACCTAGGATGAAAAGTAAAAGTTGCACACTCACAGCATTTTGTTTGTTCTTGTAGATGGTACTTGTCAAATAATTCAATATAAACCAAGCATATTGTGTGCTCTCTACGTCGATGGATCAATTCCAATATTCTATACGACATGGACCTGACATCTTGCAAATTGAAGTACTGGAAAAGTGTTTTAGATAGGAAAATTGAAAACAAAATGCAACGAGTCTGCATTTTTTTTCTTTTCATCCCCTGTTATTTAAACGTAAAGCAAACGTATGTTAATATAATCTAATTTCCATCAAATGTAAGGCATCATTCAATTAATATTTTTTTGTAAATTTTGATTCCTCATAATTATGATTACATGTTGGTCTAGATTAAATACGTATGTATACAGTATTAACATGGGAACATATGCACACTTTCTTTTGCGTGTCAGTATACGTATGAAAGCATAAAAATCGTCGCTTTTATGAAAAAAAAACACATTGTAACTGCACTTTGTTCTAAGCCGCAATTTCGAGGTTTTCTGAGAAAAGCGGCGAAATGTTGACATCATGAATCACTTCTAGGATGATCTCGGACAGCATGCACCAAACATTCATTTTCGTTTCCACATTCATTTAATGTTTTCCAGACATCAGATCATAACAACACATACAAGGCCAAATGCATCAGGATAGGCCTACATTATTAGATCAAACCCTACGATATCGATCAATGTCTCGCTCTATATCGCATCAAAAGCTAGACTAATATACAGTGTATTGTGTGTTTTTTTTACCAAAAACCTCGTATCTATATGTAGTAAAGCTGAAGATATGTGGTGTTTGTGGAAAAGCGACGATTGTTTTTACAAAAATCTACGGTCTACTATCTAAATTGATTTTCATGAGTCATTTACAATCGCTGGTTTGATACGTATACATGTAGACTATATACCAAATTACCATGGGTCATATGTACATTAAATTCATTTTTGTTTATCAATTTCAGTATGCCTTTATTTCTGCTAAAATGAAACAAGAGCCGTCATAGACGGATTATGCTCCCCGAATAAGTGTTTGTCACAAAATAAAAATCATCATACATTAAGCCCCGTTTTCCCATGACAGATTTTTGTACACACATTATTTATATAATATGGTCTTGAACATCTCATTTATCACAAAAGTACAAAATTTCATTAAATTCTACCCATTGGATGAAGAGAAATTGGAGAAAATCTAATTCATACATTAAGGCCCCTTTTTCCATGACACAGTCGCAAATCAACAAACAGAGGAAAAAATCCCTAGGAATTATCCATGGAAGTTCACATGTGAAGTTTCGTTGAATTTTGTCCAAGGGTTGCTGAGATATGGCTGTGGACGGACGAACGGACAAATTATCATACATTAAGCCCCCTTTTCCCATGACAGATTTTTGTACACACATTATTTATAGAATATGGTCTAGAACATCTCATTTATTACATGAGCACAAAATTTCATTAAATTCTGCCCATTAGATGAAGAGAAATAAGAGAAAAACTAATTTTTACACTAAGGCCCCTTTTTCCATGACGCAGCCTTAAATAGACAAACGGAGAAAAAGGTCCCTAGGTATTGACCCAGGGAGTTCACATGTGAAGTTTCATTGAACTTGTGTTAGTATGAGTGTTATTGTTAGAAGGCCATATTGTAAATAAGATAAATTCAATATTATTGAATTATATATGTCTTAATATGCTACCTTCTCTAAATAAAGTTATTATTATTATTATTATTATTATTATTATTATTATTATTATTATTATTATTATTATTATTATTATTATTATTATTATTATTATTATTATTATTATTATTATTATTATAATTTGGTCCAAGGGTTGCTGAGATATGGCTGTGGACGGACGGACGGACGGACACACGGACGGACGGACAGCGTGGCGACTATATGCTCCCCCGAAATTTTTTCGGGGAGCATAAAAAATGCGGAAATATGCCCAATAAAATAACACGTCAATGATATGTCGATACAGAACTATAAAGATATTGATCTTTGTCTCACGTGATACATTTTCTCCCATGAAAAGCAACAATTATATACGTGTGTGTTAGGGAATTTCTGGTCTGAATTGATTTCCATGTGTCACTTAGAATCGTTGGTGTCATATATCAAGTTGACGCGTTATTTTTCCTTTTCAATATTGATAACTTCGTTGAGATTGAATAAACACAAACGTCAAAGATATGTAGTTACAGAACTATAGATATTGATCATTGTCTCGCGTGATATATTTTCTCCCACGAAAAGCTACAATTATATTATACAGATGTACGATAAATGGGGTTTTCATTTTTTTAAAGTGCAAAATATGTCTTCTTGCCCATACAACCATATATTGTGGGTACTCAGTAGAATCGTCTCATCGAGACGATTCAAATGAGTACCAACAATATAGAGTTCAGATTAGAAATAAACAAATTGGGAATACATTTACCCGTTACTGTTTATATCTGTTGCTCTGAATATACATGTGTGTTAGGGAATTTGTGGCCGGAATTGATTTCCATGTGTCACTTAGAGTCGTTGGTGTCATAAATCAAGTTGTCACTTTATTTTCTTTTTCAATATTCATAACTTTTCCATGACGATGCTAGAATGTTCTAGAAACCCTTATCGGTACCCGTTCATTGATATAAAAAACCTTTGTAGGCCTACTCCATATGAAATCCCGATTCCTGAAACGAAAATTTCGAAATTGAGCTAATAAGGGTCAATGATAGCCTACGAGCTGCGATATCGTAGCCACACACTTGATGATGGGTATTTGTTTGCGAAACCCAGATCATAAATCTTAAAGGTTTCGGTTACATTATTGCAACTAATAGCCTACATGTGTGTTTGAACTTCAACGAGTATTTTATCTTTAAATAGTTCTGAGGAAAAAAAGAACTATTACGAAACATACCCAAATCTTTTTTTCTTTATTTATTATTTAGCTCTTATAAAATAGAGTTTGAAGAAACGGTCGTAAATACATAGTCGTTATAAAGCAACATTTGACCTTTGTTTCATTAATATGAAATATTTCTTAGAATTGGTGTCAATCCGTTTTTATTTTATTTATTATAATTGTCTTTTTGTAGACATAAACACTATGAATTATTTGAGGAAAATATCATATCAACGTCTCAGTAAAAATTCATAACGGGACACAAGGGCGGATCCAGAATTTTTTCCGGGGGGGGGGGGGGTCCAAGCCCAATTTTTTTCCAGGGGGGTCCAAACCCAAATTATGGCTTAAAATGTGGTAAATATGTAACATTACACTAAATTTATATAGTCAAAAGTGAGTAGAGTTTGCTTTATAGCAAAATAAGTATTGAGCAGAAAGTGGAAACTACTGGTTATCATATCCCATCACCTACCATTCACGCCATTACTACTTACCTTTCACACCACTTACCACTCACCTTTCACATCACTCACCTTTCACACCTCTCACCTTCACCTTTCACACCACTCACCTTTCACACCACTTACTAACCACACTTACCTTTCACACCACTTACCTTTCACACCACTTACCTTTCACACCACTTACCTTTCACTCCAGAAAGCTTTCACACCAATTACCAGTCACATTTCACACCATTTACCATTCACCTGTCACCCCACTCACCTGTCATACCACTTACCTTTCACACCACTTACCACACACCTTTCACACCATTCATCTTTCACAACGCTCTCCTTTCACACCATTCACCTATCACAGCACTCTCCTTTCGCCTTTCACCTTCCACACGACTTACCTCTCACACCACTCACCTTTCACACCACTAACCCCTCACACCAATCACACTTACCTATCACAACACTACCCATTTTCACCACTTACCACGCATACGTGTCCTATCTCACCATTACCATCCACGCACTGTTTATTCACATTGTCACTCACGCTTTAAGTCATTTTCACAAACCTAGATTTTTTTTACACTTTTTTGCTTAAATCTTTCCATAACAAAAATAAGGAATTGCCAACAGGTTGCTGCAGACGATTATTAAAATAACGAAATGTTTAATTCATTATAACTAGGAAAATACCGAGGCAAAAGGATGAAATGCTGATAATCCGCAAATCCCTCTTTTTCCTCAAAGCTTTGCCAAGCATATTCTATTTATAACGTCAGAAACATGTCTTCTTTGGAAAAATGGTTAAGACTACAGAAATTACTCTTGGCTAGCGAAAATGACTTTAATAACATATACCTTTCAACCTACCATGTCTACACTACCATAGCATGGTACCCCACCCACCCAGTGGGAACAACCAATGGAAGTTCCCAAAAAAATGAACAAGCATTAACTTTGCCTATTCGATATATAGCTTTAAGCTTTATTGTTATTGGGAAATAGCCTTTTTATGCCATTTTTATTTATTTTCTGATAAGGATTTATGATTAACATGTATAATAAACTTATAGAAAGGTCTCAGTGCATTTGCATTGGCATAGACAAATAAATTGATACAATTCTATCGTTCAGTATTTACGTTTGACGAACGAAATTCTTTAAATTAATTAATATTTACATATTTTGATATGAGCTTTATTTATCAAAATAACCGGAAACAGTATTATCCCGATTTTTGTTAAGATTTAAAAAGCCTTTATTCGCACCTGTTTGTATATCCTGACGGCATAGCCGTGAGGGCTAAGTAGTTGATTTGTGAAACACCAAGTCCTGCTAGATTTGACATAAGTACGTGGTTCAAATGCCATGTAGGCATGTGCGATGAAATTACTACATGTATATTTTTCTTTCTTATTTTTTCTTTTTTCTTTTGTTTTCTTTTTCCCTTGATTATTTTTTTTGTTTTTATTGGTACTGATAGATCTATCTGAAAAGTGTTATTAAGGTTTACGAACTGAGAATGAAAACACCACTTTCTAGCCATACAAAATGCATCAAATTACACTCACTTGTAAATACACTTCACATAAGTTGATTCACCGTGCCGGATTTCAAAATTATGATTCAAGGCAAAAATGATTTACAAATATTATTTTACTCTATATTCATATGCAAGGGAGGTAATTTTGAACTTTTTTTTGTCAAATATTTCCATTAGTAGCATTAATTCAAAATTCTAAACCATACAAAATGCTTATGTTTGTATTTGGAATGGAACTGTAACACAGTTTAGGAATTACTAGCACTTTTCAAATTTCGCCTCAGGCTCAGCATTTCATTCTCAGTTCGTAAACCTTAATCATTTGCAAATACTACGCTAAATACTACTTCAATATATGTACTTATATTAGAAAATGATTTAAAACCATAAAACATCAGGACAAAAGAAGAATATGGTGACTATATATCGTCGCTTTTCAACGAAACCTCGTAACTGCAGCTTGTTTTAAACTGCAGTTACGTGGTATTCGATGAAAACAGCGATGTGTCGAAATATCCGGAATTCGATTCATCCAACTTTTTCGAGTTTCTACGAATTGTTTTTTTTACCAGTGTTTATAGTGCCTTAGTTGCTTGAATAATTGAAATAAAGTAGGCAAAGGAAAAATGGTCAGAGGGAAGCAATATCTCTCATTTGCTACTATATTGCATCTAGTAGCCTACATTTATTTCAAGATTATTTTGTTTAACCGTTTATCTACAATATTTTGCTCAATAAAAAGCCCCTTTTACATTTTCTTAAATGTTGGCCCTGAAGATGGCATATATCATAGAAAATGATCAATCAAAAGCATAAAACAGTTTTCTTTTCTTGCCACAATGTTTTCGTAGCTTTACAATAAACTTAAAATTTCGACAATAGACAACCCTAGAATACTCGCGGAACACATATAATCTCTTTTTCACTCTTTCCCAAACGACAAATATTCAGACTGCTCCAATTCCGTACAACGTAGCACAGAACATCCCAATGGAAGAAAAAAAAACATTTAGATTATGTCTTGATGCCCACTTTGGTTATTCTAATGCGTATAAAATGCTTTCGGTTTTTACGGCGTTGCTGATAAGCGAAAAACACGCCCGAAATGTTACTCAAAAAAGCAATTTCTTCTTTTCCCATTATATTTTTATTCGTGATTCATTTCATGACTTCAACGAACTATGCATTTCAATTACCCCCTCTTATTCAGATTTTGACTGAAAATGGTAAGGAAAAGAACACTTGTAAAAAAAGACCGCTATGCTTCAGTACTCAAGGGCGGATCCAAGATTTTTTCCAGGGGGGTGCAAGCCCAATTTTTTTTCCATGGGGGGTCCAAGCCCTATTTATGGCTTAAACGTAGTAGATATGAAACGTTACACTAAATTTATAATATAGTCAAAATTCAATTATCGGCCAATGCCGACCCCCCCCCCTCTAGATCCACCCATGAGTCATAATTAGGGCTTGGACCCCATTGAAAAAATTTTGGGATTGGACACCCCCCCCCCCTGGAAAAAATCCTGGATCCGCCCTTGAGTACTGAAGCATAGCGGTCTTTTTTACAAGTGTTCTTTTCCTTACAATTTTCAGTCAAAATCTGAATAAGAGGGGGTAATTAAAATGCATAGTTCGTTGAATTCATGAAATGAATCACGAATAAAAATATAATGGGAAAAGAAGAAATTGTTTTTTTAGCAAAATATTAGGCGTGTTTTTCGCTTATCAGCAACGCCGTAAAATACTGAAAGCATTTTATACGCATTAGAATAACCAAAGTGGGCATGAAGACATAATCTAAATGTTTTTTTTTTCTTCCATTAGGATGTTCTGTGCTACGTTGTACGGAATTGGAGCAGTCTGAATATTTGTCGTTTGGGAAAGGGTGAAAAGGAGATTATATACTGTGTTCCGCGAGTATTCTAGGGTTGTCGAAATTATACATTGTAAGTTTCAGGTAAAGCTACGAAAACATTGTGGCAAGAAAAGAATACTGTTTTTCTGCTTTTGATTGATCATTTTCTATGATATATGCCATCTTCAGGGCCAACCTTTAAGAAAATGTAAAAGTGGCTTTTTATTGAGCAAATATTGTAGATAAACGGTTAAACAAAATAATCTTGAGTGTGGTGTAGGGCCAAGCATCTCTACAGCCTGAGTTTCGCAAAATTTAGTGTCCAGCTAAAGAATTTGCGGGACGTGAAACGCGTCTTGCAATGTGAACGCAATGAAATTCCAAACGATTAAACAAAACGTTATGTTCGATAAGTGAGACCACAAATGTTTGCCGTCATTCATTTAAGACATGTCACAATACAAATTGAAGCAGAAATCCCAAGACAATTGCATTATTTAATCTTCTCATGTTCGTCAGCAAGTTCTGTGAATTTTGAAATTGACCCCTATCTCAAATATCTTAAGAAAACAGAAGAAAACGTCCATTTCACACAATTTAAAAAGACACCTTCTTATATGCAATTGAATTATCTTTAATTTGATACCAGTATTATAATATCAAAATTCAAAACTAAGATAAAATTTCCAGTTATTTTCTGTGCACACTTTCTTTTTTGACTCAGCATATTTACTACATTTTAAGCCATAATTTTCCTGGAAAAAAATCTTGGATCCACCCTTGTGCCTTAAATGTAGTAGATATATAACGTTACACTAAATTTATATAGTCAAAATTCAATTTTCGGGCAATGCCGGGGGGGGGGGGGGGGTCTGGACCCCCCTCCCCTCTAGATCCGCCCATGTCGGACATAACATTCCAATTTCATTTTTTGAAAGTATGTCTTGATGCAAAGATTTGTTATTCTAATGCGCAGAAATGATATCAGGTTTTTTAAATTGTTATTTATAAGCGAAAAATACGCCTTTAAAGTTGAGACAGAAATGACAAATTCAATATAAATTTGAACTGTTGTCCACAACAATATGTTCAATTTTAGCACAAAAATATATATTTCTCGTAAACGGTTCAATATTTTGGCTAGGAATTTTCAGAATTTTCATAAGAAAATGTGCTCTTTCAGATAAAAATAAAATGAAATTTATGAAAAAATAAATGCGAAATGTCACTTTAAAGCATTGAAATAACTTAAGCCATAATAAGTTAACTCCCACCTTTTAAGTTGTTCTTCAACAAATGCTTTTAGCACCTGCAGTTCTATTGTCCGATACAAAACTTTAATATGAAAAGCGTTTATTCGAAATCCCAAATAAAGTAAATCCTTTCCAGCAATATCACTATACTATATAGTAGCTTACGCTAAATCACTATGAGCTCCTGTGGTTCCATTCAGAAATTCCGATAGACTCTCTCTCATGCAGAAACTTCTAACAGCAAATTACCGTAATGCGGGAAAAATCAATTTAGCACCATGGCACTTGGTAGAAAACAAATAAAAGAGCAAAACTCATTTCCTGCGAAATATTCAATTGTTGAAAACATACTATTTCCTCTCAATATTTTCCAGCCAAGTTACTGTTGCAACTTTGTATGAAAAAGTTATTTTTGTTAGAGTTCTACTTAAATACGTACGTTTGATAAAAATGCTTTTTTCAGCATAATAAACTTACTTTGAATAAAACTTTATCCTAGAATACCCGTGATGTGGCTATTTTGAGATTCATAAAACATCGGATTTTTCGAGCGTCGTCGTTACGTATCCTAACTTATTCGGGCGCGGTCGTAAACATTCGGCGGTGGAAAGTTCCACCGCCGAATGTTTTCGACGTCGCACGAATAATTCCGACGTCGGACGAATCTCATGAGGGGAAGACTACCTTAACCCATTACCAGACGACAAAATTTTGGTCTGTTCCAAATTCAAAGGTGTTGCAGACGACAATATCAAATGTATAGAATTTGCAAATTATTGGTGTTTTTGTGTAGAAAACATTGTGGTAAATGAAGAAATTGCTTGCCACAAGTAATTTCTGCATTTTCCACAAGGTTTTCTAAAGCCTTTATCTTGTAGAGCGTC
The DNA here is from genome assembly GCA_963680895.1 of Fragum sueziense. NCBI lineage: Eukaryota > Metazoa > Mollusca > Bivalvia > Cardiida > Cardiidae > Fragum > Fragum sueziense. The sequence continues at coordinate 16,147,131 of OY804593.1, forward strand.
AAAAGGCGGAAAAAGATATCTATTTTTCCTAGAAAACACAAGGTTTATCATCCGGTCGCGATATGATGGCACATGTACTATCTTGATTTTGCGTGTGATGGTTAGATCCTTTTAGGTGTCTCACACCTACAAGATTTTAAGCAAAACATTGCAAAATTGCATTGAAAATTAAGAACCCTATTTTCTTGTTTACCATGGTAAAATTTGTAAACATTTGTCATAATATAGTGATTGGACTGTCACCATTGGTGTATCCAGAGGTGGTTCGGGGGGATAAAACGACCCCCTCTGTACCCTGATTATTTCATATTCGTGCAGAAATTCATTCAAAATTGTGTAATTCTAAGAAAACGAACCCCTTTGTGTATACTCGAACCCGCTTCACAGAAATCCTTGATACGCGGCAGTGGCACTACCCACGATACCTACTTTGAATATAAATCCTAGTCCATGTTATTCACTCTTTGAATAAAAATCCCATCTATATTGGAGTGCAGACGAACATTTCTTCCTTTGAATTTTATTTCTAAATATAGATTTTCATGGCACGAGGATAGAAATATCGGCTGATTTTGTTTAAGTCCTTTTGCGCTACGATATCGATAACCGATTATTCAAGACGGTTCCAAATCCTCTGGGGACGTGGGGGAAATACTTTTAGAAAACGTTTAAGTGAATAGAAACCGACGAGCGCATCGTTGCTAGGTGTCTGGGGGCATCCCTCCCCGAAAATTTTGAATTCTAAGAAGCCATTTCCTGCAATTTGAACACTTTCAGACAGCATTTTATACCTGGTCCTTTCTTGGAGGAAAATATGGGTGTATTATAAGCGGCTGTCCCCTTCTAAATTTTTGGGGACAGCCCCCCCCCCCCCCCTGCCCCCTTTCCTACGCCAGTGAACAACGTTTTCTTAAGTTTCGAAACTTCCTTTAAAAGATATAAATATACCTACTACGAATAGAAACACAATTCCATACAATCACTGGTGGTGAACTCGTCCAAAGCGAGGGACGTTTTTTCGCAAACAATGTATTCCGTCGGCGTTGTTATGAAATATCGTAACTACGGCTTTATCTTAGCCGTATAATAGATTCACAATTAAGGACAGATCCTCCAGTTGTTACTGCGCAACTTACTGCGCATATCCTAAATTTACGAAATAAAGCTGTTCCAGTAATTGGCCTTTTCAGCAAATGTATTTTTTACATTTAGTTAATGGTTGGTTGATAAATTGCAAGACCCTTTTCGGTTATTTCAATATTCTCTGTTTTGTCAATTAAAGTGTAATAGTACTCGGACGGTACATTTCGCTTTCTGTTACGCGTTCAACATGTGACGTTAGCGATAGGAAACGGAGCAACAAAAGCAAAGTGGCGTCTTTATGAGCTAGTCCGTTTCAATTGGACACAAAAGATGATACTTTTTATTATCTATAGCTGGTAATAAGGAAGAAAATGGATAAAAGTAGTGAAACAATTTCGGACAGAGCTGCAAAAAGTAAACCAAATTTTACTTATAACTCAGAAAAACGCTTGGTTTGATATATTTTTCTTTTTTTGATTTTGAAGGTATGACCAAGCACTATGTCTATACCAAAAAAGAAAAAATTCTTACCGCTGGAATATTTTTTATTATCAGAAACGTTGCGAAACAAGAGCAATTCCAGCTACTTTTGAAAGAATGTTTTACTGAAAATTTTAAAATCATCACTAAATTTTCCCAAATTGATACTCATTTAGACAGAATAAAACATGTTGAACACAATAAAGACTTATTTATGTAATTCTAGTCATTTCGAACACCTTTTTGTGGGTATTTAAGTGACACCTCATTTTTGCAATTTTAGACAATAGTAGTCTCCCTTGAAATCCAATAACTTTTTAATTCGCTTGGTGACCTATAGTTTTTAAGTCATTTTTTTTTTACTTCTCATATATTTAAATATCAGTACAGAAAAAATAAAAAAATCTTACCGTAGGAAATAAATGGAGGATCTGTCCTTAAACGAGAATAGATACGGTTGTCTTGCTTTAATTTTACGTACGTAAAGGTAGTAGTTCTACCTAAAAATAAACCAAAACAACCGTAAACTATTCTCGTTTAACTTTGAACGTATTATAGTTATAATAGATTCACTATTAAACGAGAAAAATTACAGTTGAACTGCTTTATCAAAACAACTGAAATTATTCTCGTTTACAGTTGTCGCCACATCGTATGGCACGTGTTTATGTTTTCTTTAACGTTCAATTACATTTGAACAAAACATAAACATTGTGCCATACGATGTGGCGACAACTGTAATAGCGAATCTATTATACAAGATTATATAACAACACCGACAGTTTGTCAATACAAAACGGTAAACCCGGTCTGTTTTTAGAACAAGTTCATCGTCATTAGAACAAAATTAAAACTACTCACATTTACACGCAAAATATCTATACCTTGTTAAAGCGAAAAACCGCCAGTGACAATAAAATATTTCTGAACGTTTCCTTCTTTGAAATTTAGTTATAAATAAAGATTTTCATTGCGCCAGGATAGAAATATCGGCTGATGTTGTTAGTTTCTTCATCGATAACCGATTATTCAAGACATTTTCGTATCTAGAAGCAATATATATGAGACCAATATGTTGTAGAAAACGTCATCGTAAAACAAGAAAATGTTGATCATCAGTATTTTCTTCCTTTCCAAAATCGTGTTTTGAAATTTCGGAACAAATATTATTAGATCTAGCTCTACCTAGTTCGAATACAAACTCAATTCCATAAAAAAAATGTTTTTGCTTCATATAAAAAAATATCCATCTATATCTATATACACAGACGATATAATTGTTCCTTCTTTGAATTTTATTTCTAAATATAGATTCCCATTGTGCAAAGATAGAAATTCCGGCTGCTTTTGTTTAGTTTTTTCTGCCTACGATATCGATGACCAATTTTTCAAAACAGTTCCATATACGGGCACAATCTCTTTCTACGATTTTGTGCCGTTTTCAAAATGTAGCTACACAACTTATGGGGAAACGCGACTATATATATACTCAGTTCCAAAAGAAAGTGTGCACTTTTGTGTTTTACATGTACCTTTACCTTAATTTTCATTAAGTTAATGGCAATTTAGGGAGTAAAAGTGATATCATACTTCAGATTAGACCTTAAAGAAAATTAGCATCAAAACAGATGTCGATAGAATTGCTCATATTGCATACACAGAGTCAGATCATTATGGTGTTGATGGTGTTGAGATTTGCACTCCTTACAGCTTCTCTTGTGGATAGAGTTACAATCTTATATGCCGTTGTAGGGTTTGGCCAGGTCTTTCAAGCCATTTGGACGTTAAAGCTTGAACTTTCTTGTAGACGTTACGTGTATGTCAACGTTAGTATTTGCTACGTTAGTAGTCTAGTGAATTGCCGTCGAACGGTGCAATAACGTTCTAAAGCTAATTTGTTTGCCTTTAAGATGCCATACAAATGACCAATTGCTAATAGAACATAAATACCGTACTAATTCAAATTTTCGGAAGGATTTTGTTTTCACCAGGCTCGATCTTGCTCACCAACGTTAATTGTAATTCGTTTCACGCTGGTGCACTATGTACAAATGTAATGAACGTGTGATTTTATGCCAAAAGGAGTGCAGCGAGTGTAATTTCTGATCGATAACTCATCCAGCACGTGAGGCATACGTAAAACACTAAAATATTTTGAGATGTGTCGTACAAAATTTCCTTGCGGTAGACGGTATACTTTTCGAGATATTCAAAATTTAAAAGTGCACACTTTCTTTTGGAACTAAGTATACATTGTACTATGGAATATTGTCTTACCCCTTTCCCAAACAACAAAATTTGAAGCTGCTGCAGAAGACAAGATCGATGACAATAAAAATAAGATATGTCTAAAAATATAACTCAGAAAATATTGTGACAAAAGGAGATTATCAGCACTTTCTTCTTTTGTCTCAATGTTTTCGCAAACTCTTCTATTTGGGACGTCAAAACCAGGTCTTGTTTATGAAAGGCTTACACGTTAATTCAAGTGAGTTCACTTACTTTGACCATGCAAGATAATGGGGATCGACAGTTGAAAACTTTTCAATAAAGGAAAAATTCAAAATTAACAATTAGCAGTTTTGTGTAGTACATATTATAATAAGCAACATCACAAACAGCGTAAAAAAAGAAGTACGTGTGAATAGAGTACTTATTAGAATATGAAAAAGGCTTATAAGATAGTGTTATCTTTAGAACAAAGAAAAACAAATTTATTGAATTGGTGATACATCAGTTTTAAACACTTTTAACAGTTATATCCTTTTTGTACATTTTGCACCAGCTATCGAATCGGACAATAAAAACGTACTACAAATCGATATAGGCCTAGGCCTATCTAAGTTTTTTGGTCAGTTTTTATTCTGTTCATGAAGTATTCTTGTCAAAACCATAGCTTTGGCAGATAGCGTAGACTAAGATCAGATTGCACAAACTGCTTTTTACTTAGTTATTGTCGCAGAACCTTGAGGTAAACGGATTGGAATGTCTCTTCAATGGGCAAATTGTTTGAAACAAAACTTTAGGGCTATCAAAGAGACAAACGTATACGATTAGCAAAACATTAGGGAAAATGACCCCATTACAGAACTTAAAAAACAAGGTTCCGTTTTTAATCAAATTGGAAATGCTTAAGGTATATGACACGGTACGGAAACTACAGAGACAGAGCCAATGGCTCTGCCGCTTAAATCCTCTGGGGCGCTTCCGGCCATGTGTGGCTCTGTCTCTGGGAGCACGATTTTTGGACAAAAATAGGTGAGTGTTCAACTTTGTTGTTCAATAATTTTCTTTTGGTGCTTAAAAGCGAAAAAGCGGGAATGTCATGCTCCCCTTAGACCATTTATCTGTCTGTTCTAATTCTGTGGGCTTCAAAGTCGGCAGGATTTTCACAGGATCATTGTCGTCGTGAGTCGACCCTATGTGATTTTTTCTTGTTTACATCGTGCATTTATGTACATTCCAACGGTAAATAGCATATTGCCGAAGGCAAAACACGTTATATACTAATTGAGGGATACCCTCTATTAGACACCCCTTTCCCATGTCACAAAACCTTAGAAATGATTGGCAAAAATAAAATTTGAGCAAATTTTATCGGTGGCTCTGTCTCTGGCGGCTGGCTCTGTCTCTGGCGGCTGGCTCTGTCTCTGTGTGCGAACTTTGATAAATTTAATCCACCACAGAATTCGTGTCGAAGCCTTATTTACTTGCACACTGAATATATCATATTGCGTATGGTGAACGTTTCAGTCACTGATTGAACGCTTTCCAAAACATCAAAATTTCGACGCTGTTCAATTTCAAAGCTACTACATGCGACAAATTAGGTGTTGACGAAGAAACATTTTGCACCAATGTAATTCGACATATTTCCATTTTATCTCTCCAAAACAAGACATTGTTCTGATGCATTGCGAGAAAAGAAAATATTAGTATGTAGTTGGTTGAATGCCAGTATATGGGAATTTCTAAGTGGTCTGACAGGTTTGACAATATTTTGAGGAAGAGGGACGACTACTTTATCATTGACATTTTTATAGAATCTAACCAGCCGTAAGTCAATACGGCGCAGATGGCCCAGCGAGCTGCTCCCCGCTGCACATATTCAATCTGGTTAATCAATGTTCCCGAGTGTTGAGCGGACTGCAGTCCATGCTGCAGCGCAGTATTCGAGCTTGGGCCTGACAAGCGGTTATCCCATGATAAGTCGTTTGAGATTGTAACACCTAAACATTTTGCTGCGGAGTGTATCTCAAGTAGTGTATTATGTAGAAAGTACAGTGTCGGTAATTGTGTCTTTTTCTTGGTAAACTGTATGACTTGGCATTTTGGCAGGATTAAAAGACATTATGTCCCAGTCTGATTCCCATCTCTCGAGCTTGAGTAGATCCTGTTGTAAGAGGCTGGAATGATATGTGATAGTTTGTGGTATGTAAATGATAGTGTCATCACCAAAGAGACGTACTTTAGAGCATTGTACATATTCATGGAGGTCATTGATATAGATAAGGAATAGTAGGGGCCTAAGACCGAACCCTGAGGCACACCTGAAGGAACTGGTATGATGCAGGGCATGGATCTATTGACCAACACTGATTGTGTCCTATTGTCTACAAAGGCTTTGATCCATGCCAGAGTGTGACCTATAATGTCATAACAATGCATTTTGACACCAGTTTCTCATAATTTACCATATCAAACGCTCTTTAAAAATGTAATAGGATCAAGTCATCTTGGCTTTATCCTCATTTATGAACTGGGGGATATCATCTACCAAGCCCAAGAGTTGAGCCAGACAGTATCTTTTTCCCCAACAGCCGTGCTGTAAGTCGCAGAATATGTTTTGTCGAAGTGTTTAGTTATACTAGATTCACTAATATGTACAAATTGTTTGCATAAGATGCAAGTGAGAGAGATCCGGCGAAAATTGGCTGGGTTGGACTATTTTTGAATACAGGGGCGACGTTTGCCTTTTTTCCAAATGCTCGGTAAGGAATTGGTCTCAAGAGATTTCTTAAAACAGCTGTGTTATGATAGGCGCAAGTTCCTTGGCACAATTCTTTAGTATAATTGGTCTTAATTCATCAAAGCCAGCAGCTTTATGCAGGTTCAGATATTTTAGCAATTTGTTGATCCTGTTTTCAGATATTTCGATGGTGTGCCTGGATTTATGAGGGCTGGGTCTGTGGTGGTGAATTTCTATACATGTATCAATTGTGTTTTAAATTGTATGTGAACGTATTAATTCATCTACGCGTTTAAGTGACAAGGGTGATTTGTGGGTGGAAACAGATTGGAATTGTTCATTTAGAATTCGTGGGGTTTTTTCGTCATTAGTGTACAGTTTGTTGTGTTGTTTTAGAGTATCTATGCCAGTAGAATCTTGTTTTGGATGTTTTAGTAGAGTGTAGATTTTTTGTTGGTTGGAAATGATTGTCCATTGTCTTTGGTTTGATCTTGCATGGAACCTACATTTAAGATGTCTTCAAGATACTTTTGATATGCAAATTTTGATTCTTTTCTACATTGGCTGATAACCAGCATATTCACCTTTTTTCTCACATATTTCAATGATTAACATTTTGCGCATGCAGAACCTTGAGCAGATCCATACATTTCTCTCTCAAGAGGGGCTGACGCCCATCTGGATCGGTGCATGTGTGTTCATAATTTCGAATTTAAGCAGTCCTAAATTAGAAATCTATCACTACAGGCGATGAAATACACCACCGCTTTTTGTACACAGAACTTCTCCTAAGTGAGATATATCTACCCATGTTTTGGAAAAGCATTTAATCAGTGACTGAAACTTTCGCCATACGCTATTATGATCTATTGAGTGTATGAGTCAATTGGGTATATTACTTTGACACGAATTTTGTGGTGGATTGAACTGTTTAACAAAGTACACAGAGACAGAGCCAGCCGCCAGAGACAGAGCCAGCCGCCAGAGACAGAGCCACCGATAGAAATTGCTCAAATTCTATTTTTGTCAATCATTTCTAAGGTTTTGTGACATGGGAAAGGGGTGTCTAATAGAGAGTATCCCTCGATTAGTATATAACGTGTTTTGCCTTCGGCAATATGCTATTTACCGTTGGAATGTACATAAATGCACGATGTAAACAAGAAAAAATCACATAGGGTCGACCCACGACGACAATGATCCAATGAAAATCCTGCCGACTTTGAAGCCCACAGAATTAGAACAGACAGATAAATGGTCTAAGGGGAGCATGACATTCCCGCTTTTTCGCTTTTAAGCACCAAAAGAAAATTATTGAACAACAAAGTTGAACACTCACCTATTTTTGTCCAAAAATCGTGCTCCCAGAGACAGAGCCACACATGGCCGGAAGCGCCCCAGAGGATTTAAGCGGCAGAGCCATTGGCTCTGTCTCTGTAGTTTCCGTACCGTGTATGACCCATCATTAAAAGCACCACTTTCTAGCCATGGGACATACATCAAATTACACACACTTGTAAATACACTTCAAATAAGTTTATTCAACGTGCCGGATTTCAAGATCATGCTTCAAGAAGAAAATAATTTACAAATATCTTTTTACTCTATATTCATAATGCAAGGGAGGTAATTTATAACATTTTTGTCAAATATTTCCATAAATATGCATTAATTCTAAATTCTAAACCGTTCAAAATGCTTATGTTTGTATTTGGAATGGAAATATAACACAGTTTAGGATTCACTGACACCTTTCAAATTTCGCCTCTGGCTCTTTGGTGCTAATGATGAGTTCTATACGTTAAATACTCTATAAACAACACATTGTCGTTTCCAAAACAATAACGAACTGAAACCATGATAATTCTGGAACTTGCAGTAAAATAAAGTCTTGCATTGTAACCCTACAATTTCTATGTGATTTCGCCCCCTAGACAATACGACTGTAAATCAATTAGTGGCCGCACTTATATCAGAACAACGGCTAATTAGTGATTATACATGTATAGCTGATTGTAATAGAATATCGAACCCTTTCTCAAAACAAACCATGGTTTTTGCGTACCTTACAGAAAAGCTTTGGAAAACACTGAGACAAAAGAAGAAAATGCTGGTATATTGCCATATTCAAAAGTTTGTTTCACGCAAAAAAATGGGTCTAAGATGTTAATGGTTGGGTAAGGGTTTAATCAGACATACAATTCTGTGGTGATCGAATGGTAACATCCCAATTGGTCTACTCCCATTTCGTCTACTGTTTTTTTAGTGCATCAAGTCCCAATTCGTCTACTGTCCCAACTCGTCTACTTTCATGTCAAATCATCAATAAATAACATTATTTTTGATTTAAGAAAATAAATTAAGTCAATATATTCACAAATGATATAAAAATGCAAGCATTTTGATAAAAATCATATAATATCATATTGATATACAAAGTATAGAATAGTAGACGAAATGGGACTTATGTCAAAAATAGTAGACGAATTGGGAGTAGACGAATTGGGAGTAGACGAAATGGGATTAAACCGATCGAATGCCTGCACCATTATTTGCAGACCTTCATTTTATACATGTTTCTGATTTCTATCTCTAGACAATAAGACTGTTAGTCAATTAACCCTTTCCCAAACGGCAAAAATAGGGTGGTTCAAGTTTAACCCTTTCCCGAACGGCAATATTTTGGGGTGATCCACTTCAAAAAGTGCCACAAATAACAAAATTGGTGTTATCAATGACGAAATTTGTGCAAAATATGGCATCGAAAAATATTGAGACAAAAAGAGAAACCGCTGGTCATCAGCACTTTCTTCTTTTGTATCAATGTTGCCCAATTTGTTTCTATTAGAATGTCAAAACAAGGTATTGTTTGGGTAAGGGTTAAAGCTGCTGTAGACAGACAAGATTGATGTTGATAGAGATGGAGTGTGTGTATAATATAGCATGGAAAATATTGAGGCAAAAGGAGAAAATGCTGATTATATCAGCATTTTCTTCTTTTGCCCCAATGTTCTCCCAAGTCTTTTAAAAAAAACATGGACGTCAAAATCAAGTCTTGTTTGGGAAAGGGTTAACCCTCCCCCAACCAATATATTAAACAACTACGAATTTATATGGGATGCATACACCAAATGATTCTGCCAGAATGACGATGCTTGCTGAAAAGTTCGAAAATAATCAGGAAAGTGGGGACGTGTTGGTTATCAGCATGTTTTCCTTTTCTTATTTTTCTTACCAAATCATTTCGATGTTGAGTGTGTCAAAAATGCCATTGGTTGGGAAAGGGTTTATGGACGACCCTTTATCAGATCAATGTCTTAATTAATCATTATACATGCACAGCGTATTGTAGAAGAAAGCTTAATTTCATTTACCGCATTCCATTAGGATTCAGATTCACGGAAGAAACTTCACAGATGTTCGATGTTTTCAGATGCGGTGTAGGCCTTTTCCTGTTATCTAATGGTTTTGCTTGGAAAATCGCTATCGATGGCTTTGTGCAAGGCTATTGTCGCTGGTGGTGAACTCGGCCAAAGCGAGGGACGTTTTTCGCTACAACAAGGTGAAGATATTTTGCGTTTAAATATGAGCTCAAAGATCTGATTGGATAGTTTTTCTAATAACAATGAATGTGTTCTAAAAATAGACCGGGTTTACGATATGTATTGACAAACCGTCTGTGTTGTTATAAAATCTCGTAACGACGGCTTTATCGAAGCCGTAGTTACGATATTTTATAACAACACCGACGGAATATTGTGATTGCGAAAAAACGTCCCACGCTTTGGCCGAGTTCACCACCAGTGATTGTAAGTCCCTATTTATTCATTTAATGAAATATAAGCATTCTATAATGTTTTGCTCTAACCAATAGAGGATTGTCAAGCAAATAACGCGCATGCGCACAAGCCGTAATTCAGCTATCGGTTTCCTTTGAGGGGGCAAGTCGATAATCATTCTATAATGGGATAAAAAGTGTGACGGATTAATCTGCTATTGTGATTCGTTAAATCGAAAAAATGGGCGGACACGATCATTGTTGCGTGTATGGGTGTGATCATAGACGGAATAAACTGTCAAATAATTGTAGATTCTTCACTTTTCCAAAAAAAAAATCGGCATTAAAAATGCGTTGGATATGCGTCGGGTAGACAAAACTTGAGTTTAAAAACACTTACAAATAACGTGAAAGTTTGTGGATGCCACTTTATTTTGGGAAAGCCAGACAGAACTGATATTAGTGATAAAAACAATCCTGACTATGTACCAAATAGAAATATACTGTTATATATATTCAAAATAAATGCCAAATGAATATGTTCGTTTCTCTTCTTATTCGAAAAACAAGGAACCTGATCAGTAAAATTAATGCTTAAATTGCGCTCCGACTGGGATGTTTAGCATTATTGATCAATATTTGGTTTTGAAATAATGATACCGATGACCTGTCTCATTAACGTATTGCTATTAATTTCGGTTTTTTTTCCTTCAAATTTCGTTCAATGACAATTTCGTCTGATTTGTCGCATGTCTGATTGGTGTCCAAAATTATCAATTTTACAGCTTGATTAAAGGTTAAAGTACATTTCGATTGTCAATATTGATGGGATCAGTATTGTCTATGCAAAGGGTTTTGCAGATAGGCCTACCGGTATATCACGCGTTTGACAGTCTCGTCGGTACATTACTTTAATATCGCCTTATCAGTATATAACAATCAACGTTATCGGCTTTTCAACAGCATCAAAAAACCCTGTCATTCAAGAACCCTTTCCTCACCGATATGTTCCAAAGAAACGGACCAATGCGAATATTAAATCTTGAGAAAAAAAAAAGAAGGCTCGTTAGAACAGGGGCCGGTCGGTCATCGATCAAACCATCGTTTGTAACGCTGAGGCAAAGGGGAAATGCTTACCATCATCGTTTTATTCTTTCGTCAGAATGTTTTCTCAAGTCAGGGACAGGCGTACAATCACAACTAGGCTTAGCAAATATTATGCATAATACCAAGTGGGGTTAGTTCATAGTGGCGGATCCAGAGTCGTTTCGGGGGGGGGGGGGGGGTGTCAAATGCCCCCACACCCTGTAGTGTAATTCATTCATTTTTTTAAAGAACTTGTTTCACTATATCCAAGACAGCAAATATTGAGACTGTTCTGATCGAATACAGTTGAACACGACACCGAGTTTTGACGTCCCTGGTCGAGAAAACCTTGGGAAATATTGAAGCAAAAGAAAATAATGCATTAATGCTGATCATCAGAAGTTTCCAATTGGGCAATATTTTCTGCGCTCAAACATTTCATATTTTACTTTAAAAAATCAAATATTTTACAGCTTGTACATTTGTAACTCCTTTTAAACAGTGTGCCAGCCTTAAATTTAGTCGTTGGAGAAAGGATAAAATTTCTCTGAGAAATCGCCATTAATGGCAAAAACACCGTAAATGTTCTTTGATAATTCGTTGTTACAATGTTCTGCCTTCTCAATAACGAAATATCGTTGGCTGAATGGTTAGGAATATGTCAATCACTGGTGTTATTGCAAAACCTCGTAACTGCAGTTTGATTTAAGCTGTAATTACAAGGTTTTACAATACCACGGAAGATATAGGAGTCGATAAATACCGGCTATAGATCCCATCAAAGTGTATTCGCAGACAAGTGAACGGGCTTCGTGGTCATTACGAAAATATGACAATAGAGATAAAACAGGAAACTGATAAAAATAGTGAATCATTTATTTTAAATTTCGACCGATTTTGACATCTAGGGGTCTAAGTGATTCAGCTCGCGCACAATTCGATGTATAATCAAGCTCAAAAGTGTAAATAAACATTGTTTTCAACCGTATCTTTTACAAACAAAATAGAGCGCTAATTCGCCCGAAGTAATTAGTGCCCCCTCAGGAACACTGGACGTGTATTTTTAATTTTCTTTTTGAAGAGTTTCGCAAGGGGAATAACTCTTTGACAAACCTCTATTGAGTAATGATCCAAATCAGTCAGATCTGAGAAAATCGAAGCCAAATGAGATACACACACGTTTAGGCCTATTATTGATTCAGCAATTTATTAGTCATTTCCAAATGATGCAATTTGTGCATGAAAAGTTGACTCGTTTTATCTTCCGTATTATTATGTAAATTACATTAACCAGGCCCATAGGAACAGGGGGAGGCTGTGGGGGGTGTAGGAAGGGGGGGGGGTTGGCAATCTTGGCCAATAACGCTGAATTTTCTTTTTTTCACACTGAAAATTTAGGAAAAATCCAAATTAGCCCCCCAATATTCAGACACTGGGGCTTTAGCCCACACAATATAAAATTGCTTCGTACGGGCCTGTTAACATTAAATTAATGACGCGGGGGGAGGGGGTGTATTAAATTGGATTTTCACTGAATTTTCAATGTAAAATAATGAAAACTTGGCATTTTTGACCAACTTAGGGGGGATTAGCCCAACACCCTACCCCCACCCCTTAGTTCTACGGGCCTGCTATGGCTGAGGCTTAATGTGTACATATATGACGTACTAATTTATGGGTCAAAAGTCTATAAAGAGCGTGCGCGCATAAAATATACGCGTCGACGCATATATTTTCAACTGCTCGCGTAAAGGATGAGTGTCAATAAGGCCCTTTCCGTGACCCAACCCGATTTTCTTCATTTTCGCCACACATAACCACTGACATATCGACCTAATGTGGGCAAAGTATCAACTTGAACGGAGCCTTGGTTTGGAAGATATATTAAATCAAAGTGGGTGGGGTAAGTCACCCACTATGCCATTAGATGGTAATCAATTTCTTATACAGTTTTACTAACAATTCATAACTTGAAAATTGCTGATGCAGCGAAATACATGTGTATTGCACTTTGAATACATGTTGTTGTTTATTCCATTGGATGCCATGTACAGGAGAAAAGGGGCATTAAACATGTTTATGAGTTTTTAGGATTTTTGGATGGGCCAACTTTACGAAAAAAAAACAACAGGCTTTTATTTCTTATTGCATTTGAATTATCTTTTTGGTGGTGAATGAAGATATATGACCATAATTTGTAATATGAAAATTTTTAAAATAGCTTTTTTAATTTCTGGATTACTTGCCCTTGATTCCTTGATAAAAATGCCAAAAAATATAAGAAGTACTATTTCGTTTCTGAACCAAACATTTCTGTATAAATCACCATAAAATACCACCAGGAGGACTGTATGAGCCTTACGGACACAAAAAACATCAGATAAAGAGGTTGCAATTGTTATCTTAGCAGAGTGGATGGGGTAATATATTCCAAAATTACGCATGAAACAGACAGGAATTTTTCATTGTCAGAATTGCTTGTAAAGCATCTTAAATGGGTTGTAGCGTTGTTATTAGCTCATCTGGGCACAAAATGCCTAGGTTGAGCTACTTCAATCGCTTTTTGTTCGTCGTTTGTCTGTCTATCTGCCCATCTGTTTATTCTTGATTTGGTTATTACACTCTAGCATCCGCAAATATTGGCCAATCTTGACCAAATTTTATCAAAACAAGTATGGTCATAAGTTCTCTTAGGAGGTCGAATATGGGCCGGATCGAAATAAAAACTCCAGAGTAATCTGCCCTTGCACGTCAAAAATAGTTAGTTTCGAAATTGTTTCCTCTCTATCATCTACATTTATCGAGCAATCAAGATGAAAATTAATAACAAGATTGGTTACTATATGAGCAATAATGAATTTGAATTTCTGTCTGACCGAATTTGAAAATCCCGAGTTATGTGCCCTTGAATTTGAAAAAAATTGCTGTTTTCAACTTTTTTTACTCTAACAAACACAAATACGGACAAATCAGGACAAACATTCGACACAATGTTGGTCACTATAAGTTCTTGAATGAGTTCAAATTTCAGCACATTCGGACTAGAATTTGCGAAGTTACCTGCCCTTGAATTTGACAAAATTGTCATGTTCGACTTTGTTTCATCCTTAAAAACCACAAATATAAACCAATCAAAATGAAATTTTGACACAGTGTTTGTGACTATAAGAACTAAGAGAAGTGTGAATTTCAAAATAATTAAGGTAAGACTTTAGTCCATGGGCCCATAACCGAAACCCTCCCCCCCTAGTGGGATTTTTGAAGACCTATATTTTCTTGAAGCTTATGATGTATAGTAATGAATTCAGGTTGTTGTTCAATTTAAAAGTGCTGGATAAGCAAATGGCGGGCTTGTTACCATGGCAACCGTCCATTTTTCTACAATCCAGCGCTTGGATCAATTAATTGCAATAAAATTACTTTTTTTTGTCATAAATCTTTCAAAATAGTTTTAAATTATTAGCAAGATATTTCTCTCACAATATAGATATTTTTTAGAAAATTTGCTAATTTGCATATTCATGAATATTAATGAGAAAGTAAGAAAATGTGTTTAATTTGCTAAAAACAATACTTTACTAGTGAATTTAAACCTCCCTACCAGGTAGGATTTTTGAAGATCTATATTTTCTTGAAGCTTATGATGTATTTCAAAACTTTCACTTTGTTATTTGATTTAACAATGCTGGATAAGCAAGTAGTTGGCTTGTTACCATGGTAACCACCCATCTTCATTCGTTCCGGCGCTTGGATCAATTAATTGCAATAAAATTACTTATTTTGGTCAGAAAACATTGAGGCTAGTTTTAAAATGTTGTCATTACATTTCTCTCACAACCAAAAGATTTTTCAGAAATTTTACTAATTTGCATATTCATGAATATTAATGAGATTGTGGAAAATATGTGTTTAATTTGCAAAAAGACGACTTTACTAGTTTACTAGTGAATAGAAACCCTTCCTACCATGTGGGATTTTTTAAGACCTATATTTTCTTGAAGCACAGGAAACATATTAATGAATTCAGGTTCTTGTTTGATTTAAAAGTGCTGGATAAGAAAATGGTAGGCCTGTTACCATGGCAGCTGCTCATTTTCCTACGTTTCAGTACTTGGATCAATTAATTGCAATAAAATATTTAAAATACTTATTTAAGATATATACTTATTTTGACAATAAAACATGAGACTAGTTTTTAAATGTTAAATAGACATTTTTCTTGAAATCATTTTTATTTAGCTAATATGCATATTCATGAATATTAATGAGAAAGTAGAAATATGTGTTTAATTAGCTAAAACAAGGCTTTTTTATGGAATAAATATGCTGAGGCGATACGTTTTTATAATGCTTCATGTTTCAAATGAATAAGAACACTAATAGATCAATAATAAGTTCATAAACCATTCATCAGCTACACAGAACAAGCAAATACGGGCTTATTCACATTCACAATTATTTGCATACTTTCCTCCAAATGGCAAATAAATTCTCAAATATTCTCTAATAATGTTAATGACTTTCATTTTTGCATCTTTTTCCCTAAATTGTTTACTTCTTGTGTTTGAAAACTAAAATTTCATGATTTATCCATTAAAAGGGAGAATCTTAACAACATATGCTCTGAAAAATTACCGTATAAATGGCAATAAAATTCCATTTAGCGCAAATGACATGCTGAAAACTTTAACCTGCTTTCTTTGATTTTTTTTCTATGTGAAATACAGTTTTGTTTTACACAAGAAACTTTATTTTGTAAAAGTTAAGAACTAAAAAGCGTTTTAATAATGAATTCCGATTGGAGTACATGTATGGTCACATTTGATTTATACTATTTTTGCCTTGTAATGCATGCTTTTTTGCATTTTGCTCCAAGTCTAAACTTAACAATACTATTGGAGACATGCTGTGCAGTAGAGAAATCTTCTCAACCACTTCTATTGATTGGAATGCTATGTTACAGGAACACAGTTTACTAAATATATTCTAATAAGCGATAGTTGAAACTGGTCAATTTCATATTTGCACCGTCATGTGCATTAATTGATGATTTAAAATTGCCTATAATAGCAACTGAATTATTCATTTCTTTATCAAATTGCATTCGAGTGACATCGTTTTACACCTTTATAATTCAGAATACTTATATGTGATAATATAAACATTTATAAATTGTACATATGTACCTTATTGGTTGGATACCAGTACTTCGAAGACACTTAATTTGTGAGGAATCCTCGTATTCGTGTAACAAAATGTTGTTTTGAAAGATTTAGTTTAAATAGCAAACACAATTTCTGTTGATTATGATGAGAGGGAAACACATCATATTCCAACTTCTAGTGTTGTAATATGTCGCTTGCCGAAGATTTGAAATCTTTCGTTCTGTTATCAGTTTTTAGATAATTATGCTCGTGCATTCCTTAATTCATTTGAAACATCTCCACCACAAATTAGTTTTTGGAATTCTGACTTTTGTGGAAGACAACAAGCTAACCTCAGGATGATGTAAAATCCATAAAACATAAGGGCTAGCTATGAATAAAACATATAAGCAATTTCCAATCAACCAAGGAATCCGCGATTTATTATTATGTCATTATATGTGCACAAACTTGTCTAAATATACGGTTATTAGAAAGCCTTTTTACAAAAAAGGGAGAGCCTGCTATGGTTCGACACTTGTATTGAAAAGGGACTGAGGGTAAAACATGCATGATGAGTTTACTGGTCTTCTGTACCATCTTATTCTCAAGTAAAATATCGTGGTTGGGGGGAGGGGGGGGCGGGGGTAATAACGCGACAGAGGAACTTAAGAAGATGATGCTCGGTCTGAAGGCAAAGTTGCAACCACTGTCGATGGTATGTGTCATAAATTCACAGATCTGATATACTTGCTGAGCGAATTAAAGTAAGAAATTGTCAATGCATTATATTTTTCAAGATATTGCTTGGTCGCGCAAAAGGATGCACAAACTTACAGACTGTTGGGTCTAAAATTCCAAAGAGTACATGTTGCATCATCATGAACGAAAAAAAGGTCCAGGGGCCTGTGTCATCAAAACATTTAAGTCGTATTTTTGACTTACCGACGACTTACGACAAGTTTAGGGTAAGACAAGTGTATCGCCATTCTATCAAAAGCTGGGTTATGCGATTGTTGTTTTAAGCGAGTTATAAGACATTGGTAAGTCAAAAATACGACTTAAATGTTTTGATGAAACAGGCCCCAGAGTCCTAGGTACGTTGGTATGGAATCCCAAGGGCCAAGAAAATTAGTCAATGTCTTACAGACAAGGTTCAGTATTCAATGTTTTGGGACAATTGGGGGTTGCAATAAAATATTTTGTTGGGCATATTACCAAAGAAAGGTACAATTAACGAAGCATACTATGCCAAGTTGCTAGACAATCTAAAGCAGCCCATACATGAGAAACGTAGCGGCAAATGCTCAAAATGTGACCGCTGCTTGCAACTGAAAATTACATTAGTACACAATTGCCAAAGTACAATGGATGCTGTCGAGAAAATGGGTATCAATTTAGATCAGACCCTTCCTATCCACATGACCTTGCTGCTATTGACTTCTTTCCTAAAAAGGACATGAATGGTTGCAATTTTATGTCTCATGAAAGAAGTTATTGATGCAGTTTAGGTGTGGTTCTTTGGAAAGTTCTCGGACTTCTTTACTTCTGGACTGATGCCACTTGACCACCTTTAACGTTGATTAATTTGAGTTTAACTTTTTCAATTGCTATGGTCATATCGTTTGGTCAAAGCACATAGGCCTGGGTGGAAAGTATTTCAAGAGAAAAGATGTCGATCTAAACATAAAAAGTTAGGTCAGTTATTCATTGACCCATGCTCGTATTTGAGCATTTAGGCAGATTACATAAAATACATATTATTGTATTGTATTATATGTCATGTAAATTAACAGTGAAGAAGCCATTTTTAGCGTGGCAAAAGTGTTGATATTGGTGTTTTGTATTAAACATATCCACCCCACAAAAAAGAGCTTAAACGCTTTATGACCAAAATAAGCCTTAATGTCTTTATACCCTCTATAACACCTATTATCCAAAGCGTCCCTTGTCCACATAAGACTTAAACCTTCATGCAAAAAGATTCCAATGATGTACTCCAATGTGGACTCATTATCAAAGAATCGGGTACATGGTTTCTGTCAAAGAGGGAAAATGCTTATCTCTCCTAGAAAATAATCAATTTGGATTTTCTTCAGTACTTAATTTATGGGATTGGGGATTTATTACCATTTATATGGTAATCAGGACCGTTTTGGGAATATATATTTTCAAGGTTATGTCATCTATTTACTTGTTGAATCATGTAGTTTTGATAAGAAGTTGAAATACATTTGAAAAGACAATATTAAGTGCAGAAGATTTGCAGAAATGAAAAACATTTACATCATTTTTGCATATTTGAGATTTTGGCGGCCATTTTGAAAATTAAAAAAAAAAAAAAAAAAAAAAAAAAGACAAAAAAGCCTATTATAAGCATGGCAACACTTTTTGATTTAATTTACTCAATTTCCCTAAGAAATGATCTCATTTACATACAGAACATGATTACAAATTATAGGGCAGTGATATTTCAATATTTAGTCAAGTAATTATTTTGCGGCGGCCATCTTGCAAAGTCATTTAAGATGTCGAATATATCCTAAAATGTCGATAGTCAACACTTTGACTTTTATTACAAGGCATCTAATAAACACTTTAAAACAAATTCTAGCTATTATTCGCTGTGGAAATGATTTCCAAATGCAAAGTAAATATAAACAAAGGCAATATCTATACTATTTTTCTCTTTTTTTACATATTCAAGGGGCATAATTCGTGCTAATTTTGATGTGAAATTATCTTTTACTATTTAACGATATGAATTGATAAAATCTATAAGCATTTTGGTCATTTGCGCTTAAATTTGGGTTATTTTGGATCCCATGAATGTGTATAAGGTGAGTTATAAACAAGTATTTTTTGTAATTCAAGGGGAGATAATCAATCATTCCGCATATGCTTATCCAGCACTTATATATCAAACAACAAGTTGCATTTGAAAGGGAATTCATCAAGCTTTACAATGATATAGGTGTCATAAAATCCCGGTAGGGGGGGACCTAGGGTGTAGCCAGCCCACGGACTACTTGCTCAGTTATTTGCCCTTGTATTAGACTAAATTAGAGTGAAAACAAAGTCGGAAATGGTAACTTTCCCATTCGATCATACTGAAAATCGATGTCATTCCAGTACATATGGTACCCAATATTGTGATTAAATTTCATCTTGATTGGACAATAAATGTATAGGCTATAGTAGAAATAATGTCAAAACTATCTATTTTTAACCTGCAAAGGCAGACAACTCTGTACCTTTTTGTTTGATCCGGCCCATAATCGAACTCATAAGAGAACTTATGACTATAGGCTACTTGTTTTGATAAAGTTTGGTCAAGATTGGCTTATTTTTGCAAATTCTAGAGTGTAAAGACCAAATTAAGAACAGGCAGATGGGCAGATAGACAGACAGACGATGAACAAAAAGCGATTGAAAGAGCTCAACTTGAGCATTTTGTGCCCAGATGAGCTAATAACAACGTTACCACACATTTAGGATACTATACAAGCAATTCTAACTATGAAAAATTCCTGTCGGTTTCATGCGTAATTTTGGAGTATATTACCCCACCCACTCTGCTAAGATAACAATTGCAACCTCTTTATCTGATGTTTTTGTGTACATAAGGCTCATATCGTCCTCATATTGGTATTTTATGGTGATTCATACAGAAATGTTTGGTTCAGAAACGAAATAGTACTTCTTATAATTTTTGGCATTTTTATCAAGAAATCAAAGGCAAGTAATCCAGAAATTAAAAAAGCTATTTTAAAAATTTTCATATTACAAATTAAGGTAATATATCTTCATTCACCACCAAAAAGTTAAATCAAATAAAATGAGAAATAAAAGCCTGTTGTGGTTTTTCGTAAAGTTGGCCCATCCAAAAATCCTAAAAATTCATAAACATGTTTGATGCCCCTTTTCTCCTGTACATGGCATCCAATGGAATAAACATCAACATATATTCAAAGTGCAATACACATATATTTCATTGCATCAGCAATTTTCAAGTAATAAATTTTTAGTAAAACTGTATAAGAAATTGATTATCATCTAAGGGCATAGTGGGTGACTTACCCCACCCACTTTGATTTAATATATCTTCCAAACCAAGGCTCCGTTCAAGTTGATACTTTGCCTACATAAGGTCAATATGTTAGTGGTTATGTGTGGCGAAAATGAAGAAAATCGGGTTGGGTCACGGAAAGGGCCTTATTGACACTCATCCTTTTACGCGTCGACGCGTAAATATGCGCGTCGACGCATACAATTACGCGAGCAGTTGAAACAATATGCGTCGATGCGTAAATTGTACGCGAGCAGGAGTAAAAAATGTGAAACAGAGGCTGGCCAATGGGAGAGGCGGTAAGAAACCTTTTCCTTTATACCATAAAATTGATGGATGGAACGAAGGATCTGATTGGTTAAAGTGACATTAGTATCCGTAGGCCCAAATCCCTTATGATCCACAGAAGTTGACTTTTAGCATGTTGTCGCACCGTTTATAGACTTTATAAGACAGAATACAAGATTCATACAGCAAATGACATAAATCGATAATCATGCAGCGGTGTAAAGATATGTAAAATATTCAAAGTGGGCAGATAGGCCTACTGCCAGATAGTGTTTACGAAATGATGTGATATTGGGTTTTAAATCCGTCGTAATAAAAGCCAATACAGATCAGACAGAGCTGACATTTGGCACAGAGGAAAATTAAAGGCCATATTTCATTTATGTACAGTTATTTTACAGCAAATTATCCAGAAAATAAGTAAGTAACAGTAAATATGTATCTTTAATAGATAAAATACGTGTCGACGCGTATATTTACGCGAGCAGTTGACAATTTACGCGTCGACTGCTTACGTAAATTTTATGCGTCGACGCGTAAATATACGCGTTGACGCATAAAATTCACGCGTCGACGCGTAAATTTTATGCGTGCACGCTCTAAATAGACTTTCGACCTATTTGGTACGGCATATACGTAGTGTTTCTACTGGTAAGAGAACGATTCAAATAGACTGTCAGGTGCACCAGTCGTTGCGATTCATAAAAGTAAAATGTTTATCACGGTCTTGTTAATTCAATGGCAAAGAATTTTGTGCTAAAAATAAATTTCGTTTACCGCTCTGTTCTGATAAACCGTCGGTGTTGTTATAAAATCTCGTAACTACGGCTTGAATCAAGCCGTAGTTACGAGATTTTATAATAACAGCTACGAAAAAGTTTTGTTTGTCCGAACATTACGTCACAGTTAACTGGGTAAAATCGTTCCATATTCAATCATTTTTATCAAAGATGGTGAGTTAAGCATTCGCCTACCAAATAATTACGAAATTCTCGAACCAAAAAATTACGAAATTCTCGAACTTCATAATAAATTCAGATGAAAATATTTCGAATTCAAGTCACGAATTCTGTTACCCATCACAAAGTGCTTGTAATTTAGTTAGTAAACTTACAAGTTGTGGAGTAGAATAAATTAGTCGTGTCTCTATGAAGTGTTGGGCGAATTATAGAAAAAAGTACAGTCGACACTTTTAGTGTCGAAGTCAGCGGGGCGGGGCCCTCAAAATACCTCGACCTATCCAGAGTTCGACTTATCCAACTTTTATCAGGTTTCGATTAAAATGTCATCTGATCAGTTACTAATTAAGTACGTTCATAGTTGAAATATAGTATGAAAAGGAAAGAAATTCATAGAAACTATGTTTCAATAAATTGCTATATTTATTACGAAATTATTTCGTTTGAAATCTTTTATAATTTAACCCTTTCCCAAACGACAAAATTTTAGGGTGATCCAAATTGAAAGACGCTGTTGAAGACAAAAGTGATGTTGTTAAAGATAGAAATTGTGTATAATACATCATGGAAACTATTGAGACAAAATGAGTAACTGCTGGTTATCAGCAGTTTCTTCTTTTGATTCAATGTTTTCCCAAGCCTTTTCTATTAGGGACGTCAAAAGCAGGTCTTGTTTGGGAAAGGGTCAAGTCTGCCCATGGATGGTGACGCCACATGACAAGATATTAACTTCGATTTAAGCAGTTTTCAGCAGCTATGATCAAATCGCCGCGACTGGAGCATCCAACCATGGATTTATGTTGTTTCTGATATCGGTACTACCACAACACCCTAACCGAGCCTCTAGCTGCTCGCCCACATAGGTTTACGATATCAAACCATTGATGAGTGAAATTTTGTCAGAGAGGGTATTTGCCGCTATCGGGTAGGCTATCGAACCCGGGAAATTTCGAATGCGCTACCAACTGCGCTATGGCCGCGACCTCGAGATAATGAGTGTCAAGTGTATTATTAACCCATTTCCAAACAGTGACTCCTTTTGACTTCCCACTAAGTAATGGCTTTGGAAAACATCATGGAAAATGAAGAAATTGCTTGTCACAAGCAATTTCTTCATTTCCCACATTGTTTTCTACCTAAAAGGACCAAAAAATGCAAAATTTCATTGACTTGAAATTGTTGTCTGCATCATCTTTGAATTGGGACTGTGAACAATCTTCTGTTAGTAATTATCGTCCTATCTCTCTTCTTAGCTGCGTAGGTAAAGTTATGGAAAGATGTATTTACAAACATGTTTATAACTATCTGTTTTCAAACAAACTTTTATATGACAAACAGTCCGGTTTCTTAAAAGGCCACTCAACTGTTTATCAATTGCTGGAAATATATCATCAGGTTGTATCGTCGCTTGATGCAAAGCAGAACACATGTTTAGTATTTTGTGATATATCGAAAGCATTTGATAGAGTCTGGCACAAAGGTTTGATCTTTAAATTACGGCAACTAGGAATCCAAGGCCCCCTTCTTTCTTGGTTTTCTGACTATCTCTCTTCACGAAGCCAATCAGTCATCATTAAAACGACAAGGTCAAGGTCAAGGTCTGTAAATGCTGGTGTTCCGCAAGGCTCTGTTCTCGGTCCGTTGCTCTTTCTCGTCTATGTGAATGATATTTGTGACAATCTATTAAGCATCTCCAGACTTTTTGCTGATGATACATCCTTGGCATGCTCTGCCGCACTCATTCCAGATATTGAAGGAATACTTAACCATGATCTACACATGATATCTCTTTGGTCAAAACAGTGGCTCGTTGATTTTAATCCACAAAAAACAATTGCAATGCTTATCACAATCATGAATGTCCAGCCGCCTAATTTACTTTTTAACAACACTCAAGTCCAATTTGCAGATAATCACAAACATCTAGGTCTCTGGTTCAGCAATAATGCGAAATGGTCTGATCATGTTAATAATATTTGTAAGTCAGCATCTAGACTATTGGGCATTATGAGAAACCTAAAATTCAAGATCAAAAGGGACTCCCTTCAACAAATTTATATCTCGTTCCTTCGTCCTATACTCGAATATGCTTCAATTGTTTGGGATAATTGTACCTTACAAGAAAAACAAACTATAGAAAAGATTCAAATAGAAGCTGCTAGAATAGTTACCGGTATCACCAGATCAGCATCACTTGATCGTTTGTACAAGGAAATTGGCTGGATGACTTTAGAAAACCGACGTAAATATCAGAAACTTATTTGTATATACAAAATAATAAACGGAATGACACCCGACTATCTATCTAATATTTTCCCCCAATCTGTCAATAATAGAACTCTGTATAACCTAAGGAATTCTCAAAATATAGATATCATGCACTGTCGAACGGAATTATTTGCGAGTTCTTTCATACCGTCTGCTGTCTCCTTGTGGAATGAGCTTCCGGAAAATATAAAATCAGTTCAATCCTTGTCACTTTTTAAATCGCTCATTTCTAGACGTTTTCCAGTACCGACTGTGCCACGCCATTATCTTATCGGACAAAGAAGACTTTCCGTTCTACACACAAGATTAAGGAATCGTTGTAGCAACTTGAACTCTGATCTTCACTTAAATCATCTCTCTCTTTCAGCCTTTTGCAGTTGTGGACACAATATCGAAAATGCGGAACACTATCTCTTCCAATGCACGAACTTCATTGGGCCTCGTCTGACCATGTTCCACGACCTACGTCCCTACCACCCACTCTCTGTTAATCTTCTTCTTTTTGGTTCCGAAAACCTTAATCTTGAAGAGAATTCTCACATCTTTACTTCAGTTCAGAATTTTATCAAAGAGTCAAAGCGGTTTGATAAATAACAATCCCTTTCTGCAGCAGAAGACTAACCTCTACCTTCTCCCCATGAACCCACTGCCATCAGAGCTTATTCTATTTCTCTCTTTTTTCATTTTTCAATTTACGAACCCACTGCCATCATAACCTTTCACTATTCATTTTTTTTTTCATTTTCAACATGACAATTTACATATAATTTTTTCTATTTTTCACAATCGTTTCTATCGAAACTTTGTTGCTGTTTTGTGTGTTTTCAGAACGTATGTTACCTTACTTTGATATATTGTCCAATTACATTATACACTCCATAACTGGAACACAACTGTCTTCAATTATTTCAGTCTAATTTCTTGTCAAGATACCTCTGTATTTCGAAGACTGACTTTCATGTAAATCAAGTTGAGGGACTGGCCGAATCTAAGTTGTGAGAACTTGTGGCCAAACCCTTTTGCCTTTATTGTAATTATTTAATATCTATTGTATGTGTATTATGTACAAAATGTATTTTGGCAATAAAATATGTTTAAACCAAATTGGGACTGGCCTAAAATTTGCCGTTTGGTGATGGGTTAAAAGTGACTATTGAACATCGGTCTCGAACCTCGTCACAGAAAGAAATCTCTTATTTGATGCAAGGCACATGGTGGAACAGATAGGGGGGAGTGATAAGACATTCTTATTTTTTTATTATTATTACTTCAATTTTCAACCCCAAACTTAGTATTTTGGTAGGTCTACTCATTTGAATCGCATGCAAAATAACAGCAGCTTGATGTTCGATTTTGTGTTGTTTACATAAGTATTTGTAATTTTTGCAAACATGTGCCAAAACATCGTGTCAGCACTATACAGTGGAAATTTGCAGCGCTTTGCGTAATAAACTAATAATTCGTTACTCACTCGAGATAATAGTGTAACATAAACGAAAACCCTAATAAATAGATCTATACTTTTGCATAAAAATAAAAAGAATATATACTCACATTTATTGTGTGTAAATTCCTTAATAGGTTAATGCGAAATATAAATAGATCTAGTATAATATATTACACAGTTCAGCAGTTCTATAGTATTCTAGTGCCTATACACTACTCAAAATAATTAAAGGAGCACAAGTTATTATACATTCAAAGTTAAACGAGAATAAGATACTTTGGTTTATTTTGGTTTATTTTAGGTAAAATAGGTTTCAGTGTGTATTGTCCAGCAAGGTTAACCCGGGACAACTTAATTTTCGTGCGCAAAGTCCGTTAGTTGGGCATCTTAACAAAACAAAGCCGAAGTGGGGTCATTACATAATTATGCAGATGTCTCGGGTTAATCTTGTTGGACAATATAGGTTGTTACTCTAAATAGTCACATATACGAGGGCTGTTCAAATAACTCGTAGACTCTATGCATAGCGTCTATATAACTGAACAAAATTCGGAAATTCAACATATACTAGATAAATCAATTATCTGAGAAGCGGCTGTGAAAATTTCAACATTCTATCTTGAACGGTTTGTGTTTAATTGACTTTTTTAAAACACCCCTTGACGCTAAAGCGGGGCAGGTGTACAATGACGTCGACGTCAAGTCAAATTTTTCACGATGCAGACAATGTTTCTGGCTCTTTAGAATTGCACAACACCCATAGTTCAGTGGCGGATCCAGGGTGGGGGGGGGGGTTCGGGGGTTCAAACGAACCCCCTCTGCTGCCTAATTCTTTCATTTTCATGCAGAAATTCAGTAAAAATTGTGTAATACTAGGAAAACGAACCCCCCTTAACTGTATATTCGACTATTTAATCGTGAATATTGATGATAGTCTCACTAGTGCTTTAAACGTAAAATTAATGTCACTTACATGCATCTAGCTTTTCTTTGTATCTGCTATATGAATGAGCATATTATAGCCCGTTTCTGTACCTACCAAAACCCAAAATGTAAATTTGAAAGGTTAATGTAGGCGAATTTTACATATTATAAAAGTGAGATTACTTTCATTTTTAATGTGGTAATTGTATTTTCTAGACAAGATTCAGCAAGCTCACATTTTGGTATCCTCAAAGCGACGTCATGACGTTCACATTTGTTTACCAAGCAGCTCAAGTGTAACATTGTTTATTTGAATACTCAATTTTAAAATCATACAATGACTTGTCATTTCTTTGGTCAGTCGTGGTGCATAAAATTTCTGAAGTTTTCTGGTGTTTGAAATATTAAAGTTTCCATAGCAACCCCATCAGAATTCTGGTTGCACAAAACTTGCAAAATTTGATTATTCATGCTTGGAAAGGTTTTTTTTCTGTCACATTGTGAAGTTTAATTGATGTACGGTGTAAAACATGGAAGTTTTAGCAAAAGTCTACGAATTTTTTAACAGCCCTCGTACATCCTGCCTCCCCTCTTTTCCGTTATCGGTCTAGTCCCTCATTAGTAAATGATTTTGAATCGTTTATGGTTTTTTTTATCACATGTTAGTTGTGTCCAAACATGCCAAATTATATAAACTATTGCTCAAATCATGGATTAGCATCCCCTTTGACGAAATATGGGTTATTCATCAATGCTAGATTTATGCAGAATGTGCTTAAGCTTTTTCGATAGAGCCCCATTATTGTAATGCCTCGTAGGAAGGTCTTGGAGTTTTTTTAAAGCATATAAAAATGACTTATCACTTTTGTGTTTTTATGGTTATTAAAGTGGAAAACTTCTTTCTTTGACGAAGAAAAAGGCGAAGAGTGGTCATTCTAAAATTCACTAAGTTGTGGCTTATCAGTATAATCCTTTCCCAAACAAGACCTGGTTTTAAAATCCTTAAAAGGAAAGACTTTGGAAAATGTTGAGAAAGAAGAAGAAAATGCTGATGATCAGCATTTTCTTCTTTTGTCTCAATATTTTCTGTGCTATATTTTACACAAATCATATCTTTATCAACATCCATTTTGACATCTGCAGCAGCTGTCAATTTGGCATAGTTTAGATTTTGTCATTTGGGAACGGGTTATAATGATGCAAACATCATTAGTCGTGTGCATATTCAACATTTGGCAATTCAATAACTATTGTGAGCTATACATGTATTTGTAACAGTTTTCCTGAAACTAAAAATACATATGAACCCTTGAATTTTTCGCGTTCCTTTGATTATTTTGAGCAGTGTATGCCACTACAATATCTCGTACGTTGAACCTTGATCAAAATGTTTTATTGTCTGACCAATAAATTAACCCTTTCCCATACAATACGTTGTTTTGACGCCCCTAGTAGAAAAGTCTTGAGAAAACATTGGGCTAAAAGAAGAAAATGCTGATAATCAGCATTTTCTCCTTTTTTCTCAATATCTTCCTTGCTATATTGCACACAAATCCTATCTCAATTATCATCATTTTTGTCGTCTGCAGCAGCTTTCAAATTGGAACATTCTAAATTTGGCAGTTTGGGAAAGGGTTAAGCGTACACGGTTATTTGTAATTTCACTCTGAGTTACTGATGATTTATTGCTGCTGTAAACGTATAGTAGACGTTTCATATGTCAATGCAATTTAGAGCTCGATAATGCAGTTTGACAATGGTTTTAAAGTACTAATTCAAATTCTATTGAAAGAAAATATCGTGTTTTGTTGGCATTATTGTTTTGGTTAAAAAATGAATATAGCAAAATTAACAATGTAATACATTAGGCGAAATTAATGGTTGTCAGAAATGGAATTGCTGATAATCATCATTATTTTCTTTTCTCGCTATGTTTTCCAGCCGTTTTCTGATAGGAACGTCAAAACTAGGCACTATTAGTAAAGATTTAACTCTTTCCTAAATTGACACAAGTTTAAGGTCGTCCAGTTTGAAAGCTTCTGCAGACGACAATATGGGTATTAATAAAGAAAGAATTTGTGTAAAATATAGCATAATTATGAAATATTGAGGCAAAAAGAGAAAATGCTGATTATCAGCATTTTCTTCTTTTGCCTCGATGTGTACCCAATCCCTTTCTATTAGGGACGTGAAAACCAGGCCCTGGTTTATAAAAAAAAAACATAAGTACATACTCATGAGCGCATGCTCAACTTCAAAGGAATACTCTCCAACGTTGAAGGGTATTCGATTGAAGTTCACGTGGATTTCATGCGATTTGAGCACGGTGCTCAGATTTGAGTCTGAGAACGTACTTAAACTTTTTTCGAGAAACCGGGACAGTCTAGCTTGGTACAAGATTAATTATTGACATGTAGAATGCTGTCACCTGTCAGTGTAGACGGCTGTCAACTATTGTGGTATTGTTTGACCAGATTGAACTGAGACTCCTTGCATATTCCGTTAATATTCGGGTCTTTCCGTATTTTCTACACCGGGACTATAATCTGTATAAGTACTGTTATACACTTCGCAGTATCCAATGAATAATAGTGGCCTAGTGTGTAAGGCGACTCTTCTGTAAACCATACGTCCGTGGTTCGAATCCCAGTAGCGCTTTTGTTTTAATATTTTTACTTTCAACATTTATTTCTTTTTCTTTTTTTTTTTTTTTCAAATGCATGCATACATTTTGTAAACCTCAATCAGTTCACTTGAATCCTTTCACTTTAAGTAGTCGTTCAAGAAATGTCGAAACCGTTTAGATACAGATAATATAACAACGTGTTTGCTGATGTTGTAACTTTTTAGACAACTGGGGACCCAGAACCTTTTTCCTCGCTTAACCATCAATACAATTGGAGTAAACATGGTCAATGTCTTTTTGATTCCAGAGAAGCTGCGAGAGACCAACACATCAGCAACGTTCAAGGGAAGATTATAAATGATAAATGAACGAATAAAGATTATGATTAAAAGAAAAAAAGATATTTAGTGAACTATGATTATTGTGAAATTTTAAACAAGAGGGCCAAGATGGCCCTGGATCGCTCACCTGATAGAAGTTTGAAACTTGCTCCATGCAGAACAAGACCCACCTTTTATATGACCTAGGTATCTCTAAGACAGGAACACGAAACTTGAGATGCAAGATTATGATCCAGCTGAAAATGGCATTCTTAATCTTTGAACTTAAAGGTCAATATTTGTGGCTGTTAAAGTGAAAACTAATTCGATAAAAAAACATAAATTTTGTCATAATCCAGGGCACATAACCCTGTTGAAGTGTTCTGATAAAGATATTCTCATCAACCTTATGTCCAAGTTGTTTTTTGATTGGTCAATATTTATTGATGTTTGAGTGAAATTTAAAAAGAAATCAGCAATTTTGTCAATATCAAGGGCACACAACTATGGCTTTTCTAGTCTGATCAATATATTATAAAAAAGGAAATCATATAAGATCTCATGGTCACCAACATTGTGACCAAGCTGTGTCTTGATTGGTAAATATTTGTGTTTTTAGAGTGAAAATAAAGTTGAAAAAAGCAATTTTGTGAAATTCAAGGGCCAATAACTCTGGTTTTTTCTGGTCAGATCAAGCTGAAAATTTAACTTTTTCAGCATCTTATGGTTACCAACATTGTTGCCAAGTTTTGTCTTGATTGGTCAATAAATGTAGATGCTACAGTGTAAACAAAGTCGAAAACGGCAAATTTGTCAAATTCAAGGGCACATAACTCACGACTTCCTACTTCGATGACACTGAAAATCAAACTAATTCATTATTGTATGGTTACCAACATTCTAGCCAAGTTTTGTCTTGATTGGTCAATATTTGTAGATGCTAGAGTGGTAACGAAGTCGAAACTAGCTATTTTTGATATTCAAGGGCCCATAACTCCGGACTTCCTGG
This sequence comes from Fragum sueziense, assembly GCA_963680895.1. Taxonomy (NCBI): domain Eukaryota; kingdom Metazoa; phylum Mollusca; class Bivalvia; order Cardiida; family Cardiidae; genus Fragum; species Fragum sueziense. Next base: position 16,177,581 of record OY804593.1, read on the forward strand.
TCCGATCTGACCAAAAATCGAACTCGTCAAAGAGCTTACTGTCATACATGTTTTGACCAAGTTTGGTCAAGATTGGTCAACATTTGTAGATGCTAGAGTGGTAACAAAGTCAAAACTAGCTATTTTTGATATTCAAGGGCGCATAACTCCAGACTTCCTGATCCGATCTGACCAAAAATCGAACTCATACAAGAACTTATTGTCATACATGTTTTGACCAAGTTTGGTCAAGATTGGTCAACATTTGTAGATGCTAGAGTGGTAACAAAGTCAAAACTAGCTATTTTTGATATTCAAGGGCGCATAACTCCAGACTTCCTGATCCGATCTGACCCAAAATCGAACTCATACAAGAACTGATCGTCATACATGTTTTGACCAAGTTTGGTCAAGATTGGCCAATATTTGTAGATGCTAGAGTGGTAACAAAGTCAAAACTAGCTATTTTTGACATTCAAGGGCGCATAACTCTGGACATCCTAGTCCGATCTGACTCAAAATCGAACTCATCTGAGAACTTATCGTCATACATGTTTTGACCAAGTTTGGTTAAGATTGGTCAATATTTGTGGGTTCTAGAGTGGTAACAACAAAATGTGAACAGACGGACGGACAGACGGACGCCGACGGACAAAAAGCGACCACAATAGCTCACCTTGAGCACTTCGTGCTCAGGTGAGCTAAAAATGAGAAATCCATCATTCAATAAATTAATACATTAATTAGTATTCCATTTCATAGGGGAAAAAAGAAAAAGAAGCTTAACAAAAGTTTCATCAGTAAAATGCTGGGTTCGATCTTGAGTCTCTGTAAATGAGAGTCCAGCGTCTTTCCACTACGCTAGTTCTCTGTTCAATGAGATCATGCAGAAATAAAGTTTACATTTTTCACAGCGCATGGTATAAACACGCGGAAACTATCGAATACGCCGATGAATGCCGGAATACGCTTACGGAAAACGATGAGTCTCAGGTAAATTTGGTCAAACAATATTTTTAAACATTGATGAAAATGGGTCTTACGTAATTAACCCTTTCCCAAACAAGACATTCTTTTGATGCCTCTATTAGAAATGGTTTGGGAAAACATCGATACAAAAGAAGAAACTGCTGATAACCAGCAGTTTCTCCTTTTGTCTCAATATTTTCTGTGCTATATCATAAACAAATTCTATCTTTTAACGACATCCCTTTGTCGTCTGCAGCAGCTTTTAAATTGGAACTATCTAAAATTTTGAGTCATATGAAGACGGGACCTTGGTTTAAAATCTCACCCATCAGACTGATAGGCGGGGGATCGAACTAGCGATCCCTGTGTTACAAGTCCAGCACGTTAACACTGCACACCACCTCCGCCCCTTTATGGAGAGACAGGCTTATTTACCATTGCCCAAACGGTTTAAAATAGAATAGTCTGATATGAAAGCTGCTCCAGTTGACAAATTAGATCTAGATATATGTCCAATTCATGAACAATACTACACAGAAAACATCGAGACAAGAGGAGAAAATGCTGATAATCAGCATTTTCTCGTTTTGTGTCAATGTGATCCCAAATGCTTTCCATTCAGGGATGTCTAATCAAAGTCTTTTTCGAAAGGGATTTTACCCTTTTCCAAACGTCAAATTTTCAAAGTTTCCATTTCAAAAGCTGCTGCAGACGCCAAATGGACCTTGCTTAAGATAGACTTTGTTTACAATATAGCACAGAAAATATTGAGACAAAATGGTCAATGTTTTCCCAAGCCTTTTCTATCGGGGACGTCAAAACAAGGTCTTGTTTGGGAAAGGGTTGAAAACGCTCCTCCTACAGACTAGAGTGGTGAAAGTTTCAGACAAATTGTTTATCTACCCTTTCCCAAACATCAAAATTTTGGGAAGATCCAATTTGAAAGCTGCTGCAGACGACAAGGAAGATGTTGAAGTAGATTAAATTTGTATACAATTTAGTCAAGAAAACATTGAGACAAAATGAGAAAATGCTGATCATCAGCATTTTCTACGTTTGTCTATGTTTTCCTAAGCTTCTCATATTAGGGATGTCAAAACCAGCAATTGTTTGTGAAAGGATAAATGGAAAACAATAAAGACACCCTAACATCTGACATTATAAAAAATATGTTTATTGCATAAAATATCCTCAATATTATAAATGATAAAGGCAACAAGTATTACGCTATACATCCATCTATCTAATAGGATGAAATGAACATGTTTTCTTTCAATGTTAGAAAATAAAATACACGAAACCCGAATCCCATTTAAACTTGCTTAAACAAACACATACATGTATGAGAATATAGTCTTTACAAATACAAAACTGAATGCTTGAACTTGCCTGTAAGTAGTGAATAATACGAAATGTAAGCGCAAAACTGTTAAAGTACAGAATGATGATGTGTACATCAACTTGCAATGATATCGCTTTGCTTTCAGACAATTGTTGCAATTAAGTATTTATGGAAAGCTTTTGCTTGGAATAAAATAGAATAGCACTGGAATTAAAGTAGTAAAGCAACTATGCGGGTGCAAAGCTGTTGTCCAAAATTCTCATCATTATTACAATCACATCGGCCAGGATATGGAAAAAGAGCCCTTATAGCATATTAGAAATCCAATGTTGCAGATCAACCTGTGGTCAGATAGTCTTATAAGGATTCATATTTCTGACTTAAAGTTGCTACAGCTAAACAAGGAGCTATCAGAGAACAATATGGATCCAGATCAGACTGTGCATATGCACAGGCTGATCTGGATCCATGTTGGTCTCAAAAGCTACAAAAGTCCTTTTCCAGATCCCAGCTCAAATATAGTTGATCTAATACATTACTCAGTACGAGTTATTACTTTGCAACACAATGACCAAACTAATAGCAATTCTCTGTGTATATATAGAAGTCTATAAAGCATTTATACAAAAATAAACAGAACACTTGACTATAATGATTGGTCCCCAAAAACCAGCAGCATGGCCCTATCAAGGAATGTAAGAAGGACTGCACAAACTATACTCAATTTTACACAGAATTGATGGAATGCTGAACTAAAAGCAAAATATCCTGACCAAGTTCATACATGTGCATATTAAATTGATCTATACTTTCGGCATAAAAGACAGCCATTTGCAACAAAAGAAACCATCTTGTTATTGCTTTTGAATAAATAATAAATCAGCAGTAAATACTTCAACAGGATATAGAGTAATTAATTTTCATTTATAAAGTTACATTGCTTTTCAAACTCACATTTAAGATTTTTCTCTACATATTATGCGAATTCCTTTAAAGACATAACCCCTGCAAAAAAATTCAAGAACTCATTTAAGTTCAAGAACTGTTCTAGAATGTTCTAGAATATTATATGGCAGATCTAATGTTCTAGAATATTCTAGAAAAGTTTGTGAATGTTATAGAATATTAAATGGCAGCTCTACTGCCATTTAATGTTCTAGAATATTCTAGAACAGTTCTTGAACTTAAATGCATTCTTGAACTTTTTCGCAGGGGCCGAGTCTTAAGTTGAAAGAGAAATGACTCCAACACCTTATTAGCTAGGTTATAACTAGAACTGTCGCAGAGCGGACAAATACCCCCCCACTAGCGCCTTGTCACTGAAAAAGTGCTGTAGGTCAACAGGTTCTTGACTTAGAGCACCGAAACAGATTTTAAACAAAGTCCGATTGTGACCTTGACCTTTGACCTTGGTGACCCAAAAACAATAGGGCACCTCCTTGGGTCATGGGCAACAGCTGTGTAAAGTTTCATGATCCTAGGTCAACCGGTTCTCGACTTAGAGCACAGAAACGGATTTTAAACAAAGTCCGATTGTGACCTTGACCTTTCACCTTGGTGACCCAAAAACAATAGGGCACCTCCTTGGGTCATGGGCAACAGCTGTGTAAAGTTTCATGATCCTAGGTCAACCGGTTCTTGACTTAGAGCACGGAAACGGATTTTGAACAAAGTCCGATTGTGACCTTGACCTTTGACCTTGGTGATCCAAAAACAATAGGGCACCTCCTTGGGTCATGGGCAACAACTGTGTAAAGTTTCATGATCCTAGGTCAACCGGTTCTCGACTTAGAGCACAGAAACGGATTTTAAACAAAGTCCGATTGTGACCTTGACCTTTCACCTTGGTGACCCAAAAACAATAGGGCACCTCCTTGGGTCATGGGCAACAGCTGTGTAAAGTTTCATGATCCTAGGTCAACTGGTTCTTGACTTAGAGCACGGAAACGGATTTTGAACAAAGTCCGATTGTGACCTTGACCTTTGACCTTGGTGATCCAAAAACAATAGGGCACCTCCTTGGGTCATGGGCAACAACTGTGTAAAGTTTCATGATCCTAGGTCAACCGGTTCTTGACTTAGAGCACGGAAACGAAAAAGTCTACGGACGGATGACTGGACGGACGGATGGACGGACGGACTGACAGACAGACAGACATGGTGAAACCAATATACCCCCCTCTACTTCGTAGGTGGGGGGTATAACAATTACAAAGATTTGGTACGCCTCAAGTCATAAAATTTGAATTATTTTCTTTTTGAAAGATAATTTGTATGTGTCATGGGCAAAATTGAAAATTTGGCAACTGCGCTAATATTGTTATCTTATCAATCTTTGACTATCTAAACCTATTCTAATCTGCATATTTCTACCATTCTATGTACAACACTAAATTGCTATAATGAATTACATTTACAATACATGTACAGCCATTTTGCTTTTAAAATCATCTTTAGGATTTACCATACAACATGTTTTTTAACTCGGAAAAAATTCAAAGCCACATTGTTGAATATGGTTAGATATAATTAGTTTTGGGGAAAACTAGGGAAACTTCCTTATCCCCCCAAAAATTTCATGATTTTACTATTTTTCCATGCAGTTGTGGTAATGGATTATGATAACAAAAATTTTGCTCATATATACTACAAATAGCACTGATACATGTATACTAGTACTCCTTTTCCATCAAACATATAAAGAACATATAAATGTAAATATAATGTACAATATTTATACAATGTATATAACTAACACATAATAATAAAGAAGACAAAAACAAAGCCCTTTTGTTTAATATACTTGCATAAATAATAATATACACTCTCTATTTAGCATACATAACAAAATAATAGAAGAAAATGAGCTTTAAAATAGAAAATTTAGAACCATAATTAACAGCTTTTGTGACAAACATGGATTTAGATCAGCCTGTGCCTAAGCAAAGTCTGATCTGGATCTATGTTGTTCTTAATGTCCTTAGGTCTCAATTTCCACATCTTAATTAAGTATGAAACCTTAAGATTAAACATAGTTATCTAGGAGATAAAGAAAGCTCATTTTCAAATATAAGTACATGGTTGAAGTAAAAAAATTCTTCATGATTTGTTGAATTTGAAATCTTTTTATTTCTTTGATAAACAACAATATCAAATTCAAACAAACCCATTTGTATGAGCTCTAAAGGAATGTTATAAGTAATTACATTTAACCCTTTCCCAAACAAGACCTGGTATTGACGTCCCTATTAGTAAAGGCTTGGGAAAACATTGAGACAAAAGAAGAAAGTGCTGATAATCAGCACTTTCTCCTTTTGCCTCAATATTTTCTGAGCTATTTTTGTACACAAACCTCTTCATTTTTAACATCAATTTTGTCGTCTACAGCAGTTTTTGACTTGAACCACCATTAGATTTTGCCATTTGGGAAAGGGTTAATGTAGTAGGATACAAGATCACTGTATACAGGCTGATCTTGATCTGCAATGTATAGAAGGCTGGTAATGATAGAAAAATATCAACAAAAGTGTTTAATAAAGAAGGATAGATAATTCAATACAAAAATAGCTTATCTAAATCTAATGGTGCTAAATTGTTCAAATGTTTAATTGTTCACAACCAAAAATATAGCGGAATGTTTCATATTTGTGTCATTTTTACTGAATACTTTCACTCGGGGGTTGGCCCCGAAATATATAACTAACACTAGTAATTCTACTAAAATAGATCTTAAACAAAACAATTTGCCACTATTTGATTGCAAAAGTTCATATGCAAAGGCATAGTTCTCTCCCTAATTCCTATCTAAAACAGGTAATTTTTATACAGCAATATCTACAAATCTTAACCATTAAAATAACTAACTACAAAAGATTCGTCATGAATTTCAATTGGTGCAAAAACATTGGAAGGGCATGAGAAATTTTGCACTTAATATAATGATTATACCCAAGACTTGGATATCCTTGGTGTACAAAATACCTGTATGTACTCTATTGTTTGGACTGTTTCAATTATGTTCTTTTCTATACATTGATGAACTTTGTTTGTCCTTTGAACTCTTTCCCAAACACAGCCTGGACAATTTTACTCAAGATAATTTTGAGAAGCATTAGTAGCATTTTCCTATTGCTTTCAATTCTACATAGGATCTACATAATATTGCATTATGTAGTAGCATTGATTTTTTTCTAGTGCATCCAATTTAAATTTTGGTTAGCAAAAGTATTTTTTTTTTTGAAAATGCGTTAATTAAGGAAAACATATATTTTTTTCTTTTTTGAATGATGGTCTAATTATGCATTCTATTTCTTATGCTTCTTCGAATCTCTTTCTTCATGATGTTCTTTATCCTTCTTCTTCTTCAGGAAACTAAACATAGATTTACGTTTCTTGTCCTTGTCATCTTTGTCATCGTGGTCCTCGTCGTTGTTAGGATGTGTCGGATGTGTCGGAGTAGAGACGGGACGCTGGCCTCGGGGTGACGGCTCCGGTCGTTTCTGAAAGAGTGCGATATGAAATATCTGTAATAAGCTTTTTATCATGATGAGTGTTTATGACAAATAATTTCTTCATTTCCCTGAATGTATTCTACCAAGAAAGAATTTGATTTATTTAGGTTTTACACCGTTTTGAACTTCTATGGTCATCTCGTGGTGGCTGGAGACTAGCCTAACCATAGATTCCTGTCGTTTCTCAAATCAGTACTACCACAACATACTAACCGAGCCTCCAGCTGGTCACCCACATAGGTTAATGATAATTAAACCATACCAAGAAAGAACAAATCATGTAAAATTTAATTTACTTTGAATTACCATTCTACAAATCCTTTGAATTTGTACCAGTCTAAAGTTTTACTGTCTAGTACATGTAACATGTTATTTAGGAAATATCACTATACTGTTCTTGCAGACCAACAATATACCCACCTTTGGTTCTGAAGCATATTTCACCATATCTGAGTCATTGTTGGCCGCGGCCAATTCATCTCTAGACGGTGTCGAGGGACCTGCAGGTAAACACAAATAATACAGTAAGAAGAAAATTTGATACAAATAAACCAAGATCTGGAAAAAGGTCCTTTAAGGCTTTTGAGCCAAACATGGATCCAGATCAGCCTGCGTATACATGCAGTCTGACCAGGAAGCATGTTGTTCTCCACTTGCTTATTTGTAGCAATCAGAAATAGTAACATGGATGTTGCAACCTTTGGTTCTGAAGTATATTTCACCATATCCGAGTCATTGCCGGCTGCAGCTAACTCATCTCTGGATGGTGTGGAGGGACCTGGTAACCCTTTCCTAAACGACAAAAATCTATGGTGCTCCAATTTGAAAGCTGCTGCAGACGACAAAATAAAGATTGAAAAACATTGGTTTTGTGTAAGATACCGCATGGAAAATATTGAGACAAAAGGAGAAACTGCTGGTTATCAGCAGTTTCTTCTTTTGTCTGAATGTTCTTCCAAGCCTTTTCTAGTAGGGACCTCAAAACCAGGTCTTGTTTGGGAAAGGGGTAAACAGAAATAACATGGTTTGAAACAAGATGTGTTTGTGAAACACGTATGCCCCCGAAATGCCCAATGTTAAGTTTTCGGATAAACAGACGGAGACAGATGGATGGACAGACTCTCACAGGTAAAACGATGTAACTTTATATTCTTTGATCTTTTGGGGTAGAACACATTGTGGGAAATGGCGTCAGAAAGCATCAATGTTTGGGAAAGGGTTAAACTAAGGTTTTTGAACTTCATTTTACAGGATTTTTTTGTCTCGTTTAAAGTTTCTCTCAACCCTATTTTTGAAAATATTAAGTATCTCCCACACTATGACTTTTTGACTCCCCACAAGATAATAGTTTTGGAAAACATTGTGGAAAATTCTCACAATACATTCAACCCAAAAAGACCCCCAAAAATTTAAATTTCGTTAACTTCAAATTGTCGTCTGCAACATCTTTGAATTTCGAACAGTCTGAAGTTTTGGCATCTGGTTATGGGTTATTTAGGTTACCTCTATTATTGATATGCTGTTCTTTAAAACTATCGTTTCTATTAACGTCCTGGTCTGGACATCTCGGTAACTGCCTCACTTGGACTTGAACTTGGACTTGAACATCTTCTGGGATAGATTCAATGTGATCGTTGTCCGTCGGCGACACGCTCCGACCGCGTCCTGGCGGTGACGGGGATCGGGCTGCTTCATCACTCATCTCAAAACTTGGAGGAATATCTGGAATAAAATTTCAGAATATTTTGAAGAGGAGAAGTACGACAGAAAATATTGAGACAAAAGGAGAAACTGCTGGTTATCAGCAGTTTCTTCTTTTGTTTCAATGTTTTCCCATGCCTTTTCTATTAGGGACGTCAAAACCAGCTCTTAATTGTTTGGGAAAGGGTTAAAAAGAAAGAAGTTGAAACACTGTTTACTCCTCTAGACTGGGTGCTTTGTTCCAAATAACCCTAGCTTTTGATTTCCTTTAAAATAAAGTGACAGCAAAGAACTACTTTGAAAGACAAATTTTGGCTAGACCATACTATACTAACCCAAAGAGCCAACGCAACACGAACTTTAAATTACAATATTTTGAATATTGAAAATGTGAATTCGTTGATTTTGACTTCATTTTGACCGCTGACCATTATGCTATCACCAGGAAAAACAAATGGGTCTAAATTGATTCCGTAACGCAAATGACGTTACAAACGTAATGCCGGGGTGTGTTTCAAAAATGAAACCAAGATCAGTATCTCTTATGTCCTCCTGTAGCATTAAACACAGCACAACATCTCTGTGATATCGAACGTAACTAACGTCGACAAACGTTTATAGGAATATTTTATCACTCTTGAATTAATGTTTGCCCCATCTCACGCAAGGTCTGTGGTTGGACTGGGCGTTGACGTAAACGCATGTCAAGCAGATTCCATATTTGCTCAGGAGGTCTGATTACCACTTTTGGGCGTTGCACCACTGGAGACAGACTCGTGTGTGCATAGCTAGTAAACTGGGACCCACATAAGGACGTCGAGGTCGGAACCCACGTTTACGTAACCTGTTACGTGTCTGTGCACTTATACGGCGACCGTGGTTCCCAGCAGTTGCAGCAGCCTTTTTGTTGCTAGCCGAAACCGGTCTCTGAGAATTTGGTTTCTCAGCCTGTTGTCCTGTACCTTGGTAGTTACACGACTTCTGAAGGCTCTTGGCATGTCATAAACATTACCGGAAACGTCAAAACAAACGTAAGCAAAAAAAATAAATGACCTTGAAAATAACAACAAAAATGGATTTTTTATTCCAAATGGAACTTCTAGCACATTCAGACATGGTTAATGAGTAAGATTAATTGAACATACTGGTTTGCTGAAACTTCCGCTATAGCCATGCCATCGTAGTCCACGCAAAGGCCAATAGCCGGGTAACCACAGTCAGCCAGGAGCAATCCAATCACCTGCGCCTTTCGGGACAATGCTAAATTGCGTCATTCACCAGACAGATTTTTTTACTTAATCTTATCGGGTTATCTTGCGACTTTCCAAAAATGCACGTGCGTCGGTTTATTACACACAGTGTTGCACGTGCAGCGCAGGTATAGGGTTTTGAACCACGGACTCTGTGTGCAGCGAAGCATAAAAATTCTTACTTTATTTTTATGTGGACAATAAAATCACTATATAGAATAACGAAATCTGAAGTTTCGTTGTTCTATCATATCTCATTAAAAAGTTACAACAAAATATCTTGTTGCGTTGGCAGTTTGGGTTAGTATATTTACAATTCCATGTCTGTTTGCACAAAAAGCTTTTGAAACAAGAATTCATCTTTGCTTCAGAATTCAAATCTTATTGTAAAGGCAAATGTGTGCAATGTACACCATTAACAATATTTACTATTGAGTGTCAAGTCAATGTGCAAATAGTGCAAATGCATGCTGTTCAAGCCATGCAACATAGTTTATCCCATTCGGCTGTATAAACACTGAATGTAAAAGCTGTGACAATTTTTTTCAGTTGATTTATATAAATATGGAAATGTATATAGATCTTTATCATGTACCATGCATTTTATGCTGAAAACTTAGTCTGGAAAAATATATATACCGTATAGCACTTTATTTCTGCGGGGACATTATTTCTGCTATTTCTGCGGTCGTGGACGGCACCGCAGAAATAAAATCCGCAGAATATTATTACTGAATGTAGAGGTTGTTGTCATACTGTAATTTCAGTCAGTACATGGACAAGTTAAACTGTTACCACCCGATGGAAAGAACAATATCATAACAATGGAGTGCTTTCCTATTCAAAAATGGTGTAACTACAGCTTAACTTAGGCGGAGATAAGACATTTTAGTTCATCAATAAACAATGATTTAACAGTTTGACACGTCTTTCTTTTCACACCTATCTGTATAAGGCATTGTTTTCCATAATGCCTTTATAGATACTGGTACATCAGTGGGATTATAACTTTACCCTAACGGAGTAATTAGAATATTTGGTAAGCATCGTTTTCAAACTATGTCTAATACTGACTATATCTTTGATTTTGCAAAATGAGAGACCGCAGAAATATGTTCTGCAGAAATTTAACCCGCTTGATTTCTGGAAAAAACGCAGAATTTGGACCCCGCAGAAATAAAGTGCTATACGGTACTAAGTAACTTAAAGGTATATCACAAATGGGACATGATAATTATGTCATCCTACTTATAAATCGAAAGAAAGAATTATTGTGTGCAAAGAAAATTACATGCAGAAAGCAAGCAATCTGGGCTAATATAGAGTGCATAAAAAGCTTATTATAAGCAAACCATCAAAAAAGATTTATAGGCAACAAAGCCCCTAACAAAGGGAAAAGAACAGAGCTACAAATAAGAAGGGATTTGAACCCATGAGGACCTCTCGATCCAAAACCCGCGTCTTACCACTATACCACAGTGCCCAACTTTTTTACAAATTTTATGAAATATTTCAATTCAAAGCTGCCACAGACGACAAAATGGTTGTGGATTAACACAGGACTTGTGTATATTTTGGCACAGAAAATATTGAGACAAAAGGAGAAACTGGTTATCAGCAGTTTCTTCTTTTGTTGCAATGTTTTCCCAAGCCTTTTCTATTAGGAACGTCAAAACCAGGTCTTGTTAGGAAAGGGTTAACCCCCAATTATCTGTTGCTCTGAAAGAATGAAAATCATTCAACATGAATTCTAGATTAGTCTCTTAGAAATGTCAAAAATGATCTAGTTCCACATTCAGTACTGTATGATTTCTTTTTATAAAAAGAACAAGTAGTAAAATATTCAACTTAATTTCCTGGGTGCATGATATCCCGTAATTATTCTAATAAACACCCATGTTCTAATAAACACCCATCTCCCAAATCTTGGCTGAAAATCTTGTTATAATTTCAAGCACAATTTTAGCAAACATGAGTGATTATAATAAACACCCATCCCCCCATTCCAGATTAGAATAATGAAATCATAAACAAAGACAATTTCCAATAGCAATGAAACAGAGGATGTCCAGCCCTCAAACAGTTAGCAGAATTTTAGCAAGAAATTTCATCGAAAAATTGTATTTTGCAGTCCTTATGACAAAACTTTGCCAAATTCAACTTGCTTAACTTCGAGTCCATAAATTGACTCTTGATTCGCAAATTTTGACAAACAAAATAAGAATACCTCTTATAAACGCCCATCCCCTACTCCTCAATCGAACATGTTTCTAATAAATGACCAGCACCGCGGGTGTTTGCCATATTCAACAATAGCCATTGGTGAACCTAAACATGTGTTTCTAGCATTTCTCCCATCAGAACACAAACACAACACCCAATCCAAGCCATCAGCTGCCAGTTTGACATAGATGATTTATATCCATTAGTCACATTAAAACTTTAGTGAGTAATAAAATTAAGACAGGATAATGGCCAAGCCGAGGTCAAAATCCACAACTCCTTGATTGATAGAGTCTAAAAATACTGATTGAGTGTTATCCATATTTGGCCCTTACAAAAAGAATTAGTTTTGATGTTCTCGACAGACAGAACAGAAACCAAATGCCAAATCTTTTGCCACAAGATTAAAAAAAATCCAAGCTGAAAAATAGTTTTCTAAACATACAATACTATAATAATAATAATTGTCTAATATCTATAAAGAACAACAGAAATTTCAGAGAAAACATGATAATGTCTATAAAATATAGCCTTAGGGCTGTAAAAGGGAAAAAAACTGACATACCAATTGGGTCAAAACTCAATTTCTAGTGTCTATGCATAAAAAGTACATATGCATGCATATATTTATGCAAACATTCGTAAATTTTGTATGTGAAAGCATACATGATACACAATCATGTACTCAGAATTTTTGCAATACATGTGTATATAATACGCACATGGATATTTACATGTGCACGCATACTATCTATGCATGCATACGTAACATAAATGTGTGTGTGTATTTTTTTAGATCTGTACACAAGAAATAAACTTTTGATCCATTTGTTACTGTCATAAAAAACTCAAGCTGTGCATTGCAAAAACTGTAAATAAAGCTATTCCTTTCCTCCCATATTCAACCTATACCAGTTAGTGAAGCAACCGTAATATCCATTCCCAATCAATACCTGGCCACAGTAACATGCTCAACTTCAAAGGGATACTCTCCAGCGTTGATGGGTATTCGATTGAAGTTCACATGGATGTCGTGCGATTTGAGCACGGTGCTCAGATTTGAGCATGAGATTATACTTAAGTTTTTTCGAGAAACCGGGGCCTGGTTTTGATGAATATGACAAAGAAGGTTTGATAAATGTTGAGAGAAAAGGTAAAATAGCTGATTAGTTTATTTATCCATTTCCCTCCATATTTTCTATGCTATACCATACAAAATGCATTCTTTTGGCAACATTCAATTTGTTATCTGCAACATATAATTGGGCCAGGATCTGGAAAAACGTCCCTTATAGGATTTGAGACAGCTAGGTTTCAAGATCATCCTGTGTCTAAGTGCAGTCTGACCATGATCTATGCTACTATAATACAGTTGCTACAAGGCAGGAAGAAGCTGTAAGAGAACAATATGGTTCCTGATCAGACTGTGTGTATACGCAGGCTGATCTGGAACCATGTTGGGCTCAAAAGCCTTAAAGGACTTTTTCCAGATCGTGGCTCAATTATGAATATGGACCAGTCTAATATTTGGTCATTTAGATAGGGGTTAAAAAGTAACCTTTCATACCACAACCATACGAATGATCTTATTCTATATCTCACTTAGAAGCATTATTAATATTACGATTACCAATTGACCTTGCGCAGCTTAACCTCTATTAGCATAAATTATACACGTCACAAGTTGGATAAAAATAGCTTCGGGTATATCCGTTTATGACAGACGAATAAAGTTTTTATTAAAGAGTTTAATTACGCTGACGTCATATCAGATTGATTTCGTGTTTTAACGTTAGGCGAGTTTCTTCGAAGCTGAAGGTCGTGGGTTCGAGACGTACATGGAATCTTTTTTTTTCTTTCCTTTTTTCTATTTTTGAATTATAGTTGCACTGGATTTTTACCTAGATATATTCTTTTATTAAAACATATTTAATTTCATTTTAAACTATTTCATTGCAATAGTGTGGCTTTTTAGTTTTGTTGTTGTTCCCCTCAAAATGTAAGTATTCTATTCTCATTTCATATTAACAAAAATCAATTTCAAAACAATAGCGTTCAATCCCTGTCATCTTCGAAGTCTGTGTCATCTCTCGTATCTATTGGAAAGCTGTCGATATGCTGGTCCATGTAATATTGTCTCTTTCTTTACCTTTTCTATGTGCGCATGAGTTCGTTAATTTATTAGCACTAATGGCCAAATACGCGGACCTCTTACATAAACAAATGTAATATTGCACAAGACCAACGTAATATCACGATAAAAAAGGGAAAAAAAGGAAAAAGAAAAAGAGGCTAACAAGGGATTTGAACTTGAATCGTAAGATTCAAAGGCAACGACCTTTTCCTAATCAGGCATTCTTTCATTTAAGTAAGAATGCTAAAATTAATGGTTTTATAGGATTGTTTCTTTCCGGAAACAACCGAATAACCTCGTAAATGAACGAGTGTGAACGAAGAATTATTTATTCAACGTTAATTTATGCTTTGCATAAGGTCAGTGCCGGGTCATTTGGTAATCTTAATACAAAGGTACTAATGAGATATGATTTATTAACCCTTTCCCAAACAAGACCTGGTTTTGACATCCCTAATAGAAAAGGCTTGGGAAAACATTGAAACAAAAGAAGAAACTGCTGATAACCAGCAGTTTCTCCTTTTGTCTCAATATTTTCTGTGTCATAATTTACACTAATCATATCTTTAATAACATCCATTTTGTCATTTGTGGATGTTTTTGAAGTGGATCACCCTAAAATTTTGCCGTTTGGGAAAGGGTTAAATGTCTCGGAGTACATGACCATGAAAATCAGAACTTTTCATCGCAGGGCACATTTCTTTGCAATTGTCATATTTAAGAAAATTTCTGCTTACATCTTAGCATTATTGTGATGGTTGGAGCACCCTGATATTTTTCCCACCAGTACTACCTCAATTTCCTTTCAGAGTCTCCAGCTGCTCATTTCAATTAGGTTTACCATTAACTGCCCATAGGGTGGAATCAAATGTTTGATTTAGCCTGGGACCAAACCACAACCACTGGATTGATAGACTCCCAAATTACCAAATCAGCTACCAGGCTCAGTGGGCGTCGGGATGCTCTAAAAGGTTATTTGCCACAGCCCAAGAACAAACCTGTAACCCCACGATATTGAGGATACCTGCAACTGCGTTATCGCCAGAGCCAGGGAAAGGATTAAAATAACAGTGACACTACCCCTACCACCATTTAACATTGAAAACATTGTGAATATGTGAGGAAAGGGAAACAACTCTGGCCAAACATAAAAGCAATGAAAAAGGGGGTTAACTCCCGGAGGTTAAAACAACAAAAGAAAACAACAACAAAACTATGTGTTCATTTCATGTCACCTTCCGTGTCATCTTCTTCCTGATAAAAGTCCATGTCTGCAAACATCGCGGGCTCCGCTGTAAACGGCAAAGTACAGAAAAAAACATGTTTTATTACAAACTATAAGGATTTTTGCATTGAATATTGTCCTTGTAAGTTTTGCATGAGTTCATCTTAGCCTGAACCCAAAATAGCAGAAAGATCAATTTGCACATTTTTTTGCAGTGTGTCTGTAAGTCTTTATGCAAGTTTTGTTTACTTCTTTCAAAGAACTTCCATGAATTAAACTATCATGCTTTGATTGTTTGTACATGTATCTGATTTCATGTCCTATGCAGTTATATCAAATCCAAGTTAGCCTATCTTTAAGCCATCCTGGTTATAACCGGTACGAGGTAGGATGCTGAAAATTGGTAATGACCATTGGCAATTACTTGTAAAATACTTGAGAAGTAATTGAAAGAGGCAGGACTTGCAGTAAATAAATCTTGATTAACCCTTTCCCAAACAAGACCTGGTTTTGAAGTCCCTAGAAGAAATGGCTTGAGAAAACATTGAAACAAAAGAAGAAACTGCTGATAACCTAGCAGTTTCTCCTTTTGTCTCAATATTTTCATAGCTTTATCATACACAAATCTTATCCTTATCAACATTCAATTTGCCGTCTGCAGCAACTTACAAATTGGAACACCCTAAAATTTTGGCGTTTTGGAAAGGGTTAACTGATTGTTACAGATGACAAACTAAATTTTTGTGGGACTAATAAAGGACGGTATGATTTCATAAGCAATGTACTTTCAGGATTCCCTTTCATTTAAACACCTATGTGCAGGTAGCGACCCCAGATTTTTGCTGTGCACTAACCACACACATACAAGTGCAACACAACACACATGACTATAATAATGGAGAGAGTTTTATAGATTACATGTGTTGATAAGTATAGATATATGTCATACCGGTTACCATAATATTGGGTCATGCAACATTAGCAACATGCATACTTCATAGTAGTTCAGTTGAACCAATTAAATTTAAAACAAGATGTGTAAACACTAATGCCCCTGAAATGGCCATTTTGCTAAAATGTCAAGTTTTCGTTTAAAGGATTGATAAGGGTTAACAGCTGGCCTTGAGGAAGGTCATATTGGACAGTTAGATAGATATCATTGAATTTGAGTTTATTGGGGTTTTACGCCGTTTCAACTACCAGGGTCATATCGCGGCAGCTGGAGCACCTACCCATGGATTCCTGTTGTTTCTCAAACCAGTACTACCACAACACCCTTACCGAGCCTCCAGCTGCTCGCCCACTTAGGTTAACGATTTCAAACCCATTGGTGGGTGACAATTTTGTCAGAAAGGGTATTAGCCGCGGCCGGGTATCGAACCCGGGACCTCTCGTATGAGGGTCAGATGCGCTACCAACTGCGCTAAGGCCGCGGCCCTGATATCATTGAAAGAAAGAAACATACCAAATTTGAACTTTGAATGTTGAATACTTTTGGAGAAAAGGTAAATTTTAAGTTTTCGGACAGACAAACAGACAGACAGACATGAGTAAAACAATATGCCCAGGATCTTTTGATACGAGGGCATAAAAAGGTATTTTATCCATCATTAGGTACAAAAGACTTCTTGCACCTTCATCAATATCTTTGGCAACGGAAATTCATAAGAATGAGATGATTCTTCTGTCTGATCTTTTTTTTTAAAATCCAGATAACAGTCTGTTCAATGGCAAAGAATTTTGTGCTAAAAATAAATTCAGTTTACTGTTATGTTTTGATAAGCCCTCGGTGTTGTTACAAAATCTCGTAACTATGGCTTGATTTTATAACAACATCTACGAAATGCAATTGTTTGTCCGAAATTAGGTCACTTTTAACTGGATAAAATCTTTACCTATTTCTGTTGTCAGAGATATTACTGCGAATTTGCACAAACTATTTTGTATCTAATAGAGGATGGAATATGCTAAACAAGTGTCTTATGAGTTCTAATTAAGAATAAATTAATTAGCAATTAAATGTCCTGAATTAATCAAGATTCTGGTCATTATTTATAATATCCTGAGTCAATAAATGTTCATACATTATGCACAAATTATGACTTGAGTAAATATGGGAATTTGGAAAGATACAATGTAGCTACATATCAAAGGATATACATTATTGAATGAAATATCAAATCTTTAATTTTACATAGTTCCTACTACATTATGATATTATATTAATCATTGTATCACGAAAGTAAAACTGAGACATACTTTGAAATTTGTCTATCATTTTGTTAAAGTTAAGTATATTTTCTGAGAGTTAAAGACTGATTAATTATATAATTATCAAATAATTATCAAAGCAGCTTTAAGAAACATGCATTTGCATGAATATTGTAATGTACAATGGGTTACATTTTCATTAAGATAACACATCAAGGTTCCACTTTAATGATCTAACCCATTCTGACATGCTTTTGCAAAAACATGCTAACATTCAATATGCAATTTCTAATCTCTAGAGCATATTTCACTAATGATGCATACATGCTGTTTATAGGGTAGTCAAAGTACATAATAAATTTCAATGTTATGACCAGTTGCCAAGTCACTGGTATTGGATAGTAAAAATATGTCACATTCTAAATGTCAAAGGCATTTTTGACATAATTTGTTGTATGTGATCATTGTCATTTGATTATAAATCTGTCTTTTTACACCACTGTATCAGCATATCTAGAATTATGTTCATTACTAGACAAACACTTTTGACAGTATACAATAACAGAGGCAATGCTTAAAGCTGCTTATATATTAAGTATACTCATTTGTAATATTTACTTTTAATATGATTACATACATTATATAACTTCCCATACTTACCAGAAAATTTATTTATTTTACTCAACCAGCCGGCCATCTCATTCTGACTGGCTGTTTCAAGGAGGAACTCAGAACAATCGTGTAACTTTAATCGTAACACATGCTTCTTTTTTGTGTAGTCAGAGGCTACTTCACAGTGGGCTTGGTAAATATTCAATGGTGGGATAGCTGCTACTCTCTCTTGATAGGCTGTAAGGAAACAAAGCCAAAGTATAGCCACTGTGCAACGACTGATAAAGTTATATGGAGGTAATCCATCCCTATTGACAATCAACCCAACATCAGAGTTTTTCGGGCAGCGTTTGGATACTTTAGAAAGTGAAGCACATCATGCTGGAATTTCCGATGTCGGCTGAATCTCATCAGGGGTAGACTACCTCATTATAAAGTAAGCAGTAATGAACACTCAAAGTTGACAGCAAAATCAAAACTTTCATTTAAGACAGATTTTTATATGATTTATTCAGGGCAAGTCTTTACTTTCAAAAGTTTTCAATTCTACTGTAACAAGCACAGTAACATTGTTCTGTGACAAACCACACAAAATGATAAAGAACAGTTACTATCTAAGAATCTGTGTATTATTCAATTGCAAAGAAACTGCTATTTTTTTTTCTTTTTCTTACCATTAATTCCTTAAAATGCGAAATAAACTTTTCACGCAAAGAAATAATGCTTGACTGTAACATCTTATATAAAGAAAATAAATCAGTCATACCTTCTTTGTCTTTAAAGAAACACAATAATTGTCCAAATAGCACTGAATAGTAATTCTTCCACGATCTTATCGTCGCTTTTTTACCACCACTTTGTAATTCCTGTTTCCTATCCAGCATCCCTTCCATTTCAACTGGGGGAAGATTTTCAGGTAACCTATGTTTGTCTTTAAAGCTACGAGTCCGGCCTCGTAAATTAAAACTAGGTGTCCGTTTTTTCTTATCCTCACTTTTAAGCACGTCTTGTCTCTGTCTCGGGCTCATCGGCGGTGATAATTGATCCTTTTTAGAAATCGGGGACCGAGAATCTTTCATTTCCGGTGGTGGGGCTGATGGCAAATCGGGAACATTTTCATGATCGGGAGAGAGTGGGGGCGTCACAACTCCCTCGCCTTGTCGGAATTCCTTCGCCTTCTGTAACGTGACGGGAGTTTGACTGAGTTCAGAATCTCCGCGTGTACGGAAGCTTATTGCACGTCGGACGTTCGCTGATCCCTCCTTGTTCATCTTAATGCTGCTGGATCGTCCAATCAGACCTTTCACAGTCTTGTTGTCTAAATCACCCCTGGAAAATTAAATGAGATTTTGACGGTAACTTTAGTAATTTAGTGTATGAATGAAAATTTATTACCCTAATTCTAAAATTAAATTCTGTCAGATCGAGATATTGAAAACTTTTCATCAAGCACAAAATGGACCAAAAAAGGCTATAACTTTTCTCAGGTATAACCATCACAATTGACCTTAGTAGTTGGCCTTGACCTTGGTATCGAATGATATGTATTGCTATACATATCAAATATCATTATAAGTTTTTTAACCCTTTCCCAAACAAGACCTGGTTTTGACGTCCCTTATACATATGGCTTGGGAAAACATTGAAACAAAAGAAGAAACTGCTGATAACCAGCAGTTTCTCCTTTCGTCTCTATATTTTCTGTGTTGTACTGTACACAAATCCTATCTTTCACAACGTCGCTTGTCAGCAGCAGCAGCTTTCAAATTGGAACACCTTAAACTTTTGTAGTTTGGGAAAGGGTTAACTTAAAAGGGTGAGAAGGTAACAACAATGTTTTCACATTCACTTGTGTAGTCAAACAGACAGTTTAGTTTATTGGCATTTTACGCCGTTTTCAACTACTAAGGTCATATCATGGCGGCTGGAGCACCTAACCATGGATTCCCGTCATTTCTCATACCAATACTACCACAACACCCTTACCGAGCCCCCAGCTGCTCCCCCACATAGGTTCACGATATCAAACCATTGATGGGTGACATTTTTGTCAGTAAAGGTATTTGCCGCGACCGGATATCAACCCGGGAACTCTCGAATGAGAGGCAGATGAGCTATCGACTGCGCCATGGCTGCAGCCTCAAACAGACAGACAGACGGAAAGACAAACAGACAACCTAAAGGGGCAATTTGAAACTTTGTCTCTATCCCACTTACTTATTATCCTCCTCATTATCAGAGCCATCATGACTTGTTTGTTTTCTGGTTAACATGTCTGTTGCTTTCAACTTCTCCGTCTCTTTCTTTCTCTCCTGTAAATAAATGTATTTTGTAGTAAAGGTAGAATACCCATAATAAGATTGGGGCGATGTCGGAATTATTCGGACGCCGTCCAAAACATTAAGTGGTGGAACTTTCAACCGCCAAATGTTTACGACCCTACCCGAATATGTTTGGATATGTGACAATGACGCTCAGACAAAGCGGATGTTTTATGAATCTCAAAATGGCCACATTACAGGTACCTTAAAGGGCATGAAATTTTTGCAGTGTATTTAAATGAAATGAAATGTAAATAAACTGAATAAAAAAAAGAAATTTTCACCAAGATTGAAAGTAGATATCTCTTTGGCACATGTGAAACTCAAATATTATGTTGAATTAACTGGCTTTTACATGGGCATTATAAGCTGGCCTATTTTGCAAACAAAACCAGTTTTAAAAGCTATTAGCTACATGTATATATAATCATGAGAGTACATCTAAGCGCTACCAATTAATGAACACCTTCATACTTTGTGAAAGTTTCTTTTTTGCTTCAGTATATTTCTGTTGTTCATTATAATTTCAAGTAAATTGTACTAATAAGTCTGCCAATATTTTATAAATGCAAAATTTACAGTTCTTGTAAATTCTAAATACTGGCAATTTAGCGACTGTTTTGTGTTTTTATATTTCTAAATTTTACTGACAAGAGTTTATATCTTGCTACCATCAGGGAGAGGAAAGTTCTGAAAGAAAAGGATATCATAGCTGGTTTGCTAAAAAAAGCGGAAATCATTAAAATGTATATAGGAACCTCGCTTGGAAGTAGTCAAAAAGCTAAATAGCAAATAATTGGATATATAAAGCGACAGAGGAAATAAACTCAATTTTCCTGGATAATTGAATCTTCCTGGAAATCATTTGATGATCAGGCATGTTAAAATATTCAAATTTTGTAATATTAGGAGGAAAATTGATAATAGATGAATTAAGAACTGTGCTTTAGAAATACTTTCGGAAAGCATGGATTTAAGTTTGAATCTTTTCATATTAAAACAAAAACCTTATTTATGATACAGGTAAATGCATTATCATTCTAGTGCCACCTGCCCTTGGGAAAATGAAACGCAGCTCTTTCAGAAAGCTGCGTAAAAGCCGGCTTTTACGCAGCTCTTCTGCGTTTTTTTGGTTTCTTACCTAAAAAGCTGCGTTTTTTAAAAAGAGCTGCGTAAAAGCTGCGTTTTTCTCCAAAAGCTGCGTATTTTACATCAAAGCTGTGTAAAAGCTGCGTATTTTGGTGTGAAGCTGCGTAAAAGCTGCGTATTTTTGTTATGAAGCTGCGTATTTAACTAAAAAGCTGCGTATTTTTATTATTTTGTCTTGGATGCAAATACGCAGCTCTAGAAGCTGCGCAGAAGCTGCGTCTTTCTTTTGCTGAATGTTTTTTCCCAAGAAGTAAAAAGACGCAGCTTTTGCGCAGCTATCCATAGCTGCGTATTTTTAAAATTATTTTTTTTCCCTGTGATTTTTTGCCCCATTTCCCTTGATTTTGAGATTGAATGCCACCATACTGATGACTAACTTAAGCAAAAAATGATGTATCCACAAAGTTTCATTGCTGAAAGACTTTCATGAATTTGCTTCAACAAAATTCAAATCTGAAAACAATCAACAAAGGGCTATAATTCAGAAAATATGCAAACGAGAGTTATGATTCTTGTACTGCACTTTCACTCAATGGGGTATTTTATCATACTTCCAAATAAATGTATATTATGCTCTTAACAAAATGCAAGCAAGTCTTATTTAGTCAATACTTTCAGCTGTAACCATTTCCCAAACAACACCTGGTTTTGATGTCCTTGATCAAGGAAAGACTTGTGAAAACATTAAGACAAAAGAAAAAATGCTGGTAATCAACGTTTTTCCCTTTGTCTCAGTATTTTCCTAGCTTTAGTTCACACAAATAACACATATCCATTTTGTCCCAAGCAGAATTTCTTTAAACCCATTCCGGCTGCGGCCATGGCGCAGTTGGTAGCGCATCTGCCTCTCATTCGAGAGGTCCCGGGTTCGATACCTGGCCGCGGCAAATACCCTTACTGCCAAAATGTCACCCATCAATGGTTTGATATCATGAACCTATGTGGGGGAGTAGCTGGAGACTTGGTAAGGGTGTTGTGGTAGTATTGGTATGAGAAACGCCAAGAATCCATGGTTAGGTGCTCCAGTCGTCGTGATATGACCTTGATAGTTAAAAACGGCGTAAAACCCCAATAAATCAATCAATTTAAACCCTTCCCCAAATGGCAAAATTTTAGTGAGGTCAAATTTGAAAGTTGCTGATAAAGACAAAATGGAAGCTGCCCAAGGAAGAATTTATGCACAATGTACCCCAAAAAACATTGAGCCAAAAGAAGAAAATTCTGGTCAACAGCATTTTCTTCATTTGGCTCAATGTTTTCTCAAGTCTCATTTACAGGGTATGATAAAACCAGGTCTTGTTTGGGCAAGTGTTAACCCTTTCCCAAACAAGAGCTGGCTTTGACATTCCTAATATAATTGGCCTGGGAAAACATTGAGACAAAAGAAGAAACTGCTGATAAACAGCAGTTTCTTTTTTTGTCTCAAAATTTTCTGAGCTATATTCTACATAAATTCTATCTTTAACAACATCAATATTATCATCAGCAGCAGCCTCTGAATAGGAACACCCAAAAAAGTTGTCGTTTGGGAAAGGATTAAGTGGACCACCTTAAAATTTCATCAAATGGGAAAGGGTTAAGTCAGATTTTTAGGAAAATAGCAAGAAAGGGGAAAAGGGAACCATTAAACATATTTTCTCATTTTCTGTTACCAATGCCATAATAAACATAAAGACTATACTTTCTCAATGATTGTCTGAAATGAAATCTCTGAAAACCTTTCTCATTAGACAAAATTTTGATTCCATGGGAAAGGGTTAATAAGTCCAAATAAGATTAATTTGCAATTAAAAAATACTTTTTGAGTCATTATCAGCAAAGTTTTACCCCCCCCCCCCCCACACACACACACAATGAATATTTAATGTAAACAAATTAATCTTATTCAAAGTCATTAAGTACTTAATTTGATTACATGGTATAAGCTTTTGGGCTAGATTATGTGATGTTAAAACCAAGAGCATGTTAGGGTAAGGGTTAGTTCTATAAAAAGAAATCATAGCCATATCACAAACAATGACCAGTGTTTGATAAAAGCTCATAACTGCATTATTAACATATGGATACTTAGGACATTATGATACATGTGATGTGGTTTCCATAGGTTACAGTTTGCAGTCCACCATGCAATTTTAGACCCTTCACACAGGGAAATTTCATACATGTCTAATTGTAAAGGAATGAAGACAACAAAATAAATGATACCAAAATTAGAACATGATATAACAGGAAATATTGAGGAAAGAGGAGGATTATCAGTTATTTCTTCTTTTCATTTGATCTCAAAAGAATATCCTTCTTGTGATGACAAAACATGGCCTTGTTTGGGCAAAGGGTTGGGTAAACATTCCAAGAAAAGGCTCCAGATATTATTCATAATTGCTGTACCAGTCTAAGACTCATTTTAGTAGGGAAAATTCTATAATTTCATTTATGAATTAATATTGTCTGTGAATTTATTATAAATAAATAAAACCTATATGCTTGTGTTGTCATTTAACCTTATCACAATCATCTTTCTCAAAGATGCTTTAAAAATTTAAAAATTGTCCTGAGCCATAATTTAAAATAGGTTCCTTACAGTTGCTTTCCTGATTGGCCAATTTTAATTACAATATCAAAAATTAATTTCTTTTCATCTTTTCTGTGCATGTTAATTTATTGTTTTCAAAGGAAATTTTATTCAAATGATGATATTGAAAAAAAATAAATAAATAAAAACATTTTTTCTTGTTTATATTTGTTGAAGCAGCTTAAAATGAAAAATGCTGTGTTTTGATTGGTTGTTTAGCCATTGACTGGCTTGGGTGGCATATTTGAATGAAAGCAAACTTGATGTGGTACAGCTGGATAAAATTGTAAGTATTTGTTTGTTTACTACCATAAGATAATTAAATATTAGGGGATTTATCTCCTGATTTAAGATAGTGTCTTTATCAATGTAAAAACAAGCATTTGTCCTAAAAAATTAAGGTTTGTTTGTCACAGGGATCATGCAATTTATTTTATGGCATATTCAAAATGGCTGCCATTAAAAAAAATAAGATATCCCAAACTTGATGTCAGATCCTACTAAAAGTAATCTAGTTTTGGTGGAAAGTTCTTTTAATTGGAAGAATTGAGTGTTAATGAAAGCCTTCATGATTTTTTCCTAATATGGGTCCAAAATTTGATGGTTTATAACACTTCCCCAAACAAGGCCTTGACTGGCCATTCTTAGTTGAAATAGTTTTGGAAAACATTAAGAGAAATGAAGAGTTAGCTGATAATCAGTTTCTCATTTTCCTTTAATATTTTCTTTGCTAAAAAAAACCCACACATTTTTTAACCCTTTCCCAAACAAGAACTGGTTTTGTTTACTTTAATTACCCAAATATATTTTATAGAGGAAGCTTGGGAAAACATTGAGACAAAAGAAAAAAACTGCTGATTAACAGCAGTTTCTCCTCTTACCTCAATGTTTTCTGTGCCATATTGCACACAAACCCTTTCCTTTTTAACATAAATTTTGTCCTCTGGAGCAGCTCCCCCCCCCCTCCCCCAAGATTTAGTTGTTTGGGAAAGGGTTAAGTGTGAACAGCCTCTTCCAAATTGAACCTTATAATTCAAAAATTGCCATTGAAGAAAGGGTTAATTACACTTAATTATAATATCTGCAGATTACAAATGTGTGACATGCCAAAATGGGATTGGAGAAAGGTGATAATTATAAACAACAACAATTACACTCTTGAATTGGAATTCACAACATTTTTTTTAAGTTTCTCTTGTCTCAATTCATTTCAGGTTTGAAGTACCAGATATGATAGTCATCATTCCACTGACAACAAGTTCTTTTTATGGTGTTTAGTAATGAATGAAGCTGATGATGGAGTAGACCTAAGCATTGGTTGATTAAATTATAGTAAGTTTTATAGTAATTTTAGTAAATAATTACAACACAGAAGCTTCAACCCATGGAACGCTAGTCAGATGCTGTAGCACTGAGCCAGCAGGACAACCAGTTGCATTTACAGCATATACCCAAATGTCAGTTTCCATATTAAATGTCAAAAAGACATAAGGGAGATGACTGGAGCTAGTGTTTCATAAATTCTCAGATGCGCCAATGAAGGGGTTCCAACAAAAAGGTGACAAGGTTTTTTTGATATCAGGGAAAATATTAATTTCGTGATAACTCTGATATGCGTCATCAAATGATTGATACATGAGAATAAAGGGTTGATAAGGGTTAACAGACCTTGAGGAAGCTAAAAATTGTATGGAACAGATAGATATCATTGAAAGGAAGTTACATACCAAATTTGAGCTTTGTATGTCAGATACTTTTGGAGAAAAGGCAAATGTTAAGTTTTCGGATGGACGGTCAGATAGGCAGACAGACATGAGTAAAAACAATATGCCATATCACAACATTTTTACAGAGCCTCCAACTGCTCGCCCACATATCTAAACAATTATGAGACTACTGATGGGAGACAATTTTGTCTTACTGGATGTTTGCAGTGACCAAACAAGTGGGATCAAACCTGCCCTGTGTTAAGTAGACAAACCGTTAGCTAAGCCTAACATTACCAACATTCGCAACTTCTTTGACCTAAATTTCACAGAATTGACCGAGTATTCCGAATGAAACGGCCAAAGTTGGCTAACGTTTTGTCTTATTGAACGCAGGGCTGAAACATCATGAGTGAAAGTCCAATGCGCTATGACTGCTGCTTTGAGTTGTTTGCCAAAATTACCTCCAAGATAAAATGAATCAATTTATTGCTTTCTTAGGGTTGAATAACCCATATCCAGAGGACAAAATTTAAGACTGAACCAATTTCAAAGATGTTACAGACAAAAACTTCTACTGAATGAATTTTGTCCAGACTCTGGACTCAAGAACATATCGTATAATAGTTAAATGTCCTTTGTTAATTTTCATACTTAAATTTTGTCTGGAGCATATCTCTAAAAGTATATCAGCTAGGACCATGAAACTTCATGGATGGATAGATCTCAACAAGGAGAAGTGCAGTGCATAAGAACCATAACTCTGTCTTGCTTATTATTTTAGTTTTTGCCCTTTGCTTTTTTTCACACTTCCCTTATACTAGTATTCCTCTATTATCAGGTTGATGCACTGAAGTATGTTTGGGTGGAAATTCAACGAATATTGGTGATGTGAAATTTGAATACATTGGGATGTGAACAACGCAAATTATGGATTTAAGGAGCGCAAATTATGGATTTAAGGAGGTAAGCAAAAGCTGAAGCACACAGACAGGTTAACAGAAAGTAGATTCTCTGTGCAGAGTTTATCACTTATAAATTGATTTCACTGCTTAGGTCAGGACATTGATCTTGTTATAATTTCAATGTCAGATATGACATCTTTGACTGTGTCATACAGTTATCCAATGAAAGTCCACACCGATTGGTATTATGCACTCTCACACAACCAAAGTATGATAATTATTCCCCTACTAGCGAAGCCGAAAGGGACTTCAGGTTTGAACACTGTCTGTCAGTCTGTACATCTATCCATTCGTCAGTCTGGTCAATTTGTTTTCCAGACTTTTTAATGTGACTATTCATAGAATAGGGAGGCTTATTCTTGACACCTGGGCATTGACTCCATGCTTTGATTAAGTTTTTGAGTGCAACTTTCATATCTGTTTCTACTAATGCTATTGCTTTGAAACTTTGCATAATGCGTTTTTGCCTAGAGGCTGAAAAAAAATCAAAGAGCACAAATGTTTTTATGTTACCCCTTTCAGACACATGATAGAAAAGGCCTGGAAAACATTGAGGCAAAAGAAGAAAATGCTGATAAGCAGAATTTTCTCTTTTGTCTCATATTTTCTGACCTATATTGTACACAAACCCCATCTTCAGCAGTTTCTGCAACAGATTTCAAGTTGGACCACCCTACAATTTAGTTGTGTGGGAAAGGGTTAAAACATGTCTCAGCCCTTTTCTAAACAAGACCCGGTATTGATGTTCCCAACAGAAATCTTGAGAAAACATTGAGGCAAAAAAGAAAATGCTGGTAACCAGCATTTTCTCCTTTTGTCTCAATATTTTTGAGGGCAATAATAAGCACAATTTCTTTATCTATTACCATCTATTATGTTTCCTGCTGTAGCTTACAAATTGTGCGAGGCTATAATTATGTCGTTTGGGAAAGAGGTAACATAAAACAACAACCTATAGAATGTTGCTGAAACTGTGAATGTCTTCAACTCTTTTTGTAGCTATCCAAGCAGAGAAGGCTTATGACAAGATGACAGATGAAGCTTAAGAAGAGAAAAAATTGACCTTAAATGTTTGAAACATCTACAGCTTCCATCAATCACAAACAACCACAGATGAACATTAGATGTTAAAGAGACCAAAACAAGAAAAGTTTAGACTTCATTTATTCAATTTTCAGAAAAGTTGAGACTTCATTCATTCAAGTTTCAGACAGAAGTTTTTTTTTTACAAATAATCCATTACCACATGATGAAGCCTCTTGACACCCACAAAGCTTAAGGCTTTTGAAAATGTTGTGGAAAATAAAGAAATTGCATGTGGCAAGCAATTTTCCCATGTTCCACAATGTTTTATCTTGTAGAGTGGCAAAAAGGTTCACTGTGTGGTAATAAGTTTGAAAAAAGATTCCAGAAAAGAATTAAGTGCTGAATCAGCACTGCTGATGATCAGCATTTTCTCCATTCCAATATTTTCTATACCATGGCATTTAAAACCCCGACTTGATTGTTATCTGCCACATATTTCAGTTTGGACCAGTCCGAAAAGAATCATACAATTACTGGAATTTGGTAGTTTTGATTTGGAATGAATTGAATGGAATTTGAATTGAGAACTAGCAACATGGACATGAGCTTAGATAATTTAGTTTATCAGGTATTCTTGTTCTTGGATGTGAAATTCTGCAATCCTTATCCAAAAACAGGGTTGGCAATCAACCGGTCAATATGAGTATTGACCGGGCCGGCGGTCAATACTGGTTTTAACCGGTCAATACTGGTCAATACCGGTCAATACTGGTCGATTGGTGGTCGATTGGTCAATTGAAATGGTTGGTTGGAAAATACTCATATATGATACCCCTGCTTAATAGACCCTACATAATATAAGAATATCACTGCAAATTAGATGTTGAGATTCTGACTTTCTGTTGTTCAAGACTAAAAAAACAAAGCTGCAAAACCAAATGTAAATGGCTATTTCAAAGAGGTCCGTTTCATGAACCAGTAAACTTTTCAATTATTCTCATCAATGTTCAGTTCAGGTTGTTCTAGTTCAATATATACATTGCCATGTAAAGAAGAAGAGAAAAAAAAAGAGAAGAAAAGAGAAGTGTAATAAGAAAGGGTTTAAAAGTGCCCATCAAAATCATGAAAAGCAATCAAACAAACAAACATTGACTCAATCAAAATTTGACTGTACAAAAATGACAGACTACTTCAAAGAGTACTGCTGGTTCAAATTATGGATATTGTTAGCCAACACATCAAAGAGGATGACCTAATCTTAATAACATTAATTGCCTTTTGACAAACAATTAAGAATGGCCAATCAAAACTTTGCCTTTTGACAAACAATTAAGAATGGCCAATCAAAACTGTCAAAATACTGGACCTGTCACTCAAACCTATGGAAGGTGTGTCCAGCTTGTAAGGTTGACCAATGAGAGGGGCTGAAATGTATGGGTTGTGAAACTGACACCTTTGTTTATTCAGATGTGTAAAAGTGTGATCATTCTGCTATCTGTTATTGGTCAATTAACAGGACATTACTGGACATTTAATCTAAGTGTCAAAACAAGAGTAACTGTTGTGTTAAAATAAAGCCAAAGGACCCTATCTGGTCAAAAGCCACCTGATGAGTACCCTTAACAGGTTATAACTGTCAATTTTTCAATTTCAAGAATATAGATAATAAATCCGAAAACAAAAAGAATAAATTACCATTAAAGTTTTTTTAATTGACCATCAGAATTTTTTCAATTGACCATTAAAAATGTTCAATTGACCATTAAAATTTTTCAATTGACCACCAATCGACCACCAATTGACCATTAGATTTTCTCAATCGACCACCAATCGACCACCAATTGACCACTTGGAGTATTGACCGGGGCGGTTTTAACCGGTTAAAACCGGGTGACTGGTCGATTGCCAACCCTGTCCAAAAAAGACCTAATATTGACATCCCTGATAGAAAGTTCTTGGGAAAAATATTGTGGCGGCTAGAAGAAAATGTAAGAATGATAAGGATAATGATCAAACATATCACAGGTTAGAATAGTTGGAGAAAATGCCTAAAACATATTTAAATTGATGATGACTAGCTTTTAAATGAGCCGCAAGCTGGAAAAAATGTCCCGTATAGCATTTCAGACAACCATGTTTCAAGATCAGGCTGATCTGGAACCATGTTGAGCTCAAAAGCCTTAAGGGACATTTTTCCAGATCCTAGCCCAAATGTTTTCTGTATGTGTCATTTTTTGTACCATCTTTCAATTCGTCTCTAATAGAAAGGCTTGGGAAAACGATGAGGCAAAAGAAGAAAAAAGGCTGATCATCAGCATTTTCTCTTTTTGCCTCAATATTTTTTCTGTTATGATACTCACTCTTTTCTTCATGAAAACCTAGTTTGTTGATATAAGAAACATTAGCTTTGGGCCAATCTGAAATTTCACCATTTTTGAAAGGGTATTTGGATTTTGTTAGAATGTATTAAGATAATAAATTAGGTCATTTGTCACAAGCTTATGTACTTTTGAGTTTTATAAGTCTATTTATTTATTAAAAATTTGTATTTATTACATACTTCGATATTTTCTGTTATGTAACTTTAAAATGCCTTCAATAACCATTGAAGTAGAAGAAGTAATTGCTTATAACAAGCCTTTTCCTCTGTGATATTATGAAAACAAATCTTGTATTCCATTATTTTAACTAGTAGCAGCTTTCAAATTTGATTTGTTTAAAATTTGGCTGTTGGATAAGGACTAATCTACTTTAAAATTTGTATTAACATATTTTGAATCATTTATGGCCAAACGACTTTCAGGCTATATTATTTTTTTAAATTTTGGTTTTCAGTTAGACGTTGTGCAAAGCTGCGTAAAAGCTGCGTTTACGCAGCTCTGAAAAGCTGCGTAAAAGCTGCGTTTACGCAGCTCTGAAAAGCTGCGTAAAAGCTGCGTTTACGCAGCTCTGACTTAGAGCTGCGTAAAAGCTGCGTTTACGCAGCTCTGAAAAGCTGCGTTTACGCGGCGGTATTGGCACCTGCGTTTACGCAGCTCTGACTTAGAGCTGCGTAAAAGCTGCGTTTACGCAGCTTTTCAGAGCTGCGTTTACGCGGCGGTATTGGCACCTGCGTTTACGCAGCTCTGGAAAGCTGCGTTTATGCAGCTTTTGCGCAGCTTTTACGCAGCTTCTGTTTTTATTTCTTTAAAAGCTGCGTTTTTTCTAGCCCAAAAAATACGCAGCTTTTGCGCAGGTGCCAATACCGCTGCGTAAACGCAGCTTTTACGCAGCTTGAAAGCTTCGCAGAAGCTGCGTAAAAGCTGGCGATTTTTCCCAAGGGCCTGGTCACCCAAATGGTTGCTAATGGTTGTCTAAAGCTATGAAAAACAAGAGGGCCATGATGGCCCTGTAACGCTCCACTGGCTTTTAATCGTTACATTCTAATACTACGAAATTCTTCAAGGAATACAATAGAGGTCTAGTTTTTCATCTGCTATAAAAAAAAATTCACAGAATCTAATGAAGAACTGTACATTGAACATTCAGGCTAAATTAAAATGAAATCCAATCAGGCGTTTTGGAGAAGAACATTTTTTAAGGTTTTTCGAAAATTAAATTTAATTAATTTAATCAAAATTTCAGTTTCGCACGGAATTTATTTCTTTCAAGGAATTTGAAAGAGATTTATGCAAGGAAGATTCCTGTGAAGTATGGTTATAATTGGTCCAGCAGTTTTGGAAGAGAAGATTTTTAAAGATTTTTTTGAAAATTTAATTCAATTAATTTATTTAAAATTTCAGTTTTAAACGGAATTGAATTATTTGAAGGAATTTGGAACAGATGCATGCAAGGAAGTACCTGTGAAGTTTGGATGAAATTGGTCCAGTAGTTTTGGAGAAAAGGATTTTTAAAGATTTTTCGAAAATTTAATTTAATTTATTTAATTAAAATTCAAGTTCTGCACGGAATTTATTTTTTTTAAGGAATTCAGAAGAGGTTTATGTAAGGAATATTCCTTTAAAGTTTGGTTGAAATTCGTCCAATAGTTTTGTAGAAGAAGATTTTTAAAGATTTTTCGAAAATTTAATTTAATTATTTAATTAATTAAAATTCAAGTTCTGCATGGAATTTATTTTTTTTGAAGGAATTTGGAAGAGGTTCATACAAGGAAGATTCCTGTGAAGTTTGGTTGAAATTAGTCCAGTAGTTTTGGAGAAGAAGATGTTTAAAGAAAAAATTTACGCACGGACGCACAGACGGACACACAGACGTACGACGGACACAGGGCCATGACATACCGTAATTATTCTAATAAACACCCATATTCTAATAAACGCCCATCCCCCAGAATTCAGCTGAAAATCTTCATATTTCAAGGACAATTCAAGTGGGGAAGGGTGATTCTTATAAACGCCCATCCCCCGATTCCCGATTAAAATCATGCAAGTCATAAACAAAGATTACTTCCAAAAGCAATGAAAGAGAGGACTTGCTGTCCCCAAATATGTTTACACTGAAGGAATTTCATCCAAAAATCGTATTTTACTGTCCGTGTAAGAAAACTTAGTAAACCTTTCCTTGATTAACTTAGAGTCCATGAATTGACATTTGATTCGCATGTTTTGACTAACAAAATTAGAATTCCTCTAATAAACGCCCACCCCCAACTTTTCTATCGAGCACTTTTCTAATAAACGCCCGGGCGTTTATTAGAATAATTACGGTAAGCCCCGCTGGCCTTCGGCCAGTGGAGCTAACTAGTACTATAATTCTAATATCTTTCTGTTTAATCATATCAAAACTCAAATGATCGCAGACATCATTGAGCATGATAATACTAAGTGTTCTAGTGTAAATATTTCCAATGAAAATTTGATTTAAGTGTTAAACATTTCTGTAGGTAAAGGCCCGGTCACATAAGATTCTGTGATCATATCACGTGTGCATCACATCCAAAATTAATACTGCACGGGTCCCCTGATTTAGACGTGCTCCGGCCGTGATGTGGATGCGGAATGGTGTATGTGACCAGGCCCCGGTTTCTCGAAAAAACTTAAGTATGTTCTCATGCTCAAATCTGAGCACCGTGCTCAAATCGCACAAGATCCACGTGAACTTCAATCGAATACCCGTCAACGTTGGAGAGTATCCCTTTGAAGTTGAGCATGTTCTCATGGGAATATACTTAAGTTTTTTCGAGAAACCGGGGCCAGGCCTTAAGATTGATTTTCTCTTTTTGGCCGAAACTATCTAGTCAGTATCATGTTGGACCATCTGTAAGAGGATTAAGTAACTCTAAAATAAAGCAGGTTAGCAAAAGGTTATCAAATTCTGCAATTGTGTTGTTTGGAAAGGGGTTAATACAAACAGGCAACATAACAACAATTGTCCGCGGACAACAGCTTGCCTATACATGACCTTGTCACAAAAATAAGAGTTAAATGTCAAAGGTCAAAGTCACTAGGTAAAAGTCATGGTCTCAAAATCAAGGTCATTGCATGAGGTATCCATGTGTGAAATATCAAGGCTCTAGCTCTAAAAGTGTACAAGATATAGACCAGATTAATGTTTTTTTTGAAAGTAGGTCAATCTCCAAGGTCAATGTCATAAGGTCTAAGGTAATGGTTCCAAATGAAAGATCTTGGCAGGAGGTATTCATGTGTGAAATATCAATGCTCTATCAATAATAGAGCATGAGATATAGCAGGGTGTATAATCACATGACTCAGAATTTCGAATAATCTTCAATATCTCTTTTAATACTTGGACAATTTGAATTTGGTTTGAAGCAGAGAAGGTGGGAAAATGTTAAGAATAAGCTGGACCGGTTTGATTTTTGAAAAATCAACTGATGAAAAAGTTATTGAAGATAAACAAAACTTTTTGTTTATCTTCAATAACTTTTTTATCAGTTGATTTTTTAAAAATCAACCATGTCTATCTAATGCTTGACGTTTGTTCACATTCTCTGCTTCAAACTGAATTCAAATCGGTCCAGTATTATTGAAGATTTTCTGAAAATATTGTATCACGTGATTATCCACCGTGTATAGGCTAGGTAAACATTTTTTTAAAAGTAGGTCAAAGTCCAAGGTCAAGGTCACTAGTTCAAGGTCTCAAATGAAAGGTCATGGCAGGAGGCGTCTATGTGTGAAATATCAAAGCTATATCTGTAATAGTGCCTAAGATATAGACCAGGTTAAAGTTTTTTTCCGAGTGAAGACAGTACAGGACGCAACCGACGCTGACACTAGGGCTGTGACATTAGCTCCCGGGATATAAAGTCCAGGCTCGCTATAAATAAGGAAAGGCTGTACACGTAAAATGTACAGCGTCTTCTTTGTCAAGATGCAGTCTTTTCATACATGACTAGCAAATTTCTATATTCCTCTCTTCCTTTGGGAAGAATAATTCCAATGATGCTTTTATGATTATTCTTTTCCTCTTTATTTACATATAATTGCTTTTTTTCTAATAGTTTTTGGACAAAATGTAAACATTTCATGTCTTCAAGTAAAGGCTCACACAGGGAGAAATCTATAAGCATTGCAAAACAATACAAGAGCCTAGTATACAATAGGGTAACCACTTTAGGGGAAGTAACCAGTTACCAGACAGCAATATTTTAGACTTCAAAGATGTTGCAGATGACAATTTCAAGTCAATGAAATTATACATTTTTGGTCTTTTTGTGTAGAAAACATTGGAGGAAATGATGACAAGCAATTTCTTCATTTAAGAAAATGTTTTCCAAAGTCACTATCTTGTGGGGAGTCAATGTCTGGTAATGGGTTAACATTAGCAGCCAATAACATTTTCTGACAACACTATACAGTTTTTCTAGGGATTGGGAAAACATTGAGGTGAAAAGGAAATACTGATGATCAGCTTAATTCCCTTTACCTCAATATTTCTGCGAAACATGGTCCACAAATCAAATCTTTATCAATATCCATATCATCTTTTGCAATAGCTTTCAACTTGAGCAGTCAAAATCAAGTTGTATGGGAAAGGAATCCAGTTAATTCCATTTTCCATATTTTGTAGGTTACATGTTTGAGAGAATAACATTTTGTCACAACTTTTTGAAAAACCAAAGTATGACTTTCACACATTTTCAGGCATATCAAAATCGTTGGGTAAAAGGATTCCAATTTTCGACCATGTCTCTATTTTCATGAGCAATACTTTGTTGTTTGAACAGTTCTTAGCCCTTATCTGAAATTTGCTTGTTTTTTTTTCTGGCTGGTAATGTATCAGAAAAGTGTTACTGACTAGACGCTACAGCTACATCCACGAGGCTGGAGTAAAGGCTTTTCAAAATCTGGTATTCTATTAATCCTTTCCCAAACGGTAAAATTTAAGACTGATCCAAATTGAAAGCTGCTGAAGGCCACAAAATGAACACCAATAAAGACAAAATTTGTGGACAATTTAGCCTTGAAAATATTGAGGCAAAAGGAGAAAGTGCTGATTATCAGCACTTTCTTCTTTTGTTTCAATGTTTTCCCAAGCCGTTTCCATTAGGGACGTCAAAATCAGGTCTTGTTTGGGAAAGAGTTAATTGTATATCAAACCCTATTTTGTCAGTACTCATTTGAATCGTCTCATCAAGACGATTCCAATGAGTACCCACAACAAAGGGTTTTGAATTGGAGTAAGTTAGAATGTCTTTACCCACACTTATCTGTAGCTCTACTAGATCCTCAAAAGTCACACACAATAGCAACATATCATCCACAAAGGTTGACAAGTCTTGAATTTTGCCATCCAGTAATTGTTTAACCCATTACCAAACGGCAAAATTTTGGACTGGTCCAAATTCAAAGATGCTGCAGACGACAATTTCAAGTAAAGGAAATTTAAGAAATTTTGGTCTTTATTGGTAGAAAACATTGTGGTAAATGAAGAAATTGCTTGTCACAAGTAATTTCTTCATTTTCCTTAAAGTTTTTTTAGCGAAATTTTCTTCTAGGGTGTCAAAAGGCGTCATTGTGCAGTAATGGGTTAATTAAGAGATCATTCATTTCTGAACAGTTAAGAAAATGTAAAAAGATTTGCAAATCAACAACAGAATTTAGGCACCAAGTGTGGTGCAATTGACAACAATAGGCATTATTACAGTACAGCTAACATGTTTTTGCCTATTTCCACATATTGCCGCGATTGCATTTTGAGTGGATTCGGATGGAAATACGTGATGGCTGCAGCAAGCGTGTTTTTCCATCCGAATCCGCAGGAATCTCCGTGATTCTCCACTTGACAACTGCCAATCGTAGCTGTTTGCGCAGAGAGATGATATTGGTCTTATCTGGCATTTCCACCCAAATGCAGCAAATCGCCACTACAGTGATTTTTTTTCTTTAAAAAACGGTCGTTATTGGGCCCCTTTCCCCTCTCTGAGGAATATACTTTTTCCCCCATTTCAGAGCAATTTTCCCCTGGAACTAGATTTTTTGTTGCAAAGAAAAATCCAAATCATATTTAGATTCTAGGCATCTCTAGCAGTTCTAATGGTTGCTTGAAGGTCCCATTATGATATACAAGCAAGTTAAATGCATTTATAACACTGTATTTGAGAGTATAAGCATGTATTGAAATTTCCCCTTTTTGGGCATTCACACGCAAATTTCCCCCCACCTATAGGCCCTGACCCCCTTCCCCCAAAATTAAAAATAAACACTGCACTATCACCGCAATTTGTGGTAATACCCGGAAATTTCAATGGAAAAACATGGTTGTCGCATTGGCAAATCAATGTGATTTTCCACTTCAATTTTTTTGTCTGCAGTTGGCAAATGTTTTAGGTAAAATCACACCAGCTGTACAATTATCAGAACAATGCCTTGATGTCTATTTTTTCTAAAACAGCCATAGATTACATGCTTAAAGTTAGTTAACCTTTGCGGATGAAAATGGCGTGAAAAAGCAAACTACACACACATAGAGAGAGTGAGTGACTGTTTAAATATGGAAGCAATTGTTAACCTTTCATCATGCTGATTTGTGATTTATCAAACATTCCCATGCAGCATAGACAAGGACCATTCTTACATTGCAGTATGGTCCTAGTCTATACTACATTTCATCAGTTTACAGGGCAGGTCTTTTGACTTCAGTACATAATGCAGAAAAAGATCAACCTGTACATGAGTTTTGCACAATCTGATCTTAGTCTACCTGCATTTCTGATCCCATCTAACAATTACAGACCCTAAAATTCAGCATGATGGAGGTTAAAACCCAAGAAAACACCCATGATGTGGTAATTACATACTGGAGCATTCTGCAAATAAAATATTACAAACACTATAAGATGCTGTTATATGGGATTAAGGTAGTCCACCCCTAATGAGATTCGAGCGGCGTCGGAATTATTCGGGTGAAGTAGAAAACATTTGGCAGTGGAACTTTCCACTGCTGAACGTTTACGACAGCCCCCGAATAGGTTTTGGTATGTACTGACGCCGCTCGAAAAAATCCAATGTTTCATGAATCTCAAAATGGACACATTACAGGTATTCTACCTTAACATGAGCATTACTCATATTTCACTCTTATGAAACAAGATCAAGATGGATCTTTACCTACTTCCTACACAATGACTTGTGCGAGATCTATCTTGGCAACTATAAACTTCTGTTAAATGTTCACAAAAGTATGAAAGACCAGTCAAAAAAAAAGATGCTTGCCAAAACAAAACAAAAAAAAATCTTAGATACACATAAAATGGCCACAAAAGTTGGCATCTGCTGTATTTTGCCATTGAAATTATTTAACACAATATTAAGAAATCAAAATGTTTAAGGTAAAACTTTTTTATATAATGAATCAGCAAGCTTTATAAAGTAATGCTCATGTTCTACATAAA
Organism: Fragum sueziense; assembly: GCA_963680895.1. NCBI lineage: Eukaryota > Metazoa > Mollusca > Bivalvia > Cardiida > Cardiidae > Fragum > Fragum sueziense. The sequence goes on from OY804593.1 coordinate 16,215,330, forward strand.
TTAAATGCTTTATTCATGCTAACTTTAAATACGATTATATAACAACATGTAATAACAAATTGTGTCTACTTTGTTATTTCTAAGAATGAGATGTTATTAAACATTACTATTAAATCATTCTATTGCATTCAAAATGAATAAATGTGAACATGTACATTTTTGTCATAAGTGTCATTTTTAAGCATGCATTCTGAACTACAGTTTTGTTTAATTTTATACATATACACATAAAAAACCTTTTGTAAACTACACTTTCATTTTCATATTTCACATACATGTACACATAAAAAATCTTTTGTAAACTACACTTTCATTTTCATATATGAAGTTGCAAAGACGCAAAAAAGCAAATGGACATCAGCATGAAATCTTTCACCAAGATATCTAGTTAAAACCAATGATATTGATGTAATGGTTGCTTCTAAAATTTTGAACCAAGCAAAAGCTCATGACAAAATATCAAAATCACAAAAGAAAAAAACAGCCTTCTACCAATTATCATCTAAAAGCAATCAAATCTACTTCTATTCAAAAACAGGGTTTGTTGGTTGGTTGGTATAAGTTATAAAAAATCTATTCTAATGTGATAATAAATTTAATGCACAAACGGCCAGTCTATTTATGCAAAGCATTCCTAAGAAATTTGCAAGGGCCTCATTGATTTAAATTTGAAATAGTATGCAACTTTTATTTCCCAAGATGCATGGACAAAACTTGATTTACCACAAAACTTAAGTTCCTAGATATATGGTCTTCCTGAAAAAGCCATTTTTTCCCTAAATTTAACTTGCATTACATTCAAATAGGTCAACTTTGATTACAACTTAGTATCTTCTGCCATTGCATAACATGCCATTAGAAGTCACCTTAGATTATAAATTGTACAACACTGAATGAGATTATATGGGACATATTACAACATACAGGCATGACTAGTGAAAGAAAAGCCATTAAGGCTAAAGTAGATCTACCTTTAGATTGTATAACAATAACTTTAGTGCTAATTTAAACCATCAGCAATTTTATTAATGAATCCCAAGTCATTCGTGATATCAGAAAGAAGACAAATTCTTTTACCCTTTCCCAAACGGCAAAAATTTAGGGTCTTTGAATTCAAAAACTGCTTCAGATGACAAAAATGAACACAAATACATAGAGAACTTGTGTACATTATATCCCAGAAAATATTGAGGCAAAAGGAGAAACTGCTGGTGATCAGCAGTTTCTTCTTTTGTCTCAATGTTTTCCCAAGCCTTTTTTGTCAGGGATGTCAAAACCCAAGTCTTGTTTTGGAAAGGGTTAAGTCATATTTCCATTGAAAATGTGTAAAATAATTAAAAGTATTTATTGTTAATTTGTACAATCATTTTAAGCCAGCCTCTTACCTCCATAATCCTGGACTGTTCTCGTCTTCTCATTTCTTCTTGACGTTCCTTCTCCTTCTTGGCCAGTTCTGCTTCTAATTGTTGTTGTTTCTTACTCAACAAACCTTGCTCAAGCTGAAATGACATGAAAAAATTAAAAATTTCCCAAACAGCAAAATTCTGGACTATTCCAATCCGAAATATAGGAGACATTTTTGACTTCGAGAAAAAAAACTAAGTTTTCGGGAACTCTTTGAGAGCAGCATTAGGTGCTATGTGTGAAATAAGCAGGTACTTAAGAAATTGGTTGATTGAAAAGGGTTTAACACCTCTTTCAACAGCTATGGTCATATTGCGATGGCTAGAGCATCTAACCATGGATTCCATGCTTCTTTCACCAGTACAAACACAGCATCCTCTCGGAGCCATCGGCCGCTCACCCATATAGGTTTATAATTATTCAACCATTGGTTGAAGACAAATGTCAAATGTTTGATACAGCCCGGGATCTCATGAGTGAAATTCCGATAGTATTTGAAAAGATGTCACAAAATGTGATTTAGAAACCAAAAATTGGTCTCACCTGTGTAGCCCGTTTAATGGATGTAAACTTGTCCTCCTGTGCATCCACTGTTTTCTCAAAGTCTTGTTGTCTACGTAACAACTCCTCGACCAGCGTGATGGAATCACCAAAGTTTTTGTCCTTGACTTGAGGATCACGCACAGACATCCAGGCCTCTAACTGTTCCATCTCATGTTTAAGTTGCTGTAATAATATACATAGCATCACAATGTAAAATATTATATTCTTATACTCTGTTCAAGTATCCACCTTGTATAATGTACTATCTATTTTTAATTTTTCATTTCACCTTTTCGTCTCTTTAGAAAAGATACTTGATCATTTGTTCTCTAGTAATTTGTCTTTACGCTTTTTTTGTTTCACTTGTTCTCAATGTAGAGTTATAATTTGTTTATTTGCTATTTTGTTTGACCTTGTTTGTCATTTTGTTTATAATTTGTATGTAAAAAGAAACTGTATAGTTTGTTATTTAAATAAAGTGTCTATGTCTATGTAATATACAGATGAAAAGTTTGGTTAATGTTCTTAGCCCTATTCCTAAATATTTCCATAAAGTCTTGGTATCTGCAAAACATTTTCTCAAATAACAAGTGTGGTGGATTATATCCTTGATTTAGGGATAGCTTCATGATTTTATTTTCTAAATATGTTTTTATAATTCATAAATCTTGTAAGGAAATCTAAGTGACAGTCACACTAAATAATTCTCACCTGTGCCTCCAGATTTTGTTCACACATAATTCTGGTCTGTTCAAGTGTCTTCAACAACAAGTCCCAGGCTTTACTCAAATCATTGATCTTCTCTTGAATCTGTGAAATAAAGTTGCATTTTCAAAATACATTAACGAAGGTAAGATGTGTCATCATTCCCAAGAAAATACAAATGCGATAAAAATATTTTTGCTGCTTGAAAGATAATCTAAGTTTTGTAGTTAAGATTAAATACCAATACAATGTAGTACAGTAACAGACCAATAGGTTCTACGTAAAATGGTCTGTTTGTCTTTGCAGCCAATAGTCATCTATAAGCATAATTTCCAAGAGGGAAAAAATACATTCATGTATTCATTTCACAGAAATATGATTCATAACAATGCTTAGAATAACCCTTCTCATGCTGTTTACATTAATTTACTGTTGTGATTTGGCAGGCAGTATAGACTAAGATCAGCCAGCACAGATGTGCAGTCTGAACTTAGCCTATACTGTCTGCATTCTACTCCATAATTGTGGCCAAAACTTGAAACAAGCTTATTAGGTTATTTCATCTAAGACCCCCCTGCACACAACAGCCTCCGAAAGTCGTCCTTGGAGTCTTAAAACGCCGCTCAAATGTTTAGTATTTATTATTTTTAGTAACATACTCTCAATCCCAAAGCGTTTTGGTAACAATACTCTCGAACCCAAAGCGTTTTAATGTCGAATGCATGTGCTCTTTATTTCTGTATATTGAATGCACGTGCGTCGTCATTGTTTTCTCCACATATTTAGGGAGCCTCGTTTTGATAATGTCGATTTGTGACTATTTTTAGTAATAATTTTCATGTATACAATGTTGATTTCCCATAAACCCATCGTCTTTGCCTCCAGAAGTGTGTTCTGTGGGTACAGTCTAAAACGTAAGTGAAAGGACCTTATTGAAATGTCTTCAAAATTGATAATTTGTTTGAAACAAAATTTATATTCAGCAGGACAAAGGTTAAGTATGGGATCTTTAGATTATCACCACATAATTTATGTGGAAAGTATAAAATATCTCCATTACCTCTTCACTAAGGAAATGTTTATCATCAATCATGGTTTTTCCTGACTGTAAGAACCTGCTGACTGCTTCCTTACGACTGTCCACCTCCGCACGATGCTCTTTCCAGCGTGCCATGCTAGCTTCAGCACCTTGCAAATCTCTAGGATACTCTAATGCTGTGATGATGGCCATCATTTCACTGATCCAGGCCCTGAAATCAAATAAATTGATACACCATTGGATGAATTTGTAAGTGAAACAATTTGACTGTTAGGTTAAATCTTTGTTCAATCTTCCATTGGTTTTATTTTTAAGGTTGTCTATTTTAAGAAGTAATTGTTTCTTCAATGAGACAAATAATTTGAAGATTAAGGGGCCTAAATTATTGTTTGTTAAAGCATTGCCTTATGATAATGTATAGTGCTTACGTGAGCTCTCTATAATCATTAAAGTACAACTGTAATTGTTCAGCTTGGCTCAGTTTTTCTTTCCTCATTGTAGCCTTTTCTACCAGTATATTCCATGCCTGCACCATTTCTTCATGTTTGGCAAATTGCCACAGAAAATATTGAGGCAAAAGAAGAAAATGCTGGTTAACAGCATTTTCTTCTTTTGTCTCAATGTTTTCTGTAGCCCTTGCTACTATTTCATTGACATCAAAACCATATGAGGTCTTATTTTGGAGTTTAAATGCAAGCAAAACTTACGTGAGTTCTCTATAATCATTAAAGTACAACTGTAATTGTTCAGCTTGGCTCAATTTTTCCTTTCTCATTGTAGCTTTTTCTACCAGTATATTCCAGGCCTGCACCATTTCTTCATGTTTGGCAGCAATGTGTTCTTGGGCATCAGGGAATTGGCTGATGAGTCTTTCTGCTTCTTTTGTTATGGATTCTACTTGTTCACTGATAGCAGCTAAATCTCTCTGTACAAAATATCCATTCAAATGAATTAGTACTAATTCTCTTTTGATGTTCATTTGTTTATGTGAAGATGTAATCCAATATTGTTATTTTTGCATTGTGAAGTTGAAGACAAAACTAAGTACATAAAAAACAGATTTGACGCAAACATGCAGTAATGTTATTTTTTCTATATACAACTTTTGTAAGGTTACATAAATGATTAATTTATCATTTTTCTAAAAAGGAAGAGTCCTGTCTTCCTACATTGCCCTCTTTCTTGGTTCAATTTCTATGTACCATGCTGATTGCATAATATACCAGCTTTGGAAGGCCATTCAGAAAATATCAGATGCTACATAATTATAAGCAGGCTGGTGTTAGTGAATAAACCCACATGCACATAGACAATCTTTATAAAGGACCAAATATTTGTCTTGCAACTATATAATTCTTTGTTATAGTATGTTAGTAGTCAAATGTGGGGAAAAAGAGGGAAATCAGGCTGGGTTACAGAAAGGGCCTTATTGACATTCATCCTTTGCTGAGCAGTAAAGGACAAATTATCAATATGAAAAGATGGTTTATAAATTTAGCGCATGTGAAACATTGTTTACCTCTAATACTTCATGTTTAATCACAAGAGCCTGTGCACTCTCCAAGTCGTGACCAAAATCTTCATTGGACACAATGCCTTCTTTCTCTTGAATCCATTCTAGTGTGTCATGCAGATTCTGGGTTTGTCTAGCTTTGGCAGGCGGTATAGACAAAGATCAGACTTCACATATGTGCAGGCTGGTCTTTGTCTTTACAGCCTGATTGGTAATAATAAAGACAGTTTATATTTCTATATTTGTGTAAAAACCTTACCTCTAATACTTCATGTTTAATCACAAGAGCCTGTGCACTCTCCAAGTCGTGACCAAAATCTTCGCTTGACACAATGCCTTCTTTCTCTTGAATCCATTCTAGCGTGTCATCAGCATCTCGCCCATAGATGTGGACTTGCTTAGCTGCTAACAAAGCCTGAAATATTAGAATTTTGTTGAATTTTTTGTTAAAATTTTGTTTCCTTTAAACAAGTGCTTCAAATTTTACATTTTTGTGTATTTTAGCGTAGAAAACATTGTGGGAAATGAAGAAATTGCTTGTCACAAGCAATTTCTTCATTTTCCAAAATGTTTTCCAAAGCCTTTAACTTTTAGAAAGACAAAAGGAGTCATTGCGTGGTAATGGTTTAAGATGGTATACAAAGTTATATCACATAATGTAGTGACCAAAATCTTCGCTTGACACAATGCCTTCTTTCTCCTGAATCCATTCTAGCGTGTCATCTGCATTGCGACCGTAGATGTGTACCTGCTTAGCTGCTAACAAAGCCTGAAATATTAATCTTATGGCATGAATATGTTTGTTTGAATTTTGTGTGATGCACCTATCCATTATTTCACATAATGTATTAACCAAAATCTTCACTGGACACAATGCCTTCTTTCTCCTGTATCCATTCTTATGTGTCGTCAGCATCGCGACCATAGATGTGCACCTGCTTAGCTGCAAACACAGCATGTAACATAAATTTTATGGCACAAATATAATATTATGTTGGTTTTTTTTCATTTTGGTATTATGCCCCTATCCATTATTCTAAATACAAACAAATTTTCTGTGATCCCTTTCTTATCACATTCAGTTTATATAAATAGACTCAGCATACAGACTCATCAGGAAGAATTTGATTTCATTTAGCATAATTGACTGACCAATCTAAACAAAGAGGACAAATGAGTATAATACAACAATTCCTATATATCCATCAACATGAACATGCATGGCTCCAACTAAAATTCTGTCCAATTATCAACAAGAGCTGTCCAAAGACAGCGCGCTCGTCACCAGCATTTTCATCTTCTACCTAAATATTTTCCTCATACTTAAATCTATGCCATATGGTCAAAATTTGTTCAGCCGATCAAAACTGTATGATGTTAAATTTGCATTAGTATAGTGTCACACTTTGATGTCCAAGAAAAAGTTAAGCTAGAGTTCAGTCTTTACCTCTTGTCTAGCATGAGTGACTTCCTTTAACTCCGCCCACATTTGCGTCATTTCTTCATCGCGTTTCTTGATCTTCTCTGACTCATAATGATCAGATTCCAACATGGCCGTGGCTTTACTGTGTAGATTAGTCACTCGCTCCTCACTCGCATTTAATTCATGTGTGAAGTCTTCAAACTTCTGCTGTAAAATCTGCAAGGGGAAAGTATATAGATTTGAGAGTGTTAAACTAGAGCTATTGTCAAGTGCCTTGTCCACGTAAAAGAGCTAAATTTATCAAACAGTTCTTGAGAGAGAGCATAGAAAAGTATTGTAAACAAAATAATTCTGGCTGATCTTTGACCTCTGTTACAGAACAGGCACTATATTTAGTTAAAGGCAATAATTTTGTAAATTTTGATGATCCATAATCAAATTGTTCTTGGTTAGAGTACAGAAACAGACTTTGAACTAAATTAAAACATGGCCTTGGTTTTTCATCTATCTGACCCCAAAACATTAGATTATCACTTATGGTCAACATGAACTATCCTGTAAGGTTTCATTGTCCTATATGTCAAACTATCCATGAGTTAAGAGCACAAAACCCAAAAGTCTACAGACAGGCAGACATGGTGAAACCAATAATATAATATACTCCCTATACTTGTTAGGTGGGCTGTACATGTGTATACAAACACTGTATGACTGTTGGTCTATACACACTGATAGAAAAGGATAAACTCCTTACCTCCACATGTTCTAAATCTTGTCCATAATCTTCAGACCCTGCTATAACCCCCATGTCAGTAATCCATGCAGATACTTCTTCTGCTTCTCGATAGTATTCAAACAGTTTACGACTGTCTGTCAACTTGTGTCGTCTCTGACTGGTTAAATCTTGTAACTCACTGTACTTGGCCTCTACTGATGTCTAAAAATGAAAGGATTATTGTTTTTAAATATCTTTCATATTTTATGCAGACATTACTTGAATAAACAAGAGCTGTCCGAAGACAGCGCGCTCGACTTTTTAAGTTGCTTAGTATAAAGGAGGCATAACTCCAAATATAGTGGAGCCAGAGTCATGGGCCTTAATAGTAAGGTAGAGGGTGTGATGGTGAATAAGTATTCCAAGTTTGGGTTGAATCCCTTTGGTAGTATGGAAGTTATTGATGTTTGAAAAAACTTTAACCTTTGTTGCAACGCCGACACCGACGCCAACGCCGACGCCTGGGTGACAGTATAAGCTCTCATTTTCTTCGAAAAGTCGAGCTAAAAAGTAAGAATCCAGCAAAAAGTCCAATGACAATTAAATGAAAGACTCTTAGTCTTAACTGAAAATCTTGAGTGAGAGCACTGTACTCTCTCCACAATTCTAAACATTCTGGAATAGTGATTTATAATACCTGTAGTCATGCCAGACCCAAATGTATATACCTCACTTTCAACAAAAACATGACCAGATTTTGAAGAACGTAGTCAAAAAAGGTATAAGGAAACATTGACAGAAAAGAAACAAGATGTATGTACACAAATGACCCCCAATGCTAATTTTAAGTTTTCACATTCAGTTTTCAGAATGACAGTCAGACATTTGGATAGACAGACAGACAGTCAGATGGACATGAGTAAAAAATATGCCCCGATCTTTTGATACGGGGGAATAAATATGCTAATAATCAGGATTTTCTCCTTTCCTTTCTTTATTTTCTATGCTAGAACATACATAATTTCTACTCTTGACATAAATATTTTTGTCGTCTGCCACTCCCTTCAAATTGGAATAGTCTAAAATTTCTTCGTTTGGGAAAAGGTTGAATGTAAGACATGATACCTGTTGAACTTTGATGTTTTCACTATCAAAATGTCCCCTGTCTATCAGGCTATGGCTAAGGGCAGCTAATTCACCAATATTGTTCTGGAAGTTGTCAATATCTCTCTCTAGCGCATCTAGCTTCTTTTGTAACATCTGCGAAAATAGAGAATAAATGTACTTGTCTTTTTTTTCATACAGAATAGGGTTTTGAAGGCAGAAAAGATTAAGACTAGTATGCACAATTGAGCAGTCTGATCTTGATCTATATTGCCTATAATAAGGGCAGCTTGTTCACAAATATTGATCTTGAAGTTGTCCATATCTCTCTCTAGGGTATCTAGCTTCTTTTGTAACATCTGTGAAAAGAGTAAACGAAAGTTTGAAATCATGCACCTTATGGTAAGATAGCTCATTATCAGACTGCACATATCCAGTTAATCAGATATGAGGGAGTATAGATAATTGTGATTTCAAATCCAAACCCTATGTTGTAGGTACTCATTTGAATTGAATTAAATTAAACACCAATTTCAACTGTTACTGTCATAACTATTGCAGCATCAGGCACTGTATCTGGAGCACTTAACTGATGATTCTTGGCATTTCTCTAACCATTACTACCAAAATATCCACTCTTAGACTACAGCTACTCTCTCACTTAGAAGATTTACATTCACTGGTGAGTGAAAATGTCAAAGGATGTAAGACAAGTTGAGGTAAAAGCGGTGGAATGTTACACTCAGATGTTTACCCGACTGAGCTATCCCGGCTTGGCTTGAAGCTAGGTATTAGATGGAGGCTGTATAGTAGATTCTACCCGAAATAAACATTCAAATGCGCGCAGCACATTGAATGTTTATATCGCGTAGAATCTACTATACAGACTCTATCTTAGTTTCGCTAGCGGTTCATTGGAGACTGAGCGTGTCTATGTATAGACGTCACATAAACTAGCCGGCAGCCCATTTATGTGAAATAGAGCGGCGAAATTTTAAAATATACTGCAATTTCATTGGTCAAATACTAATCAAGATTACATAAAACTCACCATAACAGAGTCTTCATCTTTCCCCAAGTCAGGACTCGTTAATGCTGGCATCTTCTCATTCATCCACATCTCCGCTTCTGTGATTTCTGTGTAAAACTGAAAATCAAGAGTAAATACATTTGTGACCCGTCGTGCTAAAAGGGACCTTATCCAAACTTTAAAAATCCAAATTTTTACAAACTTATCAGACCCAGCACAGATCAACCAGATACTGTATGTGAAACATGAACATATAGTAAGATAGGGAAAAATTCCGGATTTAGAAAATTACATACAAGTGAAAAGTGTCGGCCCTAGTCTGGCTGCGCGGACTGCGCAGACTGACTAGGGTCGATATTTTTCACACATCCGATAAGGTCCCTTTTAATATGACGGGTCACATTTTTTATTTTTGTATTCATTCACATAAACATTACTTTATTTGTTTTGAAGAAGTTAGTTCTCAAGGAAAAGGTAATTATACTTAGTCCTCTGTGGCAGACAATGTTATACACATATTCAAGAGATTATACATAGAAAATATTGAGAGAAAAGAAGAAAATGCCGGTGGACAGCATTTTGTTCTTTTCTTGCAATGTTCTTCAAATCTTTATCGGATTCAACTGGAGATGCAAAACCAGAAATTATTTCAGAAAGGTTATTTTCTTTCTTTTTCTTTTTTTTTCTTTTTTAAATATTTTCATGTTTACTTCACTGATTTTTTTTTTTCAAACCAATTCAAATGAAATATATTTTAAACTGATATGGTAGAAAATTCCTACCTTTTGAGATTCTAAAGCATCTTGCAATTTCACTCTCCTTGTTGACGATATTTCCTTTAATTGTTGTAATTCCACATGCAACACTTCTAACTTTTGTTCAATCTCTGTCGCAGCAAAATGTTTACTTTTTATCATATGCTGCGCCGCATTTGCTACACTATCTATTAATGGTTCATGTGCCACTATTTCCGATTCTAAAGCCTGATGCTTTTTAGTCAAATTTTGAACTTGAATTAATGAGGTCCCTAAATCTTCCGATTCGGCTATTGGTCGCTTTTCACGTATCCATGATAATTCATCTTCGACATCGCGATAAAACTGATACATTAATGAAGTTTCCTCTAAATTGTCTCTGCGTATGCTACTTGGTCCGTGTAATGAGTGGTATCTACCATGTACGTCACTTGCACGAGTTTGAAGTTCTTTGTTCATGAAATGTTTGGCTTCCTTGAACTCTTGAGCCGCATCTTCGACGTCTTGAACCTTTTCTTGGTGATTACTGATGTCTACCTCTAGAAGCTGAAATATAAAAATGATGTGAGATTTTTTGTCACACACTATGTAATCAAAAGAAAACTATTCATCCCCTATTTATTATATCTAAATTTCATTTTTATCCTCATCTGAAACATTTCCCAAACAGCAAATACATTGAGGCAAATGGAGAAAATGCTGGTTACCAGCATTTTCTTCTTTTGTCTCAATATTTTCCAAAGCCTTTTCAATTGGGGGGCATCAAAACAAGGGGCCCGTATTATCAAGAGTTGTACTATCATTTTGCGCGTAATTACTTGTAACAACAAACCTGATTGGCCCAATCTGATTTCTCATGCAATCAGATGTCTACTAACACAGTTAACACAAAAACGTGGTCGTAAGATCTTGTCTAATTTGTGAGAGTTTAACTAATGCACTTACATGATGTTTCTTCAGCAGATTCTTGACAGAGGCTAGATCTTTTCCATGATCCTCAGACACAAGCTGATGTTCAACCTCATCCATCCAAGTAAGCAGATCGTCAACGATGCGGTTAAATTGTAACGCTTGATACGCATCAACAAGCCGATCCTTCTTCTCCGAACTCGCGGACAACAAACCCTGCCAGCTGGTTTCTAGTTCTTCGAGTCGCTTTTTGATATCCTCCGACTGATAGTGTTCCTCAGCTTGGAGACCCTCTCCTTCCGAAACTACCGCATCAACGCGATTACGATTGGCCATGACCTCAGCCTCGAAAGCTTGGTGTTTCTGAAGTTTGGCTTGAAGGTTGGTAGGGTCTCTATAGGATTCGTCTGTGGCGATTTGTAACTTTTGGCTGATCCATCCGGAAACCTGAGAAAAATTAGGGGATAATAATATTTTTTGAGAAATGTAGAGAAGGGGTGAATTTTAAGGCCTGGTCACATACAATTCTGCATCCATATAACATCTACATCGCATCCAAAAATATGCTGTCTGACTCACCATTTTTGGATGTGCTCCAGCCATAATGTGGACACAGAATGGGTATGAGACTAGGGCCGTGTTTTACTAACATAGATTTTTGCAAAAACCTTGTAACAACACATCTGATTGAAAGAGAAATAATAACAGTAATTATTCAGCCAATCAGATTTGTTGTTGTTTTAAAATGTTCGTAAGTTTGTTAGTAAAACGGGCCCTAGGTCTTTAGGAATCAAATCACTTAGGTCAGCAAACAATTTTGAATTTGGTGAGGTTTTACGCCGTTTTCAACTACTATGGTCATATCGCCGCTGGAGCACCTAACTGTGGGTTCCTGGTATTTCTCTCACCAGTACCACCACAATATCCAAACCGAGCCTCCAGCTGCTCTCTCACATAGATGATTCACACCCATTGGTAAGAGACAAATGACTTTTTGTCAAATGTCAGCATGGATACTGGCTGAGCCGGGGTTTGAACTCAAGACCCCTGGATTGACCGACTCCGACGTAACCAAATGAGCTATCCGGGCTCGGGGGCAAGCAAACAAAGGAAACTATCAGACTGTATTGAAAAGCAGATATTGAAGACCAAGATCAGGCTAATTGTTGTCTATGCTACCGACCAAAACGAGCACCTATAATTTATATTGATGATGATAGGGTATGATTAACTATACTAAGCCATACATACATCATAAATATTGCGTAAGAAGAGTTGATAATTCTTCGAGTCTCCCAGTTTACTTCTACGAGCGTCTGACGACTCCTGCAGTCTGGCAAACCTATCATCAACGGCCTGCCTTCTCTCTTTAATCTCGTCCCAGGCGTAGTGGTTCTGCGTGCCGAGGTTGTCGGCAAACTGTCGTACATCCTCGACTTGTTCTACTTGCTTCTCCATTAGTTTCTCAAATCTGTCATGATTCTTCAGTAGGGCTTCTACACTGTATAGGGTGTTCTGCAGGAGAAAAGCAAGGAATTAGCCCTTTCCAAAATATCAACATTTTAGGTGGTCCAATTTAAAAGCTACTGTAGATCACGAAATGGATACTGATAAGGATGGCATTTGTGAATGTATTAGCACAGAAAATGTTGAGACAAAAAGAGATAATACTGATTATCAGCATTTTCTTCTTTTGCCTCAATTTTTTCTCCAGTATTTTCTATTAGAGCCATGAAAACCATGTACTGTTTGGGAAAGGGCTATATATGCTAGAAATTGATTAAATGAAGATCACTATGTGAATCTATCATTAACTTTTGAAATTCTCAAAATTTATGAATTTTTACTGTAACTATGTAATTCCATATTTGGCTTCATTATATGCATGCAAGTATTATCAACATAGTATTTTACATCAAACAGTTGAACAATCAAATTAAAATGTGACCAGTCAGGCTAAAAAGGACATTACTTGAAGTCCATGAAATCAAGTTTCGCAAAACAAACCAGGCTAAATAGAGCTTTACTACCAGGTTGTTGTATTTGGTAAATGTAAATATAGTAAGATAAGGAAAACATTATAGAATAAGAAAATAAGTGAAAAGTTTTGATCCTAGTCAGTCTGTGCAGACACCATCTTCAGTCTGTGCCGTCCTCTTTTTACACTTCTAATAAGGTCCCTTTCAAAATTGGGTGACAAATATTCTTACCCCAAGATCCTCATTAGTAAGGAAGGCCTCCTTACTGGCTAGCCAGGCATCAGCTTGCTCTGCAATATCTTGGAATTTCTGCAAATAACAGGAATAGAATATCTTTATAGTAAGATATAGCCTTTAGCTTGCAAAATCATATTATTTGCCATAGCAAAAATGGATGATGACATCTGTTTGCAGTCTAGAAAAATATGTAAATTTTGTAAACCAATATGAACACACAATGTATAAGTTTATAGAACCAAAGTATACTACTTCATATGAAATTCTGCCAGATTAAACCATGAAAAAGATGTTGTCTTAACAATTTCATTTGAACCTAACACTTCTTATACTGTTCACCACATATTCCTGTTGTAAAGATTCGGTAGGCAGTATAGACTATGATCATCCTGCACAAAAAGCAGTCTGATCTTAGTCTACACTGCCTGCTTTCTACTCAATTAATGTGGCAAAAACCTGAGACAAACACATTGAAATGTCTCTCAATTTGCAGCAAAATCTAAAGTCTTAAAATTTTAAGGGCTACAATTTATTCAAAACTTACCCTCAAATCTTTACACTGTTTAAGTAGATGGTCCCGTTTATCCCAAGCTGAACTCAACTGTAACTTTGTCTTGTCTAATTGTCCCACCATTTTCTGTATATCTTCAGCAGCATAATGTCCACCATTAATCAGGTTCATGCCGTGCTCCCTGACAGATGTAAAGTGAGCCTTACGACCATCGATCTCAGCTTTGCGTTCGTTGTGAAGCTGGATCTGGGTGTCAGCCTCCGCAACGTCCTTTCCTAACTCTCCTGTATTCATCTTGGTGATCATATCTGTTGACCAGGCAATCTGCAATAATGTTATCACATTGATTGACCTTTCTTTTTGGACTTTAACAATTTTTCTCTTATATTGCCACATCTGGTAGCTGTAACCATGTGTAACTGCCATTTCTCACACTATTTCAAATACTATAAGCAATTTAAGTCACCAGATGCTCATACAATGTTAGAGATTTAACTATTTCCAACAGAATATCAGAAATTGGCCAAGCTTAGATATTAAACTGTACATGAATCAAAATGCCTGAATTGATAGTTTCCGACATTATCTGTCATTAGATCTACCCGCTGTTGATTCCTATGGAAGATGCAAAAAGACTGCTATTTTTGCTTTCCCAACCAAGGCAAGGTTTTAACGTCCCTAATAGAAAAGGTTTGGGAAAACATAGAGAGAAAAGAAGAAACTGCTGATAACCAGCAGTTTCTCCTTTTGTCTCAATATTTTCTGTGCTGTATTGTACACAAAATTCTTCCTTTTTAACATCAAATTTTGTCGTCTACAGCAGTTTTTAAATAGGACAACCCTAAATTTTTGCCGTTTGGGAAAGGGTTAAATAAAAATCTTACCAATTCTCTTGCATCAGACAAGAACTTCTGTAACTGGTAGGAGTCTGCTAGTTTCTTCTTTCTCTGGTCTGACAGTTCTTCTAGTTTCTCCCAGTTATCTAGAGCTTCATTCTGTTTGACTGTAATATCCCCTGCTCTATCTGGGTACTTCTTACACAACTTGCCAGATAGCAACTCCAGTTTCTGAAAAATCAGTAACATTTATACATGTATTATCCATTCTTATCATGCTAGTATTTGGTTATTCTGGGTCAATTTGGTTTTCATGTTCTCACAGTTATCTAGAGCTTCATTCTGTTTGACAGTGATGACTCCTGCTCTATCTGGGTACTTCTTACATAACTTGCCAGATAGAGACTCTAATTTCTGAAAGAATAATACAGTTTAGTATAAAAGTGTACTATGATTTACATTGAAGCCTTGTTACAAGAAAAGAAGTTTTAATGCAATAAGCTTAGGAACATTCAAGGTCTAAATATTACTTATCAGCTTCTAAACATTATATTTCTTGAATTTTGTTATAATATGTCCTAAAGTCAATTTATGGGTAACTTTTAACTGTAGCAGCCAAATGATATTGCTCTTTTTCAAATGATCTGAAGTTTTACTGTTGAGAAAATGTCCACATGAATCAAATGGAATTTGGTCATTTTATATAAATCCTGAAAATAAGAAATTATATAGACAGTTCTACACCAAAGCCTGAACTTACCTCTGAGCCTGATGGGCTGTCTCATGTCTGCTGTCATGATTGGTTCTTTCCATTTCTTCTTGATTTCTCAGTTACAACTCTACAATTTCTAAACCTTGGATATAAAACAACTCCAAATACTGTGAGAAAAGAAAAGTCAATTTACCTCTAGCTGGGCCTGAAGGGCTGTCATGTCTCTCTCCGTTTCTTCTTGTTTTCTCTGTAATGACTCCACAGCTTCAAGATCTTTGCCCAGATCTTCCGATGACAACAATGTAGCCTTCTCGTTAATTCTGTCATCAATATCATCAACATCACGGTTAAAGGAGTGGACCTCAAGTGCAGCAGCTAACTTCTGTTTGTAGTCCTTTAGGGCACCTTGTAAGTTCTTCCAACTGTAATATTGCAGGGAAGTTTTCAATGGCAATGATATCATAAGTATGCTTAATTCAAACATGATATTGAAATGAATGACTATCTGTTTAAACATGATATTGAAATGAAAGACTATCTAATACTGAAGGGAAGTTTTTAATGAAAATGGTATCATAAGAAAGCTAAGCTTCAACATGAAATTGAAATGAATGACCAGCTTAGGTCATTAACAAGCACTGACATTTTAACCCTTTCCCAAACAACACAATTTTAGGGTGTTTCAATTGGAAAGTTGCTGCAAACGACTAAAATGGATGTTAAAAATGAGGAGACTTGTGTACAATATAGCACAGAAAATATTGAGACAAAAGGAGAAACTGCTGGTTATCAGCAGTTTCTTCTTTTGTCTCAATGTTTTACCAAGCCTTCTCTTTTAGAGACTTAAGCAAATAGTAAATAAAGAAAAATTAAAAAGGACAAATTCTAGATGTACTTTTGCATAAGCAACAATCAGGTGAGATCTCAGCAAATTCAGGGTGCCCACCCTTCACCTGCGAAAAAATTCCCTGACTTTTCACTGACTTTTCCCTGACCAAAGTTCATTTTTCCCTGACCTTTTTCGCGCTATACGGCCTCATTCACCCCTAAAGCCGTCCGATCCATCTGCTATTTATCAAGATTTCTTACAATAACAATTCAAATGTGACTGTTGAACTTAGAATATGTATCAGTAGAGTCCATAAAATGATCAACTTTTTATATAGGATGAAGAGACAAGATGATTTGTCCTGCTTGAAGTGGTTAAATACACTTTCTTTGACAATAATTGAAATATTAAAACTTATGGTTGAAGTTATGACTTAAACTTTAAAGTGTACATCTCAATACATATGATGAGAGAAAATGAGAAATACTACTTCAGACTTTGTCTTACTTAAACTGTTTCAAACAATTTTTTGTGAGCATCATTCTCTTTAAAAGTGTTTAAAGGACAGATTGGCTTCCACTCCAACCTTTTTCCATTTTAAATATTATAACTAATTGACCAATTAATAAGGCCCTTACTTATCTAAATACTTTCCGATCAAAATTTCCTGCACTGATAGCCTTTCATATCTTCACTTAAAATATTATCTTGTTTACTAATTATTTTCAGTCATTTTCTGGACAAAAATGGATACATCTGTGCATGTGTGAACAGTTTATCATTAGCACAATTGAATGAACATTTTTGACATATTGCATGCTCAATAGTTACAATTTTAGAGCATTTTTGAACCAGCTTTGTGCTAAAATTGTTTTTCTATCAGTCAGGTACAAGTGCAACTAATAAATGTTTGTAGAAAACAGGTGACAATGGATATGTTTGAGGGCTTTATTCAAAATGTCACTTGAAAGAAGACAATGGTAATATCTAAGTGATTTGGAAGGAGATGGCATATATGACTTAAATCATGTTACACTCATCATCAAACTCAAAAGCAATTAAAATCAAAAGGTACATAGTCCTTGCAGCTGTGCAAGTATTAATACACATAGTAACCACACCACATAATGTAACTATCTTCTTACTTCTTAGTATCAATATTTCTTCAACCTTCTCTAAAGATGTTCAATATTCTTCTCTTCACTGTCAGCTTCTTTCCTCTTGCTTACAGATTTAGCCCTAAGAGCATTAGATTTCAATCCATTTCAAATGTTAAGACTTTATAAAACATTAAAATGATAAAATGATTAGTGCAGAGTCATGTATAAAAGAACATGTTTAATCAAAACCTGAAAAATGCCATAGCTATGAATATCTGTTTTACTTTATTTCATTTTCTTCTATTTCTTTTGTTTGAGGAAAAGAAAATTTCAAAATTCCCTGACATTTCCCTGACTTTTTAAGCTTTTCAAAATTCCCTGACCATTTTTCAAAATTCCCTGACTTTTCCCTGACCTTGAAGAAAATACAAACTTCACTGACTTTTCCCTGACCAGTGGGCACCCTGAAATTTAATGTTGATCAAAACCATTGTAACAGACCGAAAGCTCATTCAAGCTACATTCTTGTTTTTATATAAATATAGTATCAGTTCTACTCTGACTAGTATGTCAGTTGACACATAGATAACTATTGAGTTAGTATTGCGCCAGTGGGAGGTCAAAACCTTGTAACTAACTACAGCTTGAACAAGAGTTGTCCGCGGACAAGGTCATGGTCCCAAATGAAAGGTCTTGTCCACATGTATCCATGTATGAAATATCAAGGCTGTATCTCTAATAGTGTCTGAGATATAGACCAGGTTAAATATTTTCAAGTGAAGACGGGACGGGACGCTACGCGACGCCGACACTAGGGCTGTGACATTAGCTCCCCGGACATAAAGTCCCGGCTCGCTAAAAAGCTGGAGTTATAAGAATCTGACCCCTACCAACAGCTTGTTTTTCTACATACTACATCTATAATGAAATGTCAATAGTCAATCACTTACTCTTCATTCAAGCTGCTTCTCTTTTCCTGTACAGCTGTAGTATCAGTTCTACCCTGGTTGATCAGTTTGTCAGCAAGTGCATTGATGTCCTTGATACGCTTCTCATCTACTGTGATACCCTGAAAGTTGTATATAAGACAGAACATTAGCTGCTGGGATATTAATAAGTCTTATCTAAATTTGGTGTATCAAACGACAAAATTAACAGAGTGACAGTACACCCAGTATTTTAAAGGGCTCAAAAGCCATCAATTCTGATGAAAAGTGTAATGTAGTAGAATACACAGGTTTTGGGAAGTAGCACTAAAGGAAGAGACTGAGTAACATAAATGTGTTTCTAAATTGATAGATACTAATGAAATATCGCTGATTTTCAGCAAAAACCTCGTATCTGCAGCTTAAAGTGACATTTCACATTCATTTCATTTTTTAAAAGTGTATCTTGATGCAAAGATTGTTTATTCTAATGCGTAGAAATGCTATCAGTTTTTTAAGTTGCTATTTATAAGCGAAAAATATGCCCTCAAAGTTGAGACAGATATGACAAATTCTATATAAATCTGAACTGTTGTCCACAACAATTTGTTTAATTTTAGCTCAAAAATATATATTTCTCGTAAACGGTTCATTATTTTGGCTTGAAATTTTCAGAATTTTCATAAGAAAACATGCTCTTTCAGATAAAATAAAAGTAAAATTTATGTAAAAATAATTCTGAAATGTCACTTTAAAACAAGCTGCAGATAGATCTACGAGGTTTTTGTTTGTAAATATAATATTCAGGACAAGAAGATAGGCCACTGGCTATACAGCAATTGGAATTTAATTTTAACCCTTTCCCAAACAAAACCTGGTTTTGACGTCCCTAATAGAAAAGGCTTGGAAAAACATTGAGACAAAAGAAGAAACTGCTGATGACCAGCAGTTTCTCCTTTTGCCTAAATATTTTTTTGCAGTATTTTTCATAAATATTATCTTTATCAAACCCTATTTTGTTGTTTAAAGCAGCTTTCAAATGGGACCACCGTAGGAATTTGCTGTTTGGGAAAGGGTTAAAAGCATTAGCAAAACATACTGTTCAGAATATTTAGTGTGCAATACAAAATCAAAATTCATAAACATTCAATTTACAAGTCACATTTTCACACAAAAATTAATCATATGGTAATCAAGTATATAGATATGAATACCTATAGATATATCAGGAAAAGGGGTAAAAAGTGGACCAGTAAAATGACCTCTCCTTTAACTAAATAAAGAATGAACTAATGTATGGTCTTTACACCAATATCAAAGTTTATGAGAAAAGGTATTGGAACATAAAAACAAATATAAATGGGAGCAAAAATGTTGAATGAAAACAAAGGGCTACTAGAAAGAAAATGTGGTTGCTTAAACCTGTTTAATCCGAAATCATCAATTTTAAGGAGAACTTTTGACAAAAAGTGACAACATTTAGACTTGGTGAATATTCCTTGCAATTGTTAGACAACCTATTATAGTGTCCCAAACAAGACCTGGTTTTGACGTCCCTAATTGTTACGACTTGAGAAAACATTGAGACAAAAGAAGAAACTGCTGATAACCAGCAGTTTCTCATTTTGCCTCCATGTTTTCTGTGCTATAATGTATGCAAATCCCATCTTTATTGACACCTATTTTGTCATTCGTCGAAGCTTTAAGACAGGAACAGTCCAAATTTTAGCTGTTTGGGAAGGGGTTAATGGATGCCCAGATCATAAGATTGGAAAATTGCCTCAATATTTTCTTGGCTATATTGTACACATATTCTGTCTTAATAAACACCCATTTTGTTGTCTGCCGAAGCCTTCTAATTGTACATACCTAACATTTGCTATTTGGAATAGGGTTAACCCTTTCCCAAACGACAAAATTTTAGGGTGTCCAATTTGAAAGATGCTGTAGACGACAAAATTAAGATTGAAAACCATTGAATTTTTGTAAAATATAGCATAGAAAATATTGAGGCAAAAGGAGAAACTGCTGGTTATCAGCAGTTTCTTCTTTTGTCTCAATGTTTTCCCAAGCCTTTTCTATTAGGGACGTCAAAACCAGGTCTTGTTTGGGAAAGGGTTAAATCAAATGATAAATATCTTTTAGAATAATAGTATTCATAAATAGATACAGACAGACTAGCCATATGGTAAAATAATTTCTCAAAATGTTTCTATTGAAGAGCATGAAAACAAAATAAGGACAATATAAATATCTAATCTAGGCTAAAACAACAATTATACATGTCTTACACATATCATATTCTGTAGCATAAAGAGAGAAATATGTTGTAAGTTGAAATCACTTAGAAGCAATGCCTAGCTTTAAAGTTATTTAAATAGTGAATATATTCATACTTTTAATGCCTGAAAATGGATATGGAAAGAGTTATTCTCAATTCTAAAATCCAGAATTGTAAAAGCCAGAACATTAATTTCGAAACTTTCTTTTAAAAAGATTTTTACAACAGTGACACAGTCACAATACATCCCTATTTAGCTTTACATTTTCATAAGATGCAGTGTAATATGGTGAATTCCAGACAAAATGCCTAAGGTCATGTGACTAAGAACATCTGTGAAAACTTCATCTATAAGGATGAAGTATGTTTATGAGATGTTGGTGTCAATTCATATGATGTTGCGCAAGTATACTTATAGACAGACAGACAAAGATGGTATCATTGTACTACCACCTTCACTTTTGAAAAGCATAGAAATAAAATGAGCCAGGATCTGGAAAAAACGTCCCTTATAGCATTTGAGAACAACATGGTTCCAGATCAGCCTGCGTATACACGCAGTCTGACCAGGAACCATGTTGTTCTCCAATAGCTTCTTCGAGACCTGTAGTAACTTATAGAGAGCAACATTGATGCATATTGAACTCCATTTGACGACAGGCCGATCTTGAAACTCAATTTTGAAAAATGCTATAAGGGACGTTTTTCCAGGCTAAAATCATTTAGACACAAGATCTAACTTACAGCCGATTCATGGTCATTGGCCTTCTTCTGCAGCTCTATACAATGTTCATAATCTCTACCACAGTCACCAGCGTGGATCAAGGCTTCCTGTAAATACAAAGTGTCATCCGTTTTTCCGTACAATCTACCAAAAATGTAAGACATTAACCCTTTCTCACAAAAGACCTGGTTTTGAAGTCTCTAATAGAAAAAGCTTGGGAAAACATTGAAACAAAAGAAGAAACTGCTGATAACCAGCAGTTTATCCTTTTGTCTCAATATTTTCTCTGCCATATTTTACACAAATCCAATGAAGTGGATCACCCTAAAATTTTTCTGTTTGGGAAAGGGTTAAAATTGTGTTAGTTTGAGACCTAGAATTAAGCATGTTTTGTTGCTAGAATGAATACGAAGTCAAATCGGCCATTTTTGACATTCAAGGGCAGATAACTCCCAACTCTCTTCTTCAATCAGAATTCTTTGAAGGAATCGAGATAGAAATCTGAGAGGATCGACCCCAGATCATTTCTGGGAAGTTTGGTTGAAATCCATTTGGTAGTTTTTGAGGAGATGATTTTTAAAGAAATAGTTTATGGACAGAAACTCACACAGACAATTCTCTGCATGGACTTGTGCATTTGTGTCAATAAAGTTTCAAATCTGATGCTCAAATAAAGAACACTGGGTTGAAGATGTAAGCAATGCACTTGTTTAATTTTCAGAACAGGAAATTATCCTCTTTTCTTCATAGAGCATTATGGACAACACAGTTTCTTTCCAGAAAAAAAATTCGGCTCAATTTCTTAACCCATTACTGCACAGTGACGCCTTTTGACTCCCTAACAAGGAAAGGCTCAAGGAAAACATTGTTAAAAATGAAGAAATTGCTTGTGACAAGCAATTTCTTCATTTTCCACAATGTTTTCTTAACCAAAATGGAATGATTTTTAAATTTTCATCTACTTGTAATTGTCGTCTGCAACATCTTTGAAATTAGAACACACCAAAATTGTGTCGCCAGGTAATGGGTTAATTAAATAAACCTGTCCATGACTGTGTACCTTTTCTCTGATCCAATCCTGCACTTTCTCCACTTGTTCATTAAACTCCAGAATATCCTTGACCTCTCCCAGACCTTTACCCCTGTCAGCTGACCCTTTAAGGAGCTCGTTCCATTTAGACATGAGACATGTGACAATTTATTCATTTCATATGCAGCATTGTCACTTTCTTGGTGAAAGACAATCAGGAAGAATCTATCTCAAGTAATGATATCAATATTTTGTCTTGTCATCAAGACAAATAACGACTTCAATGCTAGAGATTAAAAAGACAACACCTAGCTGAATTAAAATTTAGTTTAGTTCCTTATCCCTTGTCACACTGAATTTTAAGAGGCAGGCAGTATAGAATAAGGCCAGACTGCACTTATGTGCAGGCTGGTCTTGTTCTATTTTGCCTGTCAAAGTGACCAGATTATTCAGGGATTAGCATGACCAGAATAAATCATTTCATTAAATATCAGATCATCCTTCGAATTAAACCCATACCTTTTCTCTGATCCAATCCTGCACTTTCTCCACTTGTTCATTAAACTCCAGAATATCTTTGACCTCTCCCAGACCTTTACCCCTGTCAGCTGACCCTTTAAGGAGCTCGTTCCAATTAGACATGAGTCGTGTGACAATTTATTCATTTCATATGCAGTATTATCACTTTCTTGGTGAAAGACTAAAAGGATTCAGCAAGTATTTATCTCTAGTAATGATACCATTATTTGACCTCATCAAGACAAATAACGATGTTATTACTAGAGATCTAAAAGACAACTCCTACCTGAACTAAAAAATTACTTAGTTCATTAACCTTTGTCATGCTGAATTTAAGGAATCAGGCAGTATAGAATAAGGCCAGACTGCACATATGTGCAGGCTGGTCTTGCTCTATTTTGCCTGCTAAAATGACCGGAATATGCAGGGATCAGCATGATCAGGGTCAATTCTGTTATCGAATAGATCTATCAGATAATTCTTCAAATGCAAAATAAACCCATACCTTTTCTCTGATCCAATCCTGCACTTTCTCCACTTGTTCATTAAACTCCAGAATATCTTTGACTTCTCCCAGACCTTTACCCCTGTCAGCTGACCCTTTAAGGAGCTCGTTCCATTTAGACATGAGTCGTGTGACCGTCTGTCGGATCTCGTCTGCAGCAACATGCTTCTTCTGTACTAAACTCTCACCCAACTGGAAAGGAAGAAATTTCCACAAATTGTAAATAGAAATCAAAATATCCCCCCATTTTCAGCGGTCTAAAAACAATATCACATTCTTATACAAGCCCATTGGTTCTGTTGGATATGGTCTTTTGACATTCTTTGTTTATGTCATAGTTTTCTATACAGAAACCAATGTATGATTACACTAGCGCCAAATTGTGTTTTAGGTACCATGGTATACCGGTAGACCACAGCTATTCTTTCCCTTGTAAAGAAGTTACATATGATCCAGCCTGGATCTGGAAAAGGGCCCTGATAAATGCTTTTAGCCACACATTAAGTTAATCTAGACCTACATACAATAAACTCAAACCTCACTAGGGTTCTTTTTCCTCATTTCCACCAATATTATTCAAGAGTCAAGACTATTTCTGCTTGCAACACAAAAAGTCACACAGAAAACAATTATCATGGGCATTGGTTCATTTACGATGTAGGGTAAAAAGATAAAAGGTTTAGAAATTTGTTACAGAAAGTATGTTTACCACTTTTTTGTTACAATATTTTCTCTCAGAACGTAACTAAAATCATTAATGATTAGAATAGCATTCAATATTTAATATCACTTTTTACACCTAGACAAATGAATATAGCTTATTGTTCATCTATAGTATATAGCTCTACAATCAAAACATGCATCAAAATAGCTTAACCCTTTCCCAAACGACAAAATTTTAGGGCGATCCACTTCAAAAACTGCCACAAAAGACAAAGTGGGTGTAATTTAAGCCAGGTTTTGTGTAAAATATGGCACAGAAAATATTAAGACAAAAAGGAGAAACTGCTGGTTATCAGCAGTTTCTTCTTTTGTTTCAATGTTTTCCAAAGCCTTTTCTATTAGGGATATCAAAACCAAATCATGCATCAAAATAGCTTAATTAGTTAATATTCATCGAGTCTAAAATCTTGGCAACTGTACTATTTCATGCAACACACAGTGATTTTTTTAATAGAGCTCTACAATTACATATCTGTGCCTGCTAAAATATCAGATATCAAAACGCTGAAGTTTAATAAAATTGATCAAACAAAAAATAGATGAATCAAAATAGAAAGAAACATATCTATGAACTATTCAAAAGGAATGCTTAAAAAATACAAATCCAAAATAAAATAAGGATTCACATCAGAAAATGATGATCTATAAAGACTATAAAACATGACAATAGTAGGTAACATTGTTTTAGATTTAAAAGTAGACAAATTTGTAAGGAGAAGATTGGCACCTAGTCTATAGTACTTGGATTGAAACATTTGGTGCAATTGCAAGATTAAAGAAGAACAAAAAAGGCAAGGAATAGATGGCATAGAGTCATCTTTGAAATTAGTTTTGTAAGTAAATGCACAGAGATATGCCTCCCAAAGTAGTAGGAAGAAAATTCACCCCAATAATAAACGACCCCCAATAAATTATCATAATACTTCATATACAAAATATATTTTTTTTTCAAATAAACAAGTGTGTCTAAATGAATAATTGATGCTCATAATGTGAACAACATTATTGAATGATGTGATGTTGTCATGAATGAAAGTTTAGTAAAAACTGAATTTCTTTATATTACCTTCAATTTAAAGAGGATTGGATTGAATGGAGTTTTACATCCCACTCAACAGCTAAGGTCATATAGAGACAGGACCTCGGTTTAAAGTCTCATCCCAATGACTGGAGAGGCGGGGGATCAAACTAGCGACCCCTGTGTTTCAAGTCCAGCGCGCAACCACTGCACCACCTCCGCCCCTCAATTTAAAGAGAATGACCCAAAAACATGAAGGGAAAAAAACTACACTTTTTCAGTCAAATCAGGGGCAATAACTCAATAATTCTTGATTGATTCACAAAAGTTGATTCTTGTAAATCAACATGCCCTAAAGAACACTTCTGCCAAGAATGAAGTGAAACAGACTGAAATTGTACGAAGATTTAGGTAGGCATGATTTTGTGAAATCCCATCGACCCAAGCAATCTGACTGAAATGCTAATTTCAGTTTATCCCAACCTAAAATTTATTTGCAGGAAAACAACAATGGAACAACTTTAAGCAACTCCAGTACAGACAGGCAGTGTATAGATCAAGAATTTTGATCTGACTGCCCATAGGTGGACTTGGGATTTTGTAGAGAGACCCTTCAATCTGACTAAAATGCCAATTCCAGTATATCCAGTGGCAGATCCAGAGGGGGTTCGGGGGGTTCAAACAAACCCCCTCTGAAGCCTAATTCTTTCATTTTCATGCAGAAATTCAGTCAAAATTGTATATTAATCAGAAAACGAACCCCCCCTAATTGTAAATTCGAACCCCCCTTTCAGAAATCCTGGATAAGCCACTGATATCCCAACCTAAAATTTACTTGCAGGATTACAACAATGGAACAACTGATAATATGGGTGAACATGGATGACAAGGGTTCACAATGGATATGGATGACAATGGGAATTGGCATAAATTTAACCCTTTCCCAAACAACAAAATCTTAGACTACTCCAAATTGAAATAAGTTTCTTCTTTTCCCACAATGTTTTTAAAAACCTAAATTTCTAGGGGCCTCAAAAATTGTTGATGTGTAGGAATGGGTTAAGCATTTTAACTCAAGTACAGGCAGACAGTGTAGACCAAGATCAGACTGCATGTATGTGCAGGCTGATCTTTGTATAAGCTGCTAGCCAAGAACAGAATCATCTAAGAGCTTAATTGCATGTCAATTGCTTTGGCAAAGTATAAAATAAATACACAACACAGAACAGAATGATAAATGTTGGTGAACATGGATACATGTAACAATGGTTGAACAAGAGTTGTCCGTGGACAACGTAGCTCGCCTATACGGGAGCTAGTCACAAAAACAGCTAATTTCTCAAAAGTAGGTCAAACTCAAAGGTCACAAGGTCAAAGGTCATGGTCCCAAATGCAAGGTCATGGCAGGAGGTATCCATGTGTGAAATATCAAGGCTCTATCAATAATAGTGCATGAGATATAGGCCAGGTTAAAGTTTTTTTAAAAGTAGGTTAAACTCCAAGGTCAAGATCACTAGGTCAAAGGTCATGGTCACAAATGAAAGGTCTTGTCAAGATGTATCCATGTATGAAATATCAAGGCTGTATCTCAAATAGTGTATGAGATATAGACCAGGTTAAAGTTTTTCAAGTGAAGACGGGACAGGACGCTACGCCGACGCCGACACTAGGGCTGTGACATTAGCTCCCCGGACATAAAGTCCAGGCTCGCTAAAAAGGTATACAATTGTTGACAATGGTTCACAATGGGATTGGTGGATTGATGTGTTAAAAGTAATTAATACTTTTTCTACTATGTAACACGACTATGTTGAGAAAAGATTCTATCCTTGAAAACTTACTTTACTGTGGCGTGCTCGAAGCCTATCTGCAGACTAAAGAATCAAACAGGATTACAGAAAAGCTCAATAAAATCAAAGAAGCTAAAAGCGTTTAGCTATACAAATTATACAGATGTAAGCAAAAAAGACTAAAAGCATGAAAAACAAGACATATCTATAAAATGTAAATGC
The DNA here is from genome assembly GCA_963680895.1 of Fragum sueziense. NCBI lineage: Eukaryota > Metazoa > Mollusca > Bivalvia > Cardiida > Cardiidae > Fragum > Fragum sueziense. The sequence continues at coordinate 16,242,412 of OY804593.1, forward strand.
AATATGAGAACAGCTACTTTATCAAAGACATTACTTTAATCTTTGACTGTAACTGACAACCTTGATTTTAATATCACAGGATACACACATTTTTTTTCTATATTGTTACTTAAGTCACTGATTAATCAGCCAATATTTTGACATGGTTCAGAAAATTTTCTTAACCCATTACCAAACAGCAAAATTTTGGACTTGTCCAAATTCAAAGATGCTGCAGACGACAATATGAATTGAAAGAAATTTCGCATTCTTTGATCTTTCTGGGTAGAAAATATTGTGGAAAATGAAGAAATTGCTTGTAACAAGCAATTTCTTTATTTTCCACAATGTTTTTCAAAGCCATTATCTTGCAGGGAGTCAAAAAGTTGAGTTTATTGGGGTTTTACGCCGTTTTCAACTACCAGGGTCATATCGCGGCGGCTGGAGCACCTAACCATGGATTCCTGGCGTTTCTCATACCAGTACTACCACAATACCCTTACCGAGCCCCCAGCTGCTCCCCCACATAGGTTCACGATATCAAACCACTGATGGGTGACATTTTTGTCAGTAAGGGTATTTGCCGCGGCCGGGTATCGAACCCTGGACCTCTCGAATGAGAGGCAGATGCGCTACCAACTGCGCTATGGCCGCGGCCGGAGTCAAAAAGAGTCATTGTGTGGTAATGGGTTAAAGCAGAGTAAACGTCTATATTCATTTCTGCAGTGATTATCATATAGCTATATAATACAGTTGTATCAATTATTCCTGAAAATATACTTGCAAGTTAGAGACTATTTCGATATAAATCTACAATTACGATATTCCATGAACCGTCTTTAGATACAAAATACTATGGGCATCTTTTGACATCATCCGTAGAAATGGTAATTGCCGAGGGTATCCTTATGTCAATTTCTGTTGCCAGACTGATGACGCCTTTAGTTGTAAACAGTATTTTGTATCCAATGAAGGATGGAATACCTAAAGCCACAAATAAGCCTACCTTTTTGATGTTTTCAATCCTGTCAGTGTTTGCGACAATTTCAGCCTCGAATGCCTGATGTTTCTGTAGTTTTCTGAGTTTGTCCTGCAAGTCCCCTGTCTGTTTAAAGTTGTCCTCATAGGCTGTCTTCAGTTTGTCATCTATCCAACCCTCAGCCTATTCATATATAGAACATAGAGTTTTTCAGTGTACAAAAATATATGTTCACAAAATTAATGAGCAATTGATATACTTTGTTTGTAGTATCAAAATCGATCTATGATATTATTTCTGAATTGGATAATGGTGTCTGAAACTAGAAATCTATCACTAAAGGTGATAAAATAAAAATACCCCCGCCACCTCCTTTGTTCTGACAAGCATTTTTTATCAAATCAGGGGCCATAACTCAGAAATTGCAAATCCGATTTTCTTGAAATAGACGTCTTGCACATCTACAAGTCCTAATGCACACTTGTACCAAGTATGAAACAAATCAGACGCTAACTGTAGGAGGAGTTGTCCGGACAAGCATCTTATGTCAAATCAGGGGCCATAACTCCAAAAGCATTGGTCCGATTTTCGTGAAATTTGCGTTTTGCACATCTACAGGTCCAAATGCACACTAATCTTGTGCTAAGTATGAAGCAAATCGAACAGTAACTGTATGCTGTAGGAGGAGTTTTTTCCAGACAAGCATTTTTTTTATCAAATCAGGGGCCATAAATCCAAAAGTCTTCGTCCGATTTTCGTTGCATCTTGCACATCTACAGGTCCTAATGCACACTTGTGCCAAGAATGAAGCAAAGCAAACAGTAAATGTAGGAGTTTTCCAGACAAACATTTTTTCATGAAATCAGGGGCCATCACTCCGAAAGTATCCCTCTGATTTTCATGAAAATCTACAGGTCACAATGAACACTTGTGCCAAGTATTAAATAAATCGGTTGGTAAGTGTAAAAGGAGTTGTCCGGACAAGGTTTTGGTGACACACCAAACAACAGCGGGACCAACAGGCAGATTCCAGTATAACCCCTCTAAACTTCTTTTGCTAGGGTATATTATTCTAAACCTTGGTAATTTCAAAACTGTAAGCCTTTTTAAAGCATATAAAACTAAAAGCTATTTAAACATTTTGGAAAAAACTTTGGAAGGGCAAATGCAAATGGTAATTCCTTTTTTTTTAACAATGACTCCCTGTTTCTCAAAGCAATAACAAAACATAGACATAGAAGAACACTTTACCTCCACCACATCTCTGTTGAACTGGGCATACAACATGGAGTCTGCTAGGTTCTGTTTTCTCTGGGCACTCTGGTCTTTAACTTGGCTTTGCCTGAAATGAAGAACAAATTGTTGGTAGGACTTCAAAATCTCATTACATGTTTTTCAAGCTGTATTTACGAAGTTTTTACCTTCCACTAAAAGTATATAATCAGGAATTGGTCTATAAGAGTTTCACAACCTTTTAAGCATTATTGTTGTAATGAATGTGATGAATTTCTCCAATAGTATATAGACAGAAAGATAACACATATAGAATGGAAATTAAATATAAGTTCATTATAGACAAGAGGGCCAAGATGGCCCTGCATCGCTCACCTGAGAGGACTCTGAGACAAACATCTTGAAATCTTCAAACTCCCATGACCCACTTTTTACATGACCTACATATCATTAAGATAAACATTCTGAACAATTTTCACTATGAGTAAATATTTAGGTTCTTAGAGCAAAAACAAGATTTGACCTTTTGACCTAGTTTTAAACCTAACATTAGCCACTTTCTACATGAACCATTTATCATCAAGATAAGCAATTTTCACAATGATGAATAAATATTTTGATATTTTAGAGCAAAAAACAAAATTTGACCTATATTTTGACCTCCCATGGCCCACTTTATACATGCCCCAGATATTGTCAAAATAAACATTCTGAATTTTTACAATGATTGAGTAAATATTTCGGTTCGTAGAGGAAAAACAAGATTTGACCTAGTGACCTAGTTTCTGACCTCACATGGCCCCCTTTTTACATTGACCAGATATCATCAAGATAAATATTCTGAACAATTTTCACCACGATAAAGTAAATATTTTGGTTCCTAGAGCAAAAACAAGATTTGACCTAGTGACCTAGTTTCAGACCTCACATGACCCACTTTTCACATCACCAAGATATCATCGAGATAAACATTCTGAACAATTTTCACAATGATAGAGTAAATATTTTGGTTCTTAGAGCAAAAACAATATTTGACCTAGTGACCCAGTTTCAGACCTCAAATGACCCACTTTTCACATCACCATGATATCATCGAGATAAACATTCTGAACAATTTTCACAATGATAAAGTAAATATTTTGGTTCTTAGAGCAAAAACAAAATTTGACCTAGTGACCTAGTTTTTAACCTCAAATGGCCTGTTATTCATATCACCAAGATATCGCCAAGATAAACATTCTGAATTTTCAGAATGATTGAGTAAATATTTTGGTTCTAAGAGGAAAAAAAGAATTGACCTAGTGACCTAGTTCCTGACCTCACATGACCCACTTTTAAAATGACCCAAATTTCGCCAAGATAAACATTCTGAACAATTTTCACAATGTTTGAGTATATGTTTCCGTTCTTAAAGAAAAAACAAGATTTGACCCAATGACCTAGTTTTTGACCTTACATGACCCACACTTTCAACATTACCTAGATATCAAGATAAGTATTTAGGATAGTTTTGACAAAGTTTTAGGGCAATATTGGCATCTCTAGAGCAGAAGGACGGATTCTGTAATATTTGACCTTGTGACCTAGTTTTTGACCTTGCATGACCCATCTTTGACCATGACCAAGATATCATTAAGATAAACATTTAGGACAATTTTGACAAAGTTTAGACAACAATTGGCACTTCCAGAGGAGAAGGGAGGATTTTACAAGATTTGGCCTCGTGACCTAGTTTACGACCTGGCATGAACTACTTCTTGACATTACCTAGATATCATCAAGATAAACATTCAGGACAATTTTGAGAAAGTTTGGGCCCAAACTGGCATGTCCGGGCCAAAATGAAGGATTTTAAATGATTTGACCTTGTGACCTAGACTTTGACCTTGTATGACCCACTTTTCATCATTTGATAGATATAATCGAGATAAACATTGAGGACAATTTCGACAAAGTTTGGAAAAGAATTGGCACTTCCAGAGCAAAATAAAGGATTTTGTAAGATTTGACCTCTTGACCTACTTAATGACCTAGCATGACCCACTTCTTGACTTTACCTTGATATCATCAAAATAAACATTCATGACAAATTCTACAAAGTTTGGACCAAAATTGGCACTTCCAGTGTAAAAAGATGAATTTTACAATATTTGACCTAGTGACCTAGTTATTGACCTGGCTTGACCTATTTTTTATTATGACCTAAATATAATCAAAACGAATATTCTGATTAATTTTCACAACGATTGAGCATTAAATGTGGCCCCTAGAGCAGAAAGAAGATTTGACCTAGTGACCTACTTTTTGACCCCATTATGGCCCCGATTCAAATTCTTTGAAGTATTTTGAAAAAGCATGACCCATAGATCATATGTGTAAAATATGATTGAATTCTACCAAGTACTTTAGGAGGAGAAGATTTTTTTGTGAAAAGTTGACGGATGGACAGATGGACAGTTGGACAGATAGACAGACAGACGCCGGACAACAGACCGATCACAATACCTCACCTCGAGCTCTTTGTGCTCAGGTGAGCTAAAAACAAGAGCTGTCACTGTAAGATGACAATGCCCTCGACACCGCTTTGATTTTAAATTATGGCCAATCTATGTTCAAGGTCAAGGTCATCCAGGGGTCAAGGTCACCAAAGTATGTGCCTACAGAAAGGTAATGTACCAAGGAATGTTGTGGTAAAGTATGAAGCGAATATGTTAAGTAATAAGGAAGTTATGGCCAATGTTAAAGTTTTTGGACGGACGGACGGACAGACAGACGGACAGACAAGTCAAATTCATGATGCCTCCCTATCGGGGACATAATAAAGCAATCAACAAAATGCTGCGCTGTCTCTTTTGCATGATGGCTTCCATTTCTAAATTGCCATATATAAATTGCAAAGGAACAGAAAAAATAGTGTCACTTACTTGGCCACTATAGCAGTTAGTGTCTGTTCCACTCTTGGAGCCTCAAAATGTTTTTCTTGCATCAGTTTACTACCATGGTCCTTCACAGCTTGTAACTGAAAGGATTATTCATAATATTATTTATCTTGGAATGAAATTAAACTTGATTTTGCTTTGAATTATGCTTGCTCTTCAATCTCGGTGATTTTATTATCATCGGGCTAAGAACTCCTTTGACAATGCCATTTACAAGTAAGTTAAATGCAGATATTTTTAAAAGGACAGTGACCACTTTTTTTCCTAATTGCAATTCAACTTAATTTGATATAGAGAGTCTAAATGAATCATTAGACTAAATTTTCTGGTATAATAAATCTGCAAAGGCTTATGCTGTAGACTGCATAAAACTGTTGAATCAAATATGCTATACCTTTTCCTCTTGTACAGCCAACCTTTTATCAAAAGCTTCATGTTTCCTTATTAACGCTTCCACTTGGTCTTCTGTGGTGCCAAAATCTGTACTGCTGAGGTATGCCTGGAATAGAATAGCTTTGAAATATAAGTCATTAAAATTTTACTTTAAAGTGACATTTCAGAATTTTTTGTCATAAATTTTACTTTTATTTTTATCTGAAAGAGCATATTTCCTTATGAAAATTCTGAAAATTTCAAGCCAAAATATTGCGCCGTTTACGAGAAATTTATATTTTTGTGTTAAAATTGAACAAATTGTTGTGGACAAAAGTTTGGATTTATATGCAACTTATCGATTATGTCTCAACTTTAAATGCGTGTTTCTCGCTTATTGGCAACAACTTCAAAAAACTAATAGTATTTATACTATTTTTTTTTTTTTCTTTTTTTTCTTTTTTTTTTTAATCTTTATTTATCCAATTTGTACAATAAATAATGCATGTCATATAACAATATATAACAAATTAATGGAATTTCTTAAATAGCATACATGGTATTGTTTTAATACATTGCTAGCGAATCAAAAAAATAATTATCTATTCTTCAAATCTATGAGGAAAGAGTGCAGTAGGAAAAGACGATAGAAGAAATAGATCTATTTTCTGAAATGGGTCTTTAAAACATTTCTGTTCTAGCGTTTTTTAACTATTATATTGAAGATTTCCTCAATAATTATGTCTTCTAGCAATGGATTAAAACATTCCGATTATGCTATCTAGTCGTACATTGATGTATAATTTTATAGTTACCTCAAGCATGTGTAGCTTTACATAATTAATGAATAAGGATAAACAAAGATATATGCTAATTAAACATAGAAATAAAGAATGTTAGATGATCTTATTTCTTAAGCTTTCATGTATGTTTTGTTAAGTTCTCTGTGCCATCCTCCTGACAATTGCCCAGTTTATTTTAAGCCGTTCTTTATTTTTTGTTTTATCGATTATTTCGATCGTTAGCTTTAAGAAGTTTAAAAATCCGTTAACAGATGGGTTAGTCTTTTTTAATTTACGCATATAGATATACTTTTTGTATTCTAAACATAATATATCAATATTTGATTTATTATTGCACCCTAACATCACATCTATACTGTTTAGATGAAAATTGGTATAAAAATCGTTGATACTTAGGTTTAGCAGATGGATTATCGGCTTTACCTTAACACAGTCATAAACAAGAGGGCCAAGATGGCCCTGCATCGCTCACCTGAGAGGACTTTGAGACAAACATCTTGCAAACTTCAAACTCACACTTTTTACATCACCTAGATACCATCAAGATAAACATTCTGGACAATTTTCACAATGATGAGTAAATATTTAGGTTCTTATAGCAAAAACAAGATTTGACCTTTTGACCTAGTTTTTGACCTAACATTAGCCACTTTCTACATGACCCATTTATCATCAAGATAAGCAATTCTGAACTATTTTCACAATGATGAATAAATAATTTGATTTTTTTAGAGCAAAAACAAAATTTGACCTATAACTCATCAGTTATAAAAGTAGAGTTGTATACAAACACTAAAAACCAAATACATAGTTTTAACATTTACCAAAACATTTATCGTAAGCTATACGAGCGAATTAATGACCTAATTATTTTATTCCCAAAAGAGGAAGTGTTTTTGTTGGGCCATTTATCAACAACAAGGAGTAAAGTGTTTGAATACAACTAAACCTTTATAGCCAATGAGTTATAGGTTTTGACCACCCATGACCTACTTTATACATGCCTTGTATATGGTCAAAATAAACATTCTGAACAATTTTCACCATCATTCAGATATCATTATGGTTCTAAATGCAGAAACAAGATTTGACCTATTGACCTAGTTTCTGACCTCACATGACCCACTTTTAAAATGACCCAGATATCATCAAGATAAATATTCTGAACAATTTTCACAATGATAAAGTAAATATTTTGGTTCCTAGAGCAAAAACAAGATTTGACCAAGTAACCTAGTTTAAGACCTCGCATGACCTACTTTTCACATCACTAAGATATCATTAAGATAAACATTCTGAACAATTTTTGCAATGATAAAGTAAATATTTTGGTTCTCAGGGCAAAAACAAAATTTGACCTAGTGACCTAGTTTTGAGCCTCGAATGACCTGCTATTCATATCACCAAGATATAACCAAGATAAATATTCTGAACTTTCACAATGATTGAGGAAATATTTTGGTTCTTACGGGAAAAACAAGATTTGACCTATTGACCTAGTTTCTGACCTCACATGACCTACTTTAAAAATGACCCAGATATCATCAAGATAAATATTCTGAACAATTTTCACAGCGATAAAGTAAATATTTTGTTTCCTAGAGCAAAAACAAGATTTGACCTAGTGATCTAGTTTTAGACCTCGCATGACCCACTTTTCACATCACCAAGATATCATTAAGATAAACATTCTGATCAATTTTCGCAATAATAAAGTAAATATTTTGGTTCTTAGGGCAAAAACAAAATTTGACCTAGTGACCTAGTTTTCAACCTCGAATGACCTGCTATTTGTATCACCAAGGTTTCATCAAGATAAACATTCTGAACTTTCACAATGATTGAGTAAATATTTTGGTTCTTACAGAAAAAAACAAGGTTTGACCTATTGACCTAGTTTCTGACATCACATGACCCACTTTCAAAATGACCCAGATTTTGTCAAGATAAACATTCTGAACAATTTTCACAATGTTTAAGTATATATTTCCGTTCTGAAAGCAAAACCAAGATTTGACCCAATGACCTAGTTTTTGACCTTGCATGACCCACCTTTGATCATGACCAAGATATCATCAAGATAAACATTTAGGACAATTTTGACAAAGTTTGGACCAAAATTGGCACTTCCAGAGCAAAAGGGAGGATTTTACAAGATTTGGCCTCATGACCTAGTTTATGACCTGGCATGATCCACTTCTTGACATGACCTAAATATCATCTAGATAAACATTTAGGATAATTTTGGAAAAGTTTGGGCCAAAACTGGCATGTCCAGAACAAACTGAAGGATTTTAAAAGATTCGACCCCGTGACCTAGTTTTTGACCTCCCATGACCCACTTTTTATCATTTCATAGAATACCATCAAGATAAACATTGAGAACAATTTTGACAAAGTTTGGACCAAAATCGGCACTTCCAGAGCAAAAGAAAGGATTTTGTAAGATTTGACCTCTTGACCTAGTTAATGACCTAGCATGACCCACTTCTTGACTTGACCTTGATATCATCAAGATAAACATTCATGACAATTTCTACAAAGTTTGGACCAAAATTGGCACTTCCAGTGAAAAAAGATGGATTTTACAATATTTGACCTAGTGACCTAGTTTTTGACCTGGCTTGACCTATTTTTTATCATGACCTAAAGATCATCAAGACAAATATTCTGATCAATTTTCACAACGATTGAGCAAAAAATGTGGCCCCTAGAGCAGAAAGAAGATTTGACCTAGTGACCTACTTTTTGACCCCATTATGGCCCCGATTCCAATTCTTTGAAGTATTTTGAAAAAGCATGACCCATAGATCATATGTGTGAAATATTATTGAATTCTGCCAAGTACTTTAGGAGAAGAAGATTTTTTAGTGAAAAGTTGACGGATGGACAGATGGACAGATGGACAGATAGACAGATGGACAGACGGACGCCGGACAACAGACCGATCACAATACCTCACCTCGAGCACTTCGTGCTCAGGTGAGCTAAAAAGGTGTAAAAGAGTCTCTTCATTTGACTGACAAAAGGTACATAGGTCATCATCAGTGATGGCCATCTTTTTTAAAAGAGAATTCGTTGGGAGTATTCGGTGAGATATCCTTGTTTGAAACCATTGCGTGTAAGTATCATTAGTTAATTTGAAAATTTTGGAATAAATAGTTTTCCAGTCTGTGTTAAAATGATTGTAAATTGAAAGCCACTTAGTTTGACTTGTTGGTTTTTCATCGTTTATTATTAACGTTGAATAGATGTTTTTGTTCATATTGTTTTTTGTGATCAATGGAAAGATAAAACAAGATGCACATGGGTTATGTGCTGTAAATAGCTTCGAGTTATCAACTTCGAAGTTTTGTTCCCTTACGAAAGCTTTAACTGCATTTCGAATGCTGTAAAACTCTAGAAAAAGCAATCTACCTTTTACGTGATCTTTTATATATATATATAGTATTTATACTCATTAGAATAACCAATCTTGGCATCAAGACATACTTTAAACAAGAGGGCCAAGATGGCCCTGTATCGCTCCACTGGCTTTTAGACATTTAGACTACAAACTTCTTCAAGGAATACAATAGAGGTCTATTCAAAGAAGATTCATGCTACACTAGAATGAAATCCATTAAGTGATTAAGGAGCAGAAATGTTTTTAAAATTTTCTTAAAAAAATTACACTGTTTCATATAGCGACAAAAAAGCCTAGCCCACAACGGGCAAGCTTTTCATCCCATTGTGAAGGAATTTGGAACAGATTAATGCAAGGAAGATTCCTGTGAAGTTTGGTTGAAATTGGTCCTGTACTTTTGGAGAAGAAGATTGTTAAACAATTTTTTCGAAAATTCAATTTAATTGAATTTATTAAAATTTAAGTTCTACACGGAAATTATTTTTTTAAGGAATTTAGAGGAGATAAATGCAAGGAAGATTCGTGTGAAGTTTGGTTAAAATTGGTCCAGTAGTTTTGGAAAAGAAGATTTTTCAAAAATTTAATTTAATTTATCAAAATTTAAGTTCTACGTAAATTTCTTTTGAAGGAATTAAGAAGAGATTAATGCAAGGAACATTTCCGTAAAGTTTGGTTGAAATTGGTCCAGTAGTTTTGGAGAAGAAGAATTTTTAAAGATTTTTCAAAAATTTAATAAATTTTAAATTAATCAAAATTCAAGATCTGCATAGATTTTATTCTTTTAAAGGAATTTGGTAGAGATTCATGCAAGGATGATTCGTGTGAAGTTTGGTAGAAATTGGTCCAGTAGTTTTGGAGAAAAATAATCTTTAAAGATTTTTCGAAAATTTAAATCAATTAAATTAATTTAAATTCAAATTCTGCGCGGATTTTATTCTTTTGAAGGAATTTGGTAGAGATTCATGCAAGAATGATTTGTGCGAAGTTTGGTTGAAATTGGTCCAGTAGTTTTGGAGAAAAAGAATTTTTAAAGATTTTTCGAAAATTTAAATCAATTAAAATTAATTAAAATTCAAGTTCTGCACGGATTTTATTCTTTTGAAGGAATTTGGTAGAGATTTATGCAAGGAAGATTTCTGTAAAGTTTGGTTGAAATTGGTCCAGTAGTTTTGGAGAAGAAGATTTTTTAAAGATTTTTCAAAAAATTAATTCAATTAAATTAATTAAAATTCAAGTTCTGCACGGAATTTATTCTTTTGAAGGAATTTGGTAGAGATTTATGCAAGGAAGATTTCTGTGAAGTTTGGTTGAAATTGGTCCTGTAGTTTTGGAGAAGAAGAATTTTTAAAGATTTTTCGAAAATTTAATTCAATTAAATTAATTAAAATTCAAGTTCTGCACGGAATTTATTCTTTTGAAGGAATTTGGTAGAGATTTATGCAAGGAAGATTTCTGTGAAGTTTAGTTGAAATTGGTCCTGTAGTTTTGGAGAAGAAGAATTTTTAAAGATTTTTCGAAAATTTAATTCAATTAAATTAGTTAAAATTCAAGTTCTGCACGGAATTTATTCTTTTGAAGGACTTTTGGTAGAGATTCATGCAAGGAAGATTTCTGTGAAGTTTGGTTGAAATTGGTCCAGTAGTTTTGGAGAAGAAGAATTTTTAAAGATTTTTTGAAAATTTAATTCAATTAAATTAATGAAAATTCAAGTTCTGCACGGAACTTATTTTTTTGAAGGAATTTGGTAGAGGTTTATGCAAGGAAGATTCCTGTGAAGTTTGGTTGAAATTGGTGCAACAGTTTTGGAGAAGAAGATGTTTAAAGAAAAAGTTTACGCACGGACGCACGGACGGACGGACGGACGACGGACACAGGGCCATGACATAAGCCCCGCTGGCCTTCGGCCAGTGGAGCTAAAAATTGAAATCGGAATGAAATGTCCCTTTAACCCTTTCCCAAATAAGACCTGGTTTTCATGTGTCTATTAGAAAATCCTTAGGAAAACATTGAGACAAAAGAAGAAAGTGCTGGTGACCAGCACTTTCTCCTTTTGCCTAAATATTTTCTTGGCTATAACATACATATTTTTTGTGGTGCCAAAGTCTGTACTACTGAGGTATGCCTGGAATTGAATAGGTTTGAAATATCAGTCATTGAAAATTTTACTTTAACAAGAATCAGAAATATAATAAATAATCTCAGCTTATGAAGCAATTAAAACACAATTGGTTTGATTTCATTGGGGTTTTACGCTGTTTTCAACTTCTATGGTCATATCGCGGCGGCTGGAGCACCTAACCGTGGGTTCCTGGTATTTCTCGCACCAGTACAACCACAATATCAAAACCGAGCCTCCAGCTGCTCTCTCACATAGATGATTCACACCCATTGGTGAAAGACAAATAACTTTTGTCAAATGTCAGAATGGATACTGGCCGAGTCGGGGTTCTAACTCGAAACCCCTGGATTGACAGACTCTGACGTAACCGACTGAGCTATCCGGGCTCGGCTAAAACACAATTGGAGTAGTCTGAATGATCATTAATTTCAATCAAAAATAATTTTTTGATGTCTTGTGTAGATATAATCTATTTATTTTACAGTGAATAATTATTGCATGTTGGTATTTCTTAATAAACAATTTCTATTTTAGCTCTTTGAGTAGCGCTTAATTCTTGGGCAAAGCATACAATGATACACATCGTCGGTGGGGAGTCAAAACCTCGTAACTCCAGCTTTTTCCAGCTGTAGTTACAAGGTTTTGACTCCCCACCAACAATACGTCTTTGATTGACTGATTGAATGACTGGTTGATTGACTGCTTTATTTATTTATTAATTGAATGATTGATTTTTTTATTAATTGCTTGCTTGGTTGATTGATTGACCTACCTCTTGTGATGAACTAATGTTATCTAACTGTTGAGCATCCCTCAAAAACATATGGAAGTCATGTAGTTGATCGTGATACTCCTTCCTATTCTGCCAGGTCTTACTGAGGCGGTCCTGCACTTCCTTCACTTGCTTAACCTTGTCTTTTATCTAGAATAAAAGGATTTAGATAAATGAACTTTCTGTTTGATCAATTAAACTTATGGATCATTTCAAAGGAAGTACACAACAGAACACTAAAAGACTTCCACCATTGAGAAGAATTGACAATGGAACGAAAAACGAAATCTTTATAGTTATCTTTCAAAGAAAATTAAACTAGAAGACCTGAAGGTCTTGAATCGCTCCACAGGCCTGAGATTCTTTTAATATTTAATCCAAGTGTTGATTAGATAGTGAAAACAAAGTCACTATTAGCATTTTTTTTTTCAAATTGAAAGGCATATAACTGAGGATTTATCTTCCTATCAAGCTAAGAATCACACTAATGCAAGGTCTTAACTTCGTCTACATCATGTTTAAGTTTTGAAGTGCTTGTTCAATATTTGTAGATATACAGAGAGTAAAAACAAAGCCGAAAATAGCAATTTTGTCAAATTCTAGGGCACATAAAACACAGGATTTAAGATTCAGATGATGCTGAAAATTATATCCATGCAAGATGTTTTGGCAGGTAAGATTATGTGAAAGTTTCATATTGATTGGGAGATATTTATGGCTGTCTGAGTGAAAATAAGGTCAAAAATGGTATTTTTGTCAATTTCAAGGGGACATAACTCATGATGTAAAATTCAGATTAATCTGAAAATTACACTTTGGCAAGAACTTATGTTCACAAATATTGTGTCAATGTCCTGTCTTGATAGGTCAATATTTGTAGTTGCTAGAGTGAAAACAAAGTCAAAATAAAGCCGAAAATGACAATTTTGTCAATTTCAAGGGCACATAACTCATGATATAAAATTCAGATCAAGCTGAATATTATACCGAGGCAAGATCTTATTGTCATCGACATTCTAGTAAATTTTTGTCTTGATTGATATATATTTGTAATTGCTAGAGTGAAACAAAGTAAAAATTGAGCCCAAAATGACAATTTTGTCAATTTCAAGGGCACATAACTCATGATGTAAAATTCAGATCAAGCTGAAAATTGCACTCAGTCAAGATCTTATTGTCACCAACATTTTGACCAAGTTTTGTCCTGATTGGTTGATACTTGTAAGTGCTAGAGTGAAAACAAAGTTAAAACAGCAATTTTTTTAATTCAAGGGCAGATAACTCCAGACTTTTTGGTTCAATCAGCATTAATTGAAGGAATCTGATAGAGGACCACCAAAGGATCATTCCTGTGAAGTTTGATTGAAATCCATCCAGTAGTTTCTGAGGAGAAGATTTTTAAAGAAAAAGTTGACGACCGGACTCACGGACGGACGCACGCACGCACGACGGACACAGCGCCATGACAATAGCCCGCTGGCCTGATGGCCAGTGGAGCTAAAAATTCAAAAGGATAGAATCTACATTTGAAATCATTATCATTTACAGTTAAAAAGTTGCCTTTTCTTTTTATTTGTTAAATTGTTATGTGTGAATGTGTTTTTGTTGCTGTTGCGTTCTCAACAATTTCCAATAGACAGTTCTAGCCAATACCTTAATTGTGCAACACATAAAGACAATTTGTTATCTACTATTTTCAACTGACCTCTTCTTTAGCATAATGTTCATTTTCTATCATAGTCTCCCCTGTTTGTATTACAGCTAGGAAAGTGTCTTGTCTCGCCTCTATCTCTGCACGCAGTTGTTCGTGCCGGGTCTGGACTAGCTCTACACTGTTCACATCCCTAACTGGTTGCTCTGCTGTCATTTCTTGCTCTATCTGGTTAGCCCAGCTTAGGAGGTCTCTTGTGTCAGAGTTGAACCTGTTTTGTAGAAATAATATAAGAAATTTTGATAAGTTTGTATGAAATTAATATTGGATATAGCAAAATTATATTGATTGGTTGAATGATATTTAATACAATTTTTAACAATACAGAGTTTTACATCCCACCAAATAGCTAAGGTCATATGGAGACGGGACCTCAGTTTGAAGTCTCATCTGAAAGACAGGACTGGCAGGGGATTGAACCAGCACATTGCTATTGCACCAAATCCATCCCCTCATGGAAGCTGGAGCACCTAAATACGGATTCCTGTTATTTCTTTCACCAGTTCTACAACAAGTATTGGCCTACAGTGGCTCATCTTACTAAGAATTTTCCAAGTCAATATAACAAGTTCAAATTATACATCTTGATTGATGTAGTCTGCAAATCCTTCCAATAGTCTTACAGAGTATATAAATAGTTCATACCTATGAAGGTCAGCAGCAGCCAACAATTCATCTCGTCTCTGTGCAGCCCTATCTTGTAAGATGCCCCAGTTTTCTACCACAGTTGCTTGCAGATGCTCAATTTGTTCTGCATTTTCACCTGGATATGCTTCTTGTAATCTGGCAGAATCGTCAATCAACACTTGTATCTGGAAATAAACAAGATGTGTTTGTGAAACACAAATGCCCCCCAAAATGGCATGGCAATGGAGAAAAGGCCAATGTTAAGTTTTTGGACAAAAAGATGGACCTACAGACACAAGTAAAACATTATTACCCTGATCTCTTGATACAGGGGCATAGAAATACCAGGGGCCGTATTATAAAGGATCATACAATTATTTGTGCATAATTAAATTTTATAACAAACCTGGGCTTCGTTCAGTTAGGTTTTACGTGAGCCATTTCATTCGGAATACTCGGTCAATTCTGTCAATTTTGTATCAAAGAAGTTGCAACTGTTGCTCATGTGTGCTCACGTAAACCCTTACTGAATAAAGGGCTGATTGGTCCAATCTGATATCTTGTGCAATCAGATGTCTTCTTACACAGTTATCACAAAAATGCGGTCGTAGGATCGTTGATAATACAGGCCCCAGATTCCTATTATATTTTTGAAAAGTCAAATTCAAGAATTGACAAGAAAAGTGTTAAAAGCTTTCCACTTTTTTCTTCAAATATCTCAAACAATTATGATTTAATTTTGTTTTTCATTAAGAAAGACAAAATTAATGAGAGGAAAATGGAAAACAATGTGTAAAACGTCTGAAAGCATTTTCTGAGGTTTACCAGCCCTAAAATGTAACCTTATCTAGAAAAAAAAATCTTTACATTTTGAGTTAGAAAGCATCATGGAAAATGAATTTATTTATTTATTTTATTGGAGTTTTACACCGTTTTCAACTACTACGGTCGTATTGTGGCGGCTGGAGCACCTAACCCTGGTTTCCTGGTTTTTATCTCAACAAAATATCCAAACCAAGCCTCCAGCTGCTCTCTCACATAGATGATTCACACCCATTGGTGAGAGACAAATGACTTTTGTCAAAAGTCAGAATGGATATTGGCCGAGGCTGGGTTTGAACTTGCAACCCTGGATTGACAGACTTCGACGTTACCGACTGAGCTATCTGGGCTCCGCATGGAAAATGAAGAAATTGTCAATTTCTTCATTTCCTACAATTTTTTCGCAAGAATTTTTCTCACGGGGCATCTAAAAGCATCACTATGTGGGAATGGATTAAAGCAAGAAATGTCAATAAGATATACCTGGGCTTCCAAAGCAATCAACTCATTCTCAAATCCTTCATGTTTCTTGAGATACTGTTGCGTGGCATTGATATCTCGTCCAAGGTCATCCGGAATGCTCTGATATTTCTCTTGTATCCGCGTCAAAGCGTCCTCGACATCACGGTTAAATCTGTGGATCTCTCCCGCACCAAACAACTTCTGGTCTCTGGCCCCTATCTGTTCTAGAAGTTGGTTCCAGGCATCACTGTAAGAATTGAATAAATGAGTTTATGTTTTCAACAAATACCAATGAAATGTAAATATTTTACAACAATTTTTCTGTTTCATTGTTGCTTTTCAACACAAACCTCGTAATTACAGCTAGTTTTAAGAAGCAATTATGCCATTTTTGTTGACAAGCAGCAATATACAACATCCAGCAAAAAGTACAGGTGGAAAACCAACATATTTTTTATGCATGCAATCTTTTAAAAAAAATTTCAGCCATAAGCAACACCAAAACCTGTCACTGTTTGAAAAATCACTGATACTGTTAACCCTTCTCATGTTGTTCATGTCATATTCCTGCTGTGACCAAAGCTTTGGCAGACAGTATTGACTATTATCAGGCTGCACAGATGTGCAGTCTGATCTTAGTCCTGCTTGCTTTCCACTAAGTCATTGCTGCAAAAACTTGAAACAAACTCATTGAAATGTCTTTTAAGTTGGCAATTTGACACAAAATTTAAAGTAAGAAGGACAAAGGTTAACCCTTTCCCAAACTGCCATAATTTGGACTTTTCATATATGAAAGCTGCTGAAAACGATAAGATAGATGTTGTTAAAGATATGATTTGTGAATAATATAGCACAGAAAATATTTAGGCAAAAGGAGTAACTGCTGGTTTTCAGCAGTTTCTTCTTTTGTCTCCATGTTTTCCCAAGCCATTTCTATCAGGGACGTCAAAACCAGGTCTTGAGTGGGAATGAGTAACGATGTTTTACCTACCCTAATTCATGTTCCTGTCTATCCAACGCTCGTTATGTGTATGGCCCTTTTGCCATCTTCTAACATCTATTGAATCTCTCTTCATTTGATTCTACATGACGCTTAAAGTCGTCAAATTTATTGTGTTATGCAATGAAATTTTGAAATTTTATAACTGTTTGGGTAGAAAACATTGTGGAAAATAAAGAAATTGTTTGTCACAAACAATTTCTTTATTTCCCACAATGTTTTCTCCAAACTTTTTTACATGAAGTGGTGTCAAAAAGCATCAATTCTTTGGGATAGGTTTACATTTAGAAATTATGAAACAATAATATCAACCTACCCTAATTGTTCCTGCCTATCTAACACTTGTTTTGTGTATGGCCCTTTATCTTCCACCAGCCATTTTGCCATTCTCTCACATCTATTGAATCTCTCCTCATTTGATTCTACTTGACGCTTAAAGTCGTCAAATTTATTGCGTAATATCAACAAATGTTCGTAATCTTGTCCGTATTCCTCCGATGAAGCATTCTGCATTTGCTCATTAATCCATTCCTCAAAATCACCACTTTCTCGGAGGTATGCGTGCATCCATTTGGATTGCTCTAAATTCTTAGTTCTCTCAGCTGCCAGTCTTTTTAATTTGTTCAGCTGGTCTTGAAGATTATCCTAAAATGGAAATTATGCATAATGTTATCAAGCACTGTGGTTTTTATTTTGCTAAGGCACAGAAAGATTTATTTCCAAATCATCAATCCATGGCTTATTAGGCAATAAAAATAAAAGTACACATATCTTACTATATCTTACATATCTTACAATATCAAACATCTCTAGTTTTAATGAATTTAATCATTATTTCATTTTCATAATTTAACCCCAATACAATTTCGGACCAAGAGTAACATTATTTAGTGTATGAACTTTTGACCTTTCAAGCTTGACCAGTTTATCAATTCAATTGTCTGGTAACATACATTACAAAACAAAACTCTTGACTAAGATAAATCATCAACAAGAGGACCATGATGACCCTGTATCGCTCCACTGGCTTTTAGACTTTTAGACTACAAAATTCTTCAAGGAATGCAATAGAGGTCTATCCGAAGAAGATTCATTCTACACCAGAATGAAATCCAATGAGTGATTATAAAGGAGAAATGTTTTTAAAATTTTCTTAAAATTACACTATGTTTCATATAGCGAAATATAAGCCTAGCCCACAGCGGCCAAGTTTTTCATCCGATCGAGAAGGAATTTGAAAGAGATTCATGCAAGGAAGATTCCTGTGAAGTTTGGTTGAAATTGGTCCAGCGGTTTTAGAGAAGAAGACTGTTTGACAATTTTTCGAAAATTTAATTTAATTAAATTAATTAGAATTTAAGTTCTCCATGGAATTTATTTTTTTCAAGGAATTTAGAAGAGATTCATGCAAGGAAGATTCGTGTGAAGTTTGGATAAAAATTGGTCTTGTAGTTTTGGAAAAGAATATTTTTCAAAAAATAAATTTAATTAAATTGATTAAAATTCAAGTTCTGCACAGATTTTATTCTTTTGAAGGAATTTGGTAGAGATTCATGCAAGGAAGATTTCTAGAAGTTTGCATGAAATTGGTCAAGTAGTTTTGGAGAAGAAGAATTTTTAAAGATTTTCCGAAAATCTAATTCAATTAAATTAATTAAAATTCAAGTTCTGCATAGATTTTTTTCTTTTGAAGGAATTTGATAGAGTTTTATGCAAGGAAGATGCCTGTGAAGTTTGGTTGAAATTGGTCCAGTAGTTTTGGAGAAGAAGATGTTTGAAAATTGTTTACGCACGGACGCACGATGGACACAGGGCCATGACATAAGCCCCGCTGGCCTCCGGCTAGTGGAGCTAAAAATATTTATTATTCTAATTACCTGTGCTTTGCGTAATGATGTGGGATCTTGACATCCCACTTTAAACAATCGTTTACATTCTCTATCTACACCATTCACAATACCCTGATATGTCTGTATGTCTGTCTCTAGCACTTTATTCTTCGTTAACACTAACAAACTGTCTACATCTTATTGTTAAAAAGGGCAAATTGGAATATAAAATTTGTTTTCAATGATTGCTTTTCTGTGTATCCTACATCTTTTATCCTTCATTGAAACGTTGCTACATGTACGTTCCATACATTGACCTTCAAAATCAAGTGAGAATTTGATGTTATGATGAAAGAAATTTGTGGAAAATAGCAAGGCAAAAGAAGAAAATGCTGGTTAACCAGCATTTTCTTCTTTTGCCTTACTGTTTTTCATCATATACATATTTCTCAATTGAGCAAATTCTATTTGTCTTTACTTTTATACTGTCTTACCCACCTAAAAGATAAACAATATAAATGTTTTCATACCTGTGCTTTGCGTAAAGATGCAGGATCTTGACATCCCACTTTAAACAGTCGTTTACATTCTCTATCCACACCATTCACAATACCCTGATATGTCTGAATGTCCGTCTCTAACACTTTATTCTTAGTCAACAGTTTATTCGCAGCGTTTTCATCTTTTCCATAATCTGTACTAGAAGCTAGTGAATTTTTATCGTTAATCCATCCCTCGATTTCGTTGACTTCGGAGAAATATCGTTGTATTTGAACGGACAAGTCCAGGTTCTTTTTCCGTGTTTTAGACTTGTTAAGTAGATCGTCCCAGGACACTTGGAGCTCCTGGGCTTTGTCTTTGATTTGTTTGGCATTCACATGACGTTCTTCTATCAGCTTGTCACCGCGGGCTTGGACTTTCTCAATGATAGGAGCGTGTCCTTGGATTTCTAGGTCCAGTTTCTGAAAGTGCAGAAAAATAAAGCACCATTATATCATTTGTACCCAATATCTTTTAGTACTATTCATAATAATTATATTGATTGTTTATTATAATAATTATATTGATTGCTTATTGATTGATTATTATCTGAAAGAATTTGATGTAAATAGGATGACATTAATTGTCTTGATACACATTCCTTATTAAGACCTAAAAGGGCTACTTCTCTTATGATGGGACGAGCCTCGATGGGACATTGTTCTCATATCAAGGTTTGTAAGCTAGTCTTAACCCTGATTTCCACACATTGACTCATTTTGACTCCCTACAAGATAAAAGCTTTCCTCAACTTAAACTAATATTGTCCTCTGCAAAACCTATGAATTTGGACAAGTCTAAAATTTTGCTTTCTCAAAATGGGTTGACTATAGACTTGTTTTTTTTAATTTACCAGACATCCTACATGACCTAAAGGATTTCCTACAGTACCTGTTGTTTTTTCTGCAGATTCTGTGCATCCACCAGACTTTTGCCGTATTCTGTAGAAGCCACGGCAGGCAGTCTCTCCTTTATCCATTGTAATTCATCATCCACATCAAATCTAAACTGATGGAAGTGGAGAGAATCTTGTAAACGGGTCTTTCTCTTGGCTACTTCTGGCTTCAACTTCTCAAATCTGCAAGCATTGTCATTTATTTATGTGTTACAAAAAGGCAAATTTAATTCCCCGAGTCAAGATTTTATCAGAAATTTCTTCTTTTCTCTCAATATTTTCCCAAACCATTTCTTCTAGGGTCGTCGAATCAAAGTTTTGTTAGAGAAAGGTTTGATAAAAAGATCCATAGCAATCAACAAATCCCTAATATTTTTACGCATTCTCTGCTTCAAAGCCAATTCATATCGGTCATGTATTAACAAATTTATTTAAGATTTTCTGCAATTATGGCAATATGGTTGTTTATGTTGTTGTGTCATGTAATACCCTGCTGTGTTAACCCTTTCCCAAACAAGACTGGGTTTTGACGTCCCTAATAGAAAAGGATCGGGAAAACATTGAAACAAAAGAAGAAACTGCTGATAATCAGCAGTTTCTCCTTTTGTCTCAATATTTTCTATGCCATATTTTACACTAATCCTATCTTTAATAACATCCAATTTGTCATTTGTGGCAGTTTTTGAAGTGGATCACCCTAAAACTTTTTGTCGTTTGGGAACGAGTTAAAGTCTAGTCAAAACTTAACCCCCCCTTTTTTTTAGAATATCCTGACTATCAGCTGTCACTGTCTACCAGTCTATTGTTGTTTTTTTCATATCTTTACAACTAGAATAAATTGAAATTTCTAACTTATCTAGACATATCAAATGAGGCTTCTGAGAGGATAAACTGGCTATTTCTTTGGCATACCTTTTATGAAACTGGTCCACAATTTTGAGAATGCCAGCTCTGTCAAAGTGACCGGCATCAGCGAGAGCTTGACCCTCAGAGACGATGCTCTGTATTTGATCAACAAGACCTGTCAAATCATTGTCTTGACAAACTAATTAAAGTGCCTTTCTAACTTAATGTAGGACTTTCAGGTAGTGTTGACAAAGATCAGCCTGCATGTAAATGCAGGCTGATTTTTTTCTACACTGCCTGCCAATGTTTTCAAAATAATCGTGAATCAGCATGATAAGTACACCTTAATCCTTTCTCAAATGACAAAATTTTAGGGTGGTACATTTCAAAAGCTGCTGCAGGCTACAAAATGGATTTTAATAAAGATAGGAATTGTGTGTAAATTATTCAAGAAAATATTTAGGCAAAAGTAGAAACTGCTGGTTATCAGCAGTTTCTTCTTTTGTCTCAATGTTTTCACAAGCCTATTCTATTGGGGACATCAAAACCAGGTCTTGTTTGGGAAAGGGTTAAATTTCAATTCAGACTTTATTTGATTGATAATGGATCAATTGTATAGATTATCTTTGTTACCTTTTATGAAACTGGTCCACAATTTTCAGAATGCCAGCTCTGTCAAAGTGACCAGCATCAGCGAGAGCTTGACCCTCCGAGACGATGCTCTGTATTTGATCATCGAGACCCGTCAAATCGTTCTCTAGACCTTGGTGTTTCTTTAGCAATTCTTTAACGCCTCTCAGGTCCGACCCAACATCAGGATTGGCTACAGACTTTTCCATCTCATCCAGCTTGGCCTGAAGAATAATCAAAATATCATCATGAAAAAGAAATGGCATTCCTATGTACCTATGTAGACATTTCTGTACCTGAATTATTGTTTTCCTATGTGCATGGCTGCTACTTTTGTAAAAGCATAAAGCTTGCCATCAATCTAAAACAACAATACTTGTCATCCAATTTATTTGAGCAAGAAACATGACAAGACATTTAGACAAATGGATTCTTATAATATAACCTTTTTTGCAAATGAATCAAGAAGCAAAATTACAGAAAGGGCAAAACGTTTACGCTCCCGATCTATCACTATTTGAATGAAATTTTATTCTATAGAAGTAATATTTCATAGTGTCTTTTCCCATGTCAACTTTGTACATTGTGCGTAATTAGTTTCCATCTATCTCATTTATTCAATTTTGAAATCACTTGAGAACTTCACCTGTGCATCAGCCAATGTTTTATTCAGCATATATTGTTGATGGGCCTGTCTGAGTTTTTGTCCTTTGTCCATAGATTTGTCGTAGAGATCCTTCCATTGGGCGTTTACATCCTTTAGAGTCTTCTTGATCTCTGGGGTAGCTGGGTGCTCATCTTGTACAAGAGCATTCCCTTGCTGAAAAATACAAGATCACTGTTGTTGTTTTTTCTTTGCTTAAGAATTATATTGTTACTCATCATTAGATACCAAACAATTCATGCATCTTCAGGTGTCATCTGTGACAAAGAAAATTATTGAGGGATACCCACTTAACCAGGGATACCCTCATTAATTTCTGTTGATGACGCCCAAAGATGCATGAAGTATTTTGTAGTTTATGATGGGTTGATATAGTTAAGATCACGTAAAACTTGATACATTGTACTATCTTTAAGTTCTTAAAGGTATCATCTCTTTTTAAATTCAAATATAAGTAAGCCAATACATAGATCAACATATGAGCGGTCTGATCTTTTTCTATGTTGCCCGAAAAAGCTACAATAATATTCCAAGATTAGTAGATCAAAGATGTATCCAACAAAAGCTATCAATATTGATAAATCATAGAGTGACAAAGATTAATTTCAATATATAATTTATCACCATCATATTCTCACCTCATTTAACTGGTTAAGTCTATCATTATTTGCTTTCAGTTCCAATTCAAAAGCTTGATGTTTCTTTAGCTTCTCCTGCAGGTTGGCCAGATCTCTATAAGACTCATCAGTAGCAGTTTTGTATTTTTCCTTCATCCACTGGGAAAGCTCCGCCGCATCTCGCTTAAACTCATGGAAGGCTTGCGATCCAAGCAGGGCGTCATGTTTGTTTGCTGCTTGTTCTTTGATTTTGTTTCTTCTTTCTAGTACTTCTTTGCGTCTCTTGTCAATACTGCAAAGGGAATAAAGTGAAGAATTCAAGTATATATTTACTAAGAACTAGAAGACCTGAAGGTCTTGAATCGCTCCACAGGCCTGAGATTCTTTTAATATTTAATCCAAGTGTTGATTAGATAGTGAAAACAAAGTAACAGTTAGCATTTTTTTCAAATTGAAAGGCATATAACTGAGGATTTATCTTCCTATCAAGCTAAGAATCACACTAATGCAAGATCTTAACTTCGTCTACATCATGTGTAAGTTTTGAAGTGCTTGTTCAATATTTGTAGATATATAGAGAGTAAAAAACAAAGTCGAAAATAGCAATTTCGACAAATTCTAGGGCACATAAAACAGGATTTAAGATTCAGATGATGCTGAAAATTATATCCAATCCATGCAAGATCTTTTGGCCGGTAAGATCATGTGAAAGTTTCATATTGATTGGGAGATATTTATGGCTGTTCGAGTAAAAATAAGGTCAAAAATGGTAATTTTGTCAATTTCAAGGGGACATAACTCATGACGTAAAATTCAGATTAAGCTGAAAATTACACTCTGGCAAGAACTTATGTTCACAAATATTGTGTCAATGTCCTTTCTTGATAGGTCAATATTTGTAGTTGCTAGAGTGAAAACAAGGTCAAAATAAAGCCGAAAATGATAATTTTGTCAAATTCAAGGGCACATAACTCATGATATAAAATTCAGATCAAGCTGGAAATTATACCGAGACAAGATCTTATTGTCTTCAACATTCTATTAATTTTTTGTCTTGATTGGTAAATATTTGTAATTGCTAGAGTGAAACAAAGTAAAAATTGAGCCGAAAATGACAATTTTGTCAATTTCAAGGGCACATAACTCATTATATAAAATTCAGATCAAGCTGAAAAATGCACTGTGTCAAGATCTTATTGTCACCAACATTTTGACCAAGTTTTGTCCTGATTGGTCGATATTTGTAAGTGCTAGAGTGAAAACAAAGTCAACACAGCCATTTTTTAATTCAAGGGCAGATAACTCCGGACCTTCTGGTTCAATCTGCATTAATTGAAGGAATCTGATAGAGGACCACCTAAGGATCATTCCTGTGAAGTTTGATTTAAATCCATCCAGTAGTTTCTGAGGAGAAGATTTTTAAAGAAAAAGTTGACGACCGGACGCACGGACGCACAGACGG
Source organism: Fragum sueziense (assembly GCA_963680895.1). Taxonomy (NCBI): domain Eukaryota; kingdom Metazoa; phylum Mollusca; class Bivalvia; order Cardiida; family Cardiidae; genus Fragum; species Fragum sueziense. Next base: position 16,267,119 of record OY804593.1, read on the forward strand.
ACGCACGCACGACGGACACAGCGCCATGACAATAGCCCGCTGGCCTGAAGGCCAGTGGAGCTAAAAATTGCTGAAAGAATTTCAATCACAAAACTAAATGGACAAGCATTGTGCTTATTAAACAAATTCCTGTTGGAAAAGGTAATAATTTGTAGCTTACAGCTCTAAGGTCTTCTATCCAACAGAATTCTTCATATAATGTATATTATTCAAGCTCACACTAATTTATTCAGAAATAAGAACATGAAAACATAATTTGGCTACATACTAGTCTTTGTCTGGGTGTCCATCAGCAATAAGTTTATCTGCAAGGTCACTGAGACCCTTCAATTTTTCTTCTTGTGCCTGTAAAGTACTCTCTAAATCTTCATGTCTCTTATATAGGGCCTCTACATCTCCCAAATCAGACTGAAAATAATAAACAAAATAAAATATCAGTCCTTTTTCCACATTGTTTCAGAAAAACGTTATAATATACTCTATAAATCGTCATGTCTCTTGTATATGGCCTCCACATCTTCCAAATCAGACTGAAATGAAGGAAGAAGTTCAATGTACATTATATGCTTCTTCTTTCATAAGTATGCAAGAATAAAATATGCATATATTTACACATAAGAACTTACACATTGTAAAATTATCTTTCAAGCAATGTAATGAAAATATGCACAAAAATGTTTTAACCCTTTCCCAAACAACAAAATTTTAGGGTGATCCACTTAAAAACCGCCACAAATGACAAAATGGATGTTATAAAAGATAGGATATGTGTAAAAATGTGGCACAGAAAATATTGAGACAAAAGGAGAAACAGCTGCTTATCAAGGACATCAAAACCAGGTCTTGTTTGGGAAAGGGTTAAACCCATCATAAATATGCTTATCTTGTCAGCCTTTGCCTGTGAACGTCTATGGCTTTAAACGTCTAAACAAGGCGGTGTGATTTTGACAAAAGATATTGTGGCTCCAGTTTACACATTTTTTCACATGACAAATGCATTCAGTGGGTACGTCATTTGGAAGCAGAATTTTGACAAAATGTTCATGCATTTAGGTTATGCAGACGGCAACAAATAGCGGCTATAATCAAAGAATACTAATAGCTGTGGCACTTACACCAAGGTTGGACTGATTCAACAGTTTCTCATGGTTTCCAGTGACAGAGTCAATGTTGTCAGCCTCTTTATTAAAATGTTGTAGGTCATACGCATCCTGCAGATCTTTAAGACGTTTTTGATACATCTCATCGATGGCTCCCTTGTCATCTGCGAGTTTCTTCATTTTGTCCTTGACCTCGGTGGCACCGGGCGTCTTGCTGAGGACTACTGCACCGAGGGCATCTATCTTCTCAAATCTGGAATAATCAGAAAACTATTTCTAAAATCCTTTCACAAACAAGACCTGGTTTGGTGCCCTATTAGAAACAGCTTGAAAAAACGTTGAGACAAACGAAGAAAATGCTTGTGACCTGCAGTTTCTTCTTTGGCCAGAATATTCTCTGAGCAATAATCAAAATACACATGCATGTCTTATCATTATCAACGTTTACTTAGTTGTCTGTATCAAAAATGTTGTTGTTTGGGAATGGCCTAAGACATTCTTGCACTGCAGGAATAAAAAAGATAGAACATGCTCTGGTTCAAGAGACTCTATACAAGTTTTTGGTAATAATTATTTTTCTTAAAATCTTACTTGAAGATGGTATGAATTGTGTTTAACCCATTGCTGCATAGTGACCCCTTTGGACTCCTTCAATAGAAAAGACTTGAGAAAACATCGTGGAAAATGAAGAAATTGCTTGTAACAAGCAATTTCTTCATTTCCCACAATGTTTTCTACAAAAAAGGACCAAAACGTTTTAAATTTCCTTAACTTCAAATTGTCTTCTGTAGGATCTTTGAATTTGGACCAGTCCAAAATTTTGTTGTTTGGGAAAGGTATAAAAGATACATACTCTGGTTCATGTGCCTCAATATCCTCAGCCAGGTCTTTGTGTTCATTCAACAAGAATTCTGCCGTCTGTACATCCCGCGGGATCTCGGCATTCTTCAGCTTGGCTTTGGTCGGTACAGTCCAAGCAAACTGAAATATTCAAACAGAAAACTTAAGAACTATAAACATTGACACAAATTTTATTTCTGCACAAAAACTAATGGTTCTGTGTTTGTTCAACAAGAAATCTGCAGTATGCACATCCCTGGGTACAGTATCTCTGATTTCTATCTTTCTTCATTTTTCTCTATGCTTTCTCCAACAATTTACTTGAGAAGTGTTGAAAAGCGTGAATGTAAGGGAATGGGTTCAGAGTATTGACAATATTTACCAGTTTGTTAGTTATCTAGATCTGTTGGTTATAAGCGTTTTCTTCATTTGCCTCAATGTTTTCAAAAGACATAATAGCTGGGATCTGGAAAAAGGTCCCTTAAGGCTTTTGAGTCCAACATGGTTCCAGATCAGCCTGCGTATGCACGCAGTCTGATCAGGAACCATATTGTTCTCCAATAGCTTCTTCGTGGTCTGTAACAACTATATGAGAGTAACATGGAACCGGGTCAGACTGCACCTAGACACAGGCAGATCTTGAAACATGGCCGTCTCAAATGCTCCAGGTCCTGGCTCAATTATATAATAAATGTGCACAATGACAATGATATATTGTATAAGAAATATGAACAATATTTACCAGTTCTTTAGCATTGTCATCAAACTGTAGTCTATCAGATTGATCCTGCAACTTCTTCTTTCTGTCTGCGGCTTTATCCTGGAACATTCAAATTATCCTCATAATGCTAATATACTATTTTAACTCATTAACGGCAAAATTCTAGACTTGTTGAACTTCAGACATGTTGTAGACAATATTTTCAAGCAAATGAAATTTCACCTCTTTGGTCTTTTGATGTATAAAAACATTGTGAGAAATGAAGAAATTGTTAGACAAGCAATTTCTTCATTTTCCACAATATTTTCCAAAGCCTTTATCTTGTAGAGCGTCAAAAAGCGTCACTGTGAGGGAATGGGTTAATAATATTCATATTCTAATAAGCACACCCATTCCAAAAATCTCAGCTAAAGTTGGGTCTTTTTCAAGCAAAAGTTCCACAGAATAAGACAATTCTAATAAATCCCAAATTTGTAAAATATAATATTGTCAGCCATAAATACATCTTCGCTAACCAAGGTTGAACCCACCTACGTTTGTATTCACCCTTGGCGGATTTAGTCAGATTTTCTTGAAATCGCAAAGCGCCACCTAGTGGTTGTTCTGCTGGTTGTTTACGTCCATTATTGATGATGTCATTAACGTGCGTTGTCTTTTGCATCATACGTCATGCGGATTATGTAAAATGTAAATTATGCTTTTTTGTTCGAATTGTCGAAAGTATAATAATTCGTCGGTTAAAGTTAGGGAATTCCTGTCTATTGCGGTGAAATTCTTAGGAAAAATCGCCCATCTTGTCGTTTTTGAGTTGCAAATGCAATGCTTTTTCCCGCCCGTTGTCATGATTTGGTTACTCATAACAAATTTTTCAGTCGACAATCTGATTGGTTCCAGCGAGAGCTCGCTGGAACCAATGAAAACGCTTTCCAGGAGACCAAGAAAATCGGACTAAATACGCCAAGGGTGAATACAGAAAGGACGTTACGTCGTAGACGTCACCCCTTGGCTTGCGAAGATGCCATAAATAAAGATCATTTTCAAACACAAAGAAAGAGATTTCCAGTCCCCAACCAGTATCAAACAGTAATATTCTGTCCCAAAAGCACATTTTTCAGTCCAGTGAAAACAATATTTTGCCAAATTTATCTGAACTAAATCTCAAATCCATCATTTGACATTGGATTCACTATTTTTCACCATCAAAATCAAAATAACTCTGGCCAACACCTGACATTTCCTTTGTCAAAATATCAATATATACACGGTGGATAATCACGTGATGCAATAATTTAAGAAAATCTTCAATAATTTTGTAAATACTGGACCGATTTGAATTCAGTTTGAAGCAGAGAATGTGGACAGACGTCACACATTAGATGATCGTGGTTGGTTTATCTTCAATAACTTTTTAACAGTTGATTTTTCAAAAATCTAACATGTCAAGCTTATTCCTGGCATTTTCCCACCTTCTCTGCTTCAAACCGAATTAAAATTGATCAAGTATTAAAAAAGAAATTGAAGATTATCGGAAATTCTGAGGCATGTGATTATACATCGTGATATACAAACCATTAGATCTTTCCACATCTTATCCAACTCTTTTTTTCGTTTGTCCACATAACTTGACTCCTCTGGGTAACTTGACTTAACCCTGTAAAGACAAAAAGATATTTAACTCTTTCCCAAATAAGACTTTGTTTAGATGTTTCAAGTAGAAAAGCTTGGGTAAATATCCAGGCAAAAGAAAAAAATGCTTCCTTTATCAAAATGCAGAATTAAAATTCCACTTTCAACAGGATTTGGAAAAACATAGATGCAAAAGAAGAAAATAATGATAATCAGCATTTTCTGAATGGACCTTTTGCCTCATTATTTTTCATGCTTAATTGAGAGTAAAATATCTGTTTATGGACATCCACTTTGGCATCTGCAGACGTTCTCAATTTGAACCACTTAAAAATTTTGTTGTTTGGGAAAGGGAAACAAGAGCTGTCCGAAGACAGCGCGCTCGACTTTCTAAGTTGCTTAGTATAAAGGGGGCATAACTCCAAATAAAGTGGAGCAAGGGTCATGGGCCCTGATAGTAAGGTAGAGGGTGTGATGGTGAATAAGTATTCCAAGTTTGGGTTGAATCCCTTTGATAGTATGGAAGTTATTGATGTTTGAAAAAACTTTAACCTTTGTTGCAACGCCAACGCCGACGCCCGGGTGACAGAATAAGCTCTCATTTTCTTCGAAAAGTTGAGCTAAAAAATGGTTGTTTGGGAAAAGGAAAACCATAGTTTGACAAACATTACTTACGATCCTGCTAGATACTCCATCCTCTTCATCTTCTCCTCCACAGGAACAAGTTCTCGCTCCAAGTTCTGTAATTAGATGAAGAGAGAAAAAATGAGAATATATGCATGGAAATGGTAAAATATGTATATAGCAGCAAAATGAAGACAAAGAATTGTTTTAATCCATTACCAAACAACAAAATCTTAAGCATGCCTAAATTGAATAATGTTGCAGACAGCATTTTCAATAATATGGTATTCTTTTTTTAATTTAACTATTTTGGGGGAAGAAAACATTTGAGGAAAAGAAGAAAATGTTTGTCACAAGCAATTTCATTTTCAACAATGTTTTCTAAAGCCTTGATCTTGTTGGGCATCAAAATGTGTCATTATGTGGTAATGGGATAAAAGTGTATCAGTCACATTGTGCAGCTCGAGCACCTAACTATGGAATGCTGTTGTTTCTCTTACCAGTACTTCAACAACATAGATCTATTTCAGGCATCAAGCTGCCTATCCATTTACATTTATGATAATACACTCGTTGGTTGAAGACAAATGTCAGAAAGGATTTTCACCGCTAGCGGGGATTAAACCCTCGACCCCATGACGGAAAACTTAAATTTAGAAGTTAGTGTCATGAACTTTTGTAATTATTATTAGCATTTACGTCAAAAAGGTGTCGAAATAATACCACATACAAAGGGTTACCGCAGAACGTTACCATATATCAGCACTTTTGGAATTGCCCATTGTATCAAACTTGTCTCTGAAACAGTATGTGATTTTGAGACCAATAATTCAAGAAAATTTGGAAAACATTGAAGGAAAAGAAGAAAATGCTGCAGAGCAGTATTTTCTTCTTTTCCTTCAATGTTCTTCTTTTTAATTTAGATATTAACCATTTTCAATACCACCCATTTTGTCATCTACCCCTGTTGGTGGAAGGCGAATGTCAGAAAGGATATTCACTGCTAATGGGAAATGAACCCTGGACCCTATGACTTTTAATTTCAAACTTTAGAAGTTATGGCTATGAACTTCTGTCATAATTATTAGCATTTACTTCGAGAAATACCACATGCAAAGGGTAACCAGAGAACGTTATCATTTATCAGCACCTTTGGAATTGCCCATTGTATCAAACTTGCCTACGAAACAATACATCATTTTGAGATCCATAATTCAGGAAGATTTGGCAAACATTGAAGGAAAAGAAGAAAAAGCTGCACAGCCGATTATTCTTCTTTTCCTTCTAAGTTTTCTGTCATAGCTTAAAACTTTTCCATTTTCAATACCACCCATTATGTCATCTATGGCTTCCAAACTTGACCATTCTCAAACCTTGTCATTGGGAAAAGGAATAAAACATGATCAAAATATAATTAACAACTAATACCTAGCATGCCTAATACCTAGCATGCCTTCTCTGTAGGTTTTGACGTTTGAGGTCCATTTTAAGACCAATTCAGAGATTAAATTACTTGAAACTGACGCACATCTATGACCTTTAATATGCTACCCATGGTTTTGTGCCAAACCTGTGAGCACCAAGGCCCCATTTTGATAAGGAATATTCAATTACATTTTTTATAATAACTTGTAACAACAGACCTGGTTAGCCAAATCTGATTTCTCGTGCAATCAAGACATCTTGTTACACAGTTTGCACAAAAACATGGTTGTTAAATCCTTAATAAAATGGGGCCCAAATGACCAAGGTTGCCAAAGATCACCAATCTGAATCCAAATTCAACTGTTTTTATTTTATTGACTTTTGAAATATTGATCACTTGGCATACTTCCTCTATAAGTTTCAACTACCTTTGAGGTCTATTTTGATGCCACCAGAGAATCCATTTCTTGAAAATGATGCACATCTATGACGTTTAAAATGCTACACATGGTTTTGTGCTAAACACATGAGCACCAAAAGACCAAGATTGTCCAAGATCATCTTTCTGGATAAAAATTCTAACTGTTTTTATTTGATTGAATTTTGAAATATTAAACACCTGGCAGACTTTCTCAGCTGGTCTCCACTACCTTTGAGGTCTATTTTGATGCCACCAGAGTTTTAATTACTTGAAAATGACGCACATCTATGACGCTTAAAAAGCTAACCATGGCTTCGTGCTAAACCACGTAAGCACCAAAAGACCAAGTGGTCCAATATCACTAATCTGGATTCAAATTCCAACTGTTTTCATTTAATTAAACTTTGGAATATGTAACACTTGGAATGCCATCTCAGCTGGTCTCCACTACCTTTGAGGCCACCACAGGGATGTAATTATTTACCAATGACGTAGATGATATATTGGGAATGCTACCCATGGTTTTGTGCCAAATATATGAGCACTGAAAAACCTACAGAGCTACACATTAGTGGGGGTACAGAAATTCTAACTTCGTTATTTCAATTCAAAACCCAATGTTGTGGGTACTAATTGGAATCGTCTCCTCGAGACGATTCCAATGAATACCCAAAAATTAGGGTTTGGTGAGCTATGAATGAAATATCCTAATTTGAAAGGTCATTAACCTCTCTTATTTGTAGCTCTGCTAGGTTGTCTATGATCACCTTTTTGATTCATAAATGGAGCTGTCTTCATATGACTTCAGTTGAAAAGCAATTTTGAAAATGTTTGTAAATCAGAAATCTTTCCTATGAATTAAAACATCACAATATTTAACCCATTCTCAAACATTGACATCTTTGACTCAATATTTTCCAAGCTTTATTGTACACAAATCCTATATTTGGTAACATCCATTTTGTGCTCTGTAGCAGCTTCCACATTGGAGCAGTCTAAAATTTCACTGTTTGGTAAAGGGTTAATGTTAATGGCTGGAGTTTTAAACAATTAATTTAATGTTAAAATCGTGACACTGTTGAGAATTATAAAATTCACACTGACAGCATGTTTTCTCTGCAAGACCTGATTAACAATTCCCACTCACAACATGTTTTCTTTGAGGAGGCTGATTAACTCTAAAGGTCTTTAGAGGTCCTTCCACAGGTCATCTGTTGCACTAAGTTATTGTCTTTTCCATTCAACAAGCCATATGACCAATGGACTCCAAAATACACCCCTAAACAGAGGGGTTGGGGAGCTCAAGTCACTGCCTCACAACATGTTTTCTTTCCAGAGCTTGGTTTACTTTTCAGGCCCTTTCCAAAGGTCATCTGTGGCACTGAGGACATTGTCTTTAAGTATTCAACCAACTGACCGACAAAACAGACTATGGCCGCAGCAAACAGACTAAGACATACCCACCAAATAGTGACACAAAACACAGGCTATGGTGACAACAAACAGACTATGAAATACCCTCTCCAAATATTAAGAAAATCTGACTTACAGCATGTTTTCTTTGCAGGGCTTGATTAGCCTTCAGGTCCTTTCCAAGGTCATCAGTAGCACTAAGTACATTGTCTTTTTCCTTTATCCACTCAACCAGTTCATCACAGGTGGATTGGAACAATTCAATACTGAAAAGAAATGTAAAGGCTTCGCTTTTTCCTCATAGCACACCCCCTGCGAAAAAAGTTCAAGAACACATTTCTAGTTCTAGAATTGTTCTAGAACATTAAATGGCACTTCTAGAACAATTCTAAAATTGCCATTAAACGTTCTAGAACAGTTCTTGAACTTAAATGAACTTTTCGCAGGGGAAAATACACAAAATACTATATAGATGTTCTTAGCAAATGAACCATTATAAGAATCAACATCTAATCTAGGTCGACCACTACTTGTTTGTCCTAGTAAATCTATAACCAGATGGGAGAATTTTAGACTTGTCAAGTCAAGATTACGCAGACAATAATGTCAAGTAAATAAAGTTTTACATCTGTTGGTTTTTTAGGATAGAAAATATTGTGATAAATAATTGGATTGAATGAAGTTTTATTTCCCACTCAATAATAAAGGTCAAATGGAGACGTCAGACCTCAGTTTATAGTCTCATTCAAACAACTGGAGTGGTGGAGGATCAAACATGCGACCCCATGTTACAAGTCCAGCTTGACTCACCACTACATGAAATCCGCCTTGTGAGAAATGAGAATTGCTTGTTTGAAGCAATTTCTTTGTTTTCCACAATATTTTCTATTGCCTTTAACTTGTGGGGCATCAATAAGAGACTTAGTGGGAATGGATAAATTGGTGAAAAACAGAGACATGTGTTAAGAGTAAGAATGAAAATTGGACAGGCCGGGATGTGAATCCATGTGGGACACAACTTCTAGATTGATAGACACTTCGTTGGACATGTGAATTCCATTGAATCACAAAATAAATGATTTATTTCTTATTTCTCATATCCTTGAAGATGACAAAAAATGGCACTATCGAGAAATATCTGCACAATTTGAGTTAATTAGGTAGAATGTATGAGAAATCATTACAACCACCTGTCATTAACTACCAAGGCTACACATATGTACACTGATGTCCTTAATAATTTTCTTCTGTGATTTCATGCAGATCTTAAATTTGTCTTTTTAGATTATTTCCCAAATAACAACATATGGTATTGATTTGGGAGAAGTGACAAATATTTATATGAGAGATGTGAACGGCCATTCTCAATTAGAACTTACACCTTCCAGATTTTTTTCGAGAAAAATGAAGTGTTACAAAATGTAAGACACTTTGTCTTTTCATAATTCTACAATATCCATGAAGACATTCAGAAATTCTTTTGAACATCAATTATTCCGTTTGTTCACGATATTAGTTTGAATACTAGTACCCATTTGTCAACTTTTAACGCCAGAAATGTTCGTGACTTCGTACTTGAAGCTTTATGACAGATGTTTACTAACTAAAGATCACTGGGATTGATTTGGATATTAATCAAAAGAAATAGTATGATGTGCAGGACACCGATTTCAACAATGGGGATATGAATTTCGAGTTTAATGACGCTGAAACGGCCATTTAAAATAGTCTCTCAAAAGTGAACGATCAAATATACAGCAAATCGTGATTGAATATATATTACCGATCGTCATAACATTTATATCGATATGTAAGACTACGGATGCAATATTGCATTCTAACCGTAATCATCTGACTCGTTTATGAAATGTGATGTAAATGCTAAATAAGCACTTAGGAATTCGTATTATTAGACAATAAAGCATCTATGTGACATCACGAACCTTTCACTGTTTGCGTGCAACTTAAATACGTACAGAATTCAACCTATATTCTCACATGGAAACAGATACGTTACAATTAAGCCTTTATGGGATGGTTATATTCACGAATTGAACAAACTTATTTCCAGGAAAAAATAATTTTAGCACCAATACATTTCAAAAAATAAATCCTGAGGGCTAAACCAGACATATAAACAAATAGAAACACTAAACATGATTAAACCCAACGATAGTCAATTAACTTCAAAACAAATCGTACATGAATACTTTTACTTAGTGTTTTGTAAATGCTGCACGCAGTTTACCAAATGTTTTGTGACGTGGGTAAATAAAAGTTTAAACATTTGCAACCAGAACTTCTCGCAGCAAACATGGTATGGATCAAAGTGATATCTTCGTCCAGTTTGAAAGCTGTCTGCGATCCTCCTGTTGCTCTGGATTTTTTTCCTATTGTCTTTATGACCTTAGATCCTAGCCATAATATGTTTGCATCATTTGTCCACTGGAAAGCAATGCATTTAATAGTTTTATATCCATTGTACCGCCATCTATGTCAATGGGGAAAATCAGTGATGGTTAAAATCATTAACAGGTAATCAACCCATTACCTGGTTTCGGTGTATTAGATAAATGTTTTGTTGTTTTGTCTTTTCGCACAAAACTGTATCAAAATATCAATTTACAATGACAGTTTTATGCTGTTACATTCAGTTTATATATTTTTTTTCCAACATAAAAGAATCAGAAAGGTTCGTGATCATGTTCACGAACATTTCCTTTATTTCAAGCAGATGTTCCATAATGAGTTTTGGCAGAATGTGTAAGTATACCATTTTCCGTGCAAGCGACACAACTAATAAAACAGTATGTAACTAAAAAACTGTGCATGTTTTATAAAAACAAAATAAGGCCAACTTTTCTAATTATTCCAAGAACTGTTTAAACACCGAATATTGTCTTATTGAACCTGTTATTTTGGACTTTAATTATGCCACATATCAATTTATGACACAATGTACCCATGTACTTGTTCACAATCGCAATATTAAGGTAGTGTGGCAGTCATTAAAGCTGTTTGCGGAAATCATCGCACGAACCTTTCATCACGAACCTTTTTTCAGCATGCTTCAAATGCAATAATTTCATATATAGTGTCACAGAATGAGTTATTTTCAATCCGATAAGAAGTATATGACGGGATCGAGTAAATAAACAACGTTTGTATTATAAAGATCGATTAGAAAACTCTTCATTGTCTTCACGAACCTTTCATTCTTAATTCGAACCACGAAAAAACGCTACATTTTTCTTTCATAATTAAAAAATGGCGAAGAAGGTCTGCACAACCACACTATCATATCATTATGTGGTCAATTTTATACGAAATCATGAATCGAAAGGTGTTAAATGATGAAACGTTTTTTCCTGAGCTACTGATTTTTGTTTACTACGAACCTTTTATACGATTCGGCGACACGCAATTATCTCCAATCACTGGACATAAAAAATGTAGTGATACGTGTCTGATTTATATTTTCATACATGTGAGTAATTTCTCCACAATACGGTACCAAACATTTTGAAATTCAATAATAAAAAGTCATTGAAAACTACATCTACTTTTGACAAAATGGGCAGCGACAGTAACGAACCTGTCATTTTTACAACTTTGAATGATATTTTTGAGAAAAGGTTCGCTCTTAGGCAAACTATTACTGGTTGTCCCTGGTGGAGAACGTCCACTTTCTTAAAACAAAACAACTTAACGCCATAAAATCATTGTAGATAGAAGATAATGGGTGGCGACAAGCAAATTTAAGGGGTGTAAGTTCTAATTGGGAATGGCCGGAAATGTTTGCACAAACTTGAGTCAATCAGTAAGATTGTATCAGAAACCACTACAAACACCTGTCATTAGCTTCCAATGTATGGGTAGATCCTTAACTAGTTATCATGCAATTTACAATATTTTCTCATTACTTCCATACAGATCTCCAATGTGTTTTTCTGAAAACTTTCCTACATAACAACCAGGTATTAAATAACAACCAGGTATTGTTTGGCAAAAAGTGACATATATTGTAATGAAAGATGTGAAATTGTGGAATCTAACAGTAAAGGTCAAAACATAGCCATAGCTCTGGGACACTGACAAAATAAATTTTAACAGCATTTTTGAAACAGTATCTAAATCATATTGTGGAGCACCATGGGTTCCTAGAATTTCTCTCACCAATAATACCACAATACCTTTTCCAAGCCTCCAAAGATAGAAATAAACATCAGAAAGGATATAAGCCATGACTGGCGATAAACCCTTTCCCAAATGACAAATTCTAAGGGTGGTCCTATTTGAAAGCTGCTACAAACAACAACATATGTATTGGTAAAGATAAGATTCATGTACAATATTGCAAATAAAATATTGAGGCAAAAGGAGAAACTGCTGGTTATTCTTCTTTTGTCTCAATGTTTTCCCAAGCCATTTCTATTAGGGATGTCAAAACCACATCTTGTTTGGGAACAGATTAAACACTGAACCCATGATCTGACATGCTACAAAATGCTCTAAGTCTACAGCCAGATTTACATTAAGGAATTTAGTTAAGAGTTTTTACCTGGAAGCTCCTTCTAAATTCTTCTCTTTGTCCAGTTTCATTTTGTTAAGGCGATCCCATCTGAAAACAAAGAGATATTTGTTAAACATGTTTGTGACCATAAGGACCAACATTTGATGTAGCCATCTAACAACTGAAGCAGTCCAATGAGTGGTATTTAGCAAGTATGAAATTCAATAAATAGGATTGGCAGAGTTATGGTTCTTATGCTTTGCACTTCACCATATTGACATCTATCCACCTATGAAGTTTCACACTGTTTCATGAAAGCATCAATTTTTGGGGCGCCGAAAAAAATCCAACAACAGGTAATGTAGGGGAAAGGGAGAGGGAAAGGGCAAGAATTTGTATTATCCTGGAAATCAATTGTACCTAGATATAGTCAGTAAATATTGACCTGAATCTGTGGAATATGCAATGAGTAATTGTGATGCTAAATTATCAATCTCTGGCATATATTGAAATGAGAAGCATGCACAGAATACCAAGTAACAGTGCTTATGGAAACTATCAACTCTGCTCGACAGTGAGGATTGCTGGCGAGTATTGATTTTTCTTTGTCACAAACAAATACTCATTGCATATTTGTCGGGTTCAGATCAATATTTACAGACTATACTTACCTGTCATTTATTTCCTTTTGCCTCTTTCTAACTTGGTCTTTTTGACTGGTACCCTTTTTCAAAATATTTTCCGCCAAATCATTAATTTCTTTCAAACGCCCACTATTGGCTGCAATGTTTGTCAACAATTGCTGAAATGAAAAGGATGGTTGAAATGAATTGATGGAAATTAGGTCAAATTATCTTTTTTTTTACAACTCTATAGAACTCCTTTTGAATTGGCCCTGTATAAGTAGAACTGTTGTCATTCCTGAAAGGTTTAACCAATCAAAAAAAAACTTGCAAATTGAAATCTTAGTTCCACATTTTCATCTTTCTTCAAAAATCATCTTCCATCAAGGAAGACTGTAATTCTGTTGTATTTTCTTTCCTTTCAATGGCTTTCAATTTTGACCTGTAAATTAAAAAATTATGAAAGGTCTCCAGACAATGCAATCATGTGACCTCAACAATGATGTCATTGACCAACCCACAGTTTTTTTACAACAATGGGTCAATTATGATCTCATTGTAGCAACTGTTAACATGCAAATATTGGGATCACACAATGAAAATGGATATATATTGTGATCATGTGATGTAAAGAAATTGAGTAGAATAATGAAAAGTAAATGATTTGCGTAGGATCTGTAACCTATTTCACACTTTTTGATGACAAATTGTATATGTTGTTAAACTGAAAACTTTCTCTTTCAGCACACAAATAGAGCAATTTACAATGCTTTAGTGTCGGTCACCAACTGCTAACCAGAGATATATGATTCATCAATAAGTGAGAAACCAATGATGAATGTCTAAATGACCTTTTTGAGTGGATGTGTACCAATCCAGTATTCAGTCGACACTAGTTGTGTCGAAGTCAGAGGGGCCGTCAAAATACCTCGACATATCAGGAGTTCCACTCATCCGATTTATGTTCATTTTCGACTTGAATGACATTTGATCATTTTTGTTGCTCATCAAGAGAGTTCATAATTGAAATATATTAGGAAAAGGAAAGAAATTGCTCGAGACGACCAATTTCTATCCTTTTCCTACTAAATTTCAATGGTCATATTTATTACGATTTCTTTTATGTCCATTGGTGAGGACGGGGTTAGACTTTTACTTCGACTTAAGCGAAAATTCGACTTATCCGATGTCGACATAACGAGTGTCGACTGTACTTGTATACCCCTTTCCCAAATAGGCACACATTTAGACTGTTCCAATTTGAAAGCTGCTGCACCCAACAAAATGTATGATGATAAGGATTGAATTCATGTACAATAAAGTACAGGAAATATTGAGGTAAAAGGAGAAAATACTGGTCATCACCATAAATGCTTCAATGTTTTTCTTAACTTTTTGTATTAATGTCAAAGCCAGATCTTTTTGGGGAGAAAGGATCAAAACCTATGAGAAACAACATCCATAGATTGCTAGAAATGTGACAGTCAGACATGTGACAGTTCTAAACTATCCCTTTCTAGCCAGAGCTCAAAATTTTGGGGTGGTCCACTTACAAAGCTGCTCAAGACGAGACAATTTATTCTGATAAAGATGGTATTTGTGTACAATATAGCAAAGAAAATATTTAGGCAAAAGGAGAAAATGCTGAGTATCAGCATTTTTTTCTTGTGCCTCAATGTTTTCTCAAGCCTTTTCTAGGGACATCAAAAGTTGGTCTTGTTTGGAAAAGGGTTATGTTCAGAATGTTTTTTTGCATGAGAAACATGATGCCCCACTGACATTTATTTTCTTAGAAACATGACCTTCATATTTGACCTTGACCTTGGTTATAGGTATCAGAGGAAAAGTCATAGCACAATAAAAACATAGAGATGAAATGTCGAAGTTTTTACTATCTTCTCAGACACACAGATCAGAAACAGAGAGACAAAATTCTAAAAGGGCATATACTTCAATGATGTTGTGGACAATAAAATACAAGAAAATGATGATATTACTTAACATTGTTTGTTAAAGCTTTTCAACTGATGACAGGAAAGGAGAACATTCTAATTTAAAGCGCTTTCTCTTTTTCCAGTGACATTTCCGAAAATTTTGTCTTTCCATTTCACAGACATCAATATCAGGGATTCTTTGGTAAAGAATTAACGGAACAGACAGCATTATGTCAACAATAAATTAATTTGCAATAAATGAAAATTCATAGAGAATGAATGAAGCTAATCTCCATGCTATTACCCTCATAAAGCAACCAATTTCATTGAGCAAATAGCCGCAACCCATAACAATCAAACCGCAAATCAAACCCTTGTAGTACTGCATTATTCTTATATTGATCCCATTGATGCCCTGTTAACCCTTTCCCAAACGACAAACATTTAGGGTGATCAAATATGAAAGCTAGTAAAGACGACAAATTATACATTAATAAAGATATGATTCATGTACAATATAGTTAAGAAAATATTGAGGCAAAAGGAGAAAATGCTGATAATCAGCATTTTCTTCTTATGCCTCAATTTTTTCTCAAGCCATTTCATATAGAGACGTCAAAACCAGGTCTTGTTTGGGAAAGGGTTAATTGGGACAATAACCTTTTCTCAGACAATGATAGAATATGGTCTGTCTAACCTGAATGTTATTGCACACAATTTAGTATATGATACTGACACTAAAGAATGTGAAGGTCATAACAAAGACAGAGGAATTATTAAAATATTAATGCTGTTTATCAACAGTTTCTTATTTCGTCTCAATTTGAAACCAGACAATTTTGTTGTTCATTGTTTAGAAAAGGGTTTATGACTTTGTGTTCACAATATAAGTCAGTTTGAGAGGACAAAAAACCCACATCAGACAAAAATCATCTCATTAGAGCAGCAAAATCCATCACAATATCCAGTTTTCAAGCAAGGTAACCAGTAACCTTGACCTTTGACCTCAATAATTAAATCTGTTTCTGTAAGTTAACATGCATGCTCTTTTAATATTTAAGTATTTAATAAATGACATGCAATGACCATGGTGTTTGATTATGCCCTTTTTCTTTAATGCTTTTCGGTGGATTATCGGGAAATAACGGTAGATTATCATATTGATAAACTCACCGCCTATCCAGTGAAATTATCAAAAACTTGTGCCCCGCTTTCGTTCACTTCACCCCATCTGACGTCATATAAGCCGGGCCAAATAAGTGACGTCATTATACGCGTTGCATAGCAATCACGTGCAAAATGACGCGCATTAGGAAAATCTGTCATGAAATTTTTGCATTTTGTCTATTTCTTGCATTAAAGAAATAGAATAATCGTTTGTTTTTCGTGTAAGATCGATTGATATTTCATTTCGTGAACAACGAAAGCTACATTTTCACTCGTGGCTTTGCCACTCGTGAAAATAAAGCTTTTGTTATTCACTCAATGAAATATGAATCGATCTTACACTGAAACAACCGAATATCCTCTATACCTTATTCCAAAGTATCAAGATTCTGGGTTAAAACATTATAGTGACAATCTTAGAACTTACCTCAAACTTTTTACGTACAGCCTCCATGTTGTCTGCCAGGCTTTCTTTACTGGTCAGCTGGAGCTCCTGTAAAATTAAGAAATACCTGTATTTCATATTCTGCCAAGGTTTATTGTTCCATACTCATTGACACAAAAACATTGTGTTCTGCAGAAGTTTTCAACTTTGAGTGGTCTGAAATCAAGTTGTTTGGGAAAGAGTTATGGCTAATGCAGAGTTCAATGGTGTTTAAATTCAATTGTTATACCTAGAAAGCACAATATTTCCCTGAAAAATATATTTACCCAAAGAAGTGATTTCTAGTATTTCTTTCCATCTTGTTATAAGACAGATATAGATCATGACATTTGTGTAATTTTTAAATACTAAGGTAACAGAGTTGGCATGTACTCTAATAATGTAATATCCTCACAAAGGCTTCGGAACACAAAAGATCCTTATTCCTTTCAAGCTGATTCTTACGGCAAGCTTTTAAATACAGTGTAGATTGACTCAATGGGATTTAATGCCACATTTATAATTCTTACAATAATCGTTGTAGACTAACAGGCAGCCCGTTGGGGTACCTTACCTTATCGACGTGATGCGCGGAAATTTCAAGTGGAAAAACACTGTGGTCTGGATGGCAAATCACAGCCATTTTCCATCTTAATTTGTTTCGTCCACAGTGGCGCAGACTGACTTACAAAGGATTATAGGCACTTTTTACTGTGATGGTTATATTCTGGATCTAAATTGTTTCTCCTTTCTTACTGTATTTTCAATTTTTCAAATGTGATGTCTAGTTTATGACTGCTAACCCTGGTATGTTTCTCACAATTTGGTTTAAACCCTTTCCCAAACGACAAAATTCTAGGGTGATCCTCTTCAAAAACAGCCATAAATGACAAAATGGATGTTATTAAAGAGAGAATTTGTGTAAAATATGGCACAGAAAATATTGAGACAAAAGGAGAAACTGCTGGTTATCAGCAGTTTCTTCTTTTGTCTTAATGTTTTCCAATGTCATTTCTATTAGGGACGTCAAAACCAGGTCTTGTTTGGGAAAGGGTTAATGGACCTCCAAGAAGGTCCCTTTTAGCGTGACAGGTCACACTATATTTTTTTTACGACTGATGCACCTTACCTTGTGATACTAGCAATTCTCACAACAGTATCACCACAACATCACATCGGAGTTGCTAGTTGCTCACTTTACAAAGATGATTCAAGATATATGATTTGTCCATTGTTGAAAGAAAACAGACAAGACCAACCTGCACCCATATTTAAATTCATATTTCTACGTAGATCTCAATGATCAGGGTTCTCAGTTAAAATCATCTATATTTCAATAATAATCGTACTTGATTTGTTTCAAAAATGGTCAAATATCAACTTTATTGAAGCCGAACAAAATCGGATGAGTCGAACTCTGGATATGTCGAGGTATTTTGTCAGCCCCTGCGACTTTGACACAACGAGTGTCGACTGTACATGTACTACCATTGTCTGTAGTCATCTAAAAAATGATGTTATGAGGTTTCAAATAATAGGAGGAATCCAATTCAATGCAATTATGATCCAGCAACTATACCATGGCACATCTTTAAAGATTCTATCTGTGTACAAACAAGGGAAACACTAAGTTTTCAATACAGGTTAACTTTTGCATACATTGGTTCAAAACTTGCAGATGTTTCAAACCTGCAAGATTTGAACCATCATATGCAAAGTTATAATATTTTTGAAGTTTGACATTATGTTGCTCACAAAGATAAATTTGTAAACATTGTACCATAATAACATGACCGGACTGTAGCACATACCTTTTCTTTCATCCAGGTCTCAAATTCATCACATTCTCTGTAAAATTTGAACAGCTTTCCTGCGTCTTCTAAACTGATACGTCTTGTCTGAAAGTACAAATGGTTAATTGATTGAAACCTGATTCATACTTTTATGACAGTATCTTAGTCTTATCACGACAGGCTGGAGCATGGCAACTATGTACTGAATATCCTTTCTTTTACCAGCACTATCCTACCAAAACATCCTTTCAAAGCCTCTAGCTCTCCAACTAAGATTCACCATTAATTATAGACCGTAACAACTGTCAGAAATATCATGAATTAGAGACGGGGATCCAACACCACGATAAAGGAGTCTGATAGGGTACCAACTGCTCTTTTGCTGCTGCAAATTAGCAATCAATTCACAACATTAACTTTAAGTACTGATTTTAAAAGAAAATTCATTTTCATTCTTTTTTTTTTTTTTTTTGCATAAACCGCTCTGTCTATTAACTCTTTTGCTGCCAAATTTCCTGGAATTGTGCTGTTTCCAGTGCCAATTTTTTTAAAACTTCATAACAGGGCTTATCAGTTTATAATATAGTAAAATTATTATTTGATGAATTTTAACCTGAAACCCTCAGGAATGATTGCACATTAACTATTTTGTTGAATAGCATACTTTTTATTAGGCAGTTTGATCAGATGACCCTGACCTTGACCTTGAATGACCTAATTAAGCTATTGTTTTGAAGTCGCCAAAAGGCGACATTGGCAGTCTCGTAATAGGTCGCCAAAAGGCGACATTGGCAGCGAAAGAGTTAAGGACATCAAAACCAGGTAAATAGAATAAATCTGGAGACTTGGCAAAGCTTAAACCCTTTCCCAACCATAAACTGGTTTTGACATGACTAAAAACTAAGGCTTGGGAAAACATTGAGGCTAATGAAGAAAATGCTGATCATCAGCATTTTTTCCTTTTACCTCACTATTTTCCAAGTTACATCGAACACAAATCCGATTTACAATAACCTCCATTTTGGCGTCTAAAGCAGCTTTTGAATTGGACCGTCCTAATTTTCTGTCATTTGGTAAAGGGTTAATCCAGTGCATCACATTTTTGCAGTCATCACAGATCAATGGGGCTTTGACTTCTAATTACAGCCATTGTACTTAGAAAAATGGGCATTTTTGTAGTTATCCATTAATTACTGCACAGCCTTGGAATCTCATGTTTTAACTAGAACTGTAGCAAAGCGGACAAATACCACCTAATTGGCGCCTTGTTATTGAAAAAGGCCCATGAACGCAGAGAGTAAGTGGATGAGTGCAGGTTCAAACCAGTACGGACGAATAAAAACTGATGTTCAACCAGTATTCCAACGCACATAGTCAGGCATAATTCGACACATACATGTAATTGTAAACTATACTCACACAGGCTCATTCATGCATGCAGGTGCGTCAAAAGTTAGATTGTTCAAAGTTCAAAGTCACACACAAACTGTCTTTGAAGCATTGAAGCCACTTACTATCACTGAAGACAATGTTCATTTTACTGATGAATTACGCATATGACTCATGATCTGGGAAGAAACAACTTAAGAACTGTCGCAAAGCGGACAAATACCCCCCACTAGGGCCTTGTCACTGAAAAAGTGCTATAGGTCAAAAGGTTCTTGACTTAGAGCATGGAAACGGATTTTAAACAAAGTCCAATTGTGACCTTGACCTTTGACCTTGGTGACCCAAAAACAATAGGGCACCTCCTTGGCTCATGGGCAACAACTGTATGAGGTTTCATGATCCTCAGGTCTAACTGTTCTCAGGTTTGAGCACGGAAACGAAAAAGTCTATGGACGGACGGATGGACGGATGGATGGACGGACAGACAGACATGGTGAAACCAATATACCCCCTTCTACTTCGTAGGTGGGGGTATAAAAATTCGTGCGTAATTTGTGAATAGTTCATACATTTTTCCTTTGTGACTGGCCCTTTTCAAATTTATGACAATTTGGTTTTGGGAGTCATTTGTTCTTATTAGGGTTGGGAGCTCTGATTTATCACTAATAACAATTCGAAATTTCATGCACTACCTACAATAAATAGGACAAGAGCCGTCATAGACGGATAATGCTCCCCGAATAAGTGTTTGTCACAAAATAAAAATTATCATACATTAAGCCCCCTTTTCCCATGACATATTTTTTGTACACACATTATTCATAGGATATGGTCTAGAACATCTCATTTATCACAAAAGTACAAAATTTCATTAAATTCTGCCTATTGGATCATGAAGAGAAATTGGAGAAAATCTAATTTTTACATCAAGGCCCCTTTTTCCATGATGCAGCCTCAAATCAACAAACAGAGAAAATGGTCCCTAGGGATTATGCCTGGGAGTTCACATGTAAAGTTTCCTTGAATTTGGTCCAAGGGTTGCTGAGATATAGCTGTGGACGGACGGACGGACAGCCGGACGGACAGCATGGCGACTATATGCTCCCCCGAAATTTTTTCGGGGAGCATAAAAAAGAATAAAACAATAATCTGATAAGCAACATGGTAAATAAAGATATCTAAAATCATTGAAGACTGCATGTTTGCATCCTTTTTTAAAACATGAAACAAATCTGGCTTTCATTATAGTTTACAAATTGGTTATTGATTTTTAATGATTAATTGATGGCTTTCTTTATTGGGGACAAATCCTTTACACAATTCACAATCAAAATTTCAAAAGCAAGATTTCTTTTTTTTTTTTTTTTTTTTTTTTTTTACAGGAAATTATTATACAAGTATAATAAACTCTCTGTTTTGTGATTAAGAAGTGTTGAGTCAAAGGTTGTTTTTTTTTTCTTTTTTTTTTTTTTTTTTTTCAAAACGTCAAGTCTCCTTCCTTTCCTGAAAAGCAAAATTTTCGGGAGCTTACAATTGAAAGTTAAGACAGTTGAACAACAAAATTGGTCTTAAATACAGAACAGACAATACCGAGACAAAAAAAGAAAATGCCGATTATCATTATTGTCTCATTTTGTCTCATCATTTTTTACAACCTTTTCCTATCAATGAATTCAAAACCAGGCCATGTTTGGTAAAAGGCTAATTAAACTACAGCTCTATAATGTCTAGGAAACACATTGCATGTTAAAAAGGATCAGTTCAATCAGAAAGAAGCAATGTAAAACAAACACTGATTGTTTAACCCTTTCCCAAACAAGACCTGGTTTTGATGTCCCTAGTAGAAAAGGCTTGGGAAAACATTGACGCAAAAGAAGAAACTGCTGATAACCAGCAGTTTCTCCTTTTGCCTCAATATTTTCTTACCTATATTGTACACAAATCCTTTCTTTTTCAATGTCCATTTTGTCGTCTGCTGCAACTTTCAAATTGGACCACCCTAAAATTTTGTCATTTGGGAAAGGGTTAAATGCAGCATGCAAATATGTAATTACCGGTAATTTATCAACCCATCTCAACCTGCAGGCAATCTTCACAGATTCTGACGCCTTTCCTGTATCATTTGTTCTAGATTCCAACCATATGGAATCTAGATAGCCACACCTAGTTGAAAGTTAGTCGGAGTTTTCCCTCGACTTTTTCTAGAGGGGTCATTATGTCCCCTTGGTCTTCAAATAAGGGGGTCATACCTATTTTAACTTGTTTTCTAATGTCCCAACTGATATTTTTTTGAGTGTCATTTGAGTCAAAACTGCGCCAAAACATACAATATTGTGTGCCAGGGAAAACCCTGGTTGTTTGATTGAGGTTTAACACCACTTTTAGATGCATTTGGTCAAATTGCAATGACTGGAGCTTCTAACCATTTCCCTAACCAGTACATCTACTACCACAATAACCAATTTGAGCCTCAAGCTGCTCACTCTCTTAGATGACTCACATATACATTGATGACAGACAAATGAACTCTTTCACTGCTTATTTTTCTGGTATTACATTCATGGATTCCAGAGCCAATTATATTTCTTGAAAATTGCATAAAACAGGGTAGGATTCCAACTTCTTGGTATAAAATTTTACAGTGTGGTGGTCTTAACCCTTTCCCAAACAAGACCTGGTTTTGACGTCCCTTATAGAAAAGGCTTTAGAAAATATTGAAACAAAAGAAGAAACTGCTGATAACCAGCAGTTTCTCCTTTTGTCTCAATATTTTCTGTGCCATACTTTACACAAATTCCATCTTTTTTAACTTCCATTTTGTCATTTTTGGCAATTTTTGAAGTGGATCACCCTAAATTTTTGCCGTTTGGGAAAGGGTTAACCTATTACTACACAGTGACAACTTTGGACTCCTTCAAAAGGAAAGGCTTGGGAAATCATTGTGGAAAATGGAGAAAGTGCTTGTGACAAGCACTTTCTTCATTTTCCACAATGGTTTCTAATCCAAAATGGATTGATCTTTTAAAATTGAATCAACTTAAAATTGTCGTCTGGAACACCTTTCAATTTGGAACAGCCAAAAATTTTGCTGTCTGGTAATTAAATGATTAAAGAAACTTGCATTGTAAAATCATGAAAACACCGAAAACACTGGGGCGACTCTCAATAGCTTCTCATTTTCTTTGATTAATCAAGCTAAATAGGTGACCAAACTCATTATTGCGCATTATATTTTCTCTTAAAGTTTTTATCTTTCTTTTTATTTTGGAATAGAAGACTATAAAATAGTAGATATAAATCAGTATAGCTGTGACATAGACATCAAATTTACTACTTGTAATGAATGCTATCTAACTAGGAAACAAGCTAATATATGACAATGGCATTTACATGTCAGGAAATCATTTTAATCCTTCTTGCCAGCTGCTTCCTATATTCTAAGTCTCAACACCATCACTGGTGGTGAACTAAAACAATTTTCGCTACAACAAGGTATAGATATTTTGCGTTTAAATGTGAGTTTATAGATTTTTTTTCTAATGACAATGTACTTGTTCTAAAAACAGACCGGGTTTACCATTTTGCATGTATTGACAAACTGTCGGTGTTGTTATAAAATCTCGTAACTACGGCTTTATCGAAGCCGTAGTTACGATATTTTATAACAACACCGACGGAATACATCGATCGCAAAAAAACATCCCTCGCTTTGGCCGAATTCACCACCAGTGACCATGTGGGCATGATGTGGATGTGGAACTGTATGTTACCAGGCCTTGAAGGTAATCAGGGGCATAGCTAGCCAAAAATGAAGTGTACTCAAAACTGATGCCGAAGGCATCAGCGGAGGTGCTAAACCCCGACTGGGGAGGGCGCAGGAGCGTGGTATCCTCCAAGAAAAAATTGAAACTAAGACAGTCATTCGTTGTTTCTGGTGGATATTCGGCATACATTTTACTGATAACCCAAGTGCTTTTTTTACGATGTGTACGCAACTGCATTTTTGCGTACGGGTTGCTACGCTCTTGGTAATGAAATGCTATCTGATCTGGATATTATGTTTGATAAATGTCAATATAGTCCAAATGGCCTCCTTCTTACATTGAGGCTATTTTTATGATCCTTGTTATATATAATCTTTATTTTCATTTCATCTAATTTGCTATAGCCTATTTACAGAACCTCACTTATCTTTAACCCATTCCAAAATTAGAATGTCTTCTCATGTCCCTAATTGAGCAGGCTGGAGAAAACATTGAGGCAAAAGGAGAAAATGCTGGTCACCAGCATTTTCTCCTTTTGCCTCTAGGTTTTCTAAACTATATTTTACATTAATCTTAATCTTTATCAAGCCAATTATTTTGTCGTTTGGGAAAGGGTTAACTAGGAAATGGATTGATGAATGACAATATAGTAGAATGTCAGGAAACTTGTTTCCTTAATGACTTGTGTCATCTGTAATATGTTTTGATATCATATCTTTACTTGTTAGGCCACTCAGACAAAATGGTAAAATATCTTTCACATTTGAAACACTTGATTAATTCAAATGCGCTGTCCAATAATTTCGAGAATTGCAAATTTCATGTAAACTTTGATACCCAACATTTTCTCCTTTTGTCATAGAACTTTCTGCCATATGTGCACATATAGTGGGTGTATAGCAACTTAACTGAAGTCTGACAAAAAGGACTTTTTATGGTGTTACTAAGAGACCACAATGGAAACCTTAGCGTAGTCTAATCAAACAAGGATTCATGCTGCTCTCTTGAAATTGCTTCAGGTAAAAAAGTACCTTTTAGAGACCAAAATGTATCTAGATTATCACTGTGCAAATGCACAGACTAATCTGGATCCATGTTGGACTCAAATGCCGGAAGGTCTGTCACTTTTTCCAGATCCTGACAATAATATTTTTGGATTAACTTACCTGTGCTAGCTTGAGTAGTTTGTTGAAAGATAGAGTAAGCGCCCGCTGTCTTGATTCTACATTGTCTTTGTCAAAATGAAGGTTGTATTTGGATCGCACTGAAAGTGTAGAGATACTTTGTTACAATCGATCCGTTGTTGCAACAACAAAGAAAGCTTGCAAAAGCAATGAAAGAAAAGATTAATTGATTGAATTCGGTTGGACACATTTTTCTACAGCAATGGTCATATTGCAGCGGCAGGAGCACCTAACCAAGGAACTTCTGTCATTTCTTTAATCTTCTTTAGGGGTCCCCAAACGCACGGTGGATAATCACATGATGCAAAAATGTCTGAAAATCTTCAATAATTTTGTTAATACGGGGCCGATTTGAATTCGGTTTGAAGCAGAGAAGGTGGACAGACGTCACACATTAGATGGATGTGGTTGATTCTTGAAAAATCAACTGATTAAAAAGTTATTGAAGATAAACCAAAATTCAATAACTTTTTTATCAGTTGATTTTTCAAACTAGACAGTCCTGGCGGCCTGGAAGCGCTCCACAGGCCTGATTATTTGTCTTGTTGAATGCAATTTCAAAGGTTCAGGCTGTGCAAACAAGCAAATGCATGACCAAGCTGAAAATTACAAGCAAGTAAGATCATATGATCAGTAAGATTTCTGTGAAAGTTCTGTATTGATTAATCGATACTAATGGTTTTAAAAGTGAAAATAAAGCCGAAAATGGCAATTTTGTCAATAACAAGGGCACATAACTCACATAAAATTCTGATCAAGCTGAAAATTATACCAAGGCAAGATCTTATAGTCACCAACATTCTGTACAAGTTTTGTCTTGATTGGTCAATATTTGTAGTTGCTAGAGTGAAAACAAAGTCAAAATAGAGTCGAAAATGGCAATTTTGTCAATATCAAGGGCACATAACTCATGATGTTAAGTTCAGATCAAGCTGAAAATTACACCAAAGCAACACCTGATGGTCATCAACATTCTGTACAAGTATTGTCTAGATTGGTCAATATTTGTAGTTGCTAGAGTGAAAACAAAGTCTAAATAGAGTCGAAAATGGCAATTTTGCCAATTTCAAGGGCACATAACTCATGATGTAAAATTCAGATCAAGCTGAAAATTATACCAAGGCAAGATCTTATGGTCATCAACATTCTGTACAAGTATTGTCTAGATTGGTCAATATTTGTAGTTGCTAGAGTGAAAACAAAGTCAAAATAGAGCTGAAAATGGCAATTTTGTCAATTTCAAGGGCACATAACTCATGATGTAAAATTCAAATCAAGCTGAAATTTTTACCAAGGCAAGATCTTATAGTCACCAACATTCTGTCTTAGTTTTGTCTTGATTGGTTATTATATGTGGATTTTAGAGTAAAATTAAAGTCAAAACCAGCTATTTTTCACATTCAAGGGCAGATAACTCATGTAATTCTGATTCAATCCAAATACTTTGAAGGAATCTGAGAAAGGGTCACCCAAGGATCATTCTTGTAAAGTTTGATTGAAATCCGTCTGGTAGTTTCTGAGAAGAAGATTTTTAAAGAAAAAGTTTAAGGACGGACGGACGCACGGACGCACGCACGGACGCACGCACGACGGACACACCGCCATGACAATAGCCCGCTGGCCTGTCGGCCAGTGGAGCTAAAAAATCAACAAGTCCAGCTTATTTTTGGCATTTCCCCACCTTCTCTGCATCAAACCGAATTCAAATTGGTCAAATATTAAAAAATATATTGAAGATTATCGGAAATTCTGAGTCACGTGATTATACACCGAGAAACGGCTCGCTCACAAAGGTTCATGATTATCCAACCATGGCTGTGAGACAAGTGTCAGATAGGATGTTTGTCACTGCAGGGTTCTCCGCAGAATATTTTGAAGCCGTAGTGGCATTGGTAAACCTTGAAACATACTGTGCTCATGCAAATAATAGTGAATAAAAACATAATGGGAAAAGAAGAAATTGCTCAATTTGAGCAATTTCTTCTTTTCCCATAATGTTTTTATACAGAATTATTACATTTTATTTTATAAGAATGCATTATTTATCACTTTTTGACATGGAATATCTACAAATGCCCTTACTTGGTGACCTTTTTGATAAAATTAAGCTGTGGGGTAGTTTTGAAGCTGTAGAGGCATTGCACTGATTTAAATGAAGCTGTAGTGGGGCCGATACAGCTTATTTGGCTGGGGAGAACACTGCACTGCTGGGGATCACACCCAGAACCTCACGATTGAGAGTCTAATGGCGCTACCAACAGAGGCTGAGATTTTAGAGCGAGATTTCTTGAGATATCTTGAGATTTCTTATGATGTTTTAGGATAAAGCATTCTTTAGAGTAAGACTTTTAACCCATTACCACACAGTGACTCCTTTTGTCTCCCCAAAATATAATGGCTTTAGAATACATTGTGGAAAATGAATTGCTTGTGAAAAGCAATTTCTTCATTTCCAACAGTGTTTTCTATCACAGAATACAACAAAAAATTGAATTTTATTCATTTGAAATTGTCATCTGCAACATCTTTGAATTTGAATCAACCTAAAATTTTGTCGTTTGGTAATGGGTTAAGACGCTCAATGGGAGGCGCCATTACCCTATACTTCGTGCGGAACCTCTCGGTCAACTCTGTACAAACAATATAAAAGAGACTTCACCGAGTTGTTCCGAACGCCCCATAATTCATAAACCGCGGTGTTCCGAATGCTCCATACTTTATACAAATGACGTCATGATAACGTCATTTGTATAAATATGGAGCACTCGGAACAGCTCGGTCAAAGTCTCGGTCTTAACAAGAGCTTCGCAGAGCGGCGCATATACGCCCGAGAGGGGCTTGTCAGTAAAATTGGCCATTTTTTTCGATTCAAGGGCAGATAATTCAAACATGAAAGTTATCAAAATTTTGTTTGCACAACAAGACACCATAGAGATTCATTGTGGCTAGTTTGATTAAATTCTTGTTGAAACTGTAGGAGTTGCACACAGGAGAAAATGGACATTTTTGAGAAAATGGGCATTTTTTCTTAAATTCAAGGGCAGATAATTCAAGAACGAAAATAGTTATCTAAATTCCGTAAGCGGCGTGCACAACTAGACACCATGGAAATTAATTGTGGCAAGTTTGATGAAATTCTGATCAAAACTGTAGGAGGAGTTGCGCACACAAGAAAATGGGCATTTTTTTTATTCAAGGGCAGATAATTCAAGAACGAAAAGAGATAATTAAATTCCGTAAGCGGGATGCACAACTAGACACCATGGAGATTCATTGTGGCAAGTTTGATCTAATTCCGATCAAAACTGTAGGAGGAGTTGCGCACACAAGAAATTGCTAACGGACGGACGGACGGACAGACGGACAGACGGACGGACGGACGGACAGACGGACAGACAGACGAGCGGGGTCATAACATAATACGACCCTTCGGGCGTATAAAAACGCTTTATCTAAAACATCTTAAGAAATCTTAAAAAATCTCGCTCTAAAGAACACGGCTCTGTACTATGGCTGTGGTCCCAGCAGGAAAAGAAGAAATTGCTGATATATGAACATTTTCCAATTTTCGTTACAACAGCATGTTTTGCGTTTGTCATGCAAGTATATTTAAGTTCTCGAAATGTTCTAAAAATTTTAATCACAACTTTTGTCATTTAGTAAAAGGCTAAAACATTTTATTCAAATATCAGAACTTGTTAAAGGCCAATCGTTTAATTTTGATAAGCATCATGTGTCATGATAATTGAATCAAAGTAGAATATCACTGAAAGTGATCATACCCCCCAAAGGCGCAGTTTTTGTGCATTTTGAGAAGTTGATTTCATTTGAACTGGGAGCTGTTCAATTGGGAAATAGAGCTAGTTTTGAAAAGGGTCAATAAAGGAACATTCCTGCCAAGTTTGGTAAGAATTGGTTCAGTGGTTACGAAGGAGAAGATTTTTGAAGAATTATCTAACGATTTTTCCAGGTCTGATAAGCCCCGCCCGGCCACGCCCACAATTTTTGACAAATCAAAAATTCACAAACAAGTTTTGAAAAGGGTCACCCAAGGAACATTCTTGCCAAGTTTATTAAGAATTGGCCCATTGGTTATAAGGAGGAGAAGATTTTTGAAGAATTATCTAACGATTTCCCAAAGTCGGATAAGCCCCGCCCTGCCAAGCCCACATTTTTTGGCAAATGAAAAAATCATGAAATAAATTGAAAACAATCACTCAAGGGTCATTCCTGTCAAGTTTGATTCAAATTGGCCTAATGATTGATTTTTAAAGATTTTTCACATGATTTCTCTAAGTCTGATAAGCCCCGCCCTGCCACGCCCACAATTTTTGACAAATCAAAAATTCACAAACAAGTTTTGAAAAAGGTAAATAAAGGAACATTCCTGCTAAGTTTAGTAAGAATTGGCCCAGTGGTTAAGGAGGAGAAGATTTTTGAAGAATTATCTAACGATTTCTCGAAGTAGCATAAGCCCCGCCCTGCCACGCCCACAATTTTTGACAAATAAAAGATTCACGAACAGGTTTTGAAAAGGATCACCTAAGGAACATTCCTGCCAAGTTTGGTAAGAATTGGCCCAGTGGTTAAGGAGGAGAAGATTTTTGAAGAATTATCTAACGATTTCTCCAAGTCCGATAAGCCCCGCCCTGCCACGCCCACAATTTTTGACGAATCAAAAATTCACGAACAAGTTTTGAAAAGGGTCACCTAAGGAACATTCCTGCCAAGTTTAGTAAGAATTGGCCCAGTGGTTGAGGAGGAGAAGATGTTTGAAGAAAAAACCAACAGACAGACCAACAGACAGACCAACAGACAGACCAACAGACCAACAGACAGACAGACAGACAAGCTGACTCCTATATACCCCCAAATTGAATTTGGGGGGTATAATTATTGTGTGCTCTTTATAACTTTTTCCATGTCATGCAAAAAGGGACCAGTTGTTAATTTTATAGCACAGCAGTCACTCAACAAGATCACAAAGCCAATATTATATGATGAAATTATATATATAGGGATAATAAACTCAGGATATGCATTCTTATGTTTACCAAATTGTTATTATTTTTTCTTGGTCTGAGCATACATCTTCTGCATCTTGGTTTCTGAGTCAGTATTATTTCACACATACGAGAAAGTCCCTTATGAGGGGATGTTGATACAAAAACAGTTATTCTTTCCGTAGAGAATGTATTTTTACATAATGTAGATGAATTCCATTAAATATCAAATTACCCTGATCAACTTTATTTCACAACTTTCTAAATGTCAAATTATTTTTGTATTGAAATAATAATATTGTATGCTTAATGTCATTTCTTTCCAAATTAAAAACTTACTTACAATTTGCACATCGCTGCTTTTCAACCAAAACCTCATATCTGCAGCTTAAAACAGGGTTTTCGTTGAAAAGCAACAATATGAAGATAATTTCAACGAATCATAGTACATAACAAATGGGTTTGATAAGACATGATTGAATAAATCCTTTCTCAAGCAACACCAGGCCCCGGTTTCTCGAAAACACATAAGTACATTCTCAGACTCAAATCTGAGCACCGTGCTCAAATCGCACGAAATCCACATGAACTTCAATCAAATACCGTTCAATGTTGGAGAGTATTCCTTTGAAGTTGAGCATGTGCTTTTGAGTATGTACTTTCAAATAGAAAGAGTCTAAATTTTGGCTGTTTGGGAAAGTTAACCTTAAATTTGCAAAAAGCAGGTTCTTGCCATTTGGAGAAGTCTCCATTTAATAACATCATACTATAATTTGAGCAACGTTTGTCTGTTTGTCTGTTTGTTCCCCTACTCCTCCCAGGTCCTTGGGCCGATCTTCACCAAACTTGGAGGGAAGGTGGAGGGCGGCCCCGGATATTAGCTTGAGGGGTTCATTTTTTGAAAGGTCAAGGTCATCGAGGTCAAAGGTCAAATTTATCGTTTTTACGGGTTACGGGACGGGATTGCTTAGTTACGGGACGGGATTGCTTACCGGTTACGGGACGGGATTAGGTGGAGTGCAGCCCCGGATAGGTCAAGGTCATCGAGGTCAAAGGTCAGCCCCGGATAGGTCAAGGTCATCGAGGTCAAAGGTCAAATTTCGAGACGGGTAAAATTGCTAGTTGTTTTTAAAAGTGTTACAAAAGTGCTAAAGAGCCACCATTCCAACCCATCTACAGCTTTAAACGTCCAATTTCAAAGATAGTTCAGACCACAATTTGAAGCGAATGAAAATTTACAGTTATGTCGGATAGGAAACATTGAGGTAAATGAAGAAATTACTTTTCACATGCAATTTCTTCATTTTCAACTATGTTTTCAAGGCCTTTATTTGGGCAGGTTCAAATAGCGTCAATGTGTGGTAATGGTTAACCCTCTCCAAAAACATGACCTGGTTTTGATGTCCCTTGGAGAAAATGCCTGGGAAAACATAGAGACAAAAGAAGAAACTGCTGATAACCAGCAATTTCTACTTTTGTCTCAATATTTTCTGTGAGATATCATACACAAATCCTTCCTCATATAACATCAAATTTATAGTTTGCAGCAGCTTTCCATTTGGTGCACCCATAAATATTGCTGTTTGGGAAAGGGTTAATCCATTACTGCACAGTGACGCCTTTTGACTTCCTTACAAGAAAAGGCTTGGGAAGAACATTGTGGAAAATGAAGAAATTGCTTGTGACAAGCAATTTCTTCATTTTCCACAATATTTTCTTATCTAAAAATGGAAATAATTTCGAATTTTCACCAACTTGATATTGTCGTCTGCAACACCTTTCAAATTGGAAGAGTCCAAAATGTTGTCGTTTGGGAAAGGGTTAAGCAACTTACTAGATGGTGCCCTTCTCAAGGTACTCGGCTTCTCTGTCTTCTGTTTGACGACCTCTTTCTTCATCACCGTCTTCTTGACCTTGACCTTTTCAGCGACCTTGACCGGTCTCTGCACGACCTTCTGAACAATCTTGGGCTCATGTTCCTTGACATAGTTTGCCGGTACGAAACCCTCAGTGCCGTCATTTTTGCGTATTTGCCACCAATCGTTGTTTGTCTTCTGTACTAATGTCATCACCTGGAAGAAAAAAACAAACTTGGAAATTATAACTTAAAAGTCAAGGTCACAGGGTCAAATGTCATGGTAAAAAGCCCTCTTTGCTGTCGTTTTTGTGTTACAGTACAGCTTGCACAATATTTGCCTATTTCCACACATCACCTCGATTGGATTTCGGGTTGATTCGGGTGGAAAAACGCAATGGCTGCGGCAAGTGTGTTTTTCCATCCCAATCCGAGGAAATCGCCACGATTTTCCACTTCACCACTGCTAATTGCTGCGAATTGCGCGGACAGGTAATATTGGTTTTACCTGGCATTTCCACCCGTATGCAGTGAATCGACGCGATCACCACCATTTTCCACTCATCTCGCGATTTGCAGTAATGCGTGGAAATTTGGAGTGGAAAAACATGGTTGTCGCGATGGCAAATCACCGCAATTTTCCACCCAAATTTTTTTTGTCCGCGGTGGGCGAGTGTTTTAGGCAAAACACGCCCGAGCTTTACTGTACCAACAACTGTTGTTTGTCTTCTGTACAACGGTCATCACCAGGAAGCACAGCCACTACATTAACCCTTTCCCAATAGCAAAATATTAGAGATGGCTTAATTCAAAAGCTGTTGCAGACGGCAAAATTGATGTTGATAAAGATTTATTTTGTGTACAATGTGTACAATATCGTGTAGAAAACATTGCGGAAAATGCTGATTATCAATATTTTCTTTTTGTCCTCAATAATTTCCCAAGCCTCTACTATTATGAACGTCAAATCCAGGTCTTGTTTAGGACAGAATTAAACCACAACATGGTTTGAATTTTTAAGACTGGGAAAGAGGATTTAGAAAGTCTAGCCTCTTTTCAGTGGAGCTTCCAGGATTTCTAAGAAGATGGTTCAAATATACCAAAGGGGGGGGGGGGGGGGGGGGGGGTCATTTTCCTAGTATAACATAATTTTGACTGAATTTCTGCATGAAAATGAAATAAAAAGTCTACAAGGGAGGGGGGGGGTTAGTTTGAATCCTTCAAACCCCTTCTGGATCCGACTCTGTCCTTAAAAGTTTCATCCAGTATTTCTGTACAAGTAACAATAGTTACAAATTACGAAATACTTCTAATTAATGCATTAAGTAAACGTGACTGAGGTGAAATGCACCTCACTTGAACTTGAAAGTGGCTAGAGGTCAAAAACAATACCAATTACGAGCTAAACAAATATTTCCAGGAAGCCATGCAAACAGCCTCAGTTATGTGAGGACATTAATCCTTTCCCAAACGACAAAATTTTAGGGTGATCCAATTTGAAAGCTGCTGCAGACGACAATATGGATGATAATTAAGACATGATTTGTGTAAAATATGGCACAGAAAATATTGAGACAAAAGAAGAAACTGCTGGTTATCAGCAGTTTCTTCTTTTGTTTCAATGTTTTCCCAAGCCTGTTCTATTAAAGGGACATTTCATTCCAATTTCATTTTTTTAAAGTATGTCTTGATGCCAAGATTGGTTATTCTAATGAGTATAAATACTATTAGTTTTTTGAAGTTGTTGCCAATAAGCGAGAAACACGCATTTAAAGTTGAGACATAATCAATAAATTGCATATAAATCCGAACTGTTGTCCACAACAATTTGTTCAATTTTAACACAGAAAAATAAATTTCTCGTAAACGGCGCAATATTTTGGCTTGAAATTTTCAGAATTTTCATAAGGAAATATGCTCTTTCAGATAAAAATAAAAGTAAAATGTATGACAAAAAATTCTGAAATGTCACTTTAAGGATGTCAAAACCAGGTCTTGTTAGGTGATGACATTAATATTTGATCATTAATGAAATATTATCCAGGGAAAAATATCCATTACTCCATCTCCTAAATACCAAATAGATCTCATTTTAAGACAGCTGTGTACATCGATGAGAAAATCATTCCTTCCAAAACTGATTTATTTTAATTAATATTTCTCTTTTCTGAATGTATAGCTGTATCATAGTATAATATTTGATTGATTGATTGATTAATTAATTTATTAATTGATTGATTGATTGAGTGGTTGATTAGTTGATTGATTGATTGATTAATTAGTCTCTAACTGACCCATCCAAACAGTCAACTTCTGGACTGGTCTTATTTGGAAGCTGCTGCAGCCAACACAATACATGTTTTTGGAGATATGATATTTTGTGTACAAAATAATGCAGAAGATATTTCCACCAAAGAAGAAATGCTGGGCAATTTTTCCTTGTTTGCCACAACACCCTTTTCTATAAGGGATATAAAAGCCAAGTCTTGCTGGGGAAAGGATTTTTTGTCATCAACAGTTTTCAATGAGCCTTTTTTATGCGACACAATCTCAAATATGTACTGCAGTGATAAGAAAAGCTAATCAGATTAGCTCAATTCCTAATTAATCAGTAGAGACCGTTTCCCAAATTGCATTTAGTATACTTTAGAGAGATCGAATTTGAAAGGTTTTTTAGATGGCAAAATCGATAGCATTCAATAAACGATTAATTGTTTACCTTTTTAGCCCTGAAAATACTGAGAGACATATTAAAGAGAATGGCTAATTTTAAACATTTTTTTCTCTAATTGCCTCCAAGTTTTCAAAAACCTTTAAATTCCCACTGTACATAATATGTCTGATTCAAATTTTGTTTTGGAACAGGTAAAAATTCTTTCATACAGTGGATACACTTTTTACCCATTACCAGTTGACATTTTTGACTCACCATGGTTTAAATTGAATGAGGCCGCAGTCTGCAGTCTCAAAATAAGAGGTATAACAAATTTGAAATTGTTTGTGTATGCTAGGCAGTCACACGCAAATAAAAGGATATGTGTTTAGCCACATTTCATAATTTTGGATGATTCCAATATCTTTCCAAAAAGGAAAATCTCAATAAGCTTAGAAAAAAGATAATGGATTATTGATAAAAGTCCCTTTATAGATATCTATATGTTTTAAAACTAAATTAGTAATTTTCTTATGTCAAAACTGATTGATTATAATTGCATGTTCATACACATTTTCTACTTTTGACTTCAACTATAATTGTGTCGTCAGTTACTGTTTTCACATGGGTATAGAACAGTAACAATTTTTTGTTGTTTGGAAACAGTTTTATCAGAAAGCTCAGTAATTTCACAGATTTTTGATAAACTCTTAAAAGGTATTTATTTTTTTTGTGGAATATCAATTTCTATACCATAAAGAGAGGCATTACTTAATTTGCCAATAAACAGATTGCAGGAAATTTGCTTTTTATTACTAGAAAGTCAATGTAGCTATTATTTTCATTCATCTTTGATCTTTTATATTAGGTTGTTGTGTAAGACATTTTAACCCATTACTAAACAACAAAATTTTAGGGTGTTCCAAATTGAAAGATCCAGCAGAGGACAATTTCAAGAGGATGAAATTTTGAATTTTTTGGTCTCTTTACGTAGAAAACATTGTGGTAAATGAAGAAATTGCTTGTTACAAGCAATTTCGTCATTTTCCAAAATGTTTTTCAAAGCTGTTTTCTTGTAGGGAGCCAAAAAGACATTGTGTGGTACAGTTGAGAACATCATGAAATTGACATTAATTCCATTGCATTCCGATCAAAATCATTCCATTCAAACGTTCATTCATTCCGCTCACAAAACCATTCATAGCGCTCAATGAATGTTAAAAACGCTCGCAGGTTTAATTGGTTGTTATAAAAAGAAGACATTTCATTGGCTGAAATATTTTCGTGGGCGTATTATCGATAAACCTTCATACCTATAATATTGGTAAATTTCCGATATCGAGCTGTTACTATTTTAAGATCACGTTTGATTGGTTGAAAGGTTATCATGGGCGTGTTATCGATTTTTTAGATACACAAAATCATTCAAAACGCTCATTCCATTCATCCGTTCATTCGCTCATAAAACATTCCCATTCTACTCAGAATGTCAATTTCATGATGTTCTCAACTGTAATGGGTTAAAGTGTCAACCCTACTCACTTAGCAAAGTTTAACTGCTGCCAGACTCCGGCATCAAAACATGCTTGAAACTTTTCAAAAAGACACAATTTCAAACAGATGAAATTTTAAAGCAGCTGCAAAGCACAGAATTAAATTAAGGTTGATAAAAGATCGAATTTGTATACAATGCATTGATGTTATTGAAGATGGAATTTGTATATAATACAGTGCTCGCAAGAAAATATAAAGGCAAAGTCTCCCCTTGCGAAAAAAGTTAAAGAACGCATTTCTAATTCTACAACTGTTCTAGAACATTCTAGAACATTAAATGGCACTTCTAAAACTGTTCTAGAACAGTTCTATAAGTGCCATTTAACATTCTAGAATGTAATAGAACAACAGTTCTTGAACTTAAATGAACTTTTCGCAGGGAAAGGCTCAAGTCTATTTATCAGCATTTCTCCTCTTCTCCTCAACGTTTTCCCAAGCCTTTTCGATCAGGGATGTAAAAATCAGGTGATTGTATTATAAAACAAAGTCTTACAACCAAGTTAGGTGGAAATCACATGATGGATAATCACGTGATACAATATTTTCAGAAAATCTTCAATAATTTTGTAAATACTGGACCGAATTGAATTCAGTTTGAAGCAGAGAATCTGGACAGACGTCACGCATTAGATGGACATGATTGATTTTTAAAAAAATCAAAAGATAAAAAAGTTATTGAAGATAAACCAAAATTTTGGTTTATCTTCAATAACTTTTTTATCAGTTGATTTTTTAAAAATCTACCACGTCCATGTTATTCCTGACATTTTTCCACATTCTCTGCTTCAAACCGAATTGAAATTGGTCAAGTATTAAAAAAGATATTGAAGATTATTGGAAATTCTAAGTCACATGATTATACACCGTGAATTTCTCCTACCATCTTTTGATACTATCAGTTCTAGGTCTCAATTTGGAAAGGGTTAACCAATTCCCATATATTGACACATTTTGACATCCAATAAAATATAGGCCTTGGAAAATATTGCAGAAAATGGAAAAAGCGTTTGTCACAAACAATTTCTTCATTTCCCACAATGTTTTATATCCAGAAATACAAAAAAAATGTTAAATTCCATTCACATATAAAATTTTTTATTGGAAATTGTCATCTGCAGTAACTGAAATTGGAAGTCTAATTTTTTGTCATTTGGGAAAGGGTTAATGAAGGGTCAAAAATATATAAACAGTCAATATTGGCATTTAACAGCATCTCCTTATAAAGGTATAGGCACTGTATTGGCCATGTTTCATATTAAATGGAGGAGATATATTATTTCCTTTTGATTAATTTTTGTGGTTCTTGAGAATTTTCAAAAATATTGTTTGTGAAAGAAATTAAGGGGAATAGAGTAAAAATACTTTTAGAAAGGTAGGTACTAGAATGATTTCTTCTTCCATTATGATTTTTATCTGTTAGTCAATCTATGCATAAAATTAATATAAAATTTCCATTTAGATCTACATGTATTTCAATCTTATATTTTAGACAGAATTTTACCATTTTTCTTTTAAGTAAAAACTATTTTCATGCAAATAAAAGAGTTGAAAATTATTAATGAAAAAAAAAAATACTTTTGATGTACCTTATTTGGAAAAGATTTCTGTAAGTTCTATATATTCTAATATAATCATTCTTCCAACCTGCAATTTTTTATTTCAGTGTTAATTTTTTTTCAAAATCTTGAAGACGAGACAACAAAAATGTATGCTAATAAAGCAGTATTAATTTTGTTTGCAATATAGAACAAAAAATATTGAAACAAAATTAGAAAATGCTGGTTACCAATATTCATTTTCTTTTTTATTTATCTCAATGTCTTTTGATTTTTTTCCTTTTCTTTTTTTTGTGTATGTGTGTGTGTGTGTGGGGGGGGGTCCAGGGACTTTAAAACAAGGTATTGTTTGGGAAAGGGTTAAATGTGATAGCCATGATTTTTCATAAGTAATTGCAATCTTTCTTATCATAAATTATGATATGAACAAGAACAAGAACAAGAGTTTATTACAAATAAGGTTTGGACACAACCGTCCATCACCGTCAAACAAGATTACAAATACATGCGAAAAAAACATGACATACAAAATACAAATAATTCCGAAATGTCTAAAACGTCTAAATGCGGAAGGATATTTATCAGTATTTCTAAGTGTTATCAGTAATAGATTTTCTATGATCGAAAGCTAAAATGCAAAATTGTGCGAGGCTGTTTAGGTGTTTTGAATTACTATTTGTCAAAAGTGCTTTGAATTTATACATACTAGGCTTTTTGTAATAATGCTTGTTAATATATTTTTTCCTGAGCGAAGTGAAGGCTGAGCAGACCATTACAAAATGGTACTCATCATATGACATAATATACACTACATACCATAATCATTCCAATAAGCGCCCAAGTGTTTGATAGAAATATTGGTATATGCTTGGAAAAGTCAGATGGGAAATTATTAGAAGTATTTTGATCAAAATTACATATTCAGTGTTTTGGTAAAGCATACTGTTATAACGACTGCAAAATGGGAACTTGGGAAGACATTTCTTAACCCTCTCCCAAACAAGACTTGGTTTTGATGTCCCTAATAGAAAAGGATTGTGAAAACATTGAGACAAAAGAAGAAAATGCTGATAATCAGCATTTTCTCCTTTTGCCTCAATATTTTCTATGCAAAATTATGCACAAATTCTTTCTCTATCTACATTGAATTTCTCATCTGCAGCAGCTTTTTAATTTAGACCACCCCAAATCCTTGCCATTTGCAGGGTGCCCACCCTTCATCTGGAATAAAATTCCCTGACTTTTCACTGACTTTTCCCTGACCAAAATTCATTTTTCCCTGACCTTTTTTCGCGCGAAATGGCCTCATTTCCCCCTAAAGCTGTCTGATCAATCCCCTATTTATTTCGATTTCTTACAATAACAATTCAAATGTGATGGTTGAACTTACATGTATTAGTATGACCCTTAAAATGCTTAACATTTTAAACACGATGAAGAGAAAAAGTTCATTTGTCCTGCTTGAAATAGTTAAAAACACTTTCTTTGACAACAGTTGAAATGTTAATACTTATGGTTGAAGTTATGACTAGAGCTTTAAAATGTACACCTCTTTACATAAGAGAAAATGAGAAATACTTCTCCAGTCTTTGTCTTACATAAACTGTTTCAAACAACTTTCTGTGAGCATCATTCTCATGAAAGGTGTTTAAAGGACAATTTTGCTTCCACTCCAACCCTTTTCCATCTTAAATATTCACTGACCAATTAATAAGGTCCTTACTTATCTAGATACATCCCAATCAAAATTTCCTGCACTGATAGCCTTTCACATTCATTTTCACTTAAAATGTATTATGTTTAGTAGTTCTTTTCATTCATTTTATGGACAAAAATGGATACCTCTGTGCATGTGTGAACATTTTGTTATTTTTATTGTTATTTTTGTTATTTATAAGCACAATTTAATGTACATTTTTGACATACTGCATGCTCAAGTGTTGCAATTTCAGAGCATTTTAAAACCAGCTTTGTGCTAAAATTGATTCTTTATCAACCAGGCACAAGTGCAACTAATGAATGTTTGTAGGAAACTTGTGATAATGGATATATTTGAGGGCTTTTATTCACTTGACATCAAAATGTCACTGAAGGAAGACAATGGTAATTATCTAAGTGATTTGGAAGGAGATGGCATTATGACCTAAATCATGTTACACTCATCATCAAACTCAAAAGCCAAATAAAACCAAATGGTGCACAGTCCTTGCAGCTGTACAAGTATTAATCCACATAATGTAACTACCCTCTTAGTATCAATAATTCTTCAACCTCCTCTGAAGATGTTCAACATTCTTCTCTTCACTGTCAGCTACTTTTCTCTAGCTTACAGATTTAGCCATAAGAGCATTAGATTTCAATAGAAGATCCATTTCAAATGTTAAGCCTTAATTCAAAATAATAAGTGCAGAGTCATGTATAAAAGAACAGCTGGTTTGTTAATTAAAACCTGAAAAATGCCATAGCTATGATTTATCTGTTTTACTTTATTTCATTTTTTTCCTATTTGTTTTGTTTGGACAAAAGAAAATTTCAAAATTCCCTGACTTTTCCCTGACTTTTTAAGCTTTTCACATTTCCCTGACCATTTTTCAAAATTCCCTGACTTTTCCCTGACCTTGAAGAAAATACAAATTTCACTGACTTTTCCCTGACCAGTGGGCACCCTGATTTGGGAAAGTTGGAAACCTAATTTGGAGACTTGACTATAAGTCCTTATTTACTTTTATGACTTACATATTTTTTTTTTCCACTGGGTGTTAAATTTCTGAAAATCGCCCTATTTTACTGAAACTGTTCTTGAAATAGACTTGGGAGATGGTGTTTATTAATTAACCCTTTCCCAAACAAGACCTGGTTTTGACGTCCCTATTAGAAAAGATTTGGGAAAACATTGAGACAAGAGAAGAAACTGCTGATAACCAGCAGTTTCTCCTTTTGTCTCAATATTTTCTAAGCTATTATCTACACAAATTCTATCTTGAACCACACCAATATTGTCATCTGCAGCAGCTTTTGAAGGACCACCCAAAATTTGTCGTTGAACCTATTACCAAACAGCAAAATTTTAGGGTGGTCCAATTTGAAAACTGCTGCAGACCACAAAATGAATTCAAATAATGATAGAATTTGTGTACCATAAAGCACAGATAATATTATCAGCATTTTCATCCTTTTTCGCAATATTTTCCCAAGCCTTTTCTATACTAGGGTTGTGAAAACCAGGTCTTGTCTTGTTTGGGTGATTTTTACAATTGCAGTGGTATATGTTATATTGGATATTATATAATGCCACTTTTCCCATATTCCTGCCTTTTTGATAACAAGATAACTGTCGCTCACACTTATTTATGTAATATCTCACATTTTTTTACATAATGTAATTTCACACATTTTGTAAAACTGTGACAGAAATAAAAGATTATTGCATTGTATTGTATTCTATCACTTTATCTGCTATGTATGTTTTTATTTGCTAATATTATTATAGCAAGGTTTCATACAATAAAATATTTGTAAGTAATATTGAAAGATGACTGAAATTGCTAAGTCCTTTAATTTTCTATGAACTATAGATTTACAATGTATGACATAATATCTTACTTTTCTAGATAGATCTACATAAATGTTTATTTTATTCATTTATTTTTAATACTTATTTATTAATGCAGATGGACATAAAAGAAAAGAAAAAAGAAAAAAAGAAATTGATTTTTTTTTTTATTTTTTTAAATTAAAGAGCAGATAATAAAAGAATGCTATCATGTTATAAAGAGCTATCTGATTTGCATAAGGTGTGTGCAAAACTACATATCATGGCTATGTGTGGCAAGTAATTACTGTAGTTTGATTAAATTCCGATCGAAACTGTAGTTGTGTATTTTACAAATTGCTTACTGACAGACAGACAGATGGATGACCAGGATCATAAAATAATATCACACTTTAAAGCTACTATTTCCCAGATTTGGACCCAAAAATTGTCAAATACAAACGAAATGTACACTTTTTAAGCTTTATATGACCTGATTAAATGGTTACGACAAACTATTGAAGCAACGACTCATTTTTTCGCAATTTGATACCAAGTTCATGAAGCGATATCGAAAGTAGGTCAAAACAGTAGGACATGCGACTTTCTTAAATGACGTCACAACATACATGATGACGTCATATTGAAATTCAAGTATGAATCTCGTTTGAATCATGGTCCGCGCTGTATGCGCATGTGCAACAATTTCAAAATAATTCTAACCCCATCAGTGATGGGGTTGAATTTAGGTTTGGATTCTCCCTAAATTCAGCTATCTGTCTTGTAATTTTGGCTCATTCTCTGTCTGAATCGCATATTATTAACCATCCCGAGGTTGTCAACACAAAAGTTTTGCATATTTTTTAAAAAAAATTCATTTTTTGCAATTAGACCATCTGTTACCGTCGCCCTTTAAGAGTACAAAAACATTCCTCATACTGCCAAGCTATGGATAGCAGCTCTTGCAGGTAGTCTAAGTCTTAAAAGATCTGACAGTATAGATGATAGTATAAACCCCTTTCCCAAACGACAAAATCTTGGGGTGATCCAATTGGAAAGCTTCTCCAGACGACAAAATTCATGTTAAAAAGGAAAGGGTTTGAGTGCAATATGGCACAGGGAACATTGAGGCAAAAGAAGAAAGTGCTGATTATCAGCACTTCCTTCTTTTTTCTCAATATTTTCCCATGAATCATCTATTAGGGACGTCAAAACCAGGTCTTGTTTGGGGAAGGTGTAAATTACATTAGTCCAGGAGGTAGATGAGGTTTAATTGCGGTAAAAGCACCATACAACTTTTAGACTGATTCTTGTAGCAAATTGTCTCAGGAGTTCGGAAATGCACGTCTGACGCGCATCCGCCTAGATATAAGGGGAGAAAATTGAGGTTAAAGTTGTCTGCCCTTGGATTTTAAGCCAAAAATGGAAATCTTACTAGGCATTTCTTTTAAGGCATTGATTCATTACAAATGGTTTAAAATTGGTAAATATATGCACATATCATCTCTATACATATTTTAATGATGTTTAATGAATGTTTTTGTTCCACAAAAATCCAAGATGGCCGCCATAATGTCTATTTTTAGTAACAAAAATGTGTTTTTTATAAATAAGATTTGTTTCTGGGACGCATATATGCTGATATGAATTTTTAAGCATGTATTTAATAAATATAAACTAGGAAATTGTCTAAGGAGTTCGGAAATGCGCGTCTGACGCGCATCCGCCTAGATATAAGGGGAGAAAATTGAGGTCAAAGTTGTCTGCCCTTGGATTTTAAGCCAAAATGGAAATATTACTAGGCATTTCTTTTAAAGCTTTGATTCATTACAAATTGTTTTTAATTAGCAAATATATGCACAATTCATCCCCATACATATTTTAAAGATTTTTTGTGAAAGTTTTCGATCC
The DNA here is from genome assembly GCA_963680895.1 of Fragum sueziense. Classification (NCBI taxonomy): domain Eukaryota; kingdom Metazoa; phylum Mollusca; class Bivalvia; order Cardiida; family Cardiidae; genus Fragum; species Fragum sueziense. The sequence goes on from OY804593.1 coordinate 16,310,144, forward strand.
ATAATAATCCAAGATGGCCGCCAGAATGTCTATTTTTAGTAACAAAAGGGTCTTTTTTTGTAATAAGTTTTTTTTCTGGGACGCATGTATGTTGATATTAATTTTTATGCACGTATTTAATAAATATTGCCCAATTGGAACTTAGCGATTAGGAAAAATAAGTGTTGGTTAATATTTGAAACGGATTTTTAAGCTTAAATTGCATTTTGATGTCCTGAGAATTTTGCGAAAAGCGTTTCGATGCATTCCTTTTAGGGCATTGATTCATTCCAAATGGTTTTTGATTGGCAAATATATGCACATATCATCTCCATACATATTTCAATGATGTTTAATGAATGTTTTTGATCCATGAAAATCCAAAAATGGCCACCAGATTGTCTATTTTAGTAACAAAAAGTATTGCTTTTTTAAAATAAGATTTTTTTTCTGAGACACATACATATGCTTATATATATTTTTATGAATGTATTTGATAAATATTGACTTATTGTAACATAGAAAAGTTTTGGATAGTAGGAAATAAGTTTCGGACAGTGTTCTAAACAAAGTTTGAAGCTTAAATTGCATCTATATACATAATCCTGAGGATTTTGCCAAAAGTTTTTTGAGCCATAGACAAACACATTTACAAACAGTTATTTTTTTCAATATACACGTGTAATATACATTGTATATTCATTTCACATAAACACTTAGTATGGATGCTTATAACCAAGAATTATTTAGAGCCAACATGAATGCCAAGATGGCCACCATTTTGTGAATTCTGTTGTTTAAATGGGCTTACTCACGGGAAGTTTTCCTAATCATACAAAATCGCATTTTGGTGATGCAGGTCTGCATGTTATTGCTTCATTATCTGGCTGAATCACTATTAGAAACAACAAATTCGAGAAGCAATGAATGCGATAGAATTCTGTATTTGTTACACAGAACCTTGGTATATTACCTTTTCCAGGATGTGGCCCTTATGAAGTTTTAAAATGTACACTGTATCCTATAACCTTTATAACATTATTTCTTTCTGTTTCCCAGCCGCGGCCTTAGCGCAGTTGGTAGCGCATCTGACCCTCATTCGAGAGGTCCTGGGTTCGATACCCGGCCGCGGCTAATACCCTTTCTGACAAAATTGTCACCCACCAATGGGTTTGAAATCGTTAACCTAAGTGGGCGAGCAGCTGGAGGCTCGGTAAGGGTGTTGTGGTAGTACTGGTTTGAGAAACAACAGGAATCCATGGGTAGGTGCTCCAGCCGCCGCGATATGACCCTGGTAGTTGAAAACGGCGTAAAATCCCAATAAACCCAATCTTTCTGTTTCCCAGGCATATACGATAACTGATATAATACTGTAAAAATTGAAAGACATAAAAGGTCAACATGTCAAGAAATAAAACCTTACATCTTGTCCATAAATCATGACCTAGGGAAGTGAAATCCTTTGGTGAAAATACCTGATTAAAAGCATTAACATGTGTGTCACTTAGACAGTCCAAAGCTAGTTTCAGCCTGTTAACCGATTCCTATTTTCCTCTAAAACTCCTAAATTTTGGGCACAAGTCCTATATTTTCAAGTACCTCGTATACTCCTATATGCAATTCTCCTATAGTTTGAAAATATTTCCTACATTTTTTGGTAAAATTAATGTCAATGAATGATAAGATGATATTTGCTTTTTTATTTTTCAGGTAAGAGAATTCCATTAAAGCATTAACATACTGTATAATGTTCTGTTGTTTTCGTCTGTTCATCAGCACTGATTTGGTTACCTACAAGGTTGTTGAATAGGACATATACCTTTAAGGTGCCAATACAGATGATGAGGATCATGATATGCTGTAGAGTAGCCTACTTTCTGGATTGTGATGCTTTGGAACCGAAGGGGTTACTTTATTAGCTCACTGTAGCATAAAATGCTGAGGGTGGGGTATCCTGATCACTCGCAATCCGTCGTCCGCCAGTCTGTTCACAAGTAAAAAAAAAAATACTCTCCTCCCATACCATAAAGCCTAGAGTTTTGGAATTTTGTCTGTAGAATCTCATTGTATGGAGGCCTTCTACCAAAATAATTCAAGTGATTGTGGTACAATGAAATTTAACCATGTGTTGTGGGACCTGTATCAAATTTCATTTAGACAAAGAAGGAAAGCCTGTACAATCTACTACACTTGAATCGTTTGACCTAGGGCTTTGAAATTTGGTCTATGGCATTGTCTAATAGCACCCCTAAAGTACTTCAAATCATTAATATGTTATAATGAAGATTTGCCCTGTGTTGTCAGAGACAAAACAATCTAGGCTTATTTTTACTCCGCCTTTTGAGGGCTTTCAAATTTGGAGTGCTGCATTGTCTGAAAGCCCTCTGCCAAAATGCTTTTAAATATTGTGCTACAGTTAAATTGGGTCCTATGTTGTTAAATATCATATTCTAGATAGAGATGGAGGAGCAAATCCTCGACAATATTTCTTCTCCATATATGTTTGACCTACAGCTTTGAAATTTGGTTCGTATAATTGTCTTATGGTCTTCTATCAAAATACTTGAAAGTTTTGTGGTGGAATGAAGATTGGCCCTTTGTTGTGGGATGTTGTATTACATATGGAGGGCAAGAATAAAATCTTGTACAATCTTCTGACAAATGTTTGCCTGAAATGAAAATTGGCTGGAAGTTGTTGATCTGGGATGAGGCAGAAGGTATCTGATACATACAGTCTCCTCTAAACCTTAGTGTTGTGCGATATATGGCCATCTCGACTTTCTTGTCTAGATTAAACACAAATGCATTAACATACAACAAACTAGACTGGGTAAGAACTGTTGGTATATTACAAAGCTGTCATTGGAATTATGGCCATGGCTGTAATATTTCTTTGGCTTCATATATTATATATATGTTTATTGTGATTTAAAGCCAAATGGGAATCTCAGAGCGCATTCAAATTGATTCTAAGGGCATTTAGATTGTCAAAATTTTCTTGTGGGAGGACATTCATCCCCAAAAGTTCAGAGATGATGTCTCTCATGTGCTCTCCCCACTTGTACCTTTTGCGCTTGTTTGAATCAGCATTTTCAATGCTGCACCACTTTCAATAATAGCTTGAAAGCCAATGTGAATGCTTGAGACAAAAATACTTTACTTAAACTCCTATATTTTAACTCAAAATGGGCTCAAAGCTCCAGTTTTCTTGGAAAATATTCCTATTACAACTCCCTTGTTTAGAAGAATTGGTTGACAGCCTGTATTTCCTCTAAGCATGTCTCAATTCTCAATTCCCAGACATGTTTGATGATACCATGGGATATAACGTCTGTTGTTACAGCAACTTCACTGCCATAAGGGGTTCTACAGGACAACCTGATACTGTAGATGAGTCGAAATCATACACAATTTGCTCTAATGAGCAAGGGAAAGCTGGTCCATAGAGTACATCTGGTATATTCCCTGCAACCTGTGTATTTTGTGACTGTCCTGCGAAATCTAAAGGCCAGTTCAAAAAGGAATATCCGGGGAAATGTGAAACTGAAGATGCAGCGAATGTCATTATATATGAATTATGCGTGATAAAGATGATAAAAACTGATAGCAAAAATCAGTGACATTGGCATGATAGCAAAAGAAGTTAAGGGTATCACCAAAGCTGCAAGGAAACCTGCATCAAGGCAAGGGTCTGGTTGAGGAAGCCTACTAGTATCTAATGGACAAATCACCTTCAGCTGATTATCACTGTTAATTTACTAAAGAATCTCATTCAGGAATCACTAGTAGAGTGCGATGGAGCGGATTTCTTGGCTTTCCTGAACAAACTTTACATCAGCTTCTTGGAAGATGAAGCTCAAAAAATACAGGTTAGCAGTCTTGGAGTAAGAATCAGTAAGTGTTGCCCTGATTTACTATTTTAGAGGTTTAGTGATTTTTTAGTGAAGGATTTAGAGAAAGACCTCAAGGATCTGTCTGAACTTGTAACAGTGGAAGCCCTTGCCAAATGCCAAGCAGATCCCCCAGGAAATTTAATTAGATTCTTCAATGTGCTTTACACATGTTAAAAAGGTACCTTAGAGTTTAAGATTGCTAGAACCTAACCACCCTACAGTTTTGTCATTTAAGAAAGGGTTAAATAATAGGGCTGCTTTTAAGACTAAACCTCCTAAAGCGGCCCATACACGATCAATATCATTGACAATATTATTGAGTCATGATATTGACAATATTTTTCTACCCACCCATACACGATCAATATTATTGACAATATTAATTTAGAGAACAATCAACCATGGGTTACATAACGTCAATAAAAATATTGAAGAAAATATTTCAGCGATCGCAGATATTCGTCAATAGTATTGACAATCCTTCAATATTGCCCATTCACGGTCAATATTATTGTCATTACCAAATATTGACAATAATATTGTCAATAATATTGATCGTGTATGGGCCGCTTAAGTAGAAAGTTGTCTCAACAATTGAGCTGTGATCAAAATCAAAAATAGAAGGACTAGCTTTCTCTGGCACACCATAGCATTGTGTATGATTTCGACTCTTCTACAGTGTTAGATTGTCCTGTAGAATCCCTTATGACAGTGAAGTTGCAGTAGCAACTGATGTGATATATCGTGGTATCATCAAATGAGTCTGGGAGAATAATCGAAGTATATTTGGAGGAACTACCTCTGGTCAGTCTAACAGACGCACATGTTTGTGTTTTTAACCAGGTATTTCCGCCAAATGGTTTCACTTCCCCAGGCCAGCTGTTTTGGCCAATGTATAAAGTACAATTCCTTGACATATTGACCTCCTTTTTTGTCTTTAAATTTTGCAGCATTATATTAATTAGTTTGTGTACCTGGGAAACAGAAAGATATATTATAAAGGTTATAGGATACAATGTACGAAACTCATACATTTTAAAACTTTACAATGGCATCATCATGGAAAAGGTAATACATTAAGTTTCTGTGTAACAAAAATAGATTTCCATTTTCCATCAGGTTCATTGCTTTTCAAATTTGTAACATGTAATTTATGATTGTGTTTCAGCCAGATATGAAGCAAACACATGAAGACTTGAATCAACAAAAAGCCATTTTGTATGATTAGGAAAACTTCCTATGAGTTTCTACAACAGAATTCATCATGTAATTCTACATTAACAAATTAAAAAATTGTGGCCATCTTTGCATCCATATTGGCTTTAGAAATTTTTCAGGGTGGTTAAAAATATCCATTATAATTGATTATGCGAAATGCATATTCAATGTATAATACACATGCATATTGAAAAGAATAAATCTGTTTGAAAACACCTTAATCTGTGGATTGAAAAGCTTTTCACAAAATTCTCAGAATTATGAAAATACAATTTGAGCTTAAAATTTGTTTAGAATACTATCCGAAACTTATTTCCCCTACTTTTCTGTGTTACAATAAGTTAATATTTATTAAATACATGTACATTCTTAAAGATTCATATTAGCATGATATATATGCGTCCAGAAAAACAACAACAGCTTTTTGTTACTAAAAATAGACAATCTGGTGGCCATTTTGGATTTTTATGGATCAAAAACATTCATTAAACATCATTGAAATATGTATGGAGATGATATGTGCATATATTTGCCAATCAAAAAACATTTGGAATGAATCAATGCCCTAAAAGGAATGCATCGAAACGCTTTTCGCAAAATTCTCAGGACATGAAAATGCAATTTAAGCTTAAAAATCCGTTTCAAATACTACCCAAAACTTATTTTTCCTAATCGCTAAGTTCCAATTGGTCAATATTTATTAAATATGTGCATAAAAATTAATATCAACATACATGCGTCCCAGAAAAAAAAACTTATTACAAAAAAGGACCCTTTTGTTACTAAAAATAGACATTCTGGTGGCCATCTTGGATTATTATGGATCAAAAACCTTCACAAAACATCTTTTAAATATGTATGGGGATGAATTGTGCATATATTTACCAATTAAAAACCATTTGTAATGAATCAATGCTTTTAAAGAAATGCCTAGTAAGATTTCCATTTTGGCTTAAAATCCAAGGGCAGACAACTTTAACCTCAATTTTCCCCCTTATATCTAGGCGGATGCGCGTCAGACGCGCATTTCCGAACTCCTGAGACAATTTCCTAGTTTATATCTATTAAATATATGCATAAAAATTCATATCAGCGTGTATGCATCCCAGAAAAAATCTTATATATAAAAAAAACACATTTTTGTTACTAAAAATAGACATTATGGCGGCCATCTTGGATTTTTGTGGAACAAAAACATTCATTAAACATCATTAAAATATGTATGGAGATGATGTGTGCATATATTTACCAATTTGAAACCATTTGTAATAAATCAATGCCTTAAAAGAAATGCCCAGTAAAATTTCCATTTTTGGCCTAAAATCCAAGGGCAGACAACTTTAACCTCAATTTTCTCCCCTTATATCTAGGCGGATGCGCGTCAGACGCGCATTTCTGAACTCCTGAGACAATTTGCTTCAAGAATCAGTCTAAAAGTTGTATGGTGCTTTTACCGCAATTAAACCTCATCTACCTCCTAGACTACATTGAAAGGTCTCAATCACAACAGAATATCAGTAGATAAGACAGTCATGACCCCAAGATCAATGCCAGCTCAGATCCTGATCATTTATCAGAAGGCTTAACCCTTTCCGAAACAAGACCTGGTTTTGCCGTCCCTAATAAAAATGCCTTGGGAAAACATTGTGACAAAAGAAGAAACTGCTGATAACCAGCAGTTTCTCCTTTTGTCACAATATTTTCTGTGCCATATCATACACAGATTCTTTCTTTTTCAACATCCATATTGGCATTTGCAGCGGTTTTCAAATTAGACAGCCCTAATTTTTTCGTCGTTTGGGAAAGGCTTACGCTGGGATAATTTGTAAAATATATGATTTTTTTTTTACTTCTGTCTAAATACTTGTCATACTGCCAAAAAAAAAATGGATACATCTCTTGCAGAAAGTCTAGCCAAACACAGCGAAAAAGACATCACAATAACAGAATATCAGTAGATATGGCAGAGTTGTGACCCCAAAATCAATGCTAGCCCAGATACTGATATAATCAGAAGGCTTAGGCTGGGATAATTAAATTTTGTGAAATATTTGATTTTTCAAAACACTAGTCACACTGCCAAGCAATGGATACATCTCTTGCAGAAAGTCTAGTCTAACACAGCAAAAAAGACATCACAATAACAGAATATCAGTAGATATGGCAGAGTCGTGACCCCAAAATCAATGCTAGCCCAGGTACTGATAATCATCAGGTTTAAGCTGGGATAATTAGTGGCATAAATATAAGACTTTACTACTTAGGTGAATAGTCAGTCACATTGACCAACAGTTACCATTAAACCATTCCAAAACACCACAAAATATGGGGGGGACCTAATAATTTTAAAGCTGCTACAGATGGCGATATGCATACTGAAAAACATAATCATGATCTGTGTACAATACTGTAGCAGCGAAAATAATTAGGAAAGGCAGAAAATTAATGCTAGTTCCTAGCATTTTCTTCCTTTTCCTCGAAGTCTTCGGTGATCTTTTCTATCTAGAACTTCAAATCCAAGTCTTGTTTGGAAAAGGTTAACATTGTCAAAATAAAAATCTGGATAGGAAAAAATTAACCTGTACCTAACAGAAACGATGTTTGTTTGGGAAAGGGTTATAATGATTGACCAGGCAGGGCACATACAACCTTTGGTTATGTTTATATATAGAGAAGTTTCTCAGTATATACTAACAAGTACTAATGAACTTATCATAAGCTCGTTAATCAGCGATCAAGTTCTGCCAGTATTGACTCGAATGACAAAATATTATCACTAATCTTCCAATATCAGACATAGATTCAAAGACAAGATCTTATAACTTAAGGTAGTCCACCCCTATTGAGATTCGAGCGACGTCAAAATTATTCAGGCAAAGTCGAAAAATTCGGGCAGTGGAACTTTCCACTGCCAAATGTTTACGACCACGCCCCAATAGCTTCCGATACGTAACTTAATTCAACTGGTCTTGGTTCTACTTCCTGGAAATTTAAGCCGTAGTTACAAGATTTTATAACAACACAGACGGTTTATCAGAACATAACGGCAAACCCAGTCTATTTTTAGCACAAAATTCATTGCCATTGCATCCTCTCCCAGAGACCAAATTTGAAAACTTTAGATCATAAGACAAACAATACCCCTCAACATTAGCCACCATGACATTTTTTGCATCACTAAAAAGACTAATGGTTATCATTAAAATCTGGTTTAATCAGAAGCTATCATGAAGTTGTATCTACCAGAATTTGAGTAAATTTTGAACACATTAGGAATCATTTTTGGAAGGAGATGCTAATATTTATTTGCTGGAATCAACATTTGAAATTTGAATAGAAGAGCCCCAATGGTAGATGTATTGGGAGGCGCGCTTCCAATTCTATTTGGATTCTCTTTGTTGTGTGAAAACAAGCATGCCCAGAGGTCTCAATGGATGCAGAATATAGATGCAATATGAATTGGCTGACGAGCTGCCTCGAGACATGCTTGTTATTGACTGAGACATGGAAGAGTTGCTTTTTGAGTTTTTATATGTCTATTTTTGAATTATTCTAACTATTTTCAGAATAATAAAACACAGACAAAGTAAAAGCAATCTAACCAGTCACAATTAATGAAGCAATTACAGCAAATGGAATGTTTATCAAAAGCAAACAAAAGTAAAACAGAATAACTAATATGAAACTCAAATAATAAATTCATTACCAATATCCGTGAATCCATTTCCAGACAGAAATAGGTAGATATGAAAACAAAGTAAAAAGAATAAAAAGGATAAAGGTCTGTGAAACAAAGAAATTCATTACGAAAATCAAATATATTAATTTCAAAATTCCATATTCATATTACAGAATTTTTCCACACCCATTTAAATATTGTAATCAAAATTCATTATTTTCTCTTCATATTTCAGCGAAAATCCAAACCCAGGATGTCTAACCAAAGCATGAATACAGAGATAGGTGCAGCACATGAACTCCGCAATACAGCCCAGACGGTGACTGCCTGTTTCTTCCTAGTGTTGACCATGATCGTAGCGCTTGTTGGCAACATCTCTAAATATTGTAATCAAAATTTATCCTTTTCTCTCTATATATCAGAATTTCTCCAAACATAGGATGTCTAACCAAAGTATGAATACAGATATAGGTACAGCACATGAACTACGCAATACAGCCCAGACGGTGACTGCTTGTTTCTATCTAGTGTTGACTGTGATCCTAGCTCTTGTCGGCAACATCTCTAAATATTGTAAACAAAATTCATTATTTTCTCTTCATATTTCAGAGAAAATCCAGACCCAGGATGTCTAACCAAAGCATGAATACAGAGATAGGTGCAGCACATGAACTCCACAATACAGCCCAGACAGTGACTGCCTGTTTCTTCTTAGTGTTGACCATGATCGTAGCTCTTGTCGGCAACATTGGTGTCATCCTTGTTGTCATGTTGTATAGGCAGATGAGGAGAGATATTTCTAACATGTTATTGGTTAACCTCAGTATTACAGAGAAAACAAGGAGAGAAAAGGAGAAAATGCTGGTCACCAGCATTTTCTTCTTTTCCCTCCATGTTTTCTACCACTCTAATTCCTTCTTATTATTGGTTATACTCAATGCATCTTCCAAGAAATTTCAACAAAAAATAACAATATTTTTGGGAGAAGAGAAGATATTGCTGAAAAATATAGATTTTTTCCCTAAATGTTTCGCTCTCTGAATTGTCACTAAATCACAAAATATTCTCATCAAAATTCATCCTTTTCACTCTATATTTCAGAATTTCTCCAAACCCAGGATGTCTAACCAAAGTATGAATACAGAGACAGGTGCATCACATGAACTCCGCAATACAGCCCAGACAGTGACTGCCTGTTTCTTCCTAGTGTTATATATGATCGTAGGACTAGTTGGCAACATCTCTAAATATTGTAATCAAAATTCATCCTTTTCTCTCTATATTTCAGAATTTCTCTAAACCCAAGATGTCTAACCACAGTGTGAACACAGAGATAGGTGCAGCACATGAACTCCGCAATACAGCCCAGACAGTGACTGCCTGTTTCTTCTTAATATTGACCATGATTGTAGGACTAGTTGGCAACATCTCTAAATATTGTAAACAAAATTCATTATTTTCCCTACATATTTCAGAGTAAATCCAAACCCAGGATGTCTAACCAAAGTATGAATACAGAGATAGGTGCAGCACATGAACTCCGCAATACAGCCCAGACGGTGACTGCCTGTTTCTTCCTAGTGTTGACTGTGATCCTAGCAAATGTTGAGAACATCACTAAATATTGTATACAAAATTTATTATTTTCTCTTCATATTTCAGAGAAAATCCAAACCCAGGATGTCTAACCAATGATCGTAGCGCTGGTCGGCAACATCGGCGTCATCCTTGTTGTCATGTTGTACAGGCAGATGAGGAGAGACATTTCTAACATGTTATTAGAGAGAAAACAAGGAGAGAAAAGGAGAAAATGCTGGTCACCAGCATTTTCTTCTTTTCCCTCCATGTTTTCTACCACTCTAATTCCTTCTAATTATTGGTTATACTCAATGCATCTTCCAAGAAATTTCAACAAAAAATAACAATATTTTTGGGAGAAGAGAAGATATTGCTGAAAAATATAGATTTTTTCCCTAAATGTTTCGCTCTCTGAATTGTCACTAAATCACAAAATATTCTCATCAAAATTCATCATTTTCTCTTCATATTTCAGAGTAAATCCAAACCCAGGATGTCTAACCAAAGTATGAATACAGAGATAGGTGCAGCACATGAACTCCGCAATACAGCCCAAACAGTGACTGCCTGTTTCTTCTTAGTATTGACCATGATCGTAGCACTAGTTGGCAACATCTCTAAATATTGTAAACAAAACTTATTATTTTCTCTCTATATTTCAGAGTAAATCCAGACCCAGGATGTCCAAATAAAGCATGAATACAGAGATAGGTGCAGCACATGAGCTACACAATACAGCCCAAACAGTGACTGCCTGTTTCTTCCTAGTATTGACCATGATCGTAGCTCTGGTTGGGAACGTCGGCGTCATCCTTGTTGTCATGTTGTATAGGCAGATGAGGAGAGACATTTCTAACATGTTATTAGTTAACCTCAGTATTACGGATTTAGCTAACACCTGCCTTGTTATGTTGACTGCGCTAATGTGGATTAAATATGAATGATTGGATAATCTGTAGTAATGTTAGAGAAAACTTGGAAGGAAAAGGAGAAAATGCTGATCACCAGCATTTTCTTCTTTTCCCTCCTTGTTTTCTACCACCTTCTTTCTATCTTGAATAGAAGATACCCAATAATTTTTCTAAGAAAATTTGGCAAAAATGTGGTAATTTTGAGGAAAAAAGAAGAAATTGCCAAAAAGTTAGCTGGAATTTTCTTCTTTTTTCCCCAATGTTTAGCTCTCCAAAAATGTCAAAAAATTTCATATTGTTGAAAAATTGCAGAAATATCATCACAATTCATCATTTTCTCTCCATATTTCAGAGTAAATCCATCCCCAGGATGTCTAACCAAAGTATGAATACAGAGATAGGTGCAGCACATGAACTACGCAATACAGCCCAAACAGTGACTGCCTGTTTCTTCCTAGTGTTGACCATGATCGTAGCTCTTGTCGGCAACATCGGCGTCATCCTTGTTGTCATGTTGTATAGGCAGATGAGGAGAGACATTTCTAACATGCTGTTGGTTAATCTCAGTATTACAGATTTAGCTAACACCTGCCTCGTTATGTTGACTGCGCTAATTGGATTAATCGCAGATGATTGGATATTGGGTTCAATATGGTGTGATGTAATCTGTGCAGTGAATTATTGTCTCATCATTGTGTCAATGTTAACACTGTGTTGTATCAGTCTGGATAGATACCAAGCTGTGATACATCCTTTAACATACCAGTCACGTGTCAAGCGTGTGACACTTCTACTAGCCATCGCATACTCATGGTTTCAAGGTGCTGTATTTTCGCTGGTACCCCCTGTGCTAGGCTGGGTGGACTATGACTATTGGGAGGCCATCTGTGCTATACAGTGGCATCTCTACCGACCTGGAACCATCATCTATGTGGTGTCAGCATTCACCCTGTGTTTTCTGGGTCCTGGCATGATCCTGTGTTATTGCTACGTGAAGATCATCAAAGAGGTCAAACAACAAGCCAACCACATCACACTACCAGCTGCAAGTGGTGACAAACCATCTAAACGTAAGATGTCGGATAAAGCCAGAATCATCTGGAGTCTATTAGTAGTTGTGTTTGCCTACTTCACCTGCACCGCTCCATTCAGCGTGACAAAACTCATCAAAGTTTTCGTCAGTGACACCTCCATCATCCCCGGCTCAATCAACTTATCATCTGCTTTACTGGGGTACATGGCTTCAGCCATCAATCCACTCATCTATGGCATCTTTAGGAAGGATTTCCAGCGAGCCTACATACAGATCATCAAGATGATTTTCCTCGGTCAACGAAGGACAAGTACACTCGGTAGTTGTCTTGATATGTCAACCAGGGCAAGACATACCAAAACATACTCATCAGATGATAAATTAAACAAGACTGTAGTTACAAATGGTTGTGAAACAAATGACACTGAACATAATGTCGGTGTCATTGCAAAACCTTGTAACTCCAGCTTTAATCAAGCTGGAGTTAGTAGGTTTTGCAATACCACTAATGATATAAATGCAGATTATGCAGGGGAGGAGATCAAAACTGAACCAAATGGTGAATTGCTACAGAAATGGGATGCTCTTGAGTCAAATGGTGAAACGAATCCAGAGAGCATAAACCAAAATGAAGATCGGAAGAAGGCAAATGAAGAACTTAATAACCAGTTGAGTAGAAATCTTGATAAAATGAAAGACAATGATATAGAAACAATTGAGTCCAGTATTACAGCAAATCATGAACAAACAAACATAAGCAGTATAATTCATGAACAACCAGGCATAATTAGTACAAATCATGAACAATCAAACGTAAATAGGGACCAAACTGTATACAGCTCAAAACCTAATGGATATACTCAAACCTGTACAATTGCCAATAGCATTGATACCAAAATAGATGAAATCAATCCTAATGAAATAGATACAGTAGCAAACATAAATCATGGCAATACAACCCATAGACCAGAGAGTTCTGATAGTAATCAATCCATTACGACTATAAAAGTGATCACAATTAACATTGACAGTGAGGAAAGAATATCTGAACATTGTGATGAGCTCAATGAAGTGAATAGTAGAAGTGAATATTCCTAGTATGGAAGGCAGCATAGACAAAGATCCAGTGGAGGATCCAGAGGGATTTCGGAGGGTACAAATGAAACCCCCTTTGTAGCCTAATTATTTCATTTTCATGAAGAAATTCAGTGATACTTGAGCTATACTAGAAAAACAAACACCACTTTTCGTATAATCAAACCCCCCTCACATAAATTCTGGATCCGCTGCTGTGATCAGTTTGCACATACATGTATTTGCAGCTTTGCAGCCTGATCTTAGACTACATAGTATGCTTGTCTTTTTCAAACCAAAACAATCAGTCTGTTTGACGATTTAAAAGAAACACGGGCATATAAAACCTTTCTTTCTTCTGAAATGACGGCCTTAATTTTCATACCCCTTTAAAAGAAAATGTATTCAGCATAATACAGATTAACTCTATCCGAAACAGTGATGTCTTTTCACACATCAAGCATTGTAGTTAAATAAATATTGAGGAAAAGGTAGAACATGCTGATTAACAGCATGTTCTACCTGTTCCTCATTATATTCTACCCCTTCAAAGAGAATATGCACTTTGACAATGGAATGAATTACTAAATTTGCACCACCTTTGAATTTGGATTCTATAATTTTTGTAGTTTGGGAAATGGTAATTTGTGTGACTGTATGTTGCTGAATTATTGTTTTGATTTTGTTAAGTTTTAATATTTTCTTATTCCTTGTTCAGTTAGTTTATTTTGTTTGTATTTTGTAAAAGTCTGTGATACTCTTTTGAAATAAACATTCAAATATAAAACCAAGGCTTCTGACTACTTCAAGCAACAAAGTGATACAACGCTTCGGGTGTAGGATTGAAAAGAATGTATAATTTGTAAGGTTCATTTAGACTTCAGTATAAGAAGCATTCCACCATTAACCCTTTCCCAAACAAGAACGGCTTTTGACATCCATAATAGAAAATGCTTTTGAAAGTTTAACCCTTTCCCAAACAAGAAAGGGTTTCAACGTTCCTAAAAGAAAAGGCTTGAGAAAACATCGAGACCAAAGAAGAAACTGCTGATGACCAGCAGTTTCTCTTTTTGTCTCAATATTTTGTGTGCCATATTGTATACAAATCTCTCATTTCTAACAGTCAGCATGTTATACAATATTTCCCATAATTGCATAAATTTTGACTCCCTAGATATAGACGGGTTCCCGTCTTTGATACACTACATTGTAAAGAGGCTTGTAATAGCTAATCTCCACAGTCAGAATCCTGTATGTGAACAAGAGGCTCTGATTGGTTGAGGTGTTTCATCCATTGTGTATATTAACCAATCAATGGACACGATTTGGTAGGGCTGACCAGTTGTTATACATCGAATGCAACGGGTACCAGTTTACCCTAGATATTGATACAAGTGGAAAGCTAAATCTAATCAGTGATTAATTTGTTCCCAAATACTGGCAATTTTGTACCCTACCAATGGCTACTCGTTTCAGCCCTATTTGAGGTTATAACAATAAGGGGATATAACAATAAAAGACAACTACCTCTCCTTTTTCCACAGTCATGCCCTGTCCCCTGTAGAGATACTGCGCCTTGACTTGTGGAATCTTTCTCGTCTCCACCATGTCTTGTAAAACTTCACATTCTCATGAAATATCAATCCTTTCCCAAACAAGACATGGTTTTGAAGTCATTGACACAAAATGTTTGGGTAAATTTTGAGGCAAAAGAAGAAAATGCTGATAATCAGCATCTTATAATTTTGCTTCAATTATTTTGTGTGTATTATTATACGCTATCTTTATCTACATCTGTTCTGTAATCTGCATCAGCTTTCAAAATGGATGAGCCTAAATTTTTCTGTCTGGGAAACGTTTGATAATAAAAAACATTTACCTCTCCTTTTTCCACAGTCATGCCCTGTCCCCTGTACAGATACTGCGCCTTGACTTGTGGAATCTTTCTCGTCTCTACGACGTCTTGTAAAACTTCACGCTCTCGTACTTCTTCAACTTCAACTTCCTGCGGGCGCTCCACAACTTGGTCTTCATAATCATCATCCGATTTCTCACCGTTCTCTGTCGGCTTGAATTTGTCCACAGATATCTGTAGAAATAATCAATGAAACGGATTTATCAGTTGATTGACTGAATAAGGAAAATCACCATATAGTTAGATTTTTTTTCATTTACCATTAGCTTGAAATTGTCCAGAGATATCTGCAGAAATTAATGAGCCAGGATCTAGGAAAAGGTACCTTTTGACATTTCATGATTTGAGATCAACCTGGATCCAGATCAGCCTGTGCATATGCACAGTCTGATCAAGATCCATGTTGTTCTCAAACAGCTTCTTAAGGACCTGTAGTTACAAGTGTAAGTTAGCAGTATAGATACTTATTCGAATGCAGATCCTGATGTTTTTAACGAGTATCAGGAAAAGGGTTGGAGAAAACATTGTGGAAAGTGAAGAAATTGCATGTGACAAACAATTTCTTCATTTACCAAAATGATTTCTACCTTAAAAGACAAAAAAAAATTTAACCTTATTCATATAAAATGATGAAATTATCGTCTACAACATCTATATATATTTTGACAAGTCTAAATTTTTGCCCTCTGGTAACGGGTTAAAAGTTTAGACCAACTTACATTATGTTCACTAGCAGCTTTCGTCATCAGCTGAGCCAATTCGTCAAGTCGTTTAATCTCGCTACTGAAGGCCTTAATTTCACCTTCTAGTCGATTGTGTCTCGAAAGCAGAGCCTGCGCGCTGGCCTCGTCTTTTCCGTAATCGTCGCTTGTAACCAGCGGCATCTTCTCTTTCATCCATGAGTCTGCCTCGTTTGCGTCGGTGTAATACTGCAAAAATCAAGCGGCATTGAAATTGTGGTCACAAATGACTTAAATTTGGTCCTGATGATCAGCATTAAATTTTTTTCTCCTTTTGTGCTATATTGCACATGAATGATATCTTTATAAACACTTTCCCAAATGACAAATTTTTAGGGTGATCCACTTCAAAAACTGCCACAGATGACAAAATTTATGTTATTAAAGAGAGGATTTGAGGATTTGTGTAAGATTTGGAGCAGAAAATATTGAGACAAAAGGAGAAACTGCTGGTTATCAGCAGTTTCTTCTTTTGTTTCAATGTGTTCCCAAGCCTTCTCAACTAGGGACATCAAAACCAGGTCTTGTTTGGGAAAGGGATTACATTCATTATACCATCTGTATTTCTATGTCATTTTGACCAACCCAAAATTACAGTTGTTTGGGAAAGAGTTTTAAGATAAGAAATATTAAATCCTCTTCTTTTGGAATATTAACTTTTGTCATCTGTCAAGCCTTTGACTATGAACCAGAAATTAACTCTTTCCCAAACAAAACAAACTTTTTACGTACCTAATAAGATATGGCTTGAGAAAAACATTAAAGCAAAAGATTATACCGTTGACCAGTTTTCTATTTTCCCTCAATACTTTTTGTGCTATTACATACTACACAAATTCCATCTTTATCAACATCCAATAATTTTGCCATCTAGAGCTACTTTTGTGACAGTCCAAATTTTGGTTATTTGGGAAAGAGTTACCATTAAGTTGTTTTCAAATGGACAAAGCTACCAGAATGGAAATGTCATGACATCCAAACAATAAGATGATAATAAGTTTAAGAATATCCATCAAGAATATCCTCCATTGTTAACCCTTTTCCAAATGGCAAAAAATGTTGGGCTAGTCCAATTTCACATCTGCTTCAGACAAAGTGTTGGAATAATGAACAAATTGGTGTACAATATAGCAAAGAAAATATTGAGCCGAAGGAGTAAATGCTGATGATCAGCATTTTCTTCTTTTGGTTCTATGTTTCAGCATTTTTTTTTTGATCCCTGTTTCCCAACCCTACCCTTTTAGTGACGTCAAAAACAGTTCTTGTTCGGGAAATGTTTAACCCTTTCCCAAACAAGACCTGGTTTTGATGTCCCTAATAGAAAAGGCTTTGGAAAACAATGAAACAAAAGAAGAAACTGCTGATAACCAGCAGTTTCTCCTTTTGTCTCAATATTTTCTATGCCATATTTTACACAAATTCTATCTTTAATAACATCCATTATTTCATTGGTAACACTTTTTGAAGTGGATCACCCTAAAATTTTGCCGTTTGGGAAAGGGTTAAATATAGAAATATCAATCCTTTTCAATCTTATCTGGTCATTTTTCTTGGCAAGAAATCCCATGGGGTTGCTGCAATGACCTTTGAAAGATCTTTCTTTTATAATAGGCAACATCAACCCCTTCCTAGGAACAAGCTGCAGTTACAATGTTTTTGTTGAAAAGCAGCACTATATAAAACAAGAGATGTTTGTAAAACATATATGCCCCCTAAAGGGCCTACATTTGATGTAGGTCAAAGTCCAAGGTCAAGTTAACAAGGTCCAAGGTCATGGTCAAATATGAAAGGTCTTGGTAGGAGGTGTCTATGTGTGAAATGTTAAAGCTGTATATGTAAAAGTAAAATGAAACATAGGCCAGGTTAAAGTTTTTAAAAGTAGGCCAAATGCCAAGGTCAAGGTCATGGTCAAATGTGAAAGGTCTTGGTTGGAGGTGTCCTTGTGTGAAATATCAAGGCTGTAGGTGTAAAAGGACATGATATTATGCCTGGTTTCAGTCTTTTTAAAAGTAGGTCAAACTCCAAGGTCAAGGTTGCAATATTCAAGGTCATGGTCAAATGTGAAAGGTCTTGGTAGGAGGTGTCTATGTGTGAAATATCAAGGCTGTAGGTGTAATAGGACATAAGATAAAGGCTAGGTTAGATATTTCTAAAAGTAGGTCAAACTAGAAGGTTAAGGTCCAAGGTCATGGTCAAAGTGAAATATCTTGGTTGGAAGTGACCATGTGTGAAATATCAAGGCTGTATATGTAAAATGACATGAAATATAGGCCAGGTTAATGTATTATAAAAGTAGGTCAAACACCAAGGTCAAGGTCACAAGTTCCAAGGTCATGGTCAAATGTGAAAGGTCTTGGTCGTAGGTGTCCATGTGTCAAATATCAAGGCTGTATGTGTGATAGCACATAAGATATAGGCCCAGTTTATTTTTTTTAAAAGTAGGTCAAACTCCAAGGTCAAGGCCACATGGTCCAAGGTCATAGTCGTATGTGATAGGTCTAAGTCGGAGGTTTCCATGTGTCAAATATCAAGGCTGTATGTGTAAATGGACATGATATATCGGCCAGGTTAAAGTTTTTTAAAAATAGGTCAAACTCCAAGGTCAAGGTCACAAAGTCCAAGGTCATGGTCAATTGTGAAAGGTCTTGGTAAGATGTGTCCATGTGTAAATATCAAGGCTGTATTTGTAAAAGGTCATGAGATATATGCCGGGTTTAATTTTTTTTAAAGTAGGTCAAACTCCAAGGTCAAGGTCACAAGGTCCAAGGTCATGGTTAAATCTGAACGATGTTGATAGGAGGTATCTATGTGTGAGATATCAAGGCTGTATGTGTAAAAGGACACGAGATATAGGCAAGGTTAAGAATTAAGTGTAAAAATTAACAAAGGGCAATAACTCCAAGAATTTGATTGGCAGAGTTACGGTTCTTGTGCACTGCACCTCTCCATAATGAAATCTATTCACCTGTAAAGTTTCATGATTCTACCTTACATATTTTTTGAGTTGTGCTCCGGACAAGAATCAAATTATAAAATCAACAAAGGGCAATAACTCACAAAATTTGATCGGCAGAGTTACGGTTCTTGTGCACTGCACCTCTCCAAAATCAGATCTATCCACCTGTAAAGTTTCATGATTCTACCTTACATACTTTTTGAATTATGCACCAGACAATAATCAAGTTTGAAAATCAACAAAGGGCAATAACCCAAAAAATATGATCAGCAGAGTTACGGTTCTTGCGCACTGCACCTCTCCATAATGAGATCTATCCACCTGTAAAGTTTCATGATTCTACCTAACATAGTTTTTGAGTTATGCTCCGGACAAGAATCAAAATTGAAAATCAACAAAGGGCAATAACTCAAAAAATATGATCAGCAGAGTTACGGTTCTTGTGCACTGCACCTCTCCATAATGAGATCTATCCACCTGTAAAGTTTCATGATTGTACCTTACATACTTTTTGAGTTATGCTCCGGACAAGAATCAAGTTATAAAATCAACAAAGGGCAATAACTCAAAAAATTTGATCAGCAGAGTTACGGTTCTTGTGCACTGCACCTCTCCATAATGAGATCTATCCACCTGTAAAGTTTCATGATTGTACCTTACATACTTTTTGAGTTATGCTCCGGACAAGAATCAAGTTATAAAATCAACAAAGGGCAATAACTCAAAAACTTTGATCGGCAGAGTTACGGTTCTTGTGCACTGCACCTCTCCATAATGAGATCTATCCACCTATGAAGTTTCATGACTCTACCTTTAATACTTTTCGAGTTATGCTCCGGACAAGGTTTGGTCTACGGACAGACCGACCCACATACGGACCGACCGACCGACCTTCCGACCGACCGACACTTGCAAAACAATATACCCCCATTTTCTTCGAAAGGGGGCATAAAAAAATCATACAGAACAGAATTGTAATTCTAAATCATTGCAGAAGATTAATTGACTGGATGAGTTTTAATGCCCTTTTCAACTGCTATGGTCATATCATTGGAGATGGAGCACCTAACCATAAATTCCTTGTCATTTTTTTTCACCAGTATTAACAAAACATCATTTCCAAGCCTCCATTGGTGGCAGACAAATGTCACAAAGAATGTTTGCTGTGACCAGTGATCAAACCCAGGACCTTAGGAATGAGACTGATATATTGGGAAAGGGATAAGATTTCATAGATATACTTTGTTTCAGAGAATTTACTTCTCTTTCCTAAATATTTCCAACCTTCTTTTATTTTATTTTTAGTTCAAAGTTTAACAAACTCTAACAATCTACAGTTCATGTCAAATTTAGCCTGTCTTCATTATTTTCATCCTAGATCAAGACCAAGAATAATTTGATACCTTCTGTGACATGAAATTAACCTTTCTACAAACAAGACCTGCCAAGCCCAAATTTGAAAAGGGCTTTGAGCTAATAAACAACATTTTCTCCTTTTGCCTCAATATTTTCTGTGCTTCAATATAAACAAATTCAATATGTGTTAACATTACGTTTGTTGTATGAAACGGTTTTCAAAATTGAACAGTCTTAAGTAAACAAGAGGGCCAAGATGGCCCTGCATCGCTCACCTGAGAGGACTTTGAAACAAACAGCTTGCAAACTTCCAACTCGCATGACCCACTTTTTACATGACCTAGACATCATCAAGATAAACATTCAGAACAATTTTCACAATGATGAGTAAATATTTTGGTTCTTAGAGCAAAAAACAAGATTTGACCTTTTGACCTAGTTTTTGACCTAACATTAGCCACTTTCTACATGACCCATTTATCATCAAGATAAGCGATTCTGAATTATTTTCACAATGATGAATAAATATTTTGATTTTTTTGTGCAAAAAGAAAATTTGACCTAGGTTTTGACCGCCCATGACCCACTTTATACATGCCCCAGATATTGTGAAAATAAACATTCCGAACCATTTTCACAATGATAAAGTAAATATTTTGGTTCTTAGAGCAAAAACAAAATTTGACCTAGTGACCTAGTTTTAGACCTCGCATGACCCTTTTCACATCACAAAGCTATCATCACAAAGATATCATCAGGATAAACATTCTGGAAATTTTTACAATGATAAAGTAAATATTTTTGGTTCTTAGAGCAAAATCAAAATTTGACCTAGTGACCTAGTTTTTGACTTCACATGGCCCCCTTTTAACATTGACCAGATATCATCAAGATAAATATTCTGAACAATTTTTCACAACGATAAAGTAAATATTTTGGTTCCTAGAGCAAAAACAAGTTTGACCTAGTGACCTAATTTTAGACCTCGCATGACCCACTTTTCACATCACCAAGATATCACCAGGATAAACATTCTGAACAATTTTCACAATGATAAAGTAAATATTTTGGTTCATAGAGCAAAATCAAATTTTGACCTGGTGACCTAGTTTATAACCTCGAATGACCTGCTATTCATATCACCAAGATAATCATTCTGAATTTTCACAATGATTGAGTAAATATTTTGGTTCTTAGAGGAAAAACAAAATTTGACCTAGAGACCTAGTTTCTGACCTCACATGACCCACTTTTAAAATGACCCAGATTTTGTCAAGATAAAAATTCTGAATTTTCACAATGATGAAGTAAATATTTTGGTTCTTAGAGCATAAACAAAATTTGACCTAGTGACCTAGTTTCTGACCTCACTTGACCCACTTTTAAAATGACCTAGATTTCATCAAGATAAACATTCTGAACAATTTTCACGATAATAAAGTAAATATTTTGGTTCTAAGAGCAAAAACAAAATTTGACCTAGTGACCTAGTTCTAGACCTCGCATGACCCACTTTTCACATCACCAAGAAATCATCAGGATAAACATTCTGGAAATTTTCACAATGATATAGTAAATATTTTTGGTTCTAAGAGCAAAATTAAAATTTGACCTAGTGACCTAGTTTTTAACCTCGAATGACCTGCTATTCATATCACCAAGATATCATCAAGATAAACATTCTGAATTTTCACAATGATTGAGTAAATATTTTGGTTCTTGGAGGAAAAACAAAATTTGACCTAGTTTCTGACCTCACATGACCCACTTTTAAAATGACTCAGAGTTCTTCAAGATAAACATTCTGAACAATTTCACAATGATTGAGTAAATATTTTGGTTCTTACAAGAAAAACAAGATTTGACCTAGTGACCTAGTTTCTGACCTCACAAGACCCACTTTTAAAATGACCCAGATTTCATCAAGATAAACATTCTGAACAATTTTCACAATGTTTAAGTATATATTTCCCGTTCTTTCAGCAAAACCAAGATTTGACCCAATGACCTAGTTTTTTACCTTACATGACCCACACTTTGAACATAACCAAGATATCAAGATAAGTATTTAGGATAGTTTTGACAAAGTTTTGGGGCAAAATTGGCATCTCTAGAGCAAAAGGAAGGATCTGTAATATTTGACCTTGTGACATAGTTTTTGACCTTGCATGACCCTCCTTTGATCATGACACAGATATTATAACGATAAACATTTAGAACAATTTTGACAAAGTTTGGAAACAAAATTGCCACTTCCAGAGCAAAAGGAAGGATTTCACAAGATTTGACCTCATGACCTAGTTAATGACCTGGAATGACCCACTTCTTGACATAGCCTAGATATCATCAAGATAAACATTCAGGACAATTTTGACAAAGTTTGTGCCAAAATTGGCACTTATAGAGTAAAAAGATGGATTTTACAATATTTAACCTAGTGACCTAGTTTTTGACCTGGCCTGACCTATTTGTTACCATGACCTAGATATTATCAAGACAAATATTCTGAATAATTTTCACAACGATTGAGCAACAAATGTGGCCCCTAGAGCAAAAAGAAGATTTGACCTAGTGACCTACTTTTTGACCCCATTATGGCCCCGATTCAAATTCTTTGAAGTATTTTGAAAAAGCATGACCCATAGATCATATGTGTGAAATATGATTGAATTCTGCACAGTACTTTAGGAGGAGAAGATTTTTTTCTGAAAAGTTGACGGATGGACAGATAGACAGTTAGACAGATAGACAGACAGACGCCGGACAACAGACCGATCACAATACCTCACCTCGAGCACTTTGTGCTCAGGTGAGCTGAAAATTCCTCCACTTTGAGAAAGAGTTATTGTCAGAAGGAAGTTTTTTATCTTTTCCCAAATGACAAAACTTTTTACTGTCTAATTTGAAGGAAGCTCCAGACAACAAAATTAAAGTTGTTAAAGGTAAGACTTATGTACAATATTGTGCACAAAATATTGAGACAAAAGGAGAAAAGGCTGATGAGTAGCATTTTCCTCTACTGCCTCAAGATTTCCCAAGTGTTTTCCATCAAAACCCGTCTTGTTTGGGAAAAGGTTAAAAAAGCTGATTTTGACACTATTGGAGATAAAATTAAATCTGGGAAAGATAATTCTCGAAGTATAAAAATCACGTTTTGGAAAGAAGTTTTCACTTTCTACCATTTTATGGTAATATTCAGAAAAAACAGCCTTACTTAAATCTGCTTTCTAGTGCATCTACATCTGTTGATAGATTGCTTGGACAGTATGCCATTTTTTAAAGTATTCCAGTCATATCATACAGCTACAGCACCTAACCATATGATGAGTTCCTGATAACAAGGCTCAAACATTACCTGATGTGCTTCTACCGCATCCTCCAGTTTAGTTCTTCTAGCTTTAGCAAGGTCCTGCAATGACTTCCACAAGTCCATAAGGTTCTTGATCCGAGACCCGATATCTTTCTTGGCTGCATGGTTCTTGTTTATCAAGTCTTGTCCAACAGCACAGACCTTCTCACATTCTGGATAACGGCCACTCATTTCTGCCTCAACTTGCTGCAAATAAAATAATATTCAAATTATTTAAACAGATCTCTATAGATCTATGACTGTCATTTCATTTTTTAGCGAGCCGGGACTTTATGTCCGGGGAGCTAATGTCACAGCCCTAGTGTCGGCGTCGAGTCCCGTACCGTCCCGTCCCATCGCGTCTTCACTTGAAAAACTTTAACCTGGTCTATATTTCAGGCACTATTAGAGATACAGCATTGATATTTCATACATAGATACATCTGGACAAGACCTTTCATTTAGGACCATGACCTTTGACCTAGTGACCTTGAAGTTTGACCTACTTTTGAAAAACTTTAACCTGGCCTATATCTTAGGCACTATTAGAGATACAGCCTTGATATTTCATACATAGATACATCTCGACAAGACGCTTTCAATTTGAACCATTACCCTTGACCTTGTGACCTTGACCTTGGAGTTTGATCTACTTTTAAAAAAATTGCCGTTTTTTTGACAAGCTCCCGTTTAGGCCAGCTACGTTGTCCGCGGACAACTCTTGTTAAGCCTAGCTGTTCCATGACTTATTTTCATTGATCAAAAATCAAATAACTAGTCTATTCAATAGCATAAATTTCAAAATGGTCCTTTCTTTTCCTTTTTTGAAAGATTTGGTCTTTACCAACTATATAGATAGGTACGCAATATATGAATAAACTACACAATGTTTTCAATCATTAGTCTTGAATTCTGCTGCCAGTTTATTGTCTGTACAAAATCTCATCTCAAAATCTCTGTCTTTTCAACAATGTACGGGCAGTATTTAAGTCTTTCCCAGTACATCTGTCTTATTTGACGACATCAATTTTCTCCTGGACCCATCTTTCTTGTTCTTCGCAATTATGATTTATTTTGTCATAGTCATGTGCAGTCTGATCTTAGACTCCCCATTAACCCTTTACCACACAGTGACGCCTATTGACGCCCCCACAAAATAAAGGCTTAAGAAAACATTGTGGTAAATGAAGAAATTGCTTGTGACAAGCAATTTCTTCATTTCCCACAATATTTTCTACCCAAACAGGCAAAGAAGTTTTAAATTTCATTCATTTGAAATTGTCGTCTGCAACACCTTTCAATTTGGAGTGGTCCAAAATTTTGCTGTCTAGTAATGGTTTGTTCTTGATGCCAAATCTCACTTCTTGACTTTTCAGCAGAGTACAAGCAGCGTTTAAGTCTTTCCCTACGTCTGTTTGTTTGACATCAATTATCTCCTGTATCCATCTTTCTTGTTCTTCTGAATCATGACTTACTTTTATTTTGTCTGGCAGGAAGTGTAAATTAAGATCACATTGAACATAGTCATGTACAGTCTGATCTTAGTCTATACTGCATTCTCATTACCAAACAGAAAAAATTTAGTATTGTCCAAATTCAAAGATGTAGCCTATTACAATTTCAAGTGAATATCTTTTTAAATTTCCTGGTCTTTCTGGGTAGAAAACATTGTGGACAATGAAAAAACTGCTTGTCACAAGCAATTTCTTCATTTTCCACTATGTTTTCCAAATACTTCATCTTGAGGGGACATCCAAAAAGCATCAGGGTGTGGATTGAAATTGAATAATCTAAACAAAATTTCACCTCATGTCTTTTCAATAGTGTACAGGCAGCGTTCAAGTCTTTCCCTACGTCCGTCTGTTTGACAACATCAATTTTCTCCTGGACCCATCTTTCTTGTTCTTCTGAATCTTGCAGGAACTGGAAATATGTCTTAGCCACATCCAGATTCTTCTTTCTGTCATTACTTAACTTGTTTACTCTGAAAAAAAAAATGGTCAAATTAACAGCAGTTTCGAAGGTGTAATATAACAGAGTTGACAAATCAAAGTGTTTGTAATGATCTGAAATACTGTAGAATAACCTCAGATAATTTCAACATGTGTTGAAAATCCACATCCATAACCATCAGAGCAAGACAAAAGCACAAGGCTTCAGATAGAGAAAATACCGCTTTCACCTGCCATGACTGCTCCAGGGACTGCCACTCTAGGATCGGACTACACAGTCATCGAAGACGCTGTTCTGCAAGCACAACAACTACAACGACACCACCGCGCAATCCATTGTCTTCACAGATGGACAGAGGTCAATGATGAACCATCAGAGACATACAAATCCAACATCAACCCATATTTACACTCTACTTTGACAAATATAATGTGATACAAGCAATTTCTTTATTTTCTGCAATCTTTTCCAAAGCCATTATCTTGTAGAAAGTCAACAAGAGTGCCATGGTCACAATATACGCCGCTCCAGGGACTAAGTTTTAAGGGGGCATAACTCAGGCAAAAATCAATGAACCATAAAATCCTTCCTTCATGCACATCTACCAATTGAGGTGATAACATTGACCAAGTTTCAAGAAGATCCAGCCAGAAACTTAGGAGGAGTTGCGTTGACAAGAAAAGTGGACGGACGTACGGACGGATGGACGGATGGACGGACGGACAGACGGAGAAGATGACGCCAATATACGTCCGCCTACGGCGGCGTATAATAAAAAGTCATGGCATGGAAATGAGTGACTAAAATCAAGATGAACAGATACCTTTCCAGTTCAGCATTCAGATCATCCAGCCGATTATCAAGAGCTTTAGTTTCAGCATGGCTTGGATCCGAGTACTATTTGGAAGGGTAATCATTAATTATAGCCTATAGTCAATGGACATGGACCTTTTGATTTTTTTACAAGTTTCTTCAAAATTCTATAATACCTTTCGAGTTCAGCATTAAGATCATCAAGTCGTTTATCAAGAGCTTTAGTTTCAGCATGACTGGGATCTGAGTACTGTTTGGATCGTCGATTCAGGTTTCGGACTCGCTTGGCCAGGCTGTTTTGTTTACCAGTCACTGATCTTTATTTCAAGTGAGTTAAAATTTACATGCTTTGGTCTTGTTAAGGGAGGAAAATATTGTGGGAAATGAAGAAATTGCTTGTCAAAAGCAATTTCTTCATTTTTCAAAATGTTTTCCAAAGCCATTATCTTAAAGGGAGTTAAAAAGAGTCATTTTGTTGGAATACCTTTCGAGTTCAGCATTCAGATCATCCAGTCGTTTATCAAGAGCTTTAGTCTCAGCATGGCTTGGATCCGAGTACTGTTTGGATCGACGATTCAGGTTTCGGACTCGCTTAGCCAGGCTGTGTAGCTGTGCTTCTTGCAGGCTGTGCTGTTGTAGGTAGTCATCTGTGGCCTGTAGATGCTTCCCGCAGTCACTGATCTTAACTTTTTTCTGCAATAGAAACAATGAAGTTGTATGTTCAAGCAATCTTTTAAGCCTATATTCCATGCAATGCAGGACTAAGGGAAGTAACTTTTCTTTTTACTATTTTTCACCACAAGAGTTACTTTTCTTCTTATTCTTTATCTAAGTCCTAGATCATGCATTGTTCATTTTTTTAAACTAGTTCATGCAAAATAACATGTCTCTATTGAAAATTCAAGAAAAATATTGAGGAAAAGAAAATGCTAATTAGCAGCAGCTCCTTATTTTCCATTGATATTTTGTGTGCTATAAAATAAGCATTTTCTGCTTTTCAGGATATTCAATGTCATCTGAAATAGCTTTTCATTTCTTTACTTTTCTACAAGATTGATGTTGGCTAAGGGCTAGAGTTGATATTCTTATTCAATAGTCTCTGTCCTACCTAAAATTGTTATGAAGGCAACTGGAGCCAGGTTCTTTTTTTTTTTCCTACAATCAGTCATGATAATGGCTTTGGAAAACATTGTAGAAAATGAAGAAATTGCTTGTGACAAGCAATTTCTTCATTTCCTACAATGTTTTCTATAAAGAAAAGCCAATAAATGTAAAATTCAAGTTACTTGATATTGTCATCTGCAACATCTTCCAATTAGGATCAGTGTAAATTCTTGCCATTTGGTAATGGGTTGATGGTGTAATCCTTCTCATGCCACTCATCCAAAAAGTACATGTGATTCCTTTAACCCTTTCCCGATTAACAAAGGGATTTTTTTAAATACAGCAAGGAAGATACGGAGAAAAAGGAGAAATGCTGGTCACCAGCATATTTTTCTTGTGTCTCAATGTTTTCCCCAAGGTTTTTACTATTAGGGACATCAATACCAGGTCTTGATTGGGAAAGTGTCAAGTCATATAGCTTGTTTACTGTCAACTCACCTCCACTTCATTCAGTTCTTCCTGAATGGTTTCTATTTCTCTAAACATGGCCATGAGGTTGTTAAAGCCAGCCAGAATCTGTTTTCTTTTGTCCAGTTTGTCTAGTAATTCCTGCCATTTTATTCTGATAAAGTCATCTCTGAAAATGTGAAAGTAGAAAGATGAATAAATAGGCTATTGATGATCGTTTTTGTAATAGATTCAAGATAAAGCTAATAATAATATTTATAGTTCAAACATTATTAGTTATATCAAAATTATGATCAGAAACGTTCAAAAACTATGGTTTTAATAGCTGCTGTTATGTATTGTTACAAGCAATTTCTTCATTTTCTATAATGTTTTCCAAAACCATTATCATGAAGGAAGCGAAAAAGTCATTGTTTTGGGAATGGCTAAAATGTGTAAGACAAAGACATACTTTTTCTGTATAGCCTGTTTATGGTGGTAGTTTCCTTGTACAAGTTCTACGGCTAAAGTGTTCAGGGCCTTGTATCTGTCTTTCTGGAAAACATAAACAACATATTGTTAGATAAAAGTTGAGTGAAATGAAACTTCAAAATTAATTTACCGATCATAACATTGGTTATTATGCAGGGGCATGCCTGGGGCCAAAATATAAGTACTCCCTTACGAAAATTGGAATATAAGAGAATCACAGACCACATCAAGGAGCATTTCAAAGTAAGTCTAACATTTTTCCATGATTAATCAACATTCATGTGAGCATAGGGTTACTGGAGTATATGTTACTTCGGTAAGAACGACTTGAAATGAACATGTTACACTTTTAGGCCACAGAAAAAATAATTTTTCAAATTCGAGGTACTCCCGGGAGTATGGGAGTACGCCTGGGTATGCGCCTGTTATGTAAGTCTATCAATAAATGCCAAGTTGATCATAACATTGGTTATAATGTAAGTCTATCAATAAATGCCAAGTTGAAATCTAAACTGACACGATTTAAAAACGCAAAAAAGTACTTTTACAAATGGTATCTCCTGAATCTTACAAAACCGAATTATAGCCATGCAAAATTGTAAATGTTACAATTGTTAACATAACAGGACAGAAAATGACCTTTATAGCCACGAATAATGCCTGAATGGACGTCAGATTAAGCCAAAATGCACATTGAGTCAAGAACCTGGCATTGAACATCGACGGCAGTGAACCCAATGTTTTCACAGGCGATTCATCACCGTGTCACGATGTATAGACCGCCCGCCATTACCAACCATAGAATTTGCTGTAAATTGAGCCGTCACAAATCTGTTGCATTAGTGACGTTGACGTATACAATTGTGTTGACGTACAGTTGTTACACGCAGCTGACCGGGACATGGGTGGTCTGTAAATCTTCTTGTGTCGTTTACACGTCTCAAAAACCCTGGAACCGTCGATTCGGCTACATTAAAGCATCTAGCTACCTTCATTTGCGAAACACGGCAAACCAAAAGTAAAAAAACTCGGTTCCTTTTTCGCAAAGTAAGCCTCAGCATTTTATACACAATTTTCTTTCGTTGTTCTCGTATGTATTCAATAAGTAAATCAAAGTGGCAATGTGTACACAAAAAATCGTAGTGATTTAACACGTGGTCTGAATGCACCAGACACACGAGCATTTAGTAATGGGCGGTTCAGATGTCCGGATAGTTTACAGAAAACACGACAAAATCGCTGGGGAGTGAAGCGCATACATTGTCTCATACATGTACCCAAATATGG
This sequence comes from Fragum sueziense, assembly GCA_963680895.1. NCBI lineage: Eukaryota > Metazoa > Mollusca > Bivalvia > Cardiida > Cardiidae > Fragum > Fragum sueziense. The sequence continues at coordinate 16,339,921 of OY804593.1, forward strand.
TGCCGATCGAGGCAATAGGAAAGGAATGTTTAATGAAAACGTGTTTTGCGTTTTTAAATCGTATCAGTTTATCTTGAAAGATGATTATTAAACATATTTTTAAAGGTAAGAAGCTGTGGATTTCTATAATTATTTTATCTTCAAAGTGAAACATTCTTACATTTTCATAATAGGCTACCGCAAAAGCCCAAATGGTTACACATTGTACTTGCAGTCAAGAGGTCCAAGGTTTGGTCCCTGGCAGTTGTTTCCTACCAAAGGTTTGATAATGGTAAATTTATGTGAGCAAGCACCTTGAGGCTGTGTAAAGATGTTGTGGTAGCACAGGAAAGAGAAAAGACAGTAATCAATGGTAGGTGCTCAAGCCACCCCGATATGACCATTGTAGTTGAAAGAGCCGTTATATCCAATTCAATCAATCAATCAATCTATCATTTTGGTAATAATGTTTTGGCCTTCAAAAAGGTGACAGCCTTCAGGTTTACTTTACAACCATTCTGAAGCAGTTCAAGTCTACTTACTCTTGCCAAGATTTCAGCACTAATAGCTTCATGTTTCTTGATAGCGGCCCTAAGACTGAGTTGAGCTGCTACATGCAATCTCTTCATCCAAAATCTGGGTCATATGCCCCATGGTTGATATTTTAAACATTTTGAAACATTCAAAATATACTTACTCTTGCCAAGATTTCAGCACTAATAGCTTCATGTTTCTTGATAGCTGCCTCAGCCTGTGCAGAGCTGCTACATGCAATCTCTGCATCCAAACTTAGGGTCATATGCCCCATGGTTGATATCTTAATTAAACATTTTGAAACATTCAACATATACTTACTCTAGCCAAGATTTCAGCACTTATAGCTTCATGTTTCTTGATAGCTGCCTCAGCCTGTGCAGAGCTGCTACATGCAATCTCTTCATCCAATATCTGGGTCATATCCATCAACCAGGACTCTCTAATCTCGGCCTGAAAAATGGAGTACCTTGAAATGTGTAGCTATGTCACCCCCCAAAAAAGAAAACAAAGTAAAGAATTTCATCATCCATAATTGATTGAAATTACACTGTCATTTCAAAAGCAATCTAAATAGATAACTTATTTCAAATTCTATGAACTTTTGCATGTCCATTATTTAATAATTTTTCTGATAGAGTCAAGAAACACAAAAAATTAATTAACTCATTACCAGACGGCAAAATTTTAGACCAGTCCAATTTCAAAGATGTTGCAGACGATAATTCAAAGTAAATGAAATTCTATGTTTTTCAGACTTACTGTGTAGAAAATATTGTGGGAAATGAAGAATTTGCTTGTCACAAGCAATTTCTTCATTTTCCACAAAGTTTTCCGATGACTTTATCTTGTAGGGCGTCAAAAGGCATCATTTTATGGGAATTTGTTAAGAATGATTGATATGTTTCAATGTTTTTCTAGCAGCATGAATCTGACAAGACTTAGTGCATAACACAATGGTGACCACACCTATGGATATTGAATAACAATTAATATCAATAATAATTGAATTTTCAATACTAAGAGCAAAAGCAACCTTACCTTTCTCCTGAATCTCTGTGCAAGCTGTTCTAGTCTTTCTTGTCTGAAAGAAGCACAAGACTTATTATAAATGAGCCGGGATCTGGAAAAACGTCCCATATAGCATATTCAAAAAATTAGTTTGGAGATGAGCCTGTTGTCAAATACAGTCAAATATGCATCCATGCTGCTCTCTTTAAGTAACTACAGGTCCCGAAGAAGCTATTAGAGAACAATATGGATCCTGATCAGACTGTGTGTATGCACAGGCTGATCTGGATCTATGTTGGGCTCAAAAGCCTTAAGGGACGTTTTTCCAGATCCTGACTCAATCAATTCATAAACAATGTAACACAAATAGCTGTCAAATGTCTACAGTACAGCTCGCATGTTCTTTGCCTAATTACATGCATCACCGTGATCCGATTTCGGGTAGATTCGGGTTTAAAAACGCGATGGCAGAAATGAGAGTTTTTATCTACCCAAATCCACTTGAAGTCATTGCGTTTTACCAATGCGATTCTCCACTATACCACCGTGAATCACGTTGATTTGCGTGGACAAGCTTTTGTCTTACCTGGCATTTTCACTCTTATCATGACATTGTGGTGATTACCGCGATTTTCCATCAGCCACCGTGATTTGCGGTGATGCACAAAAATTGAGATTGGAAAAACGCTGCGGTCACGATGGACAATCACCAAGATTTTCCAACTGATTTTTTTTTATCACAGTGGACGAGCTGTACTGTATCAAGTGGATATTGAATAATGCTAAGAAGAATTCAGTTAAGGGCAAACAATTCAAGAAGCTCGAGAGTTATAAAAGGACAATCAATTTGTTCACAGACGTTATGCAAAAACATCCTAGTCAAAAATGTTGGTGGCCAAAACATTTGACATTCCAACTACATTTCAGATAGATTCATTTTGGTAAGTTTGATCGAATTAAATTTGTAGAAGTTTCACACATGAAATTGCCATTGGATGGATAAACAGACAGAGGAACAGTCACATAGGCGTAGAAAGGTTTATGATATGGGGGGGGGGGGGGCAAATGGTTAAGTGAATGGAACCCAACCGAGCATAGCATTGCTAGGGGGATCTGGGGGCATGCCCCCCCCCCCCCAGAAAATTGCGAATTCTAAGATGCCATTTCCTGCAATCTGGGCACTTTCAGACATCATTTTATACCTGGACCTTTCTTGAAGGAAAATAATTCATTCTATGGGTGAATTATTGTGGGGTTAAGGATATGCTCCCCCCCTTCTAAATTATTGGGGGGCCTCCCCCCCCCCCCCCTCTTCCTACGCCAGTGCAGTCAGAACTAGAACTGTCGCAAAGCGGACGAATACCCCCCACTAAAGCCTTGTCACTGAAAAAGTGCTATTGGTCAAAAGGTTCTTGACTTAGAGCATGGAAACGGATTTTAAACAAAGTCCAACTGTGACCTTGACCTTTGACCTTGGTGACCCCCAAAACAATAGGGCACCTCCTTGGGTCATGGCCAACAACTGTGTAAAGTTTCATGATCCTAGGTCAAACGGTTCTTGAGTTAGAACACAGAAACGAAATTGTAAATTTTGACTACTTCCAGTAATATTGACTACTCCCCCCCCATTAAAAAGTTCAAAGTGGCATAACTCTAAAACTAATCACTGGATCAAGATGAAAATTGCAGGTGCACAACTTCATATGATAGGAAACATCCTGGTGAAATTTCAGAAAAATTGGTCAAAAACTGTGGGAGGAGAAGAGGACACAAGATTATGTCCACGGACGGACGGACGGACAGACGGACAGACAGACGGACGGACGGACAGACGGACAACCTGATTCCAGTATACCCCCCCATAACTTTGTTGTGGGGGGTATAATAAAAACAGGACTATAACATAACATCAAGGGTGTGTAAAACCAAGCTCCCTACCTAATAAGTTCATCCCTAAGCGCTGTTTCTCTCCCATGTTCTGATTTCTCCAACTGCATCCAAGCACTCTCTATATCATGTATCAGGAAACCTTCAGGGGGAGAATATTGTCTCTGGCCATTGGCTTTGAGTCGAGCTTGTATATTGAAGAATTGGGCTTCTAAGTTACCCTTTTCTCTTAATCTGCAAAGAAATCATATGAATTTTGGTTTGGCACGTGCCATTGAATTGAAGCCATAATGCAGCTTTTAAAACAATAATTTCTAATAAATGTTATAAACATCTTAATGTATCAGAAAAAGTGATTATAATCATACAGAAAAGTTTGGAAATAAAGGAAACTAAACCATGTTCCTGGTCCTAATTTCAACTTTATAGACATAAATTGAATTTGGCATTTTATATCTAATGGATTGAATGAATTTAATTTATTGGGGTTTTAGAAGGCAGCTTTGGTCATATTGCAGCAGCTGGAGCACCCAACAGTGGATTCCTGGTATTTCTCTCACCAATACTACTACAATATTCAACTAGAACTGTCGCAAAGCAGACAAATACCTCCAACTAGAACCTTGTCACTGATAAAGTGCTATAGGTCAAAAGGTTCTTTTGTTGGAGCAAGAAAACAGATTTAAACAAAGTCCAATTGTGACCTTGACCTTTGACCTTCATGACCCAAAAACAATAGGGCACCTCCTTGGTTCATGGGCAACAACTGAATAAACTGCACTTACTTTGGTGGTTTCTCGACAGTTCTGTATTCTTTAAATCCAATCAGTTCCTTCTGTATGCCCTCTAGCGAGTTCGGAAAATCTCTATCATTCAATAGGGAGATTTTTGTCTTGATCCATTCCAATAGACCGCTAGTTAGAGCTTCATAATCATCTACCATCTTTTCTAATTCCAACATGGATCCAACAATCTGTAGGAAAAGATGCAATATAAATCTTTAGTGATGTCATATTTTAAAATGTAATCGGGTGACCCATTCTATGTTGCGGGTAATCATTTTTGTCTTAATTCATTCCAATAGACCATTAGTCAAAGCTTCATAATCATCGACTGTCAAAATATCAATTTGTAACGCACCAAACCCTATGTTGTGGGAAGTTAGGAACTCATTTGAAATGAGTAGATATACCCACAACATAGCAATTCTACTTAGAACAATCAAATTACATTTTGAAAAGCATTTCCTCCATCTATGTGAACAAAAGATATGTTTTTGTCTAGATCAATTTCTAGGATCCTATCTTTGAATTACTTAGACCCAATCTTTTTTAATCTACATATTTCAAAATACTTGTACACAAACTTAGTCCTTGCTCTCTGGGGTGCCCATCTTAGCCAAATTTTGGATCTAACCCCTGTCCTGCTAAATTTAAATTTTGTTTAAAACAAATTGCCAATTTAAGAGACATTTCAACATGTTTATCTCAAGTTTTTGCTACAATAATTGAGCAGGTAGCATGTAGTGTAGGCTAGGATCAGATTGCACATCTGTGCAGGCAGATCTAAGCCTATTCATCCTGCCAAAGGGTTGTTCACAACAGAAATATAACCTGAACAGCATGAGGCAAGTTAATGGTCTCATGATATGCCTTACATGTGTGGTCTTACATACCTTTGCAATTCTTTTTCCTCCAGTCATTTCACTCTTCATTTTGGCAAAGTAATGATAATATGAGGCTACATAAGTAATGATGACCTTCTCATCCGGTCTATCGACATTAACATCTGAAATGGAGAAAATAAGAACATTCATTTCAATACTGCATGACTTATGAAAACACGGAGAGAAAAGAAGAAAATGCTGACATACAGCATTTTCTCCTTTTCCCTCCATGTTTTTCTGTCTTGATCCATTTTCACTCTTCATTTTGGCAAAGTAATGATAATATGAGGCCACATAAGTAATGATGACTTTCTCATCCGGTCGGTCTACATTTACATCTAAAATGGAAGAAAGAATGCAAAATCATCCAATGTCTTCTTTGCCTGTGAAAACAAGGAGAGTAAAGAAGAAAATGCTGATAACCAGCATTTTCTCCTTTTCCCTCCATGTTTTTTGTCAGGCAATAATAACTCTTCGTTTTGGCAAAGTAATGATAATATGATGCAACATAAGTAATGATGACCTTTTCTTCAACTGCCAGGGTCATATCACGGTGGCTGGAGCACCTAACCATGGATTCCTGTTATTTCTCAAACCAGTACTACCACAACACCCTTACCCAGCCTCCAGCTGCTTTCCCACTTAGTTAAACGATTTCAAACCCATTGGTGGGAGACAATTTTGTCAGAAAGGGTATTAGCCGCGACCAGGTATCGAACCCAGGACCTCTCAAAGGGGCAGATGCGCTACCAACTGCTCTAAGGCCGCGACCCTAAAATAAAATTTGAAAGAACAAGATGTGTTTGTGAAACACAAGTGCCCCTGAAATGGGCAAAGTTCAATGTTTTGACAGACAGACAGACAGATGGACAGACACAAGAAAAACAATATTCCAAAGATCACTTGATACCAGGACTTAAAAAGACCAAAGACAACATACCTTCAGCATCTAAGATCTTGGGTATACCAAGTTTGCTGTCTGCTACATCAAAAGCATTATTCAGGTTGTCAACATGCTCACTTGGAATAAGCTCTTCATACGCAATTATGTCTGGTCTGAAAATGAAATAGAGGTACAGATGAGAGGGGAAGGGTTTATTTAATTTATGCAAAATATCATATCGTCCAAGTTACTGCAAAACCTCCTAACTACAGCTTTATTGATGAAGCTGTAGTTACGAGGAATTGAATTTACTCCAACCATTTATTGTTGATCATTTCCTTAACCCTTTCCTAAATGACAAAAATTTGGATTTTTTCACTTAGAAAGCCGCTGCAGACATCAAAACGAATGTTGATAAAAACAGGATTTGAGTAGTAGAAAGTACAGAAAATATTGAGGCAAAAGGAGAAAATGCTGGTCTCAGCATTTTCTTCTTTTGCCTCAATGTTTTCCCAAGCCTTCTCTATTAGGGACGTCAAAACCCGGTCTTGGAAAGGGTTAATTGCGGGTACTCACAAGATTGATTGTTTGAATAGTGTTTCTAAATGACTCTTTTTAACCCTTTCCCAAACGACAAAAGTTTAGGGTGGTCCAAATTCGAAAGCTGCTGCAGACAACAAAATGGATGTTAATAAAGACTTGAATTGAGGTTGATATAGCCAAGAAAATATTGAGGCAAAAGGAGAAACTGCTGGTTATCAGCAGTTTCTTCTTTTGCCTCAATGTTTTCACAAGCCTATTCTATCAGGGTGTCAAAACAAGGTCTTGTTTGGGAAAGGGTTAACAGTATCTCAAGTCATATTGGGGCAGCTGAAGCAAACAAACATGGATTCCTGATATTTCTCTCACAAGTATTATACCATAACATCCTAACAGAACCTCCAGCTGCTCATCCAAAAAGGTATACGGTTATCCAACAATTGGTGGGAAACAAATATCATAAAATGTTTGCCAAAGCTGTGGATCAAACCAAGGACCTCTTGAGTGAGTGGCTGATGAGCTACCAACTGCGCAATGGCTGCAGCCTTTTTATGCCTCATTACAAGCACAATTTAACATCCAATCACAGCCATCAACTACTCATCCAATATACATAATGCCAGTCCATTGGCAAGATATCTTTTTTGTCAAATGTCAGACAAGATATTGGCAAAGAATGGACCTGAAGTTTTCCCAAACTGATATTCATTATCTGATGCTACTATCGAAATATAGGAAACTTTGTTACCTATGTGCGTGTATAAGAGCATTAAATCCCAGTCCATTTCTCCAACTGTTCGAGAAGTTAGTAATATGTACACCAGGGTAACTGAAAGCAGACAAATAGAAGTTGTTCAAAACAATTTTTTAAACTTATTCTATCAAATAAAGTTAAAATAATAATATATAATTCTAATTTGGCCAACAAACATAACTATAGTTAACCCATTATCAGACGACAAAATTTTGGATTGTTCCAAATTCAAAGATGTTGCAGACAACAACTTCAAGTGCATAGAATTTTTCATTTTTTGTTGCTTTTGTATAGAAAACATTGTGGGAAATGAAGAAATTGCTTGTCACAAGCAATTTCTTCATTTTCCACTTTGTTTTCACAAGCCTTTTCTTGTGAGGGAGTCAAAAAGCGTCACTGTGCAGTAATGGGTTAATTGATGATGAAAAAGGAGCACAACCTTTGAGCAATTGCACCGATCTATTTTCATGGTAGGGAACCATGTGACGCAACAACAATTACATATCTTCAATAATTCTGTTATTCCATTATCAGACAACAATATTTTAGACTGGTCTAAATTCAATGGTATTGCAGACAACAATTTCAAGTACATAAAATTCTACATATTTTGATGTTTTGTATTGAAAACATTGTGGGGAAAGAAGAAATTGCTTGTCACAAGCAATTTCTTATTTTCCTCCATGTTTTCTGAAACCTTTATCTTTCATGGTGTCAAAAGGCTGATGAAAAGTAATTGGTGTGCAAACAAAATTTGTTGTTGCTGTTGTCATATGATTCTGATTGAGCCCCGCTAAATATTTTAACCCATTACCAAACGACAAAATTGTAGGGCGGTCGAAATTGAAAGATCCTTCAGACAACAATTTCAAGTGCATGGAATGTTTAATTTTTAGGTCTTTTTGGATGGAAAACATTGTGGGGAAATGAAGAAATTGCTTGTCACAAGCAATTTCTTCATTTTCCACAATGCTTTCCATGGCCATTATTTTTTGGGAAGTCAAAAAGAGTCATTGTGTGGTAATGGGTTAAGGAATGTAGATATGAACCAAACCCACTTAGAAATTTGTATTATATATGCGAAATATGCATTATAGTATTTAGCATAAGTAAGTAAGCTAAACTTTGGGTAGCATTTATCGTAAATAATTTAAAATATACATGACCCTTTCTTGTCGTTCAGAATAACATCTTAACACACAAGTTTAATTAACATATAAAATACATTTATTAGTCACATTTTAAAATAGAGTAAAAACTGTCAAAATATGATGGAAGATTATGTAAAACATTACACAAAACACATAAAACACTCACTTATGGACATTTCTCGTCTTAATTAGCTAAATATTTGATGACACAAACATTTGAAATACCAAAGAACCTTAAAATTTAGAATCATCATCCAAGTCTTAAGACAACAAAATCAAAGATTCATTTTCATTCTTGGAACTTTGCTGATGGCGATTTTTTGAAATTCAGAAAGAAAAAATTGCGCTCAAATAAGACATGTGGTCTCTAAGCATTGTCTTCTTTTTCCACTGCCTTTTTCCAAGTTATCTGTAAGTTTATTCAAAACGCTTCATTTTGCTGAAGCATTATTTATTATTTTTATGATAAAAAAAGTTACATGAAAAATCTTTTTTGTTTTTCTCATTACCATTGCAGTACAGACCATATATTAGAAGGGCCTTTTTTTTAATTTACCTTATTTTTTGCACATTTTACATTTTTTGCCCATCCAAAATGTCTTTCAACATCAGGTGTATCAGTCTGTTCATTTGTATAGCTAAAGGTGCAAGCAAAGGGAGTAACTGGCTACATGGGTGTTAAAAGTTTCAATGATTGATAAATTATCATATACATTCTCTGTTCAAGTTGGTCAGGGTATTTTATTATGAAATTTATTTGCATACCTCGGTTGTTATTGTCGTAATTTATACATTGCATAAAGCTGTACACATTGCATCAGGTAAAATGCTTCAGCAATTTAGAAAATGTTTGTTTTGAAATGATTGAATCTGATTTCACATTCTCTTTCATCGTTTCAGGAAAAAAATTAGTAGAAATTGAGGACAAATGTCGGAAAGAATCGAAGTCCCTGACAATAAGGATTGAATCCTACATTTTGATGCTTTTCAACAAAAAACCTCGTAACTGCAGCTTGTTTTAAGCTGCAGTTTCGAGATTTATGTTCAAAAGCAACAATTTCTGAATTTAGTATACAATTTCGATATAAATATAAGATGTAATAACATCACCTATAAATTTTCATCAGGAGAAGTGTAAAAACAGAGACTATTACAGAGGTGACAGTTTTGGACTTGAGGCTATGTTTTTATTGACAGGAGATCACCAGTTAAATTATTCAGAAAATTGCAATTTTATGACCACCTTGATCACCACACAAAATCTTTATGGACATACCTAAGCTTCTTTTTTAACCCTTTCCAAAACAATTATTCATTTCAAAATCCATCATAATAAAAGGATTAAGAAAACAATTTGAGAGAAAAGAAAATGCTAACAACAAGCATTTCCGTCTCTCAATGTTCAGATTCAGTCTAAACCTAGGGTATTGTATTTGTATACAATATTTTTGCACTAACCCTTTTAAATGTTGCATTGCTGGTTTGCATTGGGTTTTGCAAATGCTTTCCAACACCATGTAAAAGCTGGCACATTCAATATGGTGCCATGGAAATAGCAAAGCTAAAGCAGGGAGAATATAATATAATGAAAGGGTATAATTTATGGGTTATATATAAAATTGCTATCATATTTCAGTTATACAACTATTATATTCTAGCCGCCTACTTTATTGATATTGTGCATTTTTCAAAAGAATGCAATATACAGCACAGCATTTTTCAAACAACCTTATTCATCTAAACGGAGTTAAATTATGACAAAACTTATTCAATTTACAATTTCTGTAAAATCTCTAGTCAATATCTAGATGACAACCTTAATCCTTTCCTATTCAAGATCTAGACTTTACATCCGTAATAGAAACAGCGTAGGAAAACATTGAGGCAAAAGAAGAAAAATGTTGATAACCAGTCTTTCTTCTTTTGACTCAACTTTTTTCTGTTCAGTACCTTCCACAAATCTTGTCTAAATCAACGATCCATTTTGTTGTCTGTAGCAGCTTTTGACATGGTAAGTCCATATTTTGACAGTTTGGAAAGGGTTAAATAGATGGACTTTGAATAAGACCTATTTCTTTGGTGTAGACAGGGATCAACTATGTAAATCAGTAGGCTTATTAAAATGGACTTCAGTGTAGGTCCGGATAAATGACCTGGCAGAGCACCTCTAGCTAATAGCTAGAGATGCTCTGACAAGTCATTTATCAGGACCTGGCTATAACACATGTCATTGAAATCAAAAGAAATGCAAGCAGTCCTGGGTATCCCAAATATTGTCATATAGAAACAAAATTTATGTTTGGGATGAAAAGGCTGGAAAGGCAAAAGTAGGATAAATTGTAAACAATTGAATCATGCAGGTTTTGGTTAAAAACAGAGAAATGTCATTACCGTCTGTTTTACATGGAAAAATAAAATGAACATTCACATACATATATGAACAAATTACATGTGAAGACAAACACCTTGGCATAAATTCATTTTCTAAATTTCAACAGATTGAAAATTCATAATTAACCCTATCCCAAAGAGTGACACCTTCTGACGCACTTCAGCATTAAAAAATGTTGCCCTGGAAAAATTAAATACAGAAGAAAAGGAATATAATGCTTGTAACAAGCATTTTCTCCCTTTTCCTCAATATTTGCTACCTCATCAAAGAGAGTTTTCATTCTGTTAAGTCAGATTATTTTTGACTCCTAAAACATTTTTGAATTTAGACTGAGTGACATTGAAGTTCGGGAAAGAGTTTAGAAAGAGATACATAGTTTGTCATTGTGCAACAATAATGCATTTGGACATGTCCATGTTAACCCATTACCAAACGACAAAATTTTAGACTTCTACAAATTCAAAGATGTTGCAGACGACAATTAAAACTGAATGAAATTTTAATTTTTTTATGTTTTTGTATGGAAAATATTGTGGGAAATGAAGAAATTGCTTGTGACAAGCAATTTCTTCATTTTCCACAATGTTTTCCAAAGCCATTATCTTGTGGGGCGTCTAAAAGTGTCAATGTGTGGTAATGGGTTAAATAACCTGACTAGACAAAGGCTGATGTTGGGGGCCTAAAGTTCATTCTCTAATTAGCTTTAATGCCAATTAGCGAGTGCATTTGGACATTAACCTTTATCTTAAAAACCCAGCTACAATTAGATACTTAAATTGCTAATGGAAGGCCAATGTTTGACAGACAGAAATCAAGGCCCATAATTCTGAAAACACATGGCGATGCCCTTTTAATTCCAACTAAAATTTCATGCAAAATTACTCTGTCATTTGTAGATCAATGGCTCAGTCCAAAACTATTGTAAATTATTATAACAATTACAACTAACTTCAAAATAGGTTTGAACAGACCCAGCATCATGCCATTTCATCAGCTAAATTCCAAAATGCCATAACTACAGCTTACTCAAGCTGTAATCAAAGCATTTTCTAATGGAGCCAATAGCCAACAAAATAATATAGTTTGTCCATTCAGATGTAATTTTCTGCTGTTTTGAAATAGTAAGTAGACATTTGCCTGGCATTTTATTCAAACGGCCCACACACTTTAAAGGTCAACAACCTACTGGACATGAGACCATGTCAAATGATATTTGCTATACAAACTGTGGTACAAAACATTTGCTGAAAATGTTGAATCTAAATTAACCCATCCACGAATAAAGGAGTAGTGTTAACAAGTGGTGGACATATAGAAGAATATGATACCAATATATGTCCACCTTTCCCAAAAGGCGAACTTCTATCATGATCCACTTCAAAAAATGCCATAAATGACAAAATAGGTGTTATTAAAGATATTAATTGTGTACAATATCACGGGTGGTAAACAGAGAAACTAGCTCCAAAAAGAGGAAGTTGCATAGAGCGAAAATTTGTAGGTCACGAACACATTTTCTAAAATTATCTCTTTTAAAGCGAGTTTTTGAGAAATCCGGCGATGCTGTAATATGAAGAAATGGTCGAAGTTTGTTGTGCACGAGAGTATACGGTATTAGTAGCAGGGTTTTAATACAATTGTTGAAAAACATTTCAAAATCGAAAGTAAAGAAGTTTTTACTTTCGATTTTGAAATGTTTTTCAACGATTGTATTAAAACTCTGCTCACTAACACCGTATATTCTCGTGCACAACAAACTTCAACCATTTCTTCATATTACAGCATCGCCGGATTTTTCAAAAATTCGTTGTAAAAGAAATAATTGTAGAAAAAATGTGTTCGTGACCTACCTTTGTTTACAGATTTTCGCTCTATGCAACTACCTCGGTAGAGGCCGGATGTCACGAGGAAACAAAATACCGTTGACTCTTTTTGGAGCTAGTTTCTCTGTTTACCACCCGTGAATATGGCACAGAAGATATTGAGACAAAAGGAGAAACTGCTGGTTATCAGCAGTTTCTTCTTTTGTATCAATATTTTCCCAAGCCTTTTCTATCAGGGACATCAAAACCAATTCTTGTTTGGGAAAGGGTTAAAATGAATTTGCTGACCAACAGACTCTGACCTCTGTCTTGATTAGTTGAATGAAGATCCGAGTCCCACTCAACAACCAAGCTGGACTATAATTATAGTGATGGGACCTCGGTTTTAGGTCTCAGTCAAAAGACTGCAGAAAAATTTAAAATATTTTGATACAAAAAATTAATGAACTTCAGTCCTTTTCAAAGAATTATAGGTGATATGGCTCTTAACCCATTACCACACAGTGATTCCTTTTGACCCCCCACAATATAATGGCTTTGGAAAACATTGTGGCAAATGGAGAAATTGCTTGTGACAAGCAATTTCTTCATTTTCCACAATGTTTTTTCTTCCCAAAAAGCTATAAAATTTTGAAATTTCTTCACATTGAAATGTTGTCTGCAACTTCTTTCAAATTGGACTACCCCATAATTTTGTTGTTTGGTAATGGGTTAAAAGATATGGTTGCGAAGACAGTTATATAAATCTACATCAGGAAGAAGCATATTATATTTTATGTGTTAACTTTTTCCCAAACAAAATCAAGTTCATTTTATAGAAAAATTCTAAAAGCTATTTAATTTAAAGGGATTTAATTTTGAGAGAATGATTTTTCCTATTGGTTTGTATCTATTAGTAAGTATTATTGCTGATGTTGCAAAGTAACTTTATAGATCTATTTCTTTTAATTTATTCTATATTTTATCATTTGGAAAAGAGTAACGAGAGAAAAGGTTTCAAGTTATCTTTAAAAGTAATCTACATGACCTAGAACATGACAAATGATACAAATTTCACAGATGAAAAAATGTCAACTATTTCAAAACGAATTGTCTACACTAAATAGTAACTTAGGTTACACTATCCTGTGTGGAAACCTCAAATAACACATCTCAAAGGCTTAGCACAACCTAAACCAAAACAAAGCTTGTGGCAAGCTTGCAGCAAGCTTATTTCATAGAAATTAAGATTGCAAATGTTACTGTAGTAGTTCACATTAACTAGTGCAAAGTAAAAATTGCTGCTAGCTAGCTTGAACTTTGCAAGCTTGCCCATGCTCACACTGTGGCTGAGAGCTAAATTCCGATTGTCCAACATGTCAGCAAACAGACTATGGATTCCTTTGTCTGCGGGTCTATGTTTAAGCCACTTAAGTATTAATAAATCAAGGGTTCTTTTAACCCTATCCCGAATGACAAATGTTTAGGGTAGTCCAAATCAAAAGCTGCTTAAGGCAGCAAAATGGATGCTGATTATGATTAAATTTATGTATGCTATAGCATAGAAAACATTGAGACAAAAGGAGAAAATGCTGATTATTAGCACTTTCTTCTTTTGCCTCAATGTTTTCCCAAACCTTGTCTGTTAAGGATGTCTAAACCAGGATTTGTTTGGGAAAGGGTTAAACATAGGTGGAATGAGTTCTAAGAGTCTTCAGTTTATAATATTATCAACAGAACTATTGACTCCATTTATCAATAAATTTGACATTCAAAGCAATACAAAGGATGAAGTGAAGGCAACATTTTTGTAAGATGTTGTGAAAATGACAGGTGAAATTGACTCAAAAGATAGATCTATCAAACGAGGCCTGAAGGTATTGACTACCTCAAGTACTTCAAGTGTCCTGAGCCGTTTTGTCATATCTGAGTCCCTGGGATAACAAAGCTCTCAAGAAAAGCCCTGAATCCTTTACCTAGCATAGCGAGTTTGGCCAGGGATTTAATTATTTGTTGATAAATAGTGTCAAAATATTGTAAACAAAGTTAAGCCAGTGGTGCCCAGATTTACTATCATTATTAATATTACCTATACTCATAACATTAAATCTTAAATTGTCACATTGGTATTTTTTTCCTTTTTTACATGAGAGTTTTCGTAGTTGGTTTTTCTACCAAATTTTTAATTATCTACCTGTCCTAATAAGATAAAGGAAATAAGGAAATACAATTACTTCTACTCTTCTTTGACACAATAACAGCAGAGTAAAATTGAAGCAACATATTCAAAGCTTGTTATGTTAGTCTTTAATATTTATGTCTAACCCGGTTTAGTTCAGATACAATGGATTTATTATTGAAGTCATACAAGAGCCGTCAGAGACGGACAGTGCTCCCCGAATAAGGCATTGTCACAATAAATGTATGCCATGGAGAGCTAACATAAAGCTAACAAATTTTAAGCCCCCTTTTTCCATGACATATTTTTTATACGCAAATTTCAAATAGTTTATTGTCAAGGGCATCTGATTTGCTACTCAAATATGAAATTTCATCAAATTCTGACCATTAGACTAGGAGAAATTAGAGAAAAACTGTATTTGACCTTAAGTCCCCTTTTCCCATGACGAGGCCTCAAATCCAAAAACCGGGAAAAGTACATCGGCATTATGTCATAGGGAGTTCACATGGTAAGTTTCATTTGATTTGGCCTAAGGGTTATGGAGAAATAGCTTCGGACGGACGGACAGATGGACGGACGGACGGAATGACGGACGGACAGGACGGACGGACAGACAAAGCGGCGACTATATGCTCTCCCTTCGGGGAGCATAAAAAGTTATCATTTAACATGTGAATAATACATAACACACATGTAAGCAGGATTGTTGAAAAAAAGGCCTTTGTAGCATTTCAGATCATTATCTTTTCAGTTCAGGTAGGGCACTAGACAATCAATATGATGGTTGATCTCCAACAATTTCAACCTATGAACTACACGAGAACAACATGGATCCAGATCAGACAGTGCATCTGCACTGTCTGAATTGGATCCATGTTGGTCTCAAAAGCCTAGAGGGCCACTTTTTTTTAACACCATCTCCTATAATTTTGTATGAGTGTTAGCAGATACAATACATACCCAGCAGTTTTTCGTTGACACCACAACAAAAGCGCATCTTTGGCAGATCTTTTTTCGCTGCTTTCGTCATCTTCATCCTAGGGAAGACACAAAACATTACAAAGTCTGTTGTTTATTTTTGTATCAAAACATTAGACCTATTTGATGATCTTGGACTGACAGAGAGAGGAAAGGAGCATTGCAAAGTACAATTTAGACTGGCTCCGTAATTCATGCTCCATCTAAAGTTTTGTGGAAGTAATCATTGTTTGTAAAATGTGCATGATTATGGTTATTGCATTTCGTCGGTGTAAATGCAAAACCTCGTATGTCGATTGGTGCGATTTTCAAAGTACAAACTTGTGTGCCCTGTGTAGACGATTCTCGCAGGTTTTGAGATATTTTTACTGATCAGTATTATTGACACATTATTTGTGAACAATATGTCCAAATTTCAAGTAAGACATTTCAGTTTGGGAAAAGTTCCAACACTTTTTTCCCTCCCCTTTGAAATTTTCTAAAACCGAGATACAAGGTTTTGCATTTACAACGACGATTTGTTACATTGGTGCTAACTCTTAACTGGTACCCCAACAATGAATATGACTTGCAAAAACGGTCAAAGGTCTATTTCTAGCGTTCATGTATCAAAAATAATATGCATGCCCACAAAAATATACACATGTGTCTGTAAAATTTATGTGTGCACACATTCAAAATATGCATGCACTCTTGAAATATGATACATGTGCACACATTATATATAGCATATGCAAAGTCTGATCTAGGGCCATGGTAAATAGTCTCCACAGCCTGTGATGAGGGCTCTTTGTCATTAGCAATAGTCGTCATATTAATCATTCCTTAACTTACGATTTCAATTTCAATTTCCTGAATCTGGAAGCAAAGAATGAATGTCCATATCAAACCCAGGGTCAGTCTGCGATTCCCATCCATTATATCTTCCACAGAAGAACAACATAGATCTAGATCAGACTGTGGATATGCACAGACTGATCTGGATCTATGTTGGTCTGATAAGCCACGAAGACCTATTTTTCTCTTTATATTGACCATTATGTACTAATTCAAACTACAATTACTTACGACTTCAATTTCAATTTCCTGAATCTGGAATCCCAGAATGATTGTCCATATCAAACCAAGGATCAATCTGGGATTCCAATCCATAATATCTTCCACAGAAGAACAACATAGATCTAGATCAGACTGTGCATATGCACAGGCTGATCTGGATCTATGTTGGTCTGATAAGCCATGAAAACCTATTTTTCTCTTTATTTATATTGACCATCATATATTTATTCAAAGTACAATTACTTACAACTTCAATTTCAATTTCCTGAATCTGGAAGCGCAGAATAATTGTCCATATTAAACCCAGGATCAATCTGGGATTCCCATCCATAATATCTTCTGCTCCTATGTTCTCGAAATATACCTGAAAATGACAAAGGTGAGAAAAACAAGGTACAACAGATTTCTAGGATCCTATTTGAAACCTTCTTCAAGACGAATGGTTAGACAATAGCTGTCCGAAGACAGCGCGCTCCACTCTCTAAGTTGCTTAGTATAAAGGGGGCATAACTCCAAAATAGTGGAGCCAGGGTCATGGGCCCTGGTAGTAAGGTAGAGGGTGTGATGGTGAATAAGTATTCCAAGTTTGGGTTGAATCCCTTTGATAGTATGGAATTCGTTGATGTTTGAAAAAACTTTAACCCATTACTGCACAGTGACGCCTTTTGACTCCCTCGCAAGAAAACGCTTGGGAAAACATTGTGGTAAATGAAGAAATTGCTTGAGACAAGCAATTTCTTCATTTTCCACAATGTTTTCTAACCCAAAATTGAAAGAATTTTAAAAATTCTTCAACTTGAAACTGTCGTCTGTAACACCTTTCAAAATGGAAGAGTCCAAAATTTTGTTGTCATGTAATGGGTTAACCTTTGTTGCAACGCCGACGCCAACGCCAACGCCCGGGTGACAGTATAAGCTCTCATTTTCTTCGAAAAGTCGAGCTAAAAAGGCCTAATAAAGTCAAAAATATGTATGAAAAGAACTGACTTGAAAAAAATCTTTGTAAAGATACAAACATGTCTTACAAAAGCAATGTTTGTTTGTATAAACTGACTTGGTTCTTGGTCATATTCAAATTGATAGAATGATGTTAAACACCAGTCCTCCTTTTTAACATTTTTCAGTCATATAGTAGTGGCTGGAGCATCTAGCTACTGATTTCTGTCATTTCTCTCACCAATTGACCAAACGCCGACTGTCAATCAAAAACATCGATTAGCCAATGGACGATCAGAAAAATGTCATGCCCCAATTGTTCTTCGTTGCACGTGTTCTTGTATCGATTTATCGACTGACAATCAAAACAATCGACATGCCAATGGCAAAGAATTTTGTGCTAACAATAGACTAGCAGGGTGCCCAGTGACTTATGGTGTCAAAAATATAGGTATGCCCCAATAATATAGGTATCAGTTAGCCAGAAATATAGGATAATATAGGTTGTGTTTATGATGAAGAAAACACTACTTTAAACATTGCTACCTTCCAGCTCTCTGTTATTAAAAAAGGACAACAGGAGAACCAGTCCTTTGTCTCTATATGGAATCTGATATGGAATCTCTCCACAACATAGAGCCAAATTTCATAATACTACAAAACTTTCAAGTGTTTTGATGGGGGTCATTAGACAATTCTACACATCACAATAGAAAGTCATTGGTTAAATAGTTTTGGAGTAGAAGATGAATGAAAGAAATTTCATATTCTACAACATAAGGCAAATTTCACAGAACCAAAAAAATTTGATATGCTTTGGTAGTGGGCCTTGATTAAGACAATTCTACAAACCAAATTTCAAAGACATAGGCCAAACTGTTTCTAAAGGAGAAAATGAATGTGCATGAGTTCCTACTTTGTCTCTCATGAAATAAAATATCAAACAACATAAGACCAATTGTCATTGTACCACAATATTTTGAAGGGTATTCGTAGAGGGCTAGGAGGTGGTTCTACACAGCAAATTGAAAGCCCTAGGTCATATGATTCAGGAATAGAAGATTGTGTAAGATTTCCTGCTTTGTCTGTATATGAAGCACACAGGGCCACTTTTCGTTGTACCAATATAATTTGAAAAGTATTGGCAGAGGGCCATGAGTCAATCCTTTATACCAAGTTAAAAGCCCTAGGCAAAACAACTTTAAGAGTTTACAAGATTTCCCTCTTTATTCCTATATGATATCTGATATCCCACAACATAGGGCCAGTTTTTATCATACCATAATAAGTGTTACAGTTGAGGGTCAAAAGACAGTTTGACATACCACTTTCAATGCCACATGCCAACGGCAGTTTCACAATAAAGTGTCCGCAATTGTAACAAAATTGACAAAATTTCAAAGTGGTTACTATGGAATATCATTATTATTTTTTGAAAGTATGGTATTTGATGCACATAATCTGAGAAAATCTTCCAGTAACACTTCTCCTTTATTGAAATAATGGCTAGAGTCAATGGTTAAGTGTCGGAAATTCCAAATTCAATAAAAAGTGTGTTATATGGCAAGATTTATCACAAATAATCTATTATGGAGAAAATATGCAGTCATAAGTTAGTAAATGTATTGATACAAATTTTCAAACAGCAGTTTTTGGTATATTTTAAGAATATTTTTGAAAAATCAAGTTTTTCTGGATTTTTCTACAAGGATTTAAACACATGTAGTCTTTGTCATTGCTTTAAAATTGAGACTAGTGCATGAATAATGTTGATTTTGTCATATTTTAAAACTAGCCAAAGACTAAATTACCTAAAACACCATTTTTGTTGACATGCTGGGTCCCAATCATCTGAAAAGGGCTTTTAAATTTGCACAATTTACGTTGCGGACACTACAGTACTCTTTAATCTATCCCTTGTGATAATTATATAGTTTTTGTGCCATGAACTATCTTTTTTGTACATATATATCTTTGCTAGTGCTAACATTTCTGTTCAAAAGTTAGCTAAAACACTTGTATAATGAATGTGCCATGAAATCTTTCAAAAAGACACAATAACGCAAACAGGTAATAAAGCATAAGGAGGCTTGTAAAATGCTTGATAAAACAGTTAGGTACATGGAAAACTTTTAGCTGTAACAAGGTATTTGATAAGAGGATGAAGTAGTTGTTGGCTGTATGTAGTTTGTCCTTTTACTTTATTAATGACAGCATTTTCAGATCCGTTGCGGACACTACAATAAGATTCAAATTAATTGATTAGACAGTTAGACTTGTTCTGTTGTTTTCTACCACCCAGGGTATATTTATTAACCAAGTGCTCTGTATTAAAACTGCTGATTGTGTTTCTGTCATAGCATAATGTGACAGGAGTGACATCATAACTGTTACATACTTTATTAAACCTTGTAACAGAGACCTCGCTGAAGACTTTTTTATCATTTTTTTCTCAGACCATTTTTCTTTTTTAAACCTTATACCATAGTAAAGAAATAATAATTTCTCATGCAATTGTGCAAAATGAAGCTTCCAGTCTTCATCAGCTGATGATTATTTTGTATTTTTGAAGTTAAAAGCTGTTGCGGACACTACTAAAAATTCAAGCATTTAAGCATACATTAATTTCATGTTTTCTGATATACCAGTACATCTATACATACCTATTTATAACTGTTTTACAATTACAACAACTGGTTCAAATCTAACCAGTGACTTTATTAGTGCAACATCACAAACTTTAAAAAATATACACATGTAATATGGTCAAACAACTTGTAGCCGTTTGTAACATAAGAGCAGCTATTTGTAACACAAATGTCAAAACTATAAAGGAACTTCAAATTCAGGCAATATGGTCAAAAGAACTGCAACTAAAGATCTATAACACAATCACCATATGTCACTTCACTTTCAGTCAGAATGACTTCAATGAAGCAGATTCTTTATTTGCTCTGTCAGTATCATGGGAAGACCTGTGTACCATCGGAAGACCTGTGTACCATCGGAAGACCTGTAAGCAGATGACCAGATCATTATGGCAGAAACACAAGCGAATTGTGTAGAGAGACTTCTGACATGGACGGATGGCATGGAGAAAAAGGATTTGAGAGTCAATGTAAGAAATACGAAAGTGATGATGTGATAGGAGTCCCGGTCAATTGCAGGAGTCTCACAGCTTTTCATGAGCAGTTTGCCTCAAAGGAGTAGGTACAAACAGCATACAAAGCAACAGTTGCCAGAAATGGGTGTGCAAGAAATGTAGCTGACTTAAAATACTGACAGTGAAGCCAGGCTTCAGATGCACTAGATGCAAGGATACTACCCCCACTTACAGTAGACCACAAAGTGAGGTCCAGGTCAGAATAGATGAGCTTGAAGTGGTGCTTTTCTTCTGATATATGATTGATCAGCAGGTGGTGGCCGAAATCACACATGAAAAGACTGCCTGGAAAAAGTTTAGAGAACTGACACCCATGCTAACATCACATTGCCTCTCAACCAAGACTCGGGGTTGAGTGTACTGGACATTTGTTTGGAGTGCTATGCTACATGCCAGCTAGATATTGGCTTTGATCAAGCAAAACCTTCTATGTTACTCAACAGCTATTTGGAGTCTTTCATGTTTCTGATTCTGCATCTCACATCTTCATAACCAGGTTAATTCATGCATGCATTGTTGTAATAAGAGGCTTTTTTACATGGTCTTATTCTTAAGTTCCTTTGGACCTTGGTTGTGCCATTGTTACATCAGATGTGAAACAGGAATGTCATTTGAGAGATGCAGTTATATAAATGCCAAAATATGTAGTGTCCGCAACGCTTTTTGTATCAATATATCGTGCCAAGGCATAAACAAAACACAAAAAGGCATCATTACATTTCTTCGTTTTATATGTTAAGTTTGAAACAGCGCAAAGAAAATGCATAAAAGCCAAATGTAAAAATCACATTATTTACAACACATATTTTATTTAGCTATTTAGTTATGCTGCTATAAAAGATATTTAAAGCTTATCATTGAAATAATTGGATACATAACTTCTCTACCATAGAGCAACCATAATTAACAGATGGTGAAACACATTTTTATACTAAATATGACAATATGTAACAGCTTTTAATTCCATTTTTATTTAGCGTTGCGGACACTACAGACTGTTGCGGACACTACACTGCAACCCTTTCTGCTTTTATTTTTTAAGTCTGAAGTTGAAGCCTCCAATATTTTGGCCATTGATAGAGTACAGCAGTCTGTTTCAATATGCAAACTGATAACTTCATGAGCTTAGGAATAGCAGATTCAGGCAAGCATTTGTTTGCGTTGCGGACACTACACAAATTTTCGTAGAAACAGCTACTTGAAATTTAAAGATGTATAGAAACCACATCTGACGTTAGGCTTGTATCAGATATCGTTTTTTTGTACATGATGGCATCTCCAGATGCTCTCCAGTATAAATTTAGTATTGTTAGTGCTATTTATGCACTTAAAAGAAGGCACTTAACAAAAGGTACCTGACAAAATGTAAAACGCATAACGGACCACGTCATTCATGCAATTTGGTGTAAAATTCTTAATTTTTCACCAAATTGCATGGGGTAAAAAGTGTGTAAAAGTTAAGGAAACCTGCTATTTGTACAATAACTAAGGTTCTCAATGTGATGCTTTTATTTATCTAAAACAATGCTATGAAAATTGCTAATTTTTCAATGTTACAGCATAACGTAAAAAAATGACTGATTTTCGACAACATTTTGCCCTAATGTGAAAAAATCATGTATATATGCATCAGCCATGTCATATACCATTTTGAAGGGTAATGTGATGGCTTGTGGTCAATTTTGAAGCATTTTGACTTAAAATAGTGTATGAATAAACCAGAACATCTATTATAACAAAGACAACTTTAATGTGGACACTTTATTGTGAAATTGCCGCAAACAATTCAGGAGAAGTAGATTGTCCTTCCTTGTCCATATATGAAATAAGATACCCCTAGAACATACATCCAATTTTCATAATACCACAATGATTAAAAGTATTTTAGCAGCAGGCCTTTGGCTGATGCTACAAACAAAATTTTAAGATACTTTGATGTATTATTTGAGAGAATATGTTTATGGACAGGCAGATGGATGGATGACCATGGTTAGCAATCACAATACCTCACAATTAGCACTAATTACTAGGGTAATCCGAAAATAAATGTTTGATTTTATTATGTTTAATTTTAAGCATACTGGCTGTCTCTGACAAACATAACATGACAAGCAACTCCATGTACAAATTTCAATCAGTTTCTGTGACAGCAAGATGAAAAGAAGGTTCTCTATTCTTTAATCTTCATTAGAGCTTAAATGGAAGACTGAAGACTGGTACTGACTAATGTGATTACTTCAGGACAGAAAGCCAACCTTAGCTGTGTATCAGAAGCAAAACTGACCTGCTTCAAGTTAAAAAGATTTCCCCCTGCATTCATATAAAGATATTATGCTTCATTTGTCCATAAGTAATACCTGCACAAAGTTATTTGAACAGGAATTTACTGTTCATAAAAGGCACATATCCACTAAATAAAATGGTCAATACCAGTAAAAGATGACAAAACATACATGAAAGCTTCTTCAACAATGATAAATATTATTTTTGATCAGTCTCACCCTGGCATTACAGTTTTGAAAGAGGCCCGATAGGAATATATAATAGTTTCCACTGTATACTGATAAATAATAATTACTTTTAAATCATAGAAAACTGCAATTTTGAAAGTATTTGTTTTAAAATTTGAAGTCATCGCTTACCCAAGACACAAAATATAGGTATTTATAGGTATTTGGGGCAAATTGGGTGATATTATAGGTATTTATAGGTAAGGTCCAGAAATATAGGATAATATAGGTATTTATAGGTATTTATAGGTTACTGGGCGCCCTGGACTAGGTTTACTGTTATGTTTTGATAAACCGTCGGTGTTGTTATTAAATCTTGTAACTACGGCTTGAATCAAGCCGTAGTTACGAGATTTTATAACAACACCTACGAAATACTATTTTGTTTGTCCAAATATACGTCACGATTAACAAGATAAAATCTTTCCCTATTAACAATCACATCCCCATTGTTTGTCTTAAATTCTATGTTGGGCGGAGCGATCTGTCAATTGGCGTTTGATCAATACTACCAATACATTGTTTCTGTGCCTCATCCTGCTCATCCCACATGGCTTAATTTACAGTTATTAAGCCTTTGGTGGGAGACAGATTTCAGAAAAGATTTATGCCACATTACAGCGTTTTTTCCCAGTTTTGGGAACAGGTCCGAAACCAGGCAAATTGGGAAAAATGCGTCACTTTGTCCAAAATTGAGAAAATGTTTCCATCACAGAGTGCAACAAAAATTTAGTCCTGTGTATAATTAAGTATATGAGATCAACTGTAGGGACTTCTAGTTTGCCTCTGGATATTTTTTTCTCAACATGTAAAAGGGAATTGTCAAGATTTCTTTTAAGAACAAGGAATAACTTTTGCATTGGGATTTTTTATTCCAGATTTTGGGAAAAATGTACACTATTTGGCAGGGGTTGAAAAATCCACTCGCCCGCTCGCATTGGCGAGTAGAAAATGCCGTAGGACGAGTAGATTTGGGGACGAACTAGTCCGACGGGGCGAGTGCAAATTTAGGACTTGAATCACGCTGATTGAGGGGAAAAAATAAAGGATAGAAAAGAAAGTATTTATTTTAAACTTCATATCGGAAACAATAATATTCGCTGTAAATACGACCTTTCCCTGTTTGTGTCGATCAATCCCGTAAGTGAAACTAAACAAGGAAACTAGAGTAAATCTGTGTTACTCATATGCGATGATTTGAGCGAGATCAAAGAGGCCGCAAACACAGTCAATTGATGACGTAGTCATTCCAGTTTCAATATAATCACGTGATTTTTCCGCACCCAAATAAGGTTACGTTTTACTATGATTTGTTTACAAAAGTCGCGCGTGCCAGAAAAGTGCGGGAAAATTGGATGACGCAATGAAAACAAAACGCTATCTACGTAGTAAATACACTGACGTTAGATGGTTTTAACACAGACGCGTTGTCTCTTTCTGTTATGCCGCCTCGCGATTACACAAAGAAATTCTTTCACATTTACCGGGTAGTTGTACATATTAAAATGGTGTGCTTACTCGACCATTTTGACAGCTAATCTATCTTTCAAATTAAATAAACAGTAAGTGTTTACAGTAATGTTAATCGGCGATTTATTTATGGTAAAAGATGGAGTCAAGTCTGAGCCACATTCGATTTATTGACCATCTTTTTTAATAAAATTGTTGCCTTATTCGCATAGATGACTTTTGAAGTGGCGATCGCCAGCGCGAGCCCTGTCTGTCATTTATACCGAAGAAACTTTACTTGTAGAGTCAAAGAGTTATATTATTTGCATAATAATGCATCCGTAAGAGCCAATGTCAGTCTAAAATTTTCTTCGTCTTTAAGGGCGAGTTGGGTTGCCGTAAGGGCGAGTAGAAATTCAGAGCTACTAGTCCTACAGGACTAGTAGGTTTGAAGAAATTTTTCAACCCCTGTTTGGCATTGGGAACGGGTCCTTTTTGCAGACCCTTCCACAGAAAAAAACGCTGCATTATCAAACCCAGGAATCATGGATTATGAGTCTGACATACTTTTTTTCTATGGCTGCGGCCATAATTATTGTAAAATAGATTTACCTTTGTTCTCAGAAAAGTCAGACATCTGTTGATATTTTCGGCCTTCTGTACTCTAAGTATTCCTTTATTTGGTTTGCCAAGATTCTCTCCGGATATAATTTCTAGCAGTTTCATCAACATTTTACCATCGGCCAAATCTTTAAATAGGTCGTGTATCTCCATCCTCGCCTGGTATAGAAATATTATCATAATTTAGCAATAACCTAACTAAAATTTTTAGACTGGCATAAATTCAAAGACACTGCAGATGACAGATTCAAGTGAATGACATGTAGAAAATCTTGGGTCTTTGGTCACAGTGAAAAAACATTGTTGGAAATGAAAAAATTGCTTGTCACATGCAATTTCTTCACTTTCCACAATGTTTTCCAAAGCTTTTATCTTGTGGGTGTCAAAAAGGGTCCATTTCTGGGTATGGGTGAAAGTGTCTTCATGTCACAAAAACAGACATTGGACAGACACACATACAGAGGCAAAGATTGACGACTATAATGGGTCTGCCTTTTGAGTGCGGAATTAAAACTGGTAAAGCAGGGATAAATGCAATTTCTTATATTAATACTATTCTGTTTTTGAATCATTATAATGGAAGTTCTTAAGCCTTTTTTCATCCAGCTGAATTTAATCTTTAAAGTAAGGCACAATCAAGTCAAAAAGATGTTTTATTATGACATGACTTGAATTTCAAACCAAACATTGTGAAGGACCGAGTTTCAATAAATTATCAAGATAATATCAATATAAGATAAAATTGTCACAAAGACAAAATCTACGCAATGTCACATTCTGTAGGATAATACTCAGCTATTTTAACCCTTTCCCAAAAGGCAAATTTCTGGACCGACCGTCCCACCGAGAGGCGAATTCCAGTATATCCCCAGCATTAAATATTTTCCGTGTTGTATTGCACACACTGCCCTTGCAAAAAAACGTTCAAGAATGCATTTAAGTTCAAGAACTGTTCTAGAACAGTTCTTAAACTCAAATGCATTCTTGAACTTTTTTCGCAGGGGTAGTCATGTCTATATTAACATAAACCTGTCATCAGGGGCAGCTTTCAAAATGGAGCAGTCTTAAAATGTGCTGTTAAGGTAGCCGAATGCGATTCCATAACTAGAAAACTGCCCTAGAGAATTGACTCATACTGTCACATGTTATAAAGTGAATCCTTACTGACAAATTAAAATAATAAAAAAGATAAGTCACCGTCTAAGGAAAGAATGAGGGCCGTCTTAAAACCAGCACTGAAATGGCTATTTTTAACATGGAGGCCAATGGGAAATTTGAATATTTTTACACAAATGTTAAAAAATAGAGAATTTCTGCCCAAGAGAATTTGATAATATTTTGTAAATTGATGAACCTGGTCATGATCTGTAAAATAAAGAAATAAAAAACAAAAGTCACCGTAGTATATGAATGGGGGCTGTCTCAAAAGTGCCGGAACAGCACTGTTTCAGCTGATTTTGGATGCAAATATTTAAATTTTAGGAATTTCTGCCCAAGAGAATTTGATAATATTTTGTAAATTGATGAACCTGGTCATGATCTGTAAAATAAAGAAATAAAAAACAAAAGTCACCGTAGTATATGAATGGGGGGGGGGCTGTCTCAAAAGTGCCGAAATAGCAGTGTTTCAGCTGATCTTTGGCGCAAATGTTATAATTTTAGGATTTTCTGCTTAAGAAAATTTGATAATGATTTGGTAATTGATGAACCTGCAAAATTAATGATCTGTAAAATAAAGAAATAAAACAAATGTCACCTCTGTACATAAACGGGAGACCGTCTCAAACGTGTACTTTTCCACAGAAAAAAGCAGCATTTTAGCTCGATTTTTGTATAGCTATTAGTACATAGTTATAGGAAGTATTGACCAAAAACAGTCATAATCATGATCGTAATATGTTGCTTGTTTGATTAAAACATAAAATAGATTTTAAGATAAATGTTTGAGGTCTCAAAATTGTTTTATTCTATTGTAGGAAAGGGAACTTGTATGCCTAAGTGACTTTTGAATAAGCTATATTTATCTAACATTGGTGTTATGTCTTGAATTGTTGTGTGAAAGAGGAACGTACTAGACAAAAGTCGGTAGATTCCGATATTTCGAACCAAATTTGGACTTTTCTAACGATAAAATCGTCAGAAATCGGCCGATTTTGTGTATCTTAACATTACCGTATTACCGACGTCGTTACTTTGAACGCCAAAACGCACGTGTTTAGATGACATCATCAAAACATTTCAAATACGGCCTGATATATTTTCACGTTTTATTCTTGTTCGATGAAAAACTGATGCAAAAGTTTGTATAGTTTAATTAAAAAATGTAACGGATCTAACTTTCTACCTTTTTTTCTTAAACTTTAGGTCGCCATCTTATTTACGACAACATGCGCGTTTTGGATGCGCACTCGAATCGAATTCGGCCACCTTAAGGAAAGGTTGATTGATTGATTGGGATTTATAATAATACAATTTCCTTTTTAATTGTCTCAATATTTGTTTTATCGGATAGCCTGGACATAAATGATGACTAGTCAAATTGCTTGGGAAAAGGTTCATACTGCACAAAATCTATCTAAAATGTTGAAGAATTAAATTCCTGTATGACATTTTAAAACAGGTTGTTGGTCGAAATGGACCATGTCAAATCCTGTTAAACTAAGCCAATCTAGAGTTAAGCAATGTAAACTATTGGACACTTGACCTATTAATTATCCCTTTACTAAACAGTAAAATTAATTACTAAAATTAATGTAACTATAACTCATCAGCTATAACTGTAGACTTGTATACAAACACTTTACTTCTCGTTGTTGATAAATGGCCCAACACAAACACTTCCTCTATTGGGAATAAAATAATTAGGACATTAATTCGCTCGTACACGGGTGGTAAACAGAGAAACTAGCTCCAAAAAGAGTCAACGGTATTTTGTTTCCTCGTGATATCCGGCCTTTACCGAGGTAGTTGCATAGAGCGAAAATCTGTAAACAAAGGTAGGTCACGAACACATTTTTCTACAATTATTTCTTTTACAACAAGTTATTGAAAGATCCGGCGATGCTGTAATATGAAGAAATGGTCTAAGTTTGTTGTGTACGAGAAAATACGGTGTTAGTAAGCAGAGTTTGAATACAATCGTTGAAAAACATTTCAAAATCGAAAATTCAAAAGTTTTTACTTTCGATTTTGAAATGTTTTTCAACGATTGTATTCAAACCCTACTACTAATACCGTATTTTCTCGTGCACAACAAACTTCGACCATTTCTTCATATTACAGCATCGCCAGATTTCTCAAAAACTCGCTTTAAAAGAAATGACTTTAGAAAATGTGTTCGTGACCTACAAATTTTCGCTCTATGCAACTACCTCTTTTTAGAGCTAGTTTCTCTGTTTACCACCCGTGTCGTATAGCTTACGATAAAAGGTTTGGTAAATGTTAAAACTATGTATTTGGTTTTTAGTGTTTGTATACAACTCTACTTTTATAACCGATGAGTTATAGTGATAAACTTTTTTGAGAATTTCATTTCAAGTAGAAGACCGAATAGAAAACATTGAGAGATATGAAGAAAATGCTGGTTAGCAGCATTTTCTTCTTTTCTCTCCAAGTTTTTTAAAGATTTCTCTGGTATGGATGTTGCAAGCAGACATTAAATGGGGAAGGATTAAATACTTTCTCCCTCTGAGTTGATAATACCGCTTTAACCCTTTCCCAAACGGCAAAATTTTAGGCCCGTCCTATTTGAAAACTGTCACAAATGACAAAATGGAAGATATTATGGATATAATTTGTGTAAAATATGGCATAGGAAATATTGAGACAAAAGGAGAAACTGCTGGTTATCAGCAGTTTCTTCTTTTGTTTCAATGTTTTCCCAAGCTATTTCTACAAGGGAGGTCAAAACCAGGTCTTGTTTGGGAATGGGTTAAAATGAGTTTGTCAGTCTGTTGACACTTTTCAAGTGAAATAGCCATGCCCCTGCTAAAAAGTTCAAGTATGCATTTTAAGTTCTAGAACTGCTCTAGAACAATTCTTGAACTTAAAGGAACTTTTCACGGGGTGTGAAGAATATTTTTTGCAGCAATCCAACTTCAGGTCTTCTCCAGCCGATTTCGATTTGTTGGTTCCTCTAACCGCCAACCGGATATGCTCTAAACTTTTTTTCATACACAACAGAATGTTGTGATTTAGTAGATAAGCGGCCGCGAATCATAACAGAATGATGATGTCTTTGTAAAATACCCAGTAGGAGTATTGGCTTGTTGGCCATGCAAGATTTTTTACCTGATCAAAAGGACAGCTTTTGGAGTATCAGTTTCAATATATCTACCCAAACCAAGGTAAAAATTGAATAGGGAACGATTTTATCAAGTTTAATGTGACGTAATTTCGGACAAACAATACTAGTTCGTAGGTGTTATTATAAAATCTCGTAACTACGGCTTGATTCAAGCCGTAGTTCTGAGATTTTCTAACACCACAGACGGTTTATCAGAACATAACCACAAACAAAGACTATTTCTAGCACAAAATACTTTGCCATTACACAAAGGGTTGATCAAGTGATTATACCTACTTAAGGTAAGAGAAGCGTATCCATTCTTTACAAAAGGTGCAATATGCCATAAATATGAATATACAATATACTATACTATTTTCATTTGCGGTTGATATTGAATAATACTATGTCCATTTTTTTGTTGACAATTTAAAAGTACATAAAGGTGATTGAACTATTATTGTTTTCCAAACCAACATTTTCTTCCCTTCTCTTTTTTTTACTGAAAGTGTTAATGCTAGAGATCGAAAGTTAGCCTTGGATATCAATTTGAATGGATAATTGCAGTGAATTAAACAAGCAATTATGCTTCAAGTCTTTCATAGTTATCTGATTAATGCAGATTGTCACAATATAAAGGGGCCTTATTAGAATTGCAAAATCCTATTCTTTGAAAACATGAATGACACCAGCAAAGTTGACAAATCATAGTTGATTATTTTTAAAATTATGTTTATAGTAGAATGACCATGTAACATTACAGTATATAGCCGGTGCTATTGCAAAACCTCATAATTCCAGCTTTAATCAAGCTGGATTTACAAGGTTGTGCAATAATACACATGATATCTGAAAGAAGCAAAAACTTTTGACCATGGTCTGACCAGTCAATAATATTTGCAACACCCACTTATCAAATGAAGCAACTAACCATGGATTCCAGTTGTTTCTCTCCAGTAATACCACATCATCCTTTCTGAGCCTTCATGTTTACAATTTAACCCAACCATTTGTGATAGAAAAATGTCAGACAGAATTTTACCACAGCCAGGGAACGTCAACCTGGAACATTTGGGGTGAGAGCCAGATGCACTACCAATTGTGCTATATGGCTGCAGCCTTAGCAACAACAACTAAGTCCCTAATTGCATGACAGGTGACAAATGTAAACATACTTGAACTTTATTACAACTTATTATCTCATTTGATATTTACATAGATATGTGCAGAGAATGAATGAAATCAGAAGCATGGAGATCAAGGTAATCAAACTACCGGATATTATAATAGAAAGACCTTCCCCAATTTGTATCCTTTCGAAAAGAGTTTTGAAGAATCACATTCCCCTTCATTTTCATCCTTTGCAAATTATTACAAGTATCGAAAATAATTTACCAATACTAATTTAACGATCTGGAACCATATAATAGACACTTTTGAAAATACAAAAAGTATTGTTATATATTATTTCTATGATACAAGACGAGGGTAAAATGAAACTATAAACATATTTTACCAATATATTTGAATTTTATATCTATTTTTTGTTACTGACCCCATCTTTCAAAAATGGCGGGAAAATAGGAGGCACCAACTCTGTAAATCTCATTTTTTTTGCAGAATATGATAATATCTGACATTTTTCAGCTTGTATGATACAACAGATATGTATGTAACACAAATAAGCTAACACAAAACTATAAAAGCAAAATTGAGGAAAAAACACCTGATTATACATAAGCTATATGATCTTGTGACTGTATTTTTTCGATGTTGATGAAAAATGAACTTTTATTCTTTGATCTATAATTTTTGTAATTCTGACTTGCAGGGTATAAAACTTACATCAAAAATATCTCTAATCTATACTTGTGCAAATAAAACAAGAATGGGAAAAGGTTACCGTTAAAATGTGTTTTTTTATGCATTCAAACTTAGTAGGGGTGCACAAAGCAAGGACAAAATGTTCAAAATAGGTCATTCAATTTCAGCAAATATTGTAATATCAAATGTAACAACACGTTATTTTATAGTTACTGATTTTAAAGAAACTATCTGATCAAATCTTCGTTGTCACATTTCCCTGTACATAGTTCCTACATAAACTATTGTGAACAAAACAATAGCATCATATACATCGGGTGGGGAGTCATGTGACACTACACTTTCAGAAAATGTCAATAATTTTGTAAATGTTTGCTTGACAAATTTGAAATCGGTTTTGAAGCGGAAAAGTGTAAAGCCTCGAGATCAGAAGTGTATGGTACCTCTTTTACAAATCAGCTGATAAAAACGTTATTTACAACCAAA
The DNA here is from genome assembly GCA_963680895.1 of Fragum sueziense. Lineage (NCBI taxonomy): Eukaryota > Metazoa > Mollusca > Bivalvia > Cardiida > Cardiidae > Fragum > Fragum sueziense. The sequence goes on from OY804593.1 coordinate 16,372,013, forward strand.
TTATGTTTTGGTTGGTCGTCATTAACTTTCATATGAGCTGATTTTTCAAAGATCACCCTTCGCATTCAGCAAAGTCATGGAGTGTTCCCCCTTTCATTGCTTAAATTCTTCTTTTTTTCAAATCGGTCATCTTTTGACAGAATTGTTGGAAAATATCGAAACTATTATGTCAGATGATTCCCTGCCGTGGGGTGAAAGACGATTGAAATTGGTCTCATGTACTGCTGTATAAGAACGCTTTTGTCAATCAAATTCAGCTAATCTTACATGAACGCTTATATTATTATATTATGCCACATGTTTACAAAAAATATTTATGAAAGGAAATGTTGAAATTGAACAAACCACTGAAACTTCATGTGAATGGTAATGGATTTTGTTTTAACAACAGACTGGGTTTAAAGTTGTGTTTTGATAAACCGTCAGTGTTGTCATAAAATATCGTAACTACGGCCTGATTTAAGCTGTAGTTACGAGATTTTATAACAGCTCCAACGAATTACTATTGTATATCCGAAATTACGTCACGATTAACTGGATATAATCGTTCCCTATCTCGCAGTACTTTCGACTTTCTTTTTCGTTACTATTTATAGAATAAAACATGAAAAAGTATTTTTCATGATATTTCCGACTCTAATGGATGAATGTACGTTTAATATACGTTTAATCGCCAGAGTGTTCAGAACGATTATATTTAAGCATTTTTCATGCTACTAACAACGAGAAATACGAGAATTATCTGTATCTATGCAGAAAAATACACTTTAGATAGCTTACACGGCCGATATCTATTAATGTTTACGAGAAAGTAAACCGAGTTGAGAACAAAAGCGAATCTTTCCGAAGTGCGTTTCACGGAAATGACCGAGTACCGTAAATACCCGATTATCGGCGATAATAACCGAAATCCATTATGGTCCCAGATCCTTAATTTGCAATAGTTACTGCAGTAATTAGCTTCAAATTATTCTATGGAGTAAATGTACCCTGCCAACTTAGCCATTATGCTAAAGCCTGATGTTGCAAGCAAAGGTCAAGCATTTAGTAATAATTGCAACTATATCTATAATGTTTTGAGAATAATTGCTAAGTTTACAAACAAGAGGACCATGATGGTCCTAAATCGCTCACCTGAATCAAGATGACAAGAGTGAAAATGGCAATTAGGTCAAATTCAAAGGCATCAAACTAAGGGCTTTCTGTTTGGAAACAATTAAGTAATAATTTTGTTTGAATCAATCCTATAAAGTTGGGTATGAATTAGCACAATGGTTGAGGTTATTTTTTTATTTCACAATATATACATAGGGCTAATTTTCAAAGCATACTTTTCTGTTAGAGATTGATCATTTACGCTATATCATTACAATAAATTATAAGAACAATTTACAAGATTTGGTCTGTTATTTGAAAAAATATAGCGAAAAATCAACATCTGATAAGCTAAGTTAATCCCTTCTTATTTGTTTACATAAGATAAACATAGGGGCATCCAAAGCAACAGATAAGAGAAATAGATAAGAGAAATAGAAATGACAGTCTAAATTTATTATTCATATCCAAACACTATGCAGAATGTATTAATCTTTTCAAGCAGATGACTTAAATGATCACCAACAACATAAGGTTTGATGAATATTGAACAAAATGTTGATTTTTGAAAAGCTATTATCTCCTCTTATCTACAGCATGTATGCATGATTCCCAAAGTAAATTTTGTAAGCAAATTTTGAAAAGAGTGAATCAAGGAACATTCCTGCAAAGTCTGCTTCAATTGGGCTGAATGGTTGATTTTTAAAGAATTTTCTCATGATTTCTCTAAGTCCGATAAGCCCCTTTCTCCCTGCCACATACATATTTTTTGACAAATGTAAAAACTTGTGATCAAATTTTGAAAAGAGTGATTCAAGGAACATTTCTGCAAAGTCTGCTTCAATTGGGCCGAATGGTTGATTTTTAAAGAATTTTCTCATGATTTCTCTAAGTCTGATAAGCCCCTTTCTCCTTGCCAAATCCATATTTTTTGACAAATGTAAAAATTTGTTAGCAAATTTTGAAAAGAGTGATTCAAGGAAAATTCTTGCAAAGTCTGCTTCAATTGGGCCCAATGATTTTTTTTTAAAGAATTTTCTTATGATTTCTCTAAGTCCGATAAGCCCCTTTCTCCCTGCCACGCCAACATTTTTTTTACTAATATAAGAATTAGTGAACAAATTTTGAAAAGAGTGACTCAAGGCACATTCCTGTCACGTTTGCTTCAAATAAGCCCAATGGTTGAATTTAAAGAATTTTCTCATGATTTCTCTAAATCCGATAAGCCCCTTTCGCCCTGCCACGACTACATTTTTTTACAAATGTAAAAATTTGTGAACAAATTTTGAAAAGAGTGATTCAAGGAACATTTCTGCAAAGTCTGCTTCAATTGGGCCGAATGGTTGATTTTTAAAGAATTTTCTTATGATTTCTCTAAGTCTGATAAGCCCTTTTCTCCCTGCCACGGCCACAATTTTTTACAAATGTAAAATTTTGTGAACAAATTTTGAAAATAATGACTCAAGGCACATTCCTGCCAAGTTTGGTTCAAATTGGTTCAATGGTTGATTTTTGAAGAATTTTCTTATGATTTCTCTAAGTCTGATAAGCCCCGCCCTGCCACGCCCACATTTTTTGACGAATCAAAAATCCGCGAACAAGTTTTGAGAAGGGTCACTCAAGGAACATTCCTGCCAAGTTTGGTAAAAATTTGCCCAATGGTATAGGAGGAGAAGATGTTTAAAGAAATTGTGAACGGACGGACGGACAGACGGACGGACAGACGGACGGACAGATGGACAGACGGACGGACGACGGACAAAAAGCGACCACAATAGCTCACCTTGAGCACTTCGTGCTCAGGTGAGCTAACAAAATTGCTGATTGATCAATAAACAAGCACCAAACTTTGTATACTACCAAATACCAATGAATGGCCAAGTGTTCAATGACTTCTCATTCATATATCTAGACTACAAAATATAATCGCTTTTCCTCCAAAACCTCATAACTGCAGCTTGAAACAAGCTGCAGTTACAAGGTTTTTGAAGAAAAGCTGCAATATAATGTTGAATGGAGATCCCTATCTCTGTACTAGTAAATATTTACATCCAGTAGTGTTCAATACTTGTCAGGACATCAAAGGTTACTTATCAAACATCGCCCCTTTCTAAACACAGACTATATTGATATCAAACCAAGACCTAAGACCAAAACTGCAACCAGTAGTAGATCTATAATCTAAGACAGACAATCAAAGGAACAAAGATTCACTTGGTAAATGCTGGACTACTGCTGCACCACCTAATCATGGATTCATGTTGTTTGTCCAACATCCTTTCCGAGCCTAAAGCTGCTCAAACCAATTAGCTTTAGGATTGTTCACTCATTGACCAGTTGGAGACGAACATCTGAAATGTTATTCCGGCCTGACAACCAGAAATTGAACCTGGACCCCATGATTAAATCTGATACACTACAAACTATGCCATGGCCAAAGCTTATGCTTTTTTCTCCCATGTAGATCTAGAAGCTTTTTTTTTTTTATTTCTATGATATTTTTTTTCTTTTGTCTCAGACATTTATTCACATGATTAATCACATTTTCATGATAACCTTGGGTCAAAGGAAAGTCTGAAACAGTATTTAAAGGCATGAAATTCCATGGTTGTTGAGCAGATAAAGTATAACCATTGACATTTTACCAGTCCTTAGTCATACTTAAATTTATCAAAATGAGTGTCAATGCGAACAAATCTAATGACTGACAAATTGGGTATGTTGCAGTTCATCAATATTTGCTTTAAACAACAGCTGAACAATTCAGTCTGATTTCAAACGAACTGGTCGTCTTAATTTAACTGGACCTTTGAAAGATTGAATAGGGTTTATGATAACACCTACTTCAACTGCTATAGTCATATCGCAGCAACTGGAACATCTACCAATGGATTCCTGCAGTTTCTCATACCAGTACTACCACAACCTCCTTATAATGAGCCTCCAGCTGCTCCAGAGGCATTTGTTCAAACAAGAGCTGTCCGAAGACAGCACGCTCGACTTTCTAAGTTGCTTAGTATAAAAGGGGCATAACTCAAAATAGAGTGGTCCCAGGGTCATGGGCCCTGATAGTAAGGTAGAGGGTGTGATGGTGAATAAGTATTCCAAGTTTGGGTTGAATCCCTTTGATAGTATGGAAGTTATTGATGTTTGAAAAAACTTTAACCTTTGTTGCAACGCCAACGCCGACGCCCGGGTGACAGTATAAGCTCTCATTTTCTTCGAAAAGTCGAGCTAAAAAGGATGTTTGTCGCAGTCTGGGATTGAACCTGTCACCTCATGAGTGAGAGCCGAAGCGCTACCAACAGCACTTGAAATTGTCGTCTGCAACATCTTTGAATTTGGACAAGTCTAAAATTTTGCCTTCTGCTACAGTAGGGTTAATCAGCCGATTGTCAGCCGCCTACTTGAGTCTTTATGACAATCCTCTTACAGACTGACCGATCCAACATTTATACCCGTCTCATTCACCTACTTAACCTTTTCCCAAAAAGACCTTGTTTTGACGTCTATAAACATTAGACTTGGGAAAACATTGAGGCAAAAGAAGAAAGTGCTGGTAATCAGCACTTTCTCCTTTTGCCTCAATATTTTCTAGGCTATAGTGTACACAAAGCCTTGCATCATCAACAATTATTTTGTTGTCCGTAGCAGCTTTAAATTGGACAACCCTAATATCTGGTCATTTGGGAAAGGGTTGAAAATGCTATTGATCCTTCTACCGAATCATCTGTGATTTATTGAATGTGGTATTATGCCTGCTATGGTCATATTGTGGCAGCTGGAGCACCTAACCATGGTCTTTATGACAATCCTCTTATAGACTGACCATCAGATTTATACCTGTCTCATGCACCTACTTGAATGATCAGCTATTGATCCTTTAACCCTTTCCAAAACAAGACCTAGCCCCGGTTTCTCGAAAAAACTTAAGTATATTCTCATGAGTTCATGCTCAACTTCTATTCAATACCAATCAACATTGATTGGTATTCAATTGAAGTTCACGTGGATTTCGTGCGATTTGAGCATGATGTTCAGATTTGAGCATGAGAAAATACTTAAGTGTTTTCGAGAAACCGGGGCCTGGTTTTAACGTCCCAAATAGACATGTCTTGGGAAAACATTGAGACAAAAGAAGAAACTGCTGATAACCAGCAGTTTCTCCTTTTGCGTCAATATTTTCTGTGCTATACTATACACAAATCTTATCTTGAACTACATTTATTTTGTTGTTTTCAGCAACTTTATTATAGGAAAAGTCCAAATTTTGGCCGTTTGGGAAAGGGTTAACTAAATTGCCCTAGACTTCAAACATACACCATTCCGCATCCACATCACAGCCAAATGTCTAAATAGGGGACCTGTGTAATATAATTTTGGATATGATGTGGACGCCATATGTACGCAAAATTGTATGTGACCAAGCATTAGGACATGTACAAGACCAGAATCGTAACTGCCCCATATGGCAGAACTTGTTAAGTTTGTAGAATTACCAAACAGCGAAAGGCTGCGGCCATGGCGCAGTTGGTAGAGCATCTGCCTTTCATTCGAGAGGTCCCCGGTTCGATACCCGGCCACGGCAAATACTCTTACTGACAAACTGTCCCCCATCAATGGTTTAATATCATGAACCTATATGGGGGAGCAGCTGGAGGCTCAGTAAGGGTGTTGTGGTGGTACTGGTATGAGAAACGACAGGAATCCATGGTTAGGTGCTCCAGTCGCCACCAAACAGCAAAATTTTAGACTTGTCCAAATTCAAAGATGTTGCATAGAACAATCTCATGTGAATTAAATGTTATATTCTAATCTCTTTTAAGGTTAAAAAAGAGCCGTCATAGACGGATTATGCTCCCCGAATAAGTGTTTGTCACAAAATAAAAATTATCATACATTAAGCCCCCTTTTCCCATGACAGATTTTTTGTACACACATTTTTTATAGGATATAGTCTAGAACATCTCATTTATCACAAAAGTAAAAAAAATTCATTAAATTCTGCCCATTGGATGAAGAGAAATTGGAGAAAATCTAATTTTTATATCAAGGCCCCTTTTTCCATGATGCAGCCTCAAATCAACAAACGGAGAAAAAGGTCCCTAGGGATTATGCCTGGGAGTTCACATGTGAAGTTTCGTTGAATTTGGTCCAAGGGTTGCTGAGATATGGCTGTGGACGGAAGGACGGACGGACGGACAGACAGACACACGGACGGACACCCGGACGGACGGACATACGGACGGACAGCATGGCGACTATATGCTCCCCCGAAATTTTTTCGGGGAGCATAAAAAAACATTGTGGGAAACATAAAAAATTCTTGTTACAAGCATTTTTTTTTTTTTCATTTTTCACAATATTTTCCAAAGCTGTATACCTTTTTGGAGAGCATCAAAAGGCATCAATGTGTATGAGGTATGTAATTTGGTTTGCGGGCTAAAATTAGCCATGACATATAAAATAATAATTGTTTACAAATCAGCAGCAGTGTCTTATTCATCGCAACATTATATAGTTTTAATCCCATAAAAATCTTTACAATTATAATATTTAATGTTCATAACTAACATTCCTGTCATAAATGATAGATTTGGTAGAATTGAAAGAAAATTTCTTCATTTCCCACAACATTTTCTATCCCACAAGACCAAAATTTACTATATATTTAATTCGCTTAAAATTGTCATCTGCAACATCTTTGAAATTTTGCTGTTTGGTAATGGGTTAAGACCTAAAAATATTTTCTACAATTGATTATTTTCATTGATTATACTGTTTTTCATGATTCATGTATCAAAATTTTATTAATAAATGTCATAATGACATAGGGATATATTATCAGTTGTCAATATGCCTACCAAGACTGAAAGACTCTTTTCCATAATAAACAAAATTGCTTAATTCAACTTAAATAGAGTAAGATGACAAAATAATTAAAGTTACTAAATGCTGTAATGAGTATGTTATTGCATTGATTAAAGAGGAGAAAATACTGGCTTTTAGCATTTTTATGTTTAATTTTCAGAATGTTCTCTTAAAGATGTTCGTAGCTGTAAAGGTATCGAAATCAAGAATTGTTTGGGAGAAGGATAATAATCAGGTGTTGCATTTAAGCACTCGGACATCCTACTGAGACTGATTATATTGAAATCAAATAAAATCTATACAAACTCCATATAAGGAATTTCCTGCTTAACCTTTCCGTAAACCTAAATCAATTGCAAAACTCATAGGAAAAAGTTGAATGGCCCATTAGACCCACAGGGAATTTTAGCGATTTTTATGTAGACTCTTTCTATTAAAGACAAGAGGACCAAGTTTTCATGTATAGAAAATAGTACTCATTCTCGCAAAACACCTGTTACAACACCAGTTTTTATCACAATGTTCCCCTTGACTTTCGAACGAAACAGAACGATTCAGTTTCAACTTTCAACAAAATTGTCCAAAGCAGTGCTTTAATTCGTATCTTTTTACGCTTATTGAACACAAATTTTATTTTTTAACAAGAAAAAGAATTACTCCAGTAATAATGAATGTATGACTGATGGAGGGCGAGTTCATCTCGCTGTTGAGCACACTCACTCAAGTAATTCTTTTTATTGTGAAAACTAAAAACAAGAGTGCCATGGTCACAAAATACGCCGCCCCAGAGACTAAGTTTTAAGGGGGCATAACTCAGGCGAAAATCAATGAATCATAAAATCCTTCCTTCATGCACATCTACCAATTGAGGTGATAACATTGACCAAGTTTCAAGAAGATCCAGCCAGAAACTTAGGAGGAGTTGCGTTGACAAGAAAAGTGGACGGACGTACGGACGGACGGACGGATGGACGGACGGACGGACGGACAGACGGAGAAGATGACGCCAATATACGTCCGCCTCCGGCGGCGTATAAAAAATCATCGACAGTTATGCTAAATTAAGCTTGAAAAAATGAGAATTAAAGCATTGCTTTGGACAATTATGGTGAAATTGAATAATGAACCGTTCTGTTTCCTTCGAAAGTCAAATGGAACATTGTGACATAAACACTCACCAGAGTTACAAACGAACGCGCTGACATCACGCTTGTGTCGTACATGGCAATTTCGAACCTTTTGTCGAGAAACGGCCTCTGTCACGAAAAACTCTGATCGTTACCTGTACAGACCACCGGATCTTTTGCTAAATAAATATGTAAGGAGCTTATTAAAGAAGATCCCGTGTAATTATCTTCAAAATTGGCGTTGTAACAGGTGTTTTGCGAGAATGGGTACTATTTTCTATACATGAAAACTTGGTCCCCTTGTCTTTAATAGAAAAAGTCTACATAAAAATCGCTAAAATTCCCTGTGATTAGACCAAGCACTTTGGCAATGGAAACAACAGTAAGCAACACTAAGCTGACAGCAGATCAAAAGTCAACAGCAATTAACTCCTTTTTACCCTTTCCCAAATGATAAAATTTTTGAATGATCCAATTGAAAAGCTGCAATAGACAACAAAATTCATGTTAACAAGGAAAGGATTTGCGTACAATATGGCATAGAAAATATTGAGGCAAAAGGAGAAAATGCTGATTATCAGCATTTTCTTCTTTTGTCTCAATGTTTTATCGAGCCTTTTCTAATAGGGACGTCAAAAGCAGGTCTTATTTGGGAAAGGGTTAATTTTGACCAGCCTACTTGGAAGTTGTTGTTTGGCAAAGGGTTAAACAAAATGTTCGTTTATTTGTCATTGAAAAGGCATTATTATGAGACAAGATGCAACAGCTGTTGTTAATATTGAGTAGTGAATCATTTAGCATCTTTATTTGTTATGAACAACCAAATTCCATTATTTTACTTTTCTATTCCACTCCAATATTTTTCACCAGCCAGTCATTCCCAAAATAAAAGAATTCCCAAAAATGAATTTGATTCCTTACAAGACATAAGGGCTTTGGAAAACACTGAGAGAAATGAAGAGATAGTTTGATTGCTTGTAAAAGGACAGTAAAAGATCCCCGAGCACCAGAATGAAAGGGTAAAATGAGATCAACAGGTAAAGGTTATGTTATCGTCTATGTGAGAATTAAGGTAGGAAGGGCCTAATTAGCACCAAAGAGCCAGCGGCGAAATTTGAAGTGCCAGTAATTCAGAAACTGTGTTACATTTCCATTCCAAATATAAACATGAGCATTTTGTACGGTTTAGAATTTTGAATTAATGCATTTTTATAGAAATATTTGACAAAAATGTTCAAAATTACCTCCCTTGCATATGAATAAAGAGTAAAATAATATTTGTAAATTATTTTCTTCTTGAAGCATAATCTTGAAATCTGGCACGGTGAATCAACTTATGTGAAGTGTATTTACAAGTGTGTGTAATTTGGTGCATTTCATATGGCTAGAAAGTGGTGTTTTTCATTAGACCATTCTTACCTTAAAGGAGAAATAAAAGTTTTACATCTACTAATGAAGGTGTCACAAGGTTGTCAAATGACAGACATTTCTTCTTTCATCAGTACAGATCAAACAGACAAAATTACATCAATTTGTACAGGACACACTTCGGTGAACTACCTTACTTAGGTATTGCAAATTTGCAATCGGTATTAACCCTTTCCCAAACAGCAAAATTTTAGGGTGATCCAAATTCAAAAGGGCTGCAGACGACAAAATAAATTATATCAAAAGGAGGAAATATGCATGTAATAGCCAAGAAAATATTGAGGCAAAAGGAGAAACTGCTGTTTATCAGCAGTTTCTTCTTTTGTCTCAATGTTTTCTCAAGTCTATTCTATCAGGGATGTCAAAACCAGGTCTTGTTTGGAAAAGGGTTAAGTATCAACAATTGTGCTACATCCCATGTGCAGATCCAGAGGAAAGTCTGAGCCCCAATGCACCCTGAATTTGTCAAAAAAAGGCCTATCAAAGTGACTTTTTAGGAATTTTTAAAGCGACAATGCAGGCGCCGAAGACCCCCATCCCAGTAAACTAGACCCCCTTTGGGAAAAATGTCTGAATCTGACTGTAGACTAAGATCAGACTGAAAGTTAGTGCACGCTTATCTTTATCTACCCTGCCTCTACAGCTTGTGACAAATCAAGGGTGATAAACATTTAGTACATAATTCATTTCAGCTTATACTTTTCAGGAATAAAAACAACCCAATAAACACTGACATGATATCAAGCTAAAACAGCAAACAGGCAATGTAGACTAAAGCCTCTCTTACAACCTGTCATGCGTCTTTTTAAATCGTACGTTTTAAAACTCTGCAAAAACACACGATTTGTAAAGACGCACGACGGGTTGTAAGAGAGGCTCAAAATATTGTCCGGTCAATTCTTTGCTGCATGCAGTCTGCGTCGTGGTTGCGTCCACCAAAATCGTATGTTGCATGTGCGTGCATCGCACGACTTAACATACATTTTAGACGCAGACCGCACGCAGGAGCATGTACGACCGGTTGTGAGACAGGCTTAAGTAAGTAAAGGCTTAGCCTGATCTTAGTCTTTGATGCCTTCAAAAGCAAATGGTGTTTAGTGTTAATATCCAGGATTGGCCTGACAAGGGTTAAAAACATTTAGTAACTACATGTATCTGACAAGTAGATCTAAATTCATTTCACGCTTAAAGTCTTCATAGATAAATAAGATTGTCACGCTTATTTAGTCCCATAAAAGGGAAATATCAACATCCTTATCGAAAGCTTTAATACAATACTGTTGTAAAAGCACATAATTTTATATCCTTTTAAAACAGTTTTGTGCGAGACCCTCTTTATACATTCCTCGTGTTAACAAAAATAGACTAGCTGCTTGAAATGAAAATATCTTGACCTAAATATCTCGAAAGAATATCTTTTTATGCAGAAAATTTGAATATGGTCTAATAAACAAGAATTTTCCTCAGTTTAACAACTACTTAAAGGGGGAATGGCACTTAAAATCATGCAAATTTTCCGAGAACTTCGTACAAAATAAATATGTATTATGACAATATGGCCTTTAAATTGCATCTATGCCAAATCTTAGCTTTCTATCTTGTGTATTGGCTAGGATGTCGACGGATTTAAAACCCCATATGTTCCATTATTGTAAATATTATCCCCGGGACAAAAAATCATGGGGTTTTAAATCCGTCGACATCTAAGCCAATACACATGGTAGAAAGCTAAGATTTGGCATATAAGCAATTTAAAGACCATATTTTAATAATATATATTTATTTTTTGTACGAAGTTCTCGGAAAATTTGCAAGATGTTAAGTGTTACTCTGCCTTTAAAGTGACATAAAATTTTCACAATCATTTTTACATAAATTTTACTTTTATTCTATCTGAAAGAGCACCTTTTCTTATGGAAATTCTGAAAATTTCAAGCCAAAATATTGAACCGTTTATGAGAAATATATATTATTGTGCTAAAATTAGACAAATTGTTGTGGACAACAGTTCAGATTTATATAGAATTTGTCATTTCTGTCTCAACTTTAAAGGCGCATTTTTCGCTTAGAAATAACAACTTCAAAAAACTGATAGCATTTCTACGCATTAGAATAAACAATCTTTGCATCAAGACATACTTTTAAAAAATGAAATAAATGTGAAATGTCACTTTAAGCTATTAAACATTTTACTACTGGAAATCGAGCATGACTCTCAATGGTATTACAAAGCTATTATAGACCTGTGCAATATCATATGCAAAGAATTATTGGAACCTTAATAGTCCATCCATAATGATTGTGAATTGCATTCAAAAACTTGGGTATCAACAACAGCAATTTCGACAACAAATAGCTTATTCAATTTGTAAGTATAGTTTCCAGTTATTGCCAAAAGGTATCAGATCAAATGCTTTATTGAATCTTAAGCTTTCTTTCATTTAACTAATTAAAAAGTTTTCTTTAATTCAACAAATTAGCAAAGATAATGAAAAGTCCTACCTTTTCTAGAAAGGCGTTTGCCCATTTTGTGAATGTTTTCTTCTGGATGTAGACCCGCTCATCTCGCAGGGCGCTGATACGCCCCGTCTCGAAATTCTGGATGTCCCTCGTCGTCATTCTGTTTTACGATGACATCAGTGCTGAAATCAGATGATAAACTGTAAGTCGGAGTTCAATTTATTGATTGGGGTTAACCCATTACCACACGATAACTCTTTTTGACTCCTTACAAGAAAATGGCTTTGGAAAGCATTGTGGAAAATGAAGAAATTGCTTGTCACAAGCAATTTCTTCATTTCTCACAATATTTTCTACATAAAATGACAAAAAAATGATAAAAAAAATAAGCTTTCATTCAGTTTAATTGTCGTCTGCAACATCTTAGAATTTGGAAGTCTAAAATTTTTCCGTTTGGTAATGGGATATATGTCTCTTTCAACTGCTATGGTCATATCGCACTGACTGGAGCACGTAATCATTAATGCCGTTTCTTATGGTTCATTGCTCATACCAGTACTACCACAACATCCTTACCAAGGCTCCAGCTGCCTAACGACATAGGTTAATGATTATTAAACCATTAGTTTGTGACATTTTTTTCAGAAATGATGTTTCCAGCGGCCAAGTATGAAAAAACTGTTTGAAGCAGAAAATGTAGATCTTTTATAAAAAAAAAATCTGCTGAATAAAAAGTTATTGATGACCACATAAAAATTGTTTTGCTTGTCAATAATTTTTTCATCAGCAAATTTTCAAAAGTTCTCTCCCATCGAGCAAATTCCTGAAATAATATGCCTTCTCGATCTGCATCAAACCATGTTCAAGTAGGACAAATAGCATCAGAATTATTGAAAATTGTCAGCAATTTATGAGTCACATGATTCCCTGCTAATATGGATGGGTTGGGTAAGTAAAGGGTATGATCGATTGATTGGGTTAAATGCCTCTTTCAACTGCAATGGTCATATCATGGCAGCTGGACTGCCTAACCATGCATTCCTGTCGTTTCTCATACCAGCACTACAACAAAATACTAACCAAGCCTCCAGCTGTTAGCCCACATTTAACGTAAAGTATGACATACTAAATGGGTCAAAAGTCTATAGAGCGTGCACGCATAAAATATATGCGTCAACGCATAAATTTTATGCATTGACGCGTATATTTACGTGTTGACGCATGAAATTTACGCGAGCAGTTAAAAATATATGCGTCGACGCGTAAATTTGACGCAAGCTGGAGTAAGAAATGTGAAACCAAGGCTGGCCAATGGGAGAGGCGGTTAGAAACCTTTCCCTTTATACCATAAAATTGATGGATGAAACAAATGATCTGATTGGTTAATAGATAAAGTACGCGTCGACATGTATATTTACACGAGCAGTTGAAAATTTACGTGTCGACACATAAATTTTCAACTGCTTGCATAAATTTTATGCGTCGACACATAAATATAAGCGTTGATGCATAAAATTTACGCGTTGGCGCGTATATTTTATGCGAGCATGCTCTAAATAGACTTTTCACCCATTTGGTACGCCATAGTAAAGGGTACATGAACAAGACAGTGTGAAGACACTGGTAACCCTATACCAGCTTTTTATGAAAAACTCAAAATATTGGGTGACAATGTGCTCTAGATAAAAAGAGAGTGAGGGCATTCAAACCTAATATTTCACTTATAATTCTGCAAATCCTATGTTGTTGATACTCTTTTGAGGAAATGCAAATGAGTACCCACAACATAAGGTTTGAATGAGAAATGATAGGAAAACAGAATCAGGTTCATAATCACTTCCTCTTATCTAGGGCCTTAACCCTTTCCCAAACCAGACACAGATTAATACAAAAGGTTTGGAAAAAATTGAGGCAAAAAGAAGAAAATGCAGCAATTTCTCCTTTTGCCTCACCATTTTCTATGATGTATTGTACACATAATTATCCTACCTTTATAAACATCGATTTTGTCGTCTGCAGTATCTTTCAAATTGGACCTGGCACCTTGAAATTTGCGGTTTGGGAAAGGGTTAAGAATGTAAAGAAATTCAAGCTGTGAACTGTAATATGGGTGTATCACCTTTCAAAATTGTGAATTTCATAAAAATATAATAATCATAATCTTTCATTCTCTTTTTACAATATTACGCCTAGTTTTTGCCTGTTCACTATTTCAAGCTGTACTTTTTCTAAATCAATCATCCATCTCAATTTAGTTGTGGTTGTTGAATTTATGACTGATTCATTCATAATCTGGCTGGGCTAAAAAGTATTACATATTAATTCACTTTCAAGCCATTCCACGTCAAGACAATGCTAATGAGTATACCTCATGATAAATGACCTGGCAGAGCAGCCCATGTTAATCGATAGAGAAGCTCTGCCAGGTCATACATCGTGAGGTATACCCATTATAAATGACTTACTTGGTCAATAACAAAACATACCAGTATCCAAATGCCTGGAAAAGGTGAACAAGAACTTAGTGGGGCAGCACAGTCACAGTGATGAGGGGCTAATGTGTCATGGAATTTTTTATTTAGTTCAGGGGCAGATAGTTCGGAGATGATCACAGTTATCTGAATTTCAAAAGTGGCTTGCACAAAAAGGCACCAATCCATTGAGATTCATTGTGGCAAGTTTGATCAAATACAATAACACTGTAGAAGCAGTTTCACACACAGAAGAAGAGCTTCCTTAGAGGACAGATGGACAAACAGAGGGTTGTACAGACAGACAGACGGCAGGGGTCTCGTTTGCCAAAATTTGGGGCCGTTATTGGGCCCCATTCCCAATGGCAAAAAGTATCTTTTTTCCCAATTCTCTGGTTATAATTCCCAATAAGGACCCAGAATGCCCCATGTTAAGACCTCATCTTCATTTACTAACATTTTGAAGACAGTTTTAGAGTAGATTCTTAATCAAAAGTATGTACAAATGCATTTTTTACCACTACAGTCTAATTTGCAGCTGAAACTGAGTGACAGTAGTTTTTCCCAATTTAGGTTAAAACGTCGCTATTTTTCCCAATTTCACTGGCCCCTAACAAAAATTGGTAGCAAGACCTCTGGACGGACGACAAGGACTGTAACATAATACAGCCCTTCATGTGCATAAAAATAATGGGATCACTGGCAATTAACGTCAATGTAATACATATAGATTTATCTAAAAGTTAAATTATCAAAAATGGTGAAGTCAATGAGTAAATTCATTATTGAGTAGAGCTACTCCTTTCTACCATGACCTTGATAAACTTATTAAAATCCTGATAACAGCATGTATACCAATTAGTTAACCCTTTCCCAAACAATAAAATTGTAAACCAGTCCAATTTGAAAGCTGTTACAGATGACAAAATTGATATTGAGAAAGATCTTTTAATAAACATTATAGTCAATACAATATGGAAGCCAAAGGAGAAATTGGGTATGCATCTGATATCCAGATAATTGAAATGAGTACAAACAAGATAGGTTTCCATCACAAATAACAAACTCTGTCGATCACAAATAAACTCTGAATGCCTTCTATCCCTCTGATCCATCTAATAGCACTGTATTCTAATATTTATTTTTACTTTTACAGATCCCAAATTCACTTGATTGACATAAGAGCTTCTGCAGAAACTCATAGAAAATACAAAATGTAATCTAGAAATGGAATATAACAGCTATAACCAAAGACAAATTAATAATTCATTTATAACAACCATAACTAATCATATGTAAATAATAACTTGTACTATAATGTCATCAAGATCTTGTCTAATTCAATTAACCCTTTTTCCCATACGACAATTTTCTTGACTTTTCCAAATAATCTGAAGATGACAAAATGGAAGCAGATGTAAATAGCATGAAAATCATTACGTTTTAAATTTTGTGTAGACTAAAAATCAATAAGAAATTCGCAAAAACAATGAAACTAGAAAGACCTGAAGGTCTTGAGTCGCTCCACAGGCCTGAATTTCTTATGGTTCAAGCTGAAAATTACACAAAGGCAATATCTTATCGTCACCAACATTCTGTTCTAGTTTTGTCTTGATTAGTCCATATTTGTAGATGCTATCTTCTAGAGTGAAATCAAAGTCAAAATAGAGCCGAAAATGGCAATTTTGTCAATTTCAAGGGCACATGACTCATGATATAAAATTCAGATCAAGCTGAAAATTATACCAAGGCCAGATCTTATGGTCACCAATATTCTGTACAAGTTTTGTCTTGATTAATCAGTATTTGTAGTTGCTAGAGTGAAAACAAAGTAAAAATAGAGCCGAAAATGGTAATTTTGTCAATTTCAAGGGCACATAACTCATGATGTAAAATCAAGATCAAGCTGAAAATTACACCAAGGCAAGATCTTATAGTCACCAACATTTTGTCAAAGTTATGTCTAGATTTGTCAATATTTGTAGTTGCTAGAGTGAAAACATGTCAAAATAGAGCCAAAAATAGCAATTTTGTCATTTTCAAGGGCACATAACTCATGATGTAAAATTCAGATCAAGCTGAAAATTACACCCAGGCAGGATATTATGCTTATATATATTCTGTCCAAGTTTTGTCTTGATTAGTTGATATTTGTAGATTTTAGAGCAAAAATAAAGTCAAAACCAGCTATTTTTGACATTCAAGGGCAGATAACTCAGGTTATTCTGGTTCGATCAAAATTCTTTGAAGGAATCTGAGAAAGGGTCACCCAAGGATCATTCCTGAGAAGTTTGGTTGAAATCCATCCAGTAGTTTCTGAGGAGAAGATTTTTAAAGAAAAAGTTTACGGACGCACGGACGCACTGACGCACGACGGACACACCGCCATGACAATAGCCCGCTGGCCTGAAAGGCCAGTGGAGCTAAAAATGAGGTTTGTCTCAAAACTTTCCGAGCAACCCTCGTATATTAAAGCATGATTAATAGATATTGAGGGAAAATTCTTTCTTTGAAATTCATTCACTAAATATTTTGCTCTTACGTAGCTCAAATTCTCTACTAGCAACATCAAAACCAGAACCCGGTGTTGCTGGGTAAAAGATAAATCTTATATTATTTCAACAAGGCGACAACATTTTGGACAACATTTTGAACAGTTCCAAATTCTGAGATTAACATGATGCAGTTGACAATTTACAGTGAATATAATTTCATAATTTTTAGTCTTTTGGGGGTGGAAAACATGATAGGAAATGAAAGAATCCCTTGTCATTAGCTATTTCTTCATTTTCCTCATTGTTTTCCAAAGCCTTTATCTTGAAGAGCCTCAATTATCATCCATGTTTGGGAATGGGTTAATCAGACATTATGACAGGTCAACTTTATCCAATCCTCATGTTCCAAAAAAAAAAAAAAAAAAAAAAAAATACTTGGGTAATAGATTCTTTCCAGATTGAGAATGTGTTAAAAGTTTTCTTAACCTATTACCAAAAGACAAAATTTTAGGGTGGTCCAAATTGAAAGATCCTGCAGTCGACAATTTCAAGTGAATGGAATTTTTAATTATTAGGTCTTTTTGAATGGAAAATATTGTGGGAAATGAAGAAATTGCTTGTGACAAGCAATTTCTTCATTTTCTACAATGTTTTCCACAGACATTTTTTTGTGGAGAGTTAAAAGGAGTCATTGTGTGGTAATGGGTTAACATGCATTAATACAGCTCATTATGATGCATGCACATAAATTATAGAAAGAAATATAAAACAAAACATACATGCATATAAATTGCAAACTCATTATAATTATTCCTCTTTGGATGATTAAAATGTTAAAATCAGAAGCTTTCTCTTATTCATTGCAAATAGAACAGCCTCCTGTTCATAACAATCATAGACACTAAAATTGCATGATTCAATTCTATAGTACTAGTCATATGCTGGTCCAGGAATGTGCCAATAGAAGGCAGCATAGAATATGCTGGAGCATCTACACTGGTGGTGAACTCTGCCAAAGCGTGGGACGTTTATTCGCGATCATAGTACAGTGATTTTTTTTCTTAAAAAAACTGTCGTTATTGGGCCCCTTTCCACTCTCTGAGGAAAATACTTTTTTCCCCCATTTCAGAGAAATTTTCCCCTCCTGGAACTAGGTTTTTTTGTTTCAAAGAAAAATCCAAATTGTATTTAGATTCTAAGCATCTCTAACAGTTCTAATAGTTGTTTGAATGTCCCATTATGATGTACAAGCAAGTTAAATGCATTTATAACACTGTATTTGAGAGTATAAGCATGTATTGAAATTTCCCCTTTTTGAGCATTCATACGCAAATTTTCCCCCACCTATGGGCCCTGACCCCCTTCCCCGAAAATTAAAAATGAACACTGTAGTAATTCCGTCTGTGTTGTTTTAAAATATCGTAACTACGGCTTCGATAAAGCCGTAGTTAGGAGATTTTATAACAACACAAACAGTTTGTCAATACATATCGGTAAACCCGGTCTAGTTTTAGAACAAATTCATTGTTATTAGAAAAACTATCCAATCAGATCTTTGAACTCACATTTAAACGCAAAATATCTGTACCTTGTTGTAGCGAAAAACGTCCCTTGATTTGGCCGAGTTCACCACCAGTGATCTAGCCATGTAAATTTTTTCGAGTCAAAGAAGAGCTAGTGTTAATTTCAAAACACAATATGTTGTTTTCTATTCATTAAACCCTGTGTTCAGTTGTAACTTGTGGGTACTTATTGGAATTATCTTAGCAAGAAGATTCAAACGAGTACTTGAAACATAGGGTTTGGGTTTGAACCTTAACAAACTTAGAACGGTGACTGTTACCCCTTTTTATCTGTTGCTCCATTAGGCAGAGCCTACATCTGCAAATCTACCCCTGCGAAAAAAGTTCAAGAATGCATTTAGATTGTTAAATGCCAGTTCTAGAACAGTTACAGAAGGTTCTTGAACAGTTCTTGAACATAAATGCTTTCTGGAACTTTTTTCACAGGGGTATAATATAGGCTGCAGATTCATATCTGCTCTTACAGTAGCTCTGAGTCAAGTTAGTCCTTTTCTCTTTGACATGCTGGTCACAAAAGGTATTATCTGCAGTGTTTATTCTAGGGCGCGGGATTGCGGGATTCCCCCACTTTTCTGACAAATCCCCAACATTTTTCATCTCTGAGCGGGACAAATCCCGCAAATGAAATACTCTCAGTACTTTGATCCTATATTGCCGTAAACGTCAATAAAACAAAATTCAAAGCAAAACTAATTTTAAGGTCTTGAATATCGCTAGAGATAGGTTACAAAGTATCCAATTTTGCTTGGAAAAGCAAATTCACCGCATCATTCACTGTTTTAAGAAAATGATTGGAGTATAGAAAAGTCATTCTAAGCCAGTCTATAGTAATGGCGGCCATCGCGATCTAGAACTGTCAAAAATACTATTTCTTCTGAAGAAAATATAAAAGTAGAACAATAGGTAAATGTTCATGAGAAATTCTGAATTTGTGATCTAAATATCATTTCCTTTTGTTTAAAAATAATGTCCAACACTTTGTTTTGAGAAAAGGAAACAGAATGTTTTACTCCCCAGTTCCTGAACCAATTGAAGAAAATATTTTATGAATCAACTAAGAAAGTTTAGAAATGTAATTTGAATATTTAAAAATTGATTAATCAAGGATTAAAATACCATACAAAAACATATTTTACCTAAAATTAGTCACTTTTTATAACTACTTATTATATTGTAATGCCCCCATAATTTTTCAAAATCCCCCACATTTTTTGGAGAGGTAGGGGCAGATCCCCCACTTTATTCAAATCCTAGAATAAACACTGTATCTGTATTAATAATGTCATCTAGATGTGTAATGACAATTAAAGAACAGACAGTCATAAATTCTTCTGTTTGTCTTGTCCAAGTTCAAAGATGGTGCAGACAACAATTTTTAGGCCAAATATAAGTTTTGTACGGTGGCACTAAGGTGACATGTGAGTTTTTCTTTTTTTGAAGAAAAAAGAAAAACGCAATAAACAATGTTTATGGGCGCTTTTCTTTTTTTTTTAGAAAAAAAAAAAAAAAAAAAAAAGAAAAACGCGACAACCTATTTGGCGTTGCGTTTTTCTTTTTTTTACCCGGAAGTCGTGGCCTCGTGGCTCAATAGAGTAACTAGTTTTCGCGTTTTTTAAAGGTGTTACCTCCCTTGCAATTCGAATTGGATGGAATAAAATGCCTACCAGAATCTTAAAACTATAGGCCTTGAAAAACATTAACTTGACTGTATATTTCACAAAGAATTTTCTAATATCTTTTTCGAAGACATTTGACATTGACCACAGAAATATTCTGCTTGTAAAGTTGTCTTATAAATGATTAAAACAGGGTTGGCCTAAACTAGGGAAATGGAACTGTTGTGGCAAAATGGGGCGAAATGTGAAGGACGGTGGCGAAATGGAGATTATCCAAAACTATAAGCTTATTAATTTTATAATTTGAGGATTTGATTTCATTTGAAATTGAACTCTTTAGTGATATATACCGTTACGGCACGGTTTCTAGAAAGCTAGTATATTTACTTACGGTTATTTATAAATGCTTTTATATGATCTTTACAATAATGTAATAATGTAAATCTACACCATTTAGGCACGATCCCTAGAACGCTTATATTTATAAGCCTATACAAGAGAGTTGACAGTTGTAAATGCTTATCAACGATTTATAATGATGTACACCGTTCAGAAACGGTCCCAGAACGATGATCTGGGTCTATACTTAAAGTTTGAAATGCTTGTTTACGAGTTATAACGATATACACCGTTTAGACACGGCCCCTAGAACGCTGATCTGAACCTATGCGTACAGTTGTAAATGCTTATTTACGATTTATAATGATGTACACCGTTTAGGCACGGTCCCTAGAACGCTTATCTTGGTCTATATTGACAGTATTAAATGCTTATTTACGTTTTATAATGATGTAGGTCTACACCGTTTAGGCACAGTCCCTAGAACGCTGATCTGGGTCTATACTTACAGTGTTTAAATGCTTATCTAAGATTTATAATGATGTACACCGTTTAGGCAAGGCCCCTAGAACGCTGATCTGAGTCGATATTTACAGTATTAAATGCTTATTAACGATTAATAATAATGTGCACAGTTTAGGCACGGTCCCTAGAATCCTGATCTGGGTCTATATTTACAGTGTTTTAAAAATGTACACGTTTAGGCAATATCACTATATAACGCTGATCTGGGTCTATATACAGTGTTAAATGCCTATTTACGATTTATGATGATGTACACCGTTTAGGCACGGTCCCTAGAACCCTGATCTGGGTCTATATTTACAGTGTTAAATGTACACCTTTTTGCACGGTCTCTAAAACGCTGATCTGTGTATATACTTACATTTGTAAATGTTATAAATTTATGATTTGTTTATAAACATATATATATACACCGTTTATGCACGGTCTCTAAAACGCTGATTTGGTTCTATACTTACCGCTGTAAATGTTAGAAATTTACTATTTATACTGATGTACACCGTTTAGGCACGGTCTCTAGAATGCTTACCTGGATCTATACTTACAGACTGTAATGCGTATTTACCATTTATAGTAATGTACAGCGTTATATACACGGTATCTTAAACGCTGATTTAAGTCTAAACTTACTGTTGTAAATACTTATTTACGATATCATGATGGACACCATTTAGGCACGGTCTTTAGAACACTGGTCTGGGTCTATATTCTCAGTTAGAAATGCTTCTTTATATTTTGATATGATGTGCATCGTTTAGGCACGGTCCCTAGAACGCTAATCTGGGTCTATACTTTCAGTTGTAAATGCTTATTTAGGATTTCAATGATGTACACCGTTAAGGTACTATCCCTGGAACAATTACCCAAATGAAAATAGACGGTGAAAATTGTTTAATGTAGAAACTTTTTTTAAAGTATAGAATTAGATTTAATTTTCGGAAGTCGTCTCTGAAAACGTAATGCGCCTTAAAAATAGATCGTATATAGGCAATATGTTTGCTTATCGGGATTATGTATTACCGGTTTTTATGATAAAATATAGTCGACAAGCATTAATTAATATGAATAAAGACTGAAAATTTAAAAAAAAAATCGATATCATTCTACAAGAACATTGTAATTTCAGCTCAGGGGTCTCGTTTTCCAAAATTTGGGGCCGTTATTCGGCCCCATTCCCAATGGCAAAAAGTATCTTTCTTTCCCAATTCTCTGGTGAAAATTCCCAATGAGGACCTCATTAAGACCTCATCTTCATTTACAAACATTTTGAAGATAGTTATAGCGTAGATTCTTAACCCTTTCACTGCCAAATATTTATTTCGGACGCGTTTCTCACTGCTGAATTAACCCTTTCCCAAACAAGACCTGGTTTTGACGTCCCTAATAGAACAGGCTTTGGAAAACATTGAAATAAAAGAAGAAACTGCTGATAACCAACAGTTTCTCCTTTTGTCTCAATATTTTCTATGTCATATTTTACACAAATCATATCTTTAGTAACACCCATATTGTCATTTGTAGCAGTTTTCGAAGTGGATCATCCTAAAATTTTGCTGTTTGGGAAAGGGTTAATTCGAAGAAATTTCCAAGAATTGATACCCTGTACACAAAAACATGCATAACTTTTGACTCATTTGATAGATTCCTTTCAAATTTTTAGCACATACAGACAAATTAAGCACCTACATGTGATTAAAATTTAAAGGTTATTTATGAAATGACAATATTTTTTTCTTTTTTATGTTGTGGGTACTCATATATTTTGCCCCCATAAATTTGTCGACTGAAGTCGCCTATGGCAGTGACCCCCTGTAGTCGACAAAAGTCGCCTATGGCAGTGAAAGGGTTAAACAAGAGTATGTACAAATGCATTTTACACCATTACAGTCTAATGTGCAGCTGAAACTGAGTGACAGTATGAATACAAACTTGTTTTAGTTTTTCCCAATTTAGGTAAAAACGTCGCTATTTTTCCCAATTTCACTGGCCCCTGGCCCCAAACAAAAATTGGTAGCAAGACCCCTGCAGCTGTTCTTCGGCTGCAGTTACGAGGTTTTTGTTGAAAGCGACGATGTAGAGATTTTGCCTGGAACGGTTCATAGACGTAGAAAGGTTTATAATATTTGGGGGGGGGGGGGATGTTTGAGTGAATGTAACCTGACCGAGTATAGCGTTGCTTGGGTGGGTGGGTCTGGGGCAGGGCGATTCAAAAGAAGTAATTTCCTGCAATCTGGGCACTTTCAGACAGCATTTCATACCTGGTCCTTTCCCGAAGGAAAATATGGGTGTATTTTTGGGGGCATGGGTTATGCTTCCCCCTTCTAAATTATTGGGGGCCTGGCCCCCTGGCCCCCCACTTCCTACCCCAGTGCGGTTACGTATCATAATATTCTTTGAAAAGAGTTTTCGGTTTGGGTATACGTAGACTTAGATCCACGTTCAAAAGACAGTGCTTAAAGAGTACACATAAAACGTCAATACTCATTTTTAAAAGACGATAGGTTAAGACCAAAAATCAGCTTTCTACAAGCCGTGCCCAATCGATGTACATAATAAGCACTTCGACTGTCAATATGGACTAGGGCTTTCTGATATAGCGTGCCCAAACGGTTTCATCATTAAAAATTGTCAAAAAGCACATTCAGCTGTAAATATAGATACGGATGCAGACCGCGCCTGTACGGTGTGTATCATTCAAAATTGTAATCAAGCATTCATAATTGCAAGTATAGACTCCGAAAGGGTAACTAAACAGACTGCATTACTATGAATCGTAAATATAAACAAGGATCAGCGTTCAAGAGACCATGCCTTAACGGTGTAAATTATAACAAATCGTAAATAAGTATTGCATACTGTAAGTATAGACCCAGCTCAGTGTTTTAGGGACCGTGCCTAAACGGTTTACTTCATATTACAACGCAGATTAGCATTAAATTTTACAACTGTAAGTATAGACTCAGATTAGCGTTCTAGGGATATGCCTAAACGGTGTACATTATAACAAATCATAAATAAGCATGTACAACTGTAAGTAGATACTCAGATCAGCATTCGAGTAACCGTGCCTAAACGGTGTACATCACACTGGCGTAAAAAGGGAGGCAGGGGAGTCAGATCCCCAAATAATTTAATTTGGGCAGCATATCTTATGCCCCCCCCCCCCAATAATGCAGCCATGTTTTCCCTCAAGAAAGGTCCAGGTATAAAATGCTGTCTGAAAGTGCTCAGATTGCAGGAAATGGCTTCTAACAATTCAAAATTTTCTGGGGGTGGATGCCCCAAGTCCCTCTAGGAACGATACGCTCGGTCGGGTTCCATTCGCTTTAACATTCCCCCACCCCCAAATATTATAAACCTTCCTTTGCCTATGTATCATGTCGAATCCTCGAAAAGTATTTAAAACTGTACGTATCGATCCAGATCAGCGTTCTAGGGACTGTGCCTAAACGGTGTACACCACGATAAATCAAACATAAGCATTTAAACTGCAAGTATAGACCCAGATCAGCGTTTTAGGGACCGTACCTAAACGGTGTACATCATATTTAATCGAAAAAAATCTTTTAAGGCTGTAATTCTAGAGCATGAGTGGCGTTCTAGGGACCGTGCATAAAAGCAGTACACCATATTTAATTGTAAATAAAGATTTACAACTGTAAGTATAGACCAAGATCAGCATTCTATAGGACCGTGCCTAAACGAGGTACATCAAAAGAAATTAAGCATTGGGCACTGTAAGTACAGGCCCAGATCAACTTTTTAGAGACCATGCCTGTATGGTGTACATCACATCAAATCGCAAGTAAGCAATTGAAACTGTAAGTTTACAACCAGATCAGCTTTCTACGGACCGTGCCTACACGGTGTACATCATATCAAATTGTAAATAAGCATTAAAAACAGTAAAAATACACCCATATCAGCGTTCTAGGGACCGTGTACAAAACGCCGTTCTTCATAATTATATTAAATCGTTAAAACTGTAATATTAGACCCAGAACAGTGTTGTAGGGACCGTGCCTAAATGGTGTACATCATTATAAATCGTAAATAAGCATTTAGTCGGCGGGGATCAAAACCTCGTAACTCCAGCTTTGTCAAGCTGTAGTTACGAGGTTTTGACTCCCCATCAGCGCTGTAAGTATAAACCTAGATCAGCGTTCTAGGGACCGTGCGTAAACGGTATACATTATAAATGATCGTAAATAAGCATTTTACACTGTAAGAATAGACCGAGATCAGCGTTCTATGGACCGTGCCTAAACGGAGTACATCATTATCAATATTAAATAAGTATTTAACACTCTAAGTATAGACCCAGATCAGCGTTCTAGGTACATCATATCAAATCGAAAATAAGCAATGGACACTGTAAGTATAGACCCAGATCAACTTTTTAGAGACCATGCCTGTATGGTGTACATCACATCAAATCGCAAGTAAGCAATTGAAACTGTAAGTTTACAACCAGATCAGCTTTCTACGGACCGTGCCTACACGGTGTACATCATTATCAATAGCAATGAAAGTATAGACATAGTTCATCATTGTAGGGATCGTGCCTAAACTGTGTTTATCATATCAAATTGTAAATCAGCATTTAAAATTGCAAATATACACCCAGATCAGCGTTTTAGAGACCGTGCCTAAACGGTGTACATCATAGTAAATTTTAAATAAACATTTAAGATTGTCAATATAGATCCATATCAGCGTTCTAGGGACCGTGCCTAAACGGTGTACATCATATCAAGTTGTAAATAAGCATTTAATGTATACAAGCCATCATTAGCACCAAAGAGCCAGAGGCGAAATTTGAAAAGTGCCAGTAATTCCTTAACTGTGTTGCATTTCTATTCCAAATACAAACATAAGCATTTTGAACGGTTTAGAATTTTGAATTGATGCATAGCCTACATATGAAAATATTTGACAAAAATGTTCAAACTACCTCCCTTGCATATGCATATAGAGTAAACAGATATTTGTAAACTATTTTCTTCTTGAACCATAATCTTGGAATCCGGCACGGTGAATCAACTTATTTGAAGTGTACTTAATATAAGTGTGCGTAATTTGATGCATGTTGCATGGTTAAAAAGTGGTGTTTTTAATGATGGCTCATATACCTTAACCCATTACCAAACGACAAAATTAGGACTTGTCCAAATTCAAAGATGTTGCAGACGATAATTTTAAGTGAATGAAATTCGACATTTGTTGGTCATATTGGGTAGAAAACATAGTGGGAAATGAAGAAATTGCTTGTCACAAGCAATTTCTTCATTTTCCACAATGTTTTCCAAATCCATTATCTTGTGAGGAGTCAAAAGGAGTCACTGTGTGGTAATGGGTTAAAACTGTAAAAAATACGCACATATCAGCGTTCTAGGGACCGTGTACAAAACGCCGTATTTCATATTAAATCGTTAAAACTGTAATATTAGACCCAGAACAGTGTTGTAGGGACCGTGCCTAAATGGTGTACATCATTATAAATCGTAAATAAGCATTTAGTCGGCGGGGGATCGAAACCTCTTAACTCCAGTTTTGTCAAGCTGTAGTTACGAGGTTTTGACTACCCACCAACGATTTTACACTGTAAGTATATACCTAGATCAGCGCTCTGGGGACCGTGCGTAAACGGTATACATCATTATAAATGATCGTAAATAAGCATTTACACTGTAAGAATAGACCGAGATCAGCGTTCTAGGGACTGTGCCTAAACGGAGTACATCATTATCAATATTAAAATAGCATTTAACACTGTAATTATAGACCCAGATCAGCGTTCTAGGGACCGTGCCTAAACGATGTACATTATAATTATGAATCGTAAATAAGAATTTAAAACTGTAAGTATAGACCTGCATCAGCTGTCTTTGGGACCGTGCTAACGATGTAGGCCTACATCACTTATGAAGTAAGTATAGAGGTATACACGAGAAAATCGTTCATATGCATAAAATGCAGACTTAAATCAGCTATCTGACAGCATACCGAAACCCTATGTTTTGGACATTCATTGAATTCTTTTCGAAGAGATAATTCCATTGAGGTCGCACAATATAGGGTTTGACGAACAATGACCTAGATTAATTTTGTATCCTAAAAAATATCTATTCCAACTCTTAGACCGATCGATTGGTATGTTTAGGTTGTGGGTAGTGACGTAATTTCTGACAAACAATAGTAAATCGAGGGTGTGGTTATAAAATCTCGTGACTACGGTTTGAATCAAGCCGTAGTTATACCTCATGATAAATGACCTGGCAGAACAGCCCATGCTAATCGAATGGAATGCTCTGCCAGGTCAATTCTCGTCCGCTATACGAGTTTTTATAACAACACCGACGGCGAATGCCTATATCAAAACACATTGATAAACCAAGTCTATTTTAGCACAAAATTTATTGCCATTGAAGTATGTACCGACAACACTGGACATGGAAAAGTTTCTATTCAAGTTAAAAACGTGTTTGACAGTGTTAAATACATTCGATGTTGGTGTCTACATTTCGCTTTTATCTGCCTTTATACTATCCCTGCGATAAAATAATGGGGCGGGGCATAGCGATAATTGACATCGTGCGCAAATGGTGTACATGCCTAAGCGGTGTACGTCTAGCGATAATCTTCACCCATTGGAAAAATGGCGGGAGCGCGATAAGGCAGCACAGTTTTGATTGGCTTATTAAGTCACGTGGCCACGACTTCCGGGTAAAAAAAAGAAAAACGCAAAACCAAATAGGTTGTCGCGTTTTTCTTTTTGCTATAAAAAAGAAAAACGCTCGCCAACATTGTTTTTAGCGTTTTTCTTTTTTCTTCAAAAAAGAAAAACGCTCACCAATATTGTGTTTTCGTTTTTCATTTTTCTCTAAAAGAAGAAAGACGCTCACCAACATTGTTATTGCGTTTTTCTTTTTTCTTAAAAAAAAGAAAAACTCACATGTCACCTTAGTGCCACCGTAGTTTTGGTCTTTTTGTGTAGGAAAAATTGTGGGAAATGAAGAAATTGCTTGTCACAAGCAATTTCTTCATTTTCCACAATGTTTTCTAAAGCTTTTATCCTATGGGCCCTAAAAAACATCACTGTGCAGGAGTGGGTTTATAATGTTATCCATTCATAATGACAAACACCAGACAGTCATTAATTTCTTCTGTTAGGTCATTTAGTATGCATGCCAGGCAGATTATTATTGATACATTGAATGGATTAATCAATTGAAAACAAAAATTACTCATAAAACTAACTCCTTTGGGTCCCCTCAAGAGTATTTAGCATGTAACCAGTTTAGCTGGAGCACCTACCCATGGGTTCCTGGTATTTCTCGCACCAGTACAACCACAATATCCAAACCGAGCCTCCAGCTGCTCTCTCACATAGATGATTCACACCCATTGGTGAGAGACAAATGACTTTTGTCAACTTACTTGAGTAAGATTAATTAACCCTTTCCCAAACGACAAAATTTTAGTATGGTCCACTTCTAAATTGCCGCAAATGACAAAATGGAAGTTATTAAAGATGTAATTTGTGTCAAATATGGCATGGAAAATATTGAGACAAAAGGAGAAACTGCAGGTTATAAGCAGTTTCTTCTTTTGTTCCAATGTTTTCCCAAACATTTTCTATCAGGTTGGGAAAAGGTTAATAATTTATGATTGATAGTTGTGTTGAATAAATGATGAACTTTAATTTGATCATCTTACATGAAAATCATGAAATTATAGAGAAAATAGTTATGCACAAAAAAAATCCTGGTACAAAGTCTGGCCCCAGTTTCTCGAAAAAAATAAAGTATGTTCTCATGCACCGTGCTCAAATCGCACGAAATCCACGTGAACTTCAATCGAATACCCTTCATCGTTGGAGAGTATTCCTTTGAAGTTGAGCATGTTCTCATGAGTATATACTTAAGTTTTTTCAAGAAACCGGGGCCTGGCTGCACTACACTACAGGGTGACTTCTTACAGGTGAAAGATTCACAAATATGCTCAAAGTGCAATTTTAAAGCCTTTAAGTAGTAAATTTCAATGACTGTTTACATTTTGTAATAACATACACACCTGAGCAAGGACAACATAACATAATCCGGTATTTTCAATGGGTTGGGTATATTTGGATTGTGTACCCTTTTTACGCTGAATATTTAACCCTTTCCCAAACAAGACCTGGTTTTGACGTCTTTAATAGAGAAGGCTTTGGAAAACATTGAAACAAAAGAAGAAACTGCTGATAACCAGCAGTTTCTCCTTTTGTCTCAATATTTTCTGTGCCATATCTTCCAAAAATTTTATCTTTAATAACTTCCATTTTGTCATTTGTGGTAGTTTTTGAAGTTGATCACCCTAAAATTTTGCCGTTTGGGAGAGGGTTAATGTCGACCATAATTATAGAATATAAATTTTAGCCATACATAAGATTTGAGGGAGTGACAGAAGGCAATCTTAATCTGTATTAAAGCCCTATGCTGTAAGTACTCATTTGAATACCTGGTACCTGACAAATTTTGAATAAAATAATCAGAAACAAAATCATTTCAAAATGCAATGTTTCCCTTCCATATAGAAATGCAATTCATCAAAGAAAGTTTAATTTAAAGCATTTTTGTGTCAGCTCAATTAAGACAAAGCATACAAAGACCTGTATATAGCAATGTGCAGGCTGACTCTTGCCAATATAGATCAAATGTCTGCAAAAGCAAGCATAACAATTTCACAAGAAGTTACCTTAGCAGTGAAAAGGGTAAAAGAATTTCTTCATTGGCAATCGACCAAATCTTGTAGTTTAAAAGACAGTCAACAATGCCTATCAGATAATCTTGATCATGTACACTCTGAAATTAGACCGGTTTGTTTGTAACTGTCCCTTGGAGCTACCAAGCTCAGATTTCATATTCGGTAACTCAGTTTTCACATCCATGCTTTTCAACAAAAACCGCGTAACTGCAGCTGTTTATAAGCTGCAGTTACAAGGTTTTGGTTGAAAGCGACAATATGTGACCAACTGACCATGTTTTTACAAGATTTTTTTCCAAATTCCTAGAATCATCAGTCAAGCCATTGCAAGAATTTAGGCGATTTTTTATATTATCATGATTTGATACCCTGAAATTAGACCCATTTGTTTACTGTCCCTTGGAGCTATAACTGAGCTCAGAGTTGGACAAATTAGAAAGTGAAAGTTTCATGATATAATGTCAAAAATGCAATTTTGCAGCAACGTAAATCACCTTGTTTTCACTACCTTACCATTTATGGTTTGTTTTACGACCATCACTTCAACACAGTAAGGATTATGACATTCCTGATCACTTTAAAGTTTGTTCAGCCATGAACCTTTCCCAAACAAAACCAGGTTTTGACGTCCCGAATGGAAAGGGCTCTAAAAATCATAGAGGGAATTTAAGAGCAAAATGCTGATGACCAGCATATTTTCGTTTCCCTCAATGCTTTGATAGCTAAAATATCTTGCTTTTGGCAACACAATGTATTAATTTTGTCATCTTTAACGCCTTTGACATATTGAACAGATTCAAAATTTTGTCATTTCAACTTTGGGAAAGGGATTACGCAGCTCTTCCTCAAACTTGAGTAAAGCCCTTTAGGATTACCCTTTACCTATTAAAAATCCATTTTGAAACTTTGTCCTGTTTCAGAAAAATGGCTTAAT
Organism: Fragum sueziense; assembly: GCA_963680895.1. Lineage (NCBI taxonomy): Eukaryota > Metazoa > Mollusca > Bivalvia > Cardiida > Cardiidae > Fragum > Fragum sueziense. The sequence goes on from OY804593.1 coordinate 16,402,705, forward strand.
TTTTTCAAAGCTATATAGCCTGGTCTTGTTTGGGAAAGGGTTTAAACATTAACTACTTCCCAAACAATAACACTTTTAGAAGACTCTTATTGAAAAGGCTTGGGAACACATTTTTACCTTTTGCCTAAATATTTTCTTAGCTATGATAAACAGTATACAATTTCTTCTTTTTCAATCATTTTGTCTTCTGCAACTTCTTTAAAAATTGGATTGTTTTGTTTGGGAAAGTGTTAACGATCAAGTCTTGAGGCAAAGTATATCAGAACTATTAAAGGTATGCACAAATTGTACAACTGTCAAATGTAATATCTGTCGCTGATCATCTTGAAACAATTTTTGATAGGTCATACCATATCAGATTACTGCTTTAGGCTGTTAACCCATTACCAAACAACAAAATTTTAGACTGCTCCAAATTCACAGATGTTGCAGACGACAATTTCAAGTGAATGAAAGTTTACTTTTTTGGTCTTTTTACGTAGAAAACATTGTGGGAAATGAAGAAATTGCTTGTTACAAGCAATTTCTTCATTTATCACAATGTTTTCCAAAGCCATACACTTGTGTGGAGTCAAAAGGAGTCACTGTGTGGTAATGGGTTAACCCTTTCACTTAACCCTTTCCCAAACAAGACCTGGTTTTGACGTCCCTAATCGAAATGGCTCGGGAAAACATTGAAACAAAAGAAGAAACTGCTGATAACCAGCAGTTTCTCCTTTTGTCTCAATATTTTCTATTCCATATTTTACACAAATTCTATCTTTAATTAATTAATAACATCCATTTTGTCATTTGTGGCACTTTTTGAAGTGGATCACCCTAAAAAATTGCTGTTTGGGAAAGCAGCGTTTTTTCTCCTTCTTTGGATGGGTCCGTAAAAAGGACCCGTTCCCAATGTCAAATAGGGTATTTTTTTCACAAAATCTGGAAAGAAAATTCCCAATGCAAAAGTTATTCCTTCTTTTTAAATGAAATTTCAATCATTCCCTTTCATATGTTGAGAAAAAAGTATCCAGAGACAAACTGGAAGTCCTCTCAGTTGATTTCATATATTTACTATGCACAGGATTCAATTTTTGTTGGAGTCTGTGATGAAAATATTTTCCCAATTTTTGACAAAACAACACATTTTTCCCCAATTTGCCTGGTTTCGGACCTGTTCCCAAAACTCCGAGAAAAAACGCTGGAAAGGGTTAAACCTTTCCCAAAAAAGACCTGGTTTTGAAAACCCTTCTCAAACAGGCTTGGGAAAACATTGAGGCAAAAGAAGAAAGTGCTGATTATCAGCACTTTCTCCTTTTGCCTCAATATTTTCTCAGCTTATTTATACTCAATTCCTGTCTCTATTAATATCTGTTTTGTCGTCTGCAGCAGCTTTCAGATTGGGACCATCATAAAATTTCGCCATTTGGGAAAGGGTTAAACTACAAGATTAGTTTTGAAGTAAGGGATAGGGTAAAGTTTTGAGTTTTGAATAAATCTAAGAATCTATCCTTATTTCACCCTAAATCTTTGATGCAAAACATTCATTCATGCACCTATTTAAAACACCATTTGAAAACCAGACCAGAAAAACAATGAAGGAAAAGGAGATTATAATTGATTTTTGACTCGTAGGTTTCCTTTAGAACTAGATCTAAGCAACTTTCTGTCCTCAAAATTTCCCCCAAAAACATTGGGAATCTTTGCATATTCATTTATAAAGTTGATGGCAAACAAAACAGCATGGAATGTACAAACAACATTAGGAGTGCCAGTTTCTCATTCAACAGAAAAGTGGGTGTGAGAAGTAAAGAACGACTTATCTCCCTTGCAATGACACTAAAATTTTTAGCAGAACACATGTACAATAAATACAAAGTTTTCCTTGAATGAAACATGTAAGAAAATGTCTGATTAGCCGAGACTCTTGAATGAATTTGAATTTTTCTGTGAAGCGTACTCATTTCCCGTGTCAAGGTCAAATTAAAAAGATATAAACAATCAAAATGACAGCTACCTTTTAACTTTAATTTTAGCGGTTTCCTAAATAGGACGGTCCCAAAAATGGTAACGAAAAACTTGGATAAAACTTACCGAAACAAAAATAGCCATCAAAGGCGAATGCACTTTAAATTCACAAACGCTAAATTCCGCACTTTATCCGAACAACTTCACGTAATAATTATGCAAATCCAATTAAAATACCAATTAAGTCGATACACTGAGTAAGATGGCCGACTTTACCTGTCAAAGGTGTGTCGTCATATGTAAAGTGGCGCCCTCTACTGTCAACTATCATATGAGTGTTCAATTTCAAAGGGGGGCGTGGCCGCGGTTAGGAAATTAAAACGGCGCGAAATATTGAAAATTTATGACAGTTGTTTTTCTTCGTCCTTTTCACACTTTACATTATTCAAACACTTTCATAATGGAAGTGAAAACTTATTAGATCTATATTTTCATGTGAAAATGATATTTTAACAGAATCTAACCTTTGCCCAAACGACAAACATTTTGTCTGGATCTACATTGAAAGTAGCTGCAGACGACAAAATGATTGTTATTGAAGATGCGATTTGTGCACAATACAGCACAGAAAACATTTAGACAAAGGGAGAAAATGTTAATCATCACCATTCCTGTCTTTATTGGGGACCATTTTGTCATTTGTAGGAGCTTTCAATCTGGTCCAACCTAAAACAAGTAAAAACTTGCTGTAATGTACAGCAAAGAAAATTGTGTCGCCCTTAAATGTGTTTTACAATATTTGATTTCTTATCTGTGTTTTTTCAACATTTACTTTTTTGCTGAATGTATATTTTTCCAATCAAGTCTTAAATCTAATCGGAATTCAATTAATGACTCTAATAGAGGCCTTTCCAAGCAACATATTGCTTTATTACAATTAAATCCAATGAGCAGGTTTATAGCAACCAGAGTTCTGCATGAAATTAGATCTATTATATTTTTTATGAAATTTGAATGGCTCTATGCAAGGAATTTCCTGTATAGGGTATTGTCGTTGAAATTGATCCGGTAGTTTTGTAGAAGAAAATATTTTGGGGAAGAGATTTTCGCACGGACGCACGCCCGAAACTGGACTATGCAATTTAAAGGGGGCATAAGATTCCAATTCTATTTTTTAAAAGTATGCCTTGATGCAAAGGTTGGTTATTCTAATGCGTAGCAATGCTATCATTTTTTCAAAGTTGTTATTTATAACCGAAAAATACGCCTTTAAAGGGCGACGGTAACAGATGGTCTAATTGCAAAAAATGAAATTTTTTGAAAAAATATGCAAAACTTTTGTGTTGACAACCTCGGGATGGTTAATAATATGCGATTCAGACAGAGAATGAGCCGAAATTACAAGACAGACAGCTGAATTTAGGGAGAATCCAAACCTAAATTCAACCCCATCACTGATGGGGTTAGAATTATTTTGAAATTGTTGCACATGCGCATACAGCGCGGACCATGATTCAAACGAGATTCATACTTGAATTTCAATATGACGTCATCATGTATGTTGTGACGTCATTTAAGAAAGTCGCATGTCCTACTGTTTTGACCTACTTTCGATATCGCTTCATGAATTTGGTATCAAATTGCGAAAAAAATGAGTCGTTGCTTCAATAGTTTGTCGTAATCATTTAATCAGGTCATATAAAGCTTAAAAAGTGTACATTTCGTTTGTATTTGACAATTTTTGGGTCCAAATCTGGGAAATAGTAGCTTTAAGGTAGAATAATTCTAATGCATATTTACTATTGTCGTACATTTTCGACATATGTCGACAGTTTCCGTATCTATTTTTCATCTATTTTTAACAACAATATTGCTAAATATTACTTCCCTTTGTAAATAATATTCCCCGAATACACCCCGAATATCTTTTTCTGGTATGATTCTCCGTTTAACATGAATTTTTAGAGACATTTTTCGTGTAATTTTATATGATTTTGATTGATATCATCAGTTTGTATGTGATTAGAAAATTTAATAGAAGGCTAATTAATGAAACTCCCTATTTAGGAAACAAATTGTAGTATGTATAATAATCGTTTCTTCCCTTGTTGCTGTTTGGCTCAATATAACAAAAAACCCTACCGTGGAAGACACATACATGTATTCTAATGAAATCTATGATGTGGTGATCAAACGCATATCGTTTGAGAACGATGCGTGGATGTGATCATCATTGTTCAGACATTCGCACTCGATTTTCATCACTTCTTCGCCGGCGATCCTTATTCAAATGTGCAAACTCGTTGTCAGTTAATTGTAACGTGGTTTGGTGCGTGATTTGATCCCTTTTTTAGATCCTTTTTCGATTTAAGTCCTAAGATTCAATATGCAATCCAGAAGAAGTGGTATAAGGAAGCTGTAATAGACTATAAGAAAGATTAAGTACAATTTAGTCTTTAGAATTTGCATTACTTTTTTACAAATAGCGATGTTCAATTGGTTACTAGGTAAAGGGTTAAAATGGTGAAAGTCATACGAAATCACAACTGATATGTTATCATTTGCCAACTTCTGAAAGTCTAATACAACGTTTCGGTTTTAGTTATAAGCATATAATTAGATAAGGGCTACGGTTCCCTTCATTTGGGGCATTGACTTCTTTTGTGAAAGAAATAGTGCGTTCCAAAGTATGAGGGCACTAAGAATTATATTCATAAATTTTCAAGTTTTGACGGATAAAATGCACATATGTGGATTTTATCGTGTTCCTACACATATAAGAATAATTTTGATATCGGTTTTAGAGAGTGCGTGAACTTATTTCTGGCTCTGTCAACATTTGTTTCAGAGGCATAAATTTCAAACTAGGAAATAAAGAGGCTTAATTTTCAAATAAGCACGCAGTAATTTAACAAAATATCTCTCATATGCGCACAAGGGTCATATCATTTCACATCAGACGATGAGTAAACATGTTTTTGATAATAAAAACCAAAATCTAGACACATTTAAAGTGTTTATGTCCAAAATTCAGATACTTTTTTGCTTTGAGTGGTGGCCGCCATATTGGAATTTTGTAAGTTTGGGGTGGGTTAAGGGAAAATCAAATTTCTAGTAAACCTCTGGACGAATTTCTGTCATATTGCAAATATAGATGTCTAATATGATGTACTATCAGACAAAAGTGTTTGTCACCCCAATTTCTAAAGTTGCCATTAGGCGTATTCTACCTTAAAGCTGAGACAGAAATGACAAATTCCATATAAATCTGAACTGTTGTCCACAACAATTTGTTTAATTTTAGCGCAAAAACCTATATTTCTCGTAAACGATTCAATATTTTGGCTTGAAATTTTCGTAAGAATTTGTTTTTTCTTTCAGATAGAAATAAAAGTAAAATTTATGCAAAAATAAATCTGAAATTTTACTTTTGCGTCAGAATTTACGATGGATTTTCATTAACGTAATGTTCACTACCATGACACATTTCCTTCTTTACGGAAGTTAACTCTATGTTACGGTAGTGAAATTGCAAGACGAAAAAATATAATTCTGACTGTGATTGTCAGAGATCTAGGACTTGCTCCGTTATCCTGTGTTGTGATCCAACACGTCATGTGCAAAGTTTCAAAACAATGAGTTTAGCGGTTGTTGAGGTACTAACTTCGTTACAGAAGTGAAAACATTGTTGCGGTAGTGAAATTGGAAGTAGGAAATGGATGTAACTCTTTTGAAACACTTGTTAGAGTTCTGTGACTTAGTATACAATTTTGTGTTGTCATTTCATACACATTTGCAAAATATGAAAACAAAAGTTCCAGTGGTCAGTGAGAATCTTGCATATAAAGTTTTAGCCATTTGGAATAAAAACGGACAATACCTAAATAAGAAATGGTCTCAGATTCACAGTTTGTGTGTATTGCATCTCTTCAATATGCAGCCTATAAACGAAAGAAATTGCTATCATGTATCATTTAGGATATATGGCTCAACAATTTTAGTGTTAAGATAGGGAATGCATTGTTATGGCAGTGAAAAAGTAGCAACATACATTTTGGCATGTTTAGAAAAAAAAAAGAATATGAATAACTTCATTGGCATTTTAACCGTAAACAGGATGTATTCATCTAGATTTTTTCAAAGACCTAGTGGCACAGTCTTTTGAGACTCACTTCCCAGTTTCGTTAACATCTTTGATTTTCGAATTCTGATATCTCATTTCCTACCGTAACACTATCTTCCCTACCGTAACGCTGTTAAAAATTTTCGCATTTAAGCTATCATTAATTTATTGGAGTAAATATTTGCAATGAAAAATGCAAATTGTGCTTAATCAGACAGCAAAATGAGGTTTTATATCTCTGGATGACTCTAAATAAAGTGTATCTCTCAATTATCAATATGGGTTGTATTCACAGATAATGGAAAAATAAAGATTTTTTTTTCTATTCGAGAAATACTTAGAAACATTAATTTAGTACATAAACGAAAAAATTTCCAATCTTATGCAAAAGCTACATGTTTTTCGGAGAGCAGAAAGAGTAACTGTGCCTCTTTACGAATTCGTTACGGTAGTGAAAAAATGAACACAGTCGTAAAGTTTACACTAATTATCTGCGTAATTAAGTGAATGTTATATTTGCAAATCGCAGGAATGGGTTCGAGGACGTTTATAAAAAGTAGTAAGTTAAAATTGATATACTAGGTCAAAATCTGAAAATTGAACTTTTTATGATTTCAATATGCCAAATCTGTAGAAATGCACAAGAATGCTCTGTCATGTCATTTATTGGGACCTATTTTTGTACTTTTTCACACAAATCCTTCAGGCACGGTTAACAAATAGAATGTGAATGTTATATCTGAGCGAGGCTCTGACCAAATTAAGGACACAGTCCCCAAAGTGCTATACATGTATTATGATATATTGCGAAAGTATGATGTAAGAAGAAGTTAAAGAGGGATAAGACCCCGTTTGTCAATGATTTCTTCGTGAAACTAGACGCTATGGCGATAACGAATTTATGCCGTAATATAGACTAAGATCAGGTTGCATGTGTAATGATATTGATTTTTGTCTACACTGCCTGTAAACGCAGCCCTGGGTATAGGGGATCCAATTGACTGGACTAAAATAACTTAATCATAACATAACATGATAACACGATGCAGATATATTTCCTAAACCATTTTCCCGAAACAGGAAAGAATTGAACTGTTCTGATTACAAAGCTGCTTTTCTACTAGGAACATAAAAACCAGATGAGAATCCCCCTAAAAGTCTACTATTTTGAATTAAGCATGTGAAAATATAATGTTCCACTAGCAATACACATACCTGTACAGTTAAAACGATCCTTGAAATTATGTAAGTTGATCAGCCCAAATTGTATGCGATGTGTTAATTCAATACTAAAGTACTTGTTGTACTTTGATTATTGTGCATTAATGTGGTCAAATCGGATAGGATTTAGTGGTCGCCAAATCGTATAGAATTTAGATATTGCCCTATTGGGCAAACCGGAAGTAGGGACTTTCCATTGCTACATACAAAAATAGAATAATTAAAATTTTGTTTTCTTGAGCTTTTTGCGTGTTCTTGGATTAGATGAACTTCAAAGTATACTTAATAGTACTGTTTGAAAAATATATCGTGTAAACTGTCTATGGGTAGGTTATATACGATTTTCAAGTACAAACAATTATCGCTCATGACGTAATTTCTAAAATTAGAAGAAGTATATCACAAGTAGTGTCGCCCCATGGGGGCGACACAATAATGTTTCGAAAAGGGTTAACCCTTTCCCAAACAAGAGCTGGTTTTGACATCCCTTTTAGAAATGGCTTTGGGAAAACATTGAGACAACAGAAGAAACTGCTGATAACCAGCAGTTTCTCCTTTTGTCTCAATATTTTCCGTGCTTAATAATACAAAATATCTATCTTAAACAAGGTCCATTTGTTGTCTGCAGTAGGCCCCCTAGCTTTTGAAATGGAAATTTTGAAAATTTGCCGTTTGGGAAAGGTTTAAGGAAGCGATAGATTGTCCTATCAGCAACCTTTTTTGTTGTTTCTTGCTAAACAGGTATTGTCCAACAAGGTTAACCCGGGACAACTTAATTTTCGTGCGTAAAGTCCGTTAGTTGAGCGTCTTAACAAAACAAAGCCGAAGTGGGGTCATTACATATGCAGATGTCCCGGGTTAATCTTGCTGGACAATATTCCTCTCAATTAACCCTTTCAAACAAAACAATAAACTGAAGCTACTATATAGGCCAAGTAATGGCAAGTATTGCAGGATTTCTTGGAAGAGGGTTCGAAAATACAAATAGGACGATCGTTTTTCTAGTATTACGAATTTTGGCTGAATTTCTGCATGAAAATAAAATAATCAGGCTACATTGGGGGTTTGTTTGAAACACCCCCCCCCCCCCCCCCTATCCAAACCATTTTCTGGACCGCTACTGGAATGTCAATAAAAAGAATTTGTGTACAATATGTCGTCGTTGTAAATGGAAAACCTCGTACCTTATTTTTGGAAAATTGGGGAAGGAACGAAGTGCAATAACTTTTCCTAAACTGAAAGGTTTTAAGCCTACTTGAAATTTGAACATATTGTTCACAAATAATGTGTCGTTACTACTGATCAGTACAAATAACTCAAAACTTGCAAGAATTGTCTTAACTGGACACACAAGATTTTACTTTGAAAATCGCAAAAATCGACTTACGAGGTTTTGCATTTACACCGACGATATAATGTTATTGCAGAAAATATTGCGGCAAAAGGAAACAAGAGTGCCATGGTCACAATATACGCCGCTCCTCGCAGAGATTAAGTTTTAAGGGAGCATAACTCGGGCAAAAATCAATGAACCATAAAATCCTTCCTTCGTTTCAAAAAGATCCAGTCAGAAACTTAGGAGTTACGCTCAAAGGAAAAGTGGACGTACGTACGTGTACGTACAGACGGATGGACGGACAGACAGAGATGACGCCAATACACGCCCGCCTCATGAGGCGTATAAAAATGCTGATTATCAACATTTTCTTCTTTTTTGTTTTCTCATTATTTTCCAAAGCCTTTCCAATTAGGGACGTCAAAACCAGGTCTTGTATGGGAAAAGGTTACGAAAGATAGTACATGCACAATTGATTGTGCCTCAGACTCGTAATCATAGGGTTCTTGTTTCAATCCATGATTCTAGCAACTATGCTTTCTGACATTTAACCCTTCCCCACCAAGGGCTGGATAATTACACGCTTTAGTGTTGTGAGCAACTGGAGACTACGAGAGGATGTTGTGGTAGTATGCCTACTTGTGAAAGAAATACCAGTAATCCATGGTTAGGTATTCCAGCCACAACAACATGACTTGTCACCACAATATGACTGAAATAACTTTAACAATAGCAAAGCATTTTGTGCTTAAAATAGACTTGGTTTACAATGTCTTGCTAAACAGTCAATATTGTTATAAAATCTTGTAAACTACGGCTTATATCAAGCTGTAGTTACAAGATGTTATAACAACACACATGAAATACTATTATTTGTCCGAAATAATGTCACGGTTAACTGGATAAAATTGTTCCCTGTCACCAGACAGCAGAATTTCAGACTGGTCTTAATTCAAAGATGCTGCAGATGACATACTAAAGTGAATGAAATTTTACTTTTCGGGTCTGTCTGTGTAGAAAACACTTTGGGAAATGAAGAAATTGCTTGTCACAAGCCTTTTCTTCATTTTCCACAATGTTTTCTAAATCAAATTTTATTGTGGGAAGTAAAAAAGGCTCTTAACATGGGAATGGAAGAAATGTTCAATCCAATTCAAGCCAAGAAAGCACTTTATTTTTACCTTTATTTTCTTTTTTCAATAATTAACATTATTGTATGCTGAAATAATTATTCTAGATTTAGAACAGATACAATGAACTGATGTTTCTTTTCATGAAAGATATCCCATCAGATGTAAAGATTTGAAAAGAAAACTAGACAGCCCTGGCGGTCTGGAAGCGCTCCACAGGCATACCTGCCACAGGCCTGATTGTTAGTCTTGTTGAATGCAATTTCAAAGGTTCAGGCTGTGCAAACAAGCAAATGCATGACCAAGCTGAAAATTACAAACAAATAGGATCGTATGGTCAGTAAGATTCTGTTCTGTATCGATTAGTTAATACTAATGGTTGTTAAAGTGAAAATAAAGTTGAAAATAGCTGAAAATTACACCAAGGCAAGATCTTATAGTCACCAACATTCTGTTCAAGTTTTGTCTTGATTAGTCAATATTTGTAGTTGCTAGAGTGACAACAATGTCAAAATAGAGCCGAAAAAAAAATGTCAAAATAGAGCTGAAAAAGGCAATTCTGTCAATTTCAAAGGCACATAACTCATGATATAAAATTCAGATCAAGCTGAAAATTATGCCAAAGCAAGATCTTATAGTCACCAACATTCTGTACAAGTTTTGTCTTGATTGGTCAATATTTGTAGTTGCTAGAGTGAAAACAATGTCATAATAGAGCCAACTAGAAGACCTGAAGGTCTTGAGTCGCTCCACAGGCCTGAATTTCATGTAATATTTAATCCAAGTTTTGATTAGATTGTTCAATGCTTGTGTTTCATAGAGCTAAAAGAAAGTAACAAAACTAGATTGTTCAAAATGTGTGGTTCTTGAAGCAAAGAAAGTAAAATTACATGTTTGCCATTTGAGAAAGGGTAAAAGGAAATGGACTCAGAACATTCTAGCTTAGGATGTCACAAGCAATTAAAATTTTCCTTCTTCCCAACAGATCTAAATTAACAGAACATTGATTACTCCAAAATATTTCATATTTCTAAAAATAGATTTTGAGCTAAAAATAGATTCTGGGAAAAACCCTTTTCCAAAAATAATGCAAATGGCTGTCAAACCTGAATTTCTTGTAATATCAAGTACAAGTTTTCACTAGATTTTTCAATAAGTGTTGCTCTTAAAGCAATTACAAAGTAACTAGAAAGCTGAAAATACATTCATATAAGACCTATTAGTTATCAAGCTTTGCAACAGTCTTTAATACTAGAGTGAGTTTGGCTGTTAGAGTGAAAAAAAGTCACAATTAGCAATTTTGTCAAATTGAAAGGCATATAACTGATGATTTTACCTTCATATCTAGCTAAGAATCACACGAAAGCAAGATCCTAACATCTTGTTTAAGTTTTGACCTGATTATTCAATATTTGTGGGTGTAAAAGAGTGTAAAATCAAAGTCGAAAACAACAATTTTGTCAAATTCAAAGGCAGATAAATCATGATTTTAGATTCATATGCAGCTGATAATTGCACCAACACAAGATCTTATGGCCAGTAAGATAATGTGAAAGTTTTATGTTGATTGGTGGATATTTATGGTTGTTTGAGTAAAAATAAGGTCAAAAATGGTAGTTTTGCCAATTTCAAGGGCACATAACTCAAGACATAATATTCAGATCAAGCTGAAAATTGCACTCAGGCAAGATCTTATCAGCACCAACATTCTGACCAAGTTTTGTTTTGATTGATCAATATTTGTAGTGGCTAGAGTGTAAACAAGTGAAAACGGCCGTTTTATAATCCAAGGGCAGATAACTCCAGACTTTATGGTTCAATCAGAATTAATTGAAGGAATCTGATAGAGGACCACCTAAGGATCATTCCTGTGAAGTTTGATTGAAATCCATCAAGTAGTTTCTGAGGAGAAGATTTTTAAAGAAAAAGTTGACGACCGGACGGACGGACGCACGCACGACGAACACAACGCCATGACAATAGCCCGCTGGCCTGAAGGCCAGTGGAGCTAAAAATGATAATTTTGTCAATTTCAAGGGCACATTACTCATGATGTAAAATTCAAATCAAGCTGAAAATTATACCAAAGCAAGATCTTATGGTCACCAACATTCTGTACAAGTTTTGTCTTGATTGTTATACATTTTGTATACATTTATAAAATTTGTAGATTTTAGAGTAAAAATAAAGTCAAAACCAGCTATTTTTGACATTCAAGGGCAGATAACTCAGGTTATTCCACTTCAACCCAAATTCTTTGAAGGAATCTGAGAGAGGGTCACCCAAGGATCATTCCTGTGAAGTTTGATTGAAATCCATCCAATAGTTTCTGAGAAGAAGATTTTTAAAGAAAAAGTTTAGGGACGGACAGAGATTAAAGATTATAGATAGACTTCAGAAAAGTGCCAAGAGAAGTATTCACCAACCAGTCTTCTCCGAAGTATACATTTAATCGAGTTACAAAACAATGACACCTTTTGACGTAGTGATGAGATAAAGCTCTGGAAAATTTTGAAGAAAAGGACGAAATTGCAAATTATAAGCATTTTCTCACTTTTCTTTTATATCTTAAAAATCATCACAGAGAATTTTCATTCCGACAGTCTGATACATTTTTTCATCTATCACAGATTTGAATTTAAACCAGCCCCCAAATTTTTGTCATCTGGGTCCCTTTCCCAAACAAGACCTGAGGTGTGTTCTTTAGAGCGAGATTTGTTAAGATTTCTTAAGGTGTTTTGAATAAAGCATTTTTAAGACCGAGACTTTGACCGTGGTATTCGGAATGCTCCATATTTATACAAATGACATCATTATGACGTCATTTGTATAAAGTATGGAGCATTCCCAATACCGCGGTTTAATGAATTATGGAGTGTTCGGAACAACTCGGTCAAATCTCTTTTATATTGTTTGTACAGAGTTGACCGAGGGGTTCCGCACGAAGTATAGGATAATGGCGCCTCCCATTAAGCGTCTTAAAAATCTTGCTGTAAAGAATGCTTTATCTTAAGATATCTTAAGAAATCTCAAGATATCTCAAGAAATCTCGCATTAAAGAACGCACCTCTGGTTTTGAATTTCCTAGTAAAAAATCCCTGGGAAGACATTGAAGCAAGAGAAGAAAATGCTGATGATCATCATTTTCTCCTTTTGTCACAACGTTTTCTAGGCAATAATTCACAATGTCAATTTCTATATCGAAATCAATTTTATAGTCTCAGACTCTGCAAACTTTAACATGGGAACAATCTAAATTTTTGCCATTTGAGAAAGGGTTAAAGGGGCCCCCAAATTTTGTCATTTGCCATTTGGGTTTAAATTACACAAAACTTAATCCAAAATACCAAGACATACACTTTTCAATTTGGACCAGTCTAAGTATCTGCCATTTTGATTTTTTTTTACCATAATTTCAAAGAACTTTAATGGCCAACACTAAGCAGAGAGAGATAATGGAATTCCTAAACCACAAATATGGCCTATTTGTCTCATACATAATCAAACTTCAGTTTTCTCGGAGTCATAAATTGTTTAACCACATCGTCTGTCACAGTTTTCCTTCTCTCACGATGTTCTCCCACTATTTTCTGTAGTATTTCGATAAGCTCCTTTTTCAAATGACCCGTCAATAGTTCACCACTTGTATAATCCTGCAAAAAAAGAGAGGAAGGAGTTACATCAGTAATATCAAATCAACCCTTTCCCAAACAGCCAAAATTTTGACTTTTCATATAACATTATGAGAGCTGTTGAAAATGATAAAATAGATGTTGTTGAATATATGATATGTGTATGATTGAGCACAGAAAATATTGAGGCAAAAGGAGAAACTGCTGGTTATCAGCAGTTTCTTCTTTTGTCTCAATGTTTTCCTAAGCTTTTTGTATCAGGGACGTCAAAACCAGGTCTTGTTTGGGAAAGGGCTAAACCCATTCCAAAGCGGCGAAATTTGAGGGTGGTCTGATTCAAAAGCTGCTGCATATGACAAAGAGGATATTAATAAAGCTTGGATTTATGTACAAAATAGTTTAGAAAATATTGTGGCAAAAGGAGAAAATGCTGGTTATCAGCATTTTCTTCTTTTGCCTCAATGTTTTCTCAAGCCTGCCCCGATCCTGTACGTGAAACTTTAAGGAAGCATGGAATCAAATAATCCATGCTACCTGCTGCTAATACATGTACAGAGTGTCCCAAAAAAACGGAACCCTAATTCAAAGTCAAATATTTAAAAGCGTAAGCAAAACATCTAATTTTTGAATTTGCAGTACTGAAGATACATTTATTTTGCATTTGTGTTCCAAATTTCATTTAAAAATATGCATTGATTCAAAAGTTATAAGCAAATTAACAAGAGGGCCATGATGGCCCTAGATCGCTCACCTGAAATTTCTTGCCTCCTTGAAATAAACATTTTGACCTGTATAGCAGCAAATTAAGAATTTTGCAATAAAGCCCCTTTTCCTTAGTTTTTCAAAAGAATGAAACAAAATTCAGCCTTTTCAAAAGTGTTTGCTCTTTTACCCTTTTTCTGATGCCACTGCACTAAGAGCTTTGATATTAATCAAATTCTTATAACAACTTTGAAAGCCCTTCACCCAAAGATCATTCATGTGAAGTTTTAAGAATATTGGCCCACTACATGTAGTAAGCCAGAAGATTTTTAAAAGATTTGGCTATTTTCCCCTTTTCTCATGCCGCGGAAGTCAAAGGCTTTGATGGAATCAAAGTCTCTCAAAAACTTTGAAAACCCTTCACCAAAGGATCATTCATGTGAAGTTTCAAGAATATTGGCCAACTAGTTGAAGGCAGAAGATTTTTACAAGATTTGGCTATTTTCCCCTTTTCTCATGCCGCGGCAGCCAGAGTCTTTGATGGAATCAAATTCTTTTCACAACTTTGAAAGCCCTTCACCCAAGGATCATTCATGTGAAGTTTCCAGAATATTGGCTGACTAATTAGGCAGAAGAAGATTTTTAAAATATTTGGCTATTTTCCCCTTTTCTCATGCCGCGGCAGCCAGAGTCTTTGATGGAATGAAATTCTTTTTACAACTTTGATAGCCCTTCACTCAAAGATCATTCATGTGAAATTTCAAGAATATTGGCTGACTGATTAGGCAGAAGAAGATTTTTAAAAGATTTGGTTATTTTCCGCTTTTCTCAGGCCGCGGCAGCCAAAGTCTTTGATGGAATCAAATTCTTTTAACAACTTTGAAAGCCCTTCACTCAAGGATCATTCATGTGAAGTTTCAAGAATATTGGCCAACTGGTTTATGAGGCAGAAGAAGATTTTTAAAAGAGTTGGCTATTTTCCCCTTTTCTCATGCCGCGGCAGCCAGAGTCTTTGATGGAATCAGATTCTTTTAACAACTTTGAAAGCCCTTCACCCAAGGATCATTCCTGCCAAGTTTCAAGAAAATTGGTCCACTGGTTTGGGAGGAGAAGATCTTTAAAGAAATTGTGGACGGACGGCCGGACGGCCGGACGGCCGGACGGCCGGACGACGGACAACGACCGATCACAATACCTCACCTTGAGCACTTTGTGCTCAGGTGAGCTAATAATGACACTAAATCAAAGGACTGAAGGTCCTGAAAGTCGCCATGAGGATGATACCATGATATTTCGGAACTTTGAATATTTGTGATCAATAATTCAGAATTTGAGACAAGAATAACACGATAGTATTGTTTACAGGCAAACAGATGATAAGAGATCACAAAAGCTCACCCAAGCACTTACTGATCTAAAAACAGCTGAATTGAAAGCTCCTTTTGTTCAGGTTGCTGTTCAATTTCAGATGCTAAGCCTTTTCTATTTATTCAAGAGTTCTGTTTGGCAGATTCTAAGCAGAATCTGACTGATAGAATGTAGTTTTAC